>CM060358.1:19802242-21125075 GCA_030545235.1 Helianthus tuberosus | reverse complement strand
CGGAGCATCATTTCCCAACTGAATTGACCAATCACAACCCTCATCTACTTGAACCACAAGAGCCTGGTTGGCGTTTGATGGTCCTGCTTGACTTGGGTTGTTGACCGGTATCAACGTACACTCATTGTTCTTGTTCTAATTCTGTTGGTTGCCTTGATTTCTGAACGGATTCTGGTTCCCATGCTGAGCCGGTCTTGTACATTCCCTTTTAAAATGACCCCGTTCACCACAGTTAAAGCACTTGACAGCCTGTTTATCGAACCCATACTTGGTGTCTTTCTTGCTTTCCAAGCTGGTTCTGCCCGTTCTCTCCATGAAATCCTTTGCTCGCCTTACAGCACTTGCGAACGCCCATTTGATGTCCATCAAATCCATCTCCTCTTTATCAATCTGCTGATAATCTTCCTGTGTCAGATTGATGTTTCCGATCTGACCTTCTACTAACCCACAATACGCGCTCACCAAGGTGTTCAGTAGCTCCATATGTTCTTTAGCTACTTCAACACTTACTTTTGAAAAGCTTGAAGTGTCGAGCCGTACTGTATTTGACTTTGATGGCTGACCAGCAGATGATGTGCTTCCATAACAAGCTTGTTGTTGAACGGGAAGTGGATTCCCATATAGATCAGTTGTCACAAGAGGCCTTTGGGTTTGCTGTTGAGGCACTGGTTGAGGAACTGGTTGAAGCGGATTTCCGTACAAGTCTGTTGTTGGAGCTGGCTTAACAGGAACTTGGATAGGATTGCCATATAGATCTGTGCTAGACACAAACGCCGTCTGAATTGGAGCATGTGAGATTGGTCTTGCAGGGGTGCTAGATGTTCCATAATACATTTCAGGATTCTGTGGCACTGGAACCCTTTTCGCCTTAAGGGTTTCTTCCTGATTCTTATTCTCCAGGAGTTGAACAAAGTCATTGATGTTTGTTGTAGCCAAAGTGCCATTGTACTTCAGGATTTCCAAGAAATTAGTCCATTGTGGTGGCAAAGCATCAGCAAACTTGGTGACAACTTCGATTGGAGTCGTTACCACTCCAAAATTTCCCAATTCAGTCAACAAATGATAAAATCGACTCGTCAAATCTCCCAAATATTCTTTATCCATGCATGTAAACCCATCAAACTCTTTCTTGAGTAGATCGTGTCTCAATTGGCGAGTCGCTTCGTTTCCTACACCTCTCGTCTTCAACGCATCCCATAATTTCTTTGTCGTTTTAAAGCTGACAAATTGATGGTAAATATCCTTGCTTAATGCCTGAGTAAGAATGGCATATGCCTTCTTTTCCAAGTCATATGTCTTTTTCTGATCTTCAGGAAGATCGGCAAATGTAGCAGCAGTTGAAGCGGCAACTTCTATAGCTTGATCGAAATCTGTGGTGAAACGTAACCACAATTCTGTATTTTGCCCAAGGACGTATGTATAAAACCTATCAACCCATCCCGGATATTCGTTTAAGTGCATCAACTTCGGAGGCCGATTCAAACTTCCGGTTTCGCTCTCGCTTAAGAGAATGCTTTGAATACTTGGAGTTTGATTTGATATGAATGCCCATTGACCGGTAGAAATTGCATTAGCTTGCGAAGATACCGGTACGGGAGACTCGGCCCACGAAGGAGACAAACCCGTACTTCTATACTTTCCTTCATCTATAGACGGAGTACCCCACCAACTCGGATTCATTTTGAATGCTTGATGATGAATACCTGATCAACACACTTGAAACAAACAATTAAACCACTTATACAAACCTTCTGTTTTTTTTTTTTTTTAATATCTTGA
This sequence comes from Helianthus tuberosus, assembly GCA_030545235.1. Lineage (NCBI taxonomy): Eukaryota > Viridiplantae > Streptophyta > Magnoliopsida > Asterales > Asteraceae > Helianthus > Helianthus tuberosus. The sequence goes on along the minus strand of CM060358.1, from coordinate 21,123,296 downwards.
CAAAACAAAGTCCCACGAAACAAAGATCCGACGAAACAGGTCTTGTGATATAATACGATGAAACACACTTCTTGAAAGATAGGCGACGAAAAGGAGCCCAAACAGAAGCCCAATTTTTGTTGTGCGAGCCCAGTTCTTGTGCGACTAATCAGATCTTGTGCGAGCCCAATTTCTTGTGTGACTAAACAAATCTTGTGCGAGCCCAACTTCTTGTGTGAGCCCAACTTCTTGTGCGAATCAAATCTTGTGCGTTCCCACCTTCTTGTGCGACTATTTAATCTTGTGCGAGCCAATCAAATCTTGTGCGACTAAAACATATTGACTTTCTATCCTCCTGACATATCACACCCATTTTCGGCTACACAATTTTCAATTAAACATCATCATGCTTTGTACACAACTTTCAACCTCAATATTATATTTAACAACAACAATAATTCAAACCCAAATCAGATCAAACAAGGATAATGTTCAAGAACAGATATGAAGATGAGATGAATATATGAAGAACAACCCAGAAAATTTGAATTTTCCGGCAAACTTATGAGTTTTCCGGTGAACCGACAAATTTCCGAACACAAATTCTTGCTTGAAACTTCACTAAAAACCAATTTTTAACATGTGAAAATGAGAAATAAAGAGGTTTTTATAAGAACTTTCAGCAAAATATGAAGATTTTCGAAATTTCAAGCAGATTTTCAAGAAAAACACAAACTTCAAAAACCCAGAAAACACCCGAAAGCACTCGGTTTTAACAAGGAGAAGAGCCAAGGCTCTGATACCACTTGTAGGTCCGGCTATGGGAGGATCTAGTCGCCTAATCCTTGTATACGAACCAACCCGGTTGTGCGGAATCCAACCCGAGAAAGCAAACCGAGATTGAGATCGACAAGAACACGAGATACAAGACACGTAGATGCAATGTTTAACACACTTGTATATTTCTGAGAAGAGTTCGAGTACAAGATCATACAATATCCGGTTAACATACACACTAAAACTCTCTCTCAAATCTCTCGGGTTCTCACCTCTCACCGCCACACCGAAAACACTTGATTTCGGTATATATATGTGTTCTTCACATGTGGTTTGGGCTGGGGTTCGGCCCATGTGAGTAGAAGCCCAAACATTCTGATTGGCCCAAAATTCATGTACATGCACGTACATGAATTCTCAAATATGAATATTGTAACATATTAGTCAACAAGTGACATCATCATGATGATGTGGCAGCGGGAACCGGCTCGCGGCGCTTCGTGCTTCGCGTGTCGAACTCTGGGACGCACGACGGAGGAATGTCGTGACCATAACTATTGTGAGTTTTTTTTTTTTTTTTTTTTTGTGATTTTCGATGTTGTGAGAGTAAAGGGATGAGAGGGAGACAGAAAGAAAGAGAGAGTAATACAAAGTTTACTGGTCGCCAAAAAATTCTTTATGATTTTCTGATCTGGTTTCCTAACTCTTTGTATGTGTAACGCCAAAAGATTGAGAAAGAAAAAGAGAGAAATATAAAGTTTACTGGTTGCCGAAAAAATCTTTATTATTTTCTGATTTGGTTTACTAAGTTTGTGTATGTGTAAAAACAAGCCATTAATTTAATGTTCCAAAATGATGACAGTCTTGAAATCCCTTATGAATTGCGATCACTATTTCCCTATCAACTCATTCGTACCTCCCTTGAATCTTTGGATGTTGGTGTTTTAGGGTTTATGTGATTGGAGATATTTTATAGAGCGGTGTGTTGATAACATGTGTAAAACAAGAGAGAAATATGCAAAAAGCACCAAACATGGCCATGTAATCTTTAAACGCTATCACTCTAAAATGAAAGCATGAATCCTAATCGGATCTAAATTGTAATCTTCAAATTTTTGAAGAATCTGATAAATAACATGTGCATTTCTTAATTTCATGGTTGTCACTATTGCATGAATCTCCACCTAGCACCATGTTCTATTATTATTACCCAACAAAATACATATTTCTATGTGAGTTGGAAAAAAATCATGTGGGAGAAGCTGTTGTCACAACAGTGTGCTCCTTTATGTACGTGAATGTGTGTTTTAATGAGTTTGGTTAAAAGTGACTAAGAGGTAGATGACTACGTAATATGAAAACTAACGTAAGCATATGTAAGTTAAAGTATACGAACCTAGAAACTTAGCTATGCAAGCTTTACCCACGTTCACTATTAGGATGAAAGCACAACTTGAGTGTATCTAAAATGAAAATCATAAAATCTATGAAGGAAGTAATTACCTGAGTGCTTATATCCTGGTCGTTACTAGGTATGTTATGAAAATTGTCATATATATTTGATCATAAATCATGTCTTCCAATTAAGACATTATATTTGTACTACTATGTTATAAATAGACTTAAGATCAATATTTTGTAAGGGAAATAAGATGTTAAAATGCAAACGTTTAAATGTTTTCATATTTTACAAGAATGTCTAAGATTAGATTATTGCTACGTCGAAGCACGTTATGGAGAGATTACTCTCGTATTAAAATGTATCTAAAAATCATAACGACATCGAAAAGCTCCAAATTTGGCTATGCAATCTAGAACAAGAAACTGGACACTTTGCACGTACAAGTACAACTAAAAAAAATTAGTCTTACACAAATAAACATAGAAAATGAAAGGGTAAAGGGGTCAATTAATAGATAGCAAAGAGTGTAAACATGAGGGGTTAAAGTGAAAATCTGACATGAACCCACAATTATAAATAAACCCTAATTCTCCACTTTATTCTTATCAAACGCAGATAAACTACAGCGCCGCATCTATCCACTGTCCATAAACCCTAATTGTCGATCCACTGGGCATCGCTTCTGTTCCAATGCTGGACGAAAGTAGCGTTAGGATCCAATGGTATCGATCTGCTCTTTAATACTTCGTTTGTATGGTTTTGAGTTGTTAATTATACTGACCGATACCTGACTGATGCAGGGATCTTCTGAAGAAGAATTTGTGTTAAATGTTGATAACATGTTGATAGTTCATAGGTAACTGAAATTTGTAAGATGTATTTTCTATTCGACCTTATTTCAATGTCTACGCTTATATCATAACGATACATACTACTATCTTCTTTCAGGTTCATGTGGGTCATCTTGCCACGTTGAGTGTGCCCTCCAACGATGAAAGGTCGGAGTGGTTAATCTTGGCCAAGCGATGCGGCTCGATGGGAGTTATTGTTGTGCTTCGTGTGGAACAATCTCTGGGATACTTGGGTGAGTCCTCCTTGACATTGACGTTGAATGATCATAAAGCTACCTGAGTTTTTTGTATTTAAATTTAAAATTCATTGAAATATGGTTTTCTCGATTTGAGTTAAATGTGGATTTAATTTCTTACAATTTTTGTGTTGTTTCTAGGAATTGGAAGAAGTAGCTGACTGTTGTTAAGCTTCTCAACGGCACATAAAGGCTTCAAGACCTACATAGCTTGGTTATAGAAGCAAAAGATAAACTAGAGACGGAAGTGGTCTGTATATGCCAAGGTTACCACAGCCAAAGCTGAGGTTTCAAAGGGAAAGAGAAAGACTACATCAACTAAAAGGAAGTCAAATTTTGGTGTTTGACCTAAGAGAAGGAGTTGTCAAATTGGTCAACAAGTAAAAGTGCCGAAAATCAGAATAAGAGAGCAGGAAGACTTGGCATGTGGTAGCAATGCTCCCTCGGTGGTGGAAAAAGGGTTTGAATATAAGTTGTAACGCAATTCAGAGAGTTAGTTGTGATGATTCATTCAAGATTAGAAGTTTTTGAGAAAGATACACTCTTTTATAAATTCATGTCTATCTTGTAATCGATTCGTATAATGTATTTATTGTATAAATAGTTATTTAAGGGTTTAACATTTGTTATAGTTTTTGAATACGTGTAATTATGTTATAAGTGTTGGTGATCAAGGAAAGAAGTTTAAAGTAATTATTTGTTGATTTTTTGTGTTTTATTATAAAAAAGTTTAAACTGATTACGTAAAGTCTTTGTATTTTTGTATTCCTATAATATATTTATTGTATAAATAGTTATTATTCAAGGGTTTAACATTTGTTATGTTTTTTGAATACATGTAATTATTTTATAAGTGATTATTTCTTGAATATTTGTATTTTCTTATAAAAAAGTTTAAAGTGATTACGTAAAGTCTTTGTATTTTTGTATTCTGCTACATCTAAGAAAATTAGTTTTCTTTAATATTTGAATTACGTAGCGACCGTACCGTGGTAAAAGTTTTGACAAAATGTATTTTAGGGATTAGTTGGTAAGTTATCTAATAAAAACTAAAATTTATTTTTCTTGATAATTTTCTCTCTGTGTGATACCGATTTGGGAAGCAGTGATAGCATGATATAATGTTATGTGATATGATATGAAATGATACGATATATAATATGACATGATATGTTGATACAGATTTTGTGTCCGATGTTTGTCGAATAGATTAGATTTGTATTTTATGCTGATTATGTAATAGTTAGTGAAACGGTCAAACAAATGTGTATTGACTCGCTCGTTTGAAGTGGTCAAACGAGAGGGTTATGGGTTTGACCGTGTGTGTGTGCAAGTGAAGTGGGTGTGGGTATAAATACCACCCCTTGTCTTTCATTTGCACTAGAGAAAGTTAGAGAGTGTGGTGAGCTCATTTGAGAGTTCACAGTGAGCTTTATTGTGTGGGGGAGAGATCACCACTTGGTCTCTCCGCGGATGTATACTCCTTTGGTATTAGTTCGATTAGCTTGTAATCGGACCGATTTGTAATGCTATCCTGCCGATTAATACAAAGAAGTTGTGTTTATCCATCTCTAATCTCTCCCGTCTTGAACTAATCTCACACTGATCATGGTTTCGGTCCCGAAACACGGTCCTACAATTGGTATCAGAGCCATGGTTCCCGATTTAGTAAATCTAACAGTTTGCTAAGTCACATGTGCTCTAGATCTGTGATTTTAGTGATTTTTGTTCAAGATGTAAACATGATGGAAACATGAAGAAAATCCAGATCTGGACCGACAGATGGGTCTGAGCTGAAACGGATCACACCCAAGGTTTAGGTTTTATGTTTTACACCAAACAAATCAAGTTTTCATCATCAAAAATCACTTTGGAAGTGATCTTCGTCAAATCTGGGAAAGAACAGTTGCTGTGTTCTTGAGAAGGTGTGGCGGCTGTTAAGAAATTTTAGGGTTTCCTCATATCAGGTCCGACGAAACCTAACATTACATGCTGTTGACGAAAATCCTGCTCTTCAAAATGTGACGAAAGATCTGCTAACTCCCTAGATGACGAAACCCCTGCACATAATCACTCTTGACGAAACTCCCCCTAGATGATGAAACCCCTGAACTAGTTTCGTCGAGATCTTTCGTCGGCTGAATAATCAAAGTTGCTGAAGGACTGGTCTCCGATTCAGATGTGAGCTGGTCAGCCGCCGTCATTCACTATCACCGGATAACGACAGCAGAGGATTCACCGGTGCCGGAGTGAACGAACATCATCATCTCCGGCGAGTTGGTTTTCTTGCACACCCTCTTCAGGCTCCTTCTGGTGGGCAATTTGGGGATATGGAGGATGCGATTTGACATGTTGATGTCGGCTGGTGTGTGGCTCTTATCAGCTGAGATTAATGTCAGTAGATGAAGATGGCGATTGCTGGGTATGTGCACGAAGGAGGATGTCTGATGGTGGCTGAATAAGCAGGTTTCGGGAGATTGTTGGATGCTTGTTTATCGAAGAAGAGGTGAAAGGAACGAAATAATGGTCCAATTTTGACTGTTGTTTTGGAGGTTGTGTATTGAAGAGGGTAAAGTGATGTTGATTGTTCTTCGAAGAGAGAGATTTGAAAGTGGGTTTTGGATGTTGTGTGTAGCAGAGATTTGCAACTAATAAAAAAATAATAATAATAATAATAATAAATAAATAAATAAATAAGTGAAAGAAAATGATAAGATATGTCGAAAGAATTTCCTACATATACAAAAGTAAGTTAAGGGGAATAGTGTCACGCAGCTGCGTGACACTTTCTTATTCGACCAAACATTTTATTGTTTTATATTCGTTTTAAAATTACGGTTTCGTCTTTAATTTAAAAAATAAATAGGTTTTTGCCCCCACTTCAAAATAAAATTATGTTTGCGTGGCACTTCCCTATTCGACCAACCATTTTATTGTTTTATATTCGTTTTAAAATTACGGTTTCGTCCTTAATTTAAAAAATAATTAGGTTTTTGCCCCCGCTTCAAAATAAAATTATGTTTTTGTAACTCGGTCAAAATTACGATTTGGCTCTCGGTTCAAAATTATGATTTTATCCCCAGATTACAATTACATTTTTGGCCCCAGTTCAAATTAAATATTTGCTTTTGCACCAAACTAAAAATGACGATTTTGCATTTTCACCCCGTTTCAAAAATTATGATTTCGCCTTCAGTTTAAAATTATGTTTTTGCCCTGTTAAAAATAAAAGTATGCTTTTGCCCCCCAATTCAAAATTATGATTTTGCCCTCAGTTCAAAATTTTGATTTTGCCCCAGTTCAAATTAAAAATATAGTTTTGTCCACAGCTTAAAATTACGATTTTGTCCTTAGTGCAAAGTTATATTACAATTTTGTCTGTGGTTCAAATTTATAGTATTGCCATCACTTTAACTTTTGGCAAATTACGATTTTACCCAAGTCAACAAATACAACTTTGCCCTCTGTTCAAATTACAGTATTGCTATAGTTTTAGTTTTTTTTTAGCAAAACTATAAAAGGGTTTTTTTTAATTGGTTGACTGGATTTAATATTTTTCCATGTCAAGGAGCTGTCTAACACTCGCTCATTAATCCTGACAAACTACAGTTTTGCCCTAAGCTCAGAACTACGGTCTTGTCATCGTTTTAGTTTTTTTTCCTAACAAAACTATAATAGTGTTTTTTTAATTGATTGAGAATTATTCAGCCATCGCCCCGCAACGCGGGCGGGGCATCAACTAGTTGTCAACATGGCAGCTAGTATTTACTGTTGGTGATTGTGTGTTGCAAACACATGTCTCAAAAGTTGAAAAATGGCAGCTATCTTTGACTTTTGGATCTGCCTTTTAATTGGACCATATGATTTTCTTTTCAAACATACAAGTCACTAAAAGATAGTATCTTTTTTTTTTGTTTATATTATATTTGAGCCAAGAATGATAAGTGATTTGCAAAAGTGGGGGTCTGGTGTTCGTGAAGTTTATTTGAACCGCGCTTCTAAATGTCAACATCAGATTCGTACGGGTTCGGGAGCGCGCGAGATGATGAAGCTTGATGAAATGATTTATTTTAAATGTGGGGTAGTCACGGTTACCGATGCAAACGTCAAATTTGGTGACTTGACTACTATGGGCCAAAAACCAAAAATGGTATGTTCACTTCCGCACGTCAATGTTTATGATTGTTATCAATTATTCGTAAATGTTCGAAAGCATTTTGTTTATTGTCATATTCTTGCATTTGAAAACGAACGTATGAACCTGGAATGTCAATACCGGTCCTAACGAGTTCACAAAGTCTTTGGAGGGATACAAGTCGGATCCTACGGGTTGCTAGGCGATTTTCTTTATCAACTAGAATATGCAAAGAAGAAAGCATTTTGTTTATTGTCATATTCTAGCATTTGGTAACGATTGAATAAACCTAGAATGTCAATGCCGGTCCTAACGAGTTCACAAAGTCTTTGGAGGGATACAAGTCGGATCCTACAGGGTACTAGGGGACGTTCTTATTCAACTAGAATATGCAAAGAAGAAAGTCGTTTTCGTGAGTTTTCGAAAAACCGAGAACATTCAGTGAAGATTGACGACAGTTCCGCTCAGTGGAGGGAATTGGTGAACATTTGAAGATAAATTCTACTCAGTGGAGAGAATTTGTTCTGTGAAATTGACGACAGTTTCTTTGAAGTGGAGAGAATCTGTTAAGGTTTAGATATTTTACCAAAGAAATTGGGGGATAAAAATTTTTCAAATGTTGAATTTCTTCGGTAAATTTCTAAACACAATCACAGGTGGTAGAGTTTGTGATTTTCTGGTGATACAAACGGTTCGGCGTGGAATGTTTTGCACAGACACATATTTGAGGATTTTAATTAATTCTCCAGCCAGCGTGAAGGGTTTTGCACGGAAACATACAGGTATCTAAAGTTGACAGTAGTTTCAAAGCGCTGTTCACTGAAGACCTGGGGGAATCTTTATGAAAGCTGATAGTTCAAAGCTGAAGACCTGCAGGATTCGGTTTTGGGTTTGATGTTTCTTTGGGATTTTACAGGGATCTGGGGGTAACTCAATTCATTGAGTTTGCAAACGATGTACTTGGTCAAGCTGACTTCCTGAGTACTGATGCTGAAGATCCGTAGTGCATTACGTGGTCAACTTCACAAAGGCGAGACAATGAGATCTGGATGTAGTTCAGCTAAGCGTGCTGTTTGGTTGAGCTTGCAAGGGATACACTTGGTCTAGCTGACTTTCCTGAGTGTTGATGCTGAAGATTAAAGTGCATTACTTGGTCGATTCCACAAAGACGGTTTACAGAAGACAGTTCACCAGAAATCTCTACCAATGTAGTATGATTGAATGAAATAAAGTTCTTATGACAGATCAAGACTTGATGCAGTTCTTAAAGATTGGAACCCTTTTCAAATGTCGGGTGGAGTATTGGAAGATCAGCGGAAGATCGGTCAATTGAGGAAATTGCACAACACCCAACACGGATACGCATACTTTAAGGGGGAAATACTATACAAGGAGCGTCAAGATACTACTTACCTGGATCATTGTTCAAGGGGGAATTTGTTAACACATAGAAGATGAATACTTGACTGAAGATCGATTGCAGTTGCGTTTTCAGCATTCGACAGCAACGGACAAGAGGGAATTTATTGATGCAGATTTTGTGTCCGATGCTTGTCGAATAGATTAGATTTGTATTTTATGCTGATTATGTAATAGTTAGTGAAACGGTCAAACAAATGTGTATTGACCCGCTCGTTTGAAGTGGTCAAATGAGAGGGTTATGGGTTTGACCGTGTGTGTGTGCAAGTGAAGTGAGTGTGGGTATAAATACCACCCCTTGTCTTTCATTTGCACTAGAGAAAGTTAGAGAGTGTGGTGAGCTCATTTGAGAGTTCACAGTGAGCTTTATTGTGTGGGGGAGAGATCACCACTTGGTCTCTCCCCGGATGTATACTCCTTTGGTATTAGTTCGGTTAGCTTGTAATCGGACCGATTTGTAATGTTATCCTACCGTTTAATACAAAGAAGTTGTGTTTATCCATCTCTAATCTCTCCCGTCTTGAACTAATCTCACACTAATCACGGTTTCGGTCCCGAAATACGGTCCTACATGATACGTTACAAATAATATGTATCTTACTGTATCGTATCCAATTGTATCATAACATTTATATCATATCATATCATATCAAAAGGAATAGAATACCATACAATACAACATAACACAATAAATACAATGCACTACAATACTATCTAAAATGATATAGCACAACATAATATAAGATAGGATATGCTATAATATGGTGTTATAAAATGTAATATAGTATAATTTTGTATGATATTATCTTATTTAACCAAACTAATATTAAGTGAATCTTAAATATATATAGAGTGAATTACAAGTTTTGTACTTAATTTGTATAGAAAATTTCAGATGGTGTCTTTTATCTTTAAAACTGATAAGTTTTTTACTTGATGTTTTAAAATGTTAAAACTTATGTCCTTTACCCCTAACCTAATCTATAAGAAGAAAAAAACCAATATCTAACTGAACTCTTGTGCGACAGATTTAAAACCAAAACTTGTAAAAAATGTTTTCTTTTTTTTTCTTGGATTTCCTGTCCATGTCCATTGGTAATCTATAGTCGAATATCCACGCAATATTAAAATATATTTTTTATACATTGGTGATGCGTCCGTAAAAATTCAACAACAATTAACAAATATTTTTACTTATCTATTTTAGGGATTAGTTGGTAGCTTGTCTAATAAAAACTAAAATTTATTTTTTCCATTGTTGGTTTCTGGGATGACGATAATTTTCCTTCTATGATATTGGTTTGGGAACTAGTGATAGCATGATATAATTGTAGGATTGTTTTACCGACCGAAATGAGTCGTTCAGAGGCGTTCTATTCAATATGAAAGGCGGAAACAGACATATCGAGTTCGATTCAGCTAGATATTCACTTTAAATGTCTTTCTGATTGATTTGACAAAGTTTTACAGTGAAACTGTTGATGCATTTTTTAGTGTCTGTAACTAGTCTTGTTTAACGATGTATTTTGAATGGTCTTTTATTAATTATCGAGTCTGTATGTTATGTTGACCAAGTCAGATATCCTCCTATCTACTTGTGTACAACTTATTTGTCTCTTTTGGTATGTAATGTATTATGAACAATGCATGTTGCATTTAAGGGTAGTTTTGTCATTACTATGTTTACATGTTGCTGATTGTTACTGTCTGATAACAGGAACAAACACAACAGTTGCAGTCCTCGACGAATCAGAGCTGATTCGTCGGAACACTTCATGGCGAATCAGACCGGTGTTCAAGTTTCTGTTTCGTTTGAAGGTCATGACGAATCAGACCTTGATTCGTCATATCCTGACGAATCAGACCTTGATTCGTCATGTTTTGGGCTGTTCCAGGCCCAATATCTGGCCCATGTTCAGATTCGTCAAACATTTCTGTGTTTCGTCGACATCTGTGGCCCAGGGACTATATAAGCAACACTTTGTGTTCATTTGAACTCAGAGATAAGAAAACAGACCATAGTAACAAAACTCTGCCAAAATTTAGTCTGAACTGTGTTTGTATCAGTTGTAAAGGTTCTTATCCCGTTAATCAATCGAGTGTGTATCATTGATTAATCCGTGTTGTTTTTATTGCTATATATGTTTGATTTGGCATAGTTACGTGGATTCCGCACGCGTAACCGTGTTTACTATAAACAAGAGATTCGGTTCGTAATCGATCCTCAGATTTCGGGACCTACAAGTGGTATCAGAGCTTTGGCTCTAATCCTTGTTTAAAACCAAACAAGTTTCGGTTTTTATCAAGTGGTTTTTAGTGTTTTTCAGATTTTGTTCTTTAAAAAAAATAAAATTTATATATTTTCTGGAAAAATACTTCTAAAATCAGTATTTATGTTGTTGTTTTGCTAAAAGTTTGTTCAAAAACCTTGTTTGTTTGAGTGTTTACATATTAGCATTTGGTTTTTGTTGAAAGTTTTAAGCATTTTCGGGTTTCGGAAAATTATTCGGAATTCATCTTGTTCTTCAGTATCAAGTTGTTCTTCAAGATATCCAACTTTTGATTATTTGTGAAGTAACTGTATAACTTGTTTGTGAATTAAAAATTGATTATTATATTGTTTGTTTGAAAATGGTGCATTGTGATGATGTATAAGTTGAAAAAGGGGTGTGTGTAGTTGAAAATTGTGTCTATTGTCAGAAGGTGATAAGTGAACCTTGAAAATATCTCACCTTTTCCCAGATCTTATCCCACAATTTTGTTTCGTCATATATCACAAGACAAACAATTAGATCGGTCAAACATTACGGCCTTCTTATTTAAATCATATCCATTTTCGTCGATCAGATTTACAAACAAACAACTGTTTCGTCACTCAAAGGATTCATTGGGCTTCACATTTCTGAATTGGGCTTCACACTTATTCAATACTTTCGTGGGCTTCAAGTTGTCTTGGGCTTCACTTTTGGGCTTAAGTGTTTCGTTGAACTCAAGAATACAAATCAGTTTCGTAACTTATCAAATCAGTTTTGTTTCGTCAACAACAAATACAAAACTGTTTCGTCGAACAAGACAAACAAGTGTTTCGTCGCATATCAAGTTCACATTCTGTTTCGTCGATAGGGTCTCACATGTGTTTCATCGCCAAGTTATCATAATCTGTTTCGTCGATACTTGTCACTTTTAAACAGAAGGTTTGCAAAACTGTGATAACATTCTGTTTTCAAGTGTGTGATCAGGAACTTTATTTCATATATCAAACATGAGTAACAAAGGTCTTTGGGATTGGAGTAGGGATGCACAACCAGCTCAAAATCAGACTTCGCTTGCCGATTTAATGAAAATCAAATCTAAAGCTCAACCTCCACCTCAAGTTACCACTACTCAACCACAGTTCAATCAAAGTGCTGACCTTTGGCCCCCTAAACCTCAAGCTCAACCTCCAAAATGGTATCAAAATCAAGCTCAACCTCAACAAGGCAACCAAAATCCTTTCATAAATCAAACAAGTACATCCACGTCCAACTCAAATAAAGCCTATGACTCCTGGTCTGTAAAATTGGGAAGTGGAGATCAAGGAGGAACTGTGTTTCATGCTAAAATTGTCAAGAATGTCAATGATGGTAAATCTTCAGGAAAAGATGACAGTTCAGGATGTAGTGGCACTGATGAAGATAGTTCAGGTGTGAGTGATAGTTTGTCGAATGGTGCCAAGGAGCTGAAATGTGAAAATTCTGACTTGATCAAGAAAGCTGATGCTACATCAAAAGAAATGGAGAAGATTCTCACTGAAGATGGATCTTTCTCTTCTCAGACTGCCTTTATGGCTTATGTCACAGCTTCTACAAGTCAGGTAAAATCTGAAACTCCTAGCATATGTAGTGATTGTGCTGATTTGAAACATGAATGTGCTAATGCTAAACATGTTCTTGAAGAATTAACACATGAATTTGCTAATGCTAAACATGTTTTTGAAGAATTAAAACATGAATATGCTGAATTGAAACGTGAATCTGAAACAATTCATAGTCACAATCAACATTTGGTTGTTGATATGTCAAAGTGCAAAGAGGCAAACATGGATTTAGTTCGAAATGAAAAAGAATTTAAATCTATGATTGAAACTCTAAAGAAAAATGTTTCCGAAGTGACAAAAACTGTTTATCATAAACAAGTTAGTATAAATGAATACATTAACATTGTTGAGGAAACTAAAAAGGAACTAGCCATTGCCAAATGCGAACATGATGCTATCAAGCAAAAATTGGAGAGTTATTCTAACTCCCGATTTGTGCTCGATCACATAATTGACGTTCAACAACTGAAAGGGAACGTGAAAGGTGTTGGGTATAAGAAATGTCCGCCCCCTTTGAGACACAATTATGCTCCACCACCTGATGAAGAGGATATGCCTCGTTTTGAACCCAGTGTGCCTCTTAATTATGAGGAATTTACTACTGGATTAGGGTTCAAACTGGACAGCTCCTTGGGAACCTCATCTGTTGAAACAAAAACTTCAACAACAGTGAGTCAAAGTCCTCCAATTGTTGAGGATTATGATTCATCTGATGATGAAACAGATGCTAATGACCAGGATGAATCACTTGACAAGAAAAAGGGAATAGAAATTCCAATTGAGAATCATATTCTTTGTGATCCTCCTATTCCTGTTGTGCAACAAGTTGCCAAACAAGTGATTAATCCTGTCAAGGACGACAAGAAACCTGTGTCTACTGTTAAGAGGAACAATGTGTTGTATACTTTGGTTGGTGATTCCAAAATTTTTTCGGATAATGATTTTCCAATTAAAGACGTCAATCCATCATCGATTGATAAAGTTTTTGAAGATAACACAAGCAAGTTTTTGGGAAAGACGATCCCGGGAGTTATTGTAACTCAGTGTGATCATATTCCAAAAGCTAAAGTTAGGAAACAATTTGGAAAACCAAAATCACCAACAAAGCAACAACCTGTAGCTCCTAAGGGTAAACAACCAGTTCAACGAGCTCAAATGCCAAATGTTTCTAAATCAAAATTTGAAACAAATGGAGCTCGTTATCAAAAGAAAAGCAATGATGTCAGATTTGTGGCATCTGAGGGTACTGATAAAATTGAGACTTTTGCAAACAAATCAAACACCGATTTTGTACAAAAAGTCAAGATTTTAAAGCGAAATAGTCAAAACAATTACACTCAACAAACAAACGGGTGTGAAGAAAAGCCAAGTACCTCAGGTTCTACGGGTTCGACATCTGGCCGTCGATCAGATTCTCCTAAGTTTGTTGAAAGGAGAAAATGTTTCAAGTGTGGGAAGTTTGGGCACATCATTAAAGACTGCACAAACTCGCCCAAACCAAATTTTGTAGAAAGAGCACCACCTGAAAAGGTTCACCCACAACGTCGTCCTGTTTCACCAAAACATGATAAAAGAACTGTTAAAGAACAAGAAACAAAACAACAACGTCAAAACGTCAAAAAGGTTGAAAAGGCGTTAAAACCGAAGGTTGTCCTAACAAAATCTGTTGAATCAAATGTTAAATATGAAAAACAAAAACATATTTGGAAACCAAAGTCGGTAAATGTTTCAGGGGGAGCTCAATCTATTCCGAATCATCGGGAAATGGATGTCACAATCCTCGATGATGACGGACGACCCAAGTCTGTAAAGGCTTGGGTCCCCCTCTCCAACTAATCTCTGAGTGAGTGTGTAGGATGTTCCAGGAGGAACTATCGATAGTCATCGGATTGTTGATAGTGGAGTGTCCATGCACAAGATAGGCGACTCAAAGCTCCAAGATATTGTTATTTCTAGGAGTGGTTGCCTTTGATGGAGAGAAAAAGAAAAGAAGACAGAAGTGTCTGTCGAAAGAGATTGAAAGCTTCGACAAATTGAAAATAATTTCAAAGTTTGATTGTTCAAGGCTTTAATCGGGTCCCCAGGATAGATTCAATCAAAATGTACGCACCTGCAGCACGTCTGAAGTTCAAAAATTCAAAACATGAACGTGCAGTGTACATTTCTTCGTGGTGAGATTGAAGAAAATGTGTTTGTTGAACAAACCAACCGGGTGTGCGGATGCCTTGGCGTGGATTGCTCAACCGCACACTACTTCTCAAGAGAAAGTCAAAGACCTTCGCTGGTGCAATGTGGAAGACCAGCCGGAACCAAAGGTTTATGATCTTGTTGCTGTGAAGAGATTTCTAAGTAGCTACAAAATCGACTTTGAAATCCACACCGGGTGGATATCCAGTTTGGGAGAGCACTCAGATTCCTTGCAATGCACGAAGCAGTTGCAGGATACGGTTTTAAATTTCTAATCTCTCCTATACTTGTCGATATTTAAGCTGCTTTATAAATTGTTATACTCTTATAGCACTCTTTGGCCTGACACGTTGAACTTGAATATCACCTCACACGTGATCGTTTCAATATGAAACTCGTTAATGTTGTCATGGTCCGCACCGCTTACTGACATGCCAACTCATTTTTTTCCAAAATTCGATAAATCATTTCTGATTCAAAATTAATTTTGGTAAACGGCATTGAGGTAAAACATGAGTTAACCAACATCGGGAAATCGTTTTTGTAAATATCTTTGTGTTTTTAAACTTTATCTTAGTTTGTTGATTTTAGGGGGAGTAAATCCAAATTTGAAAATTCAAAAACATCGAAAAATTTCAAAACCCAAAAACATTGGAAAAACAAAAATGAGTTTCCTGGCGAGCAAAAGAGAAAATGATAGTAGATCAGTGGTCTGTCTAAACCTTTTCAAACTGAAATGCAAAATGAAAAATGTTTAAGCAGCTCTATATAAGATGTATCGGTAGGCTCACAATCAGATTAAAGTGTGCAGGGTGATATAAATCTTAAATCGACTGAAGACCAGGTGGGAACCACACATTGGCATATGGTCTTAGTACCGAAATCTCGTTTGAGAGATTGCCGAGATCTGAAATATTCGGTCTTTATGTTGCTTATCATCTGGGTATCATGGTTGTATCAAACCGTAAAAATAACGGAGACGAAGTCTAAGATCTTCCATGATACTATACATACGTGTACATACTGCATTCGACCTCAATAAGTGATCAACAATCACATGTCCAAACAAAATAAGTGATAAAATATCACAAATTCTTTGCGGGAGTCAAGTTCGTCTCTCTGCTGTACGAAAGTACTGACCTGTTCACGGACTTGCTCCTGTGCCCTCATGCATCGAAAATCAAGTTCCTCATCAATAAGTGATTCTATCACATAGGGCTTGTTTTCAATCAAAATAAGTGAGTCTCTCACATTTTTATACGGTCAAACAGATGATAAACGGTATACTCACCGGTAAGATGAATTCTCGTGCATGCCTTGATACGGGAATGTGTCGTGAGTGGATTTACATCGACTTGTAAGTATAATCCTTACCGTTAATCGTATCTCTTAAATTATGATTATGTCTGATCAGTTTGAGCTTATGTGGACCACAATACCGATAATCGAGGTAGTATACTTATCCAGAGCTTTAAACAGAATCAAAATCATGTTGACTAAGACCGTAAGCTGGTATGATTCCTTGTCCTTGAGATTTGCAAAAAGATTGCACTTGTACAGTTGTTTAGTGTTTTTAACAGTTTTCCGCATTTTCATTTAGTTTACCGTACTTTAAAATTTGTTTTTAGTATATTTGTATAAAGTTCGTTTTTGATTAAGCCGAAGTTGTTGCTTGGTGTTTTCTACCGGAAGCCGGAAACCTTCTTCATAAAAACGTTCTTGCATTTGAAAATTCAAACTGAATGGAATTGTGTTCATAATCTGTTTTGACTGAAAAATATTTCCAGCCTGGGTGTTGCTGTTTTGAAAAATCTGTTGGTGAAACAGACCTGTCAACGAATCACAAGTGTTGACGAATCAACATAGTCGACGAATCAGACAAGTCGGCGAATCAAATCTGATTCGTCATAACAGACGACGAATCACAGGAGCCCAATTCTGTTTCGTCATGGGCTAAAAGTTTAGGCCCAAGTTCAAGCCCTAGTTCTGTTTCGCCAGGCCCATTTCTGTTTCGTCGAATCCTCTGATTCGTCGAGACAAGGCGGTGTATAAATAGATCCCACTTGTTCATTTTTTCAAAACAACAGTTATCTTCTTCTTCACACAACAAAAACACCAAACCTACGGTTACTCTCACAAATCGTTCAAAACATCAGTTTTTAGTCAAAATTTTACAAAATTCAAAGGTAGAAACATGTTCTGATTCTCATTCCGAACATTTTGAACCGTCGGGTTTTTCATCCGAAAACCCTTAGAAACTCCTTTGAAACCGTTGTTTTCTTTGATTAAATATGTGTTGTTGATGCATGTTGTTGTGTTTTACTTCTAATCTGATAGATTTAGGTTTATCATTGTTTGATTTGTTTTGATTTGTTAGTGGGTTTTTATCATAAAAACAGGGGTTTGTTTTTGAAAATGGTATTACCTGTTTTTACAAAGGTTTTTGTTCGGAAAAACATTTATGGGTGTTTATAGATGGGTTGGGTAAACAAAGATGATTGAATGTGTTTATGATCATATCTGATGTGTGTTTAAACCCATTACGGCGAAACTGAACAAAACCCCCAAATTGACGAATCTGATTTAACCCTAATTTTGGCGAATCAAAACACATACGACGAATCAGACGACGAATCAAACATGACGAATCAGAATGGAACGAATTAGACTCGACGAATCAAAAGTAGACGAATCAAACCAGTCAATGGTCAAACCTCTGTTTCGTCGTTCAATGTTCTGTTTCGTCGTTGAACCTCTGTTTCGTCGTCAATGCCTTAGCAGTTTTCTTATGTTGCTGTTGGTTCACAGTAGACTGTTCAAATCAGTTATCTGTTATGTGAATACATGAAAGTGTATTTATACATGTCTAAATGCTATGTTATGTAAATTGTGACTTATTCTGGACATTTTCATGTACAGATGGCTCCTAAAGCACAGCAAGAAAAGGGAAAACGCAAGAAGGCGATCAAGAAAGAAAACAAAACCGAAGAAGAGATTATGTCAGAGAAACGCCATAATCAAGTTGCATTTTTGGATCCGGAAGACAAGCTCGTTGAATTTAAAGATATGACGAAGTGGATCAGGGAGTCACGTATCAATTATGCTGTTACATATTCGACACCCGTCTACAAATCTCTCATTAAAGCGTTCTGGGATTCTGCAAACGTTGTTCAAATCGATGGAAAGGATATTATCAGAGGTCGTGTTAATGATCAGTATGTCGTTGTTACTCCGGAGATATTGAATGAAGTTCTTCAATTACAAGATCAAACGAATGCACCTTATTCAATACCAATCATGTGTTCGAGAGGCTGTTTACTAAGGATGAAATGCAAAGGAGATCTTTTCGTCAAACAGATCAACAAAGGTGATCTTCCATTAAGATACAAGTTTTTATTACATGTGCTTATTCAGTGTCTCAGCAATAGACGATCTGGATATGATATGGCGGGAGATGATCTTGTTGGGTTCATGGTTGCTTTAGTGTTAAACAAACCGTTTAGCATCTCGAAGTACATTTTTAGCAACATGAAAGAGAACATGACAAGGACTGGTAGTAGAACCACAGGGAACAAGTTTTGGATGTATCCACGGTTTCTACAAATGATAATGAATGTTCAGCATCCAGACCTTCCGAAAGCTGAAAATGATCTGTTGAGAATAGAGGCAATGAATTTAAACTCCTTACGACTAATCAAGACTATGGCTGCCAAAAGATACACAGAAAGTGTTCCTCCAAGGAAACTTTTTGGAGCTCTAGTGAATCCTGATTATGTTGCTCCGGCAAATGACAAATGGCGTCATGAAGACAGCGAATCAGACAATGAAGAACCTGAGTTGGAAAGGTTAAGGATAGAAAAATTTGGTCCTGACCCAGTTGATTCAGATGAATCTGGTAGTGATGATGATGAAAGTGGTGGAGATGGTGATGCAGGTGATGCAGGTGATGCAGGTGCTGTTAGTGCTGCTGTTGGAACATCAAGCAAGGGTGCTGTTTCTGGTACATCAGATAGTAGTTCATCAGCAAGTGGTGATGATGGAACTGATTCGAGTTCTAGTGATCATATCGTTGAACCTGGTTATGAAAAGTATATTGATATACGTGGAGTAACAAGGTACAGAAAGATTAGAACAGAGGATGATCCAGAGTATGTTCCAGAAGATCCTGAAGGTGAAAGGAGAACAAAAAGAAGAGCAGAGAAAGCTGTTGAAGTACAAAAGAAGAAGTCTAGGAGATATCTGAGTACTTATTCTCGGAAATCTGGGCCTCAGGAGTCTTCGTCCATTCCTCAGGAATCTGTACAATCTATTCCTCAGGAGCATGTGCAAGAAATTCCTACTGTAGTTACTTCAGCTACAGAACCTCCAGTTGCTCCAGTTGTTACACCAGCTACTGCTACTCCATTTGTTGGTCCTCAGGAAGTTCCTATAAGATCTATGGCTTCAGCAATCAGGGCAACTACTTCTGAAATCAGTGCTGAACGTCACAGGACATTTGCTGGATTTTCTCAAAATGAAAAGATCAACTATCTGTTTTCTACACTTGAAGCGGCTGCTGATCGTCTTCAAAGGCAATCTCATTTTGGAAATCTCACGAAGCATGACCAACTTAAACAATCTGTGGAAATCAACAAATTGAAGTCAATGGTTGGTAATCAGCAAACAGTTATAGAGCGACAACAAAGTGAAATTGATGCGCTTAAAGCTGAAAATGCTCGCTTGAAGGCTATTGATGAAGAGAAAGAGAGACGGCTTGCTATTCTGTGGGACTATCACTGTAAACAACAAGAGGTTCTAAAGAAAAAGGATGATGATACGGAAGATCAAGGAAATCCTGATACCTCCGGAACATCACAGAAACAGCCAACCACACTTTCTTCTGAAGTTGTTGAAGTTCAACCTACCGTTGTCGAATCATCTCAAGGAACATCTACTGGAAAAGTACAACAGATAGAAGGTACTTCTTCTATATTTAGAAGTGCTGATATTGCTCTACAAGCTGTTCATCCATTTACAGGAGAATTACTTGAAGAAGGGGAGTTGATAGAAGATCTTTCTCCGGAGCAATTAAGTATTTTACAATCTATGAGAGAAGTAGATGATGCTGAAATAGACAAAATGTCTACTGAGACTGATACAACGAATGTTGAAGAGATTGATGAAATTGTGATTGAAGGTGACGCACCAAAGTCAACCTATGTCAGAGAAGATGGTACTGAATTTGCATCATTTGATGAAAATTGGATGAAAGAAAACATTGATGACATAGACGAGCACTTGAAGAATCGGAATTCATCTGAAAAAGACACAAATGCTTTTGCTGAATGGAGACAACAGTTTTTATCTAAAGTGTCCAAGCCGTTACCTGAAAAAGCTCAAGTAGACTATCTGCAATTTGAAAAGAAGCCAAGTGGAAGGATTCTTTGCTGGATGTATGTTCAAGATATTCACTGCGTTGCTATTAAACGTGAATATGGAATTCTGTATTTCAATTCATTACTGAGCATTCTTTCCTTACCATTTTATGATGTCTCTGCGTTGACAAGGCTTCAGCTTCTAAATCGTGAAAAATACGATGGCGCTACTTTATTTGAGCGTCTGGTGAAAGTAAACAAGAAATCAGGGTGGAAGGATGAATCCTATAAGCCACAGTTTCCTGTTTATAAACCGATCAAGTTTACTCTTGATCCGGACACCAACACTTGCAGATATAAACTTGTTTATCAGCCACCGAGGGTAGTAGATAAAATCCCATTGATGCCAATGAAGCAGGATTTTCTGGAAGACATGGCATTGTGGTGCTACGACTCGGATACTCATGAGGCTGTTATCGTGTTTAGAGATGGTCGTGCTAACTACAGAATGTTGGATCCGATGTGGATAGTCAACATGTCTGAAGCTGATATTGGAAGATTATATCGTCATGATATTTTCTATGAAGACCAAGATGCACGCCAAGCGTTAAAGTTTCAGAGAGTAGCATGTTTTTGCTACTACAGGGGTATTCATTCGGGCAGTACGTGGTCCGAACAACACTGAAGGAAGAGTAGAAGACCAAAGACGAGTAACAGACAAGGGGGAGTTTGTTGATGCATTTTTTAGTGTCTGTAACTAGTCTTGTTTAACGATGTATTTTGAATGGTCTTTTATTAATTATCGAGTCTGTATGTTATGTTGACCAAGTCAGATATCCTCCTATCTACTTGTGTACAACTTATTTGTCTCTTTTGGTATGTAATGTATTATGAACAATGCATGTTGCATTTAAGGGTAGTTTTGTCATTACTATGTTTACATGTTGCTGATTGTTACTGTCTGATAACAGGAACAAACACAACAGTTGCAGTCCTCGACGAATCAGAGCTGATTCGTCGGAACACTTCATGGCGAATCAGACCGGTGTTCAAGTTTCTGTTTCGTTTGAAGGTCATGACGAATCAGACCTTGATTCGTCATATCCTGACGAATCAGACCTTGATTCGTCATGTTTTGGGCTGTTCCAGGCCCAATATCTGGCCCATGTTCAGATTCGTCAAACATTTCTGTGTTTCGTCGACATCTGTGGCCCAGGGACTATATAAGCAACACTTTGTGTTCATTTGAACTCAGAGATAAGAAAACAGACCATAGTAACAAAACTCTGCCAAAATTTAGTCTGAACTGTGTTTGTATCAGTTGTAAAGGTTCTTATCCCGTTAATCAATCGAGTGTGTATCATTGATTAATCCGTGTTGTTTTTATTGCTATATATGTTTGATTTGGCATAGTTACGTGGATTCCGCACGCGTAACCGTGTTTACTATAAACAAGAGATTCGGTTCGTAATCGATCCTCAGATTTCGGGACCTACAGAAACGACACTTCGACAGCACTTCGGCTCCGGAATCACACAATCAGACCTCTCCCAAACGAAATTACAAGACCCCTATTTATAGGCTGTCTAATTTCTCATGAACACTCTCAAACGAAATTACATACAAACGAAATTACCTTGTCAAGCGAAATTACCAGTTGGTAATTTCGTGCGAAATTATCCTTTTGACAGATTCCTCGAAATTCGTGCCCTGATCTATAAACTCTAATACAAGACTTGATACAAGACGAAGTCGACAGACGTATGCACCAACAGACTCCCCCTCGAATGTTAACGAGTCTTTAGTGTCGAGTCTTCAACGTCTTCAGTCTTTATCAGTCTGTTTGCACTCTCTAAAGTATCTGACAATGTAAAACTTCATCAGTCTTCTCTCTTCTCTTTTCTTTCTTCCAGAATCGCAACCTGACTCTTATCTCACTCTAATTCTCTTGATCAAATCTCTTGATTCCTTAAGTTCATCAGCGTCAGCAACTTGCGTGATCTTCAGGATCTAAATCTGACTCTACTATCTTCAGACTTCCCCTTAAGTTGTGCTTGGGATCGCAGTCTGGCTTTCACAAGTTCAAGATCGTGACCTGGCTCACATCCTGCTCAGAATTGAAATCTGGCTATCCTGCACATTCTTAACCCAGAAATAAATTTCACAAATTTAACATTTTACAAATTTATTCTCTGCTTACCACTTGTAGACACAAATCAATCAATAAAATGATTTTACAATGTTAATCTCTGATGAATCACTTGTAAACAAAACATTTATTTTTATTCATTTTAAACAGACTCCCCTTCACGAAATCCATCATGTTACACACTTGGAATTTTGAAAATCAGCTCTTCAACATCAGTTGTCGAAAATCTTTTTGTATTTTTCAAAATTTTATGCTAAAACATACTTAAAATCTTTTTGAATTTTTTATTTTAACAGAAAGCAGTAAAGAAATATATACAAACAATATTTTTGTGAGTTTGTGTAAGAGGACCATATCAGTTTTTGAGACAAATCACAAACACCGTTAAACTTTAAACATTTTAAGTTCTAAACGATTCACTTAGATTGTCAGTATACTAATCCACTTAAATTTTCACACAAATTTCAACTGTTTCGAGATACGAGATTAATGTTTTAAGCACTTAAACTTATTCGAGTGTCCCACCTCAGAATATACTCCTGTATCCAGATCCCAATATTCAGTCTTACAGGTGAGTATACCTAGATGATATCTGTAAAGGGTTAAATGCGAGGGCCGTGAGAGCTCAGGCTATTGCTTCCGCAAAATCAGAGAGATAACGGCTTCGACTTTTGGTGTGTTCTCTTTAGAGAATCTTTTCTTCAACAGCACATGATTAGCATTTTGCAATGTTTCATCATTTTTTATGCTGAGGAGGTTGCTATATTTCAAGCAAGCAGAAAGTATTATACGGGGACTAGGCTATTGCTTCCGCAAAATCAGAAGTCCCGGGATAATGCCCCAGATATCACTGAGTATAAAGACCTAGTATCTCAGAAAGAGGGACCTTTCAAACAAGATTTCGGGGGTTACCCATATATCCGAGAGATGTTCCCCACGAGGTAAGCAAGTTTGAAATTTAGGTTTATATCTCGACACAATCTAATAAATGTGTAAAAACCTACTGGCATATCATCAGTGAGACCGTTTATCACAATTTGACTTTCCAATTCTTTAGCATGCTGTGATAGTCCACTGATGTACTATCATTTCTCTTTTTCACAACAAAACTCAATTTTGTTTTTATCATGTTTTTTACTTTTTCAAATTTTCTAATGTTTTTGGATTTTCTAAAATTCTTACTCCCCCTAAAATTCAAAATCATTTAAAAGAAATTTGAAAACAAACTATACAAATAAAGTGACAACTGATATCAAATCGCTTCAATTTGCCATCCACTTTGCATAAACAATCAGAACTCCCCCTTACAACAAACTATTTTCCCATTATGATTTCAAAACACTTAAGTTTGTTTTAATCAAAATGATTTTTCCGGAAAATAAGTTTTGTTAATATTCACAAACCACTTGTAGGTTAGGGGATCAATTCATCACCTTGTTCTTCTTTAACCGCTTGGAAAAATTTAACAGTTTTCGGTTCTATCAACAACATCACTTGTAGAAAATCAAGTACAATTTAATGTCCTTGATTTACCACTTGTAAGAATAAATTCAAAACTTCACAATTATTCAAAATTCAAAAAAATGCCGATACCTGCTCCACACTTACCAACCTGGAAGCTCCGGCAAGTCATACTTTTCACATATGAAAAACAGACATCCAAGCTTCACCAAACTTGGACGTTACCTCTTCTTCTTCACTCGGGTAATAAGTTGCCTTCTTTGATTCATAAAAATCTTTAACCCCTTTAACCTTCCCATCGAACATCTTTCCAAAAATCCCTTTCACATTTTCATTAAAAGCTTTTTCGACATCAAATTCTTTCTTCTCAGAATAGAATTGATTTGAAATCTCAACATTTCCAATTTTTCTAAAATTTTCAGCCCTCAATGGTGGAAAATTGACATCATCCATTGGAGGTACTGATGTTTCAATTTTTAGCTCAACTTGTGGCTCCTCTGACTTTCTGGAATCAGATTCATCGCCAGATTTTACATCAGATTTCTTAACAACCCACTTCTGGTTGTCAAGATTCACTCTTCTTTTGTAAAATCTTTTCGAACATTCACCAACTTCGTATGTAGAGTTTTTGAAAATTTTGAACTTTTCAATTGGTGGTTCAGTTTTATCAACAACTTTTTCTTTGAGTTTTTCAGAGACTCCCTGTTTTGTTTTTGTTGCTTGAGGACAGTTCCATGCAATGTGACCAACTTCATTGCATCTGTAACAGGTTCTTGTCTCCTTTCTTTGATAAGCTCTATTCTTCATTTTCTCTTGCTTCTTGATAAGAAATTCTTGATTTGATTGTTTCCAGAAAGAACTCTTTGATTCCTCTTCACAACTTGTCCCTGAAACAAATTTTATATTTGTTTTAGAAGTTTTCTCATTTTTATAATTTTTAGGTGAAATAAAACCAAGTCCTTTCTTTTTGAAATTACCGTTATGGTTTGGTTTATTTCGATAACCTGAACCAGAACTGTAACCCTTTTTCTTGTTTAAACGTTGTTGAACTCTTGAGGTGTAAAGATTAGGTTTTTCAGAAAGATTTTCATCTTTTATTTCAGAAATATTAATTTCTGTTAATTTGAAAACCTTGTTAATCATTTCAGTTTTAACACCTCTTATTGGAAATTCATCATCAGAATATAATTTGTCTGAATCATTCAAAGTATATGCCACTTTGATTGGTCCGTCATTCAAATTAGATTTTGATAACAGAAATTCTTTATTGTAAACCCTTTTAACCGACGTCTTTGAACTGTTGACCGACGAACTCAAACTTTTGACAGACAAACTTGAACTTCCAGACTCTGACTTTGACTCAGACTCCTCATCTTTATCCAACACCTGATCGACCACCTTTTTTATTAACTCAGACTCATGACCAGTGTCAGACGATGTGAATGTGACATCAATGTTTTCTAGTAACTCGTCAGTTGTTTCGGACTTTAACTTTATATTGACTGCCTTTTTGACTTGCTCCTCATTTGGTTTTCTGGGAGAATAACCTTCCCATATCGGAGGCGGACACTTGTTATAATTTGCACTTTGTTTCTTACCAGTATCCTTTTCTTCAGCCTTCTTGTCTTGAAATGCTTCAAAACCTGCAACAGTTGGATAAATTCGATCAATCAAATAATCAGAACTAGAATAACTTTGCAGTAATCTTCTAATTCTTTCATTTTCAATTTTTTCTGTCTCCAACTCCTGCTTCAGCTTCGCACATTCTTCAATGTAATGATTAATAGCCTTCTGCTTTGTCATCATCACTGCATTCATCATGGTCAACGCATCTTCTCTTTCAGAATTTGTCTTTTGTAGACCATTCACTGTTCTATTCAGAACATCATATGATTCTTTCACATAGTTGAGATTAAACAATAAATTTTCTTTCATCTTGTCTTGCTCACTCAACTTCTCATCTTTTTCTTCACACTTCTTGCATGACTCCAAACACTTCAAGCATGGTTTTGTGACTTCAACAATCTTTTCAACTTCGATAATCTTCTCAACTTCAACTATCTTCTCAACTTCAACCACTATCTCAGCAACTTTAACTTCTTCTCTTTGTTCAAACATCTTTTCATGAACAACATTCTCGCTTTTCATCTTTTTCTGTTCCTTTGCTACTTGTTTCTTCTTTAGCTTCTCCACTCTATCTACAAAATAAAATTGAAAACTTTCAGAAGATAAATGAGTTTTTGCAATATTAATATGTTTTTCTTCCTCATCATCACTATCATCAGTTGATGATTGATCAAACACTTGTGTTTGTTCTAAACTATCATCTGAAGAAACAAACTCTTCATCTTGACTTCTCTCATCACTGGCAAACACTTTCATCCATTCTGTCATCAAATCTGGCTTTTGAACTATCTGTGCAATGAGAGCTACTACTTTTGAATTAGGTGGAATGTATTTGTCCCAACTGAAACCTTCTGTCACTTTTTCATCATCTTGATCGATTATACCAAAATAAGCTTTCTTATTTACTTCTTCGATCATTTTAGCATCTGCAGTTTGTGGTTCCTTTTGTGGATAAGGTTGATGAACAACTTGTTGATAAATAGCTTTCCGATAGTAATCATCTTTTCCAAACGGATTTTGTGCTCCACTTGCTTCTCGATTTTTACATTCTCTCTTGAAATGTCCTCTTTCTCTGCATCGAAAACAAGTAACTTTAGATTTATCAAAACCCAAAGTAGATACATTTGCATCCAGAAAATCATTTCTCCCTGTAATCATCTTAAATTTTTCAGCTCTTCTCAAAACACTTGCTAAACACCACTTGATATCCATCAGCTCCATTTCCTCAGCATCAATCTGATCGTAATCCTCTTTAGTCAACATAGGATTTCCGATCCTTCCTGCAACCAAACCTTCATATGATTCCAATACTGTAGCAAGTAATGACATATGACTTTTAGCCACCTCTTCAGAGAAATTTTGACCATTCTGAAGATGCAACGCAATGTTGCAATGCAAAATTTGACCATGACTGCTGTTTGAACTTTGAAACTGGTGACTTGAAGTTGATTCTTTCAGACTAACACTTGGATATGAAGAAAATCCACTGCTGCTGTTTGAACTTTGATTCACTAATCCAGATGAATTTTCTGCACTGAAAGCAGTTTGAATTTTCGGGATTGCTTCGACATTCTGAACACTCCCTTTGTAGTACATCTTAACATCTTGTTGTGCACTAGGATTGTTCATTCTTGCAATCTTTTGTTGCTCAAGATCTTGTCCTTCAATCTTTTCTATGAACTGAGAGATTGTCAAACCATTATATTCTCCAGTATTCTTTAATATCATCAAAAATGTACCCCATTCTTTCTGAGGTAAAGCATCAGCTAATTTGTCAACCCATTCTTCACGATCTTTGTTGATGTTTAACAATGACATTGATCGAACTAAGTGACAATATCTTTCAATCACTTTCTTTGTATCTTCTCCTGGCAAACTTGTAAATAGATCAAATTCTTTCTTTAGCAATGCCTTTTTAGATCATTTTCTCACTTCCTTCAGATTTAATTCGAAGTGCTTCCCAAATTGAGCGTGAAGTCTTATCATGTTGAAGCAATATGAAAATGTCTTCTTTAATAGCTTGCTGGAGTAAACTGATCATCATCTTTTCTGCTTTATACATATCTCGTTCTTTATCAGTAAATTCATAAATCTTTTTCTTAACTCCCAAATCTGTACGTGGTAGAACATACTTTTTCTCAACACATTCCCAAGATCTCAAATGATTAGCTTGAACCCAGTTTTCAAACCGATCTTTCCAACCATAATACTCCTCAATGCCCATGAGTTTCGGGGGTTTTTGCATTGTTCCAGTTTCATTTTCCATGTTCATGCGTTGAGCAATGGCAGCCAGAGTAGTCGGGGATGTAGCAAATGCGTTATAGAATTCCTCTTCCATGATTCCGTAACAATTTTCTCAAAATCAGACAGTTTCAAACGAAATCACAACTCAAGCGAAATACCCTTGGTGCGAAATAACACACTCAAACGAAATATCCTGCAAAAACAACTTCAAACGAAATCAACTCAAACGAAATCAGAAATTTCAAACGAAATAAGTAATTTCGTACGAAATAACCAAACGGAATCAGGTTTCAAGCGAAATCAACTAATTTCGCATGAAATACTCAAACGAAATATTGATTTCATACGAAATACTCAAATAAAATTATAATTCCGTGCGAAATCAGGTGCAATTTCAAACGAAATTATGCTGATGTCATCATGAACGATCTGATTTTCAAACGAAATAACCAATTTTTCTAGTTTTAGATCGAATTAATGTCCAATTCTTTCAGGGTTTTGTGAAATTCAAACCATTTTAACCATGAAAACTCGTTCAATTTTGAAAAGAAAGTGTAGAAGTTAGAAAATAGGATGAAATCAAGCTGAAATCAGTAGAACTCCTCCTCCTGAGCTCTGATACCACATGTAGGATCGTTTTACCGACCGAAATGAGTCGTTCATAGGCGTTCTATTCAATATGAAAGGCGGAAACAGACATATCGAGTTCGATTCAGCTAGATATTCACTTTAAATGTCTTTCTGATTGATTTGACAAAGTTTTACAGCGAAACGACACTTCGGCAGCACTTCGGCTCCGGAATCACACAATCAGACCTCTCCCAAACGAAATTACAAGACCCCTATTTATAGGCTGTCTAATTTCACATGAACACTCTCAAACGAAATTACATACAAACGAAATTACCTTGTCATGCGAAATTATCCTTTTGACAGATTCCTCGAAATTCGTGCCCTGATCTATACACTCTAATACAAGACTCGATACAAGACGAAGTCGACAGACGTATGCACCAACAATAATGTTATGTGATATGATAGGAAATGATATAATATGATATAATACGAGACGATATGATATGATACATGATGATCGTATGTATGTCATATCATATAATATCAATTACTATCATATCGTATCCAATTGTATCATAGCATATCATAGCATTTATGTAGTATTGTATTGTATTGTATGGTATCGTATCGTATCGTAGCGTATCAAATAGGGTACATATGTTAATCACATTTCATTTGTCCATCATATTTAAACGTCCACAAGTATTTTTACCAAAAAAAGTTACATAAACCGAGCGTTTTTACGGAAAAAAAAGTGACATAAATGTGAAAAAAAATTTAAATTACACCACAAAACTATAAAACAAAACTGAGCATTTTTTATCTTTCAAATAAGTGTACTACAACAATATTTTTATGGAAAAAGTGACATAAACCGGTTGTTTAAGAACGCGGTTTTTTATTGCATTTTTTCTAAAGCATTTATGTGTTGTTAAGGTCCACACCGACTACCAAGTTGCCAACTAATTTACCAAAGCCTATAATAACTCACGTTCGGATTAATTACTTTTGGTAAATGGCATTAAGTTAAAACAAGAGTTGATCCACATTGGGAAATCCATTTTTTGTAAATACTTTTCTCCATAAAATCCATAAAGATGTTTTTAAATTTAATTTAGTTTTTCAATTTGAGGGGAGTAAATTTCAACCAGAAAAATACAAAAATATTGAAAAACTTCAAAAAGGACAAGACAAGAGAAAAACAAAAATGATTTTCATGGCGAGAAAAGAGAAAATGATATTACTTCAGTGGTCTGTCTGTGGAAACATCATACCTAAAACCGCTAAAGGATAAGCAACTCTATTGACAATGTATCTGATGTATCGGTAGGGTCACAATCACTTTAAAGTGTGTAGGGCAATATAAACATAACAGACCGAAGACTGTGTGTGGGAACCACTCATTGGCATATCGTCTTGGAACTGGAATTTCGTTAGATAGATTGTCGAGTTTCTGAGATATGTGGTCTTTATGTTGTCTATCACCTGGGTATCATGGTTGCTTCTTTTATGGAAAACAATGGGGACGCAAGTCTATAAATTCCATGATGCTATCATATGTGTACATAATGCATACGACCATCAATAAGTGATAATCCTATCACATCCATCTCATGAATATGTGATTTTTAATCACATTGCACTCATCTATCATCCGAGAGTCAAGTTCCTCTCTCTGTCGGTATGATGGTACTAGCATGTTCAAGGACTTGCTCTCACTACATGCATCCAAAAACCAAGTTCCTCACAAATAGGTGATTTTGTCACATAAGGCTTGTTTTCATCATCTAGATAAGCGAGTATCTCATAGCTTATACGTGAAACATATGATAAACAGCATAGTCACCTGTAAAATGAACTCTCGTGCATAGCTTGATACGGGAATGTCCGTGAGTGGATAAACACAAGTTTCTAAGTATAAATCATAACGTAAGCATGTCCCCAAGCTATGATTACATCTAATTGTTGAGTTTAAGAGGACAAAAATACCTATAATTATTATAGGATGCTTATCTAAATTGTTAATTAATCGAACAACAAAATGAGTTTTGATATGATCGTGCCCTGATACGTTACAAATCGTTTGTCGTATCTTACTTTACTATACCATATCTTATCATATTAAATAATATTATATCATATCGTA
Organism: Helianthus tuberosus; assembly: GCA_030545235.1. NCBI lineage: Eukaryota > Viridiplantae > Streptophyta > Magnoliopsida > Asterales > Asteraceae > Helianthus > Helianthus tuberosus. The sequence goes on along the minus strand of CM060358.1, from coordinate 21,092,898 downwards.
TCACAGCATTTATATCATATCACACCAAAAGGAATAAAATAACATATACTACAACACAACTCAATAAATACCATGCATTACAATACAATCTTATGTAATATAGCACAACACAGTATAAGATATGATATGCTATAATATGGTTTCATATAATGTAATATAGTATAATTTTGTATAATATTATCTTATTTAACCAAATTAATATTAAGTGAATCTTATATATATATACATATATATATATATATATGTATATATATATGTATATATATATATAATTACAAATTTTGTACTTAATTTATAGATAAAATTTCAGGGGATTTCCTTTACTTTTAAAATTGATACATGATGTCCTTTAGCCCTCACCCAACCTATTTTTTAAATTAAATATGATCTTGTGTCTTACATATGAGACATTTTTGTCCTTTTATCTTTTCATGGATTAAAAGTGTAAATAACTTAAATACCCAACCAATTTTAAAAATTAAAACTACTATTTCTCTCTCTCTCCCTCTCCCTCTCCCTCTCCCTCTCCCTCTCACCACCACCATTATATTTATCCTATTGTGCTAGATTTGTTATTTCACTTAAATATAAATATTTTCTTTAGTTCATTAGATCATTTTATACATACTATTTGGGGTGTGCAATAACCGAACCATTAATCGAAACCGAACCGACAAACCGAACCGAAATTAACCAAAAGTCGGTTAACGGATATTTTTTTACCATCGGTTAACCGAAATTAACTGAACCGAACCGAATCATTTATTTTTTTATATAATTCTAGCTTTTATACATCTATTTCATGTAGTTCATGTTTTATACTTTCATTTCATGTAATAATACCTCTATTTCATTTATTTATGTCTTCATTTCATTTATTTATACCTTCATTTCATTTATTTAAACATCTATTTATGCATTTATACCTCCATTTCATTTATTTATACATCCATTTCATGTATTTATACATCTATTTCATGTATTTATACCTCCATTACATATAATTCTAAGCAAAAAAAATTAGCCCTTTTTTGAATTGGTTATTAACCGAAAATTAAACGAACCGATAACCGACAAATTAACTGAATTAACCGAACTGATAAACCGATGACTTCGGTTACAATTACGGATAATGCCAATAACCGAACCGAACCGTGCACACCCCTACATACTATTATCACATCAAAATAGTTATATAGCACTCGCATTCAATTACTAGAATTATAGCATTCGTATTCAATTATTTATCTATATCCATATAATTACACTAAATATTACTACTTTTATCTCTGCTTTTCAATTATATAATATTTTTACACCTTTATTATTAACTTTACTCTACTCCACTCACAATCACTTTTAAAAATATTAAAAAAATTATAACAGGTGAACAGTGTTTCACATATATTTACATATTAACAGTAAAATTAGGGTCCTAATAATCCCACACCCCAAAATCTTAATTTCACACCCTGTATACGAGTCGTATAACATTATATGAGCCGTATAAAATACTTTGACATGACAAATATTGGGCAGTATAATGTTATACGGCTCGTATACATAGAGAAAATATTAGGCCGTATTACATTTTATACAGGTCGTATAACATTATAGGGGTCGTATAGCATTACATGAGGTTTGGGTCGTATAACATTATAAGGGTCGTATAACATTCTATAGGTGTCGTATAATGTTATACGGCCCGTATACATAGACAAAAAAAACATTCTCTGAGATATTCTTTTGTGCAACAATCAGTTATATGGCCCGTATAACTCTTTATACGGGCTTTATACATGTAGGGATGTGAAAATAAGATTTTAGGGGTGTGGTGTAGGAACGTTTTCTGACCCGAATGAGTCGATCAAAAGAGTTTTTGCTCAATATGAGAGGCGGAAACAAACGTATTAAGTCCAATTCAACTAGATATTCACTTTAAACTGTCTTTTGATTGATTTGACAAAGATTTACAGCGAGTAGACACTTCGGCAGCAGTTCGGTACCGAAACCGGAAAGTTCCAAATGACAAGGCATCAAAGGTATTTATAGGAGAGCTAATTTCGCACGGAACAACCCAAGTGAAATTAGTTTCATACGAAATCTAATTTCGTGCAAAATTACCACTTAATTTCGTACGAAATAACCTATGTGTTATTTCGTGCTAAATACCCACAAACACACTTTTCTCGTTTTGTGTGCCCTGATCTATCTAAAACAAAACAAGACTCGATACAAGACGAAGTCGACAGACATATGCACCAACAGACTCCCCCTTGGATGTTGACGAAGTCTTCGGTGTCGAGTCTTCAATCTTCATTCTTTATCAGTCTTCTCGAACTCCTCCAAAATATCTGACAATTTAAGCATTCTCCATCTCTGTCTTTTTTCATCACCAAGATCTTGACCTGGCTCTTAACTCACTCTAATTCTCTTGATCACATCTCTTGATTCCTTAAGTTCATCAGCATCATCAGCTTGCGTGAACATCAAGATCTGGATCTGGCTCTACTATCTTCAGACTCCCCTTTGTAAGCAGACTCCCCCTCAAATTGTGCTGGGATAGTAGTCTAACTTTCACAGGTTATAAGATCGAAACCTGGCTCTTATCAAAGCTGTAACCTGCACAATCCTCTACCTCAAAATAAATTTCACAAATTTAACATTTGACAAATTTATTCTCTGCCTAGCACTTGTATAAACAAAATCAAACATTATTTGTTGAAATATGACATTGTATAAATTAATCTTTTACTCAAACAAATTCACCCAAACCATTATTCATCATGTTTAGCACTCGGAATTTTGATATCAGCTCTTCAACATCAGTTGTCGAAAATCTTTTTGAATTTTCAAAATTTATGCTAAAACACACTGAAAATCTTTTTGAAATTAAAAAAAATACAGTAAAGAAATATGTACAGACAATATTTTTGTGAGTTTGAGCAAGAGGATCATATCAGTTTATGAGACAAATCACCAACACCATTAAGCTTTAAACATTTTAAGTTCTAAACGATTCACTTAGATTGTCAGTATACTGATCCACTTAAATTTTCACACAAAGTTCAACTGTTTCGAGATACGAGATTAATGTTTTAGAGACTTAAACTTATTCGCGTGTCCCACCTCAGAATATACTCCCGTATCCAGATCCCAATATTCAGTCTTACAGGTGAGTATACCTAGATGATATCTGTAAAGGGTTAAATGCGAAGGCCTTGAGAGCTCAGGCTATTGCTTCCGCAAAATCAGAGAGATGATGGCTTCGACTTTAGGTGTGTTCCCTTTAGAGAATCTTTTCTTCAACAGCACCTGATTAGCATTTTTCAATGTTTCATCATTTTTTATGCTGAGGGGGGTGCTATATTTCAAGCAAGCGAAAAGTGTTATACGGGGACTAGGCCATTGCTTCCGCAAAATCAGAAGTCCTGAGATAATACCCAGATATCACTAAGCATAAAGACCTAGTATCTCAGAAAGAGGGACCTTTCAAACAAGATTTCGGGGGTTACCCATATATCCAAGAGATGTTCCCCACGAGATAAGTAAGTTTGAAATTTAGATTTATATCTCGAACACAATCTACTAAATGTGTAAAAACCTACTGGCACATCATCAGTGAGACCGTTTATCACATTTTACTTTCCAATTCTTTAGCGTGCTGTGATAGTTCACTGATGTACTATCATTTCCTCTTTCCACAACAAAACTCGTTTTTGATTTTATCATGTTTTTGGCTTTTTCAAATTTTCTAATGTTTTTGGATTTTCTGAAATTCTTACTCCCCCTAAAATTCAAAAACATTTAAAAGAAATTTGAAAAACAAACTGTACAAATAAAATGACAACTGATTTTCAAGCTTCAATTCGCCATCCACTTGGCATAAACAATCAGAACTCCCCCTGACAATAAACTATTTTCCCATTATGATTTCAAAACACTTAAGTTTATTTTAATCAAAATGGTTTTTCCGAAAAATTAGTTTTGTTGTTTTCATAAAACCACTTGTAGGTTAGGGGATCAATTCATCACCTTGTTCTTTCAACTTCAACCTTTTGAAAAAAAAAATAACAGTTTTAAGCTCAAACAACAAATATCACTTGTAGAAAATCAAGTACAACTTAATGTCCCTGATTTACCACTTGTAAGTTGAAATATCACCAAAGTGAATTTCTCAAGAAAAATGTCGATTCCTGCTCCACGAATACCAACTTGGGAGCTCCGGCAAGTCCTGATTTTCAATCATAATAGGTTCCATCCCAGTCAAAAACCTGGGATGACCCATCTTTACCTGGTTTCTTCGTTTTCTTCTCATAAAATTCCTTTACCCCTTTGACCTTCCCATCAACCATTTTTCCAAAAATATTTTGAACTGTGAGGTTAAAGGCTTTTTCAATATCAAATTCTTTCTTTTCAGAGAAAAATTGATTTGAAATCTCAACTTTACCAATTTTTTGTTTAAAATTTTCAGCTCTCAATGGTGGAAAATTGACATCATCCATTGGAGGAACTGATGTTTCCAATTTTAACTCAACACGTGGCTCCTCTGACTTTATGGAATCAGATTCATAGCCTGAAAATAGCTTCTCTGATTTTGATGAATCAGAATCATTTCTAGAACTATCGTCAGATTTCTTAACAACCCACTTGTGGTTGTCAAGATTTGTTTTTCTCTTGTAAAACCTTTTTGAACATTCACCAACCTCAAACTTAGAATTTTTGAAAACTTTGAATTGTTTAGTTGGTGGTTCATTCGCAACCATCTTTTCTTTCAGTTTAAGAAAAACTCCCTGTTTTGTTTGAATTGCCTTTGGACAATTCCTGGCAATATGACCAATTGTTTTGTATTGAAAACAGGTTCTCGTTTCCTTTTTCTGAGCAACTTCCTTCTTCATTTCTTCTTGCTTTTTAGCAATGAATTCTTTGTTTGTCTGCTTTCTGAACAATTTCTCCTTTTCTTCTTCAGATGATATTCCTGAAACAAAAACAGTTTTTGGTTTATAAGTTTTTTCATTTTTATGATTTTTTGGTGGAATAAATCCAAGACCTTTCCTTTTGAAATTACCGTTATGGTTTGGTTTCTTTTGAAAACCTGAACCAGAACTGTAACCCTTTTTCTTGTTTAACCGTTGTTGATCTCTTGAGGTGTACTTTTTAGGTTTTTCAGAAAGATTTACAACTTTAATTTCAGAAATATTAATTTCTGTTAGTTTGAAAACCTTTTTTATCATTTTAGTTTTAACACCTCTTATAGGAAATTCTTCATCAGAATATAATTTGTCAGAATCATTCAAAGTATATGCTACTTTGACTGTTTCATCATTCAAATTAGATTTTGATAACAAAAACTCTTTATTGTAAACCCATTTGCCCTTTTTGACTGTTGGACTTGAAGTTTCAGACTTTGATTCTGAATTTGACTCCGACTTTGACTCCTCGGTTTCATCGTTATCCAACACCTGATCGGCCACTTTCTTTATTAATTCGGACTCATGATCAGTGTCAGACGATGTGAAAGTGACATCGATGTTGTCTGGCAAATTTTCTAAAAACTCATACTCCCACTGTAAATTGGTTGCCTTTTTTACTCTTTCTGAATTTGGATTTCGTGGAGAATATCCATTTTCAAGCGGGGGTGGACACTTGTTGTAACTGGCATCTTGTTTCTTACCAGAAATCTTCACTTCAGTATCCTTCTTCTTTTCAGAACTCTTGTCTTCAGATGTTTCCTCTTCTTCAAACGCCTTCATGCCTTCAACGGTTGGATAAATCCTGTCAATAACATAAGAAGTACATGAGTAACTTTTTAACAACCTGTTTACTCTCTCTGTTTCAATCCTCTGGGTTTCCAGTTTCTGTTCCAGTACAGCACACTTCTCAATGTAATTGTTGACAACTTTCTGCTTTGTCATGAAAGCTCCTTGAAGTGTCTTCATTGTTGTTGCTTGTTCACTGCTTGTTTGATTGTACAGATTCATTGACTTGTTAAGAAGATCATATGATTCTTTCAATCTGTTCATGTTGTGAATCAAAGTACTGTTTTGCTTTCACTGCTTCACAATTCTCACATTTCACCTGAATTTTTTGTGCATCAGCTTCTGTATTAACTTTAAAAACTGGAACTTCTTTTACTTTTCTTTTGATCATAGGAACTTCTTCATCATCACTGCTGACTTGTTTCTTAGCTTTCTTCTTTTTTTTTTAACTTTTTCATCATCACTGTCACTCTCTTCCATCATTCTTAAGTGCTCTTTCATTCTCCTTGCATAATAATCATCATCATTATCACTGTCTTCAGCAACTCAAGCACCAAAAGCTTTGTGATTTGAAGTTTTGTTAGGATCATAGTCATCCCAACTGAAATTTTTCCAGCTAAAACCTTCTAGTAGTCTTTCATCATCTTGATCTATCAGACATGCTTTGCTGTCAGCTGAAATATATTTATCCCAACTGGATCCTTTTGTTGACTTTTTATCATCTTGATTCACCATACAAGCTCTCTTTGATGACTCCTCGATTGCCTTCTTAGCATGTGCAGTTTGTGGTTCTTGTTGTTGTTGAGCAACTTGATGATAAATTGCTTTCTGATAGTAGTCATTGTTGTTGAATGGATTTTGAGCTCCACTTGCTTCGCGATTTGTGCATTCTCTCTTGAAGTGTCCTTTTTCCCTGCAACGAAAACAAGTAACTTTAGATTTATCAAAACCTAAAGTAGAAACATTTGCATCACGGAAATCATCTCTTCCCGTAATTTGTTTAAACTTTTCTGCTCTTCTTAACACACTCGCCAAACACCACTTTATATCCATCAATTCAATCTCCTCAGCATCAATCTGATCGTAATCCTCTTTTGTCAACATTGGATTCCCGATCCGTCCTGCGACTAAACTTCCATATGACTCTAATACAGTTACCAACAAAGACATGTGACTTTTTGCAACTTCTTCTGGGTAATCTTGATCATTTTCAAGATTTAATGCAATGTTGCATTTAATAACTTTGCCATTCTTTGTTGTTGACAAGTTTGAATCAAATGATGGATATGAAGAAAAACTTGTTTTGCTGTTTGATCCTTTAGATGACCCTTCAGACGAATTCTTAGCATTGAATGCAGTTTCAACCTTTGGTGACATGTTGGTATCATCACTAATACCTCCTTTGTAATAAAGACCGATATCTTGTTCTCCATCAAAATCTTTCATTCTTGAAATCTTTCTTTGTTCCATTTCCTGAGCTTCAAGTTTTTCAATGAACTTACTCAGTGTCAAATTGCTAAAATCTTTCTTATTTCTCAACATCATGAGATATGTACCCCAAGTTTCATGTGGCAATGCGTCAGCCAACTTCTCAATCAATTCTTCATTATCTTTTGTAATGCTCACCCTCTTCATGTTGACTAACAGATTGCAATATCTTTCAATGATCTGTTTAGTGCTCTCAGTTCTCAAACCACGAAATAGATCAAATTCCTTTTTCAAAAGTGATTTTTTGTTCTTGATCATTTCTTTACTTCCAACAAACTTTGATTTTAAAGCTTTCCAGATTGAATAAGCAGTTCCATTGTGTTGCAATAAAACCAAGATATCTTCCTTAACGGCTTGATGCAATAAACTCGTCATCATCTTTTCATCTTTGTATTTCTTTTTCTCTTCTGCACTTAGATCTTTAATTGCAATAATCTCCTCATCATCAGTCATCGGTCTAACATATTTCGTTTCAACACATTCCCAAGCATCCAAGTAATTTGCTTGTACCCAATTCTCATATCGTTCTTCCCATCCTTTATACTCCTCAATGTTCATGAGCTTTGGCGGTTTTTGCATAGTTCCCGTTTCGTTTTCCAACATTGTGTTTTGTGCAGTGCTAATCGGAGTTGCAAAGGCGTTGTAAAATTCCTCTTCCATATTTCGGTTTTCAAGAATTCACAAACAATCAATTTCAAACGAAATCAACTTTCACCCGAAATAGCCTTTGGTGCGAAATAACCCTGTTCAAACGAAATGACCTGCAATACAGCTTCAAACGAAATCAATTCAAATGAAATCAGAATTTTTACACGAAATAGGTAATTTCGTGTGAAATAACCAAACGAAAGCCGGTTTCAAGCGAAATTAACTAATTTCGTACGAAATACTCATGCGAAATACTGATTTCGTGTGAAATCAACCAATATTTCAAACGAAATATAATTTCGTGTGAAATCAAGAAGCTATTCCGTGCGAAATACTGCTGATGTAATCATCTCGAGCTGATTTTCTCGAAATTGATCAAGTTTTTGTCCGATTTTAAGTCTGAAACTTTCAAGGGTTTGTTAAAACACTATTGCGCGTATATGTGAAATTCAAGACATTTTGACCGTGAAATCAAGTTTAATTTTGAAAAGAAGATGTAGAATTCAGAATTTGCAGCTGAATTGGTATGAACTCTTCCTCCTAAGCTCTGATACCACTTGTAGGATCGTTTTCTGGCCCGAATGAGTCGATCAGAAGAGTTTTTGCTCAATACGAGAGGCGGAAACAAACGTATTAAGTCCAATTCAACTAGATATTCACTTTAAACAGTCTTTTGATTGATTTGACAAAGATTTACAGCGAGTTGACACTTCAGCAGCAGTTCGGTACTGAAACCGGAAAGTTCCAAATGACAAGGCATCAAAGGTATTTATAGGAGAGCTAATTTCGGACGGAACAACCCAAGCGAAATTAGTTTCATACGAAATCTAATTTCGTGCGAAATTACCACTTAATTTCGTACGAAATAACCTATATGTTATTTCGTGCGAAATACCCACAAACACACTTTTCTCGTTTTGCGTGCCCTGATCTATCTAAAACAAAACAAGACTCGATACAAGACGAAGTCGACAGACACATGCACCAACATGTGGGAATAATGGGAGCCTAAAATTATCATATATTTTCTCTCTCCTTCATTCACAACCACTCACAATCATTTCGTATAATATAAATTTTTTCTCTCACATAAATAAAAGAAATCCATTATCAATGCTCTAAAAAAAGTAAAAAATTAATTAAAAAACAAGTAAAAAAATAATTAAATTTTGATTTGAGTGGAACAAAATAGGCTAGAAACCAAGAAGACAAAGATAAATAGATATGACGCTTTTTTCAGTTATCACCAATTTTCCAAATACACTTCGCATAAGATAGAATACCATCCTTAGGGGTAGGGGTGGTCATTACTTATCACTAACTAACAACTTCTAATCAAGTTCCACCACGTCATCGAGCTTTATTCTATCACTGGTGATGGATTTTAGTGAAAATGCCCATCACCCACAACACCCAACAATAAACCCTCACATTCCCTCACAATCTTCTATTCTTCACGCGTGATACATTCCACACGTTATCAAATTGACACGTGAAAAAATCAAGTGGCGATGGTGTTTCCTAAACCATCACTCGTTATAAACATCCATCATGTGCAAAAGGTCTTCCACCCCGGGTGGTCTTAGGGTGAAGGGGGTCGAAGCGGGGAGGAGTGCAGGGAAGGGGTTTGCCGCATGAGGGTGCACCGCCAACAAGGAGTTGCCGCATGATGAAGGAGATGTGCGGGGAGTTGTTGCCGCATGCAGGGAAGAGGAGGGAGAGGAGTAGTGGTGGGCCCCACTCTCTTTCAACTAATCATGCATTTTTTAAATGGTTTGGGTGAAACCACCCCTTATGTTTTTTTGGACAAGAGTGGTGTATGAGAGGGAAATTGACATGGCATATCATGATTGGGTTTGTGAAAATTTCCCCCAATCTCACGAGGGATGCACATATTTGTAATGCAAATTGCAAACCGCCATGAAATTGTAATGCAAATCAACGGTGGCCGGCGAGTTTTAGGTGGAGGAGTAAATGGTGGCCTGCGGGTTTTAGGTCTAAACGAGTTTCAAATAGCCGACGGGTTTTAGGTGGATTCAATTATGGTCGACGAGTTTCAGTTCTAAATGGGGTGGTGGTGGTCATGGTGGCGACGAGTAGTGAGAGGTTGTGGTGGTAGGTTAGGGTTTAGATCCTCTAAATAAATTCCTATAAAAAAAGGTTAGGGTTTAGATGTAGTGATGGTGGTGGAAGGAGGTAGGTGATGGTAGTGGAAGTAGAGAGATATGGAGTAGCCAGAGGAGTGTTTGTTTGTTTAGAGAGAAAATAAGATATTGTTTTTATGAATTATTAGCAGACATATAGGCCCCACCCATTTTGTTTTATTTCTTTTGTTTTCTATAAATCATTCAATGTATATCGATTACTTCTTTGATTTGAGTTGTAACTTGCAGACGATAATAATAATTGAAGATGAAGGTTTTTTTTGTCAAAACATTGAAGGGGACTCACTTCGAAATCGAAGTTAAACCTGAAGATACGATATGATTGTGAAAGAAGAGAAGAATAGAGAAAGATATATCGAGGAAGTTTTGATCTCAATCTCTTAAGTTTTATAACACGTTATCAGCACGAAACTCTAGCCAAGGTAAGGTTCAAGCATTCATAATCAAAGTAAGCGTTTGATTAATATATATAAACTATAATTGTTATGATAAACTAATACAAGTGTAGATGTATCTTACGATGAACACATGATTGTTGTTGGACTACAAAACGTAATATTTCTTTTATACCGTGGGATTGTTTTCCTTTAGGAGACCCAGTTATCCAGACACTCCTATCATAAAAACATCTAAGTCCCATACTTAATAATAAAAATAAAGAGACCAAAAATCTTGATAGCACTTGTATTTTTATACATCTAACTTTTATTTATACACACATACTAACATTTAATTTAGAGTTTAAATATTTTAAAAACAATTAAATCAGAATTTAATTTATTTCATGTGTAAGAATTTCATATATTTAAATATATACATATATAGGTTGAAAGCCTAAGGGTGCACCAGTGAGTTGTAAAACCATACACCTTTAGGATGATCTTTTAGATCCTGTTTCTCCTTTATATATATGTATATTTATAATATAAGTTCTGTGATAAATTAAAATTAGTACAGGGGACCTATTGCTCTGGAGATATAATAATTATGGGACTACTAACATTTATTTATATACCTAACATTTTTTGTTTATGCGTCTAATATTTATTTATGCAATATAAAATTTACTAGCTACAGTGAACTGTTTCAAAACGTATCATGGAAGCCTTAACCAAACGTATGGTGTAAGCTTAAATTTTCTTATCTATATAAGAAACTCATTGCTCGAGCTAATCTACACATAAGCTACAACTTCTGATACAATTCAACACATACCCAAAATAACCCGTACCCAAACTTTTCTTAGTTTCAACAAAACCAAATATTCAAATGGCAAATCTTCCAGTAGCATATGCTGAATCTTCAAATCCGGCAAACATTCATCGATTCCTTCGGTTTACTGATTTACCCAATCGTGAGAGGTATCAAAAACTCAAGAATCTTGAAGTCTTTTCTATTAGCGATATTGATTGGTATCAAATGGAAATGTTTGATCCAAGTGTTTTACTGGCGAGATTACTACCACGTAATACGCCCTGGCGTCGTTTCTTCGACATCCTAGAACCGTCATATGATGAACTTGTATATGAGTTCTTGTCCACTTTCTATTTCAAATATGGTAAAAGTCTTACTGATGAATCTATTCAATTTTGACTTTGTGGACAATTTCATAATATGTCATTAACAGAATTTGCAGTTCATCTGGGCATATATACAGATGAAGAAGTTAAACAACCTATTTTTACGGAGGCAACAACCTCTTATTCCTCTGAGGAAATGAAAGAATATTAGCTAGGCCATTCATCGAAAGGGTGGTGTAACAATAATAATTCTATGAAATTCACAGACCCTCGTTATCAATATATGCACCGTGTTTTAGCCAACACTATCACTGGGCGCAAGAATAATTAACATAGGGTTAGTACTACCGACCTTTTCCATCTGCATAGTATTTTTGAGCAAATTCCTTGTAATATTGCCCACGAGCTTGCTACATATCTTTTAAATCAACAAACAAATCCTCTGAGAAGTCTCATGGGAGGGTCTTACATTACAAAAATAGCAAAATCATTAGGCGTCTTAAGTGATCAGATTATCCAAGGATTATCTCCACCAAAGGCATCTGGGATTGTAAATTTTAACATTGTTAGGCTAACCCCTGTTCATAATTATATACTAAATCAACCATTCCAGTCGGAGGAAGCTCAAGTTATCTTAGAAAGTACCTCAACACAAAATTTACAACAATCATTGTTGCAGCTTCCTCAACCGTCTTTTTATCGATTTGATCTGCAACCACAGCTGCCACCCGTACAAGAACATATTACAACTAACCTATCTCAACAACTAGCACCGAACATCTTACAAAACATCTCACCTTTAGTTTTCGAGGAAGATTCAACGGTGCAACAAATTTTGTTTGATGAAAACATGATATTCCAAGAGCAGTTAGCATCAGAATCATTTTTGCAATCACTATTACCGCAACAGTTTTTCCAATCACTATTAAACGAAGTAGAACAACAACTGCCACCAATTAATATAATAGAACCATGTACGGTACCTCAAATGAATCTACCTTCAGATTTAATAGGAGTCGAGGTGGCTAGGTTAAACGATCAGATTCGAAATTTGTCTAAACAAATAAAACGGCTGACAAAAAGAAACAAATGGTTGGAAGACATGCTAAAACAAATAGCTAATAATATGTAACTAACTCTACCACCTTCACCACCTTATGGTTCTGAGTCTGAATTTGATTCATTATATGATTAATTTCAAATGTAAGTTTGTTCACATCACAATAGACTATCAAATTATTATGATTAAATTGTTTAATACATACATTCTATTTTGTGTTTTTACTTACAAGTAATACATATATGATCATAAATAAGAAGTTTATGAATCATAATCAGTTGGCATGACCGGTTAGACCACACCGAGTAAAATAATAATGTGAAATGTATTGAAGAACTAACAGATCCTTCCAGAAAATTATAAAATGTAATTTTTGTTCTCAAGAAAAGTTAATCAATGAAAGTAGGGTGTAAATCCCTCAGTATTCTGGAATAAGCAAAGGATATACATGTTAGGATCGGAGGCTCTCATGATTGTGTTTGTTTGTATGTTTGGAACGATTTGTAAATATGAAAACATGTAAAGTGCAGCGGAAATGAAAACAAACTTTGTAAACACAATCAAATGGAGAAAATAGTTTGATAAACAATTGCTTCTCATAGAGTCAAAAGATTTACAAAGAAAAAGATTACAGATATGCTTACAAACTAAACTCCCCCTCAGCCTGATGCCCCAAGGTTGGTTGCACACAAGATGAAAGGATTAGACATGAGGAGAAGAACTCGCTCAGTCAATCAAATGTAACAGTACAGGGCACTGTTACATTTATAGGCAATCCAAACCACTGAGGTATCTCAGCTGACGTCACCATGAAAGCGACGTCTAACAGCCTAACAACCTGTATCTACTGTCCTTACACAAACACTGCTAACCTAACTACTGACTATACATAAAACAGATATTTCACTAAACAGCTGCTTTCTCTTTATGTCAGTGCTTTCCTCAAGGTTGATCAGTCCTTGACTGGGCAGTGCTTTAACTCTTCAGCAGTGCTTGAATTCCGTCAGTAGATTGAGCTTCAGCCTTTAATCTTCATCAGTACTTTAGTGTGGTCAGCAGTTGCAAGGCGGCAGTTGTACAGGACAGTGGTTTGGCCATCAGATGTTCTTCAAATCACTTCCAAGGGGAAAGTCTAATGTAAACAGATGCTTATTATGGATCCACTGCCCTGATCCAGTTTTGGCTTTACATCATCTGTTCCTCTGGTAGGGTTTAATCCCAACAATCTCCCCCTAGAACAGATGATGCCAAAACCCTTCATTATTCTGGATCTTTATTACCTCATCAGAAGTTCCTTAGCTTGTCTTTTAAATTCTGCTTCAAAGTCCTTGGAACTTGAGTCTTCCTCATCCCTGCAAAGTGTAAGCTCAAGGAGATCTTGCAGATCTTCAACACCCAGGCCCAGTGCTTGTTCCCTTGATATGTGCTTCACTACCCCATTAGATCTGAGCAGAGTCAATACATGGGTCTTTTGATCAGACTTCCACTTTAGTATTTTTGAACCTAATGGGTTTCTTGGGAGAGGTTTATTAGCTGATGAGTTTGGAGATGAAGGCCTGGTAAAGACTGCTTGGACAGGGTTTACAGCCTTTGATAATTCAGGATTTTCAGCCAGCATTTGTTGAAGAACCATTTTTATAATGTAATCCCCTGCTGCTTTATCCTGAGCTGTCTCTTCATTCATTTGCTTTTGTTTCCTTATTTGATAAAGGATCGCAGCAAGTGGTGTTTGTGGTGTTTGTGATGTTTTAGATGTGGCAGTGGTTGATTTAGTAGGAATGGCAGTGGTTGTGGTGTGTGTTGATGTGGTATTGGTGGCAGTTGTTTGACTGACAGATGTTGTTAATGGTGGAGGTGGTGTAAGTGATTTTGTGGAAACAGAAGTTGTGGTTGAAGTAGTAACTGGCTTAGTTTTAGAAGTTGTGGTGGTTGATTGCCTCGTTTTTCTAACAGGACTCTTCTTTAATGAAGTACCAACCTCTTCCTTTTCTTTTTGCAGAACTATCTTTATGTCAACCAAAGCTCTGCTTCTCATCCCTTACCCTTTTAATATCAGCAGTGGTTTTGAGACTGGCTGAATTAACTTGACTTTGAACGATCCTCATTTGTGTATCTTCATCATCTGCTTGAATTTTAGGGTTTCATCACCTCCCTTTTCCTTTTCTTTGACAGATGTTTCAGCAGAAGTTACTGAAAGATTTTCCTCAGAGTCATTTTTCTTCCCCTTTTTGGCATCATCAACTATTTTGAAGATAGTGCAGGGGTTGAAATAAATTCCACAGCTCATCTGGAGTAGGAGCAGATGATGGAGTAGCTGTTGGAGGTGGTGCAACAGTGGATGGTACCGTTTGTGCTTTCAACAACTGTTGCAGTATGTCTTTGATTTCTGCAACAGATGTATCCAGTTTATCAATTCTAGTCGTCAATTCTTGGTACATTAAACCATCACCCAACTTAATGGGATCATCTGATTTCCCACTACCAGTGGTTGTAACAGTGGTTGATTGAGGAAGTGTATCCCAAAATCATCCACTGTTGCCCCTTTGTCTTGGTACTGGGGACTTCTTTCTTCATAAGGAGAAACACTTTTTAGTGAACCAGTGAAGACTGGATACACAAGAGTTCCCAGTGAAGAAATTGCCTTCAAGGAAGTCTTATTGATGAAACTACTGTCCAAGTGCAAACCAGTGGGTTCAGCACTTGTAGTAGCTGCTTCACTTGAACTACCACCAAGAGTTACTTGTAACTCAAGGGGTGTAACCTCCTCAATTGTTGCTGGGATAGCAGAGGTATAAGCATCAGACTCAGTCACTTGTTGGAGTGTACTCTCAGTGATAGGTGGTTGAGAGGAACTGATTTATGTCTGAGTTATATCCAAAGCATGCAACAAGGTCATTATTGATGGTGGTATTTATGAAGTGATGATGGGAGTTGAAAGAGAATTTTCCCCGGGCAATGGGCTGTGGATGATGGAATCAAGTGATTCCAAAGCATCATAATTTGGTGTCCCTGTTATTACAACCTGTTCTTTTTTAGAAGAAGCAGGAGAAGTTTGAGGCATGGGTTGAGACCTTTCTACCATCTGCTGTGAGGAAGTAGCAGCAGTGGTTTCTAGTGACTTTTGTGTTGTCACTGGCAGTTGCTCTGGGATCTCATCTTCCAGAGTTGTCTTTATTTTAGGTTTGGGGGGCGTTTGAATTTTCTTTTGTTTGGTCTTTTGGTGGATTTAGGTGTGGGTTTCACAGCGGTTGTGTTACTGCTGTGATCACCTTGAGCAGTGGGCTCAGCAGCAGATATCTGAGGAGCAGTGGTAGCTTCTAAAATCTGCTCAGGTACCTCTGCTTTTGTTTTGGAAATTTTTGATAGCCTTGTCAATGTTTTCAGGTGTAAGGCCATTTATTTGAAAAAGTGATGATGGCATCTGATGCACACAACTGTTGAATAACATCTGTCCACGTGTAACCTCTGTTGTAAATCAGTGTTTTGCACAAACAGAGGATACACTCTGGCAGTGGATAGATTTTACTATTTAACAGAGTTTTAATGCCATCAGTGCTTTGAACAGACTTTGAGGATTTATTGAAAAATTCAATTTTAAACTATTTTTAAGGTTATTTTTTATTTTTCTAAAAACATTTTTATGCTATTTACACATGGAACACAAGAAAGCTTGCTTAAATCCATGATTAGCACTCCAATCATAGGGATCAAGTTTTTAACAGTAGATGAATCCAATTTTTAAGTTCGTACATCTACCAACTGATCTTTAGGATGGACATGTTAAAAATGAAATCGAACCTTTTATAGCAATCCCTCACAAAGTGATGTCTGATGATGAGTGATGATGGATGAATGGGATATAAGATCTTTGATGATATATTTCAGCTGTTTGACAATCCTGCATAAAAGAAGTCTTTCGAGCAATTATATCAAAATCAAATATCATATTTTGAAGCGACAAACAGTTAGTTTCTCATTATGCAGCAGCAGCATAGTCTTCTTCAAAACTGTGATTGTGGAAACATCTGCTGTTTGTGCTTAGTTTGAACAACATGAATCTTGACAACTATGCTCCAACATATGCAATGTTTTTGAGGGTCCACTTTTTACCAAAAAGATTCTCATCCTTTGGTAATGGAACAAGTTCTCAAACTTGTTTTTCCCTGAACTGTTGAAGCTCCTCTTCCTTGTCAATTACCCAACTTTCTGTCTTTAAGTGCCCCAAAGGTACATGACATGTTGATGGAATGGTAGATAGTCAAGAAGAAGACAATGGTTTTGGAATAAACTTTTTATAAGAATCCCTTCAATTGATGTTGTCAAGAGAATGGAAACATGAATGAATTTTAAAATGGAATTGGTGTTCAAAAGGTGAGGCTGCAGATGTGATTCATCTGAGCTAACAACTGTTGGTGACTTTTGATGATCCAACAGCTGTTTGAAATGAGGATGGAAGATTTTGAAGAGTAGGTATGGCATACTGATGATTTTTATCCATTTTAATAGATTTTTATCAACAGTGGTCAGGGGTATGGTAGTGGCAAGGTTTAGGAGGCTACATTGACCAACTGTTGGTGCAACAGTGGACAAGCTTTGACAGAAGTTTTGAACATCTGCTGCTCTGATGAAGGAAATGATTTTGTCCTGTGATAACACAGTATCATGTCCAACATCTTTTGATGGTGATAATGAGATATCCGCAAAGTAACATCCTTGACAAAACACATTTTAGATGCATATTATCAAGATTAACACATTAGCAGATTTTTACAGGGATTTGTATTCAAGGTTTTACTACTTATCTATTTCCTGTTTTAAACATTTGATAAATCTTGACAGTAGTTGAGTATCCCAGATGGTGGCAACCTTTTCACTTTGACTACACATTTTGTGTTCTAATCCTTAGAGTAAAACATGAGTAGTCAAGAATTTTAAGGTCTGTTAGCAATCAATCTTTGATGAATCTTTGATGAAAACTTGAGTTTGAAATGACCTTAACTTATTTCACCATCTCATTTTGATCTATTTTCAAGGACAATATCACCCTAAGCAAAAATATAAGGGATCTACATCCTGACAAGAATTGAAACTTTTACTATAAAAAACAAGTAGAAGTTCAAAATATATCATTCTCATAAAAACAAAGAACAATATATCCTGTTTTATTTGAAAGACCTTAACCAAAAAAAAAAAAAAAACAAATAAAGGTTTGCTGAAAATAAATCAAACTAGGTCAGGTGAATTTCCAAAATCAAAATAATTTTGAAAAGGGTCAGAGTCAATTCACTTCTCAAGCTTAGGATAATGGTCAGTGGTCTGAACCAAAATTTTGTAACCACTGTTTTGACACCATTTCCTTGTTAAATGATTGTAACTATGAGGTTGTCAGTTCACAAAGATTTTGAAGGTTCTTTGTAAACCTTATTACCCTGTGAAGAATTTCTGAAAATTTGGGCCAAATCCTCATTATTAATAATCAAACTGGTGATACCTTTGTTACCTGAACTCCCTGATATAGTGATTGTACATGGTTGATGGATGACAAATGTTTGACCAAGTATGTAGATCTCCTGTGGACTCTTAAGTGCTTTGGATTTATACTCTTTTCTTTTGATTTCAAAAGTTTTGAGATAAACACACTTTTGAGTTTTTGTAATTTTTCTTCTTTCCCTTTTTACCCTTTCCATAGAAAAAGTATTGAAACTTTTACTGGAAGGTTTTCAAGGAAAGAATACTCAATCCAAAATCATTTTCAGCAATATTTTGAGAGATTTGGTCATTTTTGCACATGCTTATGCCAAATTTCACATTACTCATGATCTGGATATTTTGACTGCTGATTCTCTTAATGTATTCTTAACACAATTGATTTTGGTCCTTTTAGAGGACACTCAACCCGTTTTTCAATACATAAGATTCAAATCACTAAAGTTTTGATTTCCCTCTTTTTATGTTAACAAAGTACTAGTGCTTTTATCCGCACATAGGCTTTTGTCAACCATGAGGTGAACACCTTAGCTGCAGTTATGATGAAAACAACACAAACTTCATAATAACATTTGAAATCAATTTTGTAAAGAGAATGATCACACCAAAGTCACCAGACAAGTTTCCAGATCTGAAACTATTGGTGATTTATGCATGACATCACTTGTTATGTGAATTTCGTGTGTCTTATGACATCTTGGTTGTTTTACAGAGTTTTTGAATAAACAACTTTGAAAGTTATTACTCGTTACTCTGTTTTTCAACAACTACGACCAACCTTAGTATCAATGAAATTTGAGCTGAACTGTTATGTCAAATTGATTGTTAGATCGAATTTGACTGTCCAGGCTCTGATACCAATTGTTAGGATCGGAGGCTCTCATGATTGTGTTTGTTTGTATGTTTGGAACGATTTGTAAATATGAAAACATGTAAAGTGCAGCGGAAATGAAAACAAACTTTGTAAACACAATCAAATGGAGAAAATAGTTTGATAAACAATTGCTTCTCATAGAGTCAAAAGATTTACAAAGCAAAAGATTACAGATATGCTTACAAACTAAACTCCCCCTCAGCCTGATGCCCCAAGGTTGGTTGCACACAAGATGAAAGGATTAGACATGAGGAGAAGAACTCGCTCAGTCAATCAAATGTAACAGTACAGGGCACTGTTACATTTATAGGCAATCCAAACCACTGAGGTATCTCAGCTGACGTCACCATGAAAGCGACGTCTAACAGCCTAACAACCTGTATCTACTGTCCTTACACAAACACTGCTAACCTAACTACTGACTATACATAAAACAGATATTTCACTAAACAGCTGCTTTCTCTTTATGTCAGTGCTTTCCTCAAGGTTGATCAGTCCTTGACTGGGCAGTGCTTTAACTCTTCAGCAGTGCTTGAATTCCGTCAGTAGATTGAGCTTCAGCCTTTAATCTTCATCAGTACTTTAGTGTGGTCAGCAGTTGCAAGGCGGCAGTTGTACAGGACAGTGGTTTGGCCATCAGATGTTCTTCAAATCACTTCCAAGGGGAAAGTCTAATGTAAACAGCTGCTTATTATGGATCCACTGCCCTGATCCGGTTTTGGCTTTACATCATCTGTTCCTCTGGTAGGGTTTAATCCCAACAATACATATCCAACATGATACCATTTAGTGTTTTAAATCGATGCATCGTCTAAATGGTTATCAAATCCACAACCTGAAGTTTGTGTGATTGTGGCTTAGCTAATGTGATAGCAAGCATATTATTCCAGATTGATATAATGATAATGATCATTGCAATACACGTAAAACTTCATGTAGTTTTGAGACAATCACTGGATGTGTATGCTAAGTGTATGATCATGAGAGCAAAAGTTCATGTATCAATTCATATAATGCCAATATATTGTAATATTTTCTCCCCATTATAATTGGGTTTTGGTCAGAAACCAAATATGTCCATTCTAAGACTTTGATTGTGCGATATATATTGAAATTGATCCACCACGACGCACAAATATGGGACCTTAAAAGGTGATTGGGAATATAGCATTTAACGAAAGAGTTATTTATGGTTCATTTTATTAACATCCATCTAAATGGACTGACATTCCCAACATTAGGGGAAGATAAAAGCAGTTGAAAAAGAAATGAGTTGAAATAAATTATCATTGATCCTTAAAACTGAAAATATGAACTACGGGTTCAAAGAACAACTCATTTGGAAAATAAATCTATTACCAGACGTATTTACTTACAAAAATAAAGTGACAAGCTAAGTCATATATATCAACTGCTTATGCTCCAGTTATATTTGTGTCCCAAGAGGACAACCACATATGTTTGTAATAAGTTTATTGCACGCCTAAAGCGTAGTAGACTAGTTGATTCCAATAATAAAATTCCTCGAAAATTGGAGCAAGTAATTAAGATGGTCAAGTCAAGGTTATAGCAATAAGATCTCCTGAAGAGATAATAGACATGATGGTTCAAGAAGAACCTCAGGTACCTGAAAATAAAGAGATCTCGATAAGTTGTATCATGTCTAAGATATGTATGGAATCGAAATAAAAATCGACGTCGTTATACTTTTATATATAACATAGCGCTAGAAATAATGAAACAATGAAGATCAAGATTTTTGAATCTACTCATGAATGAATTCATGTTATTAATTAGCCAAATTTGGAAAAAGTGAATAAATCAAATTTAAAATTCTCTCATGGAATGAATTTCATGGAATGAAAAGTTTTCAGACCAACCGTTCTTAAGGTAAAGATTTTCTTACACAAATCAAATTAAGTGATACAAAGAAAATTTGGTAACACAAGAATATTGCAAAAACCATTGATTGATTATGAGGAGACACATTCTCCAATGGTGGATATAATAAATTTCCAATATCTGATTAGTCTGATAATATATTAAGAGAAAATTAACATGCATCTTATGAATGTTTATATATCATGTGGTACTACAAAATACATGAAAATTCATGAAGGATTTAAATTATCAAGATCGTGTAAAGTAAGTTCTCGGGAACATTATGATCATGGTACACAAATTCATATATTGATACGATATAAAGAATTCCCTCATAGATTGATAATGTCGGAAGCTTTGATATCAAAACCTTAAGAACATACTATATCAAGTTCACAAAATAGGTATGGACTAAAATAATCGGATCGAGTGTTGTACAACTCGAGATATTCGGATAAAGAGGGATATACGTGTGATTAAATTAGCCATGTTTTTATCAAAATTTACTTTTAAAAGTTCACTATAATCAAAGTTTACAGTGATGATGTCTACACATCATCGAGAGAAACTGCCGAGCTTTTAGAGGGATAATTTTTGAAAGACCTTGACATAATGTAATTATTGTTCGACCTGTAGTTCGGGCATGAGGGTAAGTTCATCTAGAATATATCGGGTCGGTTTAGTATGAACAAAGCTTATCCTTTATGTACGTTAAAGGTTGTTCAGTCACTTGCTATAACAGATGACTACTTTGATCTCCTACCAAAGTTGAGATTCCGAGTCAAGAAATATTATAGATAATCACAATTGTGCACTAATATTTCTTGCAAGCTATACATGCTTATATACATATATATCTTGGATGAATTTATTGGTGTGATATCGCATGTGTCAAGCAAGGAGACATTAGAATGTGTTAAAACAAATATTTTGATACAACAAAGGTATGTAAGTTATGAGATTATATTTTACTAACTCATCGAAACAATTTTTTGTTAGCTTTGTAAATGCAGGGAATATAATAACATATAGTTGTGGATCATATGGTATTTGTTTACATGAAGCACCAGGAATCTCACATAAAGACCATATAACATTGATCAACACAAAGGATTATACACATCAAGGAATGAAGTGGCAAAATATTAACTAAAAGATCTGCGCAGAAGGCTTAAACGATACATAATGAAATCAGGGGAAGTATCACAAAAGTATCATGAGAGACAACATGCACTGCACTCTTTTTCCCTTAGCTATGGTTTTGTCCCACTGGGTTTTCCTAGCAAGGTTTTTAATGAGGCAGCATGTCAAAGCCAAACACCAAAGTTGTAGAACAACATACCACAAGGAGCTAATGATTTATTCATCAAACAAATAAATGGGCATATGTCTGAGGGGGAGTGTAATGAATTATTAGCAGACATATAAGCCCCACCCATTTTGTTTTATTTCTTTTGTTTTCTATAAATCATTCAATGTATATCGATTGCTTCTTTGATTTGAGTTGTAACTTGCAGACGATAATAATAATTGAAGATGAAGGTTTTTTTTTTTTTTTTGTCAAAACATTGAAGGGGACTCACTTCGAAATAGAAGTTAAACCTGAATATACGATATGATTGTGAAAGAAGAGAAGAATAGAGAAAGATATATAGAGGAAGTTTTGATCTCAATCTCTTAAGTTTTATAACAATTGTTTAATTATATATTGATAAATAGTTTTTTATGTTATGAATCATTGCAATAGTGGATGACAACTAGATGCACAGTAAAAGCGTTGCATGACGGAAGCAGTGACGAAGAACTAGCTAATGACTCATCAATAGAAATAATTGACACGGTCCCATACCGCAATTATTTCCCACCAATATCATCTTTATAGATGCTAAGTCATTTGTCTTCTAGTAATAATTGATAGGCTTTATGAGTATGAATAAAGGGACGGATAGTTATGGTGTTACCACTGGCTTTGGTGTTTTTTTCTCATAGGAGAACTAAAGAAGGTGGTGCTCTTCAGAAGGAACTTATTAGCTTTTAGGCTAGTTTTATAACACGTTATCAGCACGAGCACTGTCAACCAAGCAAATCAACAAAAGCAAAGGAGCCATTACCATACTCAATGTAAGAATTTCATATATTTAAATATATACATATATATAGGTTGAAAGCCTAAGGGTGCACTAGTGAGTTGTAAAACCATACACCTTTAGGATGATCTTTTAGATCCCGTTTCTCCTTTATATATATGTATACTTATAATATAGTTATGTGATAAATTAAAATTAGTACAGGGGACCTATTCCTCTAGAGATATAATATTTATGGGACTACTAACATTTATTTATGTACCTAACATTTTTGTTTATGTATCTAATATTTATTTTATGCAATATAACATTTACTAGCTACAGTGAACTGTTTCAAAACGTATCATGGAAGCCTTAACCAAACGTATGGTGTAAGCTTAAATTTTCTTATCTATATAAGAAACTCACTACTCGAGCTAATCTACACATAAGCTACAACTTCTGATATAATTCAACACATACCCAAAATAACCCGTACCCAAACTTTTCTTAGTTTTAACAAAACCAAATATTCAAATGGCAAATCTTCCAGTAGCATATGCTGAATCTTCAAATGCAACAAACATTCATCGATTCCTTCGGTTTACTGATTTACCCAATCGTGAGAGGTATCAAAAACTCAAGAATCTTGAAGTTTTTTCTATTAGCGGTATTGATTGGTATCAAATGGAAATGTTTGATCCAAGTGGTTTACTGGCGAGATTACTACCACGTAATACGCCCTGGCGTCGTTTCTTCGACATCCTAGAACCGTCATACGATGAACTTATATATGAGTTCTTGTCCACTTTCTATTTCAAATATGATAAAAGTCTTACCGATGAATCTATTCATTTTCGACTTTGTGGACAATCTCATAATATGTCATTAACAGAATTCGCAGTTCATCTGGGCATATATACTGATGAAGAAGTTAAACAACCTATTTTTACGGAGGCATCAACCTCTTATTCCTCCGAGGAAATGAGAGAATATTGGCTAGGCCATTCATCGAAAGAGTGGTGTAACAATAATGATTCTATGAAATTCACAGACCCTCGTTATCAATATATGCGCCATGTTTTAGCCAACACTATCACGGGGAGCAAGAATAATCAATATAGGGTTAGTGCTACCGACCTTTTCCATCTGCATAGTATTTTTTGAGCAAGTTCCTTGTAATATTGCCCACGAGCTTGCTACATATCTTTTAAATCAACAAACAAATCCTCTGAGAAGTCTCATGGGAGGGTCTTACATTACAAAAATAGCAAAATCATTAGGTATCTTAAGTAATCAGATTATCCAAGGATTATCCCCACCAAAGGCATCTGGGATTGTAAATTTTAACACTGTTAGGCTAACCCATGTTCATAATTATACACTAAATCAACCATTCCAGTCGGAGGAAGCTCAGGTTATCTTAGAAAGTACCTCAACACCAAATTTACAACAATCATTGTTGCAGCTTCCTCAACCATCTTTTTATTGTTTTGATCGGCAAACACAGCTGCCACCCGTACAAGAACATATTACTACTAACCTATCTCAACCACTAGCACTGAACATCTCACCCTTAGTTTTCGAGGAAGATTCAACGATGCAACAAAATTTGTTTGATGAAAACATGATATTCCAAGAGCAGTTAGCATCAGAATCTTTTTTGCAATCACCATTACCGCAACAGTTTTTCCAATCACTATTAAACGAAGTAGAACAACAACTGCCACCAATTAATATAACAGAACCATGTACGGTACCTCAAATGAATCTACATTCAGATTCAATAGGAGTCGAAGTGGCTAGGTTAAACGATCATATTCGAAATTTGTCTAAACAAATAAAACGGCTGACAGAAAGAAATATATGGTTGGAAGACATGCTAAAACAAATAGCTAATAGTATGCAACTAACTCTACCACCTTCACCACCTTATGATTCTGAGTCTGAATTTGATTCATTATATGATGTAAGTTTGTTCACATTATAATAGACTATCAAATTATTATGATTAAATTGTTTAATACATACATTCTATTTTGTGTTTTTACCTACAAGTAATACATATATGATCATAAATAAGAAGTTTATGAATCATAATTAGTTGGCATGACCAGTTAGACCACACCGAGTCAATGATGATGGGAAACATAATGAAGAGCTAAAAGATTCTTCAAGCTGGTAATTAGCATGTAATGTTTGCTCTCAAGGGAAATTGTATATTTTGCCATATAAAGGAGGGTGTGTATACCTAAATATTCTGGAAGCAATTAAAGGATACGCATGACACGGCCCCAGCCCCGGTTTGACCCGGTCAGGAGCCGCGGGACAGGAACCCGTGGTATCCATGATTGCGACAGTGGAAGATTTTCAACAGAATCTTTTAAAACTCAAAATGCCTAATTATTTTATTCCAAAAATTGGGATAAACCCCGTAATTTACAATAGAGGAATTTAACTAGGAAATTCCCTGATTTATTAAAACATGTTTATTCATTTTTAACTGAGCCACCTCTTCAAGTTTGTTAGTGCTCCGTAGCACGTTTTCCTTGATTTATAGCAGGTCACCTGAAAAATGTTTAAAAATATTTTATCAGCGGGGAAATGCTGGTGAGTCACTCTAATTTGATAAAACAACACATAGTTATCAATTACAGCATAAGAGCGATTACAATGGCTTCTATCTTATTTTTATCTGGCGCCGTGTCACACTGTGTGACGATGGTCATACCACTATTGGGTCCTGTCACCCAAGTAGTGATGATTATCCATGTTAGGTTAATGAACCTAACCGGGAGAAAATTAGTAATGTGCACAATACCCCACTAGCCAGTGATTCAAGATATCCACGACTTACTCCCTGTAATTATAACTTTTGAAAATAATTTGAGGTATTGTAAAACAGTTGATAAAAGGAGAATGACTCACATTGCAGATTTATACGGGCAGAGTTTAGCCTACTGATTAGCCTTTTAACCTAAATTTAAACAACATGCACACGAACTAGGTCAGCAACTAATACAGCATTTACGATAACTCACGAGATTATACCCTCACAACGAATGACAAAGTGCGATACTTAAACATCCATCGAATTCACGACGAATGACAAAGCATAACCCTAATGTGGGCAGCACTTAAACATCCATTGGATAGTTTCAATCGATCGGACATTGAATCGTAGCAGCGATCGAGTTAATACCCGGTATCGTAGCAGCGCCTCGCTAATATTGAAGGTAAATTCGACTTCAGAGCAATATATTTCGTGTTTGAACTAAAATTTTCGACATTTCTGAACTGCTCGTAACCTGTCCTATTTATAGCTGAAATTTGGGGCTCTCGCGGCCCGTGTGAACCTTAGCTCGAACCTTACGCGGCCCACGTGGACACCTATTTTGTAGATTAGGGCTAGCGTGTCACACCTAGGTCTGCCACGTGGCTGCCACGTGGCCTGGTTGCTGTTCTGGATAAGTTGTGAGCTGTCGCGGCCCGCGTAAAGATATGCTCAAACCTTACGCGGCCCACCTGAAGACCAGAAATCTTGATTTTCTTGATTTTCATGCATAGTAAGGTTTCAGGGGTCAGGGTTTTCACTTACGAGTCGTCTTGGGACATTTTTTAGGGTCCTTACATCCTCCCCACCTAATTTAAAATCTCGTCCTCGAGATTCATTGGAATAAGTGAGGATACTTTCGCTTCATTTCCGATTCCAGCTCCCAAGTGTACTCGGGTGCTCTTCTGGAATCCCACTTGACCTTGACTAGCACCAATCTTTTGTGCTTGAGAAATTTGATCTTTCGATCTTCGATTTGAAGTGGTTTTTCAACGAACTTCAATTTCTCATTTAACTCTATATCTTGGAGAGGTACTACCAAATATTCGTCAGATAGACATTTCTTGAGGTTGGATACATGAAATACATCATGCACTCCAGCCAACTCTTCTGGTAGTTGTAAACGATAAGCAACTGGTCCTATACGTTGGATCACTGGGAATGGTCCTACGTATCTTGGACTTAGCTTTCCTTTCTTACCGAACCGAACTATTCCTTTCCAAGGAGATACTTTTAAAAGTACTTTGTCTCCAACTTGAAACTCGAGTGGCTTACGTCGATTATCGGCATAACTTTTCTGGCCATCTCGAGCAGTCTTTAATCTTGCTTTGATTTGAGTAATCTTGTCGGTAGTTTCTTGCACAATTTATGGACCTGATAATTGACTTTCTCCTATTTCTGCCCAACAAACTGGAGTTCTACACTTACGTCCGTACAGTGCTTCGAACGAGGCAGTTTCAATGCTTGAATGATAACTATTGTTATAGGAGAATTCAATTAAAGGTAAATGGTTGTCCCAGTTCCCACCAAAATCTATCACACATGCCCTAAGCATGTCTTCCAGAGTTTGGATTGTCCTATCACTTTGTCCGTCTGTTTGAGGATGATATGCAGTGCTTAAATTTAGTCGAGTTCCCATTGCCTCCTGGAAACTGGTCCAGAAGTGGGAAGTGAAACGACTATCCCTATCTGATACAATGGAGAGTGGAACTCCATGTAAGGATACTACTTCATCCACATACAGCTTTGCCAACCTTTCCATGCTAAAGGTTTCTTTCATGGGTAGAAAATGAGCTGATTTGGTTAATCGATCCACAATTACCCAAATCCCGTCATTACTTTTTCTGGTTTTGGGTAACTTAGTAACAAAATCCATTGTTATGAGTTCCCATTTCCATACATGCATTTCTAGTTTTTGTAGTAGACCTGAGGGTTTATGGTGTTCCGCCTTAACTTGTGAACAAGTAAGACACTTAGAAACATATCTAGCTATGTCCTTTTTCATACCAATCCACCAGAAGTTATTTCTTAAATCTTGGTACATTTTATTGTTACCAGGATGCATGGTATATCTAGATTTATGGGCTTCTTCTAAAATCTTATTTCTTAATTCTCCTTGCTTAGGTACCCAAATTCGTTTCTTATGGAATCTCCAAATTCCATCATTTCCTTGCTCTAATTCCTTTATTCTTCCTTTCATTCCTTCAGCATCATCCTTGATCGCTGTTTCTTGAATGCTCTTCAATTGTTCCATTAAGTC
This sequence comes from Helianthus tuberosus, assembly GCA_030545235.1. NCBI lineage: Eukaryota > Viridiplantae > Streptophyta > Magnoliopsida > Asterales > Asteraceae > Helianthus > Helianthus tuberosus. The sequence goes on along the minus strand of CM060358.1, from coordinate 21,064,857 downwards.
TATTTGTAAACTTAATCTAAGAGCACGAACTCGTCGTTGTTTCTCATGATACTTATGACTTAAGGCATCAGCAACTACGTTTGCTTTTCCTTCGTGATATTGAATATCACAATCGTAATCACTTAGGATTTCCATCCATCTCCTTTGCCTCATGTTTAATTCTTTTTGCCCAAAGATATATCTTAAACTCTTATGATCAGTATAGATTGTAAACTTACTTCCGTACAGATAATGTCTCCAAATCTTAAGGGCAAAAATTATGGCTCCTAACTCTAAATCATGGGTCGTATAGTTTTCCTCGTGCTTTTTTAGTTGCCTTGATGCATAAGCAATTACCTTCTTGCATTGCATTAGCACACATCCTAATCCTAGCTTTGAAGCATCACAATATACTTCAAAATCTTCTGTTCCTTCTGGTAAGGCTAAAATTGGAGCATTTGTTAATTTCTGCTTTAAAATCTTAAAAGCCTCATCTTATCTAGGTCCCCACTCAAATTTAACTGCTTTACAGGATAGCTTAGTTAATGGTACAGTTATCTTGGAAAAATCCTTAATAAACCGTCTATAATATCCGGCTAAACTTATAAAACTTCTAATCTCCATTGCTGATTGCGGAACCTTCCATTTGATGATCACTTCTATTTTAGCAAGATCTATGTGAATACCTTCGTGATTCACCATGTGTCCTAAGAATTGCACTTCTTGTAGCCAAAATTCACACTTCAAGAATTTGGCGTAAAGCTTCTCATTTCTTAAGAAAGTTAAGAGTACATGTAGGTGCTTACAATGTTCCTCCTGACTTTTGGAATAAATAAGTATATCGTCGATGAAGACAATTACAAATTTATCAAAATACGGTTTACAGATTCTATTCATCATGTCCATAAATGCTGCAGGAGCATTTGTTAACCCAAAGGGCATGACTGTAAACTCGTAATGACCATACCTAGTTCTGAAAGCAGTTTTAGGTATGTCTTCTTCCTGTACCTTTAGTTGATGATATCCGGAGCGTAAATCTATCTTAGAAAAATATCTAGCTCCTTGAAGTTGATCAAAAAGATCATCAATTCTAGGTAATGGGTATCGATTCTTAATTGTAACCTTATTCAATTCTCTATAATCGATACACATTCGCATCGAACCATCTTTCTTCTTTACAAACAACACTGGAGCTCCCCACGGGGATGAACTAGGTTGTATGAATCCTTTGCTTAGTAATTCATCTAACTGCTTTTTCAGTTCTAGCATTTCGGTGGGTGCTAACTAATAAGGTGCTTTGACTATCGGTGTAGTTCCAGGAATTAGATGAATTCTAAATTCTACCTCCCTATCAGGTGGTAATCTAGGTAGTTCTTCTGGGAATACATCCGAGTATTCTGATACTACTGAAATTTCCTTAAGTTCCTTACTCTTAGTGTTAATGTTTATTGAAATCATATACACCATTTCTTGTTTTCTGGAATAACTAGCCACTTTCATTTCTGAAATGAATTTCATTGGCTTACGTGGCTTATCTCCTGTAATCATCACTAATTCTCCTGTGGGTGTATGAATTTCTATAGAATTCTTATCACAAAGAATTCGAGCATGGTTGGCTACTAACCAATCCATTCCTAACACTACATCGAATCCGGCTAAATTCATAGGTAACAGGTTTACAGAAAATTTACGTCCTAAGAGTTCTATCTTTCCTTCTTGCAAAACCTTATCTATGTTAACAGAATTTCCGTCTACCGTTTCGACTGTAAAAATCTGCCTAAGTTGGGTTAAGGGTAACTTAAGTGCTTGGCAGAATGAAGTATTTATAAAACTTTGGTTTGCACCAGAGCCAAATAATACTTTTGCATAAACGTTGTGAACTAGGAACGTACCAATTATCACATCCGGGATTAGCTCTGCTTCCTGAGTAGTCAGTTGGAAGGCTCTTACGTTCTTCTTGGTAGTTCCTTCTGCAGGTTTGGCTTTGTTATCGGCTGGTCTGACCAATTTTGGGCAATCTGGCCTAAAATGTCCAGCTTCTCCACAGTTGTAGCAAACTGTGAATTTCTTCTTCCTGCAGTCTTCCTCTTGATGCCCCGGAATTTTGCAAAAATTGCAATATCCTTTGCATCTTCCAAAATGCTTTCTTTTACGAGAATTGCAAAATGGACCAGTGGAAGATTGTCCAGTCCCCCTTCTTTTGAAATTGTTACGGTTACCCATACGGAATCCTTGGGTAATATTTTGGGCTACTTCCTTCTTTCTATTTTCTTCTCGCGTCTGTACCAATTCGTCAGTCAGAGTATTGGCTAAATCCACCGCATCATCGATCGTGCAGGGTTTTGCAGCCTTGACGATATTACGGATTTCGCCAATCAATCCTCAAATATAGCGGGAAATAAGTACTGGTTCTGGCGAAGCCGGGGTTGGTACTACTCTTGCATACTCGAAGAATGTCGAAGTATACCCTCGACAGTCCACATCCACCATCCGGTGGGTCAGGAATTTATTTGTCATTTGTTCCTTTTCATACTCGGGACAGAATTTTCTTTCTACAAGACTCTTAAATTCTTCCCAGTTCATAGCATATGCCACCATCCTTCCTTTGGATTGTAATACTGTGTTCCACCATTCTAGTGCCCCTTCTTTAAAAAGATGCGACGCATACATGACCTTGTCTTCTTCAAGACATTTACTTATGGTAATCATTGCCTCGGTTTTCTCTAACCAACGCAGTGCTGCAGTCGCCCCTTCGTTACCTACAAACTCAGCTAGTTTACAGGCAAGAAATTCTTTGTAAGTGCAACCAGGCGTTGCAGCTTTCATTTTCTTGAGAATCAGGACTTGCAGAATATTATCGTTATTATTATTGTTGTTGTTGCCGCCTCCGTTTACACTATTACTGAAGTTGTCCTCATGAGTACGTTTGCTAGGAATAATTTGAGGTTCAGCTAGAATTCGAGCAGCAGCAAGTATTGCTGGAATAGCATTGGCTATTCCTTGAGCAACGGTATCCTCGATATCTTGCCTATTCAGCAATTGCTCTTCCTGATTTTGCTCAGATTGATTTACTTCGTTAACTGGTTCATTACCAACGTTTGCCATCTGGTAATTAATTTATATAAGTGATTTAGTATAAAAAATTAATAACCAAATATAACAAAATAATTGCACATAATCGTGTTAACACGTATAGCCAAAAGTTGTCAATTTCTCGACTTCCATTTTTATATATTATATTATGCATCCGTACAAACTGTTTTATCTTACAAACGTTTTATTTTTAGATTATTACACATACTGATTTTTATTATTTATTATTATTATACAAACATTGCTTCACCACCACACTTTTCCTTCGCCAGTTGATATCTCAAAAATGATGTTCCCTCTCATCGTACTTCCAGGAGATTTGTCCTCCTATCTCCCGGATCCTATTCCCTGCATCCATCAACTCCTCGCCGAAATGGCGGAGTTCAGCTAAGTTTTCATTACTCATTGGTGGATTTGGTGCAGGTTCTTGGTCGAACTGAGGGAAGAAGGTATAAGGATTATTTAGGAGGTTTTGAAACTCCCAATCGTTGGTCCACCATTCGTCCATTTCTCCTTGAGGTTGGGTGTGAATTAAAGGTTCTGGGATGGCTGGTTCCATGTTTATTGGAAGTTGGGTTTCAGCAGGATAAGGGAAAAGATTTGTATTGATAGGCCTAAGGATATCACAGCTTGCCAGTATTTGATCCAATTCCTCCTGAAATGGCAATTCCTCAACTTGTCTAGAACTTTCCCCAATTTCCATCTCTGCTTGCCTCGAATCTCTCTCAATCTCAATCCCTTTTCCTTTATCCATGGGATTCTCTATCTTGGGAATTCTCCTAGTTGCTGGTTTCCTTCTGCGTACACGCCTCCAACCCATAAATCTCTTTCTTTTCTTAGGTTTTGATTTCTCCAGAGGTGGAGCTTGAAATTCCATAGGTTTTTCCACATCAGCAAAGTAACCAGTAAAATCTCTGGAAACTTCTATTTTCACAGGGTAGAGATTGAGATTCTCTAGGGCTTCAGATAATTCATTCATGCTGTTTAGCATTTATGAAGAAACACACAACATTCTAAGTTAAAATTTTGTAAATCACAAATTACAAAATGGTAATTTAGAAAACTTTAAAATTTATTTAAAACGAACTATCGCTAGATATTTATTACAACTGAACTTTCGAATTATACTAGCGGTTTATTTAATAGTTTAATGTTTCTAGTTTGTAAGTGCCGTAGGTGCTAAGACTGGTTTTATGATTTGACTTATAAGTTAGCATTTACTGCTACAGTGGCTAACATGTAGAGATTCGTCCAATTTTCGTCTAATTCGTCTTCCCATGGTGGTTTGCTGCCTACTTTCTGGGTTTCCAGTGACTTCCTTATTTTCTCTTGACTTTTTCTAATAATCAAACTTCTTTTACTAGGGGTAAGTGTTTTCTCGTACAGTGCCTTACGAACAAATATTCCTTCCTCAGTATCTGCTGAGTATCTTGAGGAATTTGATTGGGATGTACTTCCCTTATCTTTCGGGAAACTATCTAATTTATGATAGATGTCCGAAAGTCTTTGCTTACCCATACTGTAATTAACAGATAGTCAAATAGAAAATCACATAATCATAGAATGGCAATTAGGAGAATTAAGTATTTTTAAATACTTAATAGGCTTTAAATCAGTGGCTCGATCAGTGGCTATGATACCACCTTTTCCTGTCACGGCCCCAGCCCCGGTTTGACCCGGTCAGGAGCCGCGGGACAGGAACCCGTGGTTTCCATGATTGCGACAGCGGAAGATTTTCAACAGGATCTTTTAAAACTCAAAATGCCCAATTATTTTATTCCATAATTTGGGATAAACCCCGTAATTTACAATAGAGGAATTTAACTAGGAAATTCCCTGATTTATTAAAACTTGTTTATTCATTTTTAACCGAGCCACCTCTTCAAGCTTGTTAGTGCTCCGTAGCACGTTTTCCTTGATTTATTGCAGGTCGCCTGAAACATGTTTAAAAATATTTTATCAGCGGGGAAATGCCGGCGAGTCACTCTAATTTGATAAAACAACAAATAGTTATCAATTACAGCATAAGAGCGATTACAATGGCTTCTATCTTATTTTTATCTGGCGCCGTGTCACACTGTGTGACGATGGTCATACCACTATTGGGTCCTGTCACCCAAGTAGTGATGATTATCCCTGTTAGGTTAATGAACCTAACCGGGAGAAAATTAGTAATGTGCACAATACCCCACTAGCCAGTGATTCAAGATATCCACGACTTACTCCCTGTAATTATAACTTTTGAAAATAATTTGAGGTATTGTAAAACAGTTGATAAAAGGAGAATGACTCACATTGCAGATTTATATGGGCAGAGTTTAGCCTACTGATTAGCCTTTTAACCTAAATTTAAACAACATGCACACGAACTAGGTCAGTAACTAATACAGCATTTACGATAACTCACGAGATTAAACCCTCACAACGAATGACAAAGTGCGATACTTAAACATCCATCGAATTCACGACGAATGACAAAGCATAACCCTAATGTGGGCAGCACTTAAACATCCATTGGATAGTTTCAATCGATCGGACATTGAATCGTAGCAGCTATCGAGTTAATACCCGGTATCGTAGCAGCGCCTCGCTAATATTGAAAGTAAATTCGACTTCAGAGCAGTATATTTCGTGTTTGAACTAAAATTTTTGACATTTCTGAACTGCTCGTAACCTGTCCTATTTATAGCTGAAATTTGAGGCTTTCGCGGCCCGCGTGAACCTTAGCTCGAACCTTACGCGGCCCGCGTGGACACCTATTTCGTAGATTAGGGCTAGCATGTCACACCTAGGTCTGCCACGTGGCTGCCACATGGCCTGGTTGCTGTTCCGGATAAGTTGTGAACTGTCGCGGCCCGCGTAAAGATATGCTCAAACCTTACGCGGCACGCCTGAAGACCAGAAATCTTGATTTTCTTGATTTTCATGCACAGTAAGGTTTCAGGGGTCAGGGTTTTCACTTACGAGTCGTATTGGGACATTTTTGAGGATCCTGACAACGCATATCCTAACATGATACCATTTTGTGTTTAAAATTGATGCATCGTCTAAATGGTTATCGAATACACAACTAAGGATTGTGTGATTTGTGGCTTGGCTAATGATATAGCAAGTACATTGTTCCAGATTGGCATGTTTATTTCTGTTATAACTGTGAAATTTATTTTCAAGTTATTAAGATCACTAAAATAAGTGCTTTTGTTGAAGACGGTCACTAAACAATGATCACGAGAGAAAAAGTTCATGTTTCTATTTTAGTACATGTAATTTTACATGCAATAACATTAACTCACATCAAACCAACATGTTGTAATAGTTTCTCCCCATTATAGTTGGTTTTTGGTCAGGAACCAATGATGTCCCTTCTAAGATTTTGGTTGTGCGGTATATGTTGAAAATGATCCACCACTACGCACAAATATGGGACCTTAGAAGATGGTTGGGAATATATGATAATGAATAGAGCTTTTCACGAGATATTTATTTACGACTCAATTAATTGATATCCATCTCAATGGATTAACATTCCCAATATCAGGGGGAGATAAAAAGCAGTTGGAAAAAGAAATGAGTTGGCATGAATTATCATTGATCCTCAAAACTAAAGGTGTGAACCAGAAGTTCAAAGAATAACTCATTTATAAAGATTAGCGAATCTATTATCAGACGCATTCACTGACCTTAAAAAGGTGACTATGTCACATATACCAACTGCTAATGCTCCAATTAGATGAGCATCCCAGAAGGACAACCACATGTTTGTAATGAGTCTATTGCACGTTTGAAGCGTGGTAGACCAGTCGATTCCAATAATAAAATTCCTCGAAAGTTGGAGCAACTAATTAAGATGGTCAAGTCAAGGTTATATTAAAAAGGTCTCATGAAGAGACATTAGACATGAAGGTTCAAGAAGGACCTCAGGTACCTGAAAGTAAAGAGATCTCATTAAATTGTATTATGTCTAAAAGTACATGGAGTCGAAATAAAATCGACGTCGTTATACTTTTGTATATAATATAACGCTTGAAATGATGAAGTGACAAGGATCAAGATTTAAGATCTGCCTACGAATGAAAACATATAAATGATTGGCCAAAATGGAAAGACACAAATAAGGCAGAGTTGAATTCTCTAATAACATGGAAAGTTTCTGGACCAACAGTCCATACAACTGAAGTTGTAAAATATGTTGGATACAAATGGGTCTTTTATGCGAATCATGTGAAAATTAAATAAAGTGATATAAGGAAAAATTGGTGGCACAAGTATTTTCGCAAAGACCTATGACTGATTATGAGGAGACGTATTCTCCGGTGGTGGATGTATTGGCTTTCCAATATTTAATTAGTCTGGTAATATAAGGAGAGAATTGATATGTGTCTTATGAAAGTTATGAATCACTGGATACTAAACGTTTACATGAAAGTCCCTCAAGGATTTAATTTATTAAAATCATGTAAAATAAGTTCTCGAGAACGATATGATCGATTCATAATTGAATACGTTGAATATAATTGGAACTCTTGATGAGTATCCTAAATCATTTAAGTGCTTATAAGGTTAAGTGGAAACATCTTATGGATGTAATTCTTGTGCACCAATAAACATACATAGAAAACCTGTACTTGGTGATTATGGTATCTCAATGTACAGTGTATAAGCATGGTACAATATGTATTATACAAATGAAGTAAGTATTCAAGGTATCTTTTGCATATGATATAGAGAATGATGGATTACATTGTTACATTTTGCTAGTTATACATTACCATCTTTATCATATTACTCGTGTACAAAGAAGAGATAATATAATCGGATGTAATAAATTAACATCTAAGGTATGAAAGATAAAAAAAATTATATTACTAACCTACCAAAACAAGTTTTATTAGCTTTGTAAATGCAGGGAATGTAACAACATATAGTTGTGGATCATATGGTATTTGTTTACATAAAGCACCAGGAATCTCATATAAAGACCATATAACATTGATCAACACAAAGGACTATACACATCAAGGAATGAAGTGGCAAAATATTAACTAAAAGATCTATGCAGAAGGCTTAAACGATACATAATGAAATCAGGGGGAGTATTACAAGTTGCACTCTTATATACCACCAAGATTTTTTGAATATACTCGAGACTTTATTAAAGACAATCAAGTCGAGATGATATATGTCCAATCCAGCAACAATTCAACCGATCTTTTCACAAAAGCACTACCTACAGCAACTTTCAGGAAACACGTTCATGACACTGGCATGCGTCACGTACGGAGAATGTGATGCCTTACAAATTGCAACTTGAGGGGGAGCTATAGACTGCACTCTTTTTCCCTTAGCTAAGGTTTTTTTTCCCACTGGGTTTTTCTTTAGCAAGGTTTTTAGGTTTTTAATGAGGCAGTACTTAATTACCCCAAAATTTGCAAAGTGTCATCCAGGGGGGGGGGGTTATGAATCATTGCAATAGTGGATGACAACTAGATGCACAGTAAAAGCGTTGCATGACGGAAGCAGTGACGAAGAACTAGCTAATGACTCATCAATAGAAATAATTGACACGGTCCCATACCGCAATTATTTCCCACCAATATCATCTTTATAGATGCTAAGTCATTTGTCTTCTAGTAATAATTGATAGGCTTTATGAGTATGAATAAAGGGACGGATAGTTATGGTGTTACCACTGGCTTTGGTGTTTTTTTCTCATAGGAGAACTAAAGAAGGTGGTGCTCTTCAGAAGGAACTTATTAGCTTTTAGGCTAGTTTTATAACATTTTAATTTTTTTTCTTTTTTCTAAGATGTTTTTAAAATAATAGGGTAAAATGACAATTATACCATCATGTGCCTTGCACGTGATCTGATTTAACGTTAAAAATTAACTAGATTAGGGTCATAGGATGTGCTATGACAAGATTTTGAAATAATAAGTACAAAACTCTTTAATTTTAAAGATAAAGGGCACAGCCTGAAATTGAATATAGAGATAAAGGAAAAAACTTGTAGTTCAATATATATATATATACATTATATGTGCACACCGCAAGTGTGGCGAATATATAACAACCTCTATATGAATAAAATATATTTTCCAAAACCAAATTAAGTTACCGAAGCGTAAAGTAAATGTAATGTAAAACAACGCCTCAAAACAAACGCCCAAAACCAACATAAGTGATATATTTATGCAAAAATGAAAAATAGTTTAAAATGTCATCATGTGCTCTGAGCCGTGATTGAGTACCTTAGCAACCTGAGAAAGACCTGCAAGAATAAGTGTCAACACATAATGATGAGTGAGTTCACAGGTTTAATTCACAGATGTAAAATAACTAATTGTTTTAGTTGTTACAATTTGTAGTAGTGATTAGCAGTTTCTTGTCATATTTGCGGGTAGCTAACCTAGTCGTTATGTCACTAGGCGTTCGTAACCGAAACTGACTGTTTATGTGTTGTTGCCTTTGACTACCAGGTCTATCACTGATCATGGCGATGTGATAGGCAAATTTAACACTCGTTCGACTATTACAGGTCGAGTTGGACAGGACAACCGGTGGTTTCTTGGTAAATTTGGTTGGAGTCAACACCTCTTTTATCTTTGACATCAAGCTTTTCTTCTAAACAATAATAATAATAACAATAATAATAATAATAATAATAACAACAACAACAATAATAAAAATAATTTTAATAATAATAATTATAATATTAACAGTAACAATATAATTTTAATAATAATAATAATAATATTAACAATAACAATATCATTTTAATAAGGGTTATTGGATTTTATCACCCCTAACTATTAGCTATTGGCCGCTGCCACCCTCAACTATCACTTTGACGCCCATCACCCCCAACTTAACACTTAGTATGTTCTGTCACCACATCGTTAACTAATCACTAACTTTTGATCATGTTACTATACTTTTGGGGGTGTCATAGGGCTCTTAGGAAGGTGTTAGGGATCTTAGGACACCCCAAAAGTATAGTAACATGATTAAAAGTTAGTGATCAGTTAACGACATGGTGACAGAACACACTAAATATTAAGTTGGGGGTGGCAGACGTCAAAGTGATAGTTGGGGGTGGCAGCAGCCAATGGCCAATAGTTTGGGGTGATAAAATCCAATAACCCTTTTAATAATAATAATAGTTATAATTTTAACAACAACAACAATAATAATAATAATAATAATAGTATTGACAATAGTTATATAATTTTAACAATAATATTAATAATAACAATAACAATAACAATATAATTTTAACAATGATAATAATTATTATAAGAATAATGCAAATATTAATGTGATACCTCCTGTATTTGAAACGGATTGCCCGGGGTAAATGGTTGATAATTGATGCGTGCGAAGTGTCGTATATATTAGGTATATATTTTAAGCCCTTTTTAACACTTATTTTAGCCAAGTTTTAAATTTATAAAACACGATATTTTACTAACACTAAACACACATATGGGCAAGTGCACCCATCGTTGAGCATAGTATAGTGTTGGTAAGATACCGAGGTCGTCCAAGGACACAAGAGCTTTTAGTACCGGTTTATCCTCAACGTCTAATCAAAATAAAAAGTTTAGAAAAAGGTTTTAAACTAAGAAAAATAAAAACTAACTAAAATGCTGAAAATAAAAATAAAAAGAAAAACAGATAGACAAGATGAATCACTTGGTTCCGACTCGTATCTAGTATAACCTTTGATTATTTCCGCACTTTTGCACATAGTTAAGAGATTATCTTAGTTATTGTAGTAGGCCCCTCTTTTGAAGGTGACGTTACCCTCACCCCAGTAGTTTGAGTCAGCAAGGATACAATCCTAAAAGGGTGGATTATTGGAAGATAATGAATTAAGTTATTAATGCAGTATTGTGGTAGGCCCTGCTTTTGGCGGTGACGTTACCCTCGGCTAAGTAGTCTGAGTCAGCAGGGATACAGTCCTAAGTAGCCGGGTTATAGTATTAATAGTAGTTAACTTATGAGGGGGTCAAAGAGTTTGGACCCCCGCCATCCAATACCGTGAAGCATTGAAGGAGGTCCTACTAAATTTGACCCAGGTCCATTGCAGGACCTCTAAACGCTGAACAATGGCAAGACCTTTACCAAACCGTTCCCTTAACCCCCGACCAGGTAGCCAACATACCTCCATATAGACCGTGGAGATATGAATGGTGAAAATCCTTTATTTTATATAGACAGTAAAATAATGTCAAGACACCACGGACAAACGATAAGGAAAGATCACTTTCAACATAAGTAACTAGTTATTAAAGTCATTAATACAAAACCAAATAAAAAGTGCAAAAGATTAGAAATAAAAAGTATTATACTAGACACTTTGTCTTCACCAAGTGATGTAAGAGACTTAGGCAAACATGGCCTTGATTGTCAAGAACTCTTACGATCAATCTTGGATCCAGAGACGACTCACACACTCTACGATGGACAATGGATGATGGGGTTGTGATGGTGGTGGGTGGTGGATGAAGTGTGAGAGAGGTGGTGTGCCAAGGGATGAGATGAAATGAATCCAAGCACTCCTATTTATAGGCTGAACAGAGAGCTGGGCACGGCCCCGTGTCCGCTGGGCACGGCCCCGTGCCTGTCCGACACTCTCTCTCCTCATTAATTGTAATTCGCAATTACAATAAATGCGCCTGCTGTACTTTCGACACGTCCCCGTGTCCGCTGGGCACGGCCCGTGGTGGGCAATAGAAGCTTCTATAGGTTTGTCTTTTCTGCAGCTTCTTGGGCACGGCCCCGTGCTGGCTGAGCACGGGGCGTGTTCAGTCTTCTGACTTCTCTATTTTGCTTTGGAAGGTGCCGTTGAGGGGTCGGGCAGTCCACTAATGTTCCTTTTCTTGTATTTATGTTGGATTTAGCTGTCTTTTTGCTTCTTTTGCGTTTTTGAGCTCATTTAATCCTGAAAATACAAAAGGAAGACAAAAACACTCTTTTTCCAATATTAGTACTTAAAAAGGGTTAGTTTTATGCCTTATTTGATGTAATTTATATGTTGCATTTTACACACATCAATAATCATCATACAATGGTGTGTTACGAGGCTCATAAACGTATCCACCGTATCCTCCGTATCCTTCGTATCTATCTGAACTATCTTGTTGTGTAACGACTCTCACCAAAATTAATACTTATTATGTTAATTGTATAAAAAGGAAACCCTAATTGAGACACCCAAGTAATTCTGCATAAACCCTAAAATTTTCAGAACAATCAGAATCAGGATCAGGGCCCCTAAAACTCAGGGGGGGTATTCCCTATTGACAACTATCCTTATAATTCGCTGTCTAAATCGAATTTCTTCGATCCGTCGACTCAGCTAGCCTACCCATGAACGTGGCAACCCTATGGTGAAAGGTGTCCCGTCGCGCAATGCGAAGGAGACAGGTCTCCCTGTCGCGACACGCGAGGGAGACCATTTTCCAGCTATAAATAGAAGGGTGTGGGACATGAAATTCTGCGTTAAAACGACGAACAAATTCGTCTTACACTTCGAAATATCGTCCAAATACTACCAACCACACACATAAGCTCGAATTCTGCTCGATCACTGCTACGTTTCAAACGGTTCAATTCTTTTCTTTCCTTCAGCTTCTATTATAACAATAGCTCGGGTATTATATTCTAAATCCCGAAACTCTGCCCGTTATTAGAGTAATAACTCTAATCACTGGTACGATACTCTATCCGATCGATTGAAACTATCCGACATGATGTTTAAGTACTATCCTTTGTCATTAGTCGTGATTCCGACAGGATGTTTGAGTACCACCCGAACTCGGAAAATACTCTGTCATTCGTTGTGAATCCGATGGATGTTTAAGTGATGGCACTTTGTCATTCGTTGTGAGGGTTTTATCTCGTGATTATCGTTAAAGTTGAATTGAGTTAATACACTAATACGAGTTCCATTGTATCTAGAAATTAGAACTCGTAAGCAAGGAATTGCTAGTATACTTAAAAGCTAAGTAAACTTAATAAATTAAATAAACTTAGCAGTTAAGTCAGCTGAGTAGATTAATTAATCTGTTAATTAAGTTAAGTATGATTAATTAATCAGTTAATCGAAATTAATTAAGTTAATCAAGATTAATTAAGTTAATCCAGATTAATTAAGCTAAGCAAGATTAATTAAGCTTAATTAAGTAAATTAAATATAAAAGAGATAATATCAAAGGAAGGTGCAAGGAAACTATAAGAAGATATATATATGTGGGTAGGAAGCTTCCTAGAAGATGTATAGGTAACTTCCTAAGAAAGTTATAGGTAATTTCCAAGAAACACAAAGGAAAGTTCCTAGAACTTTCGTACTTCTTACCTATAAATAGGAAGCTTAGGAATTCATTTTCCTTTGCTCATTTCTCTTCTTCTTTACTCTATACGTTGGTGTTATAACCAATAATCACCAAAGCGAAGTTCTGTCCGATTGATTCAGGAACCAACGAACGAATGCCAAAGTGTTGTACTTTGTGAATTTCGGTAAACGGAATCCAAAGTACTATACTTTGTGAATTTCGGTAAACGGAATCCAAAGTATTATACTTTGTGAAATTCGTTAAGGTTCGAATCTCGTGATCATCGTTAGGTTTGATTTGGGTTTTACACAAATACGTATTCCATTCTGTTAAACTATATGTTTAACCATCAAAATACTCCCAACTACACAATCAAAATAAATGCTTAATCATCAGAAGATCCAAAGTAATAAAGTATATGCTTAACTATCAGAAGGAGTAGAACCAAGAAGCTTGTTAAATCAATACTGCATGCTTATACAGTGAGTCATTCTCTTTTTATCAAATTGCTTTATAAATTCTTAAAATATTTTCAAAGTTATAATTACAGTGATTAAGTTTATGTAATCACCAAATTACAGCCGGTATGTGGGGTATTGTGCACAATATTGCAGTTTTATCACTTTAGGTGGGCGAACCTAAATTTAGTGATAACCGTCATTCATTGGGGCAGCCAATGGTGATATGACCACAGTCACCGAAAAGAGTCGAGTGACAAATACTGTGGGTAGTTGGTTTGATATCAGAAACATTGTAATCTCTTAATACTGTGAATTATAACAAACGAGTCGTTTTAGTAAAACTGAATGATTCACTCAGTATTTCCCGCTGACAAAACCTTTTTAAAACGCGTTTCAGGTAATTACAGTAGATTGGAGTAAGAATTGGATCCGGCACTGAAAGACTTCAAGAAGTGGCTTATATTATTAATTAAATCAAATTAAGAAATATCGTTTTTATTAAAAGCTACCTTTGTAAAAATGGAATTTATTCCATCTATTTAAATAAAATCCGGTGTTTCTAAACTCTGATATTTTTCCTAACTCACGGTCCTGATGAAATTTCCGCTGCAATATTTTTCAAAATAATCACCGGTACCACTTGGCTGCTCACGGCTCCCGATTCCGGCTAGGGTGGGTCGAGGGTCGTGACAGAAGGTGGTATCAGAGCCACTGCTTTAAGCCTATAAGTGTTGTGATAATAATACTTAAGCTTAAATAAAAGAGTTAGGAGATTGCTATTAACTAGTAGCACATTTAATAATATTTAGACTCTAACATAAGAAAAGATGCTTTAGTATAAGCTAAGCCACTTGTTTAAGCAATTAGGTATTGTAATAATACCTAAGTTTAAACGGAGAATTAGGAACTTAATATTATCTGGTAGCACTCAGGATAATATTTAGACTTGAACTTAAGAATTTTGCCTTAATGTAAGCTTCACGATAAAAATTACTTATATAAGTATAATGTAATTTGGTATGCCATAAGAATGACGATTAGCAGGTAATAGCACTTAATTGCTATTTATTCTTGTTTATTGATATTACTTAGTCCAGAATAAAGACATGTATGGAAATACAAATTTCCTTGATTCTGGATAAAAAGCCTAATAAAAGAGGCACTTTTAAAATCTTGAAAAGATACTATTTATGGGAAATAGAAAATTTTCTCTGGCAAAACTGGGTATAGAGTAGCAGACTCTCCAGCTTGTCCGGATATACTGAGATTACCTCTCCGGCGCGAACCGGATAAGACGAGGTACATAGTATGTCAAATAAGTGACAAGATTTCCCTAAATAGTATCATGATCTGATATCTGACTTGTTTTTGGGAAATAAGAATATGTTAAATACATTGACCTTATAGAAGGTATGTATATTACAACATGCGAAATATATAAGTATATAGATATGTATATCTATAAGAAATTCCAAAAGTCAGTTAGAAATAAAGCACAAGCATATATGTCAATAATAAATCTAGATTTCTTTATTAGGAATCTCTTGCATATATCTTTAATTCCGATATCAAACATTATCTCGTTTGATCATCTACCTCGTAACTCGTGCAACAAAATAATACTGGAAACCCATTAAGTTGGGACACCATCAAAAAAAAAATATATAAGAATTACCAATGCGTTACCATAAATTATTAACGCAAACAAGAAGCATGTAAAGTGGTGCTAATGCACAAGAAAACACATAAAATTTAAATTATATGTCCACAGACGTTAAAGTATGTCACACACGACTTCCAAGGCAAGACCTTTGGAAAATATAAATTGGGCACGATGACACCAATACTAATTCCGTCAGTAGAAGAACTACTAATCAGAAAGAAGCACTTTGCCACGCGATCTTACAAACGATCTAAAACTCGCTAAGGTACGTTGGAACAATATTTCACAATCATCGGTGCACACTCTAACCAGAGTCATAATTATTAGCACTACAAAAGAAGTCATATACCTTTGCAAATTCCTTATTTCATTTTCATTTCATTCGACATTCCTTGGTAATCTCACTTAACAACAATCATCACACGAAATTCCAGATAAAGTTCCCAGATAAAGTTCTTATATTTCTTTCGTTAAAATTCTGACCTCTGTGAATAGACTTTGGCCTTGCTACTTCCCCTAATGGTCATCATACCATGAGGATTTCTTTCATAGTAGTAAATATTGATCTGTTACATTTCTTGGTAAATCCACACGTTACACATGCACTGTTCATTGCGCATATGGTTCGTTAAATTTATGAAGACCAGTGGAGGGCTTCATTCCAAATTTGTGTTTTATCAAAACTCAAATATCATTTCGCTATACTTGATCTTTGCATTGTAAACCGCGTTTTTACAAAGCAATGACTCTTTGATATTGAATCAATGAATTTCCTGAAAAACTCGATTTTCTTTTGAATGGTATACCTGTTTTTTTTTTTTTTTTTTTTTTTTTGTGGTAACCATGTCAGAACTTCTTGGACCCGTTTTGTTTAAACCAAGTTCAAATGTTTGAACTTGCTCGCAGTACATATTCAATTCAAGGTCCCATATGATGGATTGCAGCTATCATATTCAAAAAAATAGTCCCAACAAGCAATTCAATTATTTTGCTTGGCATCCGACTTCACTAAAATTATTTCTTTGATCACAATCACCTTGTGGTAACATTTTCACAAAATCTGAAGCTTGCTCTAATCTCGGATTTAATTATTTATTTATTTATATTGAATCCGCTTTGTTGATTTATTTTATACAAGCAATCTTAACACAATCATGTGCTAAGATAATGATACACAAATTTATTTCATATTTCAGTATATCTCTTAATAGTTCTTACAACATCAATCGAGCCTTTCGTGATATTTATTGCTTTATCATCATTATATAAATTTAAAATATAAATTTTATTGATTATATATGGAAACTTACATAAGTAATTGTCTTATTTACAATATAGTATTCCTATATTCAAAATTCTTGTTAAACCATTGAGGTGAAGAATTTGTATTATGGTATACTCTCGTTTCAGTTTATATTTAGTTATTTTGGTAGTTAATATTAGTAATAATATATTAATAATAGTAGTGTTAGTATTATTTTAAAATACTACGGTTATTGTCAAGGGCAGATATTGGATAGCCTAGCCTTAGTTAGGCATGGACTGATCACCCATGCTTAAACAAGGCAGCACTAACCAATATCCAACCATGATAATAACTAATTAATATATATAAAATTAAGTCATCATACTTATTTAATATTTTTATATATATGTAAAAATATATATACTGGGTACTACAAGGAGAAGGCATATTTTCATAAAACAATACAAGAATTAGAGGGACGAATAAAATTATCTAAATAACTGTCTAAGTAGTCATGGACAAGACATTTTATAAGTAAGATTAATATTCCACAACTATTAAATATCAAATGTTATTTACTCAAGCCAATATTTAAGTATGTTTGATATTAAAATAAATTACTTTTATGATTTAAAATATCCTTATTGTAAA
The DNA here is from genome assembly GCA_030545235.1 of Helianthus tuberosus. NCBI lineage: Eukaryota > Viridiplantae > Streptophyta > Magnoliopsida > Asterales > Asteraceae > Helianthus > Helianthus tuberosus. The sequence continues at coordinate 21,047,427 of CM060358.1, read as the reverse complement.
ATCTTATAGTTAAATATACTTAATTTTAAAAATGATAATCGTGAGTTCTAGGATATTTGAGTAAACATATTTATAAAACAGATATCATTATTTTGTCGAAATCACCACGGATTTTGATATTTTAATTTATTAATTTATTTTATGATAACATAAAAGGAAAAGATATTTAATAAATTAAAATATCACCTATCTTTAACTGAACATTTTGATTAAAATCATCTTAATGCAATTATGTATTAAGACAATAATACACTAACTCTATTATCTTTTCGTGTATCCTTGCAATTCACTCATCTCAGCACATTGATTTTCTCATATCATAATTCAATATTTGACAAATCATTTTCATGCTTTTATTTCATTTTGAACCTGTCAATTCTAAATCTTCCTCAGTTACCAATCAAAGTAAGCTTTCTTTTGACAAAGAATTTTATTGATTTTAAAAGTCCTTCACTTTCATTTTAAATATCTATTGATCATATATCTTTTGGCTTGAACCTAATCACTTTGGAAACTATATCTTTTCATCTCATTCATTTGAACATCTCATCTTTTGAAATATCCAGATCCATTTCCTTGAGACTCTCAATTAATTTCGAAAATGGTGAATTTATTCGGTCACCATAATTATTGAATTCTTTCCGACACCTTGCAGTGTTCGTATAAATTTATAGCCTGTGCTAATAATAAACCCTATTCATACGTCATTCGTTTAATTCATCATTTTAATAGTCCTGATACAGTTATGTATTCAGACCAGGATACACTAAATTCTATTGTCCAGTGTGTCCTTACCATTTAAGTAAGCGATATTGATTTTCATTGACAAATCATTTTTCATACTTCCATTCACAAAATAGAGATTTATCAATTCAGAATCTCCCTCAATTGATCAAAGTAAGTTCATTTCGGATATTGAATCCAATTGTTTCTATAAATCACTTTTTCAAAATTCATACCCCTCAAATATCTTTTAATTCCATCCCACGATACATTGTTTCTATTAATTAAAAGAAGTAACGTAACCCCAAGAAAATATCATAGTCCAAATCTCGAGGACGAGATTTTATTAAGGTGGGGAGGATGTAACGACTCTCACTAAAATTAATACTTATTATGTTAATTGTATAAAAAGGAAACCCTAATTGAGACACCCAAGTAATTCTGCATAAACCCTAAAATTTTCAGAACAATCAGAATCAGGATCAGGGCCCCTAAAACTCAGGGGGGGGGGGGGGGGTATTCCCTATTGACAATTATCCTTATAATTCGCTGTCTAAATCGAATTTCTTCGATCCGTCGACTCAGCTAGCCTACCCATGAACGTGGCAACCCTATGGTGAAAGGTGTCCCGTCGCGCCACGCGAAGGAGACAGGTCTCCCTGTCGCGACACGCGAGGGAGACCATTTTCCAGCTATAAATAGAAGGGTGTGGGACATGAAATTCTACGTTAAAACGACGAACAAATTCGTCTTACACTTCGAAATATCGTCCAAATACTACCAACCACACACATAAGCTCGAATTCTGCTCGATCACTGCTACGTTTCAAACGGTTCAGTTCTTTTCTTTCCTTCAGCTTCTATTATAACAATAGCTCGGGTATTATATTCTAAATCCCGAAACTCTGCCCGTTATTAGAGTAATAACTCTAATCACTGGTACAATACTCTATCCGATCGATTGAAACTATCCGACATGATGTTTAAGTACTATCCTTTGTCATTAGTCGTGATTCCGACAGGATGTTTGAGTACCACCCGAACTCGGAAAATACTCTGTCATTCGTTGTGAATCCGATGGATGTTTAAGTGATGGCACTTTGTCATTTGTTGTGAGGGTTTTATCTCGTGATTATCGTTAAAGTTGAATTGAGTTAATACACTAATACGAGTTCCATTGTATCTAGAAATTAGAACTCGTAAGCAAGGAATTGCTAGTATACTTAAAAGCTAAGTAAACTTAATAAATTAAATAAACTTAGCAGTTAAGTCAGTTGAGTAGATTAATTAATCTGTTAATTAAGTTAAGTATGATTAATTAATCAGTTAATCGAAATTAATTAAGTTAATCAAGATTAATTAAGTTAATCCAGATTAATTAAGCTAAGCAAGATTAATTAAGCTTAATTAAGTAAATTAAATATAAAAGAGATAATATCAAAGGAAGGTGCAAGGAAACTATAAGAAGATATATATATGTGGGTAGGAAGCTTCCTAGAAGATGTATAGGTAACTTCCTAAGAAAGTTATAGGTAATTTCCTAGAAACACAAAGGAAAGTTCCTAGAACTTTCGTACTTCTTACCTATAAATAGGAAGCTTAGGAATTCATTTTCCTTTGCTCATTTCTCTTCTTCTTTACTCTATACGTTGGTGTTATAACCAATAATCACCAAAGCGAAGTTCTGTCCGATTGATTCAGGAACCAACGAACGAATGCCAAAGTGTTGTACTTTGTGAATTTCGGTAAACGGAATCCAAAGTACTATACTTTGTGAATTTCGGTAAACGGAATCCAAAGTATTATACTTTGTGAAATTCGTTAAGGTTCGAATCTCGTGATCATCGTTAGGTTTGATTTGGGTTTTACACAAATACGTATTCCATTCTGTTAAACTATATGTTTAACCATCAAAATACTCCCAACTACACAATCAAAATAAATGCTTAATCATCAGAAGATCCAAAGTAATAAAGTATATGCTTAACTATCAGAAGGAGTAGAACCAAGAAGCTTGTTAAATCAATACTGCATGCTTATACAGTGAGTCATTCTCTTTTTATCAAATTGCTTTATAAATTCTTAAAATATTTTCAAAGTTATAATTACAGTGATTAAGTTTATGTAATCACCAAATTACAGCCGGTATGTGGGGTATTGTGCACAATATTGCAGTTTTATCACTTTAGGTGGGCGAACCTAAATTTAGTGATAACCGTCATTCATTGGGGCAGCCAATGGTGATATGACCACAGTCACCGAAAAGAGTCGAGTGACAAATACTGTGGGTAGTTGGTTTGATATCAGAAACATTGTAATCTCTTAATACTGTGAATTATAACAAACGAGTCGTTTTAGTAAAACTGAATGATTCACTCAGTATTTCCCGCTGACAAAACCTTTTTAAAACGCGTTTCAGGTAATTACAGTAGATTGGAGTAAGAATTGGATCCGGCACTGAAAGACTTCAAGAAGTGGCTTATATTATTAATTAAATCAAATTAAGAAATATCGTTTTTATTAAAAGCTACCTTTGTAAAAATGGAATTTATTCCATCTATTTAAATAAAATCCGGTGTTTCTAAACTCTGATATTTTTCCTAACTCGCGGTCCTGATGAAATTTCCGCTGCAATATTTTTCAAAATAATCACCGGTACCACTTGGCTGCTCACGGCTCCCGATTCCGGCTAGGGTGGGTTGAGGGTCGTGACATGTTGCACGTAAGAAAATTCACCCCGTATCAGTAACCCGGATACGATTGTTGCGTCGGGTAATATGGTTCATCAACAGGGGCATTCTCAGCACCGTATCCTACGTATCCATCCAGATTACCTTGTTGCACGTACGGAGATTCATACCCGTATCCGTAATCCGGATACACTTGATGCGCCGGGTAATATGGTTCATCAACAGGTGGAGTCGGAGTCTCATTCAAGTCTGGCAACTGTATTTTTTTGCTCAACAGGGACGCCAGACACAACCTCCTCCTCCTCGTTAGCATCATTTACTCCTCATGCATCGTTAGAACATTGATTAAATAAATAATTTCCGTCCCAAAATGATGACATTTTAACAATATGGTGTTTGATACAAAGGAAGTGAGTGTATACAAAACAAGTGAAGAAAGCGTGTATTTGAATTCGTAGGCAGAGATGGATGTCTATATACACTTTTGAATTCACAATCATACGCTTCGTATAGATCTATACTCTGCGTATAGCTTTATTCACGTGCCTAGACAACATCGTATCAATGTCAAATCTGTCTGGCATACGCTGCGTATAGGTCTATACGCAGCGTAAACCTTTTTGTACATACACTTCGCATAGATCTATACGCAGCTTATGTCAGATTGATTTGACATGGTACTAGGTTGACTGTCTGGTCGTGTACCTACCCCTTACCTATGATGCGTATAGGTCTATACGCAGCGTAGAAGGGTAACACTATACGCTGCGTATAGATCTATACACAGCGTAGGTAAACCCTAAGTGTGTAGATAGCTAACCAAGGTGTGCCAATAGTTTCAGCCTGTAAAAAACTATTATAACTTTAAGTCGTAACATAACTAGTTTGGAAAAATATATCCAAATATCCTCGTAATTACTAACTAAAACTTGTTGGATAATCTCGACTCATACAAAAAAGTTAAACCTACAAACAACCATTGCTTATAATCTCTCATACTTTGACCATGTCTGCTGCGTTTAACAAACCATCACCAACAACGGCGATCTGAAATCTCCTTGCTAATATGCCTTGATTCACGATTTGTGACGATAACTATGGTGAGTATTTTTTTTTTTTATGATTTTCGATGTTGTGAGAGTAAAGGGATGAGAGAGAGACAGAAAGAAAGAAAGAAAGAGAGAGTAATACAAAGTTTACTGGTCGCCAAAAAATTCTTTATGATTTTCTGATCTGGTTTCCTATTTCCTAACTCTTTGTATGTGTAACGCCAAAAAAGTGAGAGAAAAAGAGAGAAATATAAAGTTTACTAACTCTTAGGATGAAAGCACAACTTGAGTGTATCTAAAATGAAAATCATAAAATCTATGAAGAAAGAAATTACCTGAGTGCTTATATCCTGGTCGTTACTAGGTATGTTATGAAAATTGTCATATATATTTGATCATAAATCATGTCTTTCAATTAAGACATTATTATATTTGTATTACTATGTTATAAATAGTATTTGGATCAATGTTTTGTAAGGGAAATAAGATGTTAAAATGCAAACGTTTAAATGTTTTCATATTTTACAAGAACATCTAAGATTAGATTATTGCTACATCGAAGCACATCATGGAGAGATTACTCTCGTACTAAAATGTACCTCAAAATCATAACAACATCGAAAACCCAAATTTGGCTATGCAATCTAGAACAAGAAAGTGGACACTTTGCACAACTAAATAATTTAGTCTTACACAAATAAACATACAAAATGAAAGGGTAAAGGGGTCAATTAAACAAACACTGGGCATCGCTTCTGTTCCAATGCTGGACGAAAGTAGCGTTAGGATCCAGTGGTATCGATCTGCTCTTTAATACTTCGTTTGCGTAAAAATTAAACAGCCTCTTCCGGAGTAGCTGCAACCTGAAAATTACCCATTTCACTCAGCAGATGATACTATCGATTTGTCAGATCTCCCAACGACTCCCTTTCCATACACATGAAGCCGTCGAACTCCTTTTTGAGAAGATCATGCCTCAGTTTGCGTGACGACGCATTTCCTTGACCTCTCGCCTTTAATGAGTCCCATAAACCTTTTGTCGTTTTGAATCCCACAAATTGATGATAAATATCTTTATTCAAGTCTTGAGTTAGAATTGAAAATGCTTTCTTTTCTAAATCATATGCCTTTTTATCATCGACAGAAAGATCCGCAAATGTTGCAGCATTAGAACCAGCTTCTTCAAGTGCTAGATTGAATTCCGTGGTAAAAGACAACCACAACTCCGTGTTTTGCCCAAGTACATACGTATGAAATCTTTCTTCCCAAACTAGGTAATCGTTCAAATGCATGAGCTTTGGTGGGCGGTTGTTGCTACAGGTTTCATTTTCGCTCAAAAGAAGGTTTTGAATACTTTGGTTTTGATTTGTAACAAACGCCCACTGATTTGCGGTAATCGAATTTGATTGTGCTGATGATGAGAGCGTGGGAGTCTGAGCCCATGAAGGAATTGGACCTGAACATTTACTCGTATACTTATCTGCATTGGGATCCGGTTTCCAACCCCACCAGTCGAAAGTCATATTTGGAGAAAATACCAGCTGAAAACCAAATAACACCTTCACGTGATACACCAACCCAAATACTAACAATAGATGGGGCCCAAGACCACGAACAACTATATTGATGAACACAATATTGGGCCAACAGACTATGATAATGGGCTCATGTTAAGTCCACGAACACTTATATTGGCGCGTGTCCACGAAGACTTGCTTAAGCTTCGTCTAATATTGTTCACACAAAAAAGGAATAAAGTTCACGAACACTACACTAGAAATTGGATATAAATCAAATATTTTAATCAAAGCTTATCTTTTCACAGTGTTTTTGGTAAACCAAATATGTCAACCCACCATACTTTTCAAGACCATCCTTTTGGTTTACCAACTTCTTCAGTAACAAATATTTTAATCTAAGAATTTCCAATTGATCAAACACTTAAATTTAAAACCCAGAAATATGAAGATCACAAGATGTTTATGAGTTTTCCGACCAAAGGTTCACCGGAAAAATTTTCGAACTCAAATTTTGCATGAAACTTCACCAAAAAACCATATCTTAACATGTATTCATGAGGTTTAACATGGTTTTTATAAGAAGTAACTGCATAATAACATGATTTTCACAGAATAAAACCAGAAAACTTTCAAGATACAACCTTTGAAAACTCGACACACGGCTCGGTTTTAACAAGGATGAGAGCCTCGGCTCTGATACCACTTGAAGGTCCACTAGCAGAGGATCTAGTTAAACCTTATCCTTGTTATCGAAAACACCCGCAAGTGCGGAAACCAAACGGGTATTCAAACCAAGCAAAGAACACACAAAGATACAAGAACAGATTCACAGTTTAAAGTTCACTTGTATATATATTTCGGCAGAGTTTCAGTACACTGTTTATACAAGAAAAACCTCTCAACTCTCTGAAGTGTGTGCTCTGTGTTCTCTACCTTATCTGTTCTGCAAGTGGGTTTATATAGACAACATGTCTGTAAGCCTACGAAAGATATAACTGGGCTCAAACATACTCCCACGAAGAACCCAAACTGACGAAAAACTTGAGTTTTTCGTTGATGTTTCTGAATGATCAAAGCCCACGAAACACTTGAGGTTTTTTGTGAGAGTTATAGACGAATCAACAAGTTCTTCGTGGGATTAGTTGTTGCTAAAAAAACCAGCCACGAAGAAGGTTCTTCGTGAACCATGTGCATGGCTGATGAGCTCTTCGTGGAGGCCATGTTGGACGAAGAACCTGATTGATTTTGGGCTTCAGTCTCTTTTGTGATGTTTGACCCAATAAGCGTGGATTATTATTTTTTTTATTTCAGGCCCAACATACTTGAACATGCATGGCAGGATCTTCATCAAATAAATCTTTCATGCATATGGTTATAGGACATGACCTCATCATGACATCGTCATGATGATGTCATGGTGATGTCAGCTTGCAGCTCTTCGTGTTTCGAGTATCGATCTCTGGGGCGTACGAAGGAGGAATGCCGCGACGACTGTCTTGAGCCGAATCGAACCTAGTCGAACCGAACCGAGTCGCATCCACAAAGTACATCAACAGTTCGCCATTATGGAACCCACGAAAGACTATGTCAATGAAGAACCTTATTCGTTCATGTTAATCCTCACAAAGAATGCACATCCACGAATGTAAACTGGCGAAGAACATTCTTCACCTGAGATTCTTCGTTGGTTGGTGTATTGGACGAAAGACCAAGTCTTCCGTGGTCTGCCATGTTTCGTGGGTTGTTTATGGGCCCAGTAAGTCATTCGTGGGGTTGCAGATAAGGGTGGCTATAAAAAGCAACACTTGTAACTCAGAATGAAAAGAGAGTATATCAGAGAGTTTTGAAAGAATTTCTTATTGTATTATCTTGTAACTAAACTCTGTTGAATCAATACATTTGAGCCTTAATCGTTGAATCTTTGTATTGTATTTTACTCTCTCGCTCGGTTTGTGTCGTAACGGGGATTCCGCACTCGTTACGGCATCCGAAACAAGAAGTCATCGTAGTCCGACGATCCGTATCGGGACCTACAGTTAGTCTTGAAATCCCTGTTCAATTGTGATCACTATTTCCTATCAAATCATCCGTACCTCCCTTGAATCTTTGGATGTTGGCGTTTTAGGGTTTATGTGATTGGAGATATTTTATAGAGCGGTGTGTTGATAACATGTGTAAAACAAGAGAGAAATATGCAAAAAGCACCAAACATGGCTATGTAAACTTTAAAAGCTATCACTCTAAAATGAAAGCATGAATCCTAATCAGATCTAAATTGTAATCTTCAAATCGGTAAAGAATCTAATAAATCACATGTGCATTTCTTAATTTCATAGTTGTCACTATAGAAAGTGCATCAATCTCCACAAAATACATATTTCTATGTGAGTTGGAAAAAATCATGTGGGAGAAGCAGTTATCACAACAGTGTGCTCCTTTATTTATGTGATTGTGTGTTTTAATGAGTTTGGTTAAAAGTGACTAAGAGGTAGATGACTACGTAATATGAAAACTAACGTAAGCATATGTAAGTTGAAGTATATGAACCTAGAAACTTAGCAATGCAAGCTTTACCCACAATCACTCTAAAATGAAAATCATAAAATCTACGAAGAAAGTAATTGCCTGAGTGCTTATATCCTGGTCGTTACTAGGTATGTTATGAAAATTGTCATATATATTTGATCATAAATCATGTCTTTCAATTAAGACATTATTATATTTGTATTACTATGTTATAAATAGTCTTTGGATCAGTGTTTTGTAAGGGAAATAAGATGTTAAAATGCAAACGTTTAAATGTTTTCATATTTTACAAGAACATCTAAGATTAGATTATTGCTACATCGAAGCACATCATGGAGAGATTACTCTCGTACTAAAATGTACCTCAAAATCATAACAACATCGAAAAGCTCCAAATTTGGCTATGCAATCTAGAACAAGAAACTGGACACTCTGCACAACTAAATAATTTAGTCTTACACAAATAAACATACAAAATGAAAGGGTAAAGGGGTCAATTAAACATACACTGGGCATCGCTTCTGTTCCAATGCTGGACGAAAGTAGCGTTAGGATCCAGTGGTATCGATCTGCTCTTTAATACTTCGTTTGTATGGTTTTGAGTTGTTAATTATACTGACCGATACCTGATGCAGGGATCTTCTGAAGAAGAATTTGTGTTAAATGTTGATAACATGTTGACAGTTCATAGGCGATACAGGTAAATGAAATTTGCAAGATGTATTTTCTATTCGACCTTATTTCAATGTCTACATATTATTATTTTTATGTTTCTACGCTTATACACTATCTTCTTTCAGGTTCATGTGGGTCATCTTGCCACGTTGAGTGTGCCCTCCAACAACGAAAGGTCGGAGTGGTTAATCTTGGCCAAGCGATGCGGCTCAATCCTCCTTGATATTGACGTTGAATGATCATTTTAACTTCTTTTCTTGATGTGGAAATCACAACCCTTTTACTACGGCTCAATGGCTCGTCAGACATTTCTTTAATGTGCATAAAGCTACCTGAATAATTTTCTGTATTTAAATTTAAAATGCAGTTAAATATGGTTTTCTCGATTTGAGTTAAATGTGGATTTAATTTCTTACACTTTATGTATTGTTTCTAGGTATTGGAAGAAGCAGCTGACTGTTGTTAAGCTTCTCAACGGCACATAAAGGCTTCTTCAAGACCTACATAGCTTGGTTATAGAAGCAAAAGATAAACTAGAGACGGAAGTGGTCTATATGTGCCATGGTTACCACAGCCAAAGCTGAGGTTTCAAGGGGAAAGACCACATCAACTAAAAGGAAGGGTGTTTGGCCTAAAAGACTAGAAAGACTTGTCAAATTGGTCAACAAGTAAAAGTGCCGAAAATCAGAATAAGAGAGCAGGAAGACTTACCATCGTGGTGGAAAGAGGTTTTGAATACAAGTTTTAACGCAATTCAGAGAGTTAGTTGTGATGATTCATTCAAGATTAGAAGTTTATGAGAAAGATACACTCTTGTATAATTTCATGTTTATCTTGTAATGGATTCCTATAATATACTTGTGTAAATAGTTATTAAGGGTTTAACATTTGTTATAGTTTTTGAATACGTGTAATTATTTTATAAGTGATGGCAATCAAGGAAAGAAGTTTAAAGTAATTATTGGTTGAATCTTTGTGTTTTCTTATAAAAAAAAAAGTTTAAACTAATTACGTAAAGTCTTTGTATTTTTGTATTCCGCTACATCTAAGGACAATTTGATAAACACCTTGGTTTGTTCGCGAGTCGAATCGAGCCATAACATTACAAGAAAACGGGGCAATAGGGGCGACAGATGTCACTGCTAAAGCCCCCTTATGTCGCCGCTATTGGTAATAATAGGGTTGACTCAATAGCGGCGAGAGATGTCGCTGCTAATATATCGTCGCTAATGGTCTACCTCAATAGCGACGACTTTTGTCGCCCTAAAAGTGTTATTTTTTTATTTTCCAGTTTTTTCATATTTAAACATGCCAATTTTGGGTTCACGGCACACAAAAACTAAATAAACACAATCTACATAAGCATAAACATCACAAATGTCACCATCCGGGTTCATTTTTATTCACAACACGTCATAAAACTACTTAACATATAAAATGTCATAATTCTACATCATATCCGTATCATCATCCACTTCATCAGCATCTTCGTTTCCAAAGTTGGTGGCCGCTATTGCGGGTATTTCCTGTAGGGAGATGAAACAAGATATCAACCACTTTGACTTTCAAATATCTCTGATTTGGGCATAAATAAAACTAAGAACAAAGAAAACCATGCGTTTAAGGTCGGTCTCTGTTCATAAAGATACAGTTTGACTTTCCAAGTCAAAGAGACAAAAATTATCAAAATTGTGTACCAAATTTTAACTTTATGACAAAATTTTACAAATATCATTGTGGGTTTGAAATTTATAAGAAAGTTGATGATAAAATATTTAACCTCGTGTACCTCATAAAGTTCATCTGAAATGAGGCCCATCCCAAGTGCAAATGGAACAATAGCATTCCCATCAAACACTTCATCTGAAACTCCATTTCCTACCATGTATGATGTATCCCTGCATTTTTATTAATTAAATCCCGAAAAATAGTAATGTATATTGGGTGCTTGAATAATTAGATCATCAGTTTTAATAGAACGGGTTGTAAACAATAGTGTCTGGATGCGGTTATATTGTTTGAAGTCGTAACAATCGATATTAATAGACCTGGCAAACGGGTCGGGTCATGGGTTGAAACGGGTTCGGGTCAATTATAAAAAGGGTTGTTTGGTTCGGGTCAGAACAAATTTCGGGTCGGGTCAGGTTTTTTTTTTTTTTTTTTTTTTTTTTTTTTTTTTTTTTTTTTTTTTTTTTTTGATTTTTGATGGGAGGTATCAACATTGGCATATAAGGTATTAACCATATTCAACTGTTAAAGCATTAAAAAAATCGCTAAACTCAGAAGCTCAAAATGTTACCTCTAAGCATTCAACTGTATATCCATCCAAATTCAGCTGTTTGGCAATATCAATAGAGATCAATCCAGCACTGCAACCCATCCCATCAAACAAATTCGCATCACTGTCCACTTGATCATCATCATCATCTGACATTGTCGCACCCGTTCCTTCTCCAGGTGACACCCCTGTTTCAACAACCAAACTTCAACCATCATCATCAAACAACAACATGAACAAATATCATTCAAACCGAAATCCAAACCAACAAAGCCACAAAACCTGTCAAGCTCTGTAACGACTGCTCGATCTCCCAACACACCATAACAGCTTCCATAGCGTGAACACGACGAACATGTTGCAGTTGCTCTTTAAAAGAACAAAGCAACAGAACATAATGAGTCTTCTGCATTACAACACAAATAAAAAAAATCAATCAGTTTCAATTTTCAAACCATAACAATACAACAAACTCGCAATCTTTTACTCGTACCATGAACTGATCAAGCTCCTTATCTTCACCAAGATTACCACCCTGCCCACCGAGACCCAAATACTTCGCGACAACATGCTGCGACTGCGCCAGCTGTGCATCGATCCACGGCAGCTGATCCACGGGAGTCGCTATTCGCAAACAAGACATGTGAGCCGACAACAACTGCTCGTAAAGCGGGTACCTCGGCTTTGTATCGAGCATTTTGCCAGTTTACAGCCGCATCACCGCCACCTACCCCATTATTATCCACCTGTATACAGAGTCACAAAATCCCATAAGAATAGTCTTAATGTAGGCCAAAACTAAATGTCGCTATCAATCAATAGTTTAAACACAGAATCAATGACTACTTAAATAAACTCTATATTAGTGTATCACAATTACATAATGTCTCTACCAAGAACAACATCAACAGTAGTTAATGAAACAAAAGTAAAGTATACCATACCATGTTCATAAACAAAACTAGAGCAACCAGGGCCACTATTGAGCCAAAGGACCACCGGATCTTCAGTTTCTGATAGCACGTACAATTTCTTGCCATGGTTTTCATCTATTGTCACATACCTACATACAAACCCATTGAAGGAAGATTACACAAAATAAAGACCACCCCATCAATAAAAACATCAACACGTTAAGTTAAGAAAGTAAAGATCAAGAGTACCCAGCATAGTGTTTTCATTTTGGAAGTATTAACGTTTTATATAATCAACTCATGGTGAAGTTAAGTTACCACTTACAAAAACTGATAAGAATCATTTAGGAAGACTCGTCCATCTTTGATAAATCTAATTCTTCATCGGAATCGATCACGTCTTCAAAGTCATAGTAGGCGTTCACCTGGATCAAGATTTGATTTTCGTATTAATCCCTCTGTTTATTACAAGTAACTGATGATAAAAAAATAAAAATAAAAGGTCATACCTTGGGTCTAGGAATGCTAGCTTCAAAACTATGAAAGATTGGAGTATCGAAGTTGGGGGAGTTCAGGACAATGTATGCTCCTTTGTTTTCGTACCGCTCCTCGGTTGCCTGACAAGTCAAAAGAGAGTGTTTGGGTACAAGTTTTTGATTGATTTAAAGAATATTAAGATAAATAAATGTGGATTTTTATAAAGGATATTATTATAACTAAATACATAAGGTTTCAAGTTTGTTCAGAGCTAGGAAAGATGCACAAAAACGCATGGTTAATCGTTTGACTAGAAGCCATCACTAGTGCTCTATGTCACACAAGGCCGTTTGCGCCTAGAAGCGCTTTGCGCTTAAAGCGCGCTTTTCTAAACCAAGCCTATTCTTAGAAAATATTTCATGACGGCCTATGTTACTTACTTCCACCGTCAAGTATATTTCTATGAAAATCCACAGGAGTGATCATGTTCTTCCTCTTCCTGTATTTTCTCTGCAAATAACAAGTCTCCCACTACTCTCACCGCTCCGGATGCACCTATTATTATAGACATCCTTGTTGTTGTACAGCTCGAACTGCTGGTAATTATCATACGCTCTACCTATGAACAATCCCCCCTCTGACTCTTCTCCTTCTACGATGTTCTTCTTATTCCAAGCGAAAACGTACAAGACCTGACCACTAACCCTTATCCCGTATCACCTACCTTCTCTGTTAGTGTTGCAAGTCTTGCATCTATTCCTAAGACTACAAGGTTGGTGTCAACTGTCAAGCAATGCTTATGAAATTATGAAATTGCATTGCATTGCACTGCAATCCACCGAGACTTGGGAGTTGGTTTATACATTTACTACAAGATCATGTTTACCGAATTCCTATATGGGTTTACTCTCCACCATTCTAATCTATTTTTTTATTTTGTTTACGAGGCATCTTAGACTAGACAACTAATCAATATTCAAAAACACATTTATCAACCAACCCATGTGCCAGTTAAACGCAGCATTTTTGGGAGTTGGGACAAAAGAAACAGTATACATACAACTACTATCACACTGCATATGCAAATTACACATATTAACGTATGAAAATTATTATAGCAAATAGTAAATATCTATTTTCAACATCAAGTAACAATGAGAAGCGTCTGATACTAAACTTAAATTAACTATAGCAAACTCAAATCAATATATAAGTTTATAAACAGACTAGACTGATATGTAAATTCAAGATACCATTATCTTATAGTAAATAATAATTTAGAGGGTTCAAAATTCAAATCACATGAGATATATAAAACATTTAATATATATAAGTTTATAAACAGACTAATTATTAGCTTACCATATGAGAGGAAACATATAAATAAATATAGGCTCAACTAGTGCACATATTCAAAAATGAAAGAACTTGGAGCATATGATAACTCTACTTCAAGCAATCAAACATAACGTATAGCATCAATAACAAACATAACGTGCAGCATTAAGTAGAGCAATTATAATCAGAAACCGAAACACACCTGAAACTGTGGATAATCAGGAGCACTGAAGACTGTAATCAGTTTCCCCGATGGTACCACATGATCTATCGTGTACCCTTCATCCATTCTTCCAAAACCGGGCCGCTTTTCCCTTGCATCGGGACCTTCATGAGCCCTAATAATTAACTGCAATAATAATAATAATGATGATGATTTAAACGGGTCGTGTTAGCGGGTTGGCTATAAATGGCGTAGAAATGAACAACATATTTATAGCATCACCTTAAGACCGGATTTATTTAGGAAGTCTTCGGTGCAATCTGGACCCCACAAAAGGCCAATACCTCTTTCATCATTTGGAGAAAGGCCCGGTTTCATAGACGGGTCGGACCATAAAACATCTCCGGGGATCAGATTTGGGCCTTCCCATGGAGGGTTAAGCACAGTTCGTCTAGCTTTAGATAATTCCTCTAGAGAACCAAGAGATAACGGAACCGAATCTGCGCTCAGTATAACTTTATGGTTCTTTTTTCCTTTAGCCCGTTTTGATGGGGCAGCTGGTATATTACGAAAAACCCCTCCGTGTGATGTATACACACGCCCTGCTATTATTGAAGCAAGAGGAAGTTCTTTGAAACACCCCAAACACTCACGATAGACGTGTTTTCCTTTATTATTATCGCCATATTTGGCTAAAACTTCGTTTTCAAATCCGTAAACTGAGGTACAGTATTTAGATTCGTGATTCCCGCGAAGGAGAAAAACTCTGTGTGGCATAAACACCTAGAAAACATGTGGTTATCAGAATGAGAAACTCGGCCTTGGTGATCAAATTAAACAAAATGAACACACTTTCTTAACACAGAAAAGGGTTTAACAGTCATCTTTTTATATATCCCGCCTTTTAACTACAAAATTAACATTGAGTATGAACATATAAGGCATTACGAAGTACCAACAACACCATGTTTAAATTTTACAAAAATATGTCTTCTAAAAGGAGATACGTTACTAATTACCGGTTTATTAGACTAACTAAACAAGTAACACAAGAGACTTTCATTAAATCAACTAATATCACACGACATCCAAACTTGAACAAAATTAACAAAACAATCCACACAAATTAAAAACTCTATCTACGAAAACCAAAACAAAATTAACCATAAACAGACGGAATCACTCACTTTCATATCAGAATGAGAAACTCAACCTCGGTGATCAAAATGAACACACTTTCTTAAGACAGAAAAGAGTTTAACAGCCATCTTTTGTTATCTCCACCTTCTAACTATAAAATTAAACATTAAATACTAACAACACCTAAACAAAGTACACAATGCAGCACTTCCAGTTCCATTAAATCAACTAAGTTGTTTAACATACTCACAAAGCATAACATATTGTTAGATATGTGATCTGAATCCAAATTACTATCTATATCTCAGTTTAGAGTTCTTGTTCCTCTCCAAACCCTAGAATTTCAAGACTTTCTTTCTAACTAGTAACAAATTCCAAATTCTGCACATCTCATTCAATCAACAGATCATAACAACAACAACAACACATAACATCCAAATTATAACAAAATTAACCATAAACAGATAAAATTTAAATTTAATCACTCACTTTCCAAGCCAGTAACAGAAGAAATGTCTCAAGTCCCCAAGCTCCTCTATCAACATAATCACCATTAAACACATAAAACCTATTCTCACACGGAAGTCCAGAATCCTTCAACAAAAACAACACATCATGCAGCTGCCCATGCACATCACCAACAACCACCACACTAGCATCCTTATCAGGCTCAATTGGCACACAATTCGGCTCCTTATGCAAAATCTTCGACGCAGTCAGTATTAAACCGTCGAATGCTTCCACCGGCAGCACCGTCGGAAGCTCCGACGGCCGGAGGTTGCGAGAGGACCAGTCGAACGTTGACATGAGGTTTGTGACCCAATCTAGGGTTAGAGTGCCGCCGGAAGGCCATGTGATAGGGATCATGGTAGCCTGATTTCAGATAATAACATTAAACCCTAGATTTCGAATATTAGGTGTAAATGTATAAGTGAGAATTGATAGAAGATTGAAAAACGTACCTCGAGCACCATTGTTGAATATTAAAGAAGAACGGGTGTGAATCGTACGAGCGATTACAGAGTTTTGAAGATGAATCGAGGGTTTTCTTGCTCACCACGATAACTGTTTGGTATTTGGAAGAAGAAGGACCTGGTAAGCTGCTGTGTGGCTTGCTTGATGTTTGTTGGTAGATATAGGGCAGATGTAAAGAGTGGTAGATGGGGGAGTAATTGAAGCTTCATGAAGAAGAGAGATGAGTAGTTGTCTTGTGTAGTTGGAGTAATTGCTGGGTAGAGATGAGATGGGGATGTTGGCGGCGGATGTATCTGGTAGTTGTGGAGGGGTGTAATGGAGATTTTGTTCAATAAAGGACTTTTGGGGTTTGAGAAGTGAGAAATGGTGACTTTTATAAAGAGTAAACTAAAAGGAGTTTTAAAAGTCCTTATCATTTTGCCAAACACTATTTGAACAACCTATTAACTTATAAAAGTCAATAACTTAAAAGTCATGGGAAAATAAGACTGAGTGTAGTGGGGCAACCTTTTGAGTGGGCGTCTTGCGACACGTGGCGCCACGTCACATAAGAGGATTCTGACCAAAAAAGGGGTAGTGGGGTAACCTTGCTGGGTGGGGCGTCTTGCGACACGTGGATTGATTTATTTTGTTTTTTTTATGTAAAAGATATAAAAAAAATCCTATTTTTTATAAAAGTCTTTTTTTACTTCAACCAAAATAAAAAAATACATCAACTAAAAAAAAATTACTTCAACCAAAATAAAAAAAATACATCAACTAAAAAAAAAATACTTCAACCAAAATAAAAAAATACATCAACTAAAAAAAAAATTACTTCAACCAAAATAAAAAAATTACTTCAACAAAGGTTATATTTTTCTCGAATTTCTTGCTTCATTTGCTCGGCTAAAGCGAGCTCGGCTCCAGTAAGGTTTGTCGTGTCGGTTGTTAATATTTGCAAATCAAGTGCTTTTTGACGACTTTCTTTCAGCTTTAGCTTTCGGTCCCCGTGTTCTTTTTTTAAGTTGATCCGTTGTTGGCTCGTTTGCAACAACCCGTCTAACTTATTGGTCACTTTTTCGAACGTTTCGGTGTAGTCGATTCGTGCACCGCTAGAAGACGTTTGGGCGGCTTTTTTGGCCCTATCTCGGCCAACCGGTCGTTGTGGTGGTTGAAACGGTTCGGCCTCTTCATGTGGCTCTTCGTTGTCTTCCTCAATGTCGTTGAGATTTATTTGGCACCGAGCGTCCGAACCGGTACTTTGTTGGTCGTTTGAGGATGAGGTTTTTGACCGCTTAGCCGACGGTTGGCCACGAGTTTTAAATGGATCGAAGGCGATGACTGTGTGAAATTTCGAACTCCTTCTTAAAAATTGCCAAATAGCAAGATAAGGAAACGCCTTCTTGTGTTCGGCTCGAAATTCATTTTGGGTGTTTGCTTGGAGCATCGCATCGTCGGAACCACTTTGGCGCACACGCGAGTTACTTAGGCGAGTGTATATTTGGTTGAAACTTTGAATCAAAGGACGCATTTTACGCCACTTCGCGTCGATACCATCGGCATCACGGTATCCTTCTTCTTGATCTTCCAACTTGAGGAAAACGTTGTAAATACGAGACCAATATGTTTTTTCCTTTTGATAGTTACTACATCTCGGGTCTTCGGTTATTTCTAGCCAAGCCTTTGACAAGCTCATTTCCTCGTTGGAAGTCCATGGTATCGGTTTGGTTTTCAAGTGTTCTTCACCCGGTGTTTTCCTCTTGTGTGAACGTTTCTTTTTTTGACCGACATCGAACTGGGTCTCCGGAACTTCTTCGTCATCTAAATCAACCACTAGATGGAATACAAACAAAGTTAAAAAAAAAAAACATATTCTTTACAAAAAAATATCTAAAAAATTTATACCATTTTGTTGGCTCGATCCTCCAACGTTTTGAAAACCACCGGGTTGTTGTGTGTTCCAAGTGGTGAACCCCATATGTTGCGGTATCGTCGTATTGTTGTAGTATACTTGCGGTGTAGGGCTAGCAACGTGCATATTATTGAAATAGGCGTAAAAAGCGGGGTTATTTAAAACGTTTGGGTCGGCCAAATCGGGTTGTGGATTGGAAGATTGTGTATTTTGGTTGAAATGAGGGATGTTGTGGGGATACATTTTGATGAGTTGATAGAAGATTGGTATAAATTTCGATGAATTGAGAGAAGATTGTGGTAAAAAAGTGTTTGATATGTGGTATTTATTTATAAAGGTTGGATTTAAAAAAATAATAATAAAACTTGGCCAAACTATCCGTTAGGCAACGGATATATTTGAAATCAAATGTGTGAGTTGGGCGACGAGTTTGAGACGGGCAAGGGGGGGTCGCCACCCAAGTCGCCCCCAGGGGCGGTGTTCCAGGCGACCTGGGGGTGGGAGTCGCCCCACTACACTCAGTCTAAGGAATGCCAAACACCCCCTTGATACAATGGCTGGCTAGATCACTTGAACACATATAAATAAGCCCCTTAGAGCATTCACATCCAATCCATCAAATTATACATACATTCCACTAAAAAACAACTCCTATATCAATATATTTCCACTAAAAACAAATACTTTTTCTCTCTCCTTTCAATTAAATAATATTATCATTACATTTTTCTCTCACTTCCACTCACAACCACTTTCAAAATATATTAAAAAATTATAACGGGTGAACAGTGACTCCCCAAATATACAGATGAACAGTAACATTTTCTCTCTCCTCTACTCACAACCACTTTTTATACCATTTATAATATAAAAACCCCTCCTCACATAATTTGATGGTTAGGATGTGAATGCTCGGTTTGTGAAAGTAAACAAACTATATTTTCCATTTTTATTTTAAGAGTAAAATGCAATTTGCGTTTTTATGGTTTGATAACGGGATTATTGATTATCCAATCAAAGTCTCTGTGGTTTATCAACTTTTTTCTTTGCATCCCGTATGTTATCTCTTTGTTAAATGAACGTTGAACAACGGTTGAAATTACAACTTTATCCATGGTAAATTGCAACCGTATAATAAATTTCAAACACCATAATTACAACAAACACATCATTACGTACAAACTACCAATTAGGAAATTATAACCACAGAACAGATTCGGCAACTCGAAGCTGAAATGTCATTTTTAACTTGAAACTGTTCAAAAATTTCTCAAAATTGAGGGTTCAATCTAAAAATGCATGTACTTCAAGAGGTGAATCTCAAATAGATTGATCAAACTTGAATTTGTTAAAAACTGCAAGATTAATCAACATATCGGATTATATTACGACTTTGTAGTTAAACGTATTTATTATGTTTAATAAGTTTACACTTTGTAAAACGATAAATATGTATAGAAAAGTTAATTTTTTGTTGCAATCGGGAAACTGTTTAATAAGTTTTGTACATTTTAAAATAGTGTTGTATGTATCGGATTATGTTACGAGTTTGTAGTTAAACGTATTTATAATGTTTAATAAGTTTTCACTTTGTAAAACGATAAATATGTATAGAAAAGTTAATTTTTTGTTGCAATCGGGAAACTGTTTAATAAGTTTTGTACATTTTAAAATAGTGTTGTATGTATCGGATTATGTTACGAGTTTGTAGTTAAACGTATTTATAATGTTTAATAAGTTTTCACTTTGTAAAACGATAAATATGTGATATGATTATGATAAACTACGACAATAATTATTAAACAATATAAACATTATACATTACTCGGCCCTTTTCAATAATCTAATAAATGGTGTTGGACCAAAAGGAACATTTATTGTAAATGACGTTGAATACAAGTATGGGTACTATCTTGTTGATGAAATTTATCCTGAGTGGGTTGTTTTTGTGAAATCATTTTTAAGAGAGGGAACCGTAGATCCTAAAAGAATAAAGTTTAACAAGGTTCAAATGGCGGCACGCAAAGACGTCGAGCGAGCATTTGGTGTTTTGCAGAAAAGGTGGCGCATTTGAGCATGCCTTGTAGATTGTATGAAAAGATCAAATAAGAAACGTGATGTACGCGTGCATCATTCTACACAACATGATTTTAGAGGATGAAGGGTGTGCAATAGTTGAATATTATGGCGAGGAGACCGAATCAAATAGCGAAGACATTAGTAACGAAGAGAGAACGCAAAAGCAAAATCTAATCGAGTCAAGATAAATAAATTCAAACCTTCGAGCTAGAGTTGGATGTGGCGGCAAGAAACGTACCACAATTCTTGCACCTAGCCTTTTGACTTCCATTTGTCATTTCTCATAAGTCGAAATGTTGAAATAGTTTTGGATCCCTCGTTGTTTTTAGGATCCTCTTCACGCTTACATCACTCAAGGAACCAACATACCAGCCAAATCATGAACACTTGAGCTAGCCATTTCAGGCGTAAGAAACTTTGAACGTTTTTTTGCGATTTTTTATTTCTAAAGTGTTTTTCTAGCTTGGAAAAGTTTGTGACTAGCCCAATACATAAATACATGTTATGGGGTTGAAAATAAGCAAGAAAACCGATGTAATGGCTCTTTAACAGCTATAACCAGGTACAAAGCTCGACTAAAATAGTAAAAGAAATAAATTAAAAAAGAAAATTAGTTTTCTTTAAATTTTTAATTACATAATGGTAGTGTAAAAGAAAAAAATTAAAAAAGAAAATTAGTTTTCTTTAAATTTTTAATTAAGTAATGGTAGGTAGTATAATATAATGTTGTGTCATATGTAACGTAAATAGGTTTTGCCCCGCCCGTGTTGCGGGGCACTAAGCCAAATATTTCTTTTTCATATACGTCTGTGTTTCGGTTACTTGTACATACTACTTATAACACGATCTCAAAAAACATTACATCGAGAAAACCAATTAAAACAAAACACTATCAATACTTTTGCTAAAAAAAACTAAAACGATGAAAAGACTATATTTTTTAACTGGGGCAAAATTGTAATTTTTGAGAACAAATGAGCATGTGTCACGCAACCGCCATACACGAATAAAAATTACACCGAATCAACAATTAAAACAAAACACTACCGTAGATTTGTCAAAAAAAAACTAAAACTAAAACGATAGCATGACTGTAATTTTATACTAGGGGCAAAATCGTAATTTGACAGAAAAAAACAAACACAATGGCAAACCTATAAATTTGAAACCGGGAGAAAAATCATAATTAGGATGGACGGGAAAAAACAAAACCAATGGCAAAACTATAAAATTTAAATGGGGCAAAATCGTAATTTGGCTGGACCAATGGGGAAGTGCCAGGTAGCTGTGGGAACAAAATCGTATTTTTTGAAATGGGAACAAAATCATAATTTTGAACAAAGGGCAAAAGCTTAAATATATTTTGAACTGGGCGTGAAATTATAATTTTAAATTGAGGGAAAAATCATAATTTTGAGCTAGGGGGAAACATAATTTTGTTTTGAAATGTAGGCGAAAACGAAATTTTGAGCTGAGGACAAAATCGTAATTTTTAGCTAAGGGAAAAACATAATTTTATTTTGAACTGGATGCAAAAACGTAATTTTAAACGGAGGGTAAAGCCGTAATTTTAAACTGGGAATAAAATTAAAAATGAGTTTTTGAACTGAGGGCAAAAGCGTAATTTTGAGCTAGAGGCAAAAATATAATTTTATTTTAAATTGGGGGCAAAAACGTAATTTTAAACGAAGGACGAAAGCGTAATTTTAAACTGGGAATAAAATTAAAAATAAGTTTTTGAACTGAGGGCAAAAACGTAATTTTAAACGAAGGATGAAAGCGTAATTTTAAACTGAGAATTAAATTAAATTAAAAATGGGTTGATCCAATAGGGAAGTGCTAGGCAAACTGCCTGGCACTATTCCCTCAAGTCCTTTTTGTATATGTAGGATAATGGTGTATGGTATTGTTACTGTATACATTTTTTTTAAATAATGTAAAATAATATAGTGATATGCAATATTATATATATATATATATATGGATTAGGTTCAAGAGTGAACACTAATGTAGTTTGCGTACTGAGTGAACTAATCCTGACAATACACGTGTGTAGATCAATGACCAGGATTTTATGTTGAAATACATTAGTGTATTTTACGATTTGATGATGAGATCCTGGCCATACACGTGTGTAGTTCAATGGTCAGGATTTGTTCGTTTAGTTCGCAAATACATTAGTGTCCACTCTAGAACCCTACCTTATATATAAATATAAATATAAATCTTGTTAAACCAAATTAAATTAACCGAATCATGTATAATTGAACCGAATCTAAAAATTCGTTATAGGTTGGAAATTATTTGTATCACACCATTTAAAAAGTTTTATGAGAAGAACAACCATATATTATAATTGAACCGAATCTAAAAATTCGTTATAGGTTTGAAATTAAGGTATCATACCATATAAAAAACTTTATGAGAAGGAAAAAACCAAATATCTAAAGGAACTATTATGCGACATATTTAAAAACAAAACTTATAAATAAATATTTTCTTTTTTCTTGTATTTTCTGTCCATTGGTAATCTGTAGTTGAATATCGACCCCATATAAAAATATGTTTTTTATACATGGGTAATACGTCTGTAAAAATTCAACAACAATTAACAAACATTTTTTTTTTATTTATTTTAGGGATTAGTTGGTAGGTTATCTAATAAAGACTAAAATTTATCTTTCCATTTTTGGTTTATGTGATGACGATAATTTTCCTTCTTTGATATTTGTTTGGGAAGTAGTGATAGCATGATATAATGTTATGTGTTCTCCAATGAACCTCACACGTGCAATCTATATATATATATAGGCCGATTAACGTACAATACATCTTATCCTACATTATGTACGCGATACCCACAGCCGTACGATCTTCAATCCATCAAACGCGGGCGAAACTAATTTGTATCATTAAATTAATCAAATTAATATATATAAAACCATCCGCGAAGGATAAAATTGATAATTTATCTATCAAAATCCCGGTAATTTCGTTCGGTAGCTTCTTCTTCTCCAACTGACTCTTCTGCAATTCAATATCAACATGTGATGTTATATTAAAAATAACATGCGAACATTGTTTACAACATGAGATGTTGGTATTTTTTACAACATGCGATTTTTGCATTAAAAATAACATGCAAACATTTTTTTTTGCAACACATGCGATTCCCTTTTTTATTTTTCAACATGCATTTCCATTTCCTTTGATCACATGCGATTCCATTTTATTTGTAAATATACATTTTCTCATTTCCTTGGATCACATGTGATTCCATTTAATTAGTAAACATGCATTTTCATTAGTCTAGCATTCAATTTTCATATGCGAAATGCATGTGTATCAACACATGCAAAACTATTATAAAGTAAAATGCACATGCGATTCCCATTACATTTGTCAACATGCATTCTCATATGTATCAAACATGCACATGCGAAATCTTGTTATAATGTAAACATGAACATGCGAATTCAAAAGTTATTATTATCATGTAAATCAAAACTAACATACACATGCGAATTTATTATTATCATGTAAACATGCACATGCGAATTAAATATTAAAATTCATTGTGTGCGAAATGTCTAACTTAAACATGCGAAATTATACAAATGATCGATTCTTAACTAGCTGGGCTATGTTAAAAACACCACATGCGATATATCAAAACAACACGTGCGATATCATAAACTCAGCAAATAAAATCAGAAACTGTTAGTGCACTATGTCTATTGACTTCGTCTTGTATTATGTATTAGGATAGGATTATAAGTGCACGAGGTTCGAGAAACTAAGATATGAGGTGTTAGTGAAGATTTCGCTTCAAGTGAACTGGTGACTAGTTCAAGCGAAATCATACTCATCAGATTTCGCTTGAACCAGATCTGGTTACCTTCAAGCGAAATCTTAACATCTATAAATAGGGCACTTGTCATTTATTTGGTACGCGACTTCTGAAAGTGTAACGAAGTGCTGCTGAATTTCTGTCAAGGTTGTAATCATTGTTAAAGCAATATAAGAGACAGTTTAAAGATTAACAAGCTGTGTTCGTGTCTAGTTCTCTGATTCCGCCTTTGAACTGGACTTAAACTCTTCTGATCGACTCAATAGGGTCAAACAACGATCCAACAAGTGGTATCAGAGCTCAGGAAGAAGAGTTTAGCTTGATATCATCTATTTTCTGATTTCTACACCTTCTTTTTCAAATTGAACGAGATTTTATGGTCAAAATGGATTGAACTTCTCACCGAACATTCAAAACAACAGTTTAACAAAGCCTTGAAAGTTTGAGACCAAAATTCGAAGTAAAAATGACAAAAATTGGACAGAAACTTGATTTCGCTTGAAAGAGTTCGTAATATTCAGCAGGGTTTCGCTTGAAAACATTGATTGTTTGAAGCGAACTAGTTAATTTCGCTTGAAAATCAGAAAGATGTTTGATTTCGCTTCAGACCTGATTACTTGGGATTTCGCTTCAAGACATAACAGTTGATTTCGCTTCAAGATTTAACACTTGATTTCGCTTCAGAACTCATCAGTTTGAGATTTCGCTTGAACAGAATAGTTGATTTCGCTTCAGGACTGTTCAACTTGAGATTTCGCTTGAAAGACTGGTCAATAGTTGATTTCGCTTCAACTGTTCAACAAAGTGAAATTTCGTGTCGAGAACATTTCACGTCAACAGGGTATCAATCTATTTCAGGATATTATTGTGTATACTGATTGTTTGTTTGTTTGTTTGCAGGTGATTTACACGGCACAAATATCAAGAATTCAAAATGTTTGATGAACTGGAAAACATTAAATTTGAAAGAATGAACAATTGGACTTGTTGTTCTTCTTCTGAGAAACAGGAGGTTTTAGTTGAAAGATTTGAATATTTCATGTGTCGAAAGGATGAAACGTTGGATGAGTTGGAAATACGGTTTAAAAATTTAATGGACAGTTTGAGAAACAAGAATATTAGAATATCAAATGATGAACAGATATCGAAATTGGCTAATGCATTACCTGCTAAATGGGATAAATTCTTGGTTGATCTAAAAAGGGAAGATTTTTTTCAAGAACTTTATCCAACACAGTTCTTTAATGAGGTTAATGGAGAGGTTCGTAATGAAAATAGGAAAAAGAAAGAAATTTTGACCAAAATGGAAAAGAATTTACAAAAATTGGAATTGGATATTATTACTGAAATTGATAATAGAATTTGTGTGTGTCTTGAAACAAAGAGTATTTTGAAATATGATATTAAAAGGAAATGTTATATTGATGAAAGTATGAATCCTTTTGATTTCGTTAAACTCTTTTGTGCAGGAACATATAAGATGGAAACAAAGGATATTACAAAGAACGAAGAATCTTTGAAGCTTGGATTTTCAAGTTCAGAATCAGTGTGCTCTAAATGTGACAACTTTAAGGCTGAAAATGACAAACTTTTGAAGGATGCAGAAAGTTTGACATCAGAAGTTGAGAAGTTGAGAGATGAGAAGCAAACTGATGATAACCAGATTTTTATGTTGCAGGGAATTTGTGAAAATTTGAAGTCTGAAAATGTCAAACTGCTTAGTGATTTGAACAGTTTGACATCAGAAAACAAGATTTTGAAAGAAAAAGAAAAAGAGTTTGAAAATGAAAAATTAAAATTTGAAAATGATTTCAAAAGTCAGTTAAAGATTTTAGAAGATGAAAGAGATGTTTTTGGTAAAGATAATCTTCAAAAACAAATTGAAATCAATTCTCATCTTGCTAAAATTATTCAGCTTGAAAAAGAAGCTGAAAAAGCTCGGACTAAAATCAAAGAGCTTGAAGTAAAATTGAAAGGTTTTGTGACTTCTACATCACATGTTTGTACAAAACCAATCAATTTCAACATTGAAAATGTCAAAGTTGAAGATTGTGATGAGATATCTGATGATGAAAAAGAAAAGAACAGAAAAATATGTTTAGATTTACAAGAAAAATTTCAAAATACTGTTCTGCAATCTACTGAAACAGGTGAAAGTTCTAAACAAAAACTTGTTAAGAAGAATGCAGAACAGAAACAAAAAGATAGAAATTTGAAAAATTCTAAAAATGAAATTAAAAACTCATCAGATAAATCATCCAATCATTATCAAAAATCACAAAAATTTAAAAATGAAAACTCACAATATGTTGGTAATAAGTGGTGCAGGTTTGACCACAGTGTTCAAAAGACAAATCCAGCATTGAAGAGGAGAAATGATTATAACCAAGCCAAACAATGTTATGATCTGAAGGTTTGGACTGACAGAAGTGGATGGTATGATAACAGAGTGTGCTACACCTGTGGTGTTAGAGGACACATTGCTGTTAACTGCCAGAATTGGAATTTTGATACAAGAAGATGCTATAATTGCCATATCAGAGGACATATTGCCATAGATTGCCCAAGGAGATCGATGGGTAGATCGAGGGTTGAATCTCAAAGAACGGTAAAGAAGCCAGTCAAAGTCAAGCCCCATGAACAGAAGGTTCTAAAACCTAAAGTTCAGGATCAGACAATTCAAGAAAAGAAAGTTAAACTTTCACAGGGGCAGAAAGATAGGCTACGAAAGAAAAGGAAGAAGGCGAGAGAATATTTGGAGAAAATTTTGTCTTCGGGTTCACCGGTTGGTTCGAATAAAAGTTCTGATGAATCGATTCACTCGACTGCAAAGCCAAGCAAATCGAATTCTTCAGATACAAATCTGAGGATAAAAGAGAAAAAGGAAAAGAAGAAAATGGTCGGCGATGAATCTGATGTTTCAAAGTCAGACAAGCCACCATCAGGCGATGAATCTGACTCATCTAAGTCAGATAAGCCAAGTTCGGGCTATGAATCTGATTCCACAAAATCAGAGGAGTCAAAAGTTGAGGTAAAGAAGGAAGAAACTGTTCTTTTGATGGATGATGAAAAATTTCCTCCATTACAAGCCACAAACACAAAATCAAAAGGTGTTGATGCTGAAAAAATGTTTAATAGCAATGTTAAACATATTTTTAGTAAGATGGTTGATGGTAAGGAAAAAGAAGTGAAAGAGTTTTATGAAGAAAAGAGAAAAGCTCAAAATACACCCAAGGAAAGTCAGACTTGGGTGAAACTTTTCAAATAGAAAAATCTGACTTGCCGGAGCTTCCAGGTTGGTAAGTGTGAAGCAGGTATCGGCATCATTCTTGAGAAATTCACAGGATGGTAACTGTGATATTTCGTCTTACAAGTGGTCAATCAAGGACATTAAGTTGTACTTGATTTTCTACAAGTGATTGTGGTGTTTGATCTTATATTGTTAAAATCTGTACAAAAAGGTATTAAAGAGAACAAGGTGATGAGATAACCCCAAACTCACTAGTGATGGGTAAACAAACTAATTTTTCCGGAAAAACCATTCTGATTAAAACAAACTTAAGTGTTTTGAAATCATTATGGGAAAATAGTTTGTTGTAAGGGGAATTGTTGATTGAATATGCCGAAACCCTCACGGCTGAACAAACATGATTACTTTCATCAGATTGAAAAACGGTTTTCAAACTGTTAAGATCAATGGGTTGTAAATCATGGGGGTACGTTAGATTTTCTGCAAATCAGTGCACTTGAAGCAGAAAATGGATGGCGAGACAAAGCTATCAGTGTTGGTTGTCAAATTTTCTTTATATGGTTTTGCATTTTAGGGGGAGAAAAATTGTTAGAAAATACAAAAACATTTGAAAATTTGAAAAAGTCAAAAACATGATAAAATTCAAAAATTGAGTTTTTGCGTAAAAAGAGGAAATGATAGTATATCAGTAGACAGTTACAGTATGCTAAAGATATGGAAAGTTTTAAATGTGTTAAACGATCTCACTGTGGATGTGTCGATAGGTTTTTGCACATTTAGTAAACTTTTTCGGGATATAAACATAAATTTAAACTTACTTATTTTGTGGGGAACACTACTTGGATATATAGGTAACCCCTGAAATCTCGTTTGAAAGGTCCCTTATTCTGAGATACTAGGTCTTTATACTCAGTGATATCTGGGGTATTATCCCGGGACTTCTGCTGAAAGGAATTTCTGACCTAGTCCCCGGAGAATACTTTCTGCATTGCTTGAAATATAGCACCACCCTCAGCTAAAAAATGATGAAACATTGAAAAATGCTAATCATGGCTGTTGTAAAAAAGATCCTCTAAAGGGGACACACCGAAAAGTCGAAGCCGTCATCTCTCTGCGTATCGAAAGATCGACCTGAGCTCTCACGGCCCTCGCATTTAACCCCTGACAGATATCATCTAGGTATACTCACCTGTAAGACTGAATATTGGGATTTGGATACGGGAGTATATTCAAGAGGTGGGACACATGAATGAGTTTAAGTTCATAAGACATCTAATTCGTATCCTGAATCAGTTGAAGTTTGTATGAAAATTTAAGTGGACAAGTATATCGACAATCTAAGTGAATTGTTTAATTCTTAATGTGATTTTAAGCTCAACGGTACTTGTGACTTGTCATAAACTGATATGATCCTCTAACGCATACTCAAACAAAAATATTGTCTGTAAATATGTTTGTACATATTTCTTTACTGCTTTATATTTTCAGAAAATGCAAAAAGATTTTGATTTCTGCTTTATTTTCGACAACTGATGTCTGAGTGTTAAGTTTCAAAATCTAAGTAAGCTGATTGTGTTTCTGAAATTAAAACAAGTTCATTAATTTGAAACTTGAATTAAAATCAAAAATTTCAAAAACAGTTTGTGATATCTCCAAGGTCATTAAGTTGGACTTGGATGATAAACTGTGAGGGAGTTGGATTCTTAAATACTGCTAAATCAATGAAGTGTGTTGATAGGGAAGTGTGTTAGAAGATTGATAGTGCCAGGTTACGATTCCTGGATAGTCTAAAATGTTGTTACTTATAAACGTATGAGTGATTGCAGATAGTCCAGATTACGATCCCGAGAGCAGAGTCTAAGGGGGAGTTTGAAGACAAGCTAAAAGCTAGGAGCTTGTAGATGGAAAGCTAGGTGTCGATCCCAAAGCACGAAAGCTTGATGAAAGGGGGAGCCTGCAGCTGATAGAAGAAGAGAAAGAGTGATGGATGCATATAATGTTACAATCTGAACGAAAGAAAAGGCAGAATGATCAAGACTGAAGAAGGTGTCATATTGCAAGAATAGTCACTGAAGACTTCGTCAATATCCAAGGGGGAGTCTGTTAGTGCACTATGTCTATTGACTTCGTCTTGTATTATGTATTAGGATAGGATTATAAGTGCACGAGGTTCGAGAAACTAAGATATGAGGTGTTAGTGAAGATTTCGCTTCAAGTGAACTGGTGACTAGTTCAAGCGAAATCATACTCATCAGATTTCGCTTGAACCAGATCTGGTTACCTTCAAGCGAAATCTTAACATCTATAAATAGGGCACTTGTCATTTATTTGGTACGCGACTTCTGAAAGTGTAACGAAGTGCTGCTGAATTTCTGTCAAGGTTGTAATCATTGTTAAAGCAATATAAGAGACAGTTTAAAGATTAACAAGCTGTGTTCGTGTCTAGTTCTCTGATTCCGCCTTTGAACTGGACTTAAACTCTTCTGATCGACTCAATAGGGTCAAACAACGATCCAACAGAAACAACTTATCTTCAACCTCAATCCTATTATGACGAATCCAGCATTTTCAGAAAATCGCTAATCTGTGTTCGGTCAGGAATCAAATAAAAAAACCTACAAATAGAATTAATACGAACAATAATTAAATGGACGGTTACGAAACGAACTCCATATCTGCTTCGTATTTGACGGAATTCCATGATTAGCATTCAGATGTTCGAATAGAATGTCTGAAATACCCTTATTTAATTAAATTGGATCAGGACACGTGTATGTCTGTGGGGGTAGCGTACGTAATGTACGATAAGCAGATTTGTACCATACTCTTTACCTATATATATATATATATATATATATGGGAAGGATCCACTAAAAAGTGAATTTTGCCTAAGTAGCCTAAGAAGGATTGTGATGATGACATGTGGCACTCCTAATAAGTAGAAATAAAGGGCATTTTGGTCCTTATAAATAGGAGTGAAAATGACATGTGACACTCCTTTTGTTTTTTTAAAAATACAACAAAAAAAACCTAGTACAAAAAAAAAATCTAGCACAAAAAATCTAGTACAAAAAAATATAGCACGAAAAAATTCCGCAAAAAAATGTAGTACAAAAAAATCTAGCACAAAAAAATTGAGAAAAAAAAATTAAGACAAAAAAATTCAGCACAAAAAATTTAGCACAAAAATATAGTACAAAAATCAGCACAAAAAAATGTTATACAACATAGAAATACAACACATTTTAGTGGGTTTTTTTAATCTTCATATTTTATATAGCAATATGGTACTCAAATTAAAGATAAAAAGACGCTTGATTTTATGGTGAAATTTTAATGAAAAAATAATGTCGTATAAAAAAGTTATGAACGTTTAAAAAATTGCGGTGAAATATGCATGTGCCTTGCATGTGGAGAGAGAAAGTCTATAAATATGATTTTCCCAAGATACCCTTGCACTCCTCCTTTCTCCTACACTTTCATCTTAACCATTGATTTGAAAAATGAATTGTTAAGATTTCTTCTCATCCTACTTAGGGAAAATTAACTTTTTAGGGGAAGGATCCACTAAAAAGTGGATTTTGCCTAAGTAGCCTAAGAAGGATTGTGATGATGACATGTGGCACTCCTAATAATTAGGAATCAAGGGCATTTTAGTCCTTATAAATAGGAGTGAAAATGACATGTGGCACCTCTTTTATTTTTAAAAAATACAAAAAAAAAAAAAAAACTAGTACAAAAAAATCTAGCACAAAAAATCTAGTACAAAAAAATATAGCACAAAAAATCTAGTATAAAAAATATAGCACAAAAAATGTAGTACAAAAAAATATAGCACAAAAAATCTAGTACAAAAAATATAGCACAAAAAAAATTTATTAAAAAAATGTAGTACAAAGAAATATAGCACGAAAAAATTTAGCAAAAAATGTAGTACAAAAAAATCTAGCACAAAAAAATTGAGGAAAAAAAAATTAAGACAAAAAAATTCAGCACAAAAAATTTAGCACAAAAATATAGTACAAAAATTCAGCACAAAAAATGTTATATAACATAGAAATACAACACATTTAAGTGGGTTTTTTTAGTCTTCATATTTTATATAGCAATATGGTACTCAAATTAAAGATAAAAAGACGATCGATTTTACGGTGAAATTTTTATGAAAAAATAATGTCGTATAAAAAAGTTATAAACGTTTAAAAAATGAGGGTGGAATATGCATGTGATTTGCATGTGGAGAGAGAAATTCCATAAATAGGATTTTCCCAATATACCCTTGCACTCCTCCTTTCTCCTACCCTTTCATCTTAACCATTGATTTGAAAAATGAATGGTTAAGATTCCTTCTTAGGCTACTTAGGCAAAATCCACTTTTTAGTGGATCCTTCCCCTATATATATATATATATATATATATATATATATATATATATATAAATCTTCTTAAACCGAATTAAATTAACTGAATCGTGTATAACTGAACTGAATCTAAAAATTCGTTATAGGTTAGAAATTATTTGTATCACACCATTTAAAAAAGCTTTATGAGAAGAAAAACCATATATTATAATTGAACCGAATCTAAAAGTTCATTTTAGGTTTGAAATTAAGGTATCATACCATATAAAAAACTTTATGAGAAGGAAAAACCAAATATATAACGGAACTATTGTGCGACAGATTTAAAAACAAAACTTTTAAATAATTATTTTCTTTTTTCTTGTATTTTAAGTCCATTGGTAATCTGTAGTTGAATATCGACGTAATATAAAAATATGTTTTTTATACATGGGTAATACATGTGTAAAAATTCAACAACAATTAACAAATTTTTTTTTTTTAATTTACGGATTAGTTGGTAGGTTATCTAATAAAGACTAAACTTTATTTTTCCGTTTTTGGTTTATGTGATGACTATAATTTTCCTTCTATGATATTTGTTTGGGAAGTAGTGATAGCATGATATAATATTATGTGATGTAATGACATGATACGATATGATACGCTACAAATCCTATGTCGTATCTTTATCATATCATATTAAATAATATCATATCGTATCCAATCCTATGTCGGATCACCTTCACCACCTGCCATGTTTGTGCTTTCGGTATCGCTTTCTTCAGAATCAGAAATGTATGAAGAGATTGGACTTGAAGTCAAGCTTGCTCTATGGACAATTCAGTTATGCCTTTCTAATCTTCCTATCTCCGGAACAAATGCTAATGGTGATGATCTTCCAGAATGTCTAGTGTGCATGCAATGAAACTACTACCTGCGGATTCACCACACCAAACGTAACAAAGAGTAAAAAGATACACGACTTATGATATTTTTGGATTTTTAGCAATATTTAACAAAAACAGAAAAACAATCAACTAAAAACAAACACCAAGCGCACGTGCTCCCCGACAATGGCGCCAAAATTTGATCGACGTCGAAGTACCGATCAAAGATAAAAGATTAAATGCTCCTAAGTACCCTAAATTAGTAGTGGCAAATAGGGGGTTGAACCACGAAGAGCTAGTGGTTGTTGTAAGATCTCAATCGATTGCAAAACATGGTAAAAACTTACAATTGGATTTGTGTTTTGATTTGAGAAATTAGAATTAACTAAAGTTGTAAATTCAATAAAGTAAACAATGAACACAACCAAGTATCAAGTTTGATAGCACAATTAGTAATTTGAGTTTGTAAATCCGTTTTGGAAGATTATATAGACATAACCTTGTGACATCGTATGTGAATTGAATATTGAAAGACCTATACTTGTGTACCTAAGCTTATAACGATTGACCACCGATATAATTAGGCTATCACAAAATGATCACCATCAAATATAAACATGTTGACATAACCTTCAATCATATATCTTGACATTCAATGATTAAACACCAATTAACTCAATATACATGAAGTGATTCAAGAAAACAATGTTTAAGAACAATTAACACATGAAATAACACATAAAAACTTAGCAAATGTCATAGAACTCTAACAAACACCATGAATTCATGTCCAACCTAGATAAACAACACAAATTGAACTAAATGGCATACAAACCCTAACCCTTGGTTGTGATCACAAGGGTTTTAGCCACACATGATCATTCTTGATGATGAAATGTTGCGATTTCGGTAGCAATTGGAGCAATCTTGATGTTAGAACACTTTGTGAATGAGTATTCCTTGTCCCTTGATGTCTCCTAGCCTCCAATAGTGAAGAATGAATGAAAAATCCCGAAAAAACCACTTTATTTTTGTCCAAAACCGAGCAAAACCGTTTTGTATCTGCACCCGGAGTATGGAACGCCAGGTTTGGGAGTATGGAACGCTGGGTAGAAACCCAAACGCCCATGCTTCACTGTCAAACGCTGGTTCAATGTTAAAGTGAACGTCAAGGTGTTCCAAACAAGCCTAGATCACTTTCCTTGAGTTCCTTTGATGTGTGTAAAGCTCCATGTGATAGGTTTATGCAGGGCCGTCTCCGAAAAAGATAAAAAACTTTTGGGCCCCGTGCGAGACAAAAACTTTGGGTCCCTTTCCTATAATATAAACTCATTAATCATATATAAAAAAACCACAATACAATGATAATTATTGTAAAATAAACAAAACAAAAGTAGTGTAGCAAAATGAACAAAATTACTTACTTAAGCGAATCATGAGCCTTTTTTAGCATTTTGAAAGTAAAGTTCTAGATCAAGTATTTATAATTCATGCCATTTCTTCTCTATATTTCAATGTACCATAATTATCCATGTTCATAGAGTGAATGCTAGCATCGATTAAAAACAATAAATCCTAGTTTTATGTTACAAATAAATTAATACACATGACATTAGTTTCAACACTCTCCGGATAAGCAAAAATAACTAACACTTGAATCCTTTACGCAAAGAAAACTGTAATATGTGTAAACATATCCAAACTAATTTGGCAACACGAATCTTTTCATACAAAAAAAAATGATAAATCGAGCAAGATATTGAGTTCTTCTAAGTTTATATTGTAGATGGTTAAATAAGAAATTAGAAACCTACAAATTTAAACAAGAAAACATGTAAAGTTTATTATGTAAATGGTTAAATGAGAAGGAAAAAAATTAAAGAAGTTTACAAATTTATTGAGGCCCAAATTTAAATGTGGCTATATGGGGCCTTTCCCCTTGTTTTATAATCAGCCCTTGAGGCCAAAGAAAAACATAACATTACATAAAGAAAATAAGAATACAAAAGTGACAAGCGTGGGATTCGAACCCGGGATTGCCGATTCAATAGAAAGTAGCCGCATCCACTGAACCACATGGTGAATTTGTTTATACTTTCTACACTAATTATATATATATTTATATATTTTAAACAATTTTGGGCCTCTAGATATTTTGGGCCCTGTGCGGTGGCACCTCCCGCACAGGCCCAAAACCGGCCTTGGGTTTATGATCCGGAACCATCACGCAATCTTCCACCGCTACCCTACATGTAAAAATGCATCAAAGTAACATGTGTCGATACAAATTTGATGCTAAAACATATAAATATTAACCATTTGGGCGTACCAAATGCATACACATCACCAAGTCCAGATATGCACTTGATAAACTAGGGGACTTGAAGATACATATCCGAGGACAGACCTTCCTCATAAGGGACAGACCGAATCATAATGGGACGCATATCTCGAAAGCTCCGTCCCCCGATCGCCAGCAGACGGACTACCCATAAGTGCGTCCACTTGGATGATGTCATCATAGCTGACCAGTATAAATACCTCATTCAAGTACAACCCAAGTACGATTTTCGGAACCTTCGTCCTACTTTCTATCTCTATCAGATATTTATTCTCACGTCGGAGGGTGGTCGCAGAGGGGCCCTCCCATTTTTGCGGCGAACCTAACGGTTTGTTCTTTTGTAGGTTTTGATCCTCGATTAAACACAAGACCTAAACTGAGATTACAGGCTCCGACCCTAATCCTTGTATCTTCAATGGTGATATAAATTCCTTAAATAGATCTTTTTATGATGTTAATATAGCTAAAAACATATATTACATATCATCATTATTTATTAATATAACTAAAAACATACATTACAATATCATTATTTATTAAAATAAACAAAATCCGCATAAAACATATCATTATATTATACATTATACATTATACAATATATTTTAAAGCTACCATGAATAGTGAATTCACTTACATTCATTTTTTATAGTATTTGATTATTTTAAAATAATATTAGTTATTGTTGTTTCTATTAATGCCATCAAATTGGTTAATGTCTGATGTATTTAATTAAAATATACATATTTATCGCAATGAGATTTATTTAAACGAACCAATAGCATAAAAGTAAATAAGTGTAGAGTGTTCATTTTAGTCGTAACTTATAATGAGTGCTGATATCGTACCGATATCGTGACTAATTGATCTGATTCAAACAAAACATTGGCACCGTTATTGGTATTCAAACCGGTATATGTATCAGTTATATACGCTTTATCCGATTTAATTTCTATTTAATTTGATTTTTCTCTAATAACATGCATTTGTTAACTTTTTTTAACTTGAATATGCAATTTTGTTTACTTTTTTTCTCGACATTTCAATATAGTTTTGTATTCAAAATAGAGTGTTTTTGTTGCATCGTAAACTATACACGTCCAGGTATTGTATGGTACCATGATGAACCGAGCCGATTCCAATCGAACAACATCGGAACCAGTATGGGTACTGAAATGATCGAAACTGGTACCCGTAATTGTTTTTATGGTTTTCAATCAAAATTTGTATTCAAAATAAAGTTTCTTGTCTTTTTTGTATCATAAGCTATACAAATATAGGTATCGTAGAGTACCGTGATGAACCGCATTGATTCCATGCGAACAACATGAGTACCGACATCGATATTGAAATAACCATAAGCGATACCAATAATTGTTTTTATGGTTTTCAATCGATATAAAACACGTATCAAGGTCCTTTTGGGCATATCAAGACCCTTATATTTTGTTTTCTTTTTCCGATTGCTATAGCGAGGGCCGATAGCGTAACGAACCAAATCGATACTAACCGAATTCCCACCGTGTAACGCGGGGGAATTCCACTAGCTATTTATTAAAATAAACAATATTCACATGAAGTAAACTACATAAAAAAGCACAAGTTATTGGATCTATACGCATGAGATTTGGCAAATAACAAATTTGACCATAAAAGTCAAATTAAAGTATTTAATTGTTGATGACGTGTCTTTCAAATGTTTTTTCATACTCCTCCACAGATTTGAACAGCTCTGCAATGTTTCCCTTTCCGAAGCCACCGCATCCTGGTTTCTGGCGCACTTTAACGCTATCGTGCGCTAACATGCACCCTATTCTCTGTATTATCTCTATGAATATGGTTGGCCTGTGATTCAAAAAAAAAAAAACAACCAACCCAATAAACTTTTCTATCAATGTATCTGCATGGAACTATGCATGCATATGTGTCATGTGTTATATATAAAGAGAGAGAAAAAGTGTATTGGAAAATCTGTATTAACGTACGCTACATACACTGTTGAAATTTAACATGCGTGATTAGTTTTATAGCATGCGTGATTAGGGTTTTACCCCATGCGTGATTTTTGATTTTGTATATGCGTGACTATGTTCATGCGTGATTATAGTTTTCAACATGCGTGATTAGGGTTTTGAGTTTTATAAACGCATCATACGTTAAGGAGTATTGTACGTTAATCAACTCATATATATATATGTGTGTGTGTGTGTGTATTAATCATAAACGAGCCGAGCATAAGCTAGACTAGGCTAGAGTTTGGTTTGTTTAACTTACGAAAGCTCAAGGTTAAGTATTTTTTTCAAGTTCAAACTCAGCTCATGTATAACTATTTATTAGTTAATTTATATACACTATAACTATTTCTATATATTTTTCATTACGGTTTCCATATATAACAAAATATATATTAATTTAGTAGTTTTATTATTATTATTATTATTATTATTATTATTATATAAATATATATTTAGTATATTAAATTTTATATATACATATAATTGGCTCGCTTCACATATTGAGCTAGCTGGAGCTCGATAAGTGAAGCTTGGGTTCAAAATCATCTATCATACAAGTTTATTTTTAGCTCCCAGCCTGAGCTTGAGCTCGTTCAAACCCGGCTAGATTCAAATTTTTAACGAGCGGATCTCAAGTAACTTATGAACGGCTACCTGTCACCCACTGGCTTGGTGAAAACTTGAAGCAAAGTACCCTCATGATCTCTATCCACCAACACCCCCAACTCCTCACACTCCTTCATCTGCTCACCGGTCAACACATCTCCCACCCTTTTTTCCAATCTCCGGTAGTACGACGGCGGCGGTGGTGGCATAAACTCAAACCCGCCGGCACCGCTCCGCCGTTTCATCTCTCTCAAAGTCCAGAATATGTCTTCACTCTCCAATGCCAAATGTTGAACTCCAGGACCGTCATTGTAATCCAAAAATGTTTGTATTTGACTTCTCTTTGACCCGTTGACCGGCTCGTTGATCCCGAGTATAACCGCCTCGTTGTTGGAGGCCAGGATCACCGAGTTTAACCCGCTCTCGGTTGTCCCTACTTCATTCGCTGTGAATTCCGCGAACTCGTGGAATCCGGTGAATGATTTTAAGTAGTGGACCGCGGGAGCGAGTTTTGGGACGTTGACCGCCACGTGGTCAAGACCACGAATGCCTAGGTTTTGGTGGTAATGGGACGGGGTATTGGTTTTGATTGGTTGGAATCCGGGTAAGAAAGTGGAGGGTATATTTGTGATGTTAGGTTTTGTGTAGGTAATATAACGTAATACAACGTCGTTGTAGAGCTGGATCTCGGCTACAACGACGGTGTTGTCGGGTTCACCGAAGGTGACGGGAGGTGATGACGGTTTTGCGCCATGCGACAAGCTGATGGAGTAGGCAAACGCCGCGTCTTCGACCTAGTTAAGCGAAAGATTTATTTTTAATTACAGAAAATAAGTTGAAATATAAATTCACTACTAGAAAACTGAACATTTTAATGGCAATTAGTTTAGTTTTTTAATAATATCTAATACTTAAAAAAGAAAAACTTTACATTGTTTTGTTTTATTTTACTTTTCGAA
The DNA here is from genome assembly GCA_030545235.1 of Helianthus tuberosus. Classification (NCBI taxonomy): domain Eukaryota; kingdom Viridiplantae; phylum Streptophyta; class Magnoliopsida; order Asterales; family Asteraceae; genus Helianthus; species Helianthus tuberosus. Next base: position 21,008,738 of record CM060358.1, on the reverse strand, counting down.
ATAAGTTTTATTAAAAACAGAGTTGCATTTAAAATAAACTATTTTTATAATATTGCGAGACAAAATGAGTATTTGTAACGCACCTCAATGGCAATTGAGCGGACGGCGAGTCCATGGGAGGCGGTGAAGGCGCGGCAAGCAGCGGGGGAGAAGGTTGGTATAGAGGCGGATGTGGCTGTGGCGGAGGTGGCGGCGGGGTAAGGGGCGGTGAAGAGGAAGAGGAGTTGCCCGGAACGTAGTAGGTAAGATGCATGGGTTGTGTTTCCGGTGGACAAATCGGATTTGGCGATAATGGGCATGCCGAGAGCCCAAGAAAAGCGATGGGCGGCGTTGGTGGTGTCCTGGCACCAAAACTCAACGTGGTGGAATCTCCGAACGGAGAACTTGCCCGACATGGGATTGGTTTGGATTAAGTTTTTGTAACCAACATTGTCATGAGGGAACTCATGTTCTTTACTCATGGCCCAAGTGTTGTTCTTTTGTGTGATTGGTAATTTGGTGATAACCGAATTTGTGGTCTTATATAATGTTGTTTCACATATACACAACGTTATCTTCCCTTCATAGAATTTATTTAAAAGAATAATAAAATATGTGTAAGCACCTAACTGGTTAGTAATTATTTTGTAAGATTGTAAAATCGTATGGAGATCCACATATGACATTAGAATCTTATATACTGTTATTTTTTCCACTGGAATTTGCGTCAAAGCATGGAAGAAACTTCTAAAAAGGAAAATCACCAAAAATCAACATTTGTTGAATGGTACCAAAATAAACATAGAATTTTAGTTTCTTAATACATGGATCATTCGTGATTCGTCGGTAACTTTGACACATGGGTGCGTGTTTTGTCACCCACGTGGACAATCTAGAAACGCGCCACGTGAAATCTTTAGGCAAGAAAATATGAAATTCCTTCAAGCAAATCCGAAATCCCTAATTGAAAATTATGCAAATTGAGATAAGAGGCCAAATATGTTGGTTTTTTTTTTTTTTTTTTGTGATTTGGTGAAGCATTTTTTTAGTTTGGATCTTGGAACTTAGTTGTGATTTTGGGACATGAATCTTTATTGTTTACCTTTTATTTATGAACACACCTTTGTGGTCTGGTCTAGTTTTAAGTTTTAACAGGGAGTGAAAAGCACAAGAGATAATTCACTAGCATTTGTTAGGGGCTGTTTGTTTAGTTCTTAATAGGGCTCTTAATGGATTAGACTATTTGTTTCGCGAGCAAATGTCTGAATGATTCAGACTTTTGCCTCTAAATGATTAAGCATTATACCGAGTCTGAATGGTTAAGACCTCTAATCTGAATTGATCAGACATTTGCCTCTGAACGGCTAAGCATAATACTAACTCTTAATGGTTTAAACATCTTAACGGTTAAGACCTCTAATCAGAAGTTGTCAAACAACCCCTTAATGTCTTTATGGAAGACACTTGAGAAGTTCAGATGAGTCGTTTCTCACCGCATTCAAAGGTGTGGTATCTGCTTTTTTTTTTTTTGCAAAATTATTAGTTACATACTTATATCGCAAATCTCTTCCTTTAATCACAGTTTGAAGCCCCTAGTAATGCTGTGCAGCCTTTCCTCGGGTTTGTAGAGTCAGGTTTCCAGTTCACCCCCAACGGAGGAGCTCTCGCACTAGGCAGGCAACCAAGCGCAACAAGAAGTCATAACGCACTCATAAGTGATTATACGACTTTTATTGGGTTCTTGGTTTTGCTTCAACACTAAAATTTGTCCAACGGCAGTACGGTTGCTCTACGGTCTAACCGTGTCTTCATTGTGGTAACCAAAACTAATTATTAAAAAAAAAATTTGTCACCACCACTCACTTGCCACTCAACTCTTAACAGGTTTTAATTTTACCGTCAACTGAACCGGTAAATGAAAAGATGACGAAACAGAGATCTTGTTGGACCACCACAATAACACTATACCTTACCTCGTATCAGAATTGAAATCCAAACAGTTAATAATACATTCAGGCCAATAGACACTTAGCTGAATTAGTTCAAATAAATAATAAATTATAGCACAAATAATCTCTCTAACAAAAGAATACAACACAAAACACTCAGATTTCCTTAGACATTACAAGTACAAACTTCTCTTAGCAACTGTTGACATAAAAGTGTATGAAAGAAATATAATGTTTGTGTATATATGAGAAAACGAGAACCCGAACCTCAACCAGATAGATATACGATGATGACTATGAAAAAAGAACCAAAACGACGCAGAACCAGTATCCTTACATTTTTAATTTGCTGTTGGTTTTGCAATTGCTTGCTTGATGGCTTCAGCATATGTCCTGTGTTGATATGTAAGTGTCGATTCCAACAAGTCCCAAAGCGATGTCTTGGGATTCCAACCTGGCATTCATGCAAAATAACTCGCCCCATGAGAATTATATATTATGTGAGTGCGAATAGAGTGTTTAATTTGGTTGTAGCTAGGGGTGCAAACGAGCCAAGCCGAGCCGAGCTCGACCAGGCTCGAGCTCGATTATCTTATGAGAGCTCGAGCTCAGCTCGGTTGGAGTTTTGTTTTCAAATCTCGAGCTTGGCTCGTTTATCATCTATATATTAATATATAAAATAAAATAACATAAATTATAGACTCGTTTAGGTTCGAGAGCTCAATAAGTGAAAGCTCGGACTCGTTTGCTAAACAAGTTTATTTTTAGGTTAGGGCTCGACTCATAAACAAGTTTAAATAAGCTTGGCTCGGCTCGTTTACTAGACAACTTAAAATAAGGGGTAATGTTATTAAATATTAATAGAAACAAATATTACACTAAGGCTCGATAAGGCTCGACGAGCCTGACGAGCTTCATACGCTAGGCTCGAGCTCGATAAATAAACGAGCTTTATTTTAGGCTCAAGCTCAGCTCGATAAGGCTCGGCTCGTTTTGAGTTTTTTCTCGAGCCGATCTCGAGCAGCTCGGCTCGTTTGCACCCCTAGTTGTAGCTAATGAGAAGAGGATTTAAACCTAATTGTTTGTTTATGATGGTCATGTCTGGAATTCTTTTATCACTGTCGTCATAACCTTCTCCATAGAACTCTTTGGAGCTAACATCAATCGTGGGACTCTCTATTGCCTCTTCTCCACTTACTTTCGAATACACCTGTAAAAGACATGAAGATACATGCATCTATGCTTAACACAAGTTTAATTTCGTTAACAAGTTTCCAATTATGAAAGTCAAACCTTAGTCATCATTTCAGCAAGTTGTCTGACTGTAACTTCATTGTTAGGGTTGCCTACATTGAAGATATGACCACTAGCTCTTGCTGGATTTTCCTGATAAGTAGGTCAGAGAGCACGATTACCCAAAGCTTTAAAAAAACAAAGAATTTCCATATGATCATTAAGGATGTTCATAAACCATTAAAACCGACCGAAGCAAGTTCACAGCTTGCCGGTTTAATGATTCGGTCATCGGTTTGGAACCAGACGTTTCACTTATTATTTTTGAGTAAAATGTCATTTTCGTCTCTAAGGTTTGGCCAGTTTGGCGACTTTCGTCTAAAGGTTTGTTTTTTCGCATCTAGATCCAAAAGGTTTGAAATTCATCCAGTTCGTTAACTCCATTCATTTTTCTCCGTTAAGTCGGAGGTATTTTTGTCTTTTTTGTTAATTTAAAAAGGCAATTCGGTCTTTTTCACGTTATGTAGAAAGACCAAATTGCCTTTAAGTTAACAAAAAGATGAAAATACCCCTGACTTGACAAAGAAAAATGGATGGAGTTAACGAGCCGGATGTAAATGGCAAGATTTCAAACCTTTTGGATCCAGCGACGACTGGCCAAACCTCAGCGACGAAAATGGCATTTTACCCATTATTTTACTTTTGGAATCTGTAGTAATTTCTATGTACTATAACATTAAATTATCTTAATCATTTCAAAATCTTGAATACAAAGTAATGATTTTGAAAATATATATAAAAAAAATTGGTTCAAACAACCAAACCAGCTAGTCCAGTTGACCTGACCCACCCAATCCAGACGATTTGATTTGTCATTCCTTGAAACCTTAGCTAGCAGTTCCGACCCGGTTTTTCTGGTTCAGCCCAGAATTTTCTTCAAAACAGGTAGAACCGGACCGGACCATGAACATCCCTAATGACCATAAGTTAAAAGAGAAAAGATTTAGCATACAATCATCAAAAGAACAGCCTCAATGGCATCCTTGATGTAAATAAAGGTTCTTTGTGATTCACCGCCATCCACAAGCTTGAGAGGCTCCCTTCTCAAGAGATTCTAAATACGAAAGAAAACAAAAATTAATTAGTAAATAATATTCTGTATAATTTGAAGTAAAACGGAAGTGACTCAAACTAACATTGCTAAAGCAGGCTAGAACTCTTGGAACGCCCTCACTGGGACCATCGATTCCGGGAATGAAATCCATCCTAGGGCCAATCCAGTTGAAAGGTCTTACTATGGTGAACTCGAGACCGTTCTCTGCACCCTCGGCTGTTAGAAGAAAAGGAAAGAAAGTGAATGAGCATGCCAGAGTTGGTGATATAAAGAAGAGTAAAGCACATGAATGGTCCCTGTTGTTAACCAAAATTTTGGATTTAGTCCCTGGTTTTTCAAAATTACACGGATGGTCCCTGTGGTTTGCACTTTATCAATTGGTTAAACAAAACAGAATGCAGCTCAATGTTGTTGCTCACCGTATATTAGCCTCTCTATCAATTGTTTAGCACATGCATACGACCATCTCTGCTTCTCAACTGAGCCAAAGATGCATGGGGATGTGTCTTCTTTGAGAATGTAGTAAGCAGGATCCTGTACGCATTATCAACCAAAAAAATCATACTTCATGATCCAATTAACAATTACGTGTTACCACTTGACATTACACCGAGTATGATAATGACTTAAATGGCTAAAAGATGATAAGTACAGTTTTAACTAGTTTTAACCTTTTACAAACTACAAAAATCGGACCCTAGAATATTAGCTATAAAAGTCTGGGTAGAAAACAAGAAAGATGAATAACTATGAGCAAAATATATCTTTAACAAAAATGTGATTCCATATTTCATTGTATTAAATGAGCAACCAACCAAAGATCTGAAACTTACCTGACGTAAGGGGCTGTCTTTGGGAAGAAAGCTACCTATTGTCTTGCCATATACTTCACAGGTAGAGAAGTGAATGAGCCTCTTGTTGTTCTCGGAGCAGTACTTAACCTATAAATTAAGGTAACATTAATCATCACACAATTTTGCCTCAGTAAACAAATTCTTATTCTTTGACAGTTCCCTTTTCGAACTGGCTGATTAAGGTCGGACCGAATTTCCAATCATTTGTTTCTTTTTAAATACTTTTTCCTTCAACATCTCATTTTCTTAATCATTTAGTACTAGAGGCTCCATATTTTATTTATTTAAGTCTTCATAGTTCACTAAATTTTCAATATACCAAAACATAAAATATATTCATATTAGTTTTATATTAGATATATGCATATAGTTTTAACTTTTATTTTACATATGATCTCGCCCGGTTCTTAGACTGGGTCTGACGAGTTCACTGTCCAATCCAGATCTGGAAACATAAGGATTAATGTAAACAACATGCAATACATACCACAGGAAGTGCATCAATGAAATTGCTGTAGATAGTATCAAGAGGACGTGTATTGTAATCCGCTGGAGTGCAAATAGCTGCCAAATTTATAGTCTAACACACAAATCAAACGTAAAAAAATTAGACAATTCAGCACAAAACGAAATACTCCAAACCGATCTGCATTCACGTAAACAAGACCACGCAATATCAGACGGAACTAACAATGAGAAATTCTTAAGACACAGACAGTTAAACTAAAGGCAAATGAAAACAAAGATTCGAGAAGAATGAAATAACAATACAGCAAAATACACACTATAAAACAACTCCTCTGTAAAAAAGGATCGATGAATCATTGAATTATCGACTAACTTACACTGTAATCCTATAACAGACTGAACTAACAATAACAAATCCTTAGATACAAAGAGACATTTAAACTAAGGCAAATAAACATGAAAATTCAAACAAAATAACTAAAGTTAATAACGAAATACATACTACAAAACAACTCTTCTGTAAACAGGATCAACGAATTATCGACTATCTCACTGTAATCCTATAACAAACTGAACTACCAATGACGAAATCTTAACATACAAACATACAGTTAAATTAGAGCAAATGAACATGAGGATCCAAAACACTAAATAACAAAACCGTGAAATACACACTATAAAACAGCTCATCTGTAAAACAGGATCAACGAATTATCGACTATCTTACACTTTAATCCTATAACAGACTGAACTAACAATGACAAATTCTAAACATACAGTTAAATTTGGGCAAATAAACATGAAATTTCGATAAGAACAAAATAACAATACAGGAACAATGAATTACCAGATCGGAGCACTTAATGAGTCCTTCGAGACGAGAATCGTTCTTGATATTAAGCCGGTGAAACTGAATGCGACCGTTCCACGGAAGAGAGTCCGGTTCAAGCAGGTGTTTGATCTTATCATTATACACATCAACGGCCAGCACCGTGTGCGGCGTCTCCGCCATCAGCTTCTCGCACAAATGCGAGCCGATAAAACCTCCGGCGCCGATCATGCATATTGTCATCGGAGTTATCGTGTTTCCGTCCAGATCTACTCTCGCCGTTGCCATTTCTCTTCGCGTTATCTGAAATTGTAAGTTTAGTGTCTGTTATTGTATCTCCGGCGACTAGATCTGGTATTCCGATCAGATATGCCGGTGACGACGGTGGGAGTTTGAGGCGGTGGAAGGTATTTAACGGTTCACAGTTCACACATTTCAGTGTGTAAAGTGGATGCTTTTGAGATTTGATTGGCTACGGTCACGAGTACGGTTGTACGTGTGGACTAGTGATCTAACGATGTAGAAAGGGGGATGGTGATGTTACCGTGGACGTTAGGGCACTGGATTGCAGCGCGAGGGGACTGTCGGTTACCAGTTACGTGGCTTTTTCATTAGGGGAGAAGGGGTGTCCCGTGATAGCCTCTTCACCACGCGTGGACCCATCAAGTACACCGTCGCCACTCCCTTTGATAACGCATGAAGTTTTTAACACGTTGTGATGTTTGTGGCGATGAGTTGTTTTTCAATAATAGATATTTGTGTGGTCCGGTCAACCACGTTTATAAAAAACAAAACCTTAAAAAAATAAGTTAACAAGTATAAGGTTTTAAAAAATGCACGAATTTAATAAACGAAAGGTTAAAAAAATAACGAACAGTCCAAATAAATGGAAGATTTAAAAAAATAAATAAACCATTTAAAAAAAAGTTTGAAAAATGAACGATCTTTTGCGAACTTTTTATTAAAATGTTTCATCTTTTTTTCAAATCTTACATTTCTTTTGTTTTTTACACACGTCGTTTTGTAAAATTTTAAAGATGAACGACTTAAAAGAGTGAGTTGTTTAAAAACGTTTAAAAGACAAACTATTTTAAAAGAATGTTATAAAATGAAGTGTTTACAAATGACTTAAAAAAGAACGATTTTAAAAAACAAACTGTTTAAAAAGGAACAATTTTAAAAAAGATACATGGTTTAAACAAAATGTTAAAAAATAAATTATTTTTAAAAACGGCTTTTTAAAAACAAACGGTTAATGAAATACATATTTATTTGTGTATTTAAAACGTATTTTGTTAAATAATAATCGTGAAAATAACGAAATAATAAAAAAAACTTGAGTAATTGCATTAATAATCTCTTAAATACTAAAAGAACTTTGTAATTATAAAAAAACAGTCCTTAAGATATATAATGACCTAATTACTCTTACACTTAACTGCAAAAAAATAACAAAGTTAGTGTCAGGGGTCAAAACCGTTATAAAATGCAACATCAGGGTCTGATATGTTAAAAGATTTCTTTTTGGGTTGATAGTGTTAAACTGGCTAAACCACAGGGACCAAAACAGTAATTTACTCTTAATAAAACCTTCTATTTATTGAAAATACTGAACCAATGTAGATCCTTAGGATTTTATTTTAAAAAACGTTCGTTGTCTTCAACTTCAGCATCACGTTTTGATGTTTTCAATAGAATTCCCATTAGAAAATACCTAGAGTTAGTAAATTGACAAAACCGAAAAACCATAAATTGTATGTGTGGTATATGAATTTGGTTTAGTTTCTGGTAATCAATTGTTGATTTTAACATTCAATTTGATTACAAGTCGTTATCTCTATTCAAATTGATGTAGTTTGCAAGTGGTAATCTCGATCAATTGTTGATTATTGTATCGTATTTTTACTATACGATGAACTTTACCCGACCCGTATTTTTTTATGCCCGGACATATGATATTAGGAAATTTAAAAAAGTGAACCCGAGCCGAACTGTCATCGTAAACATCCCGTGTTCGATTCCCAATTCTATTGCTTTTTTTTATAACTTTTTAATTATATTTTTTAATTCAAATTCGTGTAAACTTTAAACACCCATTTTAGTTAGACCATGCGTAGTCGTTGAAGTGAATAATGCCCCACCCTAGGGTGTTTTGCGCCATGTGGCAGCCCAGTCAGCAATGGGGCATTATTGGGCGTTTTTACAAAATGGGTGTAGTGGGGATGTGGGGCATTGTGTTAAATGAGGTGTAATATAATTAAATAAAACAAAAAACCATAAAAAACCTTATTGGATAAACAATATAAAGATGGAATGTTATTGGTCAACCTCTTGCCCCAACTGCGTTATTCAAAACACGCTGAAACACATTTTTTGAGCAAACACGCTAAATAACGCCGGGGTGTAATGGTTGCCGGGCGTGTTCCGGCTTTTTTTTTTTTTGGGAATTTTTTTTAAAACAACGCCCCATTACGGGCGGTCTTAGGGTTTCCCACCTCACACAACACCGCCCAGCCAGCAGTGGATTTGAACTTTCAGTGAGGTAAAGTTTGCTTCTTCAGTTTTATACGAGAGAGAGGAGACGAATTCTGTTTGTTTATTTATTTAAGAGTTATAATAAGCCACTGTGTAAACAAACATAAATCCCCTTGTACTTTGTTGTTTTATAGTCGTTCTTGTTAAAAATAATACTTCTTATTATTTCACTTTTATGTTTGATTCTTATAGTTGGTTTTAATGTTTGTTTTATGAGATAATGTACCGGTGGGTTTGAACTAAAGACTTGGACTACTTGATTGGTTAGAAGCTGTTTTGGGCTAGTAGGCCTGTTGCTGTTACAAGTTATTAAAGCTGGACTTGGGCCTGTTGCTGTTACTAGTTTAAGTCAGATATGCTGTTACAACTGAAATGGTTAGGCTATAGGGTGTGGTCATGACTCTTATGATGATCATGACCCTCCACATCAGCGCCATGTCACCCACTTCTAATCGATATGCTATTACAACTGAAATGGTTAGGCTATAGGGTGTGGTCATGACCCTTATGATGATCATGACCCTCCACATCAGCGTCATGTCACCCACTTCTAATCAATCATTTAAAACTACTACCCTAAGTGTGTGGTCATGACCCAAACCATTATTTTCTTATTTTAATTTATTCTTAGGAAAAGGAAAAGAAAATATTAAAAAAGGAAAGTAGGCTCATGGTTGCCATGGTTTAATCCATGCCAACCATGGTGGATGAGACAAGGGGATGGTGTAGCAATCCATTCATGATCCTATGTGGCATTAATGACCCAACCCATGCTCCCCACACCCTTTAGCCCCAAGTGGATCCGGGTTATTCGGATAGTTCAACCGGGTCGTCCTATATAAAGATACTTCTGGATACTTGAGCCAACAACTTGTCATTTTTTCTCTCAGTGCATTATTGTTCTTTCATCTTCTTTAGACGATTAGGGTTTCGACTGTTTCTCTCAGTGCATTATTGTTCTTTCATCTTCTTTAGACGATTAGGGTTTCGACTGAACTTCTTTGATTCTCAGTTCTTGTCCCTGTTAGTTGTCTACGCAGATTATCTCATTGATAATCTGCTTGTGAGAAAAATATTGTGAGGGATTTAGTCAAGTTCATTGTATCATCAGTTGATTCAATTCAGGGATTAATAATACTGGTTTGGGTACATCTTTTCTTGATATTATTTTGACATGGTATCAGAGCCTTGTCTCTAGTCGATTGTTATTCATCATTCTGCTTTATCCCCTGACATTTGAGAAACTCGGATATCTCAGAGGCATCAAGTTTCATGCGCATTGGGGGGGTTACATCGTTCTGGCGACTTTGCCCCAATTTGTTGTTCTCTAAATCGTTGGTGAATGACTATGTTTTGGTGAAGTTCTTGGTATTTTAGTCAAGATCTTTGGAGGTTATCATAATTTTCTGTTTATCATTATTCCATTCGTCTTGAACCACAAGTCTGAGATTTTTGCATATTAGGGTTTTTTTAATCGTTAACTGATCAGAATTCATGTACAATAGCTGGTGGTTGTTTGATTCATCAATCGCTCATGGTGTTCCGAAAATTTTGTTATCCTAGAAGTGTTGATTTGTTGTCTCCTGATTAGTCCGGTTCTTGATATGGATTATGGTTTTTCTATAACATTATATCCTCCTAAAAGCGTATTAGGGTTTGTTTAGTGTCGATTTGCTTATCCGCTGCCGTATATTTTCTGTGTGTGTTCTTCCGTTGAATATTTTCTGAGGTGTAGACTTTCGGATCTTGAAAGATCTGTTCTCGAGTTCTATTGTTTAATTTGCTCTTAGATCCGGTGTAAGGGCTTAGATCTGCTGAAACATTCTCTGGTGTGAATACTCAAAACTGGTGACCTAGAACAGGATTAAAAAAGACATATAAACTTGCCCTAAAGATTCAACGGCGTTGTGTTTTTTAAAACACTCTAAGTTCCATCAATTCCTTCATAAGAAAACATGTTCTATAAAGGTTCACCGAGAGGAGGCGATGGGGTGCTCACAAAGTTAAGGCAGAACATGAATATTCCTGTTTGTAGCATATAGGTCCCTTGTCGCTATTCGCTATTTACAACTATGAAACCGATCATGCCATATTCCTGTTTGTTCATTCCTACCAATTATTTACGTAGCAAGTTTTGGACCAAACATGCAAAAATAAAAACCGAGGAGAGAAAAAGAGTCGTAAAGATCATTCTTCTTGACGATCGCGTATTGCCATATTGATCGCCGGAAGTCACTATCACCTTGACGAATAGATAAATTTATCATTCTTCTTCATCCCCTAAGCAAGACTTATAAATAATATCACCAAGTGAATAATTTTCAGACAGATTAAATTTCCGTTAATTGTTTTTTCAATGATTTTGTTTCTTCATTGTTAGGATCAGTTGAAGCCTTTGCCAATGGTGATGGATGAGAAGAATGGCAATAGTGACACAAAACCAAAACCTCAAAGAAACGTCTCTGCTGCACACTTTTTTTTTTTTTAATATATAATAGGCTTTTATTAAATGCAAACGAATAACGATTACATGATCAGTAACCGGTTAATTCTCAGATGGAAGTTTTTGCCAAAAGCACCACCTCGCAGAGACCAGAAGCTAGTTTTGCCCAAACCGTGAGTTTTTTTATTTACAATTGGGCCCGGCCCGTATGGTGTGCAGGATGTGCCACCGAACAGGGTCCAAAAGGTTTTGGGGTTCAATAAGAAAAAGAATCTTTATGTTTATATTTAAAGTATATAGTTTCAGATTTAACCAATGATGATGCTGTAGCAAAATGGTTTCGCGCGTTAATGTTTACTAAGCGGTTCAAGATTCGAGACCTTTTATCAACGTTTTCCTTCTAGTTTTTTTCCATTTATTCTTGGGCCCTGAAAACCCCTGAAGCCCATTCGTATTTTTGTTCATTTGTTTTATTTGATGGTTTTTAGTGCACATGTATGTAGATTTGTTAACAAAAATTTAACTGTATTACTACACGGATTGTTTTATTTATATTAAAACTAGGTTATAACCCCGTGTATTACACGGGTTAAGTAAATAAAAAATCAAGTAGTTAATAACAAAGATTTAACAATTATAAAATGATATTTCTAGATCAAAACTTGTGATGTTTGTCAAGTTTATAAATATGAAAGCATTTGAACCATTGATCAGAAAACAGACTGTATCATCGACTTTCTCACGAGTTTTATCCAATTAGATAAACTTATATCAAAAAAATAATGTTTCAATTTAAATTAATTAATTAGATAAGTATAAATTATCGGTAATCATTAAACTATATAACTTTAAAATTTAAATATCTAGACATGAGTTGCATCTTAAAAGAATGATTTTTTTTGATAAATTTATTAGTATGATAAATGTAATTATTATTCTTCTTGCATTTTAAACACATATTAAATTTAAGAGTAAAATGCACGGATCGTCACTTTGGTTTTGTAAAATAACACCTATAGTCCCAAACTTTTGTAAAATGCACGAAGAAGGCGTGTATCGATGAGGGAGTTGCAGGTGGTGAGGGTGAGGGTGGGGTGGGGTAGGGCCACTTTAGTTAACTTTATCTTTTAATATTTTTTAATACAGTAAGTGTATTAAGATCATTTCATACCCACTTAACTGAGAAAACTAACTCTCATCCACTCTAGGGACTATCCAAGTAACAAATTGTCAAACCACAGGGAGCACCGGTGTAATTTTCAAAAGTTGGGGACTATAGGTGTTATTTTACAAAACCACGGGGACTATCCGTGCATTTTACTCTAAATTTAATAATTTAAATTAAATAATAATTATCTACAATTAAGAAATTAAGATATAATTTCTAACCTAGTAATTAATATAAATAAATAATAAGATATTTTATGGAACTTTATCCTTAATTTCTTAAATGTTTAAAAATATTAAATTTAATAATTTAAATTAAATAATAATTATATAAAATTAATGATGGTCTAGAATAATGACAAGTGTCCCTCTATTGGTTTCTTTTATTATATAGTATAGATGTTTCTTTAAGTTAATTTTTTGTTTATATTAAATTGTTTAATTGTTTGTTTATGTTAATTCTTAATATTTGCTGTTGAGGTTAACACGTAATTACTTGAAAATACATGGGCTCATTTTTCCTATTCGTACAGGGCCTTTGACTCCGCATTGTTTCGAACCAAAAACGTTAAAGCCCAATTGTTTCGAAGGCCAACTGTTTTTGCCAATCAAATTCAGAAGCCCAGCTGTTTTAGCTTGTAATGAATTAATGACTTGGCTCAAATCAATAAACAAACATAATGGATTAATGAATAGGGCCCAAATTTCTTATCTAGCACAGGGCCAAAATTCTTTTTGTGATTTTCGGAGAAGGCCTTGAATTGTTGTCAAAATAGCATGATATCTGCTATGAATCTCAATTCTAAAGCAAAAACCCAAACCAAAAAACGTTTATTCCCAAATATGACGACAACGATTCAAGATACAAGCCCTAAAAAAATTCTATACAAATCTCAGAGATCATCACACAATAATCTCAATATGACAAAGACTGAATAAGAACACAAACAATCTGATTCAAGGTGAACCAGATTCTGGATTAAATTCTAAGTCGCCACTTGTGAGAGAGGAAAGAGAATTGGAAGGAAAAAGATATCTGAATGAATCTTAACTGTGAGCGGCTGATGTATAGATAATTAGCGAATCCCCCTAATCGAAGCACTGGAACTTCTCTGTTATATGAGTCTTGACATAAAAAGCCCAAGCATGTATCGGCCCACCACATGTAGAATCTTGACTAAGCCCAAGCATGTATCAGCGGCCCAGCAGTAGCATAATCCAGCCCAGCTCAGTATCAAATATGAAACAACAACAATCATATTAAACCAAGTATTAACAATAAAGAAAATTAAATTGGAACTTAGTTTTTATTTTTTAACAATTGTCAATTGCTTTATTGGAAAACCTATGTTTTTGTATGTTGTATGATGTTGATGAATGATGTTTATTGTTGTAAATAGTTAGAAAAAGGCTCATTTATTTTTTTTAGTAAATTGTTTTGTGTTTAGGGAGAAGGTTGAGGATACTGAAGTGGATGATATTAAGGAGCAAGAATTGTTGAGGCGTTTCAACGCACGTCTTTTTTTTTAAATAAAATGTGTTTATAGTATTTTGCTCTTGTGAGGTACAAAAGTTGCCATTCATTGATTACAAGTTATTGTTTCTGTTGGTTTGCAGGAAGCTTCTAAAAGGCCGAAATCCAAACCTGAAATTAAGCGTAACGTCCCCTTTTCTTCTTCTTTGCTAGTGTTTTGGATTGCTTATTAAAACTGCTTATCTACCTTTGTTTGTTTGAGACTGTTTATGTTAGGGGGTTAATTCGAGAGAACCACTCTCCACAAGATAAAAGTAAAACACAAGACCTGGAACAATTTTCTTCTTAATTTCTCGAATGAAAAACGATTACAATTTATAATGAAAAATGCTAAACATGGTATCCTAAAATTATGCATGAAAATGTAAAAATGCAGAATGTGGTACCACCACTATCAAGCTACGTGCATGCAAACGTGGGAAAAGAAACACTAAATTTGAATGGGTCCTACTATGCTCCACTACTCAACTACTTGGCTGAAAATTAGGAAACAGACTTCACTTCACCATTCTTGACCGGTTCGGCAGTTGATGGGTCGGGTCCGGAGCTCTTGACTGGCCCGTGGGTTCGTGTTATAGCCTCCTGGATCGTATCAATACCCGCCCCATGAGAAACGACCTTGTCCTCAAGGTCCGTAATCGTAGCGGTGGCTAATTTGGAGGAAGATGCAGTTGAACCTTTCAAGGTGACTGTGTTGTTGCCTTGTTGAAAAGTCAGAGATGGGACCGAGAAGTCAGCGGTAACAGTGCCTAAAGAACGCAACCAATCGAACCCGCGGATAATATCAAAACCTTTGAATGGCAAAACAAACAATTTAACCTTAAAGGTAGCCATGTGGAGTGTAATGGGAACGTCCGGGCAATAACCGGTGCATTGTAGTGGTTCACCATTTCCGATAAGCACCGGAAAGGGCGGCGCTGGCTCTATGAGAAGGTGCAAATCAGCAGCCATGCCAGGCCGGATCAGGTTATTAGTGCTGCCAGAACCAACGAGAATCTGAATCGGTTTGCCGTTGACATAGCCGGTGAGACGTAAGGCGGTGGCTGGTGCGATGCCATAAAACGTTGCTGGGGATAGCGCCAGAAAGTGTGGTAGGTTTGGTACCTCCTCAAGAATGTGAACATGAGGTGATGGAGGAGGGTTGGGAGCTTGCAAGTCATTGTCGGCTATGAGCAAGAATTGGGGTGGATCACACTTGTGACCGGGATGGTACTTGGCGGGGCAGCGAAAACAAAGACCTGAGGCGCGGCGTTGTTGGAGTTGTTCAGGCGATAATCTGGCAGTAGGTAAAGTGGTGGGTGATACGACGGAAGCCGGTAATAATGGTAAGTTGGGTGGTGATGTTTGGTTGGAGGTGGCGATCAATGGTTTTGTAGGAGATTGGGGTGTGGAATTGGGGGAAGAGAACTGTGAATAACCAAGTTTATCTTCAACTCGTTTAGACAAACCATATGCTTGGTGCAAGGAGGTAGGGCGTAACACGGCTAACTCGGCTTGAATTTCCGGCCTAAGGCCAGAAAGATAGCAATTAAGGAGGGCCTCATTAGAAAGGCCGACTACCTGGTTGCATAGTTTCTCGAAAGCAGCTTGATAGGCAGTAACGGTGGTGAGTTGCTTGAGCTTAAAGAGGGTAGCTTGGTGGTTTTCATAATCGGAAGGCCCGAATCGGAGTTCGAGAGCCCGGGAAAATTCTGGCCACGTTCCTAGAAGCCGATTGTTGGAAAGGTATTTATACCAACTCAAGGCGTCTCCGGTGAAGTAAAATTGGGCCTACGAGAGGCGTTGGGCAGGTTGGATAGAGTAGTAATCAAAGTAGTTGGTTGCTTGAAAAAGCCAATCGAGAGAATTGGAACCATCGAAGGTAGGCAAATGGATTTTCGGGGGCCGCATGGCGGAGTTGTTCGGTGGTGGGTTGTTCGGCGGAGGGTTGTTCGGCGGCGGGTTGTTTGGTGGCGGGTTGTTCGGCGGCGGGTTGTTCGGTGGCGGGTTGTTCGGTGGTGGATTGGAAGACATAACAAGGGAAATGGCTGTGGGAAGATTGGATATGGCTTCGGCTAGGCTCGTGAGGGCTGTGTTGAGGGTGGTGTTGAGGCCGGTAAAGTGGGTGGTCATGTGGGCGGCATTGGCATCAAGGCGATCGAGAACGGTTTGCAGACCGTCATCAATGGTGGATGTGGAGGTATCTTTCTTGGGAGCCATGGGGAGTTCAAGATGAAAGCACCAATTGTTAGGGGGTTAATTCGAGAGAACCACTCTCCACAAGATAAAAGTAAAACACAAGACCTGGAACAATTTTCTTCTTAATTTCTCGAATGAAAAACGATTACAATTTATAATGAAAAATGATAAACATGGTATCCTAAAATTATGCATGAAAATGTAAAAATGCAGAATGTGGTACCACCACTATCAAGCTACGTGCATGCAAACGTGGGAAAAGAAACACTAAATTTGAATGGGTCCTACTATGCTCCACTAGTACTACTCAACTACTTGGCTAAAAATTAGGAAACAGACTTCACTTCACCATTCTTGACCGGTTCGGCAGTTGATGGGTCGGGTCCGGAGCTCTTGACTGGCCCGTGGGTTCGTGTTATAGCCTCCTGGATCGTATCAGTTTATCTCGTTACATTGGAGTGAAGTAACCTGTTTCGATTAAACAGGTTAAAGTCCCTTGTTTCAAACTAGTTATTTTGAACGGCAATAACTAGTGTTAGGACGTAATTTCAAACAACCCCTTTGTTTGCTTTTATGTCATATCAAACAGGGGCGGACCTACCTTAGGGGAAGGGGTAGCCTCCGCTACCGCTTGGCGCTTTGGCGGTAGTGTAAATTTTGGAAAAATTTAATGTTTTTTCAATTTCGTTACCACTTTTTTATAAAACGTTACCACTACGAAGATTTCTGGATCCGTCACTGATATCAAATCTAATATAGTCTCTCTATGTACCATAATCACAGCCTCAGTCCCACAGAAACAGGTTTCATCATTCAATTTTGGCCCCACTGGTCCCAAATCCAAAGGTAACTAATTCATTCCTCTAACATGTTAACCATAGTTATTAAAGCGAGCACCTAGGCGCGCCTGCGCCTAGGCGCAAATAAGGCCCCGGGACCAACAAATCACCCTGAGTGCACCTCATGCCTTTAATCTTCAGGTTAGTTCATGTATGCCAGTAATGTTATTAAAGCGAGCGCCCAGGCGCGCCTAGGCTCAAATAAGGCCTTGGGCCCAACAAATCGCCCTGAGTGCGCCTCATGCCTTTAATCTTCAGGTTAGTTCATGTATGCCCAGTGGCGGATATAGGATTCGCGCCAAGCGGTAACGTTTTATAAATAAGCGATAACGAAATAGAAAAAACGTCAAATTTTTCCAAAATTTACACTAATTTTACACTACCATCGGAGCGCCAAGGGGTAGCGGGCATTACCCCTTGTTATACACTAGATCCGCCCCTATGTATGCCAGTAATGTTATTAAAGCGAGCGCCCAGGCGCGCCTAGGCGCAAATAAGGCCCCGGGCCCAACAAATCGCCCTGAGTGCGCCTCGCGCCTTTAATAACTATGATGTTAACGCAATTGCACACATTTCTTAATTTCACTTTCACCAAACAAGTATATATCCAGGTGGTCATGCTGTCACCTCAAGCATTGGGGCTAAGGAATACAAAGAGCCATGGGTAGGTGAATTATCGCTAATTTACTCAACTAATTTCATTTCAAAAACACGTAATTATCGACTCCCACTTCTTATAGTTGTTTTCATTTTTATATCATTATTCAGGACTATTACAAATACTATCCTGTTACTCTGCCTGTAAGGTGACCATCTGTATAATGAGAGTACCGATTACTGAACGTAAGTATTGGAAGAAAATATTTTTGTTTGAATACGATATGTATAGCGTAATTCTGATGCAGGTTTCTGGAGGTCTAGACTGTAGTTTCGGCCAGGATGTCGTTGCCATTGATACCGAAGAGAAAAGTTGTTGCAATGTTGGAGAACTGAATAAGCGCGCCATTATTACTCCGGATATCGACTCTATCCTAGACAAGATTAAAGACTTATGATTTTTATTTATTTTTGCTATACATTTACATGATGAAATTTTGGTACAGACTTTGTGATTTATTACTTCTTTTTATGAATTGACCAACAGTTAATTATTTAATTCAACAGTGTATTCATTCATACGTTAGCTGTTAGCGTTTCTAATTCAAATCATTGGTATGTAATAGGTATCGTTTAAGTTTTAAAGCGAGGGTAAAGGTGAGTATCGGGACAAGGATTCAATATCAAGCAAATGGACCGATATAAACCACAAATGTCATTAGTTCCAAAAAGTTTTCCAATGCACAAGTGATAACTGGGGTAGCGGAGAAAACGCCACGAATATATTAACAAGAGCGTTGGAGGAGTACAATCAAACGAGAGGCGTTTTCACATACTTGAATTGTTGGGAGCTTCTACGGGGAAGTCCTAAATGGTCTAACGTACCAAGCATGACGTCTAGTGGTAGACGTAAAGCGAAATGGTCCAAAACTCAAAGCAATATGAAATTGATAACACACTCAATTAAGACTAGATAACTCCCAATCTTATTACTAAGAAAAATAGCTCAAAAACTTAGTAAGGTATATCCATACATCATGACTCGATATATGCCAGATTTATAGGCTGGACTTCAAACACTTCCAAACCTATAATAATAAACAAACTCAAGACCCAACCATCTTGTTGGTATCCCATACAATCTGCCAGGAAATGTGGTAAAGCAAGTGGGTGGAAGACAAAAGTGAGTGGAAGACAAAAGTGAGTGGAGGATAAAGGTGAGTGGAACCCGGGAATTAGGCAACAATCACCCCCTTAATTCCCGAACCGGGATAGGCAGCAATTCATACCAAGTAACCCACGCATTTCCATGAACTTGACTCGCGCAAGTGCTTTGGTGAGAATATCGGCTCTTTGCTCGTCTCCACTTACATACTCAATTTCCACCAACTCCTTTTCAACGCATTCACGAATAAAATGATATCGTGTATCGATGTGTTTACTCCGACCATGAAACATAGGATTTTCATTAATGCTATAGCTGATTTATTATCCACCCAAATCACTATCTTTTGCATCTCACCACCTACGATTTCACCATATAAACTTCGAAGCCAAATCGCTTGACATGCTGCCGAAGTTGCTGCCATAAACTCGGCTTCACAAGATGACAATGCTACCGTATTTTGTTTTTGAGAACACCATGAAATGGGTGTTTCACCAAAATAAAATATGTGCCCCGTAGTACTTTTCCCGTCATCCTTATCGGTATTATGACTACTATCACTATAGCCCATGATCTTGTGACTTCCTCCCCGTTTGTACCGTAACCCATAACTTGTAGTGCCGGCAATATAACGAAGAATTTGCTTAACCACAACTAGGTGAGAAACCATTGGAGATTGCATGTAACGACTCGCAATTCCAACCGCATAAGATAAATCCGGTCTTGTATGTAATAATTAACGAAGACAACCAACTAATCTTCGGTAATTCGTTGGATCAACCGGTTCACCTTTCTCGTCCTTTGATAACTTTAAACCTGGATCCATAGGACATTTAGCCGGATTACACTCGAGCAAGCTTGTTTCTTTTATAATCTTCTTCGCGTACCCTTTTTGCTTGATTGTAATGCCTTTCTCGGTTTGCTTGACTTCAATACCGAGATAATAAGATAGTAATCCGAGATCGCTCATCTCGAATTTCTCCTTCATTTGCTTCTTAAATTCTTCGATTTTCTTAGTGCACGAGCTTGTCACGATTAAGTCATCTACATAAACACCCGTAATAATTAATTCATTTCCCTCATGTTTAGTGTAAATTGCTTGTTCTTTCGAGCACCGCTTAAAACCAAGAATCTTCAATGTACCATCGAGCTTGAGATTCCAAGCTCGTGGCGCTTGTCGAAGCCCATACAATGCCTTAGTTAACCGGTAGACTTTTTCTTCATGGCCCTTCTTAACGAAGCCTTCCGGTTGACTAACATAAACCACTTCTTTTAAATCATCGTGCAAAAACATCGATTTGACATCTAAGTGGTGAACTTGCCATCCTTTGCAAGCCGCATGTGCAAGTAACAAACGCACCGTTTCCATTCGAGCCACTGGTGCGAAGACCTCGTCAAAATCAATACCAAATTTTTGAACATAACCTTTTGCGATGACTCTTGCCTTGTATTTTATGATCTCCCCGGATGCATTACGCTTAACTTCATAAACCCACTTTAAACCGATTGGTTTAATATTACCCGGGAGTTTTGTTAAAGTCCAAGTTTTATTTTTTTCAATGGACTCTAACTCTACTCGCATTGCTTTTTCCCAAAACTTATTTCCTTTAGCTTGAGAATAATTTGTCAGCTCATCTTCTGCTGCAAGTAATAATTCTTCCGGTTCTTCTCGATTAACCCCATCTTGGACATGAAAATCTTTAAACTTTACCGGCATCCGTTTCTGTCTCGTCGATTGTCGTAGGAGAGTTTCAACCTCAACAAAGTCGGGCATAGGCTCACCCGAACCTGTCTCCATTGAGGCTGAACCGGCAGCCAAAGCTGCTGATAACAGAGGGCTGCTGTGCGCAGCTTCTGAGCTAGCTGAACTGCGACCTAAAATAGCAGTTTGCTGCTGAAACGCAGCAGTGTTTTGCTGCTGATTTAGTCCACTTTGCTGCTGAGTTACTGTTCCAGATGCACCTTCTGGAGTGTACGAGTCAGGGTCTGACTCGATAGCCGTCTCGGATGAGCGTCCGTCTTGATCCGAGTGAAGAATGACTGTACAGAATTCTGGGTCAGACCTGTTTTGTTTCCATTCCCAGCCACATTTTTCATCAAATTTAACCGAACTTCGGATACAAATTTTGTTCTCAACCGGGTCATACATCCGAAAGGCTTTACACCCCGGTTCCGAACCAAAGTATAACATCGGTCTTCCTCTATCATCAAGTTTATGTTGATCAACTTTGGGTTCCGTTGCAAAACCCACACAACCAAACACGCGCAAAAACTCTAAATTCGGTTTCTTTTTTAATAATACCTCGTTTGGTGTTTTTGTATCAACCGCTTTCGTAGGACTTCGGTTGAGTACATAAACTGAGTGTTTAGCCGCTTCACCCCAAAATCTTTGTGGCACCTTGGTTTGTTTTAGCATACACATCACCATACCTATTACAGTTCGATTGCGTCGAACGACCCCATTTTGTTGTGGCGAATATGGAGCCGTAAGATGCCTTCGGATAGCATTGCTTTCACACCAATCATTGAACTCAGTTGATGTGAACTCACCCCCGCGATCAGTTCTGAACGTGCCAATCTTTAGACTCAAATCCTTCTCAACCAAAGCTTTAAACCGTTTGAAGGTCTCGAACGCTTGATCCTTGGATTTCGAAAGAAAACACCACATATAGCGTGAGAAATCATCTACAATTAAGAACATATACCTAGAACCTCCTGGTGTATATGGTGTTATAGGACCACAGAGATCACCATGTAGAAGCTCGAGTGGTCTAGTGGCCCGAAACATGGCTTTGGTCGGATACGATTTTTGAGTCTGTTTCCCAATCAAACAACAATCACATATGTTTGATGGGTGGTTAATAACGGGCATACCACGAACCATGTTCTTTGACCCAATCTTCCTCATTGAATCAAAGTTACAATGCCCTAGACGGGCGTGCCAAAGCCAAGAAACATCATCAAGCTTAGAGAGTAAACATACCGGAGAACCAACCACGAGCTTGATTTTATACATCCGGTTAATTTCACGAAACACCTTCATCATAAGAGTTCTTGCTTTGTCATATACTAGTAAAACTTCATCTTCCATCACGACCTTGCATCCCATTTCGGTAAGTTGTCCCAAACTAATGATATTAGAACGAAGGCTCGGAATATAGTAAACTTCCGTTAGTATTCTATGTTCACCGGTTTTAGTTGTGAACAAGATTGAGCCTTTTCCTTCAATAGTAACGCAAGAATCATCACCAAAACGTACCTTGCCGGTTACTCGTTCGTTTAGCTCCGAAAAGAATTCTTTGTTTCCCGTCATGTGGTTAGAAGCTCCGTTATCTAAGTACCATAAATTCTCTTCCCCATGCTTGGATTTGAATTTTTTCGGGTTCACATTCTCTTCATTCAAGTATACTGTCTCGCTTGACCACATCATAAACAAGGTCGCATCAGTTTCTTCCGTTTCAGCAAGATTTGATTCTTGCTTCCGTTCTGGACAAGTCAAAGCGTAGTGACCAAACTTGTCACAACTAAAACACTGAATTTCAGACTTATCTTTCTTCGGTTTCTGTCGGTTGTCATTGTTTCTTTGACCCGAGCCCTTTGACCCACTACCTTTACCATTTTCTCGGTTTTGGTTGGTGTATTGTCCCTGACCCGAACCACGTCCACGACCTCGTCCCCTCCTTCCAGGACCATTACGACCACGACCTCCATTATTGTATTTGTGGTTTGAGGACGATTCCCCTTGAGAAAATAGTAACTGTCCTTGACTACCAGCCGGATCTTTTTCCTCCTTATTTCGTTCCTCGAATGCCTTCAAACGACCTACCACATCATCAAAGGTAATAGTTTTCAAGTCGACCACTTGCTCGATCGAGGCCACCATGTGAATAAACTTTCTCGGTAAGCCATTTAAAAACTTCTTGACTAACTTGGGTTCATCGATCTTAGTACCCAAAGATTCCGCCTTCGATGAAAAACCTGATAATAATGAAGCAAACTCGTCCACCGTGCTTTGTTCCTTCATCTTCAGATTTTCAAAGTCAAACATTAGGGTTTGAAGCCGTGCCTCTCGAACCCTATCTGCCCCGAGATTCCGGGTTTTCAACGTATCCCACATCTCCTTAGCCTTACTCATATTTCCGACTTGAAGAATCTGATTTTCCGGAATGGATTGAAACAACAAAGCGATTGCCATGTTGTTTTTCTTCACATCAACTGCTGTACCAGGTTCAATTTGTTCCCAAACTCCGTGTACATTAAAGATAGCTCTCATCCGCATGGCCCATATTGTATAATTTGTTTGAGTCAACATGGGGCACGCGAGTGAGGAAGTAGAAGCACCACCTGGTTCTTTAATTGACCCCGATTGACTACCTTCAGTGTCTGCCATCTTCGATTTCTTCTTGTAAACCAGCAAAGGTGTACTACCTTGATGTTCCAGCCCTTTGCAACCAAAAACACAATCTAGTTAGTTCTGAATAGTCTCTCAGAACAGAACCAAACTGCAACCTTCAACCGAAAAAACCCCTGTACTCGAGTCCGGTTTGCTGCTGTTGCAAATAACTCGAACCCGCCTGGTTAAAGTCTTTAAAAACTGATCTGCCTGCTGCTGCTGTTACCCTTCTTGGTTGAACAGAACAGAGAAGAAAAAACAACCCAGATCAGCAAACTCGTTGCTTGCTGCTGATCGGATCTACGCAGGCCCTTGCTGCTGTTATTGTCTCACTGAAAACGCTCCTGGCTGCCAAGAAGATCAACTTAATTGAAGTGGAATTGAACCTGCTCTGATACCAATTCAAAGCAGGATATGAAATTGATAACACACTCAATTAAGACTAGATAACTCCAAATCTTATTACTAAGAAAAATAGCTCAAAAACTTAGTAAGGTATATCCATACATCATGACTCGATATATGCCAGATTTATAGGCTGGACTTCAAACACTTCCAAACCTATAATAATAAACAAACTCAAGACCCAACCATCTTGTTGGTATCCCATACAATCTGCCAGGAAATGTGGTAAAGCAAGTGGGTGGAAGACAAAAGTGAGTGGAAGACAAAAGTGAGTGGAGGATAAAGGTGAGTGGAACCCGGGAATTAGGCAACAATCACCCCCTTAATTCCCGAACCGGGATAGGCAGCAATTCATACCAAGTAACCCACGCATTTCCATGAACTTGACTCGCGCAAGTGCTTTGGTGAGAATATCGACCCTTTGCTCGTCTCCACTTACATACTCAATTTCCACCAACTCCTTTTCAACACATTCACGAATAAAATGATATCGTGTATCGATGTGTTTACTCCGACCATGAAACACAGGATTTTTCATTAATGCTATAGCTGATTTATTATCCACCCAAATCACTATCTTTTGCATCTCACCACCTACGATTTCACCATATAAACTTCGAAGCCAAATCGCTTGACATGCCGCCGAAGTTGCTGCCATAAACTCGGCTTCACAAGATGACAATGCTACCGTATTTTGTTTTTGAGAACACCATGAAATGGGTGTTTCACCAAAATAAAATATGTGCCCCGTAGTACTTTTCCCGTCATCCTTATCGGTATTATGACTACTATCACTATAGCCCATGATCTTGTGACTTCCTCCCCGTTTGTACCGTAACCCATAACTTGTAGTGCCGGTAATATAACGAAGAATTTGCTTAACCACAACTAGGTGAGAAACCATTGGAGATTGCATGTAACGACTCGCAATTCCAACCGCATAAGATAAATCCGGTCTTGTATGTAATAAATAACGAAGACAACCAACTAATCTTCGGTAATTCGTTGGATCAACCGGTTCACCTTTCTCGTCCTTTGATAACTTTAAACCTGGATCCATAGGACATTTAGCCGGATTACACTCGAGCAAGCTTGTTTCTTTTAGAATCTTCTTCGCGTACCCTTCTTGCTTGATTGTAATGCCTTTCTCGGTTTGCTTGACTTCAATACCGAGATAATAAGATAGTAATCCGAGATCGCTCATCTCGAATTTCTCCTTCATTTGCTTCTTAAATTCTTCGATTTTCTTAGTGCACGAGCTTGTCACGATTAAGTCATCTACATAAACACCCGTAATAATTAATTCATTTCCCTCATGTTTAGTGTAAATTGCTTGTTCTTTCGAGCACCGCTTAAAACCAAGAATCTTCAATGTACCATCGAGCTTGAGATTCCAAGCTCGTGGCGCTTGTCGAAGCCCATACAATGCCTTAGTTAACCGGTAGACTTTTTCTTCATGGCCCTTCTTAACAAAGCCTTCCGGTTGACTAACATAAACCACTTCTTTTAAATCACCGTGCAAAAACGCCGATTTGACATCTAAGTGGTGAACTTGCCATCCTTTGCAAGCCGCATGTGCAAGTAACAAACGCACCGTTTCCATTCGAGCCACTGGTGCGAAGACCTCATCAAAATCAATACCAAATTGTTGAACATAACCTTTTGCGACGACTCTTGCCTTGTATTTTGTGATCTCCCCGGATGCATTATGCTTAACTTTATAAACCCACTTTAAACCGATTGGTTTAATATTACCCGGGAGTTTTGTTAAAGTCCAAGTTTTATTTTTTTCAATGGACTCTAACTCTACTCGCATTGCTTTTTCCCAAAACTTATTTCATTTAACATCTTCTGCTGCAAGTAACAATTCTTCCGGTTCTTCTCGATTAACCCCATCTTGGACATGAAAATCTTTAAACTTTACCGGCATCCGTTTCTGTCTTGTCGATCGTCTTAGGAGAGTTTCAACCTCAACAAAGTCGGGCATAGGTGTAACACCTCGTAAAATCGTGTCCAATGATGTGGTGACACGTGTAATGAACCCTAATAAAGTCAAACGTTGACTATGAGGGACTAATTTCGTCAAAAATCGAAAACCTTGATTATAGAAGGACTGAAAGTGTCAACATGCCTAAACTAGGCCTCTGAGTGACCTTTTAACAAACCGACAGCTTTATTATGTTTCATCATATTCTCGGGAATGCCTAATATTGGCTATGCAAGGATTTTATGCCAATAAGTGAAGTTACGCGTAAGTTTGTAAATTAGAGGGGTTAAAAGCGTCAACATGTGTAATTACACCTCGGAATGACCTTTTAACGAACCCGAAGCATCGTGATGTAATATAATACTCTCAAGAATGCCTAACATGATCTACATAAGGCTTTGATGCTATTCAATGACGATAGGCGCCAATTTACACATTTAAGGGATCTAAAGCGTCAACTTTGGAATCTACGCATTTCGGTGACCATTTAAGTGAACGGGAGCTTAGTAATATTTAAGTACATGCTTGGGAATGCCCATTATGGGCCATGGAAGGCTTGGATGTCACTAAACGACATTTCGCGCCACTTTGTGCGATTAAAGGACTAATTGCGTCAAACTGCAAAAGTAGGTCGATTCGTATGGTAACGGACCTTCCGGAATATGACCAAGAGTTAAACATACCCTATTTATTCTTTATATAGCTTAGGTTTAGGCTTGGAGGTGTTTGGTGCGCAAAAATAAACTTTTAAGTCATGCAGGGACTAAAAGTGTCAAAAAGTGCACAAGTTTGCACTTTCGCGCATATCTTATGTTCTGAATATCTCCGGGCATCCAAAAATTTATTTAAGCACTAAAATATTATATTTTAGTGTTTAATTTATTTAAGCACTAAAATATTATATTTTAGTGTTTGTCTTGATAAAATTCCATTCGTCGCATAATTTGGATCGTTTTTCGCGTCCGTTCGTGTTTCGTCGTAATTCGACGAATAACGTGACCATACGACCAAAAGAACCGACATCCGTGATATTTTCAAGCATGTATTAAGTCCCCTATACTTTGACGTCCTTGTAGAGCCTTGAAAATGGCTTAACGGAGGTTAAATACGTCAAAAATACAAGTTATAGTGTGCAGGGACTGAAACTGCCTAACTGCCAAACTTGTTGTCTGAGCCTGACCCTCAGGCAGGCCGCGTAAAGCTTGGGCCATCCCTTACGCGGGCCGC
This sequence comes from Helianthus tuberosus, assembly GCA_030545235.1. Classification (NCBI taxonomy): domain Eukaryota; kingdom Viridiplantae; phylum Streptophyta; class Magnoliopsida; order Asterales; family Asteraceae; genus Helianthus; species Helianthus tuberosus. The sequence continues at coordinate 20,981,842 of CM060358.1, read as the reverse complement.
GTGGCCTGCATCTGCGCATGTTTTTTTATTTTGCTTGGTGACCACTCCATTCACTCTAAACCAATAAAAATCGATTCCTTGGGCTCCAAATCAAGTTGGCCAGCTGCCATAACACTTGTAGTGATCCTAAGGACCCTCCTAACACATGTCTTGATCCAAATTCATGTCCAAAACCTATATAAAGGATGAGTTTCATCCATTTCATTTGTCATTTTTCTCATTCCTTCATCTTATCCTTCAAACGTGGAGCTCCTGAACTGATTGGGAATTTTTCTTAGTAGAAAAGATAGCTAGGACCTGTTGTAAGTGTCTTGGCTCCCTCCTTAGTTCAGTCTTATGTTTTAAAAACCGAAAAGTCAAGATATCGTATATAAACTTTGACTTTCGAATTAAACTCTCATGGTTCAGCCACTAACCAAATTAAAAGTGGGTATAAGACCATAGTTAGGTAGGTGATTAACCCCTGAAAGGGCACCTCCTAATTCCTTCGTTTGCTTAGTTAATTGTTGGGTCAAACTTTTTAATTAAAAAGTCAAACTTGGCAGAATTGTGATTAATAAGTAAAACCAATAATACAAAGGTTATAAATTATATTTAACACTTTAATAACTTGGGAATTATTATTTAAACATGTCTAAACATGTTTAACCCGACAATTCTAAGTTTAGGGTCGGTTCACAACCGAAAGTCGCGTAGTTTGACTTCCACGTTGACATTTGGTTATAAGCCGAATTAGACAAGTATGCCACTGATTTTAGGTTCCGTTATGATCATATTATAATGTAGTATAACCCTCTGGGATTATATTACATGATCATACTAGTAATCCGAGTCTTATGCAAGTTTCCGTTAATATGCCATACTTTGACTATTATTCCCTTTTTAGCAAAAATAAGGTTTTAGACACCAATAAGCTTTCAAAAAACTTAGGTACTGATATGTTAACATGTTTAGCATATTTTGATGTTATAAATCTGATCATAAACTGAGTTCGCGTATAATGTCGTGAATTGTGCTTTAAAGTGACCAAAATGCCCTTTAGGTGCATAGATCGGTTTAAAGCATAATTCCTTGTACCAAACTCATTGCCTACTGATTTAATATCATAATTAGGATAATTTGGGATATCAATTCAGATTATAAACTGAGTTTATGCACAAGTTCTTGAATTATGTCTTCAAATGACGATAATGCCCTTTTGGCACCTAAAATGGTTTTAAAGCATGATTATCATACGAAACCTTTTTACTACTAATATATTATATTAAATAACATATTTTGGTCATATAAACCTGACCGTAATATCAATTTTCATAAAAGATCGCATATATCGTCATTTAGCGACTTAATAGCCGTTTCGGCGCGTAGTATGGTTTTAAACCATAACTACCAACCAAGACTTGTTACCTACTGATTTTATAAATCATTTTAAATATATTTTTACAGTAGGTATATGTTATGAATTCAGGTTCCCAAATTAGCCTTCAAGCCTATGTGTGAAATTACCAAAATGCCCCTATGGAGCATAGTTTGGTTTTAAATTATGAAAAACACATATGTTTGATATCATACTGATATTATATCATAAATATAGTATTTTAAAAGAATGTTTATGATCATAACATCAGATTGTACCCAAGTTCCTTTTATACGTCATTAAATGACCAAAACGCCCTTACGGGGCATAGTTTGATTTTAAAACCTAAACGGGCATACAAGTTGATATCCCACTGATATTATAACTTGTTTAAAGTGTATTGGCATATGGAACTTTTTCATGACTCATCTGGTTACTCGTTAACGCTTATACGCGTACGGTGAGACTTATGTAACTAGTTTATGTAAGTTTGCTGAAACGGGTTCAACCTTATTGTTTTTACTTCAAAATCCAGAATGTACTTAGTGTACCCATATCATACAAGTCCTCGTACTTGTTGCGTCCGAATTACATTCTATTCCGGTCATCGCTTAATCTAGCGTAACGTACCGTTCTAGATGTTTAAGCTAGCAGGTCTAAGTCTACGACTTAAATAAAGACCGTTAGCATTCTAAATTGGTTATATATTACCATCACTCCAGACTAGAGCCACCCGGTAAAAGCTACCTGCATTTAGATAGATTGGATACGACTGAGTTATTTTGCTGTGAATCAAGTATTAGCTCAGGTAAATACTTTTAACTTATTTTCCCTTATACGGGCTTGGGATACGGTATCATAAGAATACCGCTTGTTTGGGTATGAGATCATTTAGTCGGATTGTGATTTAATAAATTTGCATAACCCGTTTAAATCTGTATTGTTTGATAACATAAACATTGGGGGTTAACGACCGTGTCCTGGATATCCTTGGCTCATTAAAGTTAAAAATGGCCACGACCTATGCACGGGGTGTAGGCATACATCCGACAGATGCAAATGCTAAAATATAAATAACCCACATGTTGGGGATAACTCCTTCGTGGGTTTTGTAAGTGGTGAGTCGGTTAATCATGATCGGCTTCCAAACCGGCCCCATATGTATGACAAACATGTGAAACAGTATACAAGATTTTATTAAAGATTGTCCTAAGTTATAAATGGTTTGTGCCTTGTGCACTTAAATCAATTTTCCTAAACCCTTTTCAAAAGAGTCTGTTAATTGTATTTACCAGTGAAAACTCACGTACTTTCCAAAGACTAAGTGGCAGGTACTACTCGTAATAGGCTGGGAGTTGCTCGGTGTAGAAAAAGAGGATCTTGCAAATCCTTAAAGATGTCTTAAAGTCTGCTAAGCTTCATTTTATACATTCTGTAATGATCCTCCTGTGGATTTGACATTACAGACTCGTCTATAATAAATTTTGATATTTTCAGACATTTGAGTTTGTAATAATATTTTATATTCCAAGACTTCCGCTGTGCTATTCTGTGTATGTTTGACCATGATGATATCAACTACGTCACGATACTCCCCACCGGGCCCACTGGTGATATGTGGAAATATCGGGGTGTGACAGGTTGGTATCAGAGCCAACATTGAGTGAATTAAACACTAGTCTTTTGTGTTTAATCTCAATGACACAGTAGCATATTCCTTAGACCTTTTGAGTCTAGATTTAACTTAGGAATGTTCTCATCCCTATTAAGTAAACATTGTTTTCGATTTTATGTATTTTGGAATAAGTCGCCAAGCAAGGAGGCAGTTGATAGAGATTCTCTTCAATCCGAAGCCAAGAAATGCCAAGCTTCACAATACGGCTAGAATAAGCGTGCGACTGGTGTGGAAGAAAGACCTTTATGGACTCATTCCTAAAACCAAATCTATTGAATTGCAATCAGACTTTAGAGTCCATACCAGAGGTCCCTGAGGCTCAAATTTTAAAAGTCTGTGCTAGTGGAGTCCCTACTAGGTGGTCCCTGAGGCTCCCGTTTTGAATATAATGCTAGTAAATGCTGATGATCCTTATTTCTTACCTCCAAGTTTTGGAATCCCAGACTTGGATTATATCAGTCAAAACCCAATCTGTGGTCCATATCATTCGTTAACCTTTGAATCCTTGAATTCTGCTTTCTATAACGGATCCTGATTGGAATATTTATCTTATTCACTGAGGTCTTCAGTGTCCCTACCATATATGGTAAACAAAGAAGAGAATCAATCAAAGTGGAGCAAGGAAGGCGTTAGAGAATCCTTCTTCCAAAATATTCATTGTCTTTTAATGCCTTATAAGGACCTATCTCTTCAATATAGTCCCTTGTGGACATTATATTCCAGTAAAGTCCCTTTATAGACATACTATTTCAACATAGTCCTTTCATGGACATGTGATTTTATTAAAATCCCTTTTTGTGGATACATTATTTTTAAAATAGTCCTCCCGTGGACTTGATATTTCAATATAGTCCTCTCATGGACATTATATTTCTTCATAGTCCTTTCACGGACATATTGTTCCATCATAGTCCCTTTACGGACTTATATTTCCTTTTAGTCCCTGCGTGGACTAGAGTTATTTAAAGTCCCTGTGAGGACACCTGTACAACAAAGCCCTTTTTGTGTGCACGTTGTACCAATATAGTCCTTTTGTGGACATGTTATTAAAATCCCCTTGGGGATACGTTATTCGAAATAGTCCCTTTGAGGACATTGATATTTCATTATAACCCTTATATAAATTTGTAATATTTTATAGTCCTTATATGGACTTATAATATTTATAGTCCTTATACGGACTTATATTTTTCCTCTTAGTCTTCTGTGGACAAATATATTACTACAAGTCCTGATTAAGGCACTATCGTAAATTCCTAATGATTTATGGAAGGTTTTGAGAATTTATATAGGTATTCGTTTCGTCCTTTATCCAACAATAGTTCTGACATTTTTCTCGAACTTTATTGATCAGCTGAAAATTTCAAAAGATCATCTTAATGGTATAACCTAGCCTATATGTCTATGAACATGGCTATGATGGTAAAACCCTCTTAAGATAATTAATCTTTGTTAACATCTGAGAACATGTTAACATTCCTGGTTGTGTGACTTGAGAGACCACACTAGCTTCCAAAAGTACTGGGACTTTTCCAAGCCACCTTCATAGCCTATATGATCAATACGAATCACGGCTATCAAACAACAGTGTGAAGTGTACATCAAAACATCCAATTAAGATGTATGGCTACGGGCGAAGGTGTATTCATGACAATGATAGTTTTATTTTATAAACTTCTTGTCAAAAGGCGATGAACTATGTTCGACCCTTAAAGATCACTGATCCAAGAGATCATTGATTATGTTTTAATTGTCCTAGTGACAAGGCCTTTTGTGCCATCTAACTGTCCTTTGAAGCAGGCCTTGTGCTATATGAGGACATCTCTATGTTGACATTGTGATCTTTATGATCCCCTGTCCAAGGTAATGAGTTGTGCTCAAGCCTAATAGTCTACATGATCAATGCGATCATGACTAAAATCATCAGTACGATGATTAAATCTAACATCCTTAATGATGTTTGGCCTAAGGGCTATATTATATTGTCCATCTGAGACCAGGCAAATGTAATCTTTTGTGATTCTTTGCCCAAGGGGGTGAGCCATGCTCAAATCCCATAGTCTGCATGATCCTTGCGATCCTGACTAGTATCATCAACATGATAATCATAATATTAACATCTCTTCTGATGGAATGCCTACGGGCTACACTTTACTCTATTGTCAATAAGACAAAGATAGTGGTGATCCTCATAATCCCCTATCCAAAGGGTGGGTTATACCCAACCCTAACAGTCTATATGATCAGCGTGATCATGACCGATGTCATCAAATGCAATGATGATACATGAACATCCATTAGTGATGTCAATTAGTTTACCTTTGCGCCCAATAAGTCATCTTTAGAGACAATGACAGTTGTAGTTTATGACTCCTTGTCCAAAGGTGAAGAACTATGTTCAAACCTGGAAGCCCCTAATCCGATAAGATTGCGGCTTATAAACTAATGTCCTTGGTGACAAAACAATGAGATATGTTTTAAAGTCATCCATGACAGGTCAATGTACTATAGTTTGACATTCGTGACAAGTTAACATATTAAATGTTAACATTCCTAGTCACAACCCTTTTGTGCCAGCATTGGTAAATGTCCTCCGTATCAGGCCTTGGTGCCATATCTTATAACGTCCTTATGACGAGGCCACTTTGCGCCATATCTAAATGTCCTTTGCGACAAGGACTTCATGCCATATGATCATTGTGTCCTTCATGACTAGGCTTTATGCTATATTTTTTCTACGTCCCTCGAGACGGGCTTCTATGCCATATGTATATATATAATGAAAGTCATGTAAAGCTAGCCTTCGAGCTATTCATATTCGTCCTTGTGAAAAAGGCAGTTGTGACATTATGATCCTCTGTCAAACAGGTAATGGACTCACTCCAAACCTTAAGTGCCATTAATGGTCCTTTGGTGACCTAGGCTAAATATAATGGGTATACATTCAAATAACATTCATTAGGAATGTTTGGAAAATAATAGCCTATACGGTTTTAGGATGCCGTGGCTGATCTATGTCAGATCATCAGGATGATGACTAACAATTGCTTAACATGGTGGTTAGTGCCAAGTTTCGAGTATGGCAAAATCGAATGAGGAGGATAGCAGTCGCGATACTATTAATGCGACAAAAGCTAATAATGCTACAAACATAAACCTCAATATGAATGGAGTTAATCTCCAAGCTGTAATTGACGCAGCAGTTTGAAAGACCATGGAAAAGGTCATGAAACAGTTCGAAGAGCCGAATACTTCTCGCTCTAAAGTTCATTCAGAGCTACACTAAATTGCTCATGAAAAGAGAGCATGGTTCATACTTCAAATGAGAAGGATGAACCAAGGGAGGAGGATAACTCCCAGAAATCGAAGAAAAAGAGCAAATTACGGGCTTAATAAGAACCAGCATAAGTTCAGTAAGTAGCCTGTATGTAAGAATTGCTATAAAAGACACTAGGGACAGTGTCGATTAGAACAAAGACCAAAGCAGTATGGCATCTGCTAAGGGACTGGTCATCAATCCCATGAATGTAGGGACGTAAAGAATGCAGTCTGTTACGGCTGTGGTGAGCAAGGCCACATCAGAACTAGATACCATAAAGCTGCCAAAGAAGGTGCAGCTAAGCCTGGAAAGGCTAAGGAAAGAAGGAAATGCCTGAACTCGCCTGATAAATGCCAAGTGACAATACATGATGTCATCCAGTACATTTCTTATCACTTGACAATGAATATTCCTGCTAAGTGTCCTGTTTTAATACAGGCAATAAAAAGTCTTGCATAAACCATAAGCTTAGCAAAAACTTTGATGATATTCATAAGAGCTCCAGATTCTAAGTTAGGTAGAACTTACCAATGAAATCTGAGAGACCGATTCTTCTATTATCGGCAATGAATCTTTCTGCGAAATCTAAGAGTACTCTTTCTTTGAATAGAATATGACAATATATGTTATTTTAATTATTTTCCTCATTGATTTTATTAACTGCGAGTGCCAACTATGTATGATAAAAGCGCCATATGAGGATTGGCGTATCCCAGTGCGTCCCATAGATTATGTCCATGCCTGATCAGTATTGAAGTTTAATGCATGGAACCACTAAGATATACCAATGGTCATATTGTACTAAAGTCAGCTAGTGGTATTCAAAGAAGATATTCATAATAGAAATTGTTAGGATCGAAGGCTCTCATGATTGTTTTTGTTTGTGAGATTTGAACAAATCAAATAGATATGAACAGTTTTAAGTGCAGCGGAAATGAATAACAAACTTTGTAAACACAATCAAAGGAGAATATAGTTTGATAAACAATTGCTTTTCATAGATTCGAAAGATTACATCAAAAGCAAAAGGTTACAATGCAAGCTTACAGACTAAAACTCCCCCTCAGCCTGATACTTCAGAATTGGTTGCACAAGATGAAAGGATTGAATTGAGGAGAAGAACTCTCTCAAAACCAATCAAATATAACAGTTCAGAGTACTGTCATATTTATAGGCAAACCAAACTACTGATGTACCTCAGCTGACGTCACCATGATAGTGACATCTAACAGCCTAACAACCTGTAAACACTGTTCTATACAACTACTGATGTCTAACAACTGATTGATAATAAAATACAAAACAAGTCTAACACAGCTCACGTTCCACTGTTGTAGCCTAAGCACTGACTGTTTGAATCATCAGTGCTTTCTTCAAAAGGTGACCAGTCTTTGAATGAGCAGTGCTTGGGTCATCAGCAGTACTTAAGAGACAGCAGTAGATAGAGCTCAGTATTTGCCTTTTAGCAGTCTTTAGTTGTTCCATCAGTGTTTGGTTCATCAGTTGTTCTTCTGAGCAGTACTAGGAGTGTATCAGCAGATAGGTGACCACTGTCAAGGGGAGAGCTTAGAGTAACCGTCTGCTTATAGTGAATCCACTGTTGTGACCAGGTTTTGGCTTTACATTATCTGTTCCTTTGGTAGGGTTCAATCCCAACAATCTCCCCCTGGAACAGATAATGCCAAAACCTGTCATTATTCTGGATCTTTATTACTCATCAAAAGTTCCCTTGCTTTTCTTTTGAAATCTTCTTCAAATTCTTTGAAACTTATGTCATCTTCATCCCTGCACAATGAAAGTTCAAGGAGATCCTGCAAATCTTGAACACTAAGGCCTAGTGCTTCTTTCCTTGATATGTACTTCACATCTCCATTGGATCTGACAATAGTCAATACATGGGTCTTTTGGTCAGACATCCACTTTAGTACTTTCGAACCCAATGGATTTCTTGGGATAGATTTATTTGAAGATGAGTTGGGAGATGTTGGCCTTGTGAAAAATTGTAAAGCAGTATCCTGAACTTCAGACATTCTCTTGAAAGCTTCTTCTATGACTTCATTTGCTGCAGCTATATCTTCTGCAACCTCTTTGTCAATCAGCTCTTGTCTTTGTTGTTGATCAAGCTCACTGTCTGGGATATCTGCTGAACTATGTAGTGATGCAGGCTTGGTTAACACCTTCTTAAAAAGGTTTTGAAGCTTTTCTGAGCTCTCTTCTTTTAGACCCATTTTCTTGATGGCTTCTGTGAAGTACTCAGCTTCCTTTTCTTTAACCTCTTCACTGGTCAACTGTTCTTTTTCTTCTTGTTTTATCACAAAAGTAGACCGGAACAGTGTTTTGAGGTTTTCTATCTGCTGTTCAAGCTTCATTCTTTGTTCATGCTTCTTTAAGGTGCTTGAAACAGTTATCTTTCTTTTCTTTAGCCTTTCATAGGCTTCATCAGTCTGCTGTTTTGACCATTTTGATATGGCTTCAGCAGTATCCATTTTTGCATCCACCAGCTCCTTTTTCTTTCTCTTATACTCAGCAGTTAGGTCAGCAATGAGCTTTTTGTATTTTCTCCAGTTTGGAGCATTCTTCTTCTTTGTAGGATCATTCTTGATTTTCTCAATCCTTTCTGCCTCATGCTTTAGAGCGACTATTGGCCATTCTTCGAACTGTTGTTCTTTAGCAGGATAGAACTTCTCTTTCATGATGTAGGCTAGATATTGTTTTCTTAACTTTTTCTTTTGATCAGCCTTTTCTTTGTTTAGGTCTTGTGCAAACTCTTCTATCTGCTTTACTTTTGTGAAGTAGAACTCCAGTCTTTTAGCAATGCCATCTTCGCTTAAACGTTCGCGTTCACTCTCAACTTTAGCTCTTAGTTTAGCTTGCCTTGCCTTGATTTTGAGGTAATCATCCATATCATCTGGTGGCATGTAGCCTATGAGTGAGGAGAATCTTCTTTTTGAAGGATCTTCTTCTGTATAGAATTGCCTCATCTCATTTTTGATAGCTTCAAGTTCCAGTGGATGTTGTGCAGCATTAGGATCATGTATACCCTCATCGGCAGAGATTGGCTTTCTTTTTCTGTTGAAGAGCTTTGGTTGTGATGTAGGGAAGGTGAGAGCAGTGGTGGATGATTGACTAACAACTGTTGAAACAACTGGTGTTTCAACTGCTGTTGTCATTACACCTGCTGATATGTCAGCAGATGTCTTCTGCTTTTGAGCAGGGGATGACGGTGGTGAGGTAGTTTTTGATGATGGTGATGGTGGTGGTGAATCATCATCTGATATGAGATTCCTTCTCCTTTTTAATGAAGAAGGGGCAGATGATGTTTTGGGTGGATCAGTGGTTTGAATGATGGAGAGTGTCTGACAAACAACTGTTGAAACAACTGGTGCTTCAACCGCAGCTGTCATTACAACAGATGTTGTAACATCTGTAGTCTTCTGTTTTATGATAGGAGGCAGTGGTGATGGTGTGATTGTAGATGATGGTGGTAGAGCAGTAGTTGTAGTGGTGTGTGGTAGAGTGGTGTGTGTTGAAGATGTGTGTGTTGATGACATGGCAGCTGTTTGGCTACTGTCAGCAGTTTTTGTAACTACTGGTGTATCAGCTGTTTGACTAACAGGTTTTGAGACCTGTTTTTCTTTTTCTTTTTCAGGCTCAATACAAAGGCCATGTTCTATTCCTATTTCATTCATTTTTCCCAACAGCTTGATATTCTCCCCCTTTTTGGCATTATCTGAAGGGGGGTTAACAAGAAATGATATGGAAGAAGGAACTTTGCCAGAGGCGCTTTGAATGCTAGCCTTTATAGCCTTGATATCTGCTTGAGTGTCTTTAAACCTTGATTCCACCATGTTGGTCAGCATTTGTACTTGAATAGCATGCTTTTTATCAGCCATATGTTGCTGTTTTTCAAGCATGGGTTGAAAAATATTCCAAAGCTCATTTGCAGCAAATGCATGTTGTGCAGGTGCTTGAGCAGGAACAGCAGTGGCTTGTGCTTTTTGAGCTTTTAAAATCTCTTGCACCATATTCTTTATTTCAGCAACTGAATCTTCAAGTTTTTCAACTCTGTCCGTCAATTCCTGACATTTTGAATCATCACCTACTTTAATAGGATCATCTGAATCCCCACCAGCAGTGGTTATATCAATGTGTGACATAGGAACAGAGTCCCAAAAATCACCCATTGATGCCCCTTGTTCTTGGTACTGGGGACTTCTTTCTTCAGCACTCGATAAACCTTTGATGGTACCAGTGGTTAGATCCAACTCACTGGTGGTTACCGAAGTTGCCATGGAAGAAATTGCCTTCAAGGGAGTCTTACTTATGAAACAACTGTCCAACTGAAGATCTGTTGATCCACCAGTTGTAGTTGCTGCTCCACTTGAACTACCACCGTGAGTTACTTGTAACTCAGGGGGTGTAACCTCCTCAATTGTTGCTGGGATAGCAGAAGTAGTAGCATCAGACCCAGTCTCTTGTGGGGGTATACTCTCAGTGATAGGTGATAGAGAGGAACTGGTTTGTGTCTGAGCTATAGCAGCTGCATGCAACAAGGGTAGCATGGATTGTAGCATTATGATTGGTGAGGGTATGGGGGTTGAAAGAGACATGTCCTTGGGATCAGGACTGAGGAAGATGGATCCGAGTGGATTCAGAGCTTCATATTGTGGTGTCCCTGTGCTTACAACCTGATCCTTTTGTGAGGATGCATGAGGAGTTTTAGGCAAAGGTGGAGATCTTTCTACCAACTGCTGTGAGGAAGTAGCAGCAGTGGTTAGTGGTGACTTTTGTGTTGTCACAGGCATTTCCTCTGGGATCTCATCTTCCAGAGTTGCCTTTGTTTTGGGTTTGGTGGGTTTTCTGGATGTTTTTCTTTTGGTCTTTTTGGTGATGTCAGGTGTGGGTTTCAAAGCAGTGGTTGTGCTGCTTTGATCACCTGGAGCAGTGGGCTCAGCAGAAGTTGCCTGAGGATCAGTAGCAGTTTCTAAAGTTTGCTCAGGCACCTTTGCTTTTAATTTTATTGGTGCCATCATTCTTGAAAATGTTTCAATTGTTAGACTTTTTATTTGAAAATGGACACCTTGTTTGGGAAAATTTTCATCCTCTTTTTCAAATTTTTGTTTAAAGTAATAGCTTAGAAATCTTGGAAAAAGAAGAAATGATTTGCTATCAACATTCTTTACCATGTCATTGAAGATCTCCTGGGAGTAGTTGTAATCTTTATTGTTTAAAATAGCATAGCCCAGGCATTGAATCTTCAATGGGATTTCGTTAAAAGATGTTGTTTTATTTGAAACACACATCAAGAGTGTGTGAAATAAAAATCTGGGTGCAGACGGGAAATAACCTTTTTGTAAGGTATCTACCTTTGATTGTTCTGCATATCCCCTTTTCAGAAAATCAGCTTTTAACTCGTTTTTGTCAAAGGAAGTTTTACCTTTCAGATCATCGAGTTTGAAGACCTCTGAGATTGATTGTGGGGTGATTTGAAATGCTTTACCCTGTATCGAGGAGTTAATGGCTATGACTTTATCGTCTTGTGTTTCAAGCGTCGCCTTTTTCCAAAACTCTCTCTGGGTTTGCAAATAGATGGGAGCATTTACTGTCAACAAAGTTTTATACTTTGATGCAGATATTGTATCAATGATGGAGTCGAAAGTGTGGTTGTCTTTGAGTTTTGTGAGTAAACCCAAATAGTTGTGAGATTGTTTGTATGGTATTTCGATGGGTTCTTCGGCCGTTTGAGCGACCTCTTTTGAAGGTGGTGGTGATTTTGGTTTAGATTTTGATTTTGACTTTGATTTTGTCATGTTTGCAGAGAAGAACGAAGAATGATTTTGAAGATTTTGAGGAGAAGTGTTGGAAACTGCTATGAGAAGAGAATTTTGGAATTCAATTCGACAGTGTAAAACCCTGTTTGGGGGTTTAGGGCAGGGTTTTATTTAGGGAAAAAGTGATCGCTAATGTGGCAGCGGTTATTATGATCTGAGGGCTAAAAACTGACCACGTGTCAAACACTGATGAAATGGATGAAGGATGGAGAACAGTTTTTTTAAGGGCCACTGACGTATCAAGCATCAGTGGTTACAACGGTAAAAATTGTGGACAGTTGATGATTTTTACTATCAGTGGATAGCATATCAGTGGATAGGACACTGATTTTGAACATCAGTGCTTGTCAAGAAAATGAGGGATCAGTGGTTAACTTTCAGCAGTGGACAGTGTTTAGAGATCAGACGTTGGAACAAAACAGTGGTTAGGGTAAATGGTACAGATCTGAAGGACAAGTATTCCAGCAACAGTTTTGAGAATTTTCATTCAAGGTTTTGCCAAATGTCAATTTTGAATGACAGTGGTTTAGTACCCCAGATGATGAAAACTTTTTGCTAAGACAACTCATTTTCGCTTAACATTCAATTAAAACATGAGTGCACCAGAATTTAAGCACAGTTAGCAATCAACTTTTGATAAAAGTTTAGGAACAAACCTGAGTATGACATGATCCTGACATATATACCATTTCCTTTTGACCTATTTAAGAGGATAATAATACCAACAAAAATAAGGTACCACATCCTGACAGGAACTGAAACTATTGCCAACAAAAACAAGCAAAAGTTCCAAATATATTATTCCAAAAAAAATGAACAATATATCCTGATTATTCGAGAAAATCCTTTGAACAGAAAAAATGGTTAAATGATTTTCTGAGAACAGCATCAAAAAGGATCTGGTATAATTTCAATAGAGTACATGATCATATCATTCTCAAGTCATTGAAAATGGTCAGTGGTTTGACAATAGTGGTAGGAAAATTTTGAGCACATTTTGACCACTGTTTGGTACCATTTTCTTTGTTAGTTGATTGCAAGCATGAGGACACATGTATCAGTCCTTTTGTAAACTCAATCATTGAGAATACTACTGTTACCTGAATTCTCCTAAACCAATGAGTACAAACAGTTGCTTAATGACCATTATTACCCCAAGCTTTGACTCTTAAGTGTTTTACATTTATACTCTTTTCTTTTGACTTCAAAAGTTTTGAGATAAACACACTTTCGAGTTTTTGTGAATTTTAGTCCAAAATCATTTTGCAGTAATGTTTTGAGAGACTTGGTCATGTTTGCACAAGTTTTTCAGCCAATCTCACACTACATATGATACGGACTATGTTGACCCCTGTATTTCTTAATGTATTTAGACAAAGTTGATTTGTTCCTTTTGAGGATCTCAACCTGTTTTCAACACATAAGATCAAATGACTAGAGTTTTAATTTCCCTCTTTTTGTGTTAGCAAAACATCAATGTTTTTATGAACATAGGTTTTGTTAATCTGAGGTTCATACTTTAGTATTTATGAAAACATCACAAATTACACATTAACAATTGAAATTAATTTAGAAAATAAGAAGTAATCTCATAGTTTAACAGATATTGTTTTCAGATCTAGAAACCATGAGTGTTTTGTGCATAAATTCGCTTGTTGTGTGAAATTTGTGTGTCATATGACATCTTGGTTGATATACAGAGTTTCTAAATAACCAATTTGAACATGATTTACTTGATACTCTGTTTTTCAACAACTACAACCAACCTTAGTATCAATGAATTTTGAGCTGAACTATTATGTCAAATTGATTGTTAGATCGAATTTGACTGTCCGAGCTCTGATACCAATTGTTAGGATCGAAGGCTCTCATGATTGTTTTTGTTTATGAGATTTGAACAAATCAAATAGATATGAACAGTTTTAAGTGCAGCGGAAATGAATAACAAACTTTGTAAACACAATCAAAGGAGAATATAGTTTGATAAACAATTGCTTTTCATAGAGTCGAAAGATTACATCAAAAGCAAAAGGTTACAATGCAAGCTTACAGACTAAAACTCCCCCTCAGCCTGATACTTCAGAATTGGTTGCACAAGATGAAAGGATTGAATTGAGGAGAAGAACTCTCTCAAAACCAATCAAATATAACAGTACAGAGTACTGTCATATTTATAGGCAAACCAAACTACTGATGTACCTCAGCTGACGTCACCATGATAGTGACATCTAACAGCCTAACAACCTGTAAACACTGTTCTATACAACTACTGATGTCTAACAACTGATTGATAATAAAATACAAAACAAGTCTAACACAGCTCACGTTCCACTGTTGTAGCCTAAGCACTGACTGTTTGAATCATCAGTGCTTTCTTCAAAAGGTGACCAGTCTTTGAATGAGCAGTGCTTGGGTCATCAGCAGTACTTAAGAGACAGCAGTAGATAGAGCTCAGTATTTGCCTTTTAGCAGTCTTTAGTTGTTCCATCAGTGTTTGGTTCATCAGTTGTTCTTCTGAGCAGTACTAGGAGTGTATCAGCAGATAGGTGACCACTGTCAAGGGGAGAGCTTAGAGTAACCGTCTGCTTATAGTGAATCCACTGTTGTGACCAGGTTTTGGCTTTACATTATCTGTTCCTTTGGTAGGGTTCAATCCCAACAGAAATGCCTAAGTAGGCGTCTCTACTTAAGGCATCCGTGCACTCGTAAATCAGATGTGTCCTTGGCATGGCACAAGCTACGGTAAGTGGACCAAGGTCGAAGATTGAAGCTACCTCTATCATATTTGGATAACTTGATTTCTTCTCAGTGAAACTACCTGTTTGACCTCTTGGGAGGCAAGGTGGAATTAAGATTTACATCCTATTAAGAACTATATCTATTGAAGAAGCTCTATATCAGTCAGTATCAACGGCAATGGAAGCACTGAGAACTAACCGGATGAGTTTTTGGAGAAAGGCTTGAACAGTCTAGCTCTTCATCTTAAGAGCTCTGATTATGGTGGATAAAAGAAAGCGTGATGCAATACGCTTGTGCATTGGTTATTGCAATCTAACTAAGAAACGATTAAGAATCGTTATTAGCTACCCAGGATTGTCGAATTGTTCAACTAACTATGAGGGTAGATGATTCCTTAAGATTGATTCGGGTAATAGTTGGAATAACTATCTCACCCTAATTAAGTTCTCCTATAACTGATAGCATTATAAGCATCAAGACTGCTCCTTTGGAGACCTTGTTTGGGAGAAATAGTCAACACCCAATTGTCGGGTAGGAAATTGGGAAAGTCCAACTCTCAGGATCTAAGGTTTGTTTTAAGGACGACGAATAGGATATTATGAATCTGAAATCGTTTGAAGACTGCCAGTTATCGACAGAAGAGCAATATGAAAGAGAGACGCAGATCTCTTAAAGTTCCAAGTAGGGAACAAGATTCTATTGGAAATACCAACATGAAGGGTATGATAAAAGGGCAAGTCGAGCCCTGGATATTTAGGACCATTCGAGATCATCGAATGTGTCGGCAGTATAGCTTACCAGCTAAACTTGCCTGAGGAACTTAGTGGAATTCACAATGTGTTCCACATCTCTAACTTAAAGATATGTCTAGTTGATAAATCGCTAGCAATGTCTTATAAAGGCATATAGATTAATAAAAGCCTGAGGTTTATTGAAAGATCTATATCGATCAAGGATCGACAGGTTAAGAAACTCCGAAGAGAAGCACGTACCTATTGATTAGGTCAACTGGGGTACTCGTAAAGGACGCTAAATTACTGTGGGAGTTAAGTCCATTACACGACAGAAAGTACTTCCATCTTTTTGAGCAAATATCGGGGTCGAGATTTCTTTTAAGGGGGTGAGGATGTAACACCTCGTAAAATCATGTCCAATGATGTGGTGACACGTGTAATGAACCCTAATAAAGTCAAACGTTGACTATGAGGGACTAATTTCGTAAAAAATCGAAAACCTTGATTATAGAAGGACTGAAAGTGTCAACATGCCTAAACTAGGCCTCTGAGTGACCTTTAACAAATCGAGAGCTTTATTATGTTTCATCATATTCTCAGGAATGCCTAATATTGGCTATGCAAGGCTTTTATGCCAATAAGTGAAGTTACGCGCAAGTTTGTAAATTAGAGGGGTTAAAAGCGTCAACATGTGTAATTACACCTCGGAATGACCTTTTAACGAACCCGAAGCATCGTGATGTAATATAATACTCTCAAGAATGCCTAACATGATCTACGTAAGGCTTTGATGCTATTCAATGACGATAGGCGCCAATTTACGCATTTAAGGGATCTAAAGCGTCAACTTTGGAATCTACGCATTTCGGTGACCATTTAGGTGAATGGGAGCGTAGTAATATTTAAGTACATGCTTGGGAATGCCCATTATGGGCCATGGAAGGCTTGGATGTCACTAAACGACATTCCGCGCCACTTTGTGCGATTAAAGGACTAATTGCGTCAAACTGCAAAAGTAGGTCGATTCGTATGGTAACGGACCTTCCGGAATATGACCAAGAGTTAAACATACCCTATTTATTCTTTATATAGCTTAGTTTTAGGCTTGGATGTGTTTGGTGCACAAAAATAAACTTTTAAGTCATGCAGGGACTAAAAGTGTCAAAAAGTGCACAAGTTTGCACTTTCGCGCATATCTTATGTTCTGAATATCTTCGGGCATCCAAAAATTTATTTAAGCACTAAAATATTATATTTTAGTGTTTGGATTGATAAAATTCCATTCGTCGCATAATTTGGATCGTTTTTCGCGTCCGTTCGTGTTTCGTCGTAATTCGACGAATAACGTGACCATACGACCAAAAGAACCGACATCCGTGATATTTTCAAGCATGTATTAAGTCCCCTATACTTTGACGTCCTTGTAGAGCCTTGAAAATGGCTTAACGGAGGTTAAATACGTCAAAAATACAAGTTATAGTGTGCAGGGACTGAAACTGCCTAACTGCCAAACTTGTTGTCTGAGCCTGACCCTCAGGCGGGCCGCGTAAAGCTTGGGCCATCCCTTACGCGGGCCACGTGGCCTGCATCTGCGCATATTTTTTTTATTTTGATTGGTGACCACTCCATTCACTCTAAACCAATAAAAATCGATTCCTTGGGCTGTAAATCAAGTTGGCCAGCTGCCATAACATTTGTAGTGATCCTAAGGACCCTCCTAACACATGTCTTGGTCCAAATTCATGTCCAAAACCTATATAAAGGATGAGTTTCATCCATTTCATTTGTCATTTTTCTCATTCCTTTATCTTATCCTTCAAACCTGGAGCTCCTGAACTGATTGGGAATTTTTCTTAGTAGAAAAGATAGCTAGGACCTGTTGTAAGTGTCTTGGCTCCCTCCTTAGTTCAGTCTTATGTTTTAAAAACCGAAAAGTCAAGATATCGTATATAAACTTTGACTTTCGAATTAAACTCTCATGGTTCAACCACTAACCAAATTAAAAGTGGGTATAAGACCATAGTTAGGTAGGTGATTAACCCCTGAAAGGGCACCTCCTAATTCCTTCGTTTGCTTAGTTAATTGTTGGGTCAAACTGTTTAATTAAAAAGTCAAACTTGGCAGAATTGTGATTAATAAGTAAAACCAATAATACAAAGGTTATAAATTATATTTAACACTTTAATAACTTGGGAATTATTATTTAAACATGTCTAAACATGTTTAACCCGACAATTCTAAGTTTAGGGTCGGTTCACAACCGAAAGTCGCGTAGTTTGACTTCCACGTTGACATTTGGTTATAAGCCGAATTAGACTAGTATGCCACTGATTTTAGGTTCCTTTATGATCGTATTATAATGTAGCATAACCCTCTGGGATTATATTACATGATCATACTAGTAATCCGAGTCTTATGTAAGTTTCCGTTAATATGCCATACTTTGACTATTATGCCCTTTTTAGCAAAAATAAGGTTTTAGACACCAATAAGCTTTCAAACAACTTAGGTACTGATATGTTAACATGTTTAGCATATTTTGATGTTATAAATCTGTTCATAAACTGAGTTCGCGTATAATGTAGTGAATTGTGCTTTAAAGTGACCAAAATGCCCTTTAGGTGCATAGATCGGTTTAAAGCATAATTCCTTGTACCAAACTCATTGCCTACTGATTTAATATCATAATTAGGATAATTTGGGATATCAATTCAGATTATAAACTGAGTTTATGCACAAGTTCTTGAATTATGTCTTCAAATGACGATAAT
This sequence comes from Helianthus tuberosus, assembly GCA_030545235.1. NCBI lineage: Eukaryota > Viridiplantae > Streptophyta > Magnoliopsida > Asterales > Asteraceae > Helianthus > Helianthus tuberosus. The sequence continues at coordinate 20,963,416 of CM060358.1, read as the reverse complement.
GCCCTTTTGGCACCTAAAATGGTTTTAAAGCATGATTATCATACGAAACCTTTTTACTACTAATATATCATATTAAATAACATATTTTGGTCATATAAACCTGACCGTAATATCAGTTTTCATAAAAGATCGCATATATCATCATTTAGCGACTTAATAGCCGTTTCGACGCGTAGTATGGTTTTAAACCATAACTACCAACCATGACTTGTTACCTACTGATTTTATAAATCATTTTAAATATATTTTTATAGTAGGTATATGTTATGAATTCAGGTTCCCAAATTAGCCTTCAAGCCTATGTGTGAAATTACCAAAATGCCCCTATGGAGCATAGTTTGGTTTTAAACTAGTGAGATTCCCCGCCGCTACGCGGCGGGAATCCAATTGGTAGAGTTTCGGTTCGCAACAATACCAACATTCACTATCGCAACCGAAAGAAAAAACAAAAGAAAGAAAACTAATTAAGAAACCCGTGATCGTTCAAAACGACGTCTACATGTGGTTTACACTTGACATCGATCAAACTCGAAAAAAGAAATGAAAATCGGTACCGATACCGGTAGTGATCCTCATCAAAGTAACTATACATATATAGTGTACTTTACGAAAGAAAAACTCTATTTTTAATCAACTCCATTTCACTTTTCAAATGTATTTAAATGGCAAATAAATTGTGTACAATATTAATTAATTACTTTTATCATGTATTAAGAAATAAGTTGTGTAGAATTCATCCAATGTGAGATGCTTACAACACTTCCTCAATGAAAGCAAGTTATCCAAAAATTCATACAAAGGTCAAAATCCAGTTGGTTCGATATTACATTTCCCAATTTTGTTTATGCCACACAAAGATGACTGCCTCATGCATACATCTATCCATAGAAACCCAGTAGCAGTTACATCATGAATCTGAGGTATTTTGTGACACAAATCAAAGCCATTTTACAATATATGATTTGGTAAACTGTAAAACATAGCCGTAGTCTCAGTTGTGATATTGGGACCTCTTTTAAAGGAGATATTCATGCAGCTTTATCACATACAAAAATGTTGAGAACTAACTACATCTAAAACATGTCCTAATATCACAACTGTGCAATCGAGAATGAGATGTCGTGACCAAACCATCTAAAAGAAGAGCAGATGTGCTACCACTACTTTACGCTGGATTGGTGGAATTGTTGCTTACCTTGGAATGAATGATATGTAAGAACCGTATTCTTCTACCTATCATCAATTCCAATTTGTGCTTTCATTAACCTGAAAATTAATTTTGCAATTCATTTATCAGATATCTTTTTCTCCTTCTTTTCGCAACTTTATATATTTTGGATCCAAATATTTTCACAACTTTATATATTTTGGATCCAAATATAATCAGTTTTATGGGAAACCGAACTCACATTGAAATCGTGTTTGCCATGCCAAACGAACAAATATATAACCTTTATTCAATGTTAGCACTTACAGGTTGAAGAAGCCTTAGATGAACCAGAGGACAAACATCATTGGCCCAACATAACAATCAGCAAGGCAACAACCAAAATTAGGAAAGAAACACAAAACAAACCAAGGCTTGAATTCTACAGAATAAACTTGTGTCCAAAATGAATATATTCAAACATATTTTGTAATCAACAATTTTAATTTTCTAAACAAATATTAAAAGAACCTCATATCTGTAAAACTCAAGGTTGTAGTCACTCTGTGGCTCAAACTTCCCGACAAAACATGGCTGCAAGGCGGGTTGCAGGTCCAAAACCCACCATCCACCGTCCTTGCCACGCCATATTCATCATTTTTTCGAAAAAAATTTGAACTCATCACAGCCAGCCAAGAAAACCGAGTAGATTTAGAAGTAACCGTAACAACCTACAGTTAAACGGCATGAACAAAGTAAAGGTGAAGGTAGTCAGAGGCCACCAACAACTAACGCCCCCACCAATCAACTAAACCCTAAAGGGTTAAAAAAATCAAATCAAACCAGAAACAAATAGTGCACACCATCTCAAACGACCGTCGCCATCGGCGTTTGAACTGCCGAGAACAAACGGCAAAACATCACACACCCAAAATACCTACAGAGCCAACGAATAATACCGAAAATACCCAAAGTACTGTTCAAAGGGTCAAACCAGAAATAAAGATAATGAACATCATCTCAAACAACCGCCGACTATGACGTTTGAACCATCGGGAAGAACCGGCGTCAACAGCGAAGCAGTCGAGAAGAACCGGCATCAACGGCGAAGTAGACGCCGGACCTGCCCCGTCTCTTTGGTAAACAACCAAACCAAAATCAGTCAGCCGGTAGACACCATCGGAAACGATGGTGGTTCTAGAGAGAGGGAGGAGGCGATGGGGATTTTAGAGAGAGAAACAAAGACAACTCTTCCATTTTCTCTCTCTAATGAGAGAGTACGCAGGTACTCCTCATTTTCTTGACTCACTTTTTCTAGATCACTATACTAACGGCAGTTAACGTTAATTCACTGTAGACACTGTTCATCAGTTATGTTGTGAATTAATATATATATATATGAATTATGAAAAACACATATGTTTGATATCATACTGATATTATATCATAAATATAGTATTTTAAAAGAATGTTTATGATCTTAACATCAGATTGTACCCAAGTTCCTTTTATACGTCATTAAATGACCAAAACGCCCTTACGGGGCATAGTTTGATTTTAAAACCTAAACGGGCATACAAGTTGATATCCCACTGATATTATAACTTGTTTAAAGTGTATTGGCATATGGAACTTTTTCATGACTCATCTGGTTACTCGTTAACGCTTATACGCGTACGGTGAGACTTATGTAACTAGTTTATGTAAGTTTGCTGAAACGGGTTCAACCTTATTGTTTTTACTTCAAAATCCAGAATGTACTTAGTGTACCCATATCATACAAGTCCTCGTACTTGTTGGGTCCGAATTACATTCTATTCCGGTCATCGCTTAATCTAGCGTAACGTACCGTTCTAGATGTTTAAGCTAGCAGGTCTAAGTCTACGACTTAAATAAAGACCGTTAGCATTCTAAATTGGTTATATATTACCATCACTCCAGACTAGAGCCACCTAGTAAAAGCTACCTGCATTTAGATAGATTGGATACGACTGAGTTATTTTGCTGTGAATCAAGTATTAGCTCAGGTAAATACTTTTAACTTATTTTCCCTTATACGGGCTTGGGATACGGTATCATAAGAATACCGCTTGTTCGGGTATGAGATCATTTAGTCGGATTGTGATTTAATAAATCTGCATAACACGTTTAAATATGTATTGTTTGATAACATAAACATTGGGGGTTAACGACCGTGTCCTGGATATCCTTGGCTCATTAAAGTTAAAAATGGCCACGACCTATGCACGGGGTGTAGGCATACACCCGACAGATGCAAATGCTAAAATATAAATAACCCACATGTTGGGGATAACTCCTTCGTGGGTTTTGTAAGTGGTGAGTCGGTTAATCATGACCGGCTTCAAAACCGGCCCCATATGTATGACAAACATGTGAAACAGTATACAAGATTTTATTAAAGATTGTCCCAAGTTATAAATGGTTTGTGCCTAGTGCACTTAAACCAATTTTCCTAAACCCTTTTCAAAAGAGTCAGTTAATTGTATTTACCAGTGAAAACTGACGTATTTTCCAAAGACTAAGTGGCAGGTACTACTCGTAATAGGCTGGGAGTTGCTCGGTGTCGAAAAAGAGGATCTTACAAATCCTTAAAGATGTCTTAAAGTCTGCTAAGCTTCATTTTATACATTCTGTAATGATCCTCCTGTGGATTTGACATTACAGACTTGTCTATAATAAATACTTTGATATTTTCAGACATTTGAGTTTGTAATAATATTTTATATTCCAAGACTTCCGCTGTGCTATTCTGTGTATGTTTGACCATGATGATATGAACTACGTCACGATACTCCCCACCGGGCCCACTGGTGATATGTGGAAATATCGGGGTGTGACAACAGGCTCACCCGAACCTGTCTCCATTGAGGCTGAACTGGCAGCCAAAGCTGCTGATGACAGAGGGCTGCTGTGCGCAGCTTCTGAGCTAGCTGAACTGCGGCCTAAAATAGCAGTTTGCTGCTGAAACGCAGCAGTGTTTTGCTGCTGATTTAGTCCACTTTGCTGCTGAGTTACTGTTCCAGATGCACCTTCTGGAGTGTACGAGTCAGGGTCTGACTCGGTAGCCGTCTCAGATGAGCGTCCGTCTTGATCCGAGTGAAGAACGACTGTACAGAATTCTGGGTCAGACCTGTTTTGTTTCCATTCCCGGCCACGTTTTTCATCAAATTTAACCGATCTTCGGATACAAATTTTGTTCTCAACCGGGTCATACATCCGAAAGGCTTTACACCCCGGTTCCGAACCAAAGTATACCATCGGTCTTCCTCTATCATCAAGTTTATGTTGATCAACTTTGGTTTCCGTTGCAAAACCCACATAACCAAACACGCGCAAAAACTCTAAATTCGGTTTCTTTTTTAATAATACCTCGTATGGTGTATTTGTATCAACCGCTTTCGTAGGACTTCGGTTGAGTACATAAACTGAATGTTTAGCCGCTTCACCCCAAAATCTTTGTGGCACCTTGGTTTGTTTTAGCATACACATCACCATACCTATTACAGTTCGATTGCGTCGTTCAACGACCCCATTTTGTTGTGGCGAATATGGAGCCGTAAGATGCCTTCGGATAGCATTGCTTTCACACCAATCATTGAACTCAGTTGATGTGAACTCACCCCCGCGATCAGTTCTAAACGTGCCAATCTTTAGACTCAAATCCTTCTCAACCAAAACTTTAAACCGTTTGAATGTCTCGAACGCTTGATCCTTGGATTTCAAAAGAAAACACCACATATAGCGTGAGAAATCATCTACAATTAAGAACATATACCTACAACCTCCTGGTGTAGATGGTGTGATGGGACCACAGAGATCACCATGTAGAAGCTCGAGTGGTCTAGTGGCCCGAAACATGGCTTTGGTCGGATACGGTTTTTGAGTCTGTTTCCCAATCAAACAACAATCACATATGTTTGATGGGTGGTTAATAACGGGCATACCACGAACCATGTTCTTTGACCCAATCTTCCTCATTGAATCAAAGTTAAGATGCCCTAGACGGGCTTACCAAAGCCAAGAAACATCATCAAGCTTAGAGAGTAAACATACCGGAGAACCAACCACGAGCTTGATTTTATACATCCGGTTAATTTCACGAAACACCTTCATCATAAGAGTTCTTGCTTTGTCATACACTAGTAAAACTTCATCTTCCATCACGACCTTGCATCCCATTTCGATAAGTTGTCCCAAACTAATGATGTTGGAACGAAGGCTCGGAATATAGTAAACTTCCGTTAGTATTCTATGTTCACCGTTTTTAGTTGTGAACAAGATTGAGCCTTTTCCTTCAATAGTAACACAAGAATCATCACCAAAACGTACCTTGCCGGTTACTCGTTCGTTTAGCTCCGAAAAGAATTCTTTGTTTCCCGTCATGTGGTTAGAAGCTCCGTTATCTAAGTACCATAAATTCTCTTCCCCATGCTTGGATTTGAATTTTTTCGGGTTCACATTCTCTTCATTCAAGTATACTGTCTCGCTTGAACACATCATAAACAAGGTCGCATCAGTTTCTTCCGTTTCAGCAAGATTTGATTCTTGCTTCCGTCCTGGACAAGTCGAAGCGTAGTGACCAAACTTGTCACATCTAAAACACTGAATTTCAGACTTATCTTTCTTCGGTTTCTGTCGGTTGTCGTTGTTTCTTTGACCCGAGCCCTTTGACCCACTACCTTTACCATTTTCTTGGTTTTGGTTGGTGTATTGTCCCTGACCCGAACCACGTCCACGACCTCGTCCCCTCCTTCCAGGACCATTACGACCACGACCTCCATTATTGTATTTGTGGTTTGAGGATGATTCCCCTTGAGAAAATAGTAATTGTCCTTGACTACCAACCGGATCTTTTTCCTCCTTAATTCGTTCCTCGAATGCCTTCAAACGACCTACCATATCATCAAAGGTAATAGTTTTCAAGTTGACCACTTGCTCGATCGAGGCCACCATGTGAATAAACTTTCTCGGTAAGCCATTTAAAAACTTCTTGACTAACTTGGGTTCATCGATCTTAGTACCCAAAGATTCCGCCTTCGATGAAAAACCTGATAATAATGAAGCAAACTCGTCCACCGTGCTTTGTTCCTTCATCTTCAGATTTTCAAAGTCAAACATTAGGGTTTGAAGCCGTGCCTCTCGAACCCTATCTGCCCCGAGATTCCGGGTTTTCAACGTATCCCACATCTCCTTAGCCTTACTCAGATTTCCGACTTGAAGAATCTGATTTTCCGGAATGGATTGAAACAACAAAGCGATTGCCATGTTGTTTTTCTTCACATCAACTGCTGTACCAGGTTCAATTTGTTCCCAAACTCCGTGTACATTAAAGATAGCTCTCATCCGCATGGCCCATATTGTATAATTTGTTTGAGTCAACATGGGGCACGCGAGTGAGGAAGTAGAAGCACCACCTGGTTCTTTAATTGACCCCGATTGACTACCTTCAGTGTCTGCCATCTTCGATTTCTTCTTGTAAACCAGCAAAGGTGTACTACCTTGATGTTCCAGCCCTTTGCAACCAAAAACACAATCTAGTTAGTTCTGAATAGTCTCTCAGAACAGAACCAAACTGCAACCTTCAACCGAAAAAACCCCTGTACTCGAGTCCGGTTTGCTGCTGTTGCAAATAACTCGAACCCGCCTAGTTCAAGTCTTTAAAAACTGATATGCCTGCTGCTGCTGTTACCTTCTTGGTTGAACAGAACAGAGAAGAAAAAACAACCCAGATCAGCAAACTCATTGCTTGCTGCTGATCGGATCTACGCAGGCCCTTGCTACTGTTATTGTCTCACTGAAAACGCTCCTGGCTGCCAAGAAGATCAACTTAATCGAAGTGGAATTGAACCTGCTCTGATACCAATTCAAAGCAGGATATGAAATTGATAACACACTCAATTAAGACTAGATAACTCCCAATCTTATTACTAAGAAAAATAGCTCAAAAACTTAGTAAGGTATATCCATACATCATGACTCGATATATGCCAGATTTATAGGCTGGACTTCAAACACTTCCAAACCTATAATAATAAACAAACTCAAGACCCAACCATCTTGTTGGTATCCCATACAATCTGCCAGGAAATGTGGTAAAGCAAGTGGGTGGAAGACAAAAGTGAGTGGAAGACAAAAGTAAGTGGAGGATAAAGGTGAGTGGAACCCGGGAATTAGGCAACAAAAACATCATCCTCGGTTGATCCGGAAACACCCACTTCTGATGCTCGAAACGACGACTTAAACATTAATTTGGACGACGAGGATGAGGATGTCGAGTTGGCCCGACCGTCCTGTAGAAGAAGTGGGAAAAAAGGGGAAAGGCGGGGTCGTCTTCGGCTAATTTCTAAATGAAGCGAGATTTCGAAGAGATGAACCGACGCCTACAAGATATTCGAGACCTCAGTCATAGGCGTTTAGAGACAATGCAATAAAGAAACGCCGAAAACAAAAAAATTGTCACGCTACAAGAATCGAGGCAAATGGAAAAAGACATATAACTTTTGTCTAAACCGATCGATCACCTCGTAGGAGACGCGTTGATCCTAGCGGAAATGTGTCGGCAACAAATCCATGACAAATACGGACTTTAGATTTTATGTTTTATTTTTTGCATTTTTCGGTTTTTTTATTTTATTTTTAGCAATGTAAATTTTTTTATTTAATGAAATATTATTAGTTTAAATTTGAAAAGAAAAAAAATTGGTAATCATTGGTTGGGGCATTATGAGACATTATACCACTACATCCATTTTAAACAAATGCCCCAATGCTGACTGGACTGTCACATGACGGATAATACCCAATGGTGAGGTATTAATGTATTATCTTAACCTCCCACTACACTTGGTCTAAGACCATGTGTAGTGGTTAAACAAAATAATGCCCCCACCATGGGGCATTATTCGACACGTGGCAGTCCAGTCAGCATGGGGCATTATTACGAAAGTGGCGTATTGGGGCATTATTCAAATAACGCCCATGCAATCATGGTACACGAAACAAGGTATGCAAATAGAATGTTCATGTTCCTTTATATACACACACGAAATATGTAAAGTGGGACACGAAACATGGTTAAAAAAAAAAAAAAAACTACTAGTCAGCATGGGATTGGCCAGTCAAACATGGTTGCATGCAATATTGGCGTTGTTTTAAAAACGCTGAACTAATTTTTTTCAAAAATAATGCCAAACAACGCCCTATGTAATGGGGTTGGGGGCGTTTTTTTTGAATTTTTTTTTTTAAATACCGCCCCACTTCGGGTGGTCTAAGTGAGAAAACAAAAAATACAAAACTTTTAAGTTTTTTTTTTTTGAAAGGCTGACTAATTTCTTTAATCTCTATCGTTTGTTGCTACAAAACTTTTAACTAATCAAACAAATACGGTCGAAAAGTTTTATATTTTTTCTCCCGAAAATAGTATGTATCCGAATATAATTTGATCACTTAGTTATACGAAGAAACGTAGAAAAATTGGTTCATGTGAAGCGTCATGACCAATTATTAAGTGCACATGCTGGCTTTATATATTCCAAAATTCTCATATTTAAATTAACAAACAAAAATAATTAATAGAAATAATCTATTTTTTTAGTAACTTTTTAGAAGTTTGCATTGATTTTTTTATTAATAATATATTTTAAATGGAGTAAAAGTATCAAGTTGTCCATACATGAAAGTCATATGCCTTAAGTTAATGTTAAAAACCAACGAAGTTTAGACTAAAAGACAAAATGCGTTACAAAAATTAAACATAAAGGATGTTTAGTGTGTTGTTTGACCATAAAGATTGAAACCAATAAGTTCATATAAGACTTTTTTGTTTTTGTTATTTTGTTTTTTTATAGAACATGTATTATGTTTGATGTTTAAAATTTATTAATCATTTAATAACGTGTCATCTATTAAATATATGGTTTATGTTGAAATAAATAATGTCTACTATATTTGACACAAATAGTATTATATTTATATTTACATTTGGTGTGTTGAACTGTTGATATATGGTAACTTTAGTTTTTTTTATATTACAGGTAATTCTAATAATCTAGATAACAGTGAAAGAATACTATTACATTAGTTTTATTGCTTTTATATTTTCTCCGCTTGTGGTATGCACATATTATATATATATATATATATATATATATATGGGAAGGTTCATTTGAGAAGAAATTTAATGTGAGAAGAAAAAGAATAAAGGGCATATTAGTAAAATACTATTTCATTTATAACTCATATCATTAATTTTTAACTCTTTAATTAATTAGTCAACTAATCATTAATTATCCTACATATAATCTACAAAACCTACACATTATAAAATTTTATCCTACATAGTCGAAATTTATCCTACACACCTCGAAATATATCCTATACAACTCGTAATTTATCCTACACAACTAGTAATTTATTCTACACTTTAAATTAAGTTGTTTTTTTTTAATTTGGTAAAAGTATATATTTTGAAAAAGAGTTACAAATTTAATTTAGTTAGTTATTAAAGGGGAAGAATACTAATTAATGATTTTTATAAGTTTACCAATATACCCTTCTATTAAAATTAAATGCAAATATTAAATGAAATAAAATGAAGCATTCTTATTGGTTGAAACTTCTTCTTTTTTCTTCTTACAAAAAAATTCATCTCATTTGAACCCTCCACTATATATATATATATATATATATATATAGGGGACCGCTAGAATGAGAACCACCTCGAGTTATGAGAACCGTGAGAACTACACCGTACGGGGCAAGTTGGACCAATTTTTTTTTTCATAAACGTAGATGAGTGTATCACAAACACATATGTAAAAAAAAATTCAAAAAAAAAAATGTCGTGTGTGTAGTTTTTTACACCACAAGTTTGGTGTTTACGGGCACCGTAAACAAGTTTGGTGTTTACGGGCACCGTAAATTTACGGTGCCCGTAAACACCAAACTTGTGGTGGAAAAAACTACACACACGACATTTTTTTTTTTGAATTTTTTTTACATATGTGTTTGTGATACACTTATCTACGTTTATGAAAAAAAAAAATTTGGTCCAACTCGCCCCGGATCAAGAGGTTCTCACGGTTCTCATAACTCGAGGTGGTTCTCATTCTAGCGGTCCCCTATATATATATATGTGTGTGTGTGTGTGTGTGTGGGGGGGGGGGGGGGGGGGGGGGGGGCTTTCAGAAGACAAAAGTGAAAGTGCTGTAATTTTAACGTTATTTTACTAATTTTGTGAAAATAACGTTAAAACCGATGGACGGTTAATCATGCATCATGTCGAACTACCACGCCGCCACAATCAATCCCTAACTCACGATTCAGCCATATGTGAACCGTGAATCACAGATGCTCTTCTTAATTCAAGTACGTTTAATAATCTCCGGTTAGCTCCATCTAGAAATTAAGGTACGAACTCAAACATCTAGGCCTTAAGTTTAACAATCGTCGTTGAATGAGATGATTAGAGAATGAAGGGTTGCAAGACATGATTTTTTTAACGATGCAGGAGATGGTTTTTGAATGAAGGGGTTAAATAGCGTTTTTAATAGGGTTGATATTTGTGTTAAATGTGAAATGACATAAATGCCCCTTATGTGAGGGGCACATGATCATCTTTTAACCATTTAATTGGACGAAGTAGTGACGAGGGCCGAAATGATTAGAAAAAAAAACGTTGGAGTCTCAGATGTTAAAAGATTTCTTTTTGATCTTATAGGGTTAAAGCGAAATAACCACATGAGCCAAAATCATAATTTACTCTGTGAAACTATCACAATAGAATATGACAGACAGACAGATACTATAAAAAAGATGGCGTTATTTTTTTATTGACTAAATCCTTTGTTTACATTTTTTCGGTTATAACATTTGGGATCAAGTACAAACCTCAATATCTGTAAGAACTCTAAGAACCAACCAATTTGTGACATTTGTCTTAAAAAAAATAGAATAAGGGTATTTCAGTCTTTTTGTATTACCTTTTTTTCATTTAAATAATTCCTGATTTTAATTATCCCTATATTCATGGAAATTTTGAAATCATAGATTGAATACGTAACTTCCCATTCTAGATTTTAATCTGCGAACTTCCAATTGCGATTTACATGCAGATTGTTGATTTCATCGATTTTGATCGATTTTATATTTTTTGATCGCTTCTTATGATGGATTCAAACACAGGAACGTCAGTTGAAGGATCATCACCAATTGAAGTTACACCAGGTAATTTGTTATTTGTTTATTTTAAAAATTGGTTTGTTTTTCAGATTCACCATCAAGTTTTACTTTTTCATTAATTTAAAGATTGAATCTAGAGAGTTCTAACTATAAACCTGTATTGTGCAATTTCTCTATACGGTTTTTTTTTGGTTTCATGGTAGTGGTTTTTCATAACTCATGTGCTGATACGACTGGCTTATGTGCTGCGTAGATGATTTTGTGGTGTGTTTTCTGGTTGGTTTCATCATCATATCCAAAGTGCTGATACAAATCGCAATGTGCTATCATGATATCAAAAGTGCCATTTTTCGTAAATATGTTTTTTTTGTTTTCCAGCAATACCAAATGTGCTATTTAAAATTGACATGGTGATGATCGTATCGTTGACTATTAAGCTTTGTTCAGTTGTTATGCATTATGTTTAGGTGGTATGATGTTTAATCCAGTTCAATTTTTTTCATTTTATATGTAGAGCGTAGATATGGAACTGGAATTGTCCGGAAATCACCACGTACGGGTAAAATTACTTATATTCCGGATGTAAATATATCTAAAAGACCATAAGTCGGTATGCGCTTTAGGACACTTAATGAAGCATATGCGTTCTACATGTACCGAAGGAAAACCGGAAGCCAGTTGATCCAACTTTTTAGTTTTTAAGTTTTTTTACAAGTCTTTTTTTCCGAGTTATGTATTTTTTACAAGTCTTTTTTTAAGTATTTTGTACTCGCCGTTATGGGTTTTTAATTTCAGTAAGTCTTTTGGTGTGGTTCATATTTTTTTCTATAAAACTTTAAGTGCTGATTTCTGTACATATCTTGCGTGACTAACTTTATATCAATGTGCTAACCTTATGTGCTAATTTCTGTCCAATGTGCTACCAATGTGCTAACTTTCAATATTATGTGCTTATTGTTCAATATTATGAACTTAACTTTTTTGTGTTGACCATGATATGAGACTGAACTCGTTAGAATTTGACCATGATATTGGGTTTTCCAACGTAATGGTTTATATTAAACCCAACTTTTTTTAAGTTTTCAAATACAATTGATACGTTTCAATTCAAAATGTTTACGGGTTAAGAGGCATACTATTCACCAAAATACGATATCCATCAATATTGAAATACGCAAGTCTTCAAAATATCGACATACACAAAAACCATAAGCAATGTTCTAAACATAAAAATTCCGTCAATCACAAAAGCCTAATGCATTGTTCTAAACATATGAATACCAAAATACGGTGCTAACTAAATACTTAGAAATCGGTCACCCTCTTATTTATCCTCTTATATGCATCTTTCATGAGCTCTTTTCTCGATGCTAGATCCAACGCTTTAAATCTACGGACTTCATCCAACACAAATTCTTTGTGACTGTTAATGTTTGACAATAGGATTTTCGCTAAGTATTTTAACCGGAGATCATTTAATTCGTACACTTGATTTTGTGATTCTTCTCCCAACCCACATTTCCAATTGTTCGCTATTTCTCCCTTGAAATATTCCATGTGTCTCATCGCGAGGATACCATAATCATTTGAATTATTTGTTGTTCTCCATCTAAGTTCCAACCTAGTTGGTTCACAGCTCAATAGGTCGTCTGCAGCTGGGTGTTTACTTGCTCTCAAGTATTGACACAAAGCAGTTGTCTGTTTCAATACGCATCACTATTAGTGTTTGTAAAAGGTAATTTTGTTTAATAATTTAAAATAGTTACACTTACAAGCTTTCGTGGTTGGCCGCCATACAATTTAACATTATATGCTCCTCCCCTCAGATTGTCCAACACTTATATTGAGCCTTTTTTAAGGTTGAAACATATTACGTAATAATGTTTACCATATAGCATTGGTATGATAAGGAGTTCCGTATCAACAAGATCTTTCTTTCCTGCGCTTACCAATATATCTTGCAGTGACTTTCTAAATTTCGCTGCTCGTGCGGCCTCCTTAACCTTGCCCCGACCCGCAAAATCGCTGTCGTTCTAATATAAATCACAATACATATGGCAGCACCGTTAGTTCATCAACTTGTATAACATAGCGCATATTCGTTTTCTGATCGACTCCTCTTTTTTTTTATCTACAAATAACACTAATGTTGACGAAATAAAGTTGCAATTGTTCAAAAACATAAATACTTACATCTCTTCGTTTTCTGATCGACTCCTCTTTTTTTTGGATCCATCAGAACCGTTTCCTATAATTTTTATATACATAATATTAGTATTTTCAAAAAGGAAACTTAATTGTATCATAATACAAGCCGTCATTGCCTTTTTATTAAACCTTAACATTGTTTTCGCTTTCATATTTTTTTGAAATGGCACTTTAATTGTATCAATCTTGTATCCCTTACCTTTGTTGGAGGGTGGTGTTTCTAAACCTGCATGAACATAAGTAAAACCGTAGAAAATAGTTTTATAAACATCTTAAAACATTGTGTCTATTCAAATGAGTAAACCTTTCGAGGACTTTGATAAAACTTTGAACCCCTCAACTTTGTCACCCTTTTCATTTTTGGTTCTTGGAGAGACTGAAAATACAATAAAATCAACAGCATAACAACAACACGACAATCAAAATAATCATATTAATACAATGATAGCACACCTCGTTTAGCCGTCCTAACATTCCCTTCTTGACTCCTATCTGATGCAACATCGTTCGGAACATCTTTGTGATCTACTGTTTTTAAGGACATTAAACACATGTATAAGTCTCAAAAAGCCAAAATAAATACAACCATAACACATGTATGATTCATCTGTAATTCCAAAAAACCCCAAAAATACCTTTTCGGCTAATGTTTCTTTTCCTCTGTGTATCATCCATATTTGGTTGGCCCCAATCCGATGTTCAGAACCTGTTCACCACAGTCAGTACATACTAGCAACATAATATATAGAAGTCAGCACAAAATAATAATTTGAAGTTAGCACATCATGTTAGACATAACCGCAACCCGTCAGATACCACCACCCAGTAGCACAGACTGTCGTCGACATAACCGCCAACACACACACCACCGGGGGAACTTCCATTAACAAAACTCGGTGTCACCAATCTGTGCTCACATTACAGCAGCACATCAGACAACACAAACATCCCATGAACGACATATGTCAGTTGATTCAACAAAGCCTAGTTTACTAACAATCTGAACTTCCGATAGCACAAACATTCAATGAACGACAATCAGAACTCCCCCCTAAAATAATCATGTCCAAGCAGCATCCCTCCCCCCCCCCCCCCCAAAAAAAAAAAAAAAACCCTAACAACCTGAACTAGGAGACGAACCACACAAAATTCTCAAAAAGAAAAACCCTTACCTGATTTCAAGTCTCCTCGATCAATCAGCACAATATTCTCTTCACGTTGCTTCTATCTTCAAAGGTGGACTAACAGAGATTTCGGAGATAGCACAGTTTCCGTGTTTGATGATGAAGAAGATTTCAAGTCTCCTCGATCGATCAACACAATATTCTCTTCACGTTGCTTCTTTCTTCAGGCCGGGTTGAGATCCTGCACAGTTTCTGCGTTTGATGATGAAGACGATTGTGAATGTTCTTATGCGACGTTTCGGATAGGAGAGAGAGAGAGAGGTACAGTTATTCGCAAAAGTTAGGGACCGACAGATAAGTTCGGAGATTTGGTGGGGTATCCAAATAGCACTTTTACTATATTACCCCTATTCTTATAACGATAATAATTAAATATAAGGTTTTTAATGGTAATCAACACTAACCATTGATCTAAAAGTTGGATGGCTCAGATCTGTTCTTATAGTTCTCACAGAATGTGCTGTTTGTACAGGATCTCAACCCATAACATAGTTTCTTCATCCATCACTTTCCTAGACGACCATCACGAACACCCGCAAACCTTCCATCACTTATGGGTAAACACATGCCCCAAAAGCTACATCATCACAATAGTCAATAGCCAAGTCAATAAAAGCAAATTCTATCACAAATTTTTTTTTTAAACAAAAAACAAAAATTAAGAAACTTACAAGGATCCGTGGGTGAAGGAGTAGCATAACTAGTATCACACACGCCATTCGTCCGAAAGTTGAGGTCAATAGCATAAGACGCATGATTTCGTACAGTGTTGGGATCAAAACATGACCCCCCTGGTTGGATCTCTTTACAGTCGAGTTGTCCACATAAACGGTCAAGTGTTTGTTGCATCACCGAGTCTGAAGCTTGGGCTTGTGCCACACACCACGTTTTCCCCTATTCAATCATCAACAACCAAAACAAAACAAAACATTAAAATAAACGGTTATAATTTATGCGTATTCAATCATCAACAACCAAAACAAAACAAAACGTTAAAATAAACAGTTATAATTTATGCAAGAATGGATTGGATATTTGTGATGTCTTACTTCTACAAAATTGGAGCACGCTATGACGAAGAAGAAAGCAATAAAGCACAATGAGAAAATTACTCTTGCCATGAGGTTATGCAATGTTTTGTGAATGCTCGTTTGATTATATAATGTATAGGATTTGTAACGGTAAGACCGAAATTAATATATGTTGTTAAAGTGAATATTTGAAATTTTGTGCAATTAAATGCATATTTTGTAACATAAGAATCGTAAATCTTCCATCTAAATACATATACAATATATAACCAATAATCTCTATATCAAGTGGTAGAAAACATGCATTTTTCTTGGGAGATACAGGTTCAACTCTCACATGATGCAGAGTGAGACACTGATCCTAGGTCGAGTCAGGTGGTCGATGACGGTTGTGTGGCATTAGTACTATTTGACACCGTTTTACGTCCCGCCGCAACGCGGGGTGTGCTTTGGTGGTTTCTCAAAAAAAAAAAAAAACGGTTATGCATATTGTTGTAATCTTGGCTTTGGGGTTTTTTTTAAAAAAAAATGATTTTTTTACATTTCACCCAAAAATATTTCATAAATTACTTTTAACCCAAAACTATTTGTTTTTTTTACTTTTAACCCAAAACTTTTTATCTTTTGCAATATATCCTTACAACTTTTTTTTACTTTCAACTTTGTCCTTTATAGTTTTCATTTTACGCAAATTTTTCGCTTTATGCTTGGTTCTAAATTTTGTGACTTAACACATCGCAACGTGCGTTTTTAGTTTAACGTTTTTACGTTTCGTTCTAAATTTTGCGAGTTAACACGACGCAATGTGCGTGTGTGGGTGAATGTTTTTACATCGTCATCTTTTTCCCGTTTGACATGTTCAACATAACGTTCGGATCTTAGATCGACTTAGTTATAACTAAAGAATCACCGCCGCATTGCGGCGGGTCGCAATTCTAATTTATATTTACATTTGGTGTGTTGAACTGTTGATGTACTGTCGCAACCCCCGATCCCTATTTCCCGGGAACGGGCGGCCGCGAACCAGTGTCGGTGGTATCCGTATGTTTAATCATTTTGGCAGCGGAAATTTCATCAGGACCGTAGTTAGGAAATATTTTATCAGAGTAAAACCACCATATTTTATATTAATAACCACATGGGTAAAACCCAAGTTTCTTATTACAACATGCTTATAGGGATAAACCCTATTTTATTGAATTTAAAACATCGTCTTTTAGGTAACTTTTATAGCCACATTTTTCCAATCCTTCAGTGCTCTCCAACTGGCTTTCTTCTAATTAGCTTTTATATTTTGTTACCTGAAACGCGTTTTAAAAATATTTGTCAGTGGGAAATATTGGTGAGTGAATCCCAGTTTAATCAAAACATATTTTATCATTAAACAGTATTGAGAGCGATCACATTGTTTATATCTACACAATTACTCATTCAGTACTTACCACTCGACCGTATCTATGGCTATGGTCATATCACACATTGGCTATCCCGTTGTCCAATTGTGAAGATTATCAAGTAATGTATACAAAACCCCAATATACCGGCAGTAGTTGAAGACTACAAAGACTCAATCACTGCTTAATCACATTATAAAATATTTAAGGTTTTGTAAAAACAGTTTACAAAAAGGAGATTACTCACATTGTTGTCTTAGATTTCCTTTAAGGGTTCCTGGTGATTATCTATAATTTTACACAAATGCATACGTGTTAGTATAATAACCCATTATTTATATTGATGATACCCTCCCCGAGACGGCATTCCAACGACTACGTCGAGCAGAACCACGACAGCCGTTACGAAACCCTGGATCAATCGGGCAGCGTATCTAATACATAACCGGGGTTATGATACTTACAACGGAGCAGAACTTCGTTAATTAGGGGGATATTATACCCGAGATTATGCTTACTATTTAGAAATTCGAGTGAGAAAAGAAGTGTGAGCGTCGGAAAATGAAAGCCGAAGCCCTCTACTTATAGGGTCTGATTTCGGGTTTTACGCGGCCCGCGAGAGGGTCTAGGGTAGGCCCTAGCTATGCTGAGTCGACTCGTAGCCTCCACACGCGTCCTGACACGTGGCACGCTAGGGTGCGGCCTGATCTTCCAGCTATCGCGGCCCGCGACTGGATTGCCTAGGGGCTTCGCGCCCCGCGAATGGCACCAATTTCTTGTTTTTATTTAATATTTAATTATATAAGGTAATTTGGGCTTGGTTTTTATTTACGGGGTATATTTTAAGACATATTGGGATAATTTAAACATATTAGGGGTGTCGAAAAATATTTTGGAGGGTTGTTATATCCTCCCCACCTTGTTTTTAGAACTCGTCCTCGAGGTCTACTGGAACAGGTGTGGGTATTTCCTTTGCATTTCTGATTCAAGCTCCCATGTGTATTCTGGTCCTCTTTTGGAGTCTCACTTCACTTTGACTAGAACTAATCTCTTGTGCTTGAGATTCTTAACTTTCCTGTCTTCAATCTGTAGAGGCCTCTCTACAAACTTTAACTGCTCATTTACCTCTATATCCTTAAGAAGTACTAATAGTGATTCATCAGTTAGGCATTTCTTAAGATTAGATACATGAAATATATCATGTATTCTTGCCATTTCCTCTGGCTGTTGTAGCTGATAGGCAACAGGTCCTATTCTTCTAATAATCTCAAAAGGTCCTATATACCTGGGACTTAGCTTTCCCCTTTTGATGAATCTTACCACTCCTTTCCAAGGAGAGACTTTCAATAACACCTTGTCTCCTACTTGAAATTCCAATGGCTTTCGTCTATTATCTGCATAACTCTTTTGTCGATCGCGTGCTGCTTTCAGTCGCTCCTTGACTTGAATGATCTTGTCTGTTTTTTCTTGTACTATTTCAGGTCCAGATAATTGCTTTTCTCCAATTTCTGCCCAACAAACTGGAGTTTGGCACTTTCGTCCATAAAGTGCTTCGAATGGTGCAGCATTGATACTTGTGTGATAACTGTTATTATAAGAAAATTCTATCAATGGTAAGTGATCGTCCCAATTACCTCCGAAATCAATTACACAATCTCTAAGCATATCTTCCATTGTCTGAATTGTCCTTTCGCTTTGTCCGTCCGTTTGAGGATGATAAGCTGTGCTTAGATTCAACTTGGTTCACATAGCTTTTTGGAAACTTGTCAAAAAATGAGAGGTAAAACGACTATCTCTGTCAGAAACAATTGATAGAGGAATTCCATGTAAAGAAACTACTTCATTTACATATAATTTAGCTAATTGTTCCATACTAAGTGTTTCCTTCATTGGTAGGAAATGAGCTGACTTGGTTAGTCTGTCTACAATCACCCAGATTGTATCATTACATTTTCTTGTTTTGGGTAATTAGGTAACAAAATCCATTGTTATCAATTCCCATATCCATACTGGCATTTCAAATTGTTGCAATAAACCTGAGGGTTTCTGATGTTCAGCTTTAACTTGTGAACAGGTTAAACATTTTTCAACATATGCTGCTATATCCTTTTTCATTCCTATCCACCAGAAATTCTTTCTTAAGTCTTGATACATTTTATCACTTCCAGGATGCATCGTATACTTAGACTTATGGGCTTCTTCTAATATACGATGATGTAGGTTTCCTAATTTAGGTACCCACATTCTTTTATTATGGAATCTCCAAATTCCATCTGTTCCTTGTTCTAATTCCTTAATCATTCCTTTTAACTTTTCAGTATCATCCTTGATTACTGATTCTTGTGCTTTTCTAATCTGTTCATTTAAATCTACTTGCAGATTTAATTTAAGTGAACGTACTCTTTTTGACTTTTCATGATATTTTCGACTTAAGGCATCAGCAACTACGTTTGCTTTTCCTGCATGATACTGGATATCACAATCATAATCACTAAGCATCTCCATCCAGCGTCTTTGTCTCATATTCAACTCCTTTTGCCCAAAAACATATCTTAAACTCTTATGATCAGTGAAAATAGTAAACTTACTACCGTAAAGGTAATGTCTCCAAATTTTCAGGGCAAAAATTATAGCTCCTAATTCTAGATCATGTGTTGAATAATTCTCTTCATGATTCTTAAGTTGTCTAGATGCGTAGGCTATAACCTTTTGACGTTACATCAACACACATCCATAACCTAACTTAGAAGCGTCACAATAGACTATAAAGTCTTCAGTTCCTTCTGGTAACGCTAGTATGGGTACGTTGGTCAATCTTTGCTTAAGAATTCTAAATGCTTCTTCTTGTTTTAATCCCCATTCAAACTTAACGAATTTACATGTTAGATTAGTTAAGGGAATGGCTATTCTAGAAAAATCTCGAATAAATCTTCTATAATAACCGGCCAGTCTTAAGAAACTTCTAACCTCAGTTGGTGACTCAGGGGTTTTCCATTTGGTAATTGCCTCGATTTTTGTAGGATCCACATGAATTCCTTCATGGTTAACTAAATGTCTTGTTCTAACCAAAACTCACACTTCGAAAATTTAGCATAAAGCTTTTCTTTTCTTAATAAACTTAGAAGTGCGTGCAAATGCTTTGCATGTTCCTCTTTACTCTTAGAGTAAATGAGTATTGTAAGACCCTAATTCGTATTTGACCAACAGTTGCAGCGGAATTTCATACCGTAAAATTTCTTTCATTACAAACATCTTAACTTACTTGAAGTTCATTTTAAGGTAACACTTTTACAATGATTACATCAATCGAACTCTTTTACTAAGTAAATTCATAACTTATTTTTTTTACCATATTACATTCACCAACTTTCCCCGTACAATCTATCTTGTGACTCGGTCCTTGATCTCTACTCCTCGATGATCCTTCGTGTCTCGTACAACATGCACTCACCACATACGTTCATTACGTTAGCACACATTATAAACATACCAAGATTCATACTCATATACTTCTCATTCCGATATTCCTCTACATTTAAGCTTTCCATGTAAACATCAATCCTGGTGAGACTTCAATAGTGTACCTGCATTACTGTTAGGCCCTTTAAGGTTTATGGATAAGCTTATAGGTGGATTAGTAGGTATTGTGGGTTAATTATGGGTTTTGGGCCTAATAGTGTAGTTATGGGCCTAGGGTTTAGGGAGCACACTCCCTAATCTCTTTCTATAAATAGTAAATGATGTAATAGGTGCATGGTTGGTGATTTTGGAAAATCTTGTATTGGACAATCATTTGTATGCAAGATTAGTGAAGCATTTTGAATATCAATCATCCTACTTTTCATCTTTATTTCTTTTACAACTTGTTTGTGTGATTCCGCCACCTTACAAGTTGTGCGATATCATTGTGATCTCGGTTTCGGGACTTACAATTGGTATCAGAGCCTGTTGAACCTGATTTCCAGGCTCAGATCTGATATCGCGTCGGTTTTTGTTCACTGTTACTGTTCCGGTTTGGGTACTGTTCCGTGTTCTGGAGTTCTGCTGCTTTTCAGAGTTTTTCTGCTGATTCCGGACAGTCTTCAAAGGATTTCGGACGATTTCGGACTGCTGTTTATCATCATGGATTTGAAGTTTGCTTGATTTCGGATCGTATCATCAGATTTCGGATCGTATCATCAGATTTCGGATCACAATCATCAGATTTCGGACCCCAATCATCAGATTTCGGACCACAATCATCAGATTTCGGATAAGATCATTAGATTACGGACAATCATCATCAGATTTCGGATAAGATCATCAGATTACGGACAATCATCATCAGATTTCGAATCAAGATTATCAGATTTCGGATTAAGTTCATCAGATTTCGAATTAAGTTTGTCATTTCGGACTCAAAGAAATTTCGGACCTCTGTGCGTCTCACCGTTTCGGATTCAAAGTCATTTCGAACCATTTCGGATTCATAACTTCATTTCGGACCTCAGACTTCATTTCGGACCTCAGACTTCATTTCGGACCCCAGATTTCGGACCCCATTTCGAATTCAATCTCAAATCATGTTGAACCAATCCAGTGTCATGAACGGTGTTGTTACTGCAGCCGATCTCGCTAATGCCACACTGGCTGCAATCCAGACTCAGTCTTTGGCATTTCATCAAGAACTTGACCAAGTTATCGGCACATCCACAAAAGTTCCACGTTTCTTGTATGGGGATGACTACTATGAATGGAAATTTCGTTTTGAACAATACTGCAAGGCAAAAGAGCCTCACGTTTGGAGAAGTATCAAAAACGGGGCACGTGTGATCATGTATGCCACTGAGGATGACCCTCAAACTCAAATTTCGAAGCCCGAAAACGTTTTCACTGATGATGACAGAAAGATTGTTGCAGAAGATGAAGCTGCTTATGGTACTCTGTCAATGGCTCTCGGACCAGACATCTCGATTGGAGTCAGAAACTGCAAAAGCGCCAAAGAAATCTGGGACACACTAGTACATCTGTTTGAAGGAAACGCAGATATGAAAGCCAGTCGTGTTAACATGATGAACCAGCAATTCAGCTCCTTCAATCATATCTACGGAGAAACGGTTGAAAATCAAATCAGAAGATTCGTTAAGCTTGTATCTCAAATGGTGAGTGCTGGAATCGATGTCTCAAACAGTGCAATGAATCGTCAATTGCTTAACTCTCTACCTAAGGGATGGGATGCTGAAGTTTCAATGATCAAGCATACCAAAGATCTGAGTGAAATGACACTAACTGAGTTGATTGCCACTATTAAGTCTTGCGAGATCGATAATAAGCAAAGAGAAATCAATCACAAGAACTCTCTGATGGCTGCAGGAGTAACCAGTCCAAACAACGCTGCACTGATGTCTCAAGCTCATCCAAATCTGGTTTTCAGTCCTGTTCATGGAATGGTGAATCACAACCCAAACATTGTTTTCAGTCCCATCTCTGCCCCAAAGCCAAATTATGTGCATGGAATGGCTGCTCCTTCCTCTCAGGCACCTTGCTGTCAATACCACAAATATCGCTGCTCCACAATCTCAACCCCAGCCTCAGCCACAACATGCAAATGCAGCTTTCAGTTCAAACACTCAGTCTGCTCCTCAGAACACCCCATCAGTGAATCACATGGCTTTCTTGACCAAACAGAATGAAGAAAAACTTGCACTTGCAGCCTCTATGATCAACAGTTTCAACGCCTTCTTGGCAGGAGAACTCATACCTTCAACAGAACTGACGCCAGAAGTGAATCAAGTCGTGGAAGAGGACTTAGATGAGCTGGATGTGGCTTGGAACATGGCTATGTCAGCCTTTAAAGCTGATAAGTTTGCAAAAAGATATAGGCGTCGTCCTATGCATGCTAGTCCAAATTTTCTGAAAAACAGGCTGAGGTGCTACAGGTGCTATGAACCAGGATATTTTGCTAGGGATTGCAAGAAGGTTGTGACAGGGTATGAAGCTACTCAGGCAGCTGCAGCAAGGAACAAAGAGAGGTCTATGGTTCCCGTCACGCCTGCAGAAACTGCTGCCTCAAGTGGACAGGGAAACTCTGGAGCTGGAAGAGCTTTGATTGCTCAAGAGCAGAATGGTTTTAGCTGGGCTGATGCTGTTGCTCAAGTGGAATCTATGAAGCTGTCTGAATCTGCTGCTGTGGACAAGGTTCATCAATGCTTAATGGCCATGACCGAGGAACCAAAGTCACTCGCTGAGACGGTAAACTCCCTTTTATGTACTGAACACTGTAGGAAGAAAGTTGCTTTGCTGAGATCTCAAAATTCAGCATTAATTACCGATTATAATACTGTGATGGGAAAGTACATCAGTCTTCGAGAGAATAACAATATTCTCTATGAGAAGATTGAAGCACTTAAAAAGGACATAGCACAACTTCACAGAGACGTGAACCAGCAGCAATGTTGGGTTCATGACTATAAACATAGACTCACAGTCAAAACTCTTGAATGTCACTCTGTGAAGGGTGAGCTAGAGCTCCTCACTGGAAAGTACAAACAGAACGAGTTAAACATCAAGAAGTTTGATACTTCCAGTGCCACAGTCCAGAATCTGTGTAATGTGTAACTTGCGTATCAAGAAAACAAGGGAAAGGGTCTGGGGTATAAAAAGGTTCCGCCACCATACAATCATAATTATTCCAGACTGCCAGTCACTGAGCAAGAAATGGAAAATTATGATACTATGATGTATGGCAAACCTAGTGATTATGTTGATTATGATCCATCTAAGTCTAAAAGGAGTCAATATACTGATTTCAAGAAACCAATGAGTTTTGTGAAAATTGAAACTGTTCAAAATAAACCAGCAGATAATGAGTCCGATCAGAAAAATGAAACCATTATAAATGCTGAAACCAAAACTGAAACAAAAACGGAACCGGTTAACAAACTTGCAGAGGAGATGAAGGAAAGTTCATCGAATTCTGATTCTGTTGAAAATACTAACTTTTCTAGTTCGTGTGCAGAGTCAGTAAGAACTGAAGAAGAGTCTAAGGAGGATGATGAATCACATCAAAGTGCTGCTAATAATGTTGTTTCTGATAAAAATGGCATTTATGCTTGGAACGCTGTTTTTTCTTGGTTTGCTGAGACTTGGGGTGTTCCCACTAAGACTGATGAATTTGGTGCTATTATTTTAGATTATGCATGTGATAAGAATGACTTTGTTGAAAATGCTGAAAATGTTGTGAATGTTGAGAATGATGTGGCAGGAGAGCCTGATGTATCGTCTGAGGAATTCGAAACATCTGTTTCAAATAACTCAAAAAACCATACTGATAATTCGGAATACCACACCTGTACGTCTGAAACATTAAATGACACATCAGACACTCCCTGCAACAATGATGATTTTAATATAACAAATTGTGATGATGAAAAATTTACTGTTGAACAGGGATCATCTGATGATCTTGGCAATCAATCAGAGGATTCAGGGATCCCAGATAATGAGCTTAAATCTTCAAACGTCTCCGATTGTGACAATCAATCAGATTCTTGCAGCGTTACTAAAGAAGAAAGTCAAGTTGTCTTCGACACAGACTGCTTATCATCTGAGTTACCAGAATCATCAAATTTCGAGAACTCAGAAGGTGATTTGACTGAAGAGGAGACATCCATAGAATCCTATCCTGTAGAAACTCATGAAGACATGGAAACTATGGAGAAGGAATTCATTGAAATCAATTCCACAGTTGAATCAAATGATGAAACTGTAGAAGAAATTAATATGGAAACCTTCTCTCAAGATTCTCCTGAAGACATGACCTCTACAGAAAAGGAAGATGTGAAAGTAACCTCTACAGACAGCTCACCTATTGATCCCAACAGTAACCTCAACAAGACAGAATCGTCTGAATCTGTTCCCCTTAAAAGAAAGCGATCGCGTAAAAACAGAAGGCCGAAAAGGAAGAATGCAAAAAGGGAAACCTCAAATCTCAAGCAAACTGAACCTAAGCTCAAGGGTAAAGTTGAGGATACTAACTCTTGTGCTGACAGCTGTAAAGCGGGTTCCTCCAAGAAAAAGCACACTCCAAGGCACTCAGCGACAAATAAATTGAAAAGACATGATCAGTTCTCGAGAATAACACAAGCTGAACTAGATGTCTTTTTCTCAAAAAGGCAGACATGTTTTAACTGTGGAATTCCGGGACACATCACAAGAAATTGTGTTCATCCTTCCTACTACTCTTGGAACACATACCATCAGAAGGCCATGCACTCCAGTTTTATCAAACGACAATGTCCAATGGCAAGGCCTTCTGACAGAGACTGGAATCTGACCAAACAGGAAAAGCAAAAGTTTTTTTTAAAACAAACAGTTTTCAAGACAAGACAAAATCATTTTCCTTAAACAGAAATGTATCAGATGCTAAAGATTGGAGACCAAAAGCTCCTGTTAGATCCCAGTCTCCGTGTTCACAACCATCAACTTCTACCGCGTCACCAAAAGTCACAAACAATGATAAAAACTGTATGATCTTTCGCGAAGTCACCTACACAGATAGCGATGGTAAACTCAGGTCCTCTATGGCCTGGGTTCCAGTCTCTAACTGATTCCGTATTATGTGCAGGAACGACTATGGAGGGCTATCTTTAGACTCTGGTTTATCGATAGTGGTTGTTCTAGGCACATGACGGGAGACATATCCCAGTTGAATGACATCAAGATATTCGACGGTGGATGTGTCAATTTCGCGGGAGGAGAATCAGGAAGAATCACCATGAAAGGCACTGTCAAGAATGGCGTCCTCACTTTTTCAGATGTTAATTATGTCCCTGAGCTTAAGCATAGTCTACTGAGTGTATCGCAGATGTGTGACAAAGGAATGGAAGTTCTGTTCACTAAGAGTGGGTGTGTCATCCTGAAACCTGGAATCCTCATACCTGAAGACTGGTTTCTGATAGAAGCTGAACGAAGAGGAAATGCCTACGTTATCGATATGAACAAAGCGCCTACTGATCAAGTTACTTGTTTGTTTTTAGAAATTGCTGAACATGAAGCTATGTTGTGGCACCGTCGGTTGGGTCACCTGAACACGAAAAATTTGAACCGGTTAGCAAAAGGAGGTCTCGTCAGGAACTAACCAATCAAGGATTTCATGCAAATAGAGAAATGTGAAGCATGTGCTCGAGGGAAGCAGCATCGCAGACCTCATAAGTCCAAACCTGTTCACACCACTTTGAAAGTCTTGGAACTGCTGCATATGGACTTATTTGGTACAGTCAATGTTCTCAGCATCGGAGGAAAGGCTTATTGTCTGGTCATCACAAATGATTTTTCACGTTTTACTTGGGTATTCTTCTTGGAGCAGAAAAGTGAGACAACTGGTTTAATAAAGAAATTCGTAGTACTCATGGAGAATCAATCAAATGAACGTGTGAAGATTATTCGCTGTGACAATGGAACAGAATTCAAGAATGCTGAGCTGAACGAATTTTGTGCCCTCAAGGGAATCGACCATCAATTCAGCACAGCAAGATCGCCTCAACAAAATGGGGTTGCAGAAAGACGCAACCGTACTCTCATCGAAGCTGCTCGCACAATGCTAATAGATTCAGGACTTCCACTTATATTCTGGGCCGAAGCAGTAAATACGCCTTGCTACGTTCAGAATCATGCTTTGATTAACAAGCGTCACATGAAAACTCCATATGAAATAGTTGAAGGTCAAAAACCCTCGGTGCAACACTTTCGCACTTTCGGCTGCCCATGCGTTCTTCTTCTCATGGACTCCAAAGGAAAATTTGAAGCTCGAGGAGATCCATGCTACTTCATTGGTTATGCTAAGAATACCTCCTATCGTGTGTACAACAAGGTCAAAAAACAAGTCGTGGAAGCATATCATGTAGACTGGCTTAAAGAAAATCCAAAAGACGCTCGCATTGGCCCTGACTGGCTATATGACTATTCCTCCTTGTTTAAATCGTTTCCTATTTTGTCTAACGAAGTTGGTGTTGCAGAGAATTTAACAGAAGAAATGCCTACTCCTGTTGAAGATGAAGATGAGAATGTGCCATTGCAAAATCTAATCAGAAATCTTACTGTGAATCCATCGGGATTTGACAAAGAAAATGCAAGCAGTTCATCATCCACTCAGGCTTCACATCCTGAACCCCCAACGGAGAACTCAAACAGTGAAACCAACAACACGGAAGGCTCTGCCGGTCCGTCAAATATTCAGGGAGCTCCTCTATTTCAAGATTCAATTCCGTCTGACTGCACTGTGGAAACACATGTGATCAGCACCACAGCACCAAGTGAGGGAGAGCCATCTGGAATAGCTTCCAGAAGCTTTTCAAACTTGCAAAATAATCTGCAAGCTCCTGCAACAACAATTCCGCAACATGTTCAGAGAAGTCACCCAATCACAAATATCATCGGCCCAGTATCTGCTGGTGTTCAAACCAGCAGCAAATCTGGAGACATCAACACATGCTTGTATTCTTGTTTCATATCACAGATTGAGCCTAAAAATATTAATGTTGCCTTGCAGGAACCTGGATGGGTCGATGCAATGCATGAAGAACTCAATCAGTTCGAACGGCTTGGTGTATGGAAACTAGAGAAGCTGCCCCAAGGAAAAAGGGCCCTTGGCACACGATGGGTATTTCGTAACAAGCAAGATGATTCGGGTGTGATTGTGAGAAATAAGGCCAGACTAGTTGTCCAAGGATTCAGTCAAGTTGAAGGCCTAGATTATGATGAAGTATATGCCCCAGTCGCTCGTCTAGAAGCCATTCGTATCTTCTTAGCATACGCATCTTTTATGGGATTTACTGTCTATCAAATGGATGTTAAGACGGCATTTCTTTATGGAAAAGTCAAGGAAGAAATCTATTTCGCTCAACCGCCGGGCTTCGCTGATAAAGAAAAGGAAGGGTATGCTTACAAGTTAGACAAGGCTTTGTATGGATTGCATCAAGCACCTCGTGCATGGTATGCAACTCTAACAGAACATTTGCTCGCTCATGGATACACCCGAGGAATGATCGATCAGACATTATTCATCAAGCGTGTTGACAAGGATATCATCCTTGTGCAAATATACGTTGACGACATCATCTTCGGGTCGACCAATGATGATCTTTGCAAGGAATTTGAAGAAGTCATGAAGAAAAAATTTGAAATGAGTTCCTTAGGAGAAATGACGATGTTTTTGGGTCTGCAAGTCCGTCAAAACAATCAAGGAATACTAATTCATCAAAGTAAATATGTAACTGACGTCCTTGCTAAGTTCAGCGTGACAGACTCAAAGCCGAGTGACTCCCCAATTGCAGAAAGACCATTGCTAACTGAGGATCCAGAAGGAAGTCCTGTCAACCAGACACTGTATCGCTCAATGATCTGGTCACTAATGTATCTGACTGCCAGTCGGCCAGACATTCTGTACGCCGTGTGTCAGTGTGCTCGTTATCAGGCTAACCCTAAACTCACTCATTTAACTGTTGTTAAAAGAATTTTCAGATATTTGAAGGGAGCTCCTAAACTCGGACTCTGGTATCCCAGAGATTTGAACTTTGATCTGTTTGCCTTTTCAGATAGCAATTTTGGGGGAACTGACAGGGATAGGAAGTCCACATCAGCTAGATGTCAGTTCTTGGGAGAAAGGCTCATATCTTGGCAATGCAAGAAGCAGCAGACAGTATCTCTTTCCACAGCGGAAGCATAATACGTTGCAGCATCTGCATGCTGCTCCCAAGTTCTCTGGATGCAGCATCAATTGGAAGACTACGGTTTGACTTATCTTGACACAACCATTTATTGTGATAATGATGCCGCCATCCAGATCACTAAAAACCCTGTTTTTCACTCCAAAACCAAGCACATTGACATTAAAATTCATTTCATAAGAGATTGTTTTGACAGAGGTCTTATTAAACTTGAACAGATCCATACTGATGCTAACACAGCGGATCTTTTTACCAAACCTGTCAGCATCTCTAGGTTCAATGTGCTTGTAGACCTCTTGAAAATGATTCGCTTCACCGACTGAGCCAAAAAAAAAAACTCTTGTAAATAATAATAAGGGGGTTTTTATGTGTTTCCATCTGGTAAATTTGGGCATAAAGTACGTTACTTTTGCACAAATTTAGGGGGAGAAAAGTTGCTGGGAAATGAAATGAATTTTCGTGTTAAAGAACTTGATTAACACACGTAAGGTTTCAATGTTAAACAGGTTCGGCTCCACTGCGATGTGTTGATAGGTCTGCGCTCGAAAAGCAAAAAGAAGCAAAAGTGATACAAACATAATGAACTGGACATCTCGTGGGTAACAGACCAACGGTGTATGATTTCATGGTCTTAAATCCTGCGTTGATAGATAGCCAACATCTGAAGTTTCGGGTCTTTATGCTGATGTTTCATCCGGGATATCAGGGTTGTCCCTCTGCTGTACGAAAGTACTGACCTGGACACAGTCAGGATATCCTGCTAAAAAGAGCCCTTGTCAGATCTTCCTTGGTCTCTCTGCTGTACGGAAGTACTGACCTGTTCACCAGGAAGTCCGACATTTAAAAAAAAAAGAAAAAAAAGGGGGGGCCATCGTCAGAACTTCCTTGGTCTCTCTGCTGTACGGAAGTACTGACCTGTTCACCAGGAAGTCTGGCGTTGAATAATAAATTAAAATAAAAGGATGATCTCAGTATACTCACCTGCTACGATGAGCCGTTGTGCTTACCTTGATCGCGGGGGTATGCCTTGGAATGGGACACACAGATGTCTCAGTATAAATCTACCTAAAGGAGTATCACAAAGCAAAAAGTTGAAGTTTGAGCGGTGGATTTAAGAGGACAAACATATCAACAATTGCGTGGACCAGCCTAAGTAAACGAAGAGCTGAAAAGTGTTCCTTAATCAGTTCAAGAACGATTTGATCCCGTGACAGTCTTCCTAGTATCTTCCTTATGTTGGTAACTTGTGCATACTATTTTAGTTAATTTTTATTATTTTATTATTATTATTTTTTAATAAAGTAATTGCTCAGTGGGGTGTTGCGTTGATTTTAAAAGGGGGTATTTTGCTATTCTTGAAAAGGTTAAATAAAATAATATTAAATGTTTAAGTCTGGATGGCCCACTGGTCGAAATGGGCCCATCATTGCGAACAATCCGAAATGGGCCTGGCCCAAAATCATTCCGGAGTATTTAATGTTGAAAAGGACAAGAATCCGCATTCTCATTGCGGACCATTACGGATTCATCTGAATTCTCTCTCAAGGATCTTCATTTCGGATTGATTATGGATTGATTACGGACATTAGGTACTGCATTCCGGATCAACATTTGGCATTACGGATGATTCCGGATCATTCCGGATAAGGAATTATTCATCACGGATGATTCTGAATGATTCCGGATTATTCCGGACTGAGAAGGTTCATTACGGACGACTTCGGACGGAATTCCATTCCGGGTGAAGAAGCTCATTCGAAATGAACCCCAATTTGTGACCCTTTGACTGTTTGACCTGTTGGTCTGAACTTATTGGACTGTTTTTGGACTGCTCACTTTAAAAGGATTGCTTATGTTTGAATTTTCAACGAATTGACTTTGTCAACTCGTCGTTAACTCAAAATATAAGTGACACCTTCAATATCATCTAACGGCTATTTGTGAAGTGCAGAAAATGGCAGGCGCAATGTTGAAGGAAGGAAATCAACAGCAATTGGAGGTGAACGAATTCCACAATCAAGCAGGCTATCTATCAAACCCTCCAGCAGATCAAGCAGAGTTGTTTGGATCACTAATCAGGGGCCTGAGCAACTGTCCTCTCACACATGCATTAAGAACGAATCCGGTAATCTGCAGCAACTGCATCAACACTTTCTGGAACACCGCAAAGATCGACAGGCAAGCTGCAGGATTCATCGAAGCTACTTTACAAAATACAAAGATTATCATATCTGAAGCCATTATTCGAGAAGTGTTAAGACTAGGAGATCAGCCGCATCAACCTACGTCGTACGATCAAGCCCAAGTTCAAACTGCTTTAAGAAGAACGAGCTATGAAGGGGGATATCCTACTGTGCTGAAGAAGCTATTTCCACCGTACTGGAGACTGTTAGTTCATTTTTTCCTCCAGTGTATTGCTGAAAACAAGGGTGGATGGGATCAATTGAACAAAACGCAAACTTCAGCAGTTGTAGCACTTGTGAATGAATGGGACAACAACTTCTCAGCTTTCATCTTTGATAACATGAAGAAAATGTTGGAAGATCCAAAGAAGAAGATATTTATGTTGTACCCAAGATTCATACAGATGATTCTTGATGAGAAATACCCAGCATTGGTCAAGGGGCCAAACTACATCAACTTGAAGCCAATGGGGCCAGGATGCTTTGAGAATGCATGCAGAAACAAACGAGCCAAACATCATAATTTTGAAGGAAGATATGCTCTTGAGAAGCATGGGAGGTTTGCTGACAATGTACAAGGAGCTCCTATTGCACTAGCCCCTCCAGTCATCCCTGTTGCTCCAGTTTCGCCTCCAATTAATGCACAAGTAGCGGAAGAGCATGATATGCAATTGTTGCAACAAGCCCAATAGGCAGGTGATGATGAAGAAGAGGTTCTGATGGTTGATACTGAATCTGACACAGACTCTAGTGAAGAGACAGATTTCGAAAACGAAGCAGAGATAGTGACATCTGATAAAGAAGAGGATACTGTTCGTAAGCCTGTGCCAATGACCGCTGATAATCTTGCAGCTTTGATTCGTAGTTTATAGGGTGGTGATGGAGACCCTCCATCCATTTCCGCTCCTGTTATTCAAGAAACAGCTGATGTGACTGAAGAACAAGCTCAAAAGAAGCAGAAGACCGACAATGCACCTTACAACACTCTTTCTAGGCCCGCAACTACCTCTGAGCCCACTCCTACAGTTGACCCTCAACCTGATCCACAATCTACTGATGCATCAAAGAAAACACACCTGGAGGACACAGACTTGTACAATTTCAACTTCGACTTCGAATCCACCCCCTCTCAGCCAGGCAGTTCAAGTGGTGGTGTTCAGTTTGAAGCTGGAAGCTCAAGCGGGGCGCATTTAACTGATGTAACAACTCTCATCAAAAGTCATAACTATTTAATTAAATTGTCCAATTAGAAACCCTAATTGAGAAACCCAAGTAATTCTGCATAATCTCTAAAATTTTCAGAACATTTGGAATCAGGATTAGGGCCCCTAAAACTAAGGGGGGGTAAACCCTAGTTATAGTTATCTACTGAAAACGCTGTCAAAAATGAGAATTAATGAAATGTCGACTCAGCAGGCCTATACTAGTGACAAGGCTACCCTAGGGTAGATTGGTACCCCAGGCGAGTCGCGACAGAATCCAGGACATCTTCCGCGACACGCGGGAGATGTCAATTTCCAGTATAAATACCAGGGTTTGGGACTTGAACTGTTTGCATGTTACGACGATAAAATTCGTTACGTACAATCACTTAGACGCTGTTTACTACAAAAAACACACACTGATCACGAAGTGCTGCCGCAATTCAGGGTAATAACTCGATCGCTGATACGATTCAATGTCTGATCGATTAAACTATCCAATGGATGTTTAAGTGCTGCCCATATTAGGGTTTATGCTTTGTCATTCGTCGTTAAATCGATGGATGTTTAAGTATCGCACTTTGTCATTCGTTGTGAAGGTTGTAATCTCGTGAGTTGTCGTAAATGCTGTATTAAGTTACTAACCTAGTTTGTGTGCTTGATTATTTAAACTAGGTTATCAAGGCTAATCAGTAGGCTAAGCTCTGTTCATAAGTAAATCTGCAATGTGAGTCATTATCTTTTTATCAAATCTGTTTACAAAAGTATGTTTACTTTCAATATTATAATTACAGTGATTAAGTTTATGTAGTCACCAAATTACAGCCGGTATGTGGGGTATTGTGCACAGTATTTCTGTTTTTATCACTTTAGGTGGGCGAACCTAATTAATGATACTCGTTACTATTGGGTGAACGGACTCAATAGTAATATGACCACAGTCACCGAAACGAGTCGATGACAAGTACTGTGGGTATTTGGTTGAAATAAACATTATAATCTCTCTTAATACTGTGAATTATAACAAAAGAGTCATTTTAGCAAAATGAATGATTCACTCAGTATTTCCCGCTGACAAAACTTTTTCAAACATGTTTCAGGTGATCTGTTGTGATCCAGGAAAAGTGCCGTGAAGCACTATCAGCTTAAAGAAGTGGTTCAGTATAAAATAAAGAAACATGTTTTGTAAAATAAAAGATTTCTTCGTGAAATCTCAATATTGTAAATTACCGGGTTTTATCCCGAATTGTGAAATAAAATAATCGGGAAATATTTCAGTTTTTAAAAAGATCCTGAAGAAACTCCCGCTGTTAAATAAATACCACGAGATTTCTGTCCCGCGGCTCCTGAAACGGGTCAAACCAGGTCGGGGGCCGTGACAGAAATAAGGTGGTATCAGAGCCACTGATCTAAGCCTATTAAGTATTTAGAAATACTTAATTTTACTGATTGCCAATTATGTGATTATGTGTTTTATTAACTGATTATTTGTTAGTTACAGTATGGGTAAACAAAAGCTGTCAAACATCTATCTTAAACTAGATAGGTCATCCAACGAGAAGGGAAATTCATCCCAAACAAAACCTTATGTAATTCCTGAAGAAGGAATATTTGTGCGAAAGGCAAATTATGAAGAACCACTTTCTCCGGATAAAAGAAGTCTGATTATTAGGAAAAGTAAGGAGAAAATAAAGAAAATCCGAGAGAAGAAAGTTAAACAGGAAACCCAGAAATTAACCAGTAAAACACCCTGGGAGGACAAATTAGATGAGAAATGGGCAGATTTGTATATGCTAGCCACAGTAGCAGAAAATGCAAATCTCTAAATACTTTAACTCAAGTTTTAGCACCTTTATGTATTTACAATCTAGAAACCTTAATCAGTAAATAAATAAGTTCACAGTAAATTTTAGTATATTTTACTTGTCAATTGTCTTATGTATGGTATGTAATAATATTTAAGGGTTATCTATGAGATTTTGTTGTTTTAACAATTGGTATGTATTTTGCATATATGCTAAACAGCATGAATGAGATGTCTGAAGCTTTAGAAAATCTTAACCTCTATCCCGTTAAGATAGAAGTTTCCGAAGAATTCACTGATTACTTCGCTGACAAAGAAGAACCCATGGAATTTCAATCCAAACCACTGGCAAAACCTAAACCCAAGAAAAGAAACAGATTTGTGGGCTGGAGGTGTGTACGTAGGAAAAAGCCAGCAACAAGAAAGGTTACCAAAACTGAAGAACCAAAAGACAAAGGAAAAGGGGTAGAAATTGAGGAAAATGTTAATCAAGTAGAGATAGAAGCTGAGAAGAGTTTTAAGCAAACAGAAAGAGAAGTGGGAGAAAGTTCTAGACAGAAACAGAAAATGACTCCCTGTGAAGTTTTAGATCATAAACTAGTAATGAGTGACCTCATCGGACCTGCTGATGGAAACCTTGAACCAGCTAATCCAAACCTTATATTTACTGAAGAAGATCTTTTCAGCTACCCACTAGAAGCTCCAATTCCAATCAATCTGGAACCTGCTATTCCAGATCCTATTGTCCAACCTCAACCACTACCAGTAGAACTAGATGAATGGTGGACAACTGATTGGCAATACCAAAATCTTTTAAACAACCCTGATACCTTATTCCCACAAGTTGACCCAGAACCTCCATTATACCCAACTATGAGCCCGGAAAATCTGAATGAACTTCGTCTCTGGGGCGAAGAGTTAATTACTGCAGGAAATAGGATTAGGGATGTTGGAGAAAGAGTTACTTGGAAGTACGACGAGAGGGAGCGTCGTTTTTAAGAAATTAGTTGACCAGATAATGAGAGTTTGCAGGAATATTTGTTAATAAATAATCACAAGAACCAGTATGTGTAATAACTTAACAATAAAACGTTGTATGATAATCGTGTGTACGAGGCATAATATAATATATAGAAATGAAACTCGGGAAATCGATAACTTTTGGTTATATATGTTAATGTAATTACGTGCAAATTGTTTTATTGTATTTTTTACTAATTATTTATATAAAATTAATTATCAGATGGCAAACATTGGTAACGAACCAGTAAATGAGGTTAATCAGTCTGAGCAACATCCAGGAGATCAATATATGACTAGGCAAGATATCGAAAATATCATTGCTCGAGGGATAGCCAATGCTATTCCAGCATTTGTTGCTGCTGTTAAGAATCCAATCGAACCACAACAAATCGTTCCTAGTAAACGAATTTCTGAAGATAACTTCAGTAATAGTGTAAACAGAGGCAATGATCATGTTAATCATAATGAGGAACCACATCAAGCTCCATTTCCTAAGAAAATGAAAGCCGCAACGCTTGGTTGCACTTTCAAAGAATTTCTTGCTTGTAAACCCACTGAATTTGCAGGCAATGAAGGAGCAACTGCATCACTGCGTTGGTTAGAGAAAAACCAAAGCAGTAATTGCAATAAGTAAATGTGCTAAAGATGATCAGGTCATGTACGCATCAAATCTCTTCAAGGAAGGAGCACTTGAATGGTGGAACACTGTGTTACAATCAAAAGGAAGAATAATAGCTTATGCTATGACTTGGGAAGAATTTAAGGGTTTTGTAGAAAGAAAATTCTGTCCCGAGTATGAAAAGGAACAAATGACAAATAAGTTCCTAAATCATAGGATGATGGGTGTAGATTGTCGCGGTTATACTTCGACATTCTTTGAATATGCTAGAGTGGTACCAACACTGGCTTCGCCAGAACCGGTACTCATTTCTCGCTACATTTGGGGACTGATTAGTGAAATCCGCAATATCGTTAAAGCTGCGAGACCTCGCACTATTGACGATGCTGTGGAATAAGCTAACACCCTAACCGATGAACTGGTGCGCACAAGAGATGAAGACAGAAAGAAAGAATTGGCTCAGAAAATTACCCAAGGATTTCGTACGGGTAATAATAGCAATTTCAAAAGACGAGGAACAGGGCAACCCTCAACTCCACCATTCTGCAGGAATTGCAGAAAGAAACATTTTGGAAGATGTAGTGTAATCTGCAATTTTTGTAAAATGGTAGGACATCGTGAAGAAAACTGCAGGAAGAAATCCACAATTTGTTATAATTGTGGAGAAGTAGGACATTTCAAAACAGAATGTCCTAAATTGGTTAAACCAGCAGATAAGAAAGCTAAACCAGCTGACGGAGCTACAAAGAAGAATGTCAGAGCATTCCAGCTAACTACACAAGAAGCAGAACTCATTCCAGATGTGATAGCTGGTACGTTCTTAGTTCACAACATTTACGCCAAAGTATTATTTGACTCTGGTGCAAACCAAAGTTTTATTAATACTTCATTCTGCCAAGCTCTTAATTTACCCTTAACCAACCTTAGGCAGATTTTTACAGTCAAAACGGCAGATGGAAATTCTGTTAGTATAGATAAAGTTTTGCAAAAGGAAAATATAGAACTTTCAGGTCATAAATTCTTTGCAAACCTATTACCTATGAAATTAGCCGAATTTGATGTTGTGTTAGGAATGGATTGGTTAGTAGCCAACCATGCTCGAATCTTTTGTGATCAAAATTCCATAGAAATTCAATCACCCACCGGAGAAATAATTAGGATTACAGGAGATAAACCACGTAAGCCCATGAAGTTCATATCAGTAATGAAAGTTGCTAATTATGAACGAAAACAAGGAATAGTGTATATGATTTCAGTAATCATTAGCACTAAGGGTAAAGATCTTAAGGAAATACCAGTAGTATCAGAATATCCGGATGTATTTCCAGAAGAGTTACCGGGATTACCCCCAGATAGGGAAGTAGAATTTAGGATTCACCTAATTCCAGGAACTACACCGATAGCCAAGGCACCTTATCGGTTAGCACCCACAGAAATGTTAGAACTGAAAAAGCAATTAGATGAATTACTAAGTAAAGGATTCATACAACCTAGTTCATCCCCGTGGGGAGCACCAGTGTTATTTGTTAAGAAAAAGGATGGTTCAATGAGAATGTGTATCGATTATAGAGAATTAAATAAGGTTACAATTAAGAATCGATACCCATTACCTAGGATTGATGATCTGTTTGATCAACTTCAAGGAGCTAGATATTTTTCTAAGATAGACTTACGCTCAGGATATCATCAATTGAAGGTACAAGAAGAAGACATACCTAAAACTGCTTTCAGAACTAGGTATGGTCATTACGAGTTTACAGTCATGCCTTTTGGATTAACGAATGCACCTGCAGCATTCATGGACATGATGAATAGGATCTGTAAACAGTATTTGGATAAATTTGTAATTGTTTTCATAGACGATATACTTATTTATTCCAAAAGTCAGACAGAGCATTGTGAACACCTTCATGCACTCTTAACTTTGTTAAGAAAAGAAAAGCTTTATGCCAAATTCTCGAAGTGTGAATTTTGGTTAAAGGAAGTGCAATTCTTAGGACACATGGTGAATCACGAAGGTATTCACGTAGATCCTGCTAAAATAGAGGCAATTACCAAATGGAAGGTTCCACAAACAGCAATGGAAATTAGAAGTTTTATAGGTTTAGCTGGGTACTATAGACGGTTTATTAAGGATTTTTCCAAGATAGCCGTACCATTAACTAAGTTAACCTGTAAAGCTGTTAAGTTTGACTGGGGACCTAAACAAGAAGAAGCCTTTAGAATTTTGAAACAGAAATTAACAAATGCTCCAATCTTAGCCTTACCAGAAGGAACTGGAAATTTTGAAGTATATTGTGATGCTTCAAAACTAGGATATGGATGTGTGCTTATGCAACGCAAAAAGGTGATTGCATATGCTTCAAGGCAATTGAAAAAGCACGAAGAAAACTATACGACTCATGATTTAGAATTAGGAGCCGTAATTTTTGCCCTTAAGATTTGGAGACATTATCTGTATGGAAGTAAATTTACTGTTTATACAGATCACAAAAGTTTAAGATATATATTTGGGCAAAAAGAGTTAAACATGAGGCAAAGGAGATGGATGGAAATCCTAAGTGACTACGACTGTGATATTCAGTATCACGAAGGAAAGGCAAATGTAGTTGCAGATGCCTTAAGTCGTAAGTATTATGAGAAACAACGAAGGGTTCGTGCTCTTAGATTAAATCTACAAATAGATTTAATGGAACAATTGAAGAATGTTCAAGCTACAGCAATCAAGGATGATGCTGAAGGAATGAAAGGACGAATAAAGGAATTAGAACAAGGAGCAGATGGAATTTGGAGATTTCACAAAAGTAGAATTTGGGTACCTAAGCAGGGAGACTTAAGACCTAAGATTTTAGAAGAAGCTCATAAATCTAGGTATACTATGCACCCAGGAAACAATAAGATGTACCAAGATTTAAGAAAAAACTTCTGGTGGATAGGAATGAAAAAGGATATAGCGCGATATGTTTCTAAATGTCTTACTTGTTCACAAGTTAAGGCAGAACATCAGAAACCCTCAGGTTTACTACAACAACTAGAAATGCCTATATGGAAATGGGAACTTATAACCATGGATTTTGTTACTAAGTTACCCAAAACAAGAAAAGGTAATGATGCGATTTGGGTAATTGTGGATCGATTAACCAAATCAGCTCACTTTCTACCAATGAAAGAAACCTTTAGCATGGAAAGATTGGCAAAGTTGTATGTAGATGAAGTCGTATCTTTTCATGGAGTTCCACTCTCCATTGTATCAGATAGGGATAGTCGTTTCACTTCTCATTTCTGGAAAAGTTTCCAAGAAGCTATGGGAACTCGACTAAATCTAAGTATTGCATATCATCCTCAAACAGACGGACAAAGTGAAAGGATGATCCAAACTCTAGAAGACATGCTCCGAGCATGTGTAATAGATTTTGGGGGAAATTGGGATGATCATTTACCATTAATTGAATTCTCCTATAACAATAGCTATCATTCAAGTATTGAAACCGCCCCATTTGAAGCACTGTACGGAAGAAAGTGCAGAACTCCAGTTTGTTGGGCAAAAATAGGATAAAGTCAATTGTCAGGTCCTGAAATAGTGCAAGAGATGACCGACAAGATTACTCAAATCAAGGAAAGACTGAAGACTGCTCGAGATCGCCAGAAGAGTTATGCAGACAATAGATGTAAGCCGTTAGAATTCCAAGTTGGAGACAAAGTAATGTTGAAAGTTTCCCCATGGAAAGGAGTTGTTAGATTTGGTAAGAAAGGAAAGCTAAGTCCAAGGTACGTAGGACCATTTCCAGTAATCCAACGTATAGGACCAGTAGCTTATCATTTACAACTACCAGAAGAATTAGCTGGAGTACATGATGTATTTCATGTATCCAATCTCAAGAAATGTCTATCGGACGAATCACTGGTAGTACCTCTTCGAGATATAGAGGTAAACGAAAAGCTGAAATTTGTTGAGAAACCTCTTCAAATTGAGGATCGAAAGATCAAGTTTCTCAAACATAAACGACTAGTTTTAGTCAAAGTTAGATGGGATTCAAAGAGAGGAGCTGAATACACTTGGGAGCTGAAATCAAAGATGAAGCGAAAGTATCCTCATTTATTCCAGTAAATCTCGAGGACGAGATTTTTATTAAGGTAGGGAGAATGTAACAACTCTCATCAAAAGTCATAACTATTTAATTAAATTGTCCAATTAGAAACCCTAATTGAGAAACCCAAGTAATTCTGCATAATCTCTAAAATTTTCAGAACATTTGGAATCAGGATTAGGGCCCCTAAAACTAAGGGGGGTAAACCCTAGTTATAGTTATCTACTGAAAACGCTGTCAAAAATGAGAATTAACGAAATGTCGACTCAGCAGGCCTATACTAGTGACAAGGCTACCCTAGGGTAGATTGGTACCCCAGGCGAGTCGCGACAGAATCCAGGACATCTTCCGCGACACGCGGGAGATGTCAATTTCCAGTATAAATACCAGGGTTTGGGACTTGAACTGTTTGCATGTTACGACGATAAAATTCGTTACGTACAATCACTTAGACGCTGTTTACTACAAAAAACACACACTGATCACGAAGTGCTGCCGTAATTCAGGGTAATAACTCGATCGCTGATACGATTCAATGTCCGATTGATTAAACTATCCAATGGATGTTTAAGTGCTGCCCACATTAGGGTTTATGCTTTGTCATTCGTCGTTAAATCGATGGATGTTTAAGTATCGCACTTTTTCATTCGTTGTGAAGGTTGTAATCTCGTGAGTTGTCGTAAATGCTGTATTAAGTTACTAACCTAGTTTGTATGCTTAATTATTTAAACTAGGTTATCAAGGCTAATCAGTAGGCTAAGCTCTGTTCATAAGTAAATCTGCAATGTGAGTCATTATCTTTTTATCAAATCTGTTTACAAAAGTATGTTTACTTTCAATATTATAATTACAGTGATTAAGTTTATGTAGTCACCAAATTACAGCCGGTATGTGGGGTATTGTGCACAGTATTTCTGTTTTTATCACTTTAGGTGGGCGAACCTAATTAATGATACTCGTTACTATTGGGTGAACGGACTCAATAGTAATATGACCACAGTCACCGAAACGAGTCGATGACAAGTACTGTGGGTATTTGGTTGAAATAAACATTATAATCTCTCTTAATACTGTGAATTATAACAAAAGAGTCATTTTAGCAAAATGAATGATTCACTCAGTATTTCCCGCTGACAAAATTTTTCAAACATGTTTCAGGTGATCTGTTGTGATCCAGGAAAAGTGCCGTGAAGCACTATCAGCTTAAAGAAGTGGCTCAGTATAAAATAAAGAAACATGTTTTGTAAAATAAAAGATTTCTTCGTGAAATCTCAATATTGTAAATTACCGGGTTTTATCCCGAATTGTGAAATAAAATAATCGGGAAATATTTCAGTTTTTAAAAAGATCCTGAAGAAACTTCCGCTGTTAAATAAATACTACGGGATTTCTGTCCCGCGGCTCCTGAAACGGGTCAAACCAGGTCGGGGGCCGTGACAACTGAACATGATGAAGCTGCATTCCGATATGCAAGCGAGAAGAGACAAGTCTATGAAAGCGACAGTGATGAAGAAGAGTATGTTAAAAGATTGAAAAGGCGTGTTGTGATATTGGAGCAAGATGGAGAACTGAAAAGTGCTCAGATTGTTTCTCTACAACAAGACGCTGCATTAAAAGAAGCCCAGATCTCCTCTCTACAATCTCAGCTCACAAGCAGAGATCTTACAATAGATCAATTACAAGGGGATGTAGGGATGCTGATGTCAACTGTTTATGATCTAAAGGCGAAGCTTGAAAAGAAGTTTGGAAATGAATTTGTTGATAAAGAGGATGAGCAGTTCTATGTTGGAAGACCTGAGCAGTCACAACAACAAAGAGCAGCAGCTCATGCAGCAGCTGAAGCTGAACGAGCAGCTGCCTTAGAAGCTTATCTGGCAGCAAAACCAAAGAAGTTGAGCAGTAAGACCAAAAAGAGACGAGAACAAAGACAGTTAGAGAAAGAACAGGAGAAGCAAAGAAAGAAACAGCTGCTGGTCATGAAAAATCAAGACATGAATCCTCTGGACGAAAACTTTTAGTTAAAAGATCCCACAACAAGGCCCGACAGACTTGTGATGGAACTTGGATCTACTTACTATGATGAAGTGGGAAACAAATCAGATGTGGCATGTTGGAGGTATGAGCCAGAAAAAGGAATGTGGTTGATTACCCGAAAGAGTGGGCACAGGGAGTATTATGACGATGAAAGCCAATTCAAATCCTGGACTCAAATTGATCTGAAGTCCCTGTTACGAGCTCCTTATTATGATCCAGATCTAAGCAAGAGAGGCGCAGGTTGGGCATTTCACTCACGTCTTGAAAAGGAGGTGAGAACGAACTTTAAGACCATGAAGACTGCTGAACCAATAGTTAGACGACATCCTGGTGTTCGTGACTCCTTTACCAGGAGAACTGTAAAATCAATCATCTGGCCTCCCACTGACAAAGCGAAGATCATTCCACTCACAAGAAAGTTTGAGAAAGGCATACTGAGGAAGTTCAGATTCTGGGCTTATGATCCTGTTCTGGCAGAGGCAGTTATTGTTACTGAAGAAC
Source organism: Helianthus tuberosus (assembly GCA_030545235.1). Lineage (NCBI taxonomy): Eukaryota > Viridiplantae > Streptophyta > Magnoliopsida > Asterales > Asteraceae > Helianthus > Helianthus tuberosus. Next base: position 20,921,093 of record CM060358.1, on the reverse strand, counting down.
AGTCGACCAGGCTTCCAAATTCTTATGATCTTATGAGCTTTCATCAAGAAGACATCATGGTTCTTACACAACATCAAATCAAAACCAATGAAAAATATGAAGAATGTGCAAAATCGTGGACGAGTGCTGCTGCCAACATCTTGAAGAATTTTCTCTTTGCTGATCCTCCACCAGGTCCTCTCGATCCAGCAGTCTGATGCATCTGCTTATCCAATAAACCTAGGGGGAGATTGTTAGGCCCTTTAAGGTTTATGGATAAGCTTATAGGTGGATTAGTAGGTATTGTGGGTTAATTATGGGTTTTGGGCCTAATAGTGTAGTTATGGGCCTAGGGTTTAGGGAGCACACTCCCTAATCTCTTTCTATAAATAGTAAATGATGTAATAGGTGCATGGTTGGTGATTTTGGAAAATCTTGTATTGGACAATCATTTGTATGCAAGATTAGTAAAGCATTTTGAATATCAATCATCCTACTTTTCATCTTTATTTCTTTTACAACTTGTTTGTGTGATTCCGCCACCTTACAAGTTGTGTGATATCATTGTGATCTCGGTTTCGGGACTTACAATTACACTTCATTCTCAAGGTGCACTATTAATAGCGTTAATACTGTATAGTATTGAAAACTTGCAAAAATCCATGCATACCTGATTGCATACGTGCACACTCACATATTTACATACGTACATACCTTCATACATGACTACATACTTGCATAAGCTCATATATACCTACTTGCATAAATTCATACATACATACATACCTACATAGTACATATGTTCATACACGTCTACTTACGTACATACGCCCATATGTTCCTATTTGCGTAAATACATACACACATACATACCTACCTTCCCTAAAACATGAAACAAATTAATCATACTTAGTATATAAGTGTTTAAAAACGGTCTAAACGGGTTCGCGTTGCATATACAATTAAAATATGAATTTTCAATGTTCTGGAGCCCGTGGCGTCGCGCGAAGGCCTATGGCCTTCGCCGTCGCGTCGCTCCACCACCCCTTTTTAACAGAATGTTCGCAGCTGTTGCTGCATATTCCCAGCATAACTCAGTTTTACGGAAACGGGCATAACTTTCTCGTTTTTGATCCGTTTTACCCGATTCTTTTTCCTACTTGATCGTAATTTAATTCTCCATCACATGGAGTTAACATCCGGCATCCAAATTAACAAAATTCTAGACTTTTAAGCTATCGACTTATCACCTTTTTACTAAGTTTTGACCCGTTCATGCATTTATCAAAATAAACTGTTTATTTGACCTCAATTTCCCATGAGCCTTACAATTTCAACGTCGTCTATCATATAAGGTTCCAATCACGGGTTTCTTACAACATCCCAACCCATTTCCGCTTAAAACTTATTTTGACCCGTTAAGGGTATTTACGCATTTTTAAGGACTTTGACTTGCAAAGATCATACTTTCCGCTTTCATACTTGTCCCAAGTAATCATTTAATCAAATGGCGTGTTTCTAAATACTTTTGAAGTCGTTTGCCCGATATACCTATCAAGGGCATTTTTGTCAACTTCGCTCCATCCTTTACATCAAAGGACTTCATTGCACATTCAACCAATCCTATCACTTAACTACAACTCTAAACGCACATACCTTGCTCGGATCAAAGCTAAGATCCGTTTAATACTTCATCCACCAAATTGTTAGATGATAACAACGAGATCCTTTCGCTATTCATTCTGTGAATTCATAATACTTGACAAAACAATTCATTAGTCGATAACGCCAAATGGCGACATCTCCACCATTTGACCCGTTAGATCCAAATGTCCATTTTACCCTTTTAAACATCAAATTTAATTTCTTATCATACCCACATATTCCGACCCGTATCAAATACTTGTCGGAACATCATCCTTCACATATTTACTTACCATGTTCGTAATCAACACAATGAATAGATATTCTACAAAAAGGGGTGTAAGCTTACTTACCTCTCATCCAAATATGCTTCACATGCGCATAAGTCCCGTTTGACCCGCTTCTTTGCCAAGATTCCATGTCGCTTATCAAGCATCAACTATCATATATCATTCTTAAGATAGTTAGCTTGTTCATCATTCATCTCACGGATCTCGTTTCAGAAATTATCATTCAAACTCAAAACATACTAATCTATCAAATCCTAGCCGAAATCCTTTAAACATTTACACACGTATGTGGTTTCAAACATCATTAACAATAACATATCATCATATTATACAAAACCCACTTCATAACTACATTGTTATTCACTTACTAGTGATCTAAGCTCAATTATCTCTAATTTCATCATACCCTTGGTGTGTGTATAACCTTCTAAACATAAGGTACAACTAATTCATGCACAATCTCCTAATTTCATACATGATTCATCAAATCCTCCTACTAATAAACATATATCATTCACACATAAACATTCAAACATATTATCATCATATTTCTTTCAATTCCTCTAACAAGAATCCATCCTATCCATCATAATACATCAACAATCATGATTAATTAAAGGCCAATTGGATTTTAACACCTTTAACTTTGAAGAATTGGCCGATAACACCCGCAACTAACACTTTGATCTGTGACACCCCAAACTTTTAATTTTGTTTGTCATTTCACCACTCAGTTAAAAAATGAGTAACTGAGTTAGTCTTCTATCCTAGCTGGCATCCTACGTGGACTATTTTTTACTATGTTCAGTTACTCAGTTAAAAAACCACATTCTGACCATACAACTTGGCACATTCTTGACTAAACCCAGAAAAGAAATTATAACTCACACTCAAATTCATCAACGACTTCAATTCACACACCAAATCAGGCAACCACCACAACTCTCTACATCTCTCTCTAAACCCCTCTCCACCACCACCAAGAACCGACCGACACCTTCAACCATCAAGAACCACCATTGTCTCCACCAACCACCACCGCCCCTTTCTCTACATCTCTCTCTACCCCTCTACAACACCACCGTCAACCATCAAAAACCACTCCACCAACTACCACCGCCCACCACTGCCCCACCTTCCGCCATCGAAATAGACCCACTAACCACCATCATCTCCGGCGAACAACAACAAAACACGAAACCCTAAATCACAAATACGTCAATATAGAAACAGAAACAAAACATGAAACCCCAAAACCATTATCTCCGACCACCATTATATTCGGTTTTGCAGTGGGTTTTTTTCTCCGATTTGCAGATCTGTTTGAAGGCTTGTATGTAATGATAAACCGATGAAGATGATGATGATTCGATTTTGTATGGTGAACCGTTGAAGATGATGATGAACCGTTGAAGATGAAGATGATGATAATGATTTGATTTTGGGGTGAAGATGAAGATGATGATGATTTGATTTTTTATATTGAGCATGGTTTTTGATTTGGGAGATTAACTATACATATTGTTATATATATATAAGTGTCACGGTGGTTTGTGGTGGTCATGAGCGTAATCGGAGTTTGGTTTGTGGTGGTCATAACTGAATAAGGGGTAAGATATTCATATGAGCAATGCAGGGTTTTATTTATACAGGGATATAATGCCACGTAATTGCCATATAATGCCACGTAATTGCCAGAAATAGTCCATGTGCCACATCTGCAAAAAATAGTCCATGTAGGATGCCAACTAGGATTGCAAACTAACTCAGTTACTGATTTTTTAACTGAGTAGTGAAATGACAAACAAAATTAAAAGTTTGGGGTGTCACAGATCAAAGTGTTAGTTGCGGGTGTTATCGGCCAATTCTTCAAAGTTAAAGGTGTTAAAATCCAATTGGCCTTAATTAAACATGGATGATCATTCAAGTCATCATTCTTACCAAAACAAATGGGTTTCACCTCTAATCATCAAATTAACCCAAACCATGTATAATCTAGGTTCTATATCATGATACTAACACATACTCATACTCAATTTCATCCCAATTCATGGATTAAAACATAACCCACTTCATATAAGATCACCAATCTTAGTTTTGAGACATACCTTATGATCCCCTTGTGATGGTGATCATTAATCCACGTTTATTCATGAATTTGAGCTTCGATTTACCCTTCAATTGATCATTTAAGATTGAGCTAGGGTTTGGCTCCTTTGGGGAGCTCCTGAACGATCCAGAACACACACACGAATGTGTGTTTGTGTGTGTTATATTTACTTTTAATATTTCAACTTTCGTTTTAACCCACTTTAGTCCCCCGTGTTTGTTAATTAAACATAATTAGCACAAACTTTCGTTATTTAGTAGTTTTGACTACCCATTTAACTAGGTTAATAGCCTAGTTACTTATTTCATGATATGTCCTATAGGAACATACGACAATATAAACATTCAGGTTTTGGAGTGTTACAAGTATATCATCTATAAAGATAATTATGAATTTATCCAAATATGGCTTACATTTTCTGTTCATCATGTCCATAAATGCGGCTGGGGCATTGGTTAAACCAAATGGCATGACAGTAAATTCATAATGGACATACCTTGTTCTGAAGGCGGTCTTAGGATTGTTCTCTTCCTGTACCTTTAATTGATGATATCCTGAGCGCAAATCGATTTTAGAGAAAAATCGAGCTCCTTGCAATTGATCGAACATATCATCGATTCTTGGTAATGGATACCGATTCTTAATCGTGACCTTGTTCAATTCACGGTAATCAATGCACATACGCATAGATCCGTCTTTCTTTTTAACAAATAAAATTGGTGCTCCCTATGGTGATGTACTTGGCTGTATGAATCCTTTCTCCAACAATTCGTCTAACTGTTTCTTTAACTCTTACATTTCTGCTGGTACCAAGCGGTAGGGTGCTTTGGCAATTGGTGTTGTTCCTGGTAGCAGGTGAATTCTGAATTCAACTTCCCTGTCTGGAGGTTGTCCTGGTAATTCTTCTGGAAATACATCTGAAAACTGAGATACTACTGGAATATCTTTTAGTTCTTTTCCTTTAGTGTTAGTGATTATAGAAATCAAATACACTAATGACCCTTTTCTTATATAACTTGCTGTTTTCATCACAGAGATGAATTTTTTGGATCTAGAGGGTTTATTTCCTTTAATTGTGATCTTTTCACCCTTTGGTGAATTTACTTGGATAGACTTTTGATCACATAAAATACTGGCTTTATTGGCTATCAACCAATCCATTCCTAATACTATATCAAATCCTGCCAGATTCATTGGATAAAGGTTTGCACTAAACTTTTGATTTAGAATTTCTATTCCTGCTCCCTGCAAGATTTCAGAAATCTTAACGGTTTCCCCATTCGCTGTCTCTACTAGACATTCTTGTGGGAGTTTAGTTAATGGTTGATTGAGAAGTTTACAAAATGAAGTATTAATAAAACTTTGGTTTGCACCAGAGTCAAATAATACTTTAGCAAAAACATCATTAACTACAAATGTACCGGCTATTACGTTCGGAATTATCTTGGCTTCTTCTGCAGTCAGAACAAATGCTCTAGCATTTTTAGTAGTCTTGTTGTTTGTTGCTGGAGCTAATTTCGGATAGTTTGGCTTGATGTGGCCTTGTTCTCCGCAGTTGTAGCATATCCTGTTGTTTTTCTTCCTGCAGTCTTCTTCCTTGTGTCCAGATATTTTGCAAAAGTTGCAATATATGGAGCATCTTCCAGAATGCTTCCTTTTGCAATATTTGCAATAGGGTGCAGAGGTAGAACCTATATTTTTCCCACGGTTGGAATTACCATAGCGAAATTCCTGGGTAAGCCTTTGAGCTAAGTTCCTCCTCTGGTCTTCTTCTCGTATACGTACCAATTCATCTATCAAGGTATTTGCTAGTTCTACAGCTTCTTCTATAGTTTGGGATCTAGCCGCCTTGACTACATGTCTTATCTCACTGATTAATCCCCAGATGTAACGGGAGATTAATACTGGTTCAGGTGATGCAAGGGTTGGTACTATTCTAGCATATTCGAAGAATAACGTAGTGTAACCCTTACTATCTACTCCAATCATCCTAAGATTTAGGGATTTATTTGCTATCTGCTCTTTTTCATTGGGATGGCAGAATTTCCTTTCTATCATGTTCTTAAATTCCTCCCATTCCATATTGTAAACCCTGTCACTTCCCCTAGACTGGAGGATAGTGTTCCACCATTCTAAAGCTGAGTTCTTAAACAAATTAGAAGCAAACATTATTTTATCCTCTTCTGCACACTTGCTTATTTTTAAGACAACCTTAGTCTTTTCTATCTAGCGTAAGGCTGCAACGACCCCTTCATTGCCCGAGAATTCAATTGGTTTACAAGACCAGAATTCCTTATAAGAACAACCATAAGGTATGGTTCTTCTTCTTTTGGGAATGGGCACTTGAAGTATAGGTCCATTGTTCACGCTGTTTTCTGGTTCAGTTGGTCGTTTACTACCATGTTTACTTTTATTATCAGCTTCCCTAACTGTTTGAATAATAAATGGCATCGCATCTATTATTCCTTGTGCCACTATGTGTTGGATAGCACTATTATCCAGTTGGTTCCCATTATTGTTGTTGTTCGGGTTATCGTTATCCAGGTTATTATCATTCTGGTTTTCCGGGTTATTATCCAGATTCTCTTGGTCAGCCATCTGAATTTTAAACATTTATCACATATTAATATCACAAGATAATATTTAATACAATCAATCACACAACGTGCATAGTGGTCAAAAGCGTCGAGCATTGCGACTTACTCTTTCTTATATAGTATGTATCTAATATAAACTTAATACAAACTGCAACTGGGAATTAAAATTACAATACTATTATGCATCACTAACCACAAAGTGGTCTATACTACGATAGATTTATTAATATTATTATTATTACCATCTCCCCCCATTACTTTCACGGATATGGATTCATCCAGAAATCCATATGACGCTCGTCATATTTCCAGATGAGTTGTTCTCCTATCTGCCTTATTCTTGCACTACTTTCTAAAATCTCTTCTCTGAAAGTTCAGAGTTCTTGCACATTCTCTGCACTCATTGGGGGTGCAGGTGCTGGTACTGGATCTGGGTACAGTGGCATGGGTTCTTCCTGAGGATACAGATTCTCTAAGATTTCCCTAATGTATTCATCATTATCGTAGTAGGGATCTAGAGGGTCCAGACCTGGGTAAGCTGCTACGTTTGGCATGGGTAAGTCTGTTAAGTGGTAACGTTGCACATAATCCCTATGATCATCAAACCACGGATCGTAGTTTGCGTCTAAGGGATTGGGTGCTGGTACCCTAGGTATCTCCTCTGGATTAAAATCATGCATTTCGACTTGATTTTCTGGGTTGTTTTCTATTTCCATTGGCTGTAATGGTTGGGGTACTATCAGTTGTTCCAGATTAGAATCAGCAGCTGTGGTTGATAGGATATGGAAGTTTGCTAAACTCCTATTAAGCATGTCTTGGGTATGGGCATCTGTTTCTCTTTTAGCTGCTGCTAGCACTCATTGTTCTTGTAACTTTTTCTTTCTCTTCCTACGCTCATGTGCTCCCTTACTGAACCATCCTCTATTTTTCTGAGGGAATGGCTCTTCAGACTGAGCCTTAAACACGAATATACCTTCTTCATCATCAGCTGAATACCCTGAAAGGACAGGCTGTAAAGAGGTGCCTTCGCTCCTAGGTGAGCTGGACAACTGACGATACGCGTCGGATGGTCCTTGGTCAATCATACTGTAAACTAACAAATAGTCAAATAACACATAATAATAAAATACAGATATTCACGTATTTCCGTAATTTATTTCCTAACATATCATATTTTGGTGTCAGTAGAACACTTCTGTGGCTGAATCAGTGGCTTAGCTCTGATACCACCTTCTATCGCAACCCCCAATCCCTATTTCCCGGGAACGGGCGGCCGCGAACCAGTGTCGGTGGTATCCGTATGTTTAATCATTTTGGCAGCGGAAATTTCATCAGGACCGTAGTTAGAAAATATTTTATCAGAGTAAAACCACCATATTTTATATTAATAACCACATGGGTAAAACCCAAGTTTCTTATTACAACATGTTTATAGGGATAAACCCTATTTTATTGAATTTAAAACATCGTCTTTTAGGTAACTTTTATAGCCACATTTTTCCAAGCCTTCAGTGCTCTCCAACTGGCTTTCTTCTAATTGGCTTTTACATTTTGTTACCTGAAACGCCTTTTAAAAACATTTGTCAGTGGGAAATACTGGTGAGTGAATCCCAGTTTAATCAAAACATATTTTATCATTAAACAGTATTGAGAGCGATCACATTGTTTATATCTACACAATTACTCATTCAGTACTTGCCACTCGACCGTATCTATGGCTATGGTCATATCACACATTGGCTAACCCGTTGTCCAATTGTGAAGATTATCAAGTAATGTATACAAAACCCCCATAATACAGGCAGTAATTGAAGACTACAAAGACTTAATCACTGCTTAATCGCATTATAAAATATTTAAGGTTTTGTAAAAACAGTTTACAAAAAGGAGATTACTCACATTGCTGTCTTAGATTTCCTTTAAGGGTTCATGGTGATTATCTATAATTTTACACAAATGCACACGTGTTAGTATAATAACCCATTATTTATATTGATGATACCCTCCCCGAGAAGGCATTCCAACGACTACGTCGAGCAGAACCACGACAGCCGTTACTGAACCTTGGATCAATCGGGCAGCGTATCCAATACATAACCGGGGTTATGATACTTACAACGGAGCAGAACTTCGTTAATTAGGGGGATATTATACCCGAGATTATGCCTACTATTCAGAAATTCGAGTGAGAAAAGAAGTGTGAGCGTCGAAAAATGAAAGCCGAAGCCCTCTACTTATAGGGCCTGATTTCGGGTTTTACGCGGCCCGCGTAAGACGTAGCCAAGGGCTATGCGGCCCGCGAGAGGGTCTAGGGTAGGCCCTAGCTATGCTGAGTCGACTCGTAGCCTCCACACGCGTCCAGACACGTGGCACGCTAGGGTGCGGCCTGATCTTCCAGCTGTCGCGGCCCGCGACTGGATTGCCTAGGGGCTTCGCGCCCCGCGAGCGGCACCAATTTCTTGTTTTTATTTAATATTTAATTATATAAGGTAATTTAGGCTTGGTTTTTATTTACGGGGTATATTTTAAGACATATTGGGATAATTTAAATATATTAGGAGTGTCGAAAAATATTTTGGAGGGTTGTTATATGTATGGTGACTTTAGCTTTTTTTTTTTTTTTTTTTTTTTTGTATATGACATGTAATTCTAATGACTAGATAATAGTGAAAGAATATTATTACATTACTTTTATTCCTTTTATATTTTTCCCGCTTACGGTTGTGCATATACGTGGGTTCTCGGGGGCAGAAGTGAAAGTGCAGTAATTTTAACGTTATTTTACTAATTTCGCGAAAATAACGTTAAAAACGGGGGACGGTTAATCATGCATCATGTAGTGGCGTTGATAGCCGAAAGAAAAAGGGGTACATGCAGTAGTCAGTCTTTTGCTGAGTGTTATGTGCCTTAAGTCCAAGGCTTGATGCAAAACTACTAACGAGCCGATGGTCTCATTGGAAGCAGTCTCTCTATTCTTACAGGGTAAAGGTAAGGTTGTCTACATCTTGCCCTCCTTAGACCTAGGGCCGGACCATTAGGCTTTCCACCTTAGGTACGGGCCTATGGCCACCAAAAAATAAGGGCCTTCATTTTTAGTAAGTTATTATATATAGTATGTGTGTTATGGCCCAAAGAAACAAATTAATTGCAAAATAAAACAGTTTTCTATTTAAAAAAGGGCCCAATTTCAAAGGCACACTTTTTAATTAAAAACATCATCTAATGTGTAAAGTTGCATATATCGACGTATTGGTTATTCATTAGAAAATATCTCAATTAGAACTGCCCTTATCATTCTCAATTCCCAGTTGTTTGTTGCCAGCGAATCACCATACCGTTACGACTTACAGTGATTTTAGTTTAAATTCTTAGACGCATGTTCTTTTTTTTTTCTGAAATTTAAAGGCTCCCACTTTATATTTTGCTTAAGGCCTCTAAAAACATTGGAACGGCCCTACTTAAACCCTACCTTATTTTTGATGTTGGTAGGATTTATTATGCCTTTCTTGTTTGTGAAACTATCATAATAGAATATGATGAATACCATAATAATAAATAAAAGAATAATAAAAGAAGCCACTATTTATTTATCTTGACTAAATTCTTTGTTTACATTTTTTCGATTATAACATAGTTTCTTCATCCATCACTTTCATAGACGACCATCACGAACACCCGCAAACCTTCCATCACTTATGGGTAAACACATGCCCCAAAAGCTACATCATGACAATTGTCAATAGCCAAGTCAACAAAAACAAATTCTATCACAAATTTTATTTAAAAAAAAAACAAAAATTAAGAAACTTACAAGGATCCGTGGGTGAAGGAGTAGCATAACTAGTATCACACACGCCATTGGTCCGAAAGTTGAGGTCAATAGCATAAGACGCATGATTTCGTAAAGTATTGGGATTAAAACATGACCCCCCTGGTTGGATCTCTCTACAGTTGAGTTGTCCACATAAACGGTCAAGTGTTTGTTGCATCACCGAGTCTGAAGCTTGGGCTTGTGCTACACACCATGTTTTCCCCTATTCAATCATCAACAACCAGAACAAAACAAAACGTTAAAATAAACGGTTATAATTTATGCGTATTCAATCCAACAACCAAAACAAAACAAAACAAAACGTTAAAATAAACAGTTATAATTTATGCAAGAATGGATTGGATAATTGTGATGTCTTACTTCTACAAAATTGGAGCACACTATGACGAAGAAGAAAGCAATAAAGCACAATGAGAAAATTACTCTTGCCATGAGGTTATGCAATGTTTTGTGAATGCTCGTTTGATTATATAATGTATAGGATTTGTAACGGTAAGACCGAAATTAATATATGTTGTTAAAGTGAATATTTGAAATTTTGTGCAATTAAATGCATATTTTGTAACATAAGAATCGTAAATCTTCCATCTAAATACATATACAATATGTAACCAACAATCTCTAGATCAAGTGGTAGAAGACATGCATTTTTCTTGGGAGATACAGGTTCAACTCTCACATGGTGCAGAGTGAGACACTGATGGGTAGTGTGATAAGAGACCTTGGGAAACCTGGGTTCGATTCTTGAGCCAAACGGGTTTTACAGGTAATTTCACCCCATGCCTACGGGCGGGTGGATTACCGGGTTTTTCCCGCAATTGGTGGTGGAATTGAGTTAATCTCAGAGTACTCCGTTTGGTCCGATGGATGCCCTGAAAGTTCACGTGATTGATTCTGTTGGTTGTTAAAAAAAACATACGTATACAAGTCAAAAGGAATTTGTCACTTTTCAATTGATTAGTCCATCTAGTTAAAAGACAACTATGCTATTATGTAATATAGCATTTTGCCAACATATATATATGAGAAGGGGTTATTGTTCATGAACATTAAATTATTTATGGTTTTTGCTTTGGATTTAATGTTATTATTTATTAAAAAAATTGCAGAAAACAACCTTTATATTTGTCTCAAACTGCACTTTATACCTTTCATTATGAAACCTGCAAAAACCAACCTTTTATGTTTATGTTTTGATACATGGTTCAACCTTTAGCACTAACCACGTCAAGTGAAAGGTATAAATGCTTTGCAAGTTGTCAAAACATGAACATAAAGGTTGGTTTTTGCCGATTTCATAGTGAAAGATATAAAGTACAGTTTGAGGCAAACATAAAGGTAAATTGCCAAAATCGTCCCCGAGGTTTTACAACCGTGACTAAATGTACTCAAAAGTTAATAACAACAAATTGCCTTGATGCATCATTATCATATTGGAAGGAGTAAATTGCCAAAATCGTCCCCGAGGTTTAGGCACATTTGTGAATTTCATCCAAAACAACCCTTTTTGTACCACATTGCGTATTCACTTTTGGGCTAATTTCTCATTTTCATCCGAGCGTCTAACTTTTTTGTCAAAATTGTCCCTGAGGTATGGGATTTCTTGTCATTTCCATCCATAAATCTGTCAAAAAAAAAACTCAAATTAGACATTTGGATGAAAATGACAAAAAAATCTCGAAAGTGAAGGGCAATACGGTATAAAAAAGTTGTTTTGTATGAAACTGGCAAATATGCCCAAACCTCAAAGACGATTTTGGCAATTTACTTTATTGGAAGTCTCAAGCAATTAATTCCGACTTTTGAAGCAAGCATTTTTCACTCTTTCGCAAATCTTAACATTTTGCCCAAATCAAAGCACAAATCTTAACAAGTATCGCAATGCGATGTAACGTTCTCGCCGCATCGCGTATACATCTTGCTTTATAAACAAATAGATTATATTAAACTATAATAATTTGAACAATAATATTTAATTTAAAGTAACGGAGTAACCTTTTTTAAAAGTTAGCTGTGAAAGTCTCACAAGAGCTACTACGGTGGATAATGTGACAACCCTCAAAATTTCTGGTACTGTACAAATTAATTAATCTTAATTACGTGCTTAATTACTGTGCTTAAATACAACTGATAATTTAAACTGCTCTATGATTCTATATCATATATATACATGCATCACATTTTATACAGTCACTCCATTCATTACATACATACATTAGTGACATACTTGATGCACTCAGCATGGTTGACACACTGAACGGTTGATTCAGAAATAATGCTGACAATGCCAGCACTTAGACAGACAATATTATTATGGCCAGCATGGGCCAGGGATAGAATACTACACCGGTTTGTAGTGTAGGGAAGTGAGGACCACAAGACTGCGTCATTAGGTGATAGATATAGTGTCGGGAAGTGCCTAAAACACACTTTAAATACAGAATTCTGCTTTCTTTTATATAATTCAGCATTTTATTATACACAAATATGGCAGAGTAGTCCTGTATACTTTTCTAAGTGCCAGGAATGTTTTCGTTACAAAAAGATGCATAAAAGACACTTTACGGTACAATTAAACGCTTTAACGGAACGATACGTAACCGAACAACCAGACAATACCCGAGACACAAAAATATTGTCAGAAATATTATTTTATCTTTCTTAATTAATTTTGGTCACAATAAATCCCTACGCACTATAGAAACATGTCACACACCCACTATACTTGGAAATACCCTTAACCTTCTAACTTATTACCTATTAATTAACAAAAATCTACACTTTACCCCCCCCCCCCCCAACCGATTACCAGCCATGGACCCACCTTAATCATGTTCTTTTTGCCTCATTACCTCATTGGTGGGAAACTTGTGCATTGCTTGAAGGACTTGTCAAGATTGTAAGGAATCTTACAATTTCCAAAGAAAACCATCATCACCTCCAAGCTTGCACTCCACCTCTTCCTTGTCCCTATTATTTTCGGCTCACACCCCCCCCCCCCCCTCTCCATAACCGATTTCACCACCACCACTCTTCACATTCACCATTTCCTTCTCCAAAAGCTTTCATTCAAGTTTGAAGATCCATCCATAGGAGTACAAGATTGAAGGGTCTTCACGGAAGTTTGATACAAGCCTTTGTCACCAACATTTCACCATCATCTTGTCCTAAGATTACTACCCTAGCCTTGTGCTAGTAGTAAGTCCCTTCACACTCTTGTTCCACCTTGATTCTTGCTATGTTTTGTTTGAATGTTCTTGTCACCCATAAGCTAAAACACTAAAATAGTGAACTTAAAATTCTGCATGAAAACCATAGATAAAAGGGTTGTATGAAGTTGAAATCTGGGTGGTTTAGGGTTGGTTAATGCATGATTGAGGTTTGAACATTTATCCTTCGATACACCATGGTTAGAGTCTTTGTTTATGCGTTTTTAGTCACTTCTACATATAAACAGCTTGCTGATTGAAATTTCCAGCCTGCTTCAACGGGCTGTAACTGGTTCATTTCTAAGCGAAAAACTGAATTTCTGGAGTCTAAATTGTGTAATTTTTAATAACCGAACAAATGAAACTGGAATCGTAATTTTTCGAGACCGTTTACTATTTTTAAAGTATTATTTTTAGACAGCAGCTCAAAGCTGAAATATTTCTGCTGAAAAAGTGTGTTGTAATCAGAGTCAAAACTTAAAACCTGAGCAGAATCAGCTCGCGGGATTTTTACTGTAGGTTGTCACGGTTGTTCCCGTGACCCTCCAACTGGAATTTCGTCGATCCGACTTACGGTTGATTTTTAGTGAATTTTTCCGTAAAACTGCAATCAGAAAGTATCAAATCTGATTGCAGTCGAGTAAAAGAATTTTTATATAAAATTGGTAATGAACTGATATCCGAAATTTTTACACAATAAATCGATGATTATATATGACCTTCTGTAAAAATTTGAGAATTTTTGGAAAAGGATAACTATTTTATTGCATGTATGATTGTCGGGTTGGTTATGTGGGAACACTATACGAGATATTTGTGCAAGAAAATGATATGTTTTTATGCATGGACACCTCTTTTTACAGAGGAGGCTATGGCGAAATTTTCCGAAAATTATAACACTTAGTAAATATTTGCCTTCTAAGACTATAAAGTACTAGAACATTAAACGAACAAATATTTATCACGCGAATCAATGTAAGTAACACAACTCTAAACATTAAACTCTAAGCCAAGGCACGGCCCGTTCGTCTAATAGACATTAGACCATTGTAGGTAGTCGTGTTTGCTGAGGAGATTTGGGTTACGAGTACCGAAGACGCACTACTGTGAGTTCATGTCCCCCTTTTCTCTTAACTATTTTCAGTTTTACACCTCGGGGGTGAAATACATGTTACAGACATTTACAGGCATTTACAGACATTTACAGACATTTATTTACATGGTATGGTTAGCTTAAGGAGGGTTTTTATTACGCGAACATGTGAGTGGTGGGCACAACACTTAAGGCCATCAATCCTCGTTGTAGGACCGAGACACATTAGTGATAGATCTATTTGGGTGTAGCGAGCCCCACTCCTGAGTCCGCTGAGTGGACCACGAGGTGACTAAGTGCCCGACGCACAAATCCGCTAGGTTTGAGTCTTCCTGCATCACTTCACACTTATCATTGGCTTTGCAACCCAATGGTGGTCTCTTTTTCCTTAATTGCTACATACTATGGATTTTTATACATACAGGCATTTTTACAAAGGTTCATACCTACTCACTTACACATGAACTCGCTCAACGTTATGTTGACTTTTCAAATTACATGTATTTCAGGAAACTAACGGATCTGGCACGGTATGCACGTATTTTCAAGCTGCGTTTGAATAAAGAAGTCATCTAGGGTTTAGAAGGTGTAACCTCTTCCTGGACGGGTTATATACACCTAAACCTGGTTTTGTTTAAAGTCTTTTGCTAAGTCTTTATGAACTCAGATAAATCAAGTTAAGGTTTGTAAATTATTTTGTGGTTGTTGAAAATGGGATGTTTCTAAGCTTTATTAATGAATGAATATCTCATGTTTTTATCATATAGCATTGTTATGATTGTTGCTATGGTATTAAGAAGTCACACCAAATGAAGCACGCTTCCGCAAAAGTCAGGGTGTGACAGGATAATATCCACGTGGACACAACCATAACTACCAACCGTCGTCACCAACCCCAACCACCACTATCGCCACCACACACACTGACACACACACACAAATTCCACACAATCAGATATTCAGATTCCACATGATCAACCTCTACTAACTGAATATTTCAACTACCGCATATGACGTCAACAACCGTCACTCCGATATCTTCTTCCACACACTTCCACCATTCATCGGCGATTTACTCACCGGCGTACATTCAATTCACTAATTACACCTTCCTCCGGCCAAAATCTCCGGCGATTTCTCTACGAAAAACCTGCAGGTTTCTGTTTCCAGTTCCGCTTAACATTTTATCAACTGTTAGGTCAAATCGTTACGCGAAATCAACGGAGAGCACGGCGGAAACATCTACCGGCGATAACGGTGACGGAGATTCCGGAGATGATAGATTTCAAAGCTCAGATGAGTTTGAGAAAGCGGTTACCGGTGGATCGAAGCGGAATGTGAATGTTTCGTCGTGGTCTGATGCGCTTAACCTAAACAGTCGTGATCCGGTGTATGAGGTGTGTTTAGAAAAGAGATTTGAATTGTTTACGCCATTTTGTTGTTATTGGATCAGTGTTTTAGCATGTGATGTTGAAACTTGAAAGCTTGTTTTCGATTTGATTAGATGAGGTTAATTGAAGCAGAAGTTGTTTAGTTGTAGTAATTTGGTTATAGATTGATTAGTTTATGAGCTATATGATGTATTGATTTTGTTTATGTATGTGTTGTTTAACCTAAACAGTCGTGATTCGGTTATCAGGTTTGTTTAGGTTTTGAAATTTGAATTTGAATTTGAATTATCACGTCGTTTCGATTGTTACGCAGTTTTGTTGTTATTGAATTAATCTTGCTTGTTTTTGATTCAGATAGATGAGGTTAATTGAAGTAGAAGTAGTTCATTTGGAGTGATTTGATCATAAATTGATGAATTCATAAGCTATATGATGTATTGATATTGTTATGTATCATGTATGTGTTGTTTGTTTGCTTGAAGGTTGTTGAAGTAAGTTCGAAAGGAATGGTATCAACTAGAAAAGTTAACAGACGGCATCTACTAAAGTCGAGTGGTGAGTATTCAGATAATATGATTCATTTGTTTGCTTTGTGGATTGAATTTTTATCTGTTTAATCTAGAATTTAGTCGTTATCAATGAAGTTGTAGTGTTAATAGAAACCTTAATGCTCTTCACGTAGAATTGCGGTTATGTTTATTGATGAAACTTTATTGAGGTTTGAGGCATTGTACTTAATTTAGGTTTTTGTTAACAGGTCTTCGTCCTCGTGACATACGGAGTGTTGATCCATCATTATGGTTAACAAACACAATGCCATCTTTGCTGGTATGAAGTTATGTGTAAGCATAAGCATTATGATTTTTGTTTGTTATTAATACACGCGTTTTGTGATTTCTTTCATAGGTTCGTGAAAATGCCATACTGTTGAATTTGGGATCCTTGCGAGCAATTGCAATGCAAGACAGCGTGTTTATATTCAACTACCAGCGGTAAGTATTGCTCATATGAATCATATCGAAGTCCAACAATGTAAACTCCAAATTTCCGCTAGAAAAGTTATGAATCCTGTATTGATAATTACTATATTGACATCAAATTTTCTTGGTCTTATTGTTGTGTATTGCAGTAAAGGAGGAAAGGCTTTCATTGACGATTTATTACCTCGTTTAAGTCCTAAAAGTATGATTGGAGGAGCTTTAGTAATGCCATTTGAGCTTGAGGTTGGTTCTGTTATATATAAGTTTTTGGGGTTACATAGCATGTGAAACTTATGTGCTCTTTCTATAGATTAGTATTAGCCACTTTGACTTTGACTTTCAGGTTGTCGAAGCTGCCCTTAATTCAAGAATACAGCACTTTGAGCACAGGCTAATGGATTTAGACCCACATGTGAGTATGGATATACACTGAGTATATTTTACTTTAATTTCGGTAAGATCATATTTTTTTGTAACTTTGGAGTATTAGACCATCAAAAGAGAACTAGATTCACCAGCTACATGTTAATCATAAAAGTAAATTTCTTTCTACTTCAGGTTCGAAATCTACTTAAGGTTTTTACCAAACCGATTAACAGCTGGCGTATTGGAACAACTTCGTACTTGCAAGCAAACTTTGGTATCAAGTCCATCATCATTTTTGTTACACTTGCATACCTATAGGCCTGTAAATGAACCGAACGAACATATAATCGAACACAATTTTTTTGTTCATGTTCGATTATTAAGAAACTGAGCATGTTTGTGTTCGTTTAAAACCTAAACGGACTGTTCACGAACGTAAACGAACATAACGTAACAAACAGTAAACAACACAAATGAGCATAATTGAACAAACATACATGAACACAAAAACATAATTGACTAAACATAAACGAGCATAAAGTAATTTTTTCTATAAATTAGTGATTAATTACAATAAATTCTATTGGAGCACCCATTTTTATACTAAAAAGCTCAAAACTCAATTACAAATTAGTTGTATTTATATAAGTAGCTTGGAAGACTATTTTATGTTTAATATTCATTTAAATACAAGTACTTATGTATCTAAATTGAAATGAACATAAACGAACGAACTTAAACAAATTTAAATAAACGAACATAAATGAACACAAATGAACGAACATAAACGGACGTTCACGAACGTAAATGAACAAACAAACCGTGTGTTCATGTTCATTAAATAAACGAACATAAACAAACATCCAGCCGACCAAGTTCATGAACGTTCGGTTCGTTTACAGACCTACATACCTATTATGTAACTGAAATAAAAAACCCTTTAATTATTTAATGGAAGGTGGAACTGGGATCAAAAGCAGGGGCACTTAGACAAATGCTGCTTGATATGTTGGAAGATTCTCAAGAAATACGTCGTCTCTGTATTGTGGGTAGAAACTGCATCTTGAACAGGAATACCGACTTAGAATGCTCGGTTCCACTAGATAAACAGGTTGCTGAGGGTAAGTGTGTTAAATAATATGGTTGTGAAATTGGTTGACTTATGGTTGATTTTGTTTTCATCATATGCAGAAGAGGAGGAAGAAATTGAAATGTTGCTGGAAAATTATCTTCATAGGTGGGTAAATAGTGTGTTACAATAATTAGGGTTGTAAACAAACCAAACGTTCTGCGAACAGTTCGTGAACCGTTCGGCGGGAAGTTCATTTATGTTCGTTCGTTTAATGAATGAATAAACACGAACAAGAAATTTCGTTCAATAAGTTAAACAAACGGACATGAACAGAGTTGCGTTTGTTAGTTTATGTTCGTGAACGATCGGTGATGTGTTCGTTTGTGTCCGTTCGTTTATATATTTTTATGTTATATTTTTGTTTTATTACTTTTAGTTTATAGAAAAAGTTGAAACCATAGTTATAATATACACCTCTGCCAACATCCCTCATTTGACCATTTTAATTTCCGTTTGTTTATGATAGTTATGTCAATTATGTTCGGATAGTTATGTTAAGTATCTTTCAGATGAAACATGCAGATTTTATTTTAAAATGAATATATAACGTTCGTTTGTGTTCATTTTTGTTCATGAACATTTGTTTGTGTTAGTTTGCGTTCGTTTATGTTGGGTAAGTGTTCATGAACATGTTCATTTCCTTAACGCACGAATACGAACAAGAAATCTCGTTCGGTAAGCGTTCGTGAACCGTTCATGAACATGTTCATTCCTTAATGTGTTCGTGTTCGTTTGGTTCGTTTACAGCCCTAACTATAAATCTTTACTGAAAATTTCGGGTCATGATTATGCTTACAGTAAGTTGAATGATCTTTTCTATGATTGCAGATGTGAATCATGTCATAATCAAGCAGAAAGACTTCTTGATTCTGCAAGAGAAATGGAAGACTCGATTGCTGTTAATTTGAGGTTTGGATAAGCGTTTGTTATTCAACATCACTTAACAAGTAATAGATAATGATGAAAATGAGCAAATGTGTGAACATTATCTCATTTTTCTTGTGGTCCAGTTCAAGAAGGCTCCAGGTCAGCAGATTTGAACTACTTCTTCAGGTCGGAGCCTTTTGTCTTGCAGTCGGTGCTCTGGTTACAGGTTATTATTATTTGATTTAATCAAACTAATTGCAAGTTTAAGTATCAAAGTGTTCACTGTTACCGATAATGAAATATCTACCTTCAATCATTATCAAATAGTGAATCTAAATTTTGAACTAATGTGATCCCAAAATATGCTAATTTGAATTAAGATCTTTCATTTTCTCAAGTTTTTTTTTGTCTGTAGGTATATTTGGCATGAATTTAAGATCCTACCTTGAAGAACATGTGGTAATTTCTTCTTCTCCTTGCATTTGATTAAATAATCAGCACTTTATAAAACTCACTAATCTCATGTAAAGAAAATCATATTTTGGGTATATGTACACTATAGCGCCTCTATATCCATAAAAAAGGTGATTTTTTGTGCATTCACGAATGGTCAGAAATGTCTTGGAATGTACAAGCATAGCCTACTTTGTTTTTTAGAAATTTCACATGCTCGAAAACATTTTACGTTTAAAAAATAATAAAAGGTAAGAAAAGGCCAAATATAAGCGAATTTGCTGATTCGTGAAGATAAGTAGATATGCTAACATTTTCTCCTATTTCATGACTGTAGAAGTTAAACTTGTCTGAAAATTATATAAAAATAGACAAATATGTGATTTTCTCTTTATCGTATGCAGTTTGCGTTTTGGCTTACGACAGGAGGAATTATATTTGGTGCTCTAGTGGCATTTTTTCTCACTTACTCGTACTTGAGGGCAAAGAAAATCCTTTAGGCGTGTGAAATACATCGTTGTTGTCATCTTCATCATCATCATCTGACCAATTATAATTCCGCAACAAACTAGAGATGAAATCATTATGATTCGCCATTGGAGATCTTGATTGAAAAAGTCAAGCTTTGGTTCCGTTTTGAGGTAGAGTGCATGATAGCCGAGTAGATATAGTGATATGTATATGTATACATAATTCATATATCTTTGTTGTGTGTACACCACAATAGATAGATGCGATACATAGTACAGATGAAGCATTAAAAGGGAATTTCTTCTCAGATCACACATTTATGTTGGTGTTTTATAAACTTTTGAAATCAATCTAACCATTTAAACCAAAACGAGTCGAATGGTTTAGGTGGATTGAGATTTAAATGGTTTGGTTTTCGTGACTTAATGGACGAAGGTTTGGTACTTGGAACGGTGTAAACAGAACTAGTCATTTAGTGATTTATTTTTTAGTTTTGAAACATACAGTTATGTATATGCATCATATAAACTATTTTTATCATTCCGAAAAAGTATTAATGTAATTTAATGATTAAAAAACTGATATACTAGTCGATACTCCTAACCTCGGCCATCTAAGTTGAGCTGTTTGGTTTGTCATTTTCCTATCCTCGGCCATGTAAGTTGAGCTGTTTTGTTTGTCGTTTTCCGAAACCATACTTAGTGCTTCGTGGGTACTAAAAAAACCTTACAATATTTTTATTAGGTAACATTAGATGCAACAATAGAGAATTGACTCAAGATAGGTTGAATAAAGGACAAGCTGAGTAAGAATGGGCGTTAGTGTTAAGTTAGAGCATCTTTCACGTTTATTATTTTTTTCATCAACACTCATTTTTTTCATCTTTGATTCATATAACCGTTTTTTCCTACTAAAAATCAAAAGGTTGCATCACACTTGCACGTCAATGTAGTAGTTTTGGCTTTAAACCTGCCGTGCAAGTTGATCATAACCACTATTTTCTACATACACCATGTAGTCGTCTAGTCAACATGTAACGATTTTCTTATAAGGTTTCATATTTCTAGTTTTGGCTTGTTATTTTGAAATAATTAAACAATTTATAATCTCTTAACATTTTCTTAAATAAAATGCATATTAGAAACAACAAGAAATGGCAAGCTAAAATAGCTAATCTGTAAAGTGTGAACTCACAGTTTTCATTGTTATTTATTTACACTTAAACAAAAACCAACAAAATGCAATACCATAGATGATCTATATAAAAAAAAGTTCATTTACAAATATACTCTCAACTTGAATATTAAATACATAGAGATAACTATTACACCGATGAGTATTTAAGAGTTGATTGTATATAAAAGATTTTGGATTTTCATGACGCGGAATGGTTCTAGTAAATTTTTTGTTACTACACAAATAGTAAATTTTTGGTTACTACACAAATGGTTCTAGTAAATTGAACGACAAAGAATATGTCGTTAGATAATTGAATAGACAAACAAAGAATGTCTATAAACAGACAAAGAATGTCTTGACAAAAAGGTTCTCGTTTGTTGACTATCATAAATTGAATTGCCAAATAGAACTGTCAATTGTCGACTAAAATTGTCGATATGTTGAATTTGAAAATCCAATTTCTTGAATATAATATTCATTTTAGTAGTCATTTGTTGACTATTATAGTTTACAAAGTTTAGTAGTCAACAAATGACTACTAAAATGAATATTATATTCAAGAAATTGGATTTTCAAATTCAACATATCGACAATTTTAGTCGACAATTGACAGTTCTATTTGGCAATTCAATTTATGATAGTCAACAAACGAGGACCTTTTTGTCAAGACATTCTTTGTCTGTTTATAGACATTCTTTGTTTGTCTATTCAATTATCTAACGACATATTCTTTGTCGTTCAATTTACTAGAACCATTTGTGTATAGAGATAACTATTACACCGATGAGTATTTAAGAGTTGATTGTATATAAAGATTTTGGCTTGAAGAAAATTAATTAGTTGATAAAAGCTATTCAAAATACGTTAATATAAGTCAAGAAATTGGTTATGGTTTCGTCCCACATCGGCTCAGGGATGAAATTGTGGCTGCTATTTATAGCAAGGGTGAGCAGCTTTACTTGTCCCTTCGGGGACATCCGATAAAATTGGAACGATACAGAGAAGATTAGCATGGCCCCTGCGTAAGGATGACACGCACAAATTGAGAAATGGTTCAAATTTTTTTTTTCCTTCTTCGCACAAACTCTAATTTCTATGTTCTTCAACGCCCGCACAAACTCTAATTTCTATGTTCTTCAACGCCCAAGCCAAACTTTGAAGCCAGTGTGGGCCCCGTTAAGACAACATTGCTGGAGTGGGGTAACGGGGCTCTCCAATTTGGAGAGTGCGGTAGCCTAATACAAGAAAGTCATCGTTCAAAAAAAGTAATATCACATTGAGCAATTGGTTAAATTTTGATAATTCAATTATGTTGAAATGTCGTTTTTGGTTTTTGTACGCTGTTTTCAGCTTCTTCTTGGCCGCTATATATATATATAGTCGTTGCCGTTAAAAAAAGTAATATCACATGAGTACGAACGGACGTTAGGTTAGAGCGTCTTTCGGGTCGTTTATTTTTTCCATCAACCCTCATTTTTTTATTACCTATGATTCATTCAACCATTTTTCCTACTTAAAAATCGAAAGGTTGCGTCACACTTGTAGTAAATCTTGGCTATAAACCTGTCGTGCAACCTGATCGTAACCAAAATTTGCTACATACACCATGTATTTGTCTAGTCAACAATTTCGATCCGATTTTGGACTGTGGTTCAGCTGGCCAGTTCACATACTATTTTGTCGCTGTGATTTCAGACTTTCAGCTAGCCACTTCACATCCTTTTTTGGTTGTTGTTCTTGGACACTTAGCTGGATTCATAGTAACAATCTGAGTTTGTTGGTAAAACACTAAAACCTTGTAAACAACCAATCTAATTTCATCGAGAAAACACGGTGATGGGGTACAAAAATATAAGTTAGAGTTTGTGCAAAGACGACGATGAACGGAGAAAAGAAAGTTATAAGAAAACACTGTGATGGAGTACATAGTTTGAAATTAGAGTTTGTGCGAAAACGAAAAGAGCAGATGAAAGAAGGTTTTAAAACATAATGAAAGAAGGTTTTAAAACATATTATAGTTTGTGCGTGGACTATGATGAATTGACAAAAACAAGATTTTAAAACTTATTACAGTTTAGGAAAAAAAATTTGGACCATTTCTCGATTTGTGCGTGTCATCCTTGCGCAGGGGCCATGCTAATCTTCTCTGTATCGTTCCAATTTTATCGGATGTCCCCGAAGGGACAAAAGTTATTGCTTTTCCCGGATATAAATACCAGCCAAAAGTACATCTCTGAGCCGATGTGGGACCAACTGAACTACTTCATTTTACCTACGAAATCAGATTTTCATTGGATTATGCAATCAAATGAAAAAATCGATCAGTTTCTCCCAAAATTTCTCGATAAAATCAGATCTTCTATGGTATTTAACAGTTATATATTAGCTATTTTAACTTGCCATTTGTTTACTATAAATCTTTTGTTGTTTCTAGTGCATTTTAATTAAGAAAATGTTAAGAGATTATTACTTGTTAATTACAAAATGAGAAGCAAACAAGAAATATGAAACCTTAACGAAAAGCGTTACACGTTGGGTAAGGATGTCAATCGTGTCGGGTTGGCATGTTAGCAGGTTACGGGTTGGTGGGTTGAATTCTTGAACCCGAACATAACCCATAATTTTATTTGTGTCAAAAAATTTCATAACCTGAACATGTATAAAATCGTATAACCTATGTCAAACAGGTTAACGGGTTGCAACTATATAACTAGCAATGAACCATGTTGGCTATTTACTAAAAAACTCAGCCAAGTCTTTGATCACAGCCACAAAATAGTATGTGAACTGGCTAGCTGAACCACAACTATAAGACTATGTGTTGTCGGTTAATTGAATTTTTCATTAACTAAGAAAAAGTGCAGCCATGTCAACGCCAACTCAACATAGTACCATTAACTAAATTTTTCGTTAACTTGGCATTGTGAGTTAACAAAGTCGCAATCACTTAATAATCATTAGTCAATTAATTTTTTTATTTAATAAAAGATTAATAATAAAATACATTTAAATTTAAAATAAAAAATAAAAACTACAACATTACAAAAGTTAGTTTTTATAAAGATTCAAATTAGATATTTAAATTTTATAAAATCCTTTCGAACTAATTTCACAAACACCACAAGCTTGGATGTGCAGTTAAAAAAAACCAACATTAAATTCAGTGGCTGAATGTACAATTTTTAAAATTCAACAAAATATTAAAAACAATATTACAAACACCATAAACTTCAGAGGTTGAATGTGAAACAAAACTAGCCACCTCACCTTCTTCTTCTTTGTACCCACAAACCTGCAATCTTCAACCCTGCAATTTTATAATAAAATAAAACCCGGCCAACCCAACGGATACCCACCCAAACCCAAGTCCAACAACTAATTCCTCGCACTTGTCAACGGATCTTTTTTTGGCCAAAACCCGTTAACATGTTAACGAAATGGGTTGTCGGCGGGATGCGTTAACAGGGTGCGTTAATGGGCGGCACACCGACCTATTAACGATCCAACGTGGCGTGGTGAACTCATGGAACTCGTGAACACACAACACATAGTCTAAGGGGTTGTTTGTTTAGCTCTTAATGTCTGAGACCTCTTACTAGTTCAGACTGTTTGTTTCGATAGCAGATGTTTGAATGGTTCAGAAATTTGCCTCTGAATGGTTAAACATTATACAGAGTCTGAATGGTTAAGACCTCTACTCTGAATTTGTAAGCATTATACTGGCTTTTAATGGTTCAGACATCTTACTTGTTCAGCACTTAATGATTCAGACCTCTTACTGAGTCAGCACTTAACCATTCAAAAGTTGCCAAACAACCCCTAAATCAGATTGAAATTGTTAACTAGACGAGTACATGGCAGTAGGATTAGATTAAATATAGTTTTTTTTGTTTTGATGTTTTGTCATTTGAAACTTTTTCTTAAAGGTTCGTTTTGACTTTACCTTACTTTTAGCCCGAACCCATTTTGATCCAAACCAAACTTTATATAATTGGCCCATTCTGATCTTACCACACAAGAAATAAAATGTTTTCTTTTCAACTCCAAGAAAAACAAATAACTTTATACCCTTTATATAACAATAAAATTAATCATCATCTTTGTATGATTCCTCTACTTGAAGAATGCATGGTCTCTTATGAGACTCATAACCACATTACAACCAATGCGTAGTATTGTCCTCTAGGAGAAAAGCTTTAATCCATGTCCCGAAAAACAAAATACCCATATTGTACAAAGAATACTTCTAACTACACCCCATTCACCATGCTCGCAAGTCGCAAAACATACCAAAAGCTGGTTGTGTTTCATTTTTCACCAGAAAATCAATTCAATATCACGCCTCGACAAATAACCTGCAAAGAATGAAATCTCAAACATTTAGATACCGCGAGAACAAGACAAATGAGTTGACTGTGGCCTAATGTCAATTTTTAGTGCATAACACCCAAATCATTCTATTAAAAAGTACTGTTCATTATTAGGATCAATTCGCTTTGTGATGATAATTAACTATTCATCTTAATTTTAAAAGCGTGAGGCGTTCAGAGGTGTTTATGGAGTAAATTGCATTTTACGTTCTTTAAGTTCGAGCCAAATTGCAGGCGTTCCTCTTTAACTAACGAAATTAGTCAAATTACACTGGATGTCCTTTATGTTACTGTTTCTTATTAGGCGGTGTCCTTTTGCTCTAACCCAGTTAATTTTTTTCTGTTAACTCTTAACACAACCATTATGCCCTCATGTGAGTGGCACGTGTTAAGACTTAACAAAAAAAATTAACTGAGTACGGCAAAAGGACACCGTATGATGGAAAACACTAACATAAAGGACATCCAGTGTAATTTCGTTAAGTTAAAGAACAACGCCTGCAATTTGGCTCAAACTTAAAAAACGTAAAATGCAATTTACTCGGTGTTAAGGTCTCAAAAGCCTAGTGTTGCTTTATGTATATGAAGCGTCGCCTCAAGGCCCGGAGGTGTCTAATTGCCTTGTGCCTTTGGTGCACTTTGTAAAACCAAGTTATTATAATGAACAACGTGATTACAAGTCAACCCAACCCTGCCTATATACCAACCCAATCCCAAATTTGACCAATTTTAAAGTTCCGTTTTGGAATCTTGGGGTAAAATTCAGGAATGAAGCCGTGTTATTAAAAGAAAAGCGAGAGAGATACCTGAGAAACTTAGCAGGCTTATCTTAGAGCGGGTTTCGAAACTCCTCCGATTGCTATATTCCTGACTCCAATCTCCATTGCTTCTCTTTCATCTTTTTCTTTCTTATTTTCCAAAATCTTATGATCGGTTGCAACAGGAGCACCTTTGTTATTTACCAAAACTTCAGCATCAGTTGCAACCGAAGCAGCTCCGTTATTATCCAAAATATTGTTATCAGCCGCAGGAGTCGTAACTGTAACAGAACCAAGATCCTGAGATATTCCGGTGATCCAAGGGTGTTTAAGTAATTTAGCAGCAGTAGGCCTCTTTTCAGGGACAAAATCAAGTATCGGAACAAGAAAATCAGCCAATTCCTTTGCGTCTTGTTCACTGAACTCATATTTCTCCATAAGAACTTTGTTTAGAGGCCAAAAACGTAAACGGCGTATGTGTCGTAAATCACCGTGTCGGTTGAAGAATTCCCGAGAGTAACGGCCACCTAAAGCTATCTGCATAATAATCATAATCTTTGAATAATGCGTCCGTTTAGCTCGTTCAAATCATTTGAGATTAACAGAAAGTAATCAACCCAATCATAACTAAATGGATTGAAATCACCATCTCTAATGAACTGGTTAAAAACAAATGAGTAAATGCCATTTTCGTCCCTGAGGTTCGGTCAGTTTTGCGACTTTCATCCAAAGGTTTGTATTTCTGCATCTGGATCCAAAAAGTGTAAAATCTTGCCATTTTCATCCGGCTTGTTAACTCCATCCATTTTCTCCGTTAAGGCAGGGGTATTTTCGTCTATTTAGTTAACCTAAAGGGCAATTCGGTCTTTTTCACTTTATGTACAAGCATTTAGCATAATGTACAAGTATTTAAAAAACACGAAAATACTCCTGCCTTAACTGAGAAAAATTTGATGGAGTTAACGAGCCGTATGAAAATGGCAAAATTTCAAACCTTTTGGATCCAGATACAGAAAAAACAAACCTTTGGAAGGAAGTCACAACACTGGCCAAACCTCAGGGATGAAATGGGCATTTTAATTAAAACAATATTAATAGAATGACTATAATACATATTGTCCAACCTTTCGAGGCATCATTCCCAGAAGTTCCATCATTAGTGCCAAGTGATCCTACATATAGTACAAACAAAATTTAGTAACAGACCAAAGATTAAAAAAACATTGCAAACAAACTAACATTAGAAGCTGACTGTAGTAATTTATCAGATAATAAAAACATAAGACATTTAAAGGGAGTACTAGTTGTCTAGTTGTATGATCATGGCATACCTGCTGCTAAACATATTAATATAAAAAACTATTTCTTGGAAACAGATGAATGACAGTTCAAGGTAGGGGTGAGCAGAAAACCAAAAAAAAAAACGAACAGCAACCGAGAAAACCCAGTTAACCGAACCGGAAAAAAAACGAACTGTACAAAAAACCAAAAAAAAAAAAAAAAAAAGACGAACCAAAATTTGCGGTCCGGTTACGGTTTTGCATTTTATGAAAAACGAAAAAAACCAAATCGAATAACCTTAAAAATCATTTTTTAATGTTTGTTATATATTGATTTAGGAATTATTAATTTTGTTCTTGAATGTTAAGCATTTATAATAAGAAATTAACATGTTTATTTATCTGTGATATTATTTATCCATTGCCTACAAGTAGGGATGAGCCCGGTACCGAACCGGTACCAAAAATCCCCAAAAGCGGGTACCGGTACCGAATATACCCGGTTCGGTACCGGTATTTGAGGGTAAATACCGGTACCGAAATGCTAAAAGTCGGTGCCGAATCGGTACCGAAAAAGTACCCGGTTTGGTAAATTCTGTACCGGTACCGGGAAGGATTTGCTCATCCCTACCTACAAGAGATAATAAAATTTAACATAAAAGTTATAAATGATTTTCAAAGTATTATAAAAGAAAATGTCTTAATAAAAACTTTGGAGAAACATAAAATAGATTAGAAGGTTAAATTTACGTGAACAATATTAATTAAAAGTGTTAAATATAATAACTTAAAGGTAACATCTAAGAAAGATTCTTAAATCTTGGATCATACCTTTTATTTTTAAATCTTATGTAATTTTGTTCCAAAAACCGAATAACCGAGCCGAACCGTTCCTAAAACTGAACGGTTTTCAAAAACCAAAAAACGAACATTTTGGTTACGGTTTTGATTTCACCATAAAACCGAACCGAACCGTGCACACCCCCACTTCAAAGAATGACGTCAAGTTCAAATGTCTAATACTACTGATAACTCAAAGTTGTTAATAGAAAATTTAAAAATAGCTAGAGTATATAGCAAATTGGAATAATATAATGTTTGGAATAATATATAGCAAAATAGCTAGACTAATTACTTATTAAAAAAATTATATTTCTTGAAAAAAAAAGTGTTTCGGGTCAACCCAACCCACACCAACTCTCTACAATTACGAAGAAGTATAATTATAAGTTTCTAAAACTAAATGTTCATACCTCATCCCTGTCATAGTTTTCACCGCTATGAGGATCAAAAAGAACATCCCCAGTGGCAAGTTCAAAGCATATGCATGCAAATGACCATAAATCAGCAGATGTTGAATATTTTGAACCTAATAGCACTTCGGGACACCTGTACTGTCTAGTCTGTATGTCACTTGTAAATTGCTTATACGTCCAACACGCGTTACCAAAATCGACAAGTTTGCACTTAACATCAACTTCCTCTAATAGCTTCCGTCTAGTTGACCGGCTTCCTCTCCTGTTAAGTTGACTTTCATTGCGGGAATCTCGTGCTTCAGAAGAGTTATTCGATTCAGCATGTTCATCAATGACGTCTCTATTTGAATCATCATCGTTTTCCTCTGATTCTTCGTTTCCGACACAATTTTGGGCTGCCTTTTTAGCCTTTTTTTTAATTTTCTTTTTCTGATTTTTGGTAAGATCGCTGTTTGAGCTCTTAATATCCTTAGAAGATCCAGATTCGGCTAAAACCTTTTCTTTACCGGATGGAAGAATGAGAGGCGCGCTTGTTTTTCTTGGATCTTTGTCGGGGTCGATCGTAGATAAAAGTAAAATATTTTCGGGTTTAAGATCGGTGTGAATAATAGAAAGCTGTTGATGCAAGTAATCCAAACCGCCTAAAACATGGTAGCATATTTCTTTAACTTTGTTTAGAGGAATCCCGCGATAGTCGGAATACTTTATTAGCGTCAAAAGATTATCACCCAAATACTCAAAAACCATACAAACGTGCTGCCCATTTGGTCCGGAGTGTTTGAAATGATCTAGAAGCTTCACAACACACTTCTTGTCGTCGGGATCTCCCTCGGCTATCTGCTTTAATATTGTGATTTCGTCCATTGCTGCCTCGGTGTAATGTTGAGCACTCTTTTGTACTTTTAAAGCTACATACCTCTACAAAACAGGCCAACACAATTTACCCTAAAAATGCTTGTTTCATTGACAATAATCAGATGTCAACTTTATCAGACAAACTAAAAAGACTTGATAACTATTATATCTAAGTGTTTGATCTCATGCAGTTTAAGTGCGATCACATTTCAGATGATTCCAAATTCGATGGAAATTGTTAAAACTGAACCATCAACCTCGCCTCTATCTACACAATATCATAGATACATAAACTAGTAACAAACTCTGTGTAACGTTAAGCACTTTTTGGCACTTTCATCGCTACATACCTCTACAAAACAGACCGCACTTTACCCTAATAATGTTTGTTTCATCCATGAGGATCATATACTAAATTATAAGGCAAACTAATAAGGCTTAAAAAAACCATTATTTCTAAGCTTGTAAACAATTCAAATGATTGCAAATTTGGGGGAAATTTTTAACTAACTTAAACTGAACAATCAGGTTTGCCTGCTATATCATACAGATAAACTAGTAATTAATTCAGTGTAACGTTCAGCACTCTTTTGCACTTTCAAAGCTACATATCTCTACAAAACAGATACCCTAACAATGCTTGTTTCACCCACAAGAGTCATATACTAAACCATCAGAATAACTAAAAAGGCTAGAAAACTATTATTTGTAAACATTTGATTTCAAACAGTTCAATCGTGATCACAACTAGGATGATTCCAATTAAGAGAAACTGTCAAACAGAACCATCAACTTCACCTACTATCTACACAATATCAATAGATACACTATGCAGTTAATGCGGTAAAATATCGGATATCAGTCAAGGACCGATATTTGAGATATAGGTTATCTTGGTGAGATATCAGTAATTTTAATATCATGCAGAATTTATATATATATAGCATTTTAACACTAATAATTCGGTTTAGAATCAAATACAAAGGCTCCTAAAAATAAGAAGTCGTACAAAGGGTATCAAACGGACTCCGATTGACCTCATTCAAGCGGCATTGGAACCGTCTCACCGAACTCTACAATGTGAGATTTTAGGTTTTGACTTTTGGAATTATAGGATGTAGATTTTAGAATTTTGGTTATTATCATTGTGTCTTTTATTTACCATTGTGTATTTTCTATATTTGCGTCATTGTGTCTTTTTTGCGACTCATTGTGTACACTTCTTATTTTTAGAAAGCCTTTGTAGGATAACTTAACCCCTGATAATTCAGTGATATATCGGTCAAATATCGGTGATATCAGTCAATATCGCCGATAATATCGGTACCGATATTTTACTAGGGGACCGATATATCACCGATACATGAACTAGTAACTAATTCAGTGTAAATTATTATAAACTATCAATTTCGCCTGCTATCTACACAACATCAATAAATAAATACACAAACTAGCAACAAATTCAGTATAAATTGTTAAACAGAACCACCAATTTCACCTAATATCCACACAACATCAATAAACACACAAACTAGCAACAGATTCAGTGTATATTCATGCATATCTCAACGAAAACAAAACAAAAACTCCATACAGATTTATGCGTATCCCAAGCAAGCCACACAGTCGAAAAATGTCCCCAACCGAGCTTCCTCTGAACAACATATCTGGAATGCTTAAACACATCACCAACACGAACCGCATGATAACCTCCACGCCGGTAATCCTCCGTCCCTTCGTCCTCCGATGAGTACTCGCTTCCGTCACTCCGATCTCCACCGTCACCGCCACCAGTTCTTCTATCGGAATCATTACACTCTTCCGCCATGGATAATTTGAAATTTCTGATGATTTGATATTCAGATTCGATCGATCTGGAATCGAAACCCTAGAAAGTGAAACTGAATCGCCTTTACAAGAATGGATAGAGAGTGTTTCAGGAAGATTCTAGGGTTTCTGTATTATTATTATTGTTATTATTGTGTTGAAGGAGATAATGTAAGGTTTACATGTTTTTCGTAAACAGGAATGAGGGGATGGTGACAATTATATAAAGTATAAAATATTATGAAATGTGACGTCGTTTTGGTTACAAAATAGTTGAATTCTTTTCGGATCACATAAAATAGAGTTAAATGCCAAGTTAGTCCATGTGTTTGGGCTATTTTACCAGTTTGGTCCAAAGTTTTTATTTTTCGTATGTAGGTTTAAAAATGTTTCATCGTTGCCATTTTAGTCAACTGGGTTAACTTCATTCATTTTTTCTGTTAACGAGAAGGGCAATTTGGTCATTTTATATGTAATTCTGTGAACTAGAAGGGCAGTTCGGCCATATAAAATGGCTGATTTGTCTTTCTCCTTAACAAAAATAATGGATGAAATTAACCTAGTGGACTAAAATGGCAACGGTGAAACTTTTTTAGACCCACAGACAAAAAACAAAACCTTTGAACTAAACTGTCAAAAAGGTCCAAACCACACGGACTAAAATGTCATTTAACTCCATAAAATAAGTTATATATCAGATCATTTAAATGGCTTATTACTTTATTTTCGTCTGGGTCGTGGAGGCCATGTGTGACAACATGGACCCCTTGATCGGTTATCCAAATAGATCATTATATGTATTATCTAGGAGTTAAATTGTTAATCGTATAGTGGATATGCACCATACATCAGTCGTAAATGTCAGATTCTCTTTAATTTTATACTGATGCTAATAATTAAAAGTTTCTAGTCCTGATAATTTGGTTCAGTGGTTAATTGGTCTGCCATCTTCAGTGTAGATACAGGTTCAATTCATGCTTGGGCCATTTTCGGTGGACATCTGGGTGAATGGGCGAATCGGGGCTTTAATCCGGGTTCGAACTTGACGGATACGAGGGTTTACGGATTTCATCCGGTTCCCGCGTATCAGGGGCACGGTCTCATTGCGGTTGAGGAGTCGACATTGGACATAGCCCCAAGCAGAGTGTGTTTACACGTGAGATTCTTTGCCGTTCAAAAAATTATTAAATATTTATTAGGTTATTATTTTAAGTGGTTTAAATGACCAAAGAGGTATTGGATATATGGGTTAAATGACTAGTTGATTAAGTAGCTAATGGTTATTGATTTATTAAGCCCTCTCTAGAACATAAAATAAGTTAAATAACTACTAAATTTAAAAAAAAATATAAGGACATATTTCTAGAACATGGGTCATGTGTTGTCGCCCACTCTAAACACCCTCAAAGACGCTCTGATTTTAGTCAAAGTATATGCTTATCATTGTCAAAGTTGGTATTGGGTTGTTTCTTGAAAAAGAGTCAGAAGAGATGGTTCGATCCTCTTATTTTTTTTATCAAACCGAGAGATTCATGAATCGGAATCCTGATGCATATAGATACAAATGGTCCACTGGGAGCAATAATTTCCAGGAACATCTGGAACGTTTCGTTTCTAAGCAGAAGAGCCGTTTGCAAGTAGTGTTCGATCGATTACGTATTAATCCATATTCGATTGATTGGTCTGAGGTTATCGACAAAAAAGATTTGTCTAAGCCACTTCGTTTCTTTTTGCCCAAGTTGCTTCTTTTTTTGTCTAACTCACTTCCTTTTTTGTTTGTCAGTTTCGGGAATATCCCCATTCATAGGTCCGAGATCTACATCTATCAATTGAAAGGTCCGAACGATCCACAGTTTTTAGAATCAATAGGTCTTCAAATCGTTCATTTAAAAAAAAATGAAACCCTTCTTATTGGATGATCATGAGACTTGCCAAAAATCGAAATTCTTGATCAATGGAGGAACAATATCACCATTTTTGTTCAATAAGATACCAAAGTGGATGATTGACTCATTCCATACTAGAATAATCGCAGAAAATTCTTTGATAACACGGATTCCTATTTCTCAGTGATATTCCACGATCAATACAATTGGCTGAATATGGATTTGAACATTATTTTCACATAGGACCATTAATTAAATGGTACACCATCCCTCTCCTTGATTGATGGTGGTTGCCATGGATTAAACCACGATTACCACGACCCTCCCATTTAATAATTTTAAGACAAAAATAAATTAAAAAAAATAAAGAAGATAGTGGTTTGGGTCATGACCACACCCTTAGGGAAGTGGTTTTGAATGATGGATTAAAGATGGATGATATGGTGCCTATGTGGAGGGTCATGATGGTCATGAAAGTCATGACCACACCCTATAGCCTAACAATTTCGTACAATGTTAGAGTTAGTGTACTTTTATAAAATGATGCATGTCTTGCGAGGTTAGTTTTGGTAAAATATGTATATGACATTAGGTGACCAATCTCGTCTTAGGGTTGCTTTTTATACTTTCACAGACAAAATATATACTTATGGTTGGTTTATTTATTTTTATGTGATTCTTGTTGTTGAGTTTTATTAGGTGCTTACTTTAGGGGAAAGTTAAACATATTGAAAAAAATTAGGTGCTACTTTTATGTCATGTTTTGAAAGGTGGAGGTTATGTTTAGGAGTTTTTGCTTCAGGCTTTTAAGTTTTTGCGTTAGGCTTTTTAGTTTTTACAAGTGTGAATTGTTCTCTTGTGTTGGAAGTTATCACCACATGAGGCTTGCAATAACGGAATTACTGGACTATTTTTAGGAAGCAGTGGTATAGGAAAGGAAACTTAAGGTCTTTAGGAGTATGTTGTCATAAAACCGTCTTCCAAGGCTCTGTGTGGCGCCCTTGATTACCCGAGAGCCAGCTATCCCATCTCGTTTATGACTAGGGTTACTGGTTTTGTATTGGTTCGACACATCAAGAGAGCGCCCACAACTCCCTACCAATGGTGGGTTTGACGTGTAAACACATCTAAGCATGTACACTTTAAAATCGCTAGAGATGCCCCCCGATGAAAACCCGGAGTGGACACTAAACCCAAGCGTTTAAATACAAATTCATTGATCCGATCTTCAAAACATATGGCTCATCACATTTTCCCACCACCAAAAGTTGCACATCCCTGTGCATGGGCCATGATCTATGACAAAACCACATAAATCTTGTTTCACTTTGGTTAAGAGGGATGCCCGATAGTTTAACGTGCAACGACCCACTTTCACCTGGATCAGTCATATGCACTGTCTTACATCTTTGGAACAACCAAACACCCCAAACCTAACACGATCAGGGAGGGGTGGGGGTCCATTACCTTCTTTGAAATGATAGAAGAGCTCGCAATCCCATACAGCCATAACTACGACTTACAAAGATCATCGCTCACTTTTGACCGCTTTGCCCCCGATGGGTTGCTCATCCAGGAATTCGCGGCTTTGTTTTTTGTTGCCCCGGTGGAGACTTCCCAGGAGGTCACCCAACCTAGTACTACTCCCACCTGAGCATGCTTAACTGTGGAGTTCTCCTCTCATCTACTAGCATTAAGACTTGTAACACCCCGAAAATATAAAACCTTATACTAAAATTTTAAAGTATAAATAAATGAGAATTTACCAACTAGGAATTTAACCTAGTTAACAAATTCTCTAGAAATAACATGAAATAGGGTTAAATAACCAAAACTTTATGTCAAATAAAAGTGAAGGGGCCAAAGATGTTAAAAGTGAAACTTGTATTTTAGAATGTGTTAAAAATGAAAACCAAACACCCTACTAAGGGGCTGGTCGATCAAGAACAAGCAGGGGGGGCGACACCCCCATTCCAAAACTCAAACACACACAAAATAAGTAAATTGAAGGCTCAATTCAAGTCGGAATCGAAATTAAAGCATAGAATCGTGATCCTCATTGCAAGAGGATTATAAGGTATGTAAAAATTGATGAAATCTCTAAACTTGAAATTCTCATGATTTTGGAAAATCCGAAAATCAGATGTTGCATGTGTGTTATGTGATTAGATTAAGGATAATATAGTGTCTAGGAGTGAAACCTAGACAACTACATGTGAAATCATGTTCAAATTCAGGGAATTCCATGAACACCTTGAAGGTGGGTTGTGGGTTTTACAAGATGATGATGAACATTAGGGTTTAGAATGATTATCCTAGTGTAATTCGATTGTAGAAAGTGATTCCAGAAAGATATGATGTTTAAATACTATAGGAGGGCTTTATTGTTGTCAAGTTAGCTAATTAGCAAGCTATGAAGTTGAATACTAAAGATATAAAAAATTCTGCCTATGAAGTGTTTGTTGAAATGCCTCAAAGAAGGCTTGAAACTAGAATTTTGTAGTTAAAACACCTAATTGTGATGTTTTGACTATTATGCGAAATGTGATTACAAAGAGTTCTAAATATGATAACATTGAACTCTTTAGGAAGGGATACCGGAACGTCAAGTGGACACGCCGGTGGCGATTCGCGGTTGAAGGGCGTACAATAAGGTATGTAACTTGACCCGTTACATTTAGTAGATGGGATGTTTATATAACGTGTACTTGAACTTTTAAATAAGAGTTGTTTTGAATTAAGCGATGAAGTCGCTATATTGAATGATTGATAGAACTTGGGTTGAACTCGTTGGTAGTTGTCATATAGGAGGATTCCTTAGACGAGCCAAACGGGTCGGATAATCAAGTAAAGCACGGTTAATGCTCCGGAATATGGTGGATTGTTCTTTGATATTGGTTAATATATAACATGTTAGAAATATGAGATTTTGATGTAGTGGGTTGTTAGAAAAACGAAATCTGTGAGTTGAATTCGAGTGCAATGAATAAAACAAACAAAACATGGATTTCCAGGACTCACCGTAAATTACGGTAGTACCGTAATTTACGGTAGAGGTCAGACGTTTGCGGTGGATTCCTCCTGCTTTACGGTGGACCAAAAATCTCCAGGACTCACCGTAAATTACGGTAACACCGTAATTTATGGTGGAACAGAAAACTTTAATTTTTTTTTATTTTAAATTGATGATTGGATCATATGTTAAGTCTTATGTACAAAAGTCAAAACTAATGTTTTAATGGTTTTGACCCTAGGTGATTAGATGGACCTTAAGGATGGTGATCAAGCAACGTCGAAGAACCGAACACGACTTTTGAAGCTTCCGCTATGTGTTTAAATCTTACTTAAACTTTGTTCATGGGTTGTAAACATTTATTAATCAACTTTTGAATGTTTTAACTTAAACATTAGTTGACTAATGTTTATCTACTTGAAATCTTGACCTATGAAACTTATATTAATTTTAATTACATTAGTATAAAATGTATAAAATTAGTCTTAAATTCAAGTAAAAATGTAAAGGTGTTACAAGTTGGTAATCAGAGCTCAAGGTTGTCAGTAAGTGTTCGGTTCAAGCTTGATCGATCGTCCGGTAAGAACTAACTTATTTTGTTAATAAATTATGTACTACGTAGAGAACGAGAAATGAACGAATATGCATGAAAATGAAAAGAGTGTGTAAGCTCACTCAAAAACAAGAAATGCATGAAACAAGAATTATTAAATCAAGTTACGAACTTGATTGAATTGAAACAAGAATGATTAAATCAAGTTACGAACTTGATTGAGCTGAAACAAGAATGATTAAATCAAGTTACGAACTTGATTGAATTGAAACAAGAATGATTAAATCGAGTTATGAACTTGATTAAATCAAAACAAGTAAAGCATGTGTTATAAATGGAATATTTAACAATCTATGTAAACATTTCATAAATAGAAATGGCTGATGGAGGTAATGATAATGCGGTGCCAAGAGTCACCGAACAAATGAGGGAAGTGATTGCCGAAGAGGTTGGAAAGGCGATCGAAAACAGTTTGTCGGGCTTTATTGATAAAATTCAAAACACAGTTTTATCAATAGTAGAAGAGAGAATCAAGAAATTGGAAGATGATTCCAATTCAGCAAAGGAAAAGCATGGTGGACGAAAGCCTTGTTCATACAAGGAATTCATGGCCTGTAAACCACCAATATATAATGGGGAGGTTGATCCAATTGTGTGCCAACGATGGCTAAGTGATATCGAAGGAGTATTCGAGAGAACTCATTGTGATGAAAATGACTACGTAGCTTATGGTACGGGTCAATTAAGAGGTCAAGCGAAAGACTGGTGGGATAACAAAAAGAAGGAGATTGGAAGTGAAGCGGCTAAGGCCATGACATGGGAGGAGTTTAAGACGCCGTTTCTTAAACACCATAGTCCCAAAGCGGTCATAAATAGAATCAAGGAAGAGTTCATGCAACTCAGACACAAGGGTGAATCCATAGACAAGATCACGGGGATGTTTATGGACAAGATAAAGTTCTGTGATGATTTGGTGACAAATGAAGAACAAAAGGTCTATTACTACCATAACATGCTAAGTGCGGAGTATAGAGAGTTCATAACCCCTTCAAAATACGAGACCCTTACCGAGATTGTCAATGTTGCTCGGGAAAGGGAGATCGAACTGAAAAAGAGCATAGAACGGGGTGAACGAAGGGCACAAGATGTGAATCCAAGCCCTACTAAGAAGGCACGAACAAATGAAAGCGCAAAGAAATCTGATACGAAAGGCGGGTCGCCAAGTTGCAGAATCTGCGGGAAGGGTCATAAAGGCGAATGCCGTTACAAGGATAAGCCTTGTCCCATATGCAAGAAAACGGGACATATGGCTATATCGTGCCCGGAGAAAGTGACGGTTTGTTACAATTGTTATCGAACGGGTCACAAGAAGTCGGAATGCCCGGAACTGGTTGGAAAGAAGGATGGGCAGGAACCGAAAGGTGAAGCCCCAAAAGCAAAGGCAAGATCTTTTCAACTAACCGCTGCAGAAGCAAAGGTTGAACCTGACGTGGTCTCAGGTATATTTGCTGTAAATTCAATTCCTGCACACGTGTTATTTGATACGGGTGCGAATAAATCCTTTGTTTCATATGGATTTATTCGACATCCTTCATTTGTTCTAACAAAATTACCTGTGCCCTTAGAAGTAGAGATATGTAATAACAAGAGTTTTATTGTTTGTGATGTATGTAAAAACTGTAAACTGAGCATTGATGACGAAGAATATTTGATAAACCTAATCCCGATGTCAATGGGAGAATTTCAAGTAGTCGTTGGGATAGATTGGCTATCTCAATACCATGCAAAGATCGTGTGTTTTCGTAAAGAGATAAAACTAACATCACCGAGCGGGAAACACGTCACCATTTATGGCGAAAAAGGAGGCAACCCTATAGTATGCTCAATGTTGAAAGCTTACAAGCTTATGAAGCGAGGATGCAGGGCATTCATGATATACGCTAATGAGCCCGAAAAAGAATCACGAAAGATTGGAGATGTATCGGTAGTACGAGATTATGAAGATGTGTTTCCGGAGGATTTACCGGGGATACCGCCTGAACGGGAAATAGAGTTTGGGATCGAATTGATTCCGGGTGCGAAACCCGTAGCAAAAGCCCCGTACCGACTTGCACCGTCGGAATTACAAGAGTTGATGTCTCAAATCCAAGACCTGATTGACAAGGGATTTATAAGGCCGAGTGTGTCTCCTTGGGGCGCACCGGTATTGTTCGTGAGAAAGAAAGACGGGAGCATGCGCATGTGTATCGATTACCGGGAGTTAAACAAACTCACGGTAAAGAACCGATACCCGCTTCCGAGAATAGATGATTTATTCGATCAACTACAAGGTGCGAATTGGTTTTCAAAAATTGACCTTAGATCGGGGTATCACCAACTAAAGGTCAAAGAAGAAGATGTGCCGAAGACGGCTTTCCGCACGAGATACGGACATTACGAATTCCTCGTGATGTCATTTGGACTAACAAACGCACCCGCGGCTTTCATGGACCTCATGAACCGGGTTTGCAAGCCAATGTTGGATAAGTCGGTCATCGTGTTTATCGATGATATCTTGGTGTATTCGAAAAGTGAAGCTGAACACGCACACCACTTACAAGAAGTGTTAGAGACACTTAGACGAGAGAAGTTGTATGCAAAATTTTCTAAATGTGCCTTTTGGTTACGAGAGGTACAATTTCTTGGCCACGTCATAAGTGCCGACGGAGTATTAGTGGATCCGTCAAAAATAGAGGCTGTGTCAAAATGGAATCTTCCGAAGAACCCTTCGGAAATTAGAAGCTTTTTGGGGCTTGCGGGATATTATAGGAGATTCATTCAAGATTTCTCCAAGATTGCGTCACCGCTAACAAAGCTAACACGGAAGAAAGAAAAGTTCATGTGGGGTGCTGATCAAGAGAAAGCGTTTCAAACGCTAAAAGAAAAGTTAACTCAAGCTCCGGTATTGACATTGCCGGACGGAGTCGAAGACATGGTGGTTTATTCGGATGCTTCATTATCGGGGCTCGGTTGCGTGTTGATGCAACGGGGCAAGGTAATAGCCTATGCCTCGAGACAATTGAAGATACACGAGAAGAAATATCCCACGCACGATCTCGAGTTGGCAGCGGTGGTATTTGCATTAAAAATATGGAGGCATTACTTGTATGGGGAAAAGTGCACCATATTCACCGACGACAAGAGCTTGAAATACTTCTTTGATCAGAAGGAGTTAAATATGCGACAAAGGCGATGGCTAGAAACGGTGAAAGACTACGATTGTGAGATACATTATCACCCCGGAAAGGCAAATGTGGTAGCGGACGCTCTAAGCAGGAAAGCGGACTATGTCCCAATACGAGTGAGGTCGATGCAACTCGTGGTGACCTCGGGTATACTTGAACGTATTCGAGAGGCGCAATTAGAAGCAGTAAAAGAAGAGAATTGGAAGAAAGAAAGAATAATCGGGCAAGTGAAAGATTTGTCGGATGGAAATAACGGGTTGAAGACTCGATCCGGAAGAATATGGGTCCCACATACTTGCGGAATGAAGGCGCTTCTGCTTAATGAAGCTCATAAATCCCGTTATTCAATTCATCCGGGTGCAACCAAGATGTACAATGATTTGAAACAAAATTATTGGTGGCCCGGAATGAAGAGGAATGTGGCGAAATATGTGGAAAAATGCTTGACATGTTTACAAGTCAAGGCGGAGCATCAGAAACCATATGGCAAACTCCAACCGTTAGAAATTCCGGTTTGGAAATGGGAACATATTACAATGGACCTATTAACCAAGTTGCCTAAGACGAATCGTGGTTTCGATGCCATATGGGAAGTGGTGGATAGATTGACGAAAAGTGCGCACTTCATTCCGATTCGTGAGACTTATACGTCAGAAAAGATGTCAGAGGTTTACACCAATGAAATAATAGCACGTCATGGGGTGCCGGTGTCCATCGTGTCTGATAGGGATACCCGGTTCACTTCAAATTTCTGGCGAGATTTCCAAGAGCAAATGGGAACCAAATTGTTCATTAGCACTGCGTACCATCCTCAAACGGATGGACAAAGTGAAAGAACGATACAAACATTGGGGGACATGCTACGGGCGTGTATAATTGACTTTGGAGGCAGTTGGGATGTTCACCTACCGTTAGTCGAGTTTACGTATAACAACAGTTACCAATCTAGTATTAAGATGGCACCGTACGAAATGCTTTACGGTAGGAAGTGTCGAACCCCGGTATGTTGGGGTGAAGTGGGACCACGTGAACTCGCCCACCAAGATATAGTACGAGCCACGAATGAAAAGATCGATAGAGTTCGAGCACACTTGAAAGCGGCTCAAGACAGGCAAAAGGCGTATGCTGATAAGAGGAAAAGGCCAATCGAATTCCAAGTTGGTGATATGGTCATGCTAAAAGTTTCCCCATGGAAGGGCGTTATTAGATTCAGAAAAAGGGGAAAGCTAAGCCCAAGGTTTATTGGGCCATTTAAAATTATCGGAAGAGTTGGCAAGGCAGCTTACCGCCTTGAGCTACCGGAGGAACAAATTGGAATTCACGGCATGTTTCACGTGTCACAATTAAGAAAATGCCTAGCAGACGAAACGACCTATATCCACTACGATGATATCGAAGTGGATAATAGTCTGAATTATGTGGTGATACCGGTAGAGATTTTAGATCGAAAAGTCAAACATTTACGAAATAAACAAATTGACCAAGTCAAAGTCAAATGGGAGCATAGGAAGGGTTCGGACACTACGTGGGAGTCCGAAGAGGAGATGCGACGTCTTCACCCTACATTATTTGGTACGTACTTCGGTTTCGGGGACGAAACCCTTTTAAGGGGGGTGGACTTGTAACACCCCGAAAATATAAAACCTTATACTAAAATTTTAAAGTATAAATAAATGAGAATTTACCAACTAGGAATTTAACCTAGTTAACAAATTCTCTAGAAATAACATGAAATAGGGTTAAATAACCAAAACTTTATGTCAAATAAAAGTGAAGGGGCCAAAGATGTTAAAAGTGAAACTTGTATTTTAGAATGTGTTAAAAATGAAAACCAAACACCCCACTAAGGGGCTGGTCGATCAAGAACAAGCAGGGGGGGCGACACCCCCATTCCAAAACTCAAACACACACAAAATCAGTAAATTGAAGGCTCAATTCAAGTCGGAATCGAAATTAAAGCATAGAATCGTGATCCTCATTGCAAGAGGATTATAAGGTATGTAAAAATTGATGAAATCTCTAAACTTGAAATTCTCATGATTTTGGAAAATCCGAAAATCAGATGTTGCATGTGTGTTATGTGATTAGATTAAGGATAATATAGTGTCTAGGAGTGAAACCTAGACAACTACATGTGAAATCATGTTCAAATTCAGGGAATTCCATGAACACCTTGAAGGTGGGTTGTGGGTTTTACAAGATGATGATGAACATTAGGGTTTAGAATGATTATCCTAGTGTAATTCGATTGTAGAAAGTGATTCCAGAAAGATATGATGTTTAAATACTATAGGAGGGCTTTATTGTTGTCAAGTTAGCTAATTAGCAAGCTATGAAGTTGAATACTAAAGATATAAAAAATTCTGCCTATGAAGTGTTTGTTGAAATGCCTCAAAGAAGGCTTGAAACTAGAATTTTGTAGTTAAAACACCTAATTGTGATGTTTTGACTATTATGCGAAATGTGATTACAAAGAGTTCTAAATATGATAACATTGAACTCTTTAGGAAGGGATACCGGAACGTCAAGTGGACACGCCGGTGACGATTCGCGGTTGAAGGGCGTACAATAAGGTATGTAACTTGACCCGTTACATTTAGTAGATTGGATGTTTATATAACGTGTACTTGAACTTTTAAATAAGAGTTGTTTTGAATTAAGCGATGAAGTCGCTATATTGAATGATTGATAGAACTTGGGTTGAACTCGTTGGTAGTTGTCATATAGGAGGATTCCTTAGACGATCCAAACGGGTCGGATAATCAAGTAAAGCACGGTTAATGCTCCGGAATATGGTGGATTGTTCTTTGATATTGGTTAATATATAACATGTTAGAAATATGAGATTTTGATGTAGTGGGTTGTTAGAAAAACGAAATCTGTGAGTTGAATTCGAGTGCAATGAATAAAACAAACAAAACATGGATTTCCAGGACTCACCGTAAATTACGGTAGTACCGTAATTTACGGTAGAGGTCAGACGTTTACGGTGGATTCCTCCTGCTTTACGGTGGACCAAAAATCTCCAGGACTCACCGTAAATTACGGTAACACCGTAATTTACGGTGGAACAGAAAACTTTAATTTTTTTTATTTTAAATTGATGATTGGATCATATGTTAAGTCTTATGTACAAAAGTCAAAACTAATGTTTTAATGATTTTGACCCTAGGTGATTAGATGGACCTTAAGGATGGTGATCAAGCAACGTCGAAGAACCGAACACGACTTTTGAAGCTTCCGCTATGTGTTTAAATCTTACTTAAACTTTGTTCATGGGTTGTAAACATTTATTAATCAACTTTTGAATGTTTTAACTTAAACATTAGTTGACTAATGTTTACCTACTTGAAATCTTGACCTATGAAACTTATATTAATTTTAATTACATTAGTATAAAATGTATAAAATTAGTCTTAAATTCAAGTAAAAATGTAAGGGTGTTACAATTAAGCCCAAAACGCGTTGATGATATAAGAGGTATTGGATTACTTATGAACCAGGGATCTCTCCTGGCCACGACCGATGTGCGATTTGCCTAGGGTGTCACAATGGTCCATGTTAATCTTTCGATTTTCGGTATCGTTACACCAACTTGCTTGATGCTCGTACCCACACTTATACTACCTGTCACAGAGTCAATTTTCGAGGCCCTGTGTGGCACTCTTGA
Organism: Helianthus tuberosus; assembly: GCA_030545235.1. Taxonomy (NCBI): domain Eukaryota; kingdom Viridiplantae; phylum Streptophyta; class Magnoliopsida; order Asterales; family Asteraceae; genus Helianthus; species Helianthus tuberosus. The sequence continues at coordinate 20,876,808 of CM060358.1, read as the reverse complement.
TTACCTGAAAGCTAGCCAGTCCATTCTGCTTATGATTAGAGTCACTTCTTTTGTTTTGCCATTGACTCATCAGGGGAGCTGTGACACTCCCGATCAGTGGTGCGTTAGACATGTAAACACATCTAGGCACATACACCTTACAAATCTTGAACCGCCCAGTACAACTAGTTGAACCGTTTCTGAGCCTAACCTTGTATGGTATTAAAACCGGTTTTTAAAACATTGGTTTTAGGCATAAAATGTTTTTTTCTAAATTTGGGATAAAGTTTTGTCTTAACAGTTTAGATGAACATATGGTTATCATATTTTTTTTAATTCTAAATGCTTATTTGGTATTCGCTGTCAAAGTTCGTGTTCGTCCTCGATGGTTTATCTTGCAATTGTGTACGATATTCAGCAAGTTAGCGTTGTTTTGCCGAATTATGCATGCTTGGGAATTTAGTTTTCGGTAATATATATACTATTTTTTTATTCTCTTTCTTATATGCCATTCCTCAAATGTTTAAACATATACTTAGGGCATGTTTGGGATTCCTTCTCAAAACAACTTGTTACTTATATTTCACTATTCAAGAAGTTAATAAGTCAGGATTTCCTGACTTATTGACTTCTGCACTCACATCAAAAGAAATCCCAAACACTCAAAAAGTCCTTTTTCACTATTCAATAAGTTAATAAGTCAATAAGTTGAAAGAATAAGGAATCCCAAACACCCACTTATTGGGGTAAGTTAATCACTTTAATGTCACGCCTGAATGTTGTGGAGGCATTGTGTAGGAATTCTTGTTTAGTACCTTTAACAAATGTATTATCAGCAGGGGTGGACCTAGGTATAGGGTTGGGTGGGCAGGTTAGTGTATTTTATAGGGCAAAATCCCGATCTACTATTTGAAAAGTTGACTAAACCCCTCGTTTGCACCCCATAAAATAATTTATGGGTACGCCACTAGTTGCCAGTTGCCACGGATAGGAAATCTTTGGCTTGTACAACTAACTAGTTTTTGCCCCGCCCGCGTTGTGGGGCAATAAGGCAAATATTTCTCTCTCATAACATGTATGTCTGTACAGAGGGCAAAATCGGAATTATATTTTGAACAGGAGGCGAAATCATGATTTTAAACTGAGAGCAAAATCATAATTTTGAGCTCAGGGGGAAAACATAATTTTATTTTGAACTGTGGGAAAAAAACATAATTTTGAGCTGAGGGCAGAATCGTAATTTTGAGCTAGAGGAAAAAACAACATTTTATTTTTAACTGGGGGCAAAAAGTAATTTTAAACGGAGGGCGAAACCGTAATTTTAAACTGGGAACAAAATTAAAAAAAGAGTTTTTGAACCGAGGGCAAAAGCGTATTTTGAGCTAGGGCAAAATTATAATTTTATTTTGACCTGGGGGCAAAAACGTAATTTTAAACGAAGGACGAAAGCGTAATTTTAAACTGGGAATAAAATTAAATAAAAATGAGTTGGTCCAATAGGGAAGTGACAGGCAGATAATAATTTTGAGCTAGGGGAAAAACATAATTTTATTTTGAACTGGAGGCAAAAACGTAATTTTGAGCTGAGGGCAGAATCGTAATTTTGAGCTGGAGGGAAAAATAACATTTTATTTTGAACTGGGGGCAAAAACGTAATTTTAAACGGCGGGCGAAACCGTAATTTTAAACAGGGAACAAAATTAATAATTAGTTTTTGAATTGAGGGCAAAAGCGTAATTTTGAGCTAAGGGCAAAATTATAATTTTATTTTGAGCTGAGGGCGAAAACGTAATTTTAGCTAGGGGCAAAATTATAATTTAATTTTTTAGCTGGGGGCAAAATCGTAATTTTAAACGAAGAACGAAAGCGTAATTTTAAACTGGGCATAAAATTAAATTAAAAATTGCTTGGTCCAATAAGAAAGTGCCAGACAAGCTGCCTGACACTATTCCTTTTAGCTTGTAAATGTATATGTTGTAAGATTAAATATATTAAGTTTTAATATTTAATCTATAGCCATTATAATTATTTACATAATATAGATCAAAATATATTATAACCTATTAAATAATTAGTTGGTAATTGTTGATGGACCATATTACCCTTATTAACTAATTAGGTTTCCTCCTGGGTGCTTATATAAGGAGAATTATGTGGAGGTTAAGGGGTTAGACAGTTACACAATTAGACACACCCCATAAGCATAACATCATATTCGACCTCCTCTCCTAAACCGAATCCCCTATTCGGTTCTCATCATCACCATCATCAGTTAGCACCCTAAGGAGGAACCAGATCAAGCTGACAACCATGTCAAACATTATTGCTGCGTATTAACTGGATTCTCTGCTGGTTTATGCTGATGCAATCAAAGGTATGTTTTCATGTTTTCCCTCATGTATAAACAGAACTGATTCAACATGTGGTATCAGAGCATATGTTTATTAGTCAGTTCTGTTTTCGTATCCATAATTCTGGGATTGAAACTTGGAAAACGGAATTTTTCTTTGAAAATCTTATGAACAGCCGAACCGAGATCACTGTTTTCGAAATATGGATTAATTATATGTTTTATGTTTTAACCGAAATATGGGTTAAAAATTAACTGGATTATGTTTATGACCGAAATCTGTTTTGGAAAACCTTAAAAAATTCAGGTTTCGGGTTCCAGAATCATGTTTTATGTTTTTAGGGTTCATAATGTTCTTAGTTAAAGTTCGAAATTTCCCTTATGTTTTGGAATACGATTCGGATTATTAAGTGTTTTTCCTGTTTTGATCTGATTTTGTCCTATAAAGATTTTCGAAAATTGTTATTAGATAAACACATCATGATTTTTCGAAATATTTTGGTAAAATCAGATCAGCATTAAAATAGGAAACATTATCACAAAATCCCTAACATTTCGAATTTTAGTTAACTATCACAATAAACAGCCTTAAAGAGAGGATTCAAAATTATGTTCATAATCCCACAAGTCCCTTAACATTCGCACAAGATCAGATCTCGAAAAAAAAAAAAAGATCTGATCGCACAAGGCATTATGGATCGCACAAGTCTACTTGGGCATTATAGATCGCACAAACTTATTTGGGCCTTATGGATCGCACACAAGTCTACTTGGGCATTATAGATCGCACAAACTTATTTGGGCCTTATGGATCGCACAAGTCTACTTGGGCATTATGGATCGCACAAATTTATTTGGGCCTTATGGATCGCACAAGTCTACTTGGGTCTTATGGATCGCACAAGTCTACTTGGGCCTTATTGATCGCATAAGACTTGGGCATTACTGATCGCACAAGACTCGAAACCTCATTATTTTTTAACTTGAATGAGCTTCTGATGTATCATTTCTGGCCAAAGCTGATTTAATACATCTATTTATTGTTCAAGTATTATAAAAGCTATGTTAAGTATGCATTACAAACGTGAAATGTCTTAATTCTGGCCAAAGCTGATTTAATTCATTTATGTTTAGCATCCTTGACAAGTGCATAACTAAAGTGATTATCTCATTTCTGGCCAAAGCTGATTTGTCACGATTACTTTGCACACATATTTAAATGATTACACTTCTGGCCAAAGCTGATTTGTCTTCGTTTAAATAGAATTTTACTAAGTCTATTATTTTGATGTTAGTAATAGACATATCACAATCTCTTCACATAATGATCCATATATTAATGATCCTTAATTAATTTTATGATCATTTTGTCTGTTTTATTCTTAGTACCCATAATTTTACTCACTATAATTTACTTCTACATATATCTCATCCACTCTAATTCCTAAACCTAAAATGTTTGCTTTATTTAAAGTTTCTATTAGAATTAGCTCCTAAATTAAATCCTTGATTATTTCTTAAGACACGATAATCCTATTGCTCTCTTCTGATAAAGATTATAAAGAAGAACAATTAGAGCATGATGAATAGGACAAATCGAACATGATGTCTCTTATGATAATCAAGAACTCTCTAACGTAAATGTTATCACTAAAGTTATTCCAGATTAAGTCTTTCCTGAGACTAATCTTTATTTGCGGAATAATCACTAGAACTCCTAAGATGCATGCCTTAATTTGAAACTCTAAACTATAAAGTTAAGTGGTATATGTGAATACATTATAATGTACAAAACCATGACCCATAAAGTTAAGGGCTTACGCATGGAAATAAGTACATTTTCCAGTACATTACATATTAAGATTTTCACTTGTACATTTTGATGCCTTATAAATCAACTATAACACTCAAAATACCAAAGTATAACGAGTGTGTTGATAAGCAACATATGTACAAAGAAATAAATGTTTAAAGCTGGAAAATAAGTTGTTATTCACCTTACAACCACTAAAACGTTTAAAAGAGGATTGTTCTAAGGTCCATAGACAAATTACAAGTGCTAATTCCAACATTAAGGTTCTTCAAGGGAAAATCTCACTGCATAATTATGTCATTAGACTAGACATAAGCAACGAGACTATCCATTATTCAAAAGAACAGTTGGGTAAATTGATTAGATAGTCACTTATTAATGATATTTAAGTCTGATAAATTCAATATTCCAATTAACACATGATTAGTTGACTCTAGTTCCATACGTTTCCTTACCAGAACTCGACAAATAACTAACATGAGAGTTAGTGACAAAGTTAAATGTTAAGGCTATAAGAACCATAATAAGCAGTCTTCTAACAAAGTTTTTCGATACATTACATATTCTGATTATTAATCAGAGTACAGTATCATTACTTAGGCTATGTCATGAAGGTTGTGAGGTTTGAATAGTCAACATAAAGTCACACTTATCTTAAACTCTCATCTTATTTGTTCTAAATATCTGGATAGAAACATTACTAAAATGAAACTAGATGATACCTTACATTTTCACAACTTTTGTTATCATGCAAATGAGAATTTGACAAAAGGAAAATGAGACTTATAAATTTCATTCATTATAACCGAACTTCATGAGAAATCATGACATGGTTAATGAGGATGATTTTTTCATCTAATCTCATTCTAAGTGATTTTAAATCATGACGTTAAAGCCCTTAATATTACTTGGTTTAAGGAATAAGTATGGGTCCATCATAAGTCATTCATTGACATTCGTGGAACTTATTCCAAATGGAATATTCAGACATAATTCATTTATCATTTAAAAGGCTATCAACTTGTATCTAAATTTTGTCACATATGGCCCACGTTCTTAGAAGAAGTCTATTCATGTATGTACTTAACAAGATTTCTATTAAATATGTCCCTAAAGTTTCTTATGACATTTGGACGTTAAGGAAATCAATTAAATTCTAACATATATATGATAGGTTCCCACGTCACGTACCTCATTGAAACTTTTCTTGTAGCATTCTAGAGATATTAAAGATCAGTGGGAGCATTAAGTGTCTTAATAACAACTTGCAATAGTTGCAAGAGGTGGGGGAGTGAAAAATTTTACATTACTTCAATTTACACCTCTTGTACAAGACACTGCTCCATTATGACACTGTTCTATCAAAGACTTATCTCCTTAATTCTAATGCTACTCTTAAACAGTTTCATTGTTGCCTAATTGTGGGCACACTTAGATTTCTTACCTAAACTAACATAATCCTCAACAAGAGAAACTACAACGACTAACGTCATTAATTTGTGTTTCTCTATTAGAATTTGTTGGTCGTTAAATATTGACTCTAAGCATGCTGAGTTCCTAAAGATTTCTAAGGTCAGTGGGAGCAGTCAAAGTCCTTATCATGATTTGCAAGGAATACAAGAGGCGGGGGGAAGAATGTCATTAAATTTCACTCCGAATTTAACTCCGATTACACCTCTTGTACACCATACTGCACCAACTCTTACAAACTTAGAATCCTGAAAATGATAGCAACCTAACCAAGAGCTAATCCATAAAACTGAAACTTCTAATGAACCCAATAATCAACTCAGGAGGTCATCTAGGTTTAAAAGCCTACTAATTTTGATGATTACATAACCTCCCTAACTAAAGTTGAAATGGTTTTTGGAAATGTTTACTGATCCTGTCTCTTCAAATTAAGCCATCAGTGTCAATCAATATTCTTAATGGAATAAAACAGTTTTCTAGTAAAACTGATTTTATGTGTTCGTATAACGTTTGGGATTTGATTGAATTACCTAAGAGTATTCATAACTAAACCAAATCCTAATATAAGCATTAAGACACAAAGAGGCATGATTGATTGTCAAAGGTTATACTCAGGAAGAGATGAATTATCAAAGAGTCTTTCTTACCTATCTTACAGAAGATTTCTTTGAGGATTATCACTGTTCTAGTAGCTTATAATAGTTTAAAGCTACATTAGATGAACATTAAAAACAATTTTCCTTAACAAATGGCTGACATATTTACATGTTCATAAAACAACCTGAAAGTTCTAAACTGAAGGTTAAAGAACACTTTATTTGTAAGCCAATAATATCCATGTATGGGTTGATGCAAACATCATAATGTGATGAAAAGCTAACGTAATTATTTTCATCAAAGAATCAAGTGGATAATTGTACCTACCTCAAAATGAGTGGGAGCAACTAAGATAAACTTGTCTATATAGATGATATTCTTTTGACAAGTATATGTTACATAAGTCAAAGCATTGTTAACACAAACTTTGATATAATAAATCTCAGAGATATCTCTTACGTGATTGATATCATAACATACTGAGATAGACTCAATGGGACAATAGTATCGTTCCATAAGTTTAACATTAAATGGGTCCTTACATATGTAACAAACAATACTGCTCTCCTTTAGAGGATAATAGGATAAATAAGATTATTTCTTTATGCTTCATTAATTAGAAGCCTTATGTAAGTTTAAGTCTATACTCGTTTAGATATTACTCACATTGCAACATACTAGATTTGTCTAGATTAATGTGTAGCATCTAATGGAGTATTATAATATCTTTAAAGAAATGAGAGGCTATAATTTGAAGAAGAAGTGAGAATTAAAACCGGTTTATTACTCTAACTTTGAGATATTCAAAGATGACAAAATGTAATTTCGGGTATATATTTATGTCAGCAGACAAAACTTATCTTATGGAGGAGTCATAACAAACTGATAATAACAACCTAAGTTATAACGACATAATATAGTCACTAAATGTTGTTGGAAATTTATCAGTGGACTCATAAGCTTATTAACTCCATATAATTAATGTTTTGAAGACTTAGTGTGATAAAGTCAGCTACCATGACTCCTTGAACAGTAACAGTTCAAGAGGTGCTGCATTAAATTTCGATACGCAATTAATTATTCGTTTATGAACGAATTGAGGAAACTAAGTTTGTATCGAATTCATTCATGATATGCTTAAGGATCCTATAACTGAATGGCTATTACCCATAAGTCTTATTAAGAGAGCTCATAGACGGGTATTAGTTAATGGCCATGCGCAACTGCATATCGTACTATGAATGACTAAGTATTAGTTAATTTTTCCTCATCAGTTTGATTTTGTACGTCTCTAAGAATATGTCAAGTCGACATAATGACATATAAGACAAATAAAGTTACAAATCAAACAAAGGGCTTATGTGTATTTTGATCATGACGATTAGGTTTTAAATTAAGGCTATAGTATGATTAATGGGGGTCCTGAGTCGCATAATGATTCAACGGCTGTATTTCTCTGCTATAGTACTTGTTTAAGGCTAAAATGAGTGTTAACTCCTGATCAGGCTTATCTAATACTCATAGTAAATGATTACTCGGCTAAGTGGGAGAATGTAAGATTAAATATATTAAGTTTTAATATTTAATCTATAGCCATTATAATCATTTACATAATATAGATCAAAATATATTATAACCTATTAAATAATTAGTTGGTAATTGTTGATGAACCATATTACCCTTATTAACTAATTAGGTTTCCTCCTGGGTGCTTATATAAGGAGAATTATGTGGAGGTTAAGGGGTTAGACAGTTACACAATTAGACACACCCCATAAGCATAACATCATATTCGACCTCCTCTCCTAAACCGAATCCCCTATTCGGTTCTCATCATCACCATCATCAGTTAGCACCCTAAGGAGGAACCAGATCAAGCTGACAACCATGTCAAACATTATTGCTGCGTATTAACTGGATTCTCTGCTGGTTTATGCTGATGCAATCAAAGGTATGTTTTCATGTTTTCCCTCATGTATAAACAGAACTGATTCAACATATGTAGGATAATACTCCAAATTCAGGATGTAGGTAAGTGGTATACAAAGCGTATGAATTGTTCTCTCATGTTGGAGGTTGTCACAACATGAGGTCTAATCGGATGAGTTGTGCCTTAACCAACATATCCCTATTTATTTCTGGTTGTTTTACCAAAATCATAATTCTAGGGGGTTACTTGAGATGTTTTGGTTTATAGGGAGTTTGCAACTCATGATAGTGGACTCTAAAAAACCTGACATCAGATATTCACGTCGCAACCGAATTCCTCAAATACACTAAATGCACTGACATGTTAAAACACAAAAATGAATATCCTCATTTGAGTAGCGAACTCCAAAGAAATCGAAACAAATTCAAAATCCTCGTAGAAACACTTCTGATTTTTTTTTAAACCGCCTAAAAATAAAAACAAAATTCAAATTACACATGGGCGTGAAGGTCCAAGTGCCTCAACGTGATACTAGAAATAAAAAGAAAATTCAAACTCCAAACTCCAGATGTGCGTGAAGGTTCAAGTGCCTCAGTGTGAGACTAAGAAGCGCATTGTTAATGTCGTTATAAGGGTTAGGCTTTGTGACCATGTGTCGGTGTGAGGGTAAGCCATGATAAACTTTTAAGCGTTTTTCTCCAAAAGCGTGTATACTATAGCGATGGGTAGGAGTCTTGTCGCTTGTTGTGCTTTGTCACATGGTCAATGACAAGGGCTAATATTCTCTATCATACGAACATTGGTTATCATTGTTATGTTGTCTTCCAGACATCATTCATAAGCTGAGTAAATGAGAATATATTAAAAAAAAAAAACTAGGAGTGTCAATATTGTCATGTTGGCGGGTTGAAATATGCAATCCGAACACAACCCATATTATTATTCCTGTCAAAGATTTCTACCATAATCCACACACCCGAACACGATCCGTTTATCCCATTTTTTAAATTAGTCATAAATGTTGACGAGTTATAAGCGAGTTGTTGAGTTGCAAACGGGTTATCGGTAATGTGTTTAATGGTGAATATAAGTTGAACAAGTAGATAACGTGGCGTGACAAAACTAACATTATTATAACTAACCATGTAAAATGGAAAACGGAAAAAACAAAATAAAAAATATAAAAGTTTCTTTTTTTCTTTTTAGCACTTAAACGGGTCAACTCGTTTTTATATTGATCAATCCGAACACAACCCATATTATTATTCCTGTCAAAGATTTCTACCATAATCCACACACCCGAACACGATCCGTTTATCCCATTTTTTAAATTAGTCATAAATGTTGACGAGTTATAAGCGAGTTGTTGAGTTGCAAACGGGTTATCGGTAATGTGTTTAATGGTGAATATAAGTTGAACAAGTAGATAACGTGGCGTGACAAAACTAACATTATTATAACTAACCATGTAAAATGGAAAACGGAAAAAACAAAATAAAAAATATAAAAGTTTCTTTTTTTCTTTTTAGCACTTAAACGGGTCAACTCGTTTTTATATTGATCAACCCAAATCCAACTTGTTTTTAGAACAGGTCAACCCAAATCCAACTTGTTTTTAGAACAGGTCAACCCAAATCCAACTTGTTTTTAAATGGGTTGTGTTACGTGTCAAAATTGCCGTCCCTAATAAAAGTCCATGAAAAATTTTAGAATAGGTCAACTCAAATCCAAATTGTTTTTAAATGGATTGTGTTAGTTGACTCAATACTTTTTTGGGGGGTCAAGTCGGGTTTCATGACGTGTTAAAATTGCCGTCCCTAATAAAAATCCATGAAAAATATATTATTATTGATCTTGAAATTTATAATATTTTTAGTCAAACTTGACACTCCAATTAGTTGATAATCAACCAAACAAATATATAAAAATACACTTACTAAGCCAAACTTGATTTTAACTTGTTATCCAACCCACCTATTTTGTTAGTATTTCATATACAATTTGACCCGAAAACCTTGGTCCATCACTTTGTCCTTAACTATTCATTAAAACTTTATGTTCAATAAATTAAGAATAGTCTTTCGTATGCATGTTCAAGATCTTCAAGTTTTTATAGTCGTGACAACAATAATAAAAATTTACTTTATTCCACAAATAAAGGCAATGGTGTATGAGAAGTGAGAACTATCGGCTTGTGTGATTAGCAAGTTGTTTAAGGTATCGAGTTTTTGATAATCAGATTTTAAGTTAATAGTTAATACTAATCGAGATCAGGTTATAAACGAGATGTGTTTGCGATGTATGAAACGTTCATGTATGAAACCAAATTATGCATCTATAATATAATAGTTTAATGAGTTAAATGTCTCGTTGGTCTCTACGGTTTGCAAATATTGCAGACTTGGTCCCAGTGGTTTACTAATTACAGAGTTGGTCCCAGTGGTTGCATATTTTGCACTCGGGTGATCCTTATCACTAACTCATATTAATTTTCTCAGTTAAATATATGCGAAATGACTAAATTGCTCCTGAACTAGTTTAATAATATTATACGAATATGTGATCATGTGTAGGTTTTTGTATACTACACGTTTCTCAGTTTTCTAATGATGGTTGATAAAATTTGAGTTTTGATCAAATCCAACGAAAGTATACCAACCACTATCTCACATGAACCGAGGACTATAAACAAATGGTGAGTTTCATTCTTTTCCATTCAAATTAATAAGCATGAGGTTTGTTTCTTCCAAGCCAGAACTCATATGTGGCATTTTTATACGTTTTTTTTACCATTGGGTATGCTCTTTATATTTACCCGAATTGACACTCGCGATATCAAGATCGACCCAATAGGCCAGGACAAGTGGGGACCAAAATACGGTTATGCCTCCATGGCAATCAAGAACGACATGGCAAAAAGAATCATCACAGTCTCACCAATAGGAATGAAGATGTCACTATCATGACGATAATGCCTTTTTACTAGGCCCACCACCCATTGATAGTGAACCCTAATATCGCCGATATAAGTACTCCACGATGACATTTACCCATTCACAATTACTCTTGCTCTTTTACTACCACAACTTTATCTCAAGAGTACCGATACTTATTCTCAGTTGTGTAGATTTTTTCAGCTGTGATTGACAATTCAAGTTCAACGATTGATAAGAAGACAAAGCCATAGAAATTCATATCGGTGTTCAAGTATCCAACTACAACTACTGTTTCCTTTTTCATTGGCATCATTTGTAGGACCCGAACCCACAACGACATAGTGTATTTACGACATAGTGTATTTATGTTTGAGATATAAGTTTTAAGAATATTACACTAACTTTGCATCGTAAAAAATATATAACTTTATTTTATTTTATCTTATCTCTATTAAACCCACAATGACATAGGTTGTGTTTGTTTTTGAAGAGGTAAAAGGTCTGCAGTCTGCGGACCATCTGCAGGCATCTGCAAGAGAAGAGGTGGACTAAAGGTCTGCAGTCTGCAAGAAGAAGACTGTTTGTTTGTTAATGTCTGCAGCGTAACCTAACCATAACCAACCACAACCCACCATAACCATCACCCACCAAAACCACCGTGACCCACCACAACCCACCACAATCCACCAACAGCCACCATAACCACCGTGAACCACCACAACCCACTGTAAGCATAACCAACCACAACCCACCATAACCATAACCAACACAACCCACCAAAACCACCGTGAACCACCACAACCCACCATAACCATAAACAACCACAACCCACCATAACCAACCACAACCCACTTTAATTGTAGAGAGAGAAACAGAAGGGAGGGAGAAAGAGAGTGCTGTAGAGAGAGAAGGCACGACGGAGAGAAGGCACGAGGGTGGGGACTGACGGAGGTGACTGGTGGCGGCTGGCGGCTGTGCAAGGGATGTGAGGGGTGGTGGTGGTGCGGCTGGCGGCTGTGCAAGTGATGCGAGGGGTGGTGGTGGTACGACTGTGCAAGGGATGCGACTGATGGTGAGAAGGGTGGTGGTGGTGCGACTGGTGGCGGCTAGGAGATGGTGGCGGAGGTGTGAGATGGTGGCGGAGGTGTGGCTGGTGGCGGCAGGGAGGAAGGTGGTTTGGGGGCTAGGTTTTGAGAATGAAGATGAATGATAAAGAATGTGCAGATGGGTTTTGAGAAGAGGTTTGAAGTGCCTAGTCCATGTCTTCTCCAAGAAGAGGACGCGCAAACATTTTTTAGTAAAATGTCTTCCGAAAAACAAAAAAACTACAGACCTCTATGTCTGCCCTTGATCTTCTTGGCGCAGACAGAAATGGTCAGGAAGAACTTCTTTAAAAAAAGCAAACACACAACTTTGCATCTTAAAAAATACATAACTTTATTTTATGTGATCTCTATTATACTATATATTATTTCCTATATCAACAAGTTCTTGTACGAGGACCGTTGACTAGTGTGTAAAAGTTTTGGAATTCAATCTTGAACTTTAGTTATATATTAACTTTGTATTACTTGCTCGTATGATTTCTAGATTCATTAATTTAATTGCCTTCAAATATATTTTTTTCATGTGTTATTATATTATATAATAATAATAATAGAACTAATGTTAAATGGGAGAAAGTAAGAAACATAGACCCGTCTCTATTAGTTATCATCCCCACTTGCAAGAATCCAAGATGCTTTTAAATTTAAAAATATTAATCCATCTCTTAGGAGCTATAACATTTTGTGTTGATTTCTAATAGAGAAAAATGCAATTTGCGTCCCTTGGTTTGTGTGAAACATCAACCTGAGCCCCTAAATTCATTTTTGGTCTTTTGAGCCCCTGAGTTTATAAATTCATAACAGTTTGAGTCCCTCCGTCACACTTCCGTCTGTTTGACTGTTTGAGCCAGGGGTAAGACCGTCTTTTGGCATATATTCATAACACTTTGCGTCCCTGTGGTATGAGTGAAACATCAACCTGAGCCCCTAAATTCTTTTCTTGCTTTTTTGTTAAGAAATCATTGATTTAATAATTCAAATTAACTCTTTTTAAATAAATGCAATCTAATAATTAAATGGTTTCATTTTGGATCACATAAATGGAATATATAAAACATTATTCAATTTTATAAATAATTTTATTTCAACGTTTGTATTAATTGCATTCATTTTTCAAACAGTTCAATTGTATAATTAATATAAACTTATATACTTTTTAAGAAATCATTAATTTAACAATTCAATTAACTACTCTTTAAATAAATGCAATCTAATAATTAAATGGTTTCATTTTGTATCATATAAATGGAATATATAACAAATATTCCATTTTATATATGCTACATTAGTACTGCAATTCTTTTACACCAACTAATTTTGAATTTATAAAAAAACATGTTAAAAAATTAGACATATGTATGTCTAATAACTATGTCTCAAAGTATGTCTATTTCATTTGATACTTGATACAAGACTTACAAATGTTTTACTTTCTTTTTATTTTATCCAATGTATTGTAAGACTAATTAAAGGGTGTGTAAACAGTTAAACACTAAACGGTATAACATACATGCATTTCAAAATTAAAAAAAAAAGAATTTATCTTGGAGATACTTTAGTTTCCAGTAAAAATTTTATTAAAATAATGATAAAAGCCAAACTAAATGGTATATTTAAATGTATACTATATATAACAAATTATTAAAGCCTAAATTATATATTAAATGTAAACTTTTATAAAGTGTCAACTGGAATTTAGAATTCAAGGTTAGCAGACTTGGAAACACTCGTTTTAAGCAAACAATATAAACATGTTAAATTTTCATTGATTATTTACTTTTAGGTACGACATTTAAAAAAATCTATTGTTCATGCATCATGTTAACGAACGCCATAATTATATCACAGACGTACAAAGTATTGAATGTTGTACTTAAATACTTTTAAACAAGTTATATATTAAAACAAACGAGATTTTAGGACCTGCGCGTTGTGGCAAGACCGTCAAGCAGAACAAACATAAAAGTGTTGAACCATGCATACGCATTGTAAGGTGTTAAATCGCCAACTTTAAACAAAACCTTAAAACTTTATTGTATAAAAAATAACTATGTTAAAATGTTAAAAAGTAATTCTGTAAATAGCGCGTGTCACAACTAATAATATAACCTTATATTACAAACATTTTCATTGTATAATTAGTTTTTCTTTGACCTTGTTTTCTTCAAAACATATAATTATTTTCACGGTTGTTAAAAGGAGCTATAAACAAATATTTCGATATCTAATAATAATACTCAGGGAAAAGGAGCTATAAACAAAAATGAGTTTTTTAAATTATATAATTACATTTTATGTAGGCATTTTATAGTTTCAATGTATTTTTTTTAAACTTGAAATTCAGTGTTCTTTGACCTTGTTTTCTTCTAAACATATAATTATTTTCACGGTTGTTAAAAGGAGCTATAAACAAATATTTCGATATCCAAATAATAATACTCAGGGAAAAGGAGCTATAAACAAAAAGGAGTTTTTTAAATTATAGAATTACATTTTATGTAGGCATTTTATAGTTTCAATATTTTTTTTAAACTTGACAGTTGTTAATTATTATTATCAGTGACACTTTATAATTATAAGTTTACTTATAGTACAACTATATTTAAAGCATTAAGTTAATTATTTTTAAAGAAAAAAACCATTAGGTGAGTAAGAGAGACATGAGGTGGATAACATGTGTTGCATCTTATGTAAACCAATCAAATAAGAATAAAATTAAATTAAATAAACAAATGAAATAGGAGTAAAATTGAACAGTAATTTGTGAGGGAGCTCAAAACTTACAAAATTATAGAGGGAAAATATCATTTCATGGGACAAGAAACACATATTTAATAGTCAAAAGATGCATTTAATTTATTTTTGAATTTTGATACGAAAAAATCTTAATCTCCATGCACGTACACATACACTTAATCTAGTTACATTTCTCACAATATAAGTTGGGTGAAGGGGGCATTGCAGATTAAATCAAACAGCAGAAATACCACTTCCGATTGATCATAAAAAATGGTGAGAAATTTGACGATATTCTTCTCGGAATTTTATGAATTTATAAGTTCAGGGGCTCAAAAAAGCAAAAAAATTTATGAAGTGTTTGAAAAATGAATGCAATTAATACAAACGTTGAAATAAAATTATTTATAAAATTGAATAATGTTTTATATATTCCATTTATGTGATCCAAAATGAAACCATTTAATTATTAGATTGCATTTATTTAAAAAGAGTTAATTTGAATTATTAAATCAATGATTTCTTAACAAAAAAAGCAAGAAAAGAATTTAGGGGCTCAGGTTGATGTTTCACTCATACCACAGGGACGCAAAGTGTTATGAATATATGCCAAAAGACGGTCTTACCCCTGGCTCAAACATTCAAACAGACAGAAGTGTGACGGAGGGACTCAAAGTGTTATGAATTCATAAGCTCAGGGGCTCAAAAAACCAAAAAATGAATTTAGGGGCTCAGGTTGATGTTTTACACATACCACAGGGACGCAAATTGCATTTTTCTCTTTCTAATATAATAAAAACTAGTAGAAGTACCCGCCGCGTTGCGGCGGGACCTGTCAATTTAGGTCGTCCTCGCATTCCATTTTTCATTCCATGTAGGTTGTTGTGAAGAGGTAAACCGAGGATGGTTCGCTTTGATTGGATATAAGCCGTTGAAACAAACACAGACATTTACGACACGTTTTTCACCAGCATGCAAACAAATATAAATATTGATTTCAGAAGTACGCGCCTCATAACTGATTTTGGATACAAAGGATTAGTAGAGCTGAGAGCCAACTTCCTAACTTAAGGCACGTCGCGAGGGCAGCAAATGTTTTCTTGGCTGGTACATCCTATTGTTCTGTCATTGCATCTCAGATGATCCCTCAATTAGTTGCATTTACTTCCGTCCTATCACCATCCTAAAACCAAATTCCAAACGTCTAAAACCAATTTGCTGACCCGTGGAATAAATGTTGAATGCATTTTCCCTCTATACATTACAATAGTCATTTACACGAACTTCAACACGTAGATGTAGTAATTAAATACTATTGTCTAACAGATTGGTATTAAATTAACAAATCAAAATGTAAATAGTATCCATGATGATACGTTAAATTATACACACGTGAAGCTGCACATGTTGATGTGTCTGCAGAGTACAAATGTAAAATCAAAATTCAATTAAAAGAAATTATTTTCCTACTCAGTTGACTTTGATATTATGTTGAATGCACAGTAGAAACATAACAGCAAACAACTAATGAAACTTGACCTTTTTTTTCTCATCAGTATCTAGTAGTCTGAATTCCAAATGCTAGTATGCTACCTAGAGGCTAGAATACTTCAATGTTTGTCAAAATACCTTTTTTTTTGAACGACTAATTTCTTTAATCCCCTGTCGTCTGTGGGACTTGAACCCAAGACCTTCCCCTTTCCAACCTAGGTGTTTTAAAGGCTTTGCCTTTGCCAATGGACCACCACCCCATTTGTTTGTCAAAATACCTACGAACATTACAACAATAAATTATCAAGCTCAACCATATCTATACATGTCCTAATAATATAAATTCATAGCTATGTATCTTTGCAAACGAACCTCATATTGACGGATAAATTGTATCACCTTCTCCTAATTTCCATGATCAACAAATAACCGTGTGCGCGCCTTTCTTATTCAGCCCTCTGCTTGATTTAACCTGTAACAATCTTCAACAATTACATACATGTGGCTCATTTGCTTCGAAACACGATCAACAGATATTATGTGAACGAAAACTGAAAAGCGAGTATGGTGAACTGTGAGATCAATTAGATCCGGAAATAAACGCGTACTGAGGCATGTGGTTTTGCAAGTTTTATACCAATGATTATTTAAAACAAACATAAGTTCATGAGCTGGGCAGTACCTTGTTGGAAATAATTAAAATGGAAGTGTTCGTTTAAAGTTACCGTTTGAAGTTAATTGTTGAGTCAGCTGGAATGTGGAATCGTCACGTGGTTCACCGAGTCCTATGGAGAAATCCTATTTAGACCGGAAGGTATGGAAGAGGCAAGGCCTCCAAGGATGGGCCGCCACGTAGGAAGGGCTTGAGGGTGATGGACCTAGGGGGTTGGGGGATGAAGCTCTTTATATATATATATATATATATATATATATATATATATATATATATATATATATATGTATATATATATATATGTATGTATAGGTATATGTGAGAGAAGGGAGGAGAAGGAGGACCGGCGAGATCGGCTGGTAGGAGCCGGGGACGACGGAACGGAAGGGAGGGGGCGGTGTGGGGGACCGGCGCCGGGGCCTCGCCGGGCCTAAGCCGGCCCCCATACCGCTTAGTCTTAGTAGCAAGTCTTTCGTTTTATTTTAAATAAGTTTGTTATTTTCTTTCTGCACGTTTGCTTATTTGTACCCGATTTATAGCCATGTTCCGTGGTAATAAATTCATTCATTCCAGCATAACTTAATCCACTTTGTTGCTTGATGCACAAAAAAGCAACATACCTTACCTTTTAATTCTTTAAAACTGACACCTTTGTGGCCGATATTTCTATCATCAAGATCCTGCACCAAAATCATGTTTGTTATATTATATACACACCTATTTAACAAAGGATTCTTGAGAAGGGAATTATCTACTTACAACGTCATTTATGGCTCAAATTGCACTATTGACCTCATCAGCAGAACCGTAAGTCACAAACCCGACCTATCATAAACTTCCTTAGCATCCAATAAACAGCTTCAAAAGGTATTTTGGCATCAGATCAGAGTAGATATGCATAGATTCAGTGAAGTTAGGTTAGATGCGATACCTTGTACTGTGAATTGAGATGCGATACCTTGTACTGTTGAGTTGTTGACCCGCTGCGAAACCCGAACCACGTCTGACCCGAGTAGAACCTGAACCGAACCAAACCGAGTTGAACCGTGTCGCCTGAATCTAAGCCGGACTTGACTGAACCGAACGTATCTGAGATGGAGTGGCCTGTTAGCACAGCTACCACCACTGCCCTGTCGCCACTGTCGCCGACGACTCTCCGCCGTCACCGGACTTCACCCAGTCATCGGCGACCACCACAATTAGCAAAAATCCCAAAAATCAGTTTTATGTAAAACAAACAAAACTTTCCGAGGCTTAAATAGAAACGACACTTACCGTATACATCACGGCTTCCGGAGTTCCGAGGCACCACCGTCGTCGTCAACCATAACCAGCGTCAACATCATCATCTTCGATCATGTTCATAGCGAAACACCATCTTCAGCCGTCATCATCAGAGAAGCAAGGAAGGTGTCGGAGAGTGGTTGTCGAAAATGATGGCGGAGCTGGCCGGAACCTCGATCTCCGGTCGTCGGAGCGGCGTGAGAGAGTGAGAAAAGGGTGTGGGTGTATGGGTGAGTGATTCGCCGGAGAAAAACGTGGCGCCGGAGCTCCGATCTCCGGTCGCCGGTCAAGCCACGAGAGTGAGAGAGGGGGTCTGCTTGTTGTGTGCGTGAATATTGTTTAGGGTTTTCAAAGTGTTGGACTTGAGCTGTTATGAAGCATTGAAGTGTGGCAAAAGCAAAAGCTAAAAAGTAATGTGGTAAAAGACAAAAAAAACGAAAAGTATCCTGGCGTAATATGATGTTGTAAATTGATATATATTATAATTATAACATCATAACCTACACATACATGCAACTTTATCAGTTGTAGCTAAACATCATTATTCTTTAATTAAGAATAATCCCACTACTAATATTTTTAATTGATAAAGAACTAAATGGATGAAATAAAAGGACACCTATGTACTATATTATGTACTATATGACTATATAATGCAGAACCGTCTTGCAATGCCTGTGTGATGCATTAGACTATACGGTATGGAAGAACATGACGTGTCATGTGATAACATGTAGGAGGTGGTAAGAAAAACCCTGTGAGGGAGGGGCTAGAAAATGACATTTGAAAAAAAAAAACATCAACCGATCAAAACCAACACAAACAATACCCACCAATCAAAAGCCACCACGTCACCCCATTTTCCCTCCACGCCGGTGAAAATCTAGACATCCTTCCATGATTGAGTAGTAGTATAATGATGATGATAATAATGATGATGATAATGATAATGATAATGATAATAATAATAATAATAATAATAATAATAATAATAATAATAATAATAACAACATTATACGACTCTAGATACATGAACTCTTACCAACCCCCTACCCCACCAATATAGCCTCCTCCAATGACCCTTTTCAATTCCACTTGTTATATAAACTTAACTAAGATCATATAATTTTCTCCATCAAGAAGCAAAACAAGCAATGGATCAATACAAAGGTTCAGATGTAGACAAATACAGATGCTTCATGAGTGGTGAAAGTGAGAAGAACACCACATGGAAGTTGGGTGTGCCCCCTAACTTTGATGTAGTCAACAAACTCTTTGAAGAAGGCAGGACCAAGGTATTGAATTATTACCCTTGTACCTTTTCTTAGTTCTTGTCTGAATAATGGTATCATTGCTAGTCTTGTATCAGGACCAAGGTTCGTTTTTCTGATTTTTTCGCTTGTAATGTTGTTTTCGATGTATTATGCCAGCTTCTTGTTGGTTTTTTTCGTTTGAATAAACTTGTTTTGTTGGTCGTTCAAAAAAAAAGTTCTTGTCTGAATAATGAGTATCATTGCTAGTCTTGTATCGAGACCATGGCCTTAAAAGTTTGTACTTTGTACCAACTAATTTCATTTAAAAAATATATATAAATAGCAAATTTTACTTAAAAAAAAAATGTTTTGACTTTTGACCAAACTTGATTAAAATGGCCATGGATTTTTTTTTTCTTTCATGTAATTATCAATTTGACTGTTACAAACACTTTTTATATAGCATGGAAGTTAAACTGGTCACAACTTAACACATGACACTTGATGCAAAACTTGCATCTATTGGGACAGAAAAAGATTTTGTGTCGATTTTAAAAGACTTTTGCAAAATATGTACAAAATTTCATAAACTTGAGATACATGGCCTTTTTTTTTGATCTAATCATCTCTAATATCAAATCGAACAAAAAAAACATCAT
Organism: Helianthus tuberosus; assembly: GCA_030545235.1. Taxonomy (NCBI): domain Eukaryota; kingdom Viridiplantae; phylum Streptophyta; class Magnoliopsida; order Asterales; family Asteraceae; genus Helianthus; species Helianthus tuberosus. The sequence goes on along the minus strand of CM060358.1, from coordinate 20,856,531 downwards.
AATTTCGGTGAAATAGTTATTATCTTAATTTGCGCTTATATAAAATTATGTATGTTCTTTGTTGTTTAGACGACTGATAGTTTGGAATTTGGATGTGGTAAGATATGGCCCACAGGTTCATTGGAAGAACAAGTTCAAAATCTTGTGAAAACATGGGAAATGGAAATCTTTCACAAAATGAAGCCTCAAGATTTTAAAACAGTTGATGTCACAAAGTTAACTGTTTCTGTTAACGGTAAACTCAAGAAAAACTTCATGAAATCTTGTTGTTTATAAGATCAATCATTGATTGATATCCATAATTTTCAGGTCGAAAACCTTTGACACCGGAAGGTGTAGCTAAGATAGGCGGAGGGTACAATATGTTTCTTCAAACTTCATTATCGCAAAATTTACGAATGTATGATCCTAGTGAGGAAACCGTTGATACGGCCCACAAACTCTTCACCACCACGTTTCCTAGAGGTTTTGCGGTAGAGATTCTCCAAGTTTATTCTGGTCCTCCGGTGATCGTGTATAAGTTTAGGCATTGGGGTTACATGGAAGGACCGTTCAAAGGCCACCCACCCACCGGTGAATTGGTAGAAATGTTCGGTGTATCTACAATGGAGGTTAGAATACAAATTCACGACCTTTTACCCAAATTTATTTGAACTTTTTTTTTTTGAGGGGTGGGAGGGGGGAGGGGGGAGGGGGGGGGGGGGGGGGGGGAGGGGGAGGGGGTGATTCTAAGTAATTAGATTTAATAAATGTTGTCTAAAAATTGACTTAGTAAGTTTCAATTATATTTTAGATTCATAGGTTTATTTATTTTTGGTGACATAAATTGTATCTGTATTTTTAATTTATAGATAAACACTTATACATTTATTTAGTTATAATTCATAAAAATCTAAATTTTATTAAATTTTGGCATAGGTAAAATTACATTTTTAAAGATTGTAATAATTTAAGATTTGATTTGTAAGCTAGACATCATTCATGTCAATTTATTAATTTACAAATCTCAAATACATATACAATGCACTTATTATAACATGTTAAACTATTAAAAATGTATAAGTGTTTTATATAAAATTTTTAAATTTGATTTATGTATTTATTAAATTTCTTTATGAACATGCATATTATGATTTTAATATATCAATACTACAAAAAAATTTCATATAAAACATTTATTCAACCCGTGTAATACACGAGTTTCTAACCTAGTTAATATAATATGGGGCAACTAATTTTTATTTTGGTTTTATTTTTTAAATAGAGTTATGAACATTTTTTCAAACAAAATTTATTTGTATTTTTGAAATATAACTTGCGACTGAAACATCCTTGATAGTCACTTTTGTGACCATTTCAATTCAGTCACATTTTGCAACCATTTTTGTCAGACGCAAATTTTGATCGCTTTTGCCTGTTTTTATAGTAGCGAACGTCATCTAGGTGTCTTGATCTCAACGATTGATGTTTGATTTTGGAACATTTTGTTAGTTGGATGAAAACTTCAAAGTCGTGAAGGTGGAATTCTTCTATGATAGAGGAGAACTGCTCGCCAATCTCATGAAGGGTGCTGGTGCCACCGCTGGAGATTCCACTACGGGTGGGGAGTCGTCAGCATGTCCTTTTTCTTAAAGGAAGGGATATGAATTCATTTGCTAGTGAAATGAACATGGAATAATTTAACATGATTCGAAAAAATAAACTTATGTATTTATTTGTTCCTTTTGTCTTGTGACTAAATTGTAATGTGTTATGTGTATGCATGTCCAAAATCTTCAAGTTTTCAGTCATAATCAGTAATGAAAATTTACACTTTGTCCTATAATCGAAGCTTTGCACCTTACACTTTGTTCACAACCAAATAACATATATGAAAAGTAGCAACTATTAAATGTGACTTTAAATATTAAGTTCCATGATGGAATTATAACTCGAATATCTGACTCATGTGGATTGATGGAAATTCAAAAAAAAAAACACCACTGAAAAATGGTCCATAGCTTATAAAAATAACCTATCATAAAGTCTTTTTAGTAACTTGTTTTTATTAGATTGTTCCGTTGTATTCCTTATTTTAGTTAAGTCCAAAGTGCTGGTTACTTTGTCTGAAATCAATATATAGGTTATATATCATATAGAAAAAGTATATCGTACATTACGGCTTAACGTACTTCACATACAACAACGTGCGTGATTTGTTCTATAACATGCGTGATTAATGTTTTCAGTATGCGTGATTATTGTGTTTCAACATGCGTGATTTTGGATTTTTTAGTTATAACGTGCGTGATTTTAAAATGAACGTGCGTAATGCCGTAATTACCTGTCGTATGTGATGTACGTTAAGCCGTAATGTACGTTAACCTTCCTCTATCATATATGTACTCTATTTCATTTAAGTCTAATATCAAAGATACTTTGAAACTAATACTTGGACTTAATAAGACTTAATAAGTTACTAATACTAAATGAGAGGCAACTTTTGATATTATAATAAATTTTATCTCCTCGTTCCAACGTCAACAAGTTTACAAATGACATACTGAAAATGGTAGAATACCAAGTGACCACATGTTGATTTTTATACAAACACCATTAAACTAACATATTGTGCAGAGGCCGCGCGAACGCAGGCCTCCACTACCATAAATTATGACGTAGACTCGACCACTTGAGCCGATCTTAGGCTGGCACCCCTCCAAAGTGCAATAGAGGTTACCAACCTAGGCCATAGACCTTCATTATCATCCATTGACCCCGTCCAGGTAAGTGAGTTTTACATTGGCTTCTCTTCGTATTTATATAACACGCCCCACCATCTATTCTTCTCTCATTTTTGATGTGGGACTCTGATTTGATGAAACCAGCTCTTTTTCCATGTAAATAACTAAACAAAATAAACAAACCTTCTTGTAGTCTTGTTTTTTTAACGACAAATTTCTTTTATTCTCTGCTGTCTGTGGGACGTGAACCCAAGACCTCCCCATCCCAAAGTGTTTAAAGGCTTTGCATTTGCCAATGGACTACTACCCCATTGGTTTCTTGCAGTCTTGTAGATTACTGCTTTGCCATCACCACAGTCCGCACATTCAAATCAAAATGAAGCATAATCGACAGACGTGCAAGCATCTAGTCATAGATGTATTTGGCAAAAACAACAAACAAAAAGATGTCGCCACCCGTAAAGCATTGAACCAAACGATTCACTTTCTACTGAACTCGTACAAAATAAGCAAAGGGCAATGACAAGTCCACAACATAGAGTTTCTCCACTCGATGAACGCGAAACCATGGCATGTACATGGCAGTAATAAGTTGATTTAACATATAACTTAGATTTTCTCTTAACTAGTATTAGATTTTCTTTTTCGTTTTCGTTTCAGGTATAACTCAGTTATTACAATATAAATTCAATGTAACAGCGAACCTTAATCCTAATGTACGCATTCATTCATAGTTGCAACTGAATTTGATGATTCTGATAATTCTTATTGTGCTTGTCTTGCTCTTGCAATTGGACCAAACTTGTGTGTTTGCAATTGATTGATTAGCAAACTTCGCAATTAATTTATTAATGAGTAAACTGTCAAAATGGTCCCCGAGGTTTGGTCACTTTTCACACTTTAGTCCAAAACTCAAACCTTTTGAATCTGGGTCCCTTTTGTTTCAATTTTGTTGCCATTTTCATCCAAAATCAAAATCTGGTCAGATTTTTCAGTTAACATCCAGCTTTTTGGTCTTTTTCCTCCCTTTTAATGAAGGGCAAAATGGTCTTTTAACGTTTTATTATAACAAATTAAAAAAATCTTACCATTTTGCCCTTCACTAGGGAGGAAAAAGGCAAAAAAGTTGAATGTTAACTGAAAAATCTGGCCAAATTTTGCTTTTGGATGAAAATGACAAAAAAATTGAAACCAAAGAGACCCATATTCAAAAGGTTTGAATTTTGGACAAAAGTGGCAAAAGTAACAAAACTCAGGGACCATTTTGGCAGTTTACTCTTTATTAATTAGTGAACTTCTGCTGCAAATGCAAATGCAAGGTCCCATCAAAATTCTAAGTAATAATACAGAGCTATGTAAGTGTATGAAGTTAATACACAAACGTATTCTCAAAGTACATAATAAACAATGCTGTTAAAATTGTGTTGCTTTTACATCTTCTTGTGATATTGTGATGTACTTCACTTAAATATACAACACACATATGTTAGCAAATAAACAAACACTTCAGTACACATGTGTTATACCTAACAACATCCAAAACATTGATTAAACATAAAGTGAGTAAAAAATGTTTCAAATCATGTTAGGCATGGCATTGTTGATTTCAATTATATCATGTAGGAAAAAAATCTTGTTGATGGTAGCTCTACGATCTGCACAACAATGAGTTTAAACAGAGCCGTCCCCGAAAACTCTTGAAAAAATTTAGGCATCGGGCGACGAAAAGAATTGGGCCCAAAATTATGGTTAAGGGTAAATGAATTAAAAAAATAAAAGCTTAGTGATAGAGTAAAGACTCAAACTTGAGACCTTTACATTATTTTGAGATGGTTTTTGCCACTACACCACCATTATTTTTTTGCATAATAGACGGATGAATATACTAAATATATAATTTAATAAATATATATAAGCTTACAAAAACTTTTCGGGCCCTTTAAAATTTTGGGCCTCGGGCGTCGGCATGGGTTTAGCGGGCCTAGAGCCGGCCCTGAGTTTAAATAAATTATGTCCTAAAACATTCGTTTACAACCATGAGTTTAAGCGGTACACGAAGCGTTATGAATTGTTATCTCATGTTGGAGGTTTTCGCAACACGAAGTCTGATCAGATGAATTGTGCCTCAACCAACAGACATCCCTATTTATATCTAGGTGTTTTACCAAAATGATTTTAGGATCGGTTTTGCAATTCAAAAGGAGGTTGCCCGTTTACCTGTCATTTGTTTTGTAATTTGTTGGTTTGGCACTTTTATGATTAAATGAAATGAAAGTTAAAATCAAAATAAAAATTGGAGATGTTTTGGTTACTAGGGAGTTTACAACGCATGATAACATGGACTCTAAAAGAATTTGACACTAGATATCCATGTCGCAAGCGAATTCCTCGAATACATTGAACATGCCAAAACTAAAAAATGAGTATGCTCCTACTTTGACTAGCGAACTCCATAGAAAGCAAAACAAGTTCAAACACCTCCGAGAAACACTTATGATTTTTCTAAACCGCCTAGAATTAAAAAGAAATTCAAACTCCAAACTCCACATGTGCGTGAAGTTCCAAGTGCCTCAATGCGAGACTAAGAAGTGCACAGTGAAGAAACACTGACCTTACAGGTAAGCTCCGGCTAGGACTTCAACTCTTTGGCGACCCGAACAGCTAACTGCAAAACCAAACACCGTTATGACTCGTTACAGGAATTGGGTTATTCCTGTAACCACCCTCCGGCGTAAGAATAAGTCTCGGTTTGGGAGAAAGAGAGTATGAATAGAGAGAGAGAGAGAGAGTAAACGAGAGCAAGATGATCTATACCTTTGATGTTTACCTCTATTTATAGTTTACCATTAGGGTTTCCCTTAACTTAGGATGGGCTCCGATAAGTTAGGGATCTGCATGATCTTCCCAAAAGTTTGGGGATTCGGTTACGTGGTTTATCCATGCAGAATAGAACATTCTAGAATAAACATGTGTAATTAAGTATTTATAATAAAATAATAGGTGATGACCGGGTCGGGTTAGCCGATCCGGGTCATACCTCGTCATGTCCCCCCAGTCCGAAGTTATGAAGTGCAATTCATGAAATCGGACTAAAAAAGAAAAAAAAAGTTGTGTCAGGAAAATATGAGAAAAATATTACTAGACATTTTCCAAAGTGTCAGGAATAAGTTGTGTCACTAAAAATAATTATAACGACACTTATAAGCTTGTTTAACGCTTTAACGGATCTCTATCCAACCGAGCAACCGGATTATATCCGGAACATAAAAATTTTGTCATTAACATTGTTTTTCTTTTTCTGAGCCAGTTAGGGTCCCTGAATACCCTAACACCCGCAATAGAGCACAACACACTACTAACCGGGTTAATCCCTAAACTTAACTAGACTAACCTAACTAATTTCCTCATGTTTGGTTGGATTTGAACTAGTACCCCCCCCCCCCCCCCTTTACAAACCGTCCCCAAGAAGGGGGACACCCTTGTCCTTTTGTTGATTATTTAAATCATAGTTGCTTAATATCTTGCCTACATATAATCCATTGGTTAATGGTCTTGACATTGCCTATAAGTTCCATACTAAACACACTAACACCTTAACCACACTTAACCAACAAGACTCTCTCTCTCTCCCTCTCTACCACTCACGGCCGAACACCCCCTCTACATCCATCATATTTTCGATTTTGGTTCAAGCCATTTCAAGAGCACACAAGTGATAAGGATCGAGTATAAGGAACCTTTGTGCAATCGGAAGGCGAAGGACCTCACTACATTGCTTTTATCCACGCATTGTTCGCTTAGATTCTTCCCTAGCCTCGAGCTAGTAGTAAGTTGCTTAAATCACCTTCTCGAACTATTTTGAAGTGGTTAATATGATATGTAACGGTTAAAAGTCGCAAACATACAAGATGAAGCATAAAAGTCTACTAAGAACACTAAAAGTGATGGTTAAAAGCTCATATGTTGTGTAAATCTTGTAGTAATTGATTTGTGTGATTATTTAGACCCGATCTATGTTGTGGTAGCTCGGATCGTCATTTAACCCGGGTTGGTCATGATCATGGATCATGACATAAGGTTGTTTTGGAAGTAACAAGGGTTAAAGGATGAAACTCTACCACACACGAATCATGAACTTGTGTAAAAGCGATTTTGCTATTGAAATAGTGTTTAAAACTAGTAGATCTACGTATCTACAAGCGGTATTTTCAAAGAACCAAGTATCAAAGAAATCATGTTTTCTAAAGACGGATCTTACACTAACACGAATGATTTTTAGAACACACAAGTGTGTAAACACTTGTGTAGCACACACTCTCGACAAAATAACTATTTTTGAAAAAGATGACGAGAAGTTGTAAAGACGGAACTTCCCTAAAAACGAGGTTTTTACGAAATCGGATTGCTTTATATAAAGATCCGCTAAAAGTAATGGGATTTACATCATAATATTAGAAAACCACAAGTTCATGTGATTTTTGCGACTTATATATATTTGTTGACTAGTTTGTTGTCTTGAATATTGTTTTGGTTAAATAAGAAAAATGGTTGATTTGAGTTATAAAAGAAAATGATACACTTGAAAGCGTGGCCACCTCCAGTTACAGAGGAAACTCTGGCGAAATTTTTCTAAAAACAACACTTAGAATTATTTTCACTATAAGTGTTAGAAATACTTTTCGACTTGTTTTCAAATTATAGATTTCGCCACGACTTTATTTACAAACATCGGAGGTGGGATTTCACAAAATAAAACTTGGTAAATATATATTTAGTATATATTTTTCATAAAGTCACTTGATGTGTGTTTATGATTATTTTGTGAAAATACTAGTATTATATTTAGGGTAAAAATAATACTATCGAATGATAATGGATCCAAAATAATACGAACGTCTCTACGATAAAAATATAAGTTACACCGGTAATTATTATTACCACTCGATCATTAAAACGTAACTTACGCATTTTAAGAAAATATGACTTAACGCGTATTTTTGTCAAGGTATTATTTTGGAAAAATTTATGTAATAGAAAATATAATATTTTTGAGAAGAATAATTATATTTTGGAGTTAGAAATAAAATATATTTTTAAGTGAGACTTAATAATATATTTCGAACACACATGTATTAAATCCCCCATCCTTGGGAAGGAAAATAACTACCAAGTTTATACAGAATGTAAAGACGAAATAGTTGCCTAACTATTTCCCAAAAACTTAAACCTTAAAGCTAAGGCACGACCGTCCGTCTAATAGAGTTAGTACGTGTAGGTCGTCACACAACTGCTTGATTTGGAGGTATACTTGGTAGAGACGCACCACTGTGAGTTCATGTCCCCCTTTTCTCTTAACTGTTTTCAGTGTTTTTAACTGCGGGGGTGAAATACATGTTACTATGATTACGAATATTTCTTACATGGTATGGTTAGCGTAAGGAGGGTTATTATTTAGATCATGTGAGTGGGTAGGCGGGAACTGGAGGCCATTAATCCTCATTGTAGGACCAAGGGACGTAAGCGGTAGATCTATCTGGGTGTAGCGAGCCCAACCCCAGGCCCAGCGTAACGGACCTCGGGGTGACTTTGTACCCAAACGCGAAATCTGCTAGGTTTGAGTCTTCCTACTTGCACTTCACACATATCAATGGCCTTGCAAACCATTGGTGATCTCTTTTTCCTTATTTGCTACATACCAGGATTTTTATACTTACAAAGGTTTATTTACTCACTTACACATGAACTCGCTCAACATTATTGTTGATTTTTCAACTTACATGTATTTCAGGGAATTAAAGGATCTGGCGCGGTATGACACGTTTTCCCGCTGCACTAGTTACGAGGTCATCCGGGTTTGGGGAATGTGACTCTTTCTTGGACAAGTCACAGTCCTTAAACTATGTTTATGTTATATTGTGTTGTTGAACAATGTTTGTGTCGCTAGGATGTGTTTCCGTTAAGTCAATGTTATTGTATTTGGTTTCTAAAACTTAATTAAATGGATGATCTTGCATGGTTTTTATTTCATATAGCTTGTTATGATTAAGCTATGGTATTAAGAAGTCACACCAAATTAACCACGCTTCCGCAAAGGCAGGGTGTGACACTCCACACCGTATGATGTTACATAACTAAGTATTAGTCTATACTTATCGCTTCTGATCATGTGACATATAGCTCATTTGACTAAGTTACTTTATTTTGATTAAGATTTTAAAATTCAAATGAGTAAAAAACTTAATATTTAGAAAAGAGTTGAAAGAAAACTGAATTCACAAATAAAAGGGTAAATTGTATTTTACGTCTTTTATGTTTTAGAAAAACTTCAGGCAATATCCTTTAATTAACGAAAATACAGTAGATGTTCTTTATGTTCTAATTTCTTTATACGCAGTGTCATTTCTCCCTAAAAAGTTACAAAACTAAAGGACATCCGCTGTAAAGAAATTAAAACATAAAGAACGCTTGTTGTAAAGATAACACATAAAGGACCTTCGTTGTAATTTCGTTAATTAAAGAACAACACCTCCTGAGTATTTACAGAAACTTAAACGATGTTAAATGTAATTTACACCAAATAAAAAGTGAACTTACAAATTACAAGGCCATTCGTACAATGGGTTTGTAAAATGTATGACTATTTCCTATGAAATTCTATGATAATGGTGATTAAGTTATTGTTTTATTTAAAAATTTATACTCAAGCATTTATTTTTACATATAACATTATTTCATTATTTCAGTAATTATTCAAACCATACTTAAAGTAATAATCTTTTAGAAAACCAAAATGTGAAATATGCACACTTTATCAAAACTCAACCTAATTAGTTTTAACCCATCCAAGCTTTCAGTTCAATGAGTCTGAAACTTTCATCGGTTAACTTACTAGCGCATTTACACATTTTTAAAACCCTCTGGATTTAACCATCTGTATCTTCAATGCTATACTAACTAATGAAATCACGTAAGATGATCATGTTGATAATAATTTAGTGCTAAATTTCGTCGAAAATCCCGTCCGCACCCCTTGGAACTTTTCGACCGCACCCTTGAAATTTTTCGTCCGAACCCCTTACGTAAAAAGTGTTATCAATTTATATTTTAAATTTTTTTTAGTAAATTCTTATTTAAAAAAAAATACTACCTAAATTATATAACTTTTAATACCTAACTAACTAAACCCAAATACCCATACCTTTACCCACTTATAATTCCTAACTAGCTAGCCCACTAATTCTTAGCCCATTAACCAACCCCAACAATATTTTAAACAATAATAAAAAAATTAAATCCCAAAACCTTTAGAAGTTAGAGGAGAAAAAAGGGTAATAAAGTTGTTACCCAGCAACAACAGTCCAGCAGCCGGCGACCACCGTAATCAGCCATCATACCACCGTCGTTTGACACCAAATCTAACTGGAATTCGAACACGGGTAAGTTTCTTTGTTATTTTGATGATTTTTGTTGATATTATAGGAGAAAAAAAGGTAATAAAGTTGTTAAATAGGTTTGAAATTTTGTGTGTTTTGACGTTGTTTATGGTTGTTTAGATGATTTTTAGGGTGATTATGTTGTTTATATATTTTTAGGGTGATTACAACTTACGTTATGATTTCTAGTGCTTGAATAGTTGAAAATTAAAATTAAAATTGAAACATTATGTTATGGAGCGATGAACTTATGTTATATAGACAAAGAATTGCTTAAGAAATTAGTTTTAGATGATGTTTTGGATAGCTTTCAAAAAATGAAAACCCGTATGGCGTCGACGTTTTAATTATGTTTGTAACAAGGTTTGACATGTTTTTGATGATTATATAAATTTAGTTTGATGTTCGTTTGTTTTACATGACCCGACCCGACCCGATACGAACCGATTTTTTTACTTATATACCTAGGGGCTTAAAATTTTTAAAAATGTTTCACACCCCTATAGAAAAATTCCTGGGTCCGCCACTGACTAACACCTCATGCAGACGACTTAATTAACGTTGGTTGGGACAATATTTGTAGTCATACCTCCTACCATGATTGAATAATAATAATAATAATAATAATAATAATAATAATAATAATAATAATAATAATAATAATAATAATAAAACATTATACGACTAGATACATGAATTCTTACCAACCCCCTCTACCCCACCAATAGGTCCTAGCCTCCTCCAATGACCCTTTTCAATTCCACTTGTTATATAAACTCAACAAAGATCATAAGTTCTCCATCAAGAACCAAAACTAGCAATGGATCAATACAAAGGTTCAGATGTAGACAAATACAGATGTTTCATGAGTGGTGAAGGTGAGAAGAACACCACATGGAAGTTGGGTGTGCCCCCTAACTTTGATGTGGTCAACAAACTCTTTGAAGAAGGCAGAACCAAGGTATTGAATTACCCTTGTACCCTTAGTTCTTGTCTAAGTAATGAGTATTATGCTAGTCTTGTATCCAAACCATGGGCTTAAAAGTAATTGTCCCAATTAATGATTTGATTCACATGTAAACTCATCATGAGTTAAACAAACTCTAGTGCACTAATTTCATTTAAAAAGTATATATAAATAGTCATTTTGACTTAAAAATTATGTTTTGACCAAACTTGTTGATTAAAACATGGCCATGGCTTATTTTTTTCGTGTAATAATTTGTCACACACTTTATAGCATGGATGTTAAACCGATCACAACTTGACACACTTGAAGTAAAACTTGTCAAGATTTGCATCTACTGGGATAGAAAAAAAGGTTTTGTGCCGATTACTCGTCCCAAAAGGTTATTGTAAAATGGCCATGGAATTTTTTTCCTTACACACTTTATAGCATTGATGTTAAACCGATCACAACTTGAGACATGACACTTGATGTAAAATTTGTCAAGATTTGCATCTATTGGGATAGAAAAAAAAAGGTTTTGTGTTGATTACTCGTCCCAAAAGGTTATTGACATGTGTTCATCTTTTGTGTTGATTGACTCAAAACTTACAGACTTCGTGAAGTATGCACAAAATTTCATAAAGTTCTAATGGTTTCTAACAGCAAATTCAAACTTACAAAAAGATAGTTATTAATGTAAAAAAGTTCGTTGAAGTAGTTTTTATCTTAATTTCGCTTATACAAAATTATGTATGTTCTTTGTTCTTTAGACGACTGATAGTTTGTACTTTGGATGTTGTAAGATATGGCCCACAGGGTCATTGGAAGAACAAGTTCAAAATCTTGTGAAAACATGGGAAATGGAGTTGTTTCACAAAATGAAACCTCAAGATTTTAAAACAGTTGATGTCACAAAGTTAACCGTTTCCGTTAACGGTAAACTCAAGAAAAACTTCATGAAATCTTGTTGTTTATAAGATCAACCATTGATTGATATCCATAATTTCCAGGTCGGAAACCTTTGACACCGGAAGGTGTAGCTAAGATAGGCGGAGGGTACAATATGTTTCTTCAAACTTCATTACCACAAAATTTACGAATGTATGATCCTAGTGAGGAAACCGTTGATACGGCCCACAAACTCTTCACCACCACGTTTCCTAGAGGTTTCGCGGTGGAGATTCTCCAGGTTTATTCCGGTCCTCCGGTGATCGTGTATAAGTTTAGGCATTGGGGTTACATGGAAGGACCGTTCAAAGGCCACCCACCCACCGGTGAATTGGTAGAAATGTTCGGTGTATCTACAATGGAGGTTAGAATACAAATTTACGACCGTTTTTACCCAAATTTATTTGATTTTTTTTTGGGGGGGGGGGGGGGGGGGGGGGGATGATTCTAAGTAATTAGATTTAATAAATGTTGTTTAAAAATTGACTTAGTAAATTTCAATTATATTTTAGATTCATAGGTTTATTTATTTTTTGTGACATAAATTGTATCTGTATTTTTAATTTATAGGTAAACACTTATACTTGTACATTTATTTAGTAATAATTCAGGAAAATCTAAATTTTATTAAATTTTGGCATTGGTAAAATTACAGTTTTAAAGATTGTAATAATTTAAGATTTCATTTGTAAGCTAAACATCATTCATGTCAATTTATTAATTTACAAATCTCAAATACATATACAATGCACTTATTATAACATGTTAAACTATTAAAAATGTATAAGAGTTTTATGTAAAATTTTTAAATTTGATTTATGTATTTATTAAATTTCTTTATGAACATGCATATTATGATTTTAATATATCTATACTACAAAATATTTTCATATAAGACATTTATTCAACATGTGTAATACACGAGTTTCTAACTTAGTTAATATAATATGTGGCAACTAATTTTTATTTTGGTTTTTATTTTTTTTAAATAGAGTTGTGAATATTTTTTCAAACAAAATTTATTTTTATTTTTGAAATATAACTTGCGACTAAAACATCCTTGATACTTACTTTTGTGACCATTTCAATCCAGTCACATTTTGCAACCATTTTTGCCAGATGCAAATTTTGATCGCTTTTGCATGTTTTTATAGTAGCGAATGTCGTTTAGGTGTTTTGATCTCAACGATTGATGTTTGATTTTGGAACATTTTGTTAGTTGGATGAAAACTTCAAAGTCGTGAAGGTGGAATTCTTCTATGATAGAGGAGAATTGCTCGCCGGTCTCATGAAGGGTGCTGGTGCCACCACTGGAGATTCCACTTCGGGCGGGGAGTCCTCAGCATGTCCTTTTTCTTAAAGGAAGGGATATGGATTCATTTGCTAGTGAAATGAATATGGAATAATTTATTGTGTTTCTTTGTTCCTTTTGTCTTGTGACTTGTAATGTGTGTGCATGTCCACAATCTTCAAGTTTTCAGTCATAATCAGTAATGGAAATTTACACTTTGTCCTATAATCGAAGCTTTGTAGCTTACACTTTGTTCACATGCAATCAACATATATAATGAAAAAGTGCAAATATTAAATGTGACTTTAAATATTAACTTCCATGATGGATTTATAACTCAAATATCTATCTTACTCAAATGCATATTGATGAAAGTATGAAAAAAAAAAGTTAAAAATGGTCCATAGCTTATAAAAATAACCTATCATAAACTCTTTTCAATAACTTGTTGATTGTTCCGCTGTATTCCTTATTCTAGTTATGTCCAAAGTGACCCATGACATTATAGTTTAGTGACTTCTTAAAGGTGAGATAAAGCTTAGGGACCATTAGGTCCTGGGTTCGATTCCACAAAGGGGGGTTTTACCCAGATTTATTGGGTTTCCTTCTGAATTGGTGTATAGACATTAAAACCTAGTGAAGATGGATATGATTGGGTGGTTCCGCTGATGACACGATGATACTTCAGTTGTCCTTCAGTGATTCAAGACGTGTAACATAGATAATACGTCCCCTAAGCCATCTTAAACAATATCTTCCATTTAAGAATATTTATTTCTGCTAAACAATATCTTTCATTTAGTTAACAGTGCTGAGAACATAGTATTTCTGCTAAACAATATCTTTCATCACCACCACAGTAATGAACATTTGTACTCTAATCGAAGCTTTGTACTTTACACTTTGTTCTCGAGCAATTAACATATATGAAAAGGTGCAACTATTCAATTTTTTTTTTCCATAATTATATATATGAACTGGCCGAGTTACATCAATATCGCAGGTAAGCGAGCAACAAGTTGCGCCGCTAACCCTTTCTGAATAGCAAACCCTAGCTTATTAAAGACAAACCCCTGCCCCCTGTTGATGAGCAACTGCTGTGGACAACCTTTTGGACCCTAGTCAACAAACAGATAGCTTCTGGAGCTAGGGAGCCAAAGGTGTCGAAGGCGAAGGGGACAAATGCATGTTGGTTATCAGCACAGACTTTAGCGTGTTTATCCACCTTTTTTGAATATTAAGTTTCACTATGGAGTCTCGAATGTCTGACTCATACGTAGATTGTTGGAAATACAAAAAAAAAATTGTAAAATGATCCATAGGTTATAAAATATAACCTATGATAAAATATTGTGTAGAGGGTGTGCAAACGTATGCCTCCATTACAACAAATTATGACGTAGACTAAATCACTTGGGCCAATCTTAGACAGACACCCAGTGAAAGTCACCAACCTTTGACATAGACCATCTTGATTATAAATTTTTTAAAACCCCTTATACTATAAATAATATACGTTTTTAATGCATTCAATTTTTTTTTCCCTATGGCATACAATCTTAACTTTTTTTTTTTTTTTTACAATGAATACGTGCATGTGTTTAGTTATATATAAAATTTGTTAACAAAGGAGTTGTATTATAAATAGAGTGTTTTGTCGAGTGCCGGTACCGTGCCGATACCCTGATAAACCGCATTGATTCTGATCGAATAAATAACAATGGTATCGATATCGGTATTATAGGAACCGATATTCGTTTTTAAGATTTTTTATTGATGTAAAACATGTGTCGATAAATTTAGGCATATTATGACTTTATGTTTTTAGGTTTCCTCAGAGACTTGTCAAAGTGTTTAACCGCCGGAAACCAGCGATGTCGGTACGATAACTAGCCGAAACCATGAATTAGTACAATTCACTCTTATTGAAATGTAAGCAGGGGCGATGCTTTGAAGGGGCCGGGAGGGGCGCCCGAGCCCCCGAACTTTTCGGCCAGTAGTGTTATATATGTAGTTTTCGTATAGAAATTTTTGGGTATATATGTTTTCGACCCCTCGGTTCTATAGAAATTTTTTGGTATATACGTTTTTGACCCCCCCCCCCCCTCGTAAAAAATTTCAAGCTTCGCCACTGAATGTAAGTATATAAATAACATGATAATTATTGGAACGGCGACTTTCATGAAACATACTAGCAAGAAGCCAGAAAAATTACAACTAACTTATAAGAGAAAATTGCACCAATCATTCCAAGTAAAATTTGAACATGAAGAACGATTCTTTAGCCAAAGATACACAAGAGACTTGATTTCTTTTATAACTTTAGCCGCGATCCTCTTATTATCCAAGAAGTTAACTTCATTCCTAGCTTTTCATAAGCTCCAACACGTCGTCCGAATGATCACATTAATCGCCTTTTCTTTATGATTACCCCATTACTATATATCGAACGCAAATCTCAAACCTCGAGAGCATAGATTGGAGGTATGCGTCTTGCAAGGCCTCGTGTGAGCCCTCAAAAACCAAAGAACACTTCACAAACTGAAAGGTCACAGATAAAAAGTCAACTTACAAATTAAAAAGGCATTTGGTACGATGTATGGAATATTTTAAAAAGGGTTGAAAAGAACACTTCACAAACTGAAAAATATATTTTTGTAAAATGTTGACTATTTCTATGATAATCTATAGAGTAAACTGCCATTTTGGTCCCTGTGGTTTGGGTGTTTTTGTCATTTTAGTCTATATCTCAAATTTTTTAAATCTGGGTCCCTGTGGTTTCACTTTTATTGTCATTTTAGTCCAAAATCCAAAAATCCCCTATTATGACGGTTGAAAGCTGATTGTTTTGTCCTTTTATTCAGGGGCATTTTGGTCATTTAATTTTAATATAACATATTAACTAAAAGAAAAGGAGACCTTCATCTGACATACCATCATCTTCTTCACACATAGTTTACACCCAAACCTCTCAAACCCAAACCCGCCACCACTCCTCCACCTGCCACCACTCCTCCACCCGCCACCGCCCCTCCAGAAAGACAGTCTCCACCTCTTCTCAACCCCCACTGCACCACCACCATCCCCACCGCACCACCACTACCCGAGAATTAGCACCAACACAACCAAATACGGACTCAATTTGTCGAATATCCACGTCAGCATTCGAATCAGAGCCACAGGAAGCCGAATTAGCGGGTGAAGATCTGGCAGAACGACGTCGTTGTGGCTCTCGTTGTTGATTCAATTGGGGCAAACGAACAACGAGCTTGACTTTTCTCTTTGTGCTCATCGTCGTCGTCGTCGTAGTAATCATCTTCGTCAGCAGATGCATCGGCAGTGTCGAAGTTAGGGTTCGGGCGAGTGGATCTCCGGTGAGATTGTTGTTGTTCTAAGGCTCGTTTTTTGAGATCTGTGAGTGATGGACGACCTTTTTTCTTCTTCGCCGGTGATGGTGTTGCTCCGCCTGCTTTACCCTTTCTGATTGATTTCTGTTTGTTTGGTTGTTTCTCTCTCTACACTTCTCTCTCTCTCTATACCTCAAAGCAGTCATTATACAAAATTTTGTTTTCTTGTTGCATTTTTGTGAGGTTGTAAGATTCTACCCTTCACTTTTAAAATTCGGTCATTTTTACCCCTGACACCGGTGGCGGGTGGAGGAGTGGTGGCAGGTGGAGGAGTGGTGGCAGGTTTGGGTTTGGGAGGGTTTGGGTGTGAACTATGTGTGAAGAAGATGATGGTATGTAGATGATGGTCTCCTTTTCTTTAATTTAGTTAATATGTTATATTAAAATCAAATGATCAAAATGCCCCTGAACAAAAGGACAAAACAATCAGCATTTAACAGTTAAAATAGAGGGTTTTTGGATTTTGGACTAAAATGACAATAAAAGTGAAACCACAGGGACCCAGATTTAAAAAGTTTGAGATTTGGACTAAAATGACAAAAGTGCCCAAACCACAGGGACCAAAATGACAGTTTACTCTAATCTATAAGTATGGTGAGTAAGTTATTATTTTATTTCGAAACGTATACTCAAGCATTTTTGCCTAGAAAATTATCTCACTATTTTAGTAGAATAATTCAACATTATTAAAGTAATAATTATCTATAAATTTAAAGAGCGAAATTTAGACATTTTAACTAAACTTAATATAGTTCGTTTTGACTTATCCTAGCCTTCGAGAAATTCCAGTTAGACCGGTTCTAACGTTTGAGCAGCTAACTAGAGGTGTACAAATCGTTTTTTTTTTTTCAAAAACTAGCTCCGGTTATTATCCAAACCGGTTTTTTTCATTAAAAACAAAAACCGGTTTTTTTTATAACCGGCTTCGGTTACTAACCGTTTTTTACTCAAAACAATGACCGGTCCAACCGGTTACGGTCGGTTTTAACCGGTTTATTAAAAAAACCGTTTTTTTTACCGGTTTAAACCGGTTTTTTTATAACCGGTTTCGAAGATAAATATCTCTAACCGGTCTACAACCAGCGGTTCGGTTCGGTTCTAAAACCGGTTATAAAAAACCGGTTTCGGTTCTAAAACCGGTTTTTTTGTACACTTCTACAGCTAACTACCCAACATTTACCCCTCTTCATCAGTCATCAGTGGCAGATTCATGATTTTTGCTTACAAATTACACTAATTTTTTATTTATGAGGAGCCCCATCCACACCCGTACATGTAGCTTCACCCCTACTCTTCACCTCTATTGCATTTACAATTACATATATATGTATCTTTTTATATAATTATGAGTATAAAAACTTATAAAATCCATTAGTACCTTGCTAACTAACTAGACAACTTATAGAGGCTATTTGACCTCCAGCAATAATATTGAAACGGTATATATGCGTCATTTCTCCTATCATTATTGACCAAAAAAAAAAAAAAACAACCCTGAATAAAACTCTTACAATCCCTACCCCACCACTAGGCCCTCCCTCCCTCCAATGACCCTTTTCCACTTGTTATATAAACTTAACTAAGATCATATAATTTTCTCCATCAACAACCAAAACAAGCAATGGATCAATACAAAGGTTCAGATGTAGACAAATACAGATGCTTCATGAGTGGTGAAAGTGAGAAGAACACCACATGGAAGTTGGGTGTACCCCCTAACTTTGATGTGGTCAATAAACTCTTTGAAGAAGGCAGGAACCAAGGTATTGAATTACTCTTGTACCCTTAGTTCTTGTCTAAGTAATAACTAATAAGTATCATTGCTAGTCTTGTATCCAAACCATGGGCTTAAAAGTAACTGTATCAAATAATTCACATGTAAACTCATCATGAGTTAAACAAACTCTAGCGCACTAATTTGGTGGGATGGTAGAGGCTTTGTGCCTCTTGGGGAGATAACAGGGTTTAATTCCTGGCATGGGGTAAACTTGGTGTAATTTAGAAGTGATTATGTAACTTTTGTCGCTCAAAAAAAAAGTATACATAAATATCTATTTTGACTTAAACCATGGCCATGGAACTTTTAATGTGTAGTCATCAATTTGACTCTTAGTCTGCCCATAGTGGGGCGTTTTTTTTAAAAAAAATTCAAAAAAAACGCCGGAAAACGCCCCGGACCCCATTACGCCCGGCGTTTCCGGGCGTTTTTTTTGTTCAAATTTGTTGTTGGCGTGTTTTTTAAAACGCTCATCTTGCATGTGACCAGCCAATCCTTTTAGACCATGTGTTTGACCAGCCTCACCATTTGTTTCCCTTTTTTTTTTTTTTTTTTTTTTTTTAATAATTGGAAGGGGCGTTATTGGAATAATGCCCCACTACGCCACTTTTGCTATAATGCCCAACGCTGACTAGGATGCCATGTGTCGGATAATGCCCCATGGTGGGGGCATTATTTTTGTTCACCACTACGGGTGGTCTTACACACTTTTTTTATAGCATGGAAGTTAAACCGATCACAACTCAACATATGACATGTGATGTAAAACTTGTCAAGATTTGCATCTATTGGGACAAAAAAAAAAGGTTTTGTGTTGATTACTAGTCCCAAAAGGTTATTGACACGTGTTCATCTTTTGTGTTGATTGACTCAAAACTTAAAGACTTTAGCGAAATATGCACAAGATTTCATAAACTTGAGACACGTGGCCTTTTTTTAGATCTAATCACTTCTAATAGCAAATTTATATTTTAAAAAATCAATGGTTATTTATATGAACAAGTTTGGTGAAATAGCTATTATCTTAATGCATGTTCTTAATTTATAAACATTATGTATGTTCTTTGTTCTTTAGACTAATGATAGTTTGTACTTTGGATGTGGTAAGATATGGCCAACAGGTTCACTCGAAGAACAAGTTCAAAATCTGGTGAAAACATGGGAAATGGAAATCTTTCACAAAATGAAACCTCAAGATTTCAAAACGATGGATGTCACAAAGTTAACATTTTCTGTTAACGGTAAACTCAAAAGAAACTTAAACTTTTTTTTATTTATAAGATCAAGATGCATTATATTGAGATCCGTGAGAGCCATATGATGCACTTGTAAACTGCGAGAACCATATAATAGCATTTGTACATTTGTACACAATGTATAAAAGATAATTAAAAGCAGTGGAAGAGAGAAACACTGGCGCTTACATCAGGGGCGGACCTATGTGGACACAAGGGGGAGCGCCCGCTACCGCTTGGCGGGGAAAAATTTGACGTTTTTAGTGTAAATTTTGGAAAAATTTGACGTTTTTTCGATTTCGTTACCGCTTTTCTTATAAAACGTTCCTGCTTGGCGTGAATCCTAGATCCGCCACTGGCTTACATAATTGTCCCGTATATCACATTTAAAACAAGATGTACAGATCCAATATGTTCTCATGGGCCTTAACATTTAATTAGTTCTTAAATAAGCGTCTCTCTTTAAGATCAACCGTTGATATCCATGATTTTCAGGTCAGAAACCTTTGACACCAAAAGGTGTAGCTAAGATAGGTGGAGGGTACAATATGTTTCTTCAAACTTCGTTGCCGCAAAATTTACGAATGTATGATCCTAGTGAGGAAACCGTTGATACGGCCCACAAACTCTTCACCACCACGTTTCCAAGAGGTTTCGCGGTGGAGATTCTCCAAGTTTATTCCGGTCCTCCAGTGATCGCGTATAAGTTCAGACATTGGGGTTACATGGAAGGACCATTCAAAGGCCAACCACCTACCGGTGAATTAGTAGAATTGTTCGGTGTATGTACAATGGAGGTGAGAATACAAATTTATTACCTTTTTTTACCCAAATTTATTTGAATTTTTTTTGTTTTCATTTTTTATGACTATTACTAAACAAATTCTTCGTTTTTTAAAATAAAACGGATCTAAATTTGAATTTTTATTTTACATATCATGCGTGAACGTTTTTACGACCAATATTTCTGTAATTACTTTTTGTATGTAAGCATAAGTTCTGATGACCAATTTTTATTTTAGTTTTATTTTTAAATAAAAGTTGTTAACGTCTTTTCATTTGTATGTAAGTACAAGTTGTATATTAGTATAAGTTCTGATGACCAATTTTTATTTCAGTTTTTTTTTAAATAAAAGTTGCGAACGTTTATTCAAACGAAATTTATTTTTATCTTTAAAATATATTTGCGACTGGAACATCTTTGATGGTTGCTTTTGTGACCATTTCAATTCTGTCACGATGTTGGAACGTTTTTGCCAGTCGCAAATTTTGATTGCTTTTGCCTGTTTTTATAGTAGCGAATGTCGTCTGGGTGTCATAATCTCAACGATTGATGTCTGATTTTGGAAATTTTGGTTAGTTGGATGAAAACTTCAAAATCGTGAAGGTGGAATTCTTCTATGATAGAGGAGAATTGCTCGCTGGTCTCATGAAGGGTGCCGGTGCCACTGCTGTAGATTCCACTACGGGTGGAGAGTCGTCAGCATGTCCTTTTTCTTAGAGGAAGGGGTATGGATTCATTTGCTGGTGAAATGAACATGGAATAATTTAACATGATTGGAAATAATAAACTTATGTGTTTCTTTGTTGCTTTTGTCTTGTGACTAATTGTAACGTGTTATGTGTATGCATGTTCATAATCTTCAAGTTTTCAGTCATAATCAGTAATGAAAATTTACACTATGTCCTATTTTTTTTTTTTTAAAGGTAAACTTCATTAGAACCAAACCGCTACCTCCAAACCGAGGCAGCCCCAAACAACAAACATTACATATTTACAAATCTACACCAATCAGACCAAACAATAGCCTCTCTTTTGGATCTCGAGTTATACCACAAAAAACCTAAATTTTTGACCTCCTTAATAATATACTCTAAATTAACAGCTTTGTTATTGAACCTAACTTCATTCCTCATTCTCCATAAGCACCAACATCCGATCCTAATAAGACCTTTAACAACTTCTTTTTTCCGACCATTCAACCCCACGTGATTATGAGCTTCGATTAAATCCCTGAAAGAGAAAGCCAAAATATTCTGACACTTGCACCAACTGCTAATGAACGACCACAGCATCGACGCATAAAAACAACTAGTAAAAATATGCTGAATACTTTCGTCAGCCTCTCCGCACAAAGAACAGACCACATCGCCACCGCCGACATTCCTTTTTCTTAATTCGTCCAAAGTTGCAATTCTGCCCATCTCAGCTTTCCAAATAAAAATAGAACATTTTTTCGGAATCCAGTTACATTCCTCCGGCACATACACCTCCGCACAACTTCGCTCGGAGTCAAGGAGTTTCTTAACAGCCTTGACGCTGAATTCTCGATCCTCAGCACCAATCCAATTCCAACTGTCTTGTTTTTTATTCAAAGAAACGGGAAGCAACATCGAGCACAGGTAGTTGCTCCTTTACACTATGTCCTATAATCGAAGCTTTGTACCTTACACTTTGTTCACAAGCAATTAACATATATGAAAAGGAGCAACTATTAAATGTGACTTTAAATATTAAGTTCCATGATGGAATTATAACTCGAATATCTGACTCATATGTGGATAAATGGAAATCCAAAAAAAAAAAAAAAAAAAAAAAAAAACACTGAAAAATGGTCCATAGCTCATAAAAATAACCTATCATAAAGTCTTTTTAGTAACTTGTTTTTATTAGATTGTTCCGTTGTATTCCTTATTTTAGTTAAGTCCAAAGTGTCCAAAGTGCTAGTTACTTTGTATTCCTTATATAGGGTGTGAGTTGGCTAAAAAGTTCATTTTTCCTACAAAGTGTAAAAAGTCATAAAACACCATAATGTTAACCATAAAACACACCCAAAACCCACAAATAACATAGTGGAGATTACTAAAACACCATATTTGTGGATTTTGTGTTGTGTTTTGGATGATAAGGCTTTGATTATCGAATGACTGATATTAGTGTATTTCATGTTGATTATTATGTTGTGTTTTATATTCATAGTTGTATGATGGTGTGTTTGGAGTTTTTAAGGACTGTTAGGGTTTGGATATTTTGTTTTAATGATCTTCATCATGTTATTTGTGGGTTTTGAGTGTGTTTTATGGTTGAAATTGTGGTGTTTTATGATTTGTAGCCGAACCCCACCCATACGTTATATATCATATATGTAATTATGTACTCTATTTCATTTAAGTCTAATATCAATGATACTTTGAAACTAATACTCGGACTTAATAAGTTACTAATACTAACTAAATGAGAGGCACCTTTTGATATTATAATAAATTTTCTCGCGTCCTTCCAACGTCAACAAGTTTACAAATAATGACATACTGAAAATGGTAGAATACCAAGTGACCACATGTTAATTTTTATACAAACAACATTAAACTAACATATTGTGCAGAGGCCGCGCGAACGCAGACTTCCACTGCCATAAATTATGACATAGACTCGACCACTTGGGTCGATCTTAGGCAGGCACCCCTCCAAAGTGCAATGGAGGTCACCGACCTAGGCCATAGACCTTAATGATCATCCATTGACCCCGTCCAGGTAAGTGAGTTATACATTGGCTTCTCTTCGTATTTATATAACACGCCCCACCATCTATTCTTCTCTCATTTTTGATGTGGGACCCTGATTTGATTAAACCATCTCTTTTTCCATGTAAATAACTAAACAAAATAAACAAATCTTCTTGTAGTCTTGTTTTTTTAACGACAAATTTCTTTTATTTCCTGCTGTTTGTGGGACTTGAACCCAAGACTCCCCCCTCCCAAAGTGTTTAAAGGTTTTGTCTTTGCCAATAGATTACCACCCATTGGTTTCTTGTAATCTTGTAGATTACTGCTTTGCCATCACCACAGTCCGCAAATTCAAATCAAAATGAAGCACAATCGACATACATGCAAGCCTCTAGTCATAGATGTGTTTGTCAAAAACAACAAATAAAAAGATACCACCACCCGTAAAGCATTGAACCAAACGATTCACTTTCTACTGAACTCCTCCAAAATTAGCAAAGGGCAATGACAAGTCCACAACATAGACTTTCTCCACTCGACGAACGCGAAACCATGGCATGTACATGGCAACAAGTTGATCTAACATATAACTTAGATTTTCTCTTAACTAGTTTTAGATTTTCTTTTTCATTTTCGTTTCAGATATAACTCAGTTATTACAATATAAATTCAATGTAACAGCGAACCTTAATCCTAATGTACGCATTCATTCATAGTTGCAACTGAAGTTGATGATTCTGATAATTCCAGTTGTTCTTGTCTTGTTCTTGCAATTGGACCAAACTTGTGTGTTTGCAATTGATTGATTAGTAAACTTCGCAATTAATTGATTAATCAGTGAACTTCTGCTGCAAATGCAAATGCAAGGTCCCATCAAAATTCTAAGTAATAATACACAGCTATGTAAGTGTATAAAGTTAATACATAAACGTATTCTCAAAGTACATAATAAACAATGGTGTTAAAATTGTGTTGCTTTTACATCTTCTTGTGATATTGTGATGTACTTCACTTAAATACACATATGTTAGCAAATAAACAAACACTATGTCAGTACACATGTTTTATGCCTAACAACCATTTATGTCCCAAAACATTCGTGTACAACCATGAGTTTTGTTGAAAGTTTTTGGGGGTGTGTGTGAATGAAAGTCTCAAAATGGTAAAATACTTTGTCCCACGTTAGTGAGGGAACAAAGTAAACGGTTGTTTATAAGGTAAGACCTTTACAAACCATTGTAACTTTATGATGTTGGTTCAGGTCCCTCTCAACTCACACTCACACTCAAATGAGAAATATGAATATGTAGAAGAAAGAATGGAAAAACTTTTGTTTCTTTATTTACCAACTTTGTGAAGCCTTAAATAGGCTAACTTCCAACGTACACAAATGACTCATTCAACCTTTAATAATTAATGTGTTCACACACATACTTGACCATAACATGCAACCTTTACTACTAATTATTAAATACCCATTGTGCATGTGTTCACACACATAGCACTTTATTACTAACCAATGAAAACCCACAATCTATGTCAAGATTATCCAACAATCACCCCCATAATCTTGACCTCTTAAACCGTTTCATCATCGGTCACCCCGTCGTCTCGATCTCGGTTCTTACCTCTTGATCTTTCGAACCACACAGATTCGTTGCTCTCGTTCGCCTTCACAAATTTCGATTGCTTCACACAGATCAATCGGTTGCCTTTCTTTCGCGCGACACCACACAGATATGTCTTCAATATGAATAAAACAGATTCAAATATGCTCCTGCCACACACCTCTCACACAGATTTCTTCGATCACACAGATCCACCGTTCTTCCGTTTACCACAACGGTCGTCTTCGCATCACACAGATTTATTTTTTTTCTTTTCGGATCACACAGATCTCTTCAAACTTCTCACACAGATACTTGAATCACTAAGATTCTCATTTTTTTTCTTGATCGATTCACACAGCACCACTAAGGTTTTCGATCCCGTTGATCACAAAGATCTGGTCTTCCTTTCTCACGCCTGCGACACACAGAGCAGGTACGTTTGATCAAGCATATCATCTTCTTCCTCGTCTTCTCCCGGCTCACTAAGAACCGATTGGTTCACTCAGAACTCTTCTTCATACGGCTCACAAAGAACCCTTCTTCGATCACTAAGATCGTCTTCTTCATTGTCTCCACCCGGCTCACTCAGAACCGTATTCAGTTCACTAAGAACTTCTCCTTTTCAAGTCTCGATTTCTTCTCCACATGGCTCACTTAGAACCATGTTGGGTTCACACAGAACCTCTTCTCTTCTTCTTTCTGTCGACGGTAATCACCGCCAAAACCCGCTGCTCTCTTTCTTTCTATGCTTACTGCTTCGGTCCTTACAGCCAAAGGACTGCACTCCGTCTCTCGCCACCGACTCTCAAAACGGCAAGCTCTTCACCACCAAGCTCTGATACCAATTGTTGGTTCAGGTCCCTCTCAACTCACACTCACACTCAAATGAGAAATATGAATATGTAGAAGAAAGAATGGAAAAACTTTTGTTTCTTTATTTACCAACTTTGTGAAGCCTTAAATAGGCTAACTTCCAACGTACACAAATGACTCATTCAACCTTTAATAATTAATGTGTTCACACACATACTTGACCATAACATGCAACCTTTACTACTAATTATTAAATACCCATTGTGCATGTGTTCACACACATAGCACTTTATTACTAACCAATGAAAACCCACAATCTATGTCAAGATTATCCAACATATGAAATGTTTTACCACAAGTCTAATCTATGCGCATGCAGGGGGTGAAAAAAACTTGTTTCCAAATTGGAATATGGTTGAACTCTCGAAGTTGTGGATCTAACATATTAAAATGAGGGGGAGCTTTATGCAAGTTAAGGTTTTGAACGAGGCAACATATCTGATCTAGAAGTATTAGGGAGGATAATCCGCATTACACGCTGCACTCTTTTTCCCTTAACTATAATTTTGTCCCACCGGGTTTTCCTAGCAAGGTTTTTAACGAGGCAGCATCAAGCGTATTATGTTGATAACCAATGGGGAGTGTTATGAATATATTTATTATAAATGTGGTTATCAACACCTAAAATAGATTAGACTTGTTCCACAAGAGTTCCTCTATTATATACAGTCTCTTGTACCTCTTGTAATATACACCTCAATCAATGAAATATTAGATCTCTTCTCCCTATTATTTTCTTCTTCTTCTTTGCTATTAGGCTAGTTTCACAACATTATTCTTTTTCTACTTCATCAATTTTAATATTCTTTTTCACTTTGTATTATTATTATTATTATTATTATTATTATTATTATTATTATTATTATTATTATTATTATTATTATTATAGAGTTATTTACATAGTTAGTCCTTGTGGTTTGCACAAAATAACATACTTAGGTACTAATAGTTTAAAATTACCTTCTAGGGTATTAACTTTTCATTTTGTAACGTTTGGAGGTATTAACTTCTAGGGTATTAACATAGTTAGTCCATGTGGTTTGTACAAAATAACATACTTAGGTACTAATAGAATGTGATTTTAAACCTACAAATAACGTTAATACCTCCAAACGTTACAAAATGAAAAGTTAATACCCTAAAATGTGATTTTAAACTATTAGTACCTAAGCATGTTACTCTGTGCAAACCAAAGGGACTAACTATGTAATTAACTCTTATATATACATACATACATACATATATATATATATATTATTTATTAGATTTGTCATTACTACCGATTACTCTAGTCATGTTTATGACTTATCATTTTCTATAATATCACAATTTCTTTTGGAATTTGGATAAACTCTTAGATTTTATCCTATAAATTAATATTTTATAGCTAAATTATTTAATTTTGTAAATTATTTATTTATTTATTGTTAAATATATGTAAACAGGTAGAGGATCCTGTAAAAAATGCTCAAAGTGTAAGAAGTGTATTATAACACTATATATAATACTATATAACACCATATAAACACCGCATAACAATATGTAACACCATATAATACCATATAACACTATGTAACACTATAGTGTGAGAAGTGTATTTTGATAAACTTGCATGGTAATTTTGATTCACTTGTAAAAGTAATTTTGATGTAAAGTAATTTTACAAAATTACTCTACAAAATATCAAAATTACTATTGTAGAGTAATTTTGATAGTTACTCATAATTACAAAAATGACACCGTGCTTTTTTATCTTTTCCTTCAGTTCGTATGTTTAGTACGTTTAGTTTATTTGTATTTTATCTTTATCCTATATATGTATAGAACTAAAAAAAACAATACTCTAAATGAAAAAAAAAAAAACGACACTGCATAAGGTTAAAAATACATTTAATTAATCACATGGCACAACAGAAATATTGCATTTAGTACTAATATATACAGATTATAACCATCAAAGTGTGTGTGTATATATATATATGTATATATTTTCTTAATATGTAACTTTTATGCATGCAAAAACGTTAAAAGAACACCAAGACCAATGTAAAATAAAACAACTGAAAGTATAAATTATTTGCAAAAAGAGGTTTGATAATGAAAGATTCGACTGACTTCAAAATATGTATTAATGAAAGACTTGAGTTCGATCAGATCCGAGGAAACAGCATCGGTTTTATTACCATTTTGTTTGATTCCCAATATAATAAATATTCGAGAGTCAAAGGTTTTTCTCATCAAGATCCAATGACCCTTTTCCACTTGCTATATAAACTTAACCAAGATCATATAGTTTTCTCCATCAAGAAGCAAAACAAGCAATGGATCAATACAAAGGTTCAGATGTTGACAAATACAGATGCTTCATGAGTGGTGAAGGTGAGAAGAAAACCACATGGAGGTATGGTAAACCCCCTAACTATGATGTGGTCAACAAACTCTTTGAAGAAGGCAGAACCAAGGTATGTTTATCTCTAGCTCAGTTGGTTGTTGGACCGGGTGTTTCCTTGTGAGACTCCGGTTCGATTCCCGGGGAAGGCAAATGGGTGTGACATGTGCGCTATGATGGTGAAAAACCCACCGAGGAGGGTTTGATCCTGAGCGTCACTCAGGTTTTCATCCGGCTGTTACTCCAGCGAATAAAATTGTGTGGAGGCAGTACGGTTTTCGGGGGAAAGCCTTCGACCCAAGACTGGTTAACCCAGCGCTGGCCTTGCTATCTGGGCCCACGTTCTTGGAGAGGGTCCGCAATGTGCGGATGTGACAATGGTCACCATTAGAAGTTCACCTTTCAAATATATATGTGTGTATATATATACTAGGTTTTTACCCGGGATTGCTTCCCGGGCTCGGGAAAGTTATTTAGATTAATTAATTACTATTTGTTAATAATACGACCGCATTACATCAACCATCTCATTCAATTCAACAAAAATGTCTTGAAATCACCGCATTATATCATGAACTCATATTAGAGGACAAACAAAAGCACAACAGGACCATATGAATAACATCATTTCCACTTTTACATCAATGCACTTACATGATAGGGTGATTTGAGATTTTGAAAAAATCTTTGTTTTTGTACCTCTTTTACAAAATAAGATGTTGACCAAATTTGAAACATATGTTAACCAAAAGTCAATAAGATATTGACAAATAGTCAAACAGATGTTGAGCTTAAACAAATGTTTGGTTTAAAACAAAACATCTGTTTATGGCGAAACATCTGTTTAAGGTCAAACATCTGTTTAAGTCCAAATATCTGATATAGAAGAAGAACATATGTTTAAGGCAAAACATCTGTTTAAGGTTCAAACATGTGTTTAAGGTCAAACAACTGTTTAAGTCCAGACATTTGATATAAAAGGCCAAACATCTGTTAAAGGGCAAACATCTGTTTAAGCCTTAACAGATGTTTAACTTGTTAAGATCTACTGTCTTCTAACACAGTTTTCCTCTTCAAAACATTGTTGAACCTAACATAGGTTTCCATTAACTATTGACCAAAAGGCAAACAGATGTTCAAACCACTATTTGTTATTGAAGTTCTTTAAAAAATTAGATAGAATTCAAGAAAATGGAACAATGACTTAAAGAACTATAATTTAACACATAATCTAATTGGCCAAATATAAAACATAAAGTGCTAATAACAGTGTTTTATCATCTTAGCCATACATAGCAACAAAAACATCAAGTTAATAATTTAAGAAAAAAACCTACAACATCACCATCAAAAAATTCATAATTAGTATCTGATATCAGAACAGACTTAAAATGTGTTTGTTAAACTGATGTAACTTGATTTAATACTATCTTCTGTTGCGAAGACACGTATGTGAAATGCAACATATCACCAAACCTCAAGTTATTGTCAGTCATAAACTTTCGCCAACCTTCCAACGCATAACGTGGCTTCAATTCATTTAACTCCAACTTAACATCATAAACCTGCACAACTCCAACCATGTTTTGAACTTTCAAAGGATGAAGATCAAGAAAAAGACCTGCTCGTCTCGCAACTTCAGCAGGAAGACGCTACATGTATTGTGTGGAAAAAAATAATAGTCAGACAAATAAACGTAAATCATTAGTTTATTATAAAAAATGGTATACCAGCCTATAGTCTCCTTTGCGATCAAAATGAAAGAACTCAGGGTCAAGAGGATGTCCAGAATGTTTTTTTGCAGTCTTTGCAATCTTATTTCTACGGTTAAGCTTTTTTTGAACGTTGGCAGCTCTCTTCCCCTTGATGAAAAAGTAAACATATACATGTGAATTAAAGGAATGATCAATATATGCACAAAAAGAAAAAAAAAACAGTTTATATAACATATACTTATTAACTGGCAAGTATAGATACCTTAACTTTATGAACAGACGAAGAACATCCAGTATGATCACTTGTGTCGACAAGTAAGGCAGCATTTCCCTTAGTCCTATTCTTGACGACCTCCTTTCTCTCAGAAGTAACTTTAGCTTTCTTCTTAACCTGTTGTCATAGAATAAATTTAATAACAATAGTAATATAACAATCTTTAAGATGGTAAACTTACATCTTGGGTTTGGTTCAATCGTGAAGACATGCGTCTCTTGGACGTGCATTCGGCATTGGTTGGTAAGTTCTTGTAAATAATACATTATTGAATAAATATAACATCAGTAAACAGCATTACTAATAGTTGTAAAAACATTAAATTCTTATATGTGTTAAATTAAAAATAAATAATTTTAATAATTTAGCAAGTACCTGAGTAACGGTTGTACCTTCACCTACAGAAACAACTTCTTCATCCTCATAGATGTCCTGGTCAACATTAATAAAATAATTAATATAAAGCTAAAAAATTAAAACTTTTATTGCTAATGCTAAATACTTACGTACCTTGAATGCATTATTAACATAATCAGCCTTCAATATCTCAACTACACTATCATCATCAGATTCAGGTTTCTTCAAAAAGCAAATCTCAATCTCATCTCTATAAACTACTACTTCAAAAACAAAATCATCAATCCTGCTAAACACAAGCAAATCATCCTCAAGTATCCCAACATCGTTGCACATTTCCGGCCATCCTCTAGAAAATACAAAGTGGGTATCAACTTTAGACACCTCAACATTCCAGTAGGAACCTTTGTAACAGATTTGAAATTTCCCACTCGGTGGACTGTTTACGTAAAATTGTTCAATGAAGCAGTCTTCAATTACCTGCATAAAATTAAAAATAATGAATACTAAACGTGAAGTATGTATCTTATGAGAATAAGTGTTAACACGTTAAAGATGCAAAAGAATTGAAGTTAAGATCAATACTCATACCGTAAAACCAAATTTTGCATAACGATTAAAGGTGAAATAAGATTCCCCACACATGCCATTAACATAACATGAAAGTTCAAGTCCAAAATCACCTAACGGTTTGAAAACCAACAAAGTATCCCTCCGCAAATTGAGATCTTTAACAACAATGTCCCAACCGTCAGTTATTATCGGCGTTGAATTTTCTGTTCTGACCCTAACAACCCATTTTTTACCAGACTCATGATATACTTGCAACCTACTTTTTTGCCAACAATCTCCCCACTTTTGATTAGCAAAGAATATAGGTACATCCTGTATATAATTTTTAAATAGTGTAAGAAAATATAAACCATAAAAGAACTGTTAAATATATATCTCAATACAAATAAATTATGTATGTAAAAACATGTCATACCAGTTTCAAAGATTCTGGGTTACGAAGAAACTTAACAAATGTAGTATACATCATAAAACCTGAATCAGTAAAGATGTTAAAAGACTGTAATTAAAAAGCTGGCTTCGAAAATGAACATTAACTTTTTGTATTAACAGAGTATATAGTGAAATTAATCATAGAAACAGAGTATGAGTTAAAATTATTCTGCAAATAATAATTATTTTAACATGTTCTCAACAAATGATTCAAACACATAAGTAAACCCTTCTTGAATCTTGAATGTATAGCAATAAACATTTAAAATCGTATTAGTAGTAAGATAGGATTTAAATTAACATAGATTAAACAATATAAAGTTCATTACAATAGGAATGTACATACCAGTTGCTGAAGAAAAAATAATCAAACCTCAGGTGATTGAAGTGTAGAAGACGAAGGAAAAGAAAATTGAAACCCTAGAAAATGACTGGGGAGAAGAGATTTTTGAAAGAAGAGATGATAGATGTTTGATGTGTAATGATGATGAAGAAATAGTGACGGTTGTGTTTTTCTCTTCCCATATTTTCAACTGATGAAAAATATTTACACATACACCCCTTTTTAAATTTGTTATTTACATTTACATTGACATACAAGAGTAAAGTACATGATTAGTTGAATTGATTTGGTATTCAAATTAACAAAGAAAAATAATTTTTCATATAGCAAAACCATTAACATAACATAAAATTTGAATGCTTTGAATCATGTATTAATAGTAATTAGGTTTTAACATAAGTAAGTTTCATGACCTCAAGAAGCAATGCCGAGGGATAATTTAGTTTTATCTATTATATGTACCTTTTAACATAAGTAGTTTGACTTTGGTCAAACAGTGTTTTATCAAGTAGCTTTTAACAAAAGTAGTTTGACTTTGGTCAAACAGACTTTAGTCAAACAACGTTTTAACATTGCTCAAATAGTGTTTTATCTATTATAATTAGCTCTTAACATAAGTAGTTTGACTTTGATCAAACAGCGTTTTAACATTCCTCACAATGATTACAAGCTAGTAAAAACTTCTTTGTAAACAACATTAGAAGTCTTATTTGTTGGTTTTCCATCAGCATCGAATATTAGTATTTTAACGCCTTCTCTGGTCTTGTCCCTTGATAATGCAACATACAACTGACCATGAGTGAAGACATGATCTTTCAAATAAAGACCAACCTTTGATAATGATTGTCCTTGACTCTTGTTAATTGTCATAGCAAAACAAACTGATAACGGAAATTGTCTTCGTTGAAATTGAAAAGGCATTTTTTTGTCAGACGGGATCATATTAATCCTTGGAATATAAACTCTTGTGCCAATGTTCCCACCAGATATAACTTCAGCTTCTATAAATCGTTTACCAAGAAAAGTAATTTGAAGCCTTGTACCGTTACATAACCCTTTCTGTTGATCAATGTTTCGAAGAAGCATCACAGGAACACCAACTTTAAGAACTAATCTGTGATTAGGCAAGCCAGAAATCTTAAGAGCATTCAAATTTTCTGTTGAGTATAAGCTTTCTTGAAAAGAATCAAGAATTTGTTCGGTTTGACATATACTATCAGAACTCAGATACTCTTTCGCATCACCAGGAAATAACGAAAGCAATCGATCATTAATTTCATGAACTACCTCATTTTTGGGTGCTAGAATTGCTCGCTCAGAAAAAAATCCAGCAATCCTAAATTGTTGAATAATTGAAGGATATACAAAGTCAATTAAACTTTGTATTGGGTCACAAATATCGGTGATCAGTAAATCATCTGGTATCTCTATAATGGCGTCACCATCATTATCATCTCCAACGTTTCCTTCACCAATATCAATAAGCCATTTTGAAAATTCTCTGATAGACTTCGTATTCGAACTTTCAGCTCCAATAGTTAGACGCATGTTTTTAGTCAGCCGTAAGAGTCTGCATTTTGCCCATATGTATGAAGAGCTTAAAGACGCACTAACAATTTCTTGTCTAGTACCATTAGGAATAACAGGTAGTATTTGTCTAAAGTCACCTCCAAATACAATAACTTTACCACCAAAAGGAATATCCGAACGAATACTCCTACCTTCCGAAAATACGTCGGTCATGGTCCTATCTAAAGCTTCAAAGGCATGTTTGTGTACCATCGGTGCTTCGTCCCATATGATTAATTGGGTTTCCTTTAATAATCTCGCAATATCACTATTTGGCTTAATATTGCACATTGAATCTTCTGTTAGATTAATGGGAATATGGAACCGAGAATGAGCTGTCCTTCCATGGGAAAGTAATAACGAAGCAATACCACTTGAAGCCACATTTAAAACTATTCCATTTCTGCATCGAACAGCTGAAGCCAAAGTCTTCCATAAAAAGGTTTTTCCAGTTCCACCATAACCATAGACAAAAAAAAGGCCTCCTTTACGCCCTACAACTGCTTCCATTATTTCGTCAAAAACCGCTCGTTGTTCATCTGTAAGAGATTGATGCAACCTGTTAAACTCAGCTTGTTCTTCATCTAGGTCATGTGACAGCTCTTCATTGATCAGACGATTAGAAGCATGTCACACCCCGATTTTCCACGTGTCACCGGTGGGCCCGGTGGGGGAGTATCGTGACGTGGTTGGCAACATAATAGTCAAACAACACAATATAATAATGCACAGCGGAAGCAAAAGATAAATATATTACATTCCGAATATAAGTAATGTCAAAGTATTACAACGGAAGGTAAAGGATCCACAGGCGGATCAATAAAAGAAACTTGTTCAACATACTTTAGGCATCTAGAACTTGCAAGATTCCCTAGTGACGCCCTGAGCTCCCAGCCAATTACGCATAGTACCTGTCACTTAACCTTTTGGAAAATACGTCAGTTTACACTGGTAAATACAATTAACTGACTCATTTTGGAAAAAGAGTTTGAAAAGTGATTCGAGTGCAAACGGCACAAAATATCTTGACACATTGATTAAAATGCACAGAGGCAAAATTAA
Source organism: Helianthus tuberosus (assembly GCA_030545235.1). Taxonomy (NCBI): domain Eukaryota; kingdom Viridiplantae; phylum Streptophyta; class Magnoliopsida; order Asterales; family Asteraceae; genus Helianthus; species Helianthus tuberosus. Next base: position 20,822,064 of record CM060358.1, on the reverse strand, counting down.
TCTTTTATACTTGGGACAATTTTATTAATAAAAATCTTGTATCCGATTTACATGGTTGTCCAACATTTAGGGCCGGTGATTATACAATACAAGCCGGACAAGATTAATCGACACACCACAAATATAATCTCACAAGAAGATACCCTTACGAGTGAGTATACGTTATACATATGCAACAGGAGGTGTTTTGCCTACACCTTGTGCTTACGTCGTGGCCATTCACTTTTTAAAATGAGCCAAGGATATCCAGGACACGGTCATTAACCCCCAATGTTATTTGTTATCAATCAATACAGATTAAAACGGGATTATGCAATTTAATCATCTCCGATTAAAAGGTTTCTACACCCGACCAAGCGGTATTTTTATAATACCGTATCCCAAGCCCGTATAAGGGAAAATAAGTTAAAAGTATTTACCTGAGCTAGCAATGCAATTTACACTCAGCCGTATATCTTAATCAGCAAGCACAAGTACTTCTACTGGGGCTCTTAATCTGGAACGAAGGTTTTATTAACCTATTAAATTCCTAACGGGTCTTATTTAAGTCGTAACTTAGACCGGTTAGTTTTAAGGAAAGGTTTACGGTTCAAAACGCATGATTAAGCGAAGACCGGAATAGGGTGTGATTTAGACCCGACAAGTCTGGAGACTTGTATAATATGGGTAAACTAAACACATTCTGGATTTTGAGATAAAACCGATAAGGTTTGACCCGTTTCGGCTAATTTATGTAAACTTGTTACATAAACCGAACCGAACGCGTAATAAGCATAACGGGTATCCGTAAGAGCCATATACAGGTTTCCTAAGTTAATATGCTTCAAATATGTTGGGACATCAGTAGGATGTCTTTCATTATGCCCCTAACTAATTTAAACACAAACTATGCACCGTAGGGGCATTTTGGTAATTTCACATAAGCCGAAAGGCTCAAAACCGAAGTCTGAGTTTGTCAACCTTTGCTTACTGTTAAAATATTATAATTTTCCTCTTATATCAGTAGGTATCAACCCGGGTATGTCCAATATGATTTTAAAACGTACTATGCGCTAAAAACGCTAATAAGGCGATTAAGGCCATTTCCGGGTTCGATACTTAAATCTGATATTTTTATATTTCCATAAGGCTTAAAATAATTTATTTATCATATGTGATCAGTAGAAAAAGGTTTGGAGTCGTTTAGATATGTAAAACTCATTTTATGGCCCGTAAGGGCAAAACCGACATTTACCGAATTAAGCCTACGACTATGAGTTATGCTCATCCTAAAATTAATTAAAAATCTTTAAAAATCCCAAAATAATATATTACATCAGTGGGTAAAAGATTTGATATCAAAAAGTATGTTTAAGTAGGCTATACGCTAATTGCGCCATTTTATTAACATAAAACATTAATTTTGCGATAATGAGCATAACTCTTAATCTACAAGTCAAACTGATGTCAAACTTTGCATACAAGTTTATATATCAGTAATTTAAGTTTCTACTCTTTTACATTTTCATAAATCACGTTTTAAGTTAATAAGGGCATAACGGTCAACATATGAGCAATTAACGGAAATATGCATATTAATTGGATATATAGTGAACCAAGGTGTGTAATCACAGAGGGTTGTTCTAACAAGTAACCTAATCCAATTTATGCTCTGAGGCATTTCTAAAACATACCTAAACGGGTCAGAACTGAAAGTCAAAGTGAAAGTCAAACTATGTGACTTTCGGTTCCGAACCGGGTCTAAACAGGAAATAGTCGGGTTGAACATGTTCGGACATGTTCTTACACTTATTACTAAGTTATAACAATGATCAAACAGGTTATATATGTTCTAGATAGCTAATTATGCATAAATGACATTTTAAGCATCCTATTGACTTTTTACTTAAAAGTTTGACCCGACTTTTGACCTGGTTAGAGTGGTGATCAGGGTAAACCCTTTTGAGGTTTTATTACCCACAAAAATACCAACTCATAACTACTTTTAATTCGAGATATGACTGAGCCATTATTGACTAATCTCGAAGTCAAACCGTAATTACGACGGTTTAACTTTTAGCTAATTAACTAAGCTAAACTCAAACAAACAAGAACTAGCAGACTTACAAGAGTCCTATGCACGAGATTGATCACTTTGAGGCTATTTGTTAGCTCCAGAAATGATCCACAATGCAGATGAAGTTGTGAGAATGAATGTTGCACTTACATGGCCTTTTATAGTGGAATCACTCACCATAAGTGCTTGACAAACAAGTCTACAAGTTCCCACAATCGATCAACAGGTGTCCTAGAGGCTTAGGGGGTGTTTTAGGGGCCAGGGGATGTGAAAAATCGAGTAAAGGTCGCGCATATAGGCTTTAGGAGACAACAGCCCCGATTTCACGTTTCTGGGCATCCCTCGCGTAGCGCGAGGGACCCCTCGCGTGGCGCGAGCACCTGCAGGTCTGCAACATTGTTTTCATTTTGCGATTCAGTCCTTGGCTCTTCAAAACTCGAATAGGTACTTGTTTCTTGCATGGTAAACCCTTATAATTGATCTAGTAAGGCCTTAAAACATATACCCACTTTGCCAAGTCCCCGGGTAACTTTATTTTCACCCGAAAAGTCCTAACTTCCAACGTTTACGCTCTAACACTTCGCACACGAATTTGATCATAACTTTCTCATACGTTAACCAAACTTTATGAAATTTTTTATGGTGCATTCTCATGAGCATAATTAATATTTACAAAGCTTCGGGTTTGTCAAAAGGTCACTCAGAGGTATAATTTGAACATGTTGACACATTTGGTCCCTGTAGTTTGAAATCTCTCACTTTTAGCTCCGTATGATCCATGATTTATTCGTTTGAAGGTATGAGCATCTTGTCGGGTTAATATATAATATATTTATTCACAGTTAACACTTAGAATACGTATATTCACATACTTTCCATGTTTGTCAACTTTAGTCCTTCCATAATATTTCTTTCACACGTTTAAACTTTATGACACGTGTCAACACATTATAGGACGTGAATTTTCGAGGTGTTACAAAGCATCACGTAAGGAATCTTCATCAGGGTACGTCATAGTGGCAAACCTTCGTAATGATGAACCATTGGAAATTAAATAGTTTTCAATTTTCAACAAAGTAAGGTTCTTAATCTGATGTTCAGGAAGCACTAAACCTAGCAAATAAAAAAATTAACATTATTAAATAAAAAATCAAAATGTAGTATGTAAAATAAAAGAAAATAGATCAGAACCTGAAATATTTGTTTCTTTTTTACGTCTATAAACAATATCATCAGCTAAGTATTTCCACGTATTCTCCCAAACAAATTCTGGCCGAGATAGAGTATTTGACAAAAGCAGGGTAGCAAATAACGCTCGAAGATACCCAGCATGTCCTTCAAAACTTGCTTCTTTAATGGCCTCAACGTATTCATTGTCATCATCTAAAAGTCCCATCGCATAGCAAGCATCTCTAAAAGTCGGGAATAATTGACCGTTAACTGTACGTATCTCCTCAAATGATCTAGGTCCTTTAACTTTATTCAGTAGTATCCTCAAAAAATAAGGTTCGCCCAAAGCAGGAGATACAGAATGAATCCGGCCAACACACTGGTACGACTTACGTACCTGCCAACATCTATCTTTAAGTATCCAAACAAATTTGGAAGGAAACTCAACATAAGTCAGCTTTCTAGCATCTTTATTTGACTCGTTCAACTTCATCCATTGCATAAATATTGAAGAAGCAACAGAAGGCTTGCTTAAAACATTATCAATATCGTCATCAGCACCATACATAACATTCTATTGGCCAGGCAAATGAAAGGGAAGCCTCATAACAGCAGGATACCTATAATGAACCTCATTAGAGAATATTCTCCAGGATGCCTCACAAGCTGAAATATATCTACAATCATAATACTCCTTGATCTCATCTTTTGGCTTTTCTTTGATGGTTGAACTTGTATCACCAGAAACTACCGCAGTAGCCATATCAGGACCTTTGTTGATGTACTTGAACAAATATTTCACTGAACCGGCTTGATTACACCATTCAACATTAATGTGTGCTTGATATCTTTTCAAAAGCCTTTTGTTATAAGGAAGAACATTTCTGTTGTCTAATCTAACACCAGATTTTATAACTGTATGACCTGAATCTCTTCTTCTGTATACAGGAAAACCATTTGAATCAATACTTGTATGTGGTGTGAATTTCTTCGGAAAGTTTTTTGAACATCTTTTATCAACCATGCTAGGACAATTCAAATTAGCATTCCCACACGGACCATGAATCATATAATCAGTCACAAGAGAATAAAGTTCAGGATCTTCTTTTTTATCAGGAATCTCAGCAGAAATAAATGGATCTATGTTGTTATGGGTCATTTTCTGAGTATATATATCCTGACTAATATCCCGCTTTTAATTGTTTATTTGTGACCAGGATACTGGACGGGGATATTGCTAACATCTTGGGCGATATCCTAAGTTTGAGTGAATTAAACACGTGCAGGTTAATGGCTGTAAGTTACTAACGGTCATCAGGACTTCTTCTCCTCAAGACTCGGGCGTATTTGTTATGAGGAAGCCGTTGAACCCGAAAGACTTGGTCCTCAACGTTCGAATGGGAATATTCGCTGGATCCCGGAAGTTTAGGATAGTTTGTTACATTATCTTTACTATAAATAGATGGGGGCGGATTAGTTTAAGGCACACAATTTACACTGACACTCTCGAACACTTTCACTCTCTAGTTCATTGCAAACACCACACTTGTATTCAAATTTCATTGTAAGTAGCACATAGTCGATCCGCACCACATCCTGCACTGTATCCTGATATTTGAAGCAATAGAAGAACAAGGCAGCTGCGATTGTCAGCTCCCGAGGTTTTATGCCGGCGATCTAGATTGATCAAGGGCTTTCCTCGTATATCACGTGTCCACCTTTACATTTTTGCTCATTGTTTGATCACAGATACAGCTCTATATCTTAAGCCGTATCCTGAAACTGTTTTCATATCTAATTTTGTTAACACATTTTTCACACATATTTCTAGCACACTACCTCACTTAACTAATTTGATCACTAAATTGCTTAGGTAATTTTTGACCAAAACAATTTGGCGCCCACCGTGGGGCAAGTGGTGCTACTTTTACTAAAAATCTTTGCAAAATCATTAATCGGTTTTCTATTTTCTAAACTTTTTGCCACATTGTTTACAATGGCCTCAAGATCAAACATGAGATCTTCCACTATGTCTGCTACAACCTCTGCTACCATTGGTTCGGTGCTTCCACCACCTCCTCCAAGGATGCCGTTTTCTTCACAACCTCAAGATGTTATCCCCACTCGGAGTGTCCATGGATCTGCTCCTGTTTTAGCCTCTAATGATGAAATTTTGACTTTATTTGGAAGTGTGCAGGAACAAATGAGGCAGCAACAGGAGACTAACCAAATGCTATTAAGAGAAATACAACTCTTAAAAGCTAGCTCGAGTAGACCCGCTGAAGAAACTGTCACTCCTATACAACCCAGGGCTTTGAACTTCAGTTCCGCAGTTTACACTGAGGATAATAGGGGGAATATCGTCCCAAGCCATTCTCAGAATCATACCCCTGAGATACCCTCTTCGGTCAGAATATCGACTGTGAGAAGTTCAGGATATGCTTCAGGATATGGCCAAAATCCTCAGAACGGTAATGTGTCAAATAATAATATTCTTGCTACTGACAATAATGGCTCTTTGCAGGATGCAGGTATGACGTCAACATTTACCAGGGAGCTGCAGAAATTGAAGGACATGATATCCAGTGTGCCTGGAGTGGTCCAACCAATTCCGGAAGTATCCCAAGACAGCCACAGGATATCTCGCTTTGCATATCCCATCTGTGATGCTGAAATCCCAAAAAGATTTCAGACTCCCAACATGAAGCTGTATGATGGGACTACGGATCCTGAAGAGCATATTGCTCAGTATAGGGAAAGAATGGAGATTAACCCTATCCCTCCGGAGCTTAAGGAAGCATGCTTGTGCAAGGGATTTGGTTCTACTCTAACAGGATCAGCCTTAAAATGGATGTTAAACGTTCCTCCTCACTCAATTACTTCGGGGCTGTTTGGTAGCCTCTTAATGACCATTCAGATGCTACCTCTTAATGGTTTAAAACCTCTGAATGAATAAGAGGTAACCTCAAGTCTGAATGGTTAAGAGGTAACATCTGAATGGTAAATCATCACATGTCACATTCTTCTACCTTCTCATTGGTAAAATTCTTAATGGTTCCATTAAGAGGTAGCCTCTTAATGACCATTCAGAGGCTACCAAACAGCCCCTTCGTTTGCTCATTTGGTTAATTTATTTAACAGTCAATTTTCTTGTAGTCGGATTTTTGAGAAACTAACCAGTGATCTTTACAGGATAACTCAAGGGCCTCAGGAATCCTTGAGGGATTATGTGAACAAATTCAGTCGAGAATCCTTGGATATCCCACATCTTGATGTTGCAACAGCTGTGCAAGCTTTTAAGATGGGATTACAAAAGGATTCTCAGTTTTATCAGGATCTTGTAATGAATCCCTGCAGGAATCTCGACGAAGCTCGTAACAGGGCTTTGAGATATATCCGTCTGGAAGATGACAGGAAGATGCAGGAGAGGATGAAATCTACCTCAACCTATGAATCAACTAACAGGAAATCGGAGACCACGTATAAGCCATATCGCTCCAGGCCATACGGCAGAAATGATAACAAGAAAGTGAATGCTGTTGAAGACGAGGATCCTGAAGAATATCCTGACTTATCTGAATACTGCTTTTCTGTTAATATACCCGAATTAATGTATGCTATGCAGGGCTTAGGGGACAAAGCTAGGTGGCCTCGAAAGAACCAGCAGAAAGCTGATTGGAAGGATAAATCCAAATGGTGTGCCTTCCACGAAGACTTCGGACATATGACCGAGGATTGCATTGGTTTAAGGAAAGAGATAAGTTACCTATTAAGCAAGGGGTATTTGAAAGACTTGCTGGGAAAAAAGAAGAATAAAGGGCAGGATCCCGAGAAGGATCCTGAACGAGCAGCATCACCCCAGCAGATGCCAAGATAATTAACTTTATTTCAGGAGGGTCCGACATTTGTGGGACTTCGTATTCGGCGGCCAAGAGACATGCAAAGGAAGCTAAGAGCGAGAGGGGAGACAGACCAGTCAGAATGACTACCCTCACAACTGATAAAGTGATCACTTTCGATATGGATGATAGGGATACTGTTCAGGATCCTCACCATGATGCTTTAGTAATAACATTATATGTGGCTAACCATTTTGTACGCAGGATACTGGTAGACAAGGGTAGTTCTGTCAATATAATTCAGCTGGAAACGTTGAAGAGAATGAATGTATCTCCGATGGACATCACTTCGAAGTCCACTGTGCTTGTTGGTTTCAGTGGAGAAGCTAGAAATACCGTAGGAGAGATAAAGTTACCAGTATATGTTGAAGGGGTCAATTCAATACAACGTTTCTGTGTGATGGACTCCTTATCCTGCTATAACATCATACTGGGAAGACCATGGATTCACGATATGAAGGCTGTGCCATCAACATATCACCAATGCATCAAGATCCCTACCCCTTGGGGAGTTGTCAAGGTTGAAAGTGATCAGCAGGAAGCGAAGGAATGCTACTCATCCTCAATGAAATCCTCAACTAAGCCTAGTACAACATAGCAATTAAAGATGCGGGCCCAGGATATCGCGGAGGATTTGGAGCAGGATGTAAAGAAAATCATCCTGGATCAGGATAAGCCTGATATCTCGGTGCTCGTAGGAACCAATATCCCTCAGGATATTGAAGAACAGTTAACAAACTTTTTGAAATGCAGGATGTCAACGTTTGCATGGAAGCATGAGGATATGACAGGCATATCCAAAGACATTATCACTCACAAGCTTGGAATTGACAAATCATTCAAGCCTGTTCAACAAAAAAGAAGAAAATTTGCTCTTGAGCGGAATGCGATTATCCAAGAGGAAGTTGAAAGGTTGTTGAAGTCCAGGATGATCAGAGAAGTCAAGTTTCCAAGATGGCTAGCTAACGTAGTTGTGGTACAGAAGAAAAACGGGAAATGGAGAGTCTGTGTAGACTACACGGACTTGAACAAGGCTTGTCCTAAAGACCCATTTCCTCTCCCTCATATCGATGCAATGGTAGATGCTACTGCTGGACATGAGATGTTAACGTTCATGGACGCATCCTCAGGATTTCAGCAGATTCAAATGGAGCCTTCGGATCAGGAGGACACTGCTTTCATGACACCAACAGGTATATATTGCTATACTGCTATGCCTTTCGGTTTGAAAAATGCAGGTGCAACATACCAGAGATTGGTAAACATGATGTTCAAGGATAAGCTGGGGGACACCATGGAGGTATATATCGATGATATGGTGGTGAAATCTAAAAAGGCTGAGGATCACCTCCAGGATATCAAAGGAGCATTTGATATCCTGGATTGATACAACATGAAGCTGAATCCTGCTAAATGCCATTTCGGAGTGGGGGCAGGAAAGTTTCTTGGATATATGGTGACAAAAAGGGGGATAGAAGCAAGCCCAGAGCAGATCAAAGCTATCCTGGATATAAAATCACCCTCAAATATGAAGGACGTACAAAGATTGACAGGCCGAGTAGCAGCTTTGAATAGATTTATTTCAAGATCCTCAGAAAAATGCAAGGAATTCTATGATATCCTCAAGAAGAAAAAGAAATTTGAATGGGGAGCAAAGCATGAAGCAGCCTTGCAGGATTTGAAGCGATATCTCTCAACCGCACCTCTATTGATGAAGCCTGAAAATGGTGAACCACTATCCCTATACCTTGCTGTATCAGGGAATGCTGTAAGTGCCGTTCTTATAAAAGACCATGAAGGTCAGCAATATCCTGTTTATTATGTTAGTAAAAGTTTGTTAGATGCTGAAACTAGGTATTCTCATTTAGAAAAATTAATATTAGCTCTAGTCATGGCATCGACAAAGCTTAGACATTATTTCGAGACGCATAGGATACATGTTAAAACGAATTATCCTGTCAAAAATGTGCTTAGGAAACCAGAGATGTCAGGCAGGATGGCCAAGTGGTCAGTAAAGTTAAGTGCTTATGATTTAGTATATGAACCTAGAAATGCCATAAAGTCTCAGGCTTTAGCTGACTTTGTGGCTGATTTCAGTAGTGATATTCAGGATGAGGTAGACCTAGAAGTTCAACAGTTAGAAGAATCTTCAGGATCCTGGACATTATATACTGATGGTGCATCCAATATAAGAGGTGTAGGTTTAGGTATACTACTAAAATCGCCACAGGGGGACATATTACCCCAGGCTATTAGGTGTGAATTTCCTGCTACTAATAATGAGGCAGAATACGAAGCTTTAATTGCAGGATTAGAATTGGCTAAGAGTATGAGTATCAAGAATTTGCGAATATATGTTGACTCCTTGTTAATTACTAACCATTTTAATGGATCCTATGCAGTCAAGGGTGAGAAATTAATCGAATACCTCGATATTCTCAAAAAATTAGCAGGATATTTCGATGTTTTTACACTTGAACAGGTACCAAGGGAGGATAATGCTGAAGCAGATGCCTTAGCAAATCTGGGATCATCGATCAGGATACCAGAAGGAACCCAAATACCAATATTACATGTCTTATATCCTGCAACGAATCCTCGGGATAAAGAAGTAGCGGGTATTCAGGATCCTGGAGCAGAGCATCCTGAAAAGGATCCTAAATCCTGGACGGCTCCAATCATGAGATATCTCAAAGAAGGACACATCCCTGGAAATGAAAATCCTAAGGCATTTAGGATGAAGGTATCACGATTCACTATTATAAATAATATTTTATACAAGAAATCTCTTGCAGGACCGTATTTGAGGTGCTTGGAGGATCCTGAAGCTAAAGAAGTACTTCAGGATATACATGAAGGGGATTGTGGTAACCATACTGGGGGAAGGTCGTTATTCTCAAAAGTATTAAGGACAGGATATTATTGGCCAACAATGAGAAAAGATGCCGCAGAATATGCTCGAAGATGTGACGCATGTCAAAGACATAGTAACATACTGCATCAACCTGCTGAACCATTATATCCTATTGTTTCCCCTTGGCCATTTATGAAGTGGGGTATGGATATAGTGGGAAAACTACCAAAAGCTCCGGGAGGAAAAGTCTTCATGCTAGCAATGACGGATTATTTCTCTAAGTGGGTTGAAGCTGAAGCATTTGTTCAAGTTAGAGACCAAGAAGTAGTATCCTTCATAAAGAGGAATATCCTGACCAGATTCGGAGTACCAGCCGAGATAATCTGTGACAATGGTTCTCAGTTTATAAGCAAGAGAACTACTGACTTTTGCAAGAGTTGGGGAATCAAAATGATAACATCTACTCCAGTACATCCTCAAGCGAATGGACAAGCAGAATCCTCAAACAAGATAATTGTCAATAACTTAAAGAAAAGGCTTGGAGCCAAAAAAGGAAGATGGGCAGAAGAATTACCCTTTGTTTTGTGGGCTGATAGGACAACGGTAAAGAATGCAACAGGCCAAACCCCATTTTCCTTGGTATTTGGAGCAGAAGCAATGATTCCAACGGAAATGACAATACCTACTGCAAGATCTACCCTAAGTGATCCTGAGCAGAATCCTGGAGCCTTGAGTCAGGATTTAGACACTATAGATGAGAAGAGAGATGCGGCAAGGCTAAGGATGGCAGCATATCAACAGAGAATATCCAGGGCATATAACAAGAATATTAGGACCAGAAGATTTAAGGTTGGAGATTGGGTGTTAAGAAAGGCTTTTCAGAATACTACTAATCTTGCCGATGGCAAGTTAGCTCCAAAATGGGAAGGACCATACGAAGTTGAAACAGAAGCAGGGAAAGGAGCATACAGACTCAAGAATATGGAGGGGGATATGCTACTGAGATCTTGGAATGCTATACACCTTAAGCTCTATTTCAAGTGAGTTTAGAATTTAATTTCTAACTCAGGATGGTATGAATTCTACCTTTTTTAAATATGTTTGGTTTAATTTGTTCTTTGTAACCGAATACTGACTTAAGCATCGGAGGGGTGTTAGTCAAGCTAACACCCACCTTAGTGTAAGGATGTTTTGCAGTATATGCTTCGGGATATAGCTTCGGGATGCTCACTCAGGATATTTCGGAAGATTAGAGGATTGGCCCCCTCTCTCACGTACAAGGGATCCTGATCCTTTCACAGGTTTAAAGGTATTCACCTTTCTTCCGAATTGGGTTTAAACACCCCGCCTGGAGCGCAAGTTATTCAGGGATAGTTCAAGGTGGCGGGACCAGTCCATGTAAAAGTGGCTGACAATTTCGTTACTGTTGGCTATATCTTGAATCCTAAAGGTATATGAGGATTGATCACCCTCTCTCACGAAAGGGTATTTTCATACTCTCTAAGGTTTAAAGGTTTTCACCTTTCTAAGTCTTGGAGTTTATACACTCCCGCCTGTAGCGCATGAAAATTTGGGATTTTCCCCAGGATACAAGGGATTTATCTCCACTACATCCTTGGGTTTTACCCTTGGGACGTAAAAAATTGCCTATACAATGGAAACTGACATTCAGAAGATTTCTAAAGTATTTGAAGACATTGTACACAGGGGACATTCCTACCAAGGTGGTGATGTAAAGTTAAAAGGATAAGGCTCGGAACTAATGCACTAAGTACCTCGCACAGGGGACATCTTCATTGAAGAAGTTGCAAAGGGATTGAGACTTGGTAATAGGGTTATATACTACTCCGGGTATGATCTTTCCTTTGTAAACATCGTCTAAGTTTTTAGTAACACTATGTTTTATAAAAGGTTAAGTATCCTGATATATTCTCAAAATCCTTTTCAGGATATTTGATTAAGGTGTTTGAAACTAATATTAGTTTGGAACTTTGATCATTTAAGTATTATCAAAAACTGGTTTTGGAAAAATAGATTGTTTTTCAAAAGCTTTCTACAAAGTTGAACGAGCATTTGGGAGTCCTATCTAATAAAAAAGTTTTTGTAATATATTGCTGAGTATACTGATCAGGATATTTTCATAAGATAACAATATAAATTTTTTTTGCAAAGCTAAGATTTATACTTAGGAAAAACGGAAGATGATGGCAAGAAAAATAAAAAGATGAAATTATTCTTGAAGCAATCAATACTGGTTGATAACCGAAGGTTTCATCCTGAAACCCAGGACCCATCCACCTTCGGCTATCAAATTGTTTCGATACAGAAATAAAAATTGTTCATAAAAACCTAAAATTGTTCAAACGATTTAAGGTAAATAAGCTTTAGGGGGTTGTGCCTTCTTCGTCCATAGTAATTTCAGCAGCATCCGTCTTGGGATCCGCCTCAGTATCCTTCTCAGCATCGGTTGTTTTTTCAACTGCTTTGGAAGATTCTTCGACAGCTGATTTGAAAGAAATGCCGCCGAGGTTCTTTAGCTTGGTCTCCCAGGCACCAACATCCCAAGAAGGGCATTCAAAGCCTAATGATTTGGCTTCATGGGCCATCTTCAATCTGGCTTGGAGGAGAGAAATGACGACGGAACTCTTGAGGCTTTCCCGGTAGCTGACCATATCCCGTTCGTACTGCACGTGGGCAGCTTCAAGATCAGTCTGGGCTTGAAGAATAGCTTTGTTGAGAGCAGTTTGGTTTTCTTGAGTCATGGCTTTAAATTTCTGCTCGTAATGACGAGATTTGGCGGCTGCGATCATGCCTTGATCGGAGATTGTGATTTCAGCTTCCTTTAGCTTGGTTTCAAGCGTCTTGTTGAGCTTCCAGGATTCTTGATATAGGTTAACCAAACGCTCAAGACCCTACAAAGGTAAGAGGACAGGTATTAATATTGATAAATCTTTGAAAATAATGTAAGCTGCAGGATGTGATATGAGAAAACTAACCTGGTTGAGAAAGGAAGTCATAAACCCGCTGGCTTCAATGAACCCGTGTTTCTCATAAGGAAATATGTCAGAGATGACAGGGGAATCAGGCTCTTTCCTTTTGCGGGAACTTGAACTCCGGGGCTTGGTAGCCGGTGAAGGTTTGGGGATAATGATGGCTTTGGAGCTGCTGGGTTTGGATGTGGCTGTGGTCTTGGGGCTAGGTTCTTTCTTGACCTGGATCTGATCAGAATAACTGTCCAATTCGTCGAGGTCAAAGACTTCAGGGATCTTGGCCGGTGCTGCATAAAGGGAAAAGTTTTACTCTTCATTTTATTATTTTACTGTCTTGACTAATTATTTTGAAAGTAATCCTTACCAGACATTTCGGATGACGAGTATTGACTGGAACTCGGGACGTGTGTGGTGAAAGTCCTGTCTATTGCAGGTAACTGGTAAACAGTATTGATTCTTTCTTCTGACTCGGCGGTAGGGGGAGCGACTTCCTTGAAGTTCACTGCATAAAGATCGAAAAGAAGGATATTAATAGAAGATAAGAATTAAATGGTCTATGAGAGTATTTATGACCCTACCGGTGGTTAACCACTCCACCGGAAGGTTGGCACCCTCAGCAATGGAGTCTCGTTTGACAAAGAAAAATTTGCGTTGCCATCCGTCTTCGTTTTTGGTGGCTTTGAGAATTAGGGGTTTGCTGGAGGTCGAGAAAAACAAGAACCGGCTAGAGCCATGGGATCGGAGGCGATAAGAAATAGGCAAATCCTCGATGCGGAGGTCGGAACAATGGAGGTTTTTGATTTGGTTAAGTACAATTAGTACTCTCCAAACCATGGGCATGGTTTGAGCAAAAGAGATGACGGTGGTTCGAAAGAATTGCATCATGAATTCAGGAAAAGGGTATCGAAGACCTAGCGAAAAAGGATATGCTGGAAAACAAACCCATTCAGTGGAAGAAACATCCGATCGGATTGACCGATCAAATGGTCTGAAGACCGTGTTCTCAGGGAAAGCGCCGAAGGCTCTTAAAGCTGCAATGTCTGCGTTGTCAAAAGCACAGATCTCCTTTTCGGGATTTTTAAGGAGATTCTGCTGGGTGAAGGTCTCGGCATCCATTGCGAGTAAGGCGATGTAAATTGATAGAAAGTAAATCAGAAATGGAGAATTACCTGAAGGTTCTGTTGAAGATATCTGCTTTTCAAACAAGAAAAGAGAAGATATAGGGGCATTGTGGATCTCCATTGAGCAAAAAGCGCGTTGGAAGTTACGATGTGATCTTGACCGTCGCTTCGTTTTAAATGCCTTGAGTTATGGGATAAGATTTTTGAAATATATCCGTTGGATTGGTATACCAACCGATATATTTGGGGACAATTGTTATGGGTCATTTTCTGAGCATACATATCCTGACTAATATCCCGCTTTTAATTGTTTATTTGTGACCAGGATACTGGACGGGGATATTGCTAACATCTTGGGCGATATCCTAAGTTTGAGTGAATTAAACACGTGCAGGTTAATGGCTGTAAGTTACTAACAGTCATCAGGACTTCTTCGCCTCAAGACTCGGGCGTATTTGTTATGAGGAAGCCGTTGAACCCGAAAGACTTGGTCCTCAACGTTCGAATGGGAATATTCGCTGGATCCCGGAAGTTTAGGATAGTTTGTTACATTATCTTTACTATAAATAGATGGGGGCGGATCAGTTTAAGGCACACAATTTACACTGACACTCTCGAACACTTTCACTCTCTAGTTCATTGCAAACACCACACTTGTATTCAAATTTCATTGTAACACATAGTCGATCCGCACCACATCCTGCACTGTATCCTGATATTTGAAGCAATAGAAGAACAAGGCAGCTGCGATTGTCAGCTCCCGAGGTTTTATGCCGGCGATCTAGATTGATCAAGGGCTTTCCTCGTATATCACGTGTCCACCTTTACATTTTTGCTCATTGTTTGATCACAGATACAGCTCTATATCTTGAGTCGTATCCTGAAACTGTTTTCTTATCTAATTTTGTTAACACATTTTTCACACATATTTCTAGCACACTACCTCACTTAACTAATTTGATCACTAAATTGCTTAGGTAATTTTTGACCAAAACATATGTGATCTATGGTTGGAAGTTTGTGATCGACCTTCATGAATAAGCATATATGTGCATGAGGAAGACCACGCTTTTGAAATTCTACTGTATAAACAACTAAATAAAAAGGAAAAATAAACAAAATTTATTAGTTAATAACCTTGATTAAAAAATATACATCAGAGGATAAGATGTGAAAAAAAAATAACACACCAGCGTTAATCTCACCAAAATACTTGGAATCCTTAAAATCTTTGATTAACGAATCAAGCTTCCTTTTAAACAATCGACACAATATGTCAGGCCTGTCTTCGGCTTTGATGGTTGAATCTTTTAGAAATCTTTTTACTTCAGGCCACTTAGGATTACATGTTATAGTTATGAAGAAATCAGGGTACCCATACCACTTACATAAGGCCATTGCATCGAGGTAATTTTGTTGCATGAATCTTGCACCACCAGTAAATGAAGAAGGAAGTATAACAGGCTTTCCAGTATCTGTTAAAACTTCCTTACCTTTCGATTTATACTTTTGAAGATTCTCAAATGTTTCAGAGCGAAGGTTCGCTTGTTGCCTACGAATGTACTTTAATCTTTCGCTCTCAATCATTGTGTACGCATCAACCAAAAACTGTTGTAACAACCTTCACCCATTTAAAATTAAGGAAAAACCATAAGTTCTATCTTGGATCCTATATGAAAAAAATTCTCTCATTGTGCACTTTGGTTTTATTTTCTTTTGTGTGGACATAAAATCTCTATGAGGAATATCAACTCTATAACCATCATCACCATATGGAAAAAGTAACGGATATTGCAGAGCAAGATACGATGGGTGTAATTCGCTAATACGCTGCAGCATTCCCGACTGCGTCTGGACAACAATATCACGATGGTCTATAGCTTTATCTATGTCTCCGACAACCAAAGCAACAACTTCAGATGTGGTGGGTAAGTTATATGTCCTGCCGTCTTTTTCTCTTCTATAAATTAGTCGCAGACTAAGGTTGGCATCTGGAGATTGGTGAAAATGGTTTCTGACCATCCTATATGTCTTAACCAACATATTTTGTGAATCTAATAAAGCCCTCAAATACTTTATCATTTCAACATCAAGTTCTTTATCAGCAGGCGATGAAGGTTTGGTTCTTTTGCTGTTAAAAGAAAAAAAAACAACAAAACGTTAACATAACATAACTATTTTAATAAGCAGTGGATAGAGAATCAGTTATTAGTAATTAAGTGTTAAGGAAAAACAGATTAGTACTAAGTCAAACAGCTGATGTAAAACTTGTAAGCACTGATAGTAATTAAAACACTGATGATACTTAACAACTGATAGTGAACTACATAAGATTAACAACTGCTATTGTAATAAGCAGTGGATAGAGAATCAGTGATTAATAATTAAGTTTTAAGGAAGAGCAGTTGTAAACAACTGTTGATACAGCTCAAAACTTTTAGAATATGTTGAGAAAAGTAACATTTCAGTGGTTTGGTCTTAAACAGTGGTTTGGTAGGCATGAGTGGTTTGGTCTTGAACATTGGATGGGGTTAGTTAGACTTTGTGTACAAATGTAATTATATCCAACAGTGTTTTGCCTTATTAAATTATTATAATCAATGTCATTGTAGGAAACTTAACTGGGCAGAGCTTATTGTAGGAAACTTCAGTTTACCTACAACAGCTGATGAATTTAGAATTAATAACGCAAACTACTGTTAAGTCAAACAGCTGATGAAAAAAACTTTTAAGCACTGCTGGCGATTAAAACACTGATGGTTAACAACTGCTGTTGTAGCAATCTCTGGATAGAGAATCAATGATTAAGGATTAAGTGATGGTACTTAACAACTAATATTGAACTACAAATAGTTAAATTTCTAGATGTTCTTTAATAGAATAAAAATGGAACTTAGAAATCACTCGTACCTGAATAATGCCTGTCTGTTTGTTATTTCATTTTCAGTATCATGTATGTATAGCTGACAAAACTTAGCTTCATTTCCAGCTGGAGGTTTGAGACTCCCCATGCAATGATAGTTTTGGCCACTGATACGATATATAAATGGAGCATTGCCCTTGTTGATATTAGAATCAATCCTTCCACCCATAGATGTAAAAGAGAACATAGAGTTGTATCGCCTTATGTTCTTTAGGAAGAAGTTGCTTTTTGGATTTGAGGAAGAAAACAAATTTTGATAAGACGGATGTGCATCCTTTAAAGGCGGTAGCTGAACTTTACCATACCCACAACACATACCATAACATAGCTTATTTACAGTTAAACGACCTTTTCCACCTTCCGATGCCCATAACTTTGCACTACAAAGCTGACATGTAAGCACTTGGTCACCATGGTCCAAATAATCTGTTAACAAATGATTGAGAGTTATATTACAGGTAGAACACAACAAATGTCCTAAAAGAATAAAATAGATTAAAACCTTTAGATATCCCTTTATAAGGATCTTCATCAGTGCACAAGAACACATTTTCTTGATCGGAATCCAAAGAGAGCATACGTACAGGAGTATTATCACGCTTCTTGCGCTCAAGGTTACGTTTACCAGAAGACAGCCGTGTAAGCGTAGAGTTACTACCCAATATCGGCTGATTGTTACTGCTAATAATGCTAGAAGTAATGGAATATCGACGGTTGCTATCTGCTGGTGTACCTATGTTAATGCCATTATATGAACATCCAATATTAAAACATTGATGTTAAGACCGGTATGTGGTTTAGTAATGTGTTTATCAAAACAAATAATAAAGAAACAAAATACAAACCTGGTGTAGTTGAAATTAAAGAACCAGTAGCATTTCTAACTGCTCGACACGCAATGGAGTACATATGTTGATCCGTAGAATCAGAACATTCAACCATATTTGCATTCTCAGAAAAGATGCTACAAACATTCGTTGATGATGACGATGCATTTAACAATTTCTTATTATCAAGTATTAATTTTCGAAGCTTACGCCTTTCATTAGGTGGAGTAACTAAATAACAGAGAAAGTATAATATGTACGAAACACAACAATCAGTCCCCTTAGAAACATAAAACGGAAAAAAGTATACTTATAATCAAATTCAAGAGGTATTACAATTTGTGATATCTGAAAGTGGAGATCTGTTAGAGATATCTGAAACAGGAGTTCTCGTAAGAGGACCTACAAAAAAAGCAAGTAGAATTATGATTTCAATCTGAAACCTGATTTTGATTTGGGAAATGATGAGTTAAGAAGTTATAATTACACTTACTACGTAAATTTCGTTGAGATGAATTAGCAGCTGATGATGACCACGCATTCTTTAATTTCTTATTATCAAGTATTAATTTTCGAAGCTTACGCCTTTCATTCGGTGAAATAACTAAAAAACAGAGAAAGTATAATATGTTCAAAACACAAGAATCAGTCCACTTAGAAACATAAAACGGAAAAAAGAATACTTATAATCAAATTCAAGAGCTATTACCATTTGTGATATCTGAAAGAGGAGATCTGTTAGAGATATCTGAAACAGGAGTTCTTATAAGAGGACCTACAAAAAAACCAAGTAGAATTATGATTTGAATCTAAAAGCTGATTTTGATTTCGGAAATGATGAGTTAAGAAGTTATAATTTCACTTACTATGTAAATTTCGTTGAGATGAATTAGCTGTTGTAGAAAATGAACGTGAATTCTTTGACATTGTTAATTCTGAAAGAAGGAGAAGCTTTCAAAAGAAGAAAGAGTATTAAGATCAGGAACATTAAAACAATAGAAGAAAACAGTGGTTTTTAAATTTTGAATTACAATATATAATACCTAGGGATTAAACATAACCTCAATAAATTATAATATTGCATTTTATCATTTTGTAATTAAAAATCATTTCATGAAAAGCAAAATAAAATTGTTTCATATTATTGAATTAATTATTCCAAATAATGTATTACATTGATAAAAAACTTAACAACAAATTTTGTAATCTTTGTGGAATGTAAATCGGATGTTCATCAGTTAGGTTTATGGTTTATTTGTATATGATTTTTAAAATAAAATATTACTATCTTTATTTAATAACTATTTAAGTTAAACGGTATTTTCTTCAGTTATCCAAATAAACCAAAGAAAAAAAAATAAAATAAAACATGGATCAATAAAGCAAACAAAAAACCAAATAAAATGGGTTTGAATTTACGCTTCATACTTGGTTACGATTTTTCTGAACAACATTCTTTGAATGACTTAGAGAAAATTTGAAGTATATAAAAAACCTATTGAATGAGATTACTTAAATAAGTAATGGGAGAAACAGACACAAATTAAATATTTTTTTTAAACTGTAACATATGACGGATACTTACTAAATCTTAGTGGGCAGGGATAACGGTAAAAACCAATAAAGAACAACCACATCCACGGATAATCCTATATAAATTATGAGATAAAATAATAACATTAAAATTGCTTAAAGATTAGAAATGTTTGTAGATAAAAAAGTTGTTAATTGGGTATATACAATATATATTATAAATTGTTGCTACTATTCATACACATAAGTTTTAAACATAAATATTGACTATTGAACATCTCAATATTTATTTAACAATATACATTATAATAAGCAGATAAGTTTTTAGGAATTCAAAACCACATAATCAGTCCAAAACATAACCCACCAAACACCCAAAAGCAACAAAACGAAAACCATAAGTTCAACATGGCAGCAGCATATGAAATCAACACATAAATGTATTTGAAAATACAGAAGACACTATTTCTCAATCTTTGGAATCAAAAGCGTCGAAACACCAGCATCTTCATCCTGAGAGAGTTCATCACTGATGCGGCGCTTTGTCGAGGAGCAACCTAATGCATCATCCACATCGAACACTTCACGAATATTACGTTTTGTTTCATCAGAAGACGGATTCTTAGTGCCTACAAGTGCTTGGGATGCAGGTGTAACATTCTCACCGCAGTATGACAACTCATCCTGATATAAAAAGACAATAAGTACTAACGTTTAAAAAAATTTACTACAAATAAGGAAATTCTCATATTACCTTCATAAGGTCAACAGGAGTAGACAAACTGCAGGATTCTGGAACATCCAACGATTCGGACTGCTCATGCTTTAAGTACATAATACATAATAACATAAAATACACACAATGGTATAAATATATTTTAAAAGGATATGTATATCAAATTAAAAGAATGACATAATGAAGATTTAGACCTGGTTAAGATTGAATTTGGCGCAGAGCGCGGCAAGCATCTCATCATCGTTAGTGGCCATTGAAATACCATAGTTTTCAACCTGATGCTCAATGTTATAGTCTTTAACACTTATGATGAAAGCATACCTCTTTCCAATCAATGTGTCAAAGATCTCAGGATATGGGTTCGGTATCTCTCCAGAATTAACAACCTATAATTTTATAAAAATTAATATAAATTACAATGAGCAGAATGATTCCATAATTTCAACATACAATTTTAGAAAAATTAATTTTAAATTATATATAGTACATGGCCAAATAACTGAATGCATGTATTTGTTACCTGATCTTGAATTGAAACTAAGTCTTTGGCAGTTTTCTTAAGAATCTTGTAAGCTTCAAAATCAAACAGTGTCAAAGACACAGTACCGGAAGAGTCTTGCACCCTAATAGGTATCTTGAACCTATCAAAGTTAAAAACAAATGAAAACATTAGTATTACTAAAAACAAAAGTGTCGTTCATATTAGTATTTAGTATAAGGAAATAAAACTGTAATCTCAAACCGCGGAATAGAATAGATGTCGACTCCTTCACATTTATCATTTGTACACACCAACGATTTTTCATGATCAACATCAGATAAACCATCCGGATTTTCTTTCGTTACAAATCTTTCCTCCACACCTGACTTACAGTGGTTACAACCATTGTAATACCAAAGTTTATCAGTGCATATAGCTGTGATTGTGCCAACAACCAAAACCTTCTTTGTCTATCAACATCAAACAAAAATAATAACACTTAGAAAGGACTTTTAAAAAACTCAGCATGTAGAGTACTTATAAGAAAATACACACCGTTGATATGGTTCCCAGGAAACCAATAAGCATGAAATCAGGGTTATTAAGAAACTCATATTCAACACTTGAGATGACGTTTGAACCAACATGATCATTTGATGAAGATGAAGCAGAAATTTTCTCTACATATCTAAACAGATTCATGTGATCAAATTAAAACGTAAAAAATAAATGTAGGTACAAAATAATACTGTTCAATGTTTATATGCATACTAACTATACCTCTTCCTAAAAGAGGATATCTCTTCAATGTCAGTGTCAATAAAAAGTCTGCTTAGCTCAAAGCCGTTTGCAACGCCACGCTTGCCTGAATTTAAAATTAAAACCAAATGTAGATCAATATAAATAGTGTCAAATTTAAAACATATAAGTAAATCTAAAGATAAATCTATAACAATAAAAAAATTAAACTAATTAAGTTTAAATTGTACCTTTGTAAAGGTTGACCATACCAAAATGACAAAGGATAACAACATATTTCTCTCGTTTCTTATCATTCATGTAAGCAAACATGTCAATAGCAAAACCATCCCACAAAGTAACCGGACACTTTTGGCCTCTAAAATATTAACATAAAACATAATAACATCAAGCAACCTTATAATGGTTTAAACGTCAAAATGCAACAACTTAATAAAAAGAACGCCCTCAAGGTCTTCAAGTCTAAGACTAAGTCTCTTGCCCTTGCTCCCATCCTTCTTTGACGTATCCTCTAGATTGAAACATACATCCACATAACCAATCCAATCTATAAACAAAAATATATTGTGAAAAGAAAACAACATTAAGAAGTGATAAGAATAAAAAAAAACAATAAGACAAAACAATAGATATATATCATGTAGTGATTTACATACCAATAACTGTATTAACTTCAAATTTATTTTTAACAACATCCTTGAGGTTAACGAAATTAAAACGGTATTTCGGTCCAGACCAGTCAAAGCATTTCTCAACAGAAGTATAGAAATAAAGTGATATTTTGTCATTTCTCTTGGTATACTTAGCAGAGGACTTATTAGTAGCAAGAGAAGGTTTGGTGATAAGAAGACATTCATCCAACTGAAGAAAGTGTTTGAATTTTCCTAGAATCTTATGCAAACAGCTGGCTTGTATCATAGTTCCCTAAGAATATGAAACATCCGATTAAATAAAAAAGGTGTTATATTCATTTGGATATTCATATGTCCAAAAAAATTATAACACAACTATATACGGTACCATCTCATCCATGAAGATCATATCAAGACGATATATTTCATTTTTGTTATCATTCATCATCTTCTTCGAAATGCTAACAATCTTCACTCTAATCGAATAGTTGTTTGAGAATGTATTAAGATCGTTAAGCATGCTAACCTTTGCAACCTCCATTTGAAGACTGTACATAAAAAAAAAAGAATAAGCAAAATATAAGTATTGCTAAACGTAATATGATAATACAATAAGCATGGATGTTCTTAAAAAAATATCAAGGTTGAAATTCAAGCTTACCGATTATCCAATAAAAATTTTAGCTGAATACAGTGGCAAATGTAATTTCAAATGTAGGGAGTGTATATCTTTATATGCTGCTTTATTAAAGTAATAAAATATTAGAAATGATATGCAAAGTAGGCAAAAAAAGAGAAAGAACGTCAATTTTAAATTACCATTTTGTATATTAAGAATTTCAATATTTCAAAATTACTGACTTGATTTCAAAGCAATTTTCATAATGACTTTTCTATATTTTATTTTAAATTTAATTAAGAAACAATAACCGTCAATTTGAAATTCACATTTTGCTTAACTCAAATGTCCAAAGCTCAAGAAATTAACATTAATTACTAATTTGATTTGCAAAAAATAGTCATTAACAATCAAATGTTTGAACCACTTTCAATAATACAATACCCAAACAATCAAGATGAGGAACTTAATAATCATCCAAGTGTATTTTGTGTTACCTTATTTATTAGTATAAAGATGAAACTGTTCAATTAATAGTACAGATCAAACCACTGAAGTGATGTGATAAATACTCTTACATATAAACCACTGTGGTGATAAACACTGTTACATATAAACAATGATGCCATAAAACCGGTTACATATAAAACACTGAGGTGATGACATCTAACAACCTAACAGACTATAAACACTGATGCGAAAAACACTGTTAAATATAAACACTTAAACACTCTTAACATCCAAGTGTATAGGAATTTTATTTTATTAAAATAAAGATGAAACAACTGTTCAATTAATAGTAGAGATCAAACCACTGAAGTGATGTGAAATACAAAACTGTTCCTAAACACTGTTACATATAAACACTGATGCCATAAAAATGGTTACATATAAAACACTGAGGTGATGACATCTAACAACCTAACAGTCTATAAAACACTGATGCGGAAAACACTGTTACATATAAACACTGTTAACATAAACAAATAAAAAGAAACATAGAATAACTAAAGTTGATGCTGAACCACTGTTATGGTTTGACACTGTTATTGGACGTCATAAATTTCAGATTTAATTTCAAAGGTAAAAGTAGTGTATATTCTTATATGCTGCTTTATTAAAATAATTAAATATTAGAACTGATATGCACTGTAGGAAAAAAAAAAAAAAAAAAAAAGAGAGAGAGAGAACGAAAAATTTTACTTACCATTTTGCATATTTTGAATTTCAAAATTACTGATATTGTCAGTAACTACTGACTTGATATGAAAGCAAATGCCATAATGACTTTTTTAAATTTTATTTTAACTTTAATCAACATATAATAACCGTCAATTTGAAATTCAAAATTTGGTTAATCAAATGTCCAAAGCTCAAGAAATCAGCATTAATTACTGATTTGATTTGAAACAAATAGTCATCAAGAATTTTTTTTATTTTTTAATTTAACTTTAAATTTTATCATGAAAATAATGTTGGTGGAACTCTTATGTAATTGGAATGTAAAGATTAGGTAAAATGATAATTTGATTGTAATTCTAGTTTTCATTTGATAATTTCAATGTATCACTAATTAACAACATCAAAAATAAAAACGTGAGCACTGACTATTTTTTAGGGAAACCGCTGATGGTCAATATAAGTGAATGTCAACAATGTAAAAGTGAGCAGTGGCTATTTTTTCCGATCAGTGGATACCAACCAGTTTTCGAAACACTGATGGTCGGTCAATCAGTGGTCAACATGGAGATTGAAGAAACACAGGTTGTGTATCCGCAGTGGAATACTTGAACAATCAAATGTTTGAACCAATTTCAAGAATACTATACCCAAACAATCAAGATGAGAAGCTTAATATTCATCAAAGTTTATATGAATTTTATTAGTATAAAGATGAAAAAACTGTTCAATTAATAATACAGATCAAACCACTAAATTGAAGTGATAAATAGTGTTACATATAAACACAGTCTTTTAAATTACCATTTTGCATATTTTGAATTTCAAAATTACTGATATTGTCAGTAACTACTGACTTGATTTGAAAGCAAATGCCATAATGACTTTTTTAAATTTTATTTTAACTTTAATCAACATATAATAACCGTCAATTTGTAATTCAAAATTTGCTTAATCAAATGTCCAAAGCTCAAGAAATCAGCATTAATTACTGATTTGATTTGAAACAAATAGTCATCAAGAATTTATTTTTATTTTTTAATTTAACTTTAAATTTTATAATGAAAATAATGTTGGTGGAACTCTTATGTAATTGGTTGTCAACAATGTAAAAGTGAGCAGTGGCTATTTTTTCCGATCAGTGGATACCAACCAGTTTTTGAAACACTGATGTTCGGTCAATCAGTGGTCAACATGGAGATTGAAGAAACAGAGGTTGTATTTCAACAGTGGAATATTTTGAACAATCAAATGTTTGAACCAATTTTAAGAATACTATACCCAAACAATCAAGATGAGAAGCTTAATATTCATCAAAGTGTATATGAATTTTATTAGTATAAAGATGAAACAACTGTTCAATTAATAATACAGATCAAACCACTGAACTGATGTGATAAATAGTGTTACATATAAACAAAAGTACTAAACCCTGTTACATATAAACACTGATGCCATAAAAATGGTTTCATATAAAACACTGAGGTGATGACATCTAACAACCTAACAGTCTTTAAAACTTTGATGCGGAAAACACTGTTATATATAAACACAGTCTTTTAAATTACCATTTTACATATTTTGAATTTCAAAATTACTGATATTGTCAGTAACTACTGACTTGATTTGATAGCAAATGCCATAATGACTTTTTTAAATTTTATTTTAACTTTAATCAACATATAATAACCGTCAATTTGAAATACAAAATTTGCTTAATCAAATGTCAAAAGATCAAGAAATCAGCATTAAAATAGTGATTTGTTTGAAACAAATTGTCATCAAGAATTTTTTTTAATCTAACTTTAAATTTTTTGATGAGAATATGTAACATCCCGAAATTTCAAAACTTTATACTAGAATTATAAAGTGTATAATAAACAAGAATAAACTAACTAGGATAAATAACCTAGTTAGTTAGGAGTCTTGTAGTAACACTTGAATGAGTTAAAAGGCCAAGGATATAAACTAAATAAGAGTGGAGGGACTTAAGTTGTTAAAATTGAAACTTAAGATACTAATATTAGTGAAATAAAACAAACCAAACACCTCAAATGAGGGCTGGTCGATCAACAGAAGGCAGGGGGCGACACCCACACTTCCAAAACCTAAAAATCTACTAAACTCTCAAATTGAAGGCCAAAATCCAGTAGAAATCGAAATCTAAACATGGAATCGTGATCACCTCGTCAAGGGGGTCATAAGGTATGCTGAATTAGGTCATTTTCATTTGATTCAAAGTTCATGCATGTGATCAAAATCGAATATAGAGCTTGATTATGTGTTGTAAACATGAAATTGGAAGTAATGTAAGGTTTAGGGACAAACCCTAGATGATTTCTTGTCAAAATCTTGCATGTTAGTTGTAAGGATCAAAATTACCATAGTGGGTGATTGGTAAGTTAGTAGAACTTGATAAACACTAGTATTAAGACTCTTGTTCTAGTGAAAACTGAAATTTGTGGGATAATCTCTGAAATTGTTGATGTTAAAATATGTGTATATTGTCTAATGTGTCATTAGGATGGAAATATGGAATCATGTATTTTGTTATTGGGTTGAAATCTTGAAATAACGAAATTGGGAGCCGAACGTCGGTATCTCGGTTTCCGTGACGTGTAATTTATATGGTTAGATCTGAAATCTTATTACAGACTCGTAGGTAAAAGAATCGACTAAATCGGACTAACGAGTAAAAAGTTATGAACTTTTAAAGTTGAAAAATGGTTAAGAGGAAAGGATGCAGAACCCACTGTAACTTACGGTCTCACCGTAAGTTACGGTGGACATCAAAGTTGTACGGTATGAATTCCCTGCTTTACGGTAGAACCAGGGATATTCCAGGTTCACCGTAACTTACGGTGACACCGTAAGTTACGGTGGAACTCAGGAAAATTATATTTTGTTTGTTGCTTTGCATCGTTAAAATTCGTTTATACGTAATGTATTAATGTCAAAACTAATGTTTTAGTGTTTGACCCTAGGTATGTATGAAGCCATTCCCGGATGATGATCAAGTACAATGTCAAGAACCGAACACGCATTTTGAAGCTTCCGCATTAATCTTAATCTTGCCTAGACATAATCATGTTGTAAACACTTTTGTTAATCACGTTTTAAATTCCTTAAACTAGTGGTTAGTTTACTAGCAAGGGTTAACCTTTAAACTTGTTATGGATTATCTTGGGATGTGTTTGGTACTATCTCAAGTGTGTATGGTTTAAACACGAAATGTTTTTGTAAACTCTGATTTGTATAAAGTTTCATGTAAATACTTAGTTAAATTCCGTCAAATTATTTAGGGTGTTACAAGTTGGTAATCAGAGCCCAAGGTTGTTAACAAGTGTTCGGTTCAAGCTTGATCAAACATCCGGTAAGAATTAATTGTTCTAAAGTAGAGTTACTAAGTATAAAAAGGGAAGTAATGAATGGAAATGCATGGGAAGAGCGTGTTAACACACTCAAACCCGGAAAGTGCATTAAATAAGAACGGTGAAAACAAGTCATGAGCTTGAACAAACCGAAGTGAATAAATCATACGTCATAAATGAAATATTAACGCTTAATGTAAACATTTCAGTTAAAAATGACGGATAAAGGCAATGATGATGCGGTGCCAAGAGTCACCGAGCAAACGAGAGAAGTGATTGCTGAAGAGGTAGGAAAAGCAATCGAAAACAGTTTGTCGGGTTTCATCGACAAAATCCAAACCACGGTATTATCAGTGGTGGAAGAAAGAATCAAGAAATTGGAGGATAATACCAATTTAACAAAGGAGAAGTCAGGAGGACGAAAATCTTGTTCTTATAAAGAGTTCATGGCGTGTAAACCGCCCATTTACAATGGGGAGGTTGACCCGATCATATGTCAGCGATGGTTAAGCGATATGGATGGGGTGTTCGAAAGGACTCATTGTGATCCGGATGACTACGTAGCCTATGGCACGGGTCAGTTAAGGGGTCAAGCGAAAGACTGGTAGGATAACAAGAAAAAGGAAATTGGAAGCGAAGCGGCTAAGGCTATGACATGGGATGAGTTTAAGACGCCGTTTCTTAAACATCACAGTCCCAAGGCAGTCATTAACAAGATCAAGGAAGAATTCATGCAGCTTCGACACAAGGGTGAATCTATTGACAAAATCACGAGAATATTCATGGATAAGATGAAGTTTTGTGATGAATTGATAACGAATGAGGAGCAGAAAATATATTATTATTATAATATGTTGAGCGCCGAGTATAGGGAGTTTATGACTCCTTCAAAGTATGAGACTCTCACCGAAATTATAAACGTTGCTCGGGAACGGGAGATAGAGTTGAAGAAACAGATTGAAAGAGGTGAAAGAAGGGCTCAGATAGTCAATCCAAGCCCAACGAAAAAGGCGCGCACAACAGAATCCTCAAAGAAACAAGAAGGTAAAGGCGGGTCATCAAACTGCAAGATATGCGGGAAAGGGCACAAAAGTGAGTGCCGGTTCAAGGACAAACCGTGTCCTATATGTGGGAAGACGGGACACATGGCTGCATTGTGCCCGAGAAAGGTGTCGGTGTGTTACAAATGCTACCAACCGGGTCACAAGAAATCTGAGTGCCCGGAGTTGGTTGGAAAGAAAGATGACAAGAATACACATACTGAGACACCAAGAGCAAAGGCGAGATCTTTCCAGTTGACAGCAATGGAGGCAAAAACAGAGCCCGATGTGGTCTCAGGTATATTTGCCATAAATTCAATTCCTGCACATGTGTTATTTGATACAGGTTCGAATAAATCTTTTGTTTCATATGGATTTATTCGACATCCTTCTTTTGTACTAACAAAATTGCCTATGCCATTAGAGGTAGAGATAGGTAATAACAAAAGTTTTCTTGTATGTGATGTATGTCGAGATTGCAAAATAAGCGTTGATGATGAGGAATATTTGATAGACTTGATCCCTATGTCAATGGGAGAATTTCAAGTAGTGGTAGGGATGGATTGGTTATCCCGACATCATGCAAAGGTGATATGTTTCCGCAAGGAGATACAGTTGACATCTCCAAGTGGAAAGCAAGTCACCATTTATGGCGAAGAAGGGGGCAGTCCCGTTATGTGCTCAATACTAAAGGCCCACAAACTTATGAGGCGCGGATGTAAAGCATTCATGATATACGCAAACGAACCTAATAAAGAGACGCCAAAGATGGAAGACGTACCAGTGGTACGTGAATACGCCGATGTATTTCCGGAAGATTTACCGGGAATACCGCCAGTACGGGAGGTAGAGTTCGGGATCGAATTGGTTCCGGGCGCAAAACCTGTGGCCAAGGCGCCGTATCGACTCGCGCCATCAGAATTGCAAGAATTGATGTCACAAATCCAAGAATTGCTCGACAAGGGATTTATTCGGCCAAGCGTGTCACCATGGGGCGCACCGGTATTATTCGTGAGAAAGAAGGACGGGAGCATGCGTATGTGCATTGATTACCGGGAGTTGAATAAACTCACGGTAAAGAATCGATATCCGCTTCCAAGAATTGATGACCTATTTGACCAATTACAAGGTGCAAGTTGGTTCTCAAAAATCGACCTCAGATCTGGGTATCATCAGTTGAAAGTCAAAGAGGAGGATGTACCGAAAACGGCTTTTCGTACACGGTACGGACATTACGAGTTTCTCGTGATGTCCTTTGGGTTAACTAATGCACCCGCGGCTTTCATGGATCTCATGAACCGGGTTTGCAAACCCATGCTAGACAAGTCAGTGATAGTGTTTATCGATGATATTTTGATATACTCCAAGAATGAAGCAGAACACGCAAGTCATTTGCGTGAAGTGTTGGAGACGCTCAGGAAAGAGAAATTGAATGCGAAATTCTCAAAATGTGCCTTCTGGTTACGAGAGGTGCAATTTCTTGGGCATATCATTAGTGCAAACGGAGTATTAGTAGATCCGTCAAAGATAGAAGCTGTGTCAAGATGGACTCCACCAAAGAATCCTTCGGAAATCAGAAGTTTCTTAGGGCTTGCGGGTTATTATCGGAGATTCATACAAGATTTCTCCAAAATTGCTACGCCATTGACCAAACTAACCCGTAAGGATGAAAAGTTTATTTGGGCCGAGGATCAAGAAAGGGCGTTCCAAACGCTCAAGGAAAAATTGACCCATGCACCGGTGTTGACATTACCGGACGGAACGGAGGATATGGTAGTTTACTCGGATGCATCGCATTCGGGACTTGGCTGCGTTTTGATGCAGCGGGGCAAGGTTATAGCCTATGCCTCGAGACAGCTAAAGACTCATGAGAAGAGATATCCTACCCATGACCTCGAGTTGGCAGCAGTGGTGTTTGCCTTGAAGATATGGAGGCATTACTTGTACGGGGTGAAGTGCACTATCTTTACCGACCACAAAAGCTTAAAGTATTTCTTCGATCAGAAGGAATTAAATATGAGGCAGAGGCGGTGGTTAGAAACTATCAAAGACTTTGATTGTGAAATACATTACCACCCCGGGAAGGCTAACGTAGTGGCAGACGCGTTGAGCCGAAAGACGGATTATATGCCTATTCGAGTACGATCGATGCAATTAATTGTGACATCGGGTTTGCTTGAACAAATCCGAAAATCTCAAATTGAAGCAATCAAGGAAGAAAATGTGAAGAAGGAAAGGATAGTTGGGCAACTAAAAGACCTGGAGGATGGTAATCAAGGATTGAAAACTCGATTTGGGAGAATTTGGGTTCCAAACACGTGTGGAGCCAAGGCGCGTCTTCTTGACGAGGCCCATAAATCTCATTATTCAATTCATCCGGGGGTGACCAAAATGTATAATGACGTAAAACAAAACTATTGGTGGCCCGGAATGAAAAGAGATATTGTGAAGTATGTGGAGAAGTGTCTGACTTGTTTACAAGTCAAAGCAGAGCACCAAAAGCCATTTGGTAGGTTGCAACCGCTGGATATCCCAGTTTGGAAATGGGAACAAATCACGATGGATTTGTTAACCAAATTGCCCAAAACCAATCGCGGATTTGATGCTATATGGGTAGTCGTAGATCGATTGACAAAAAGTGCTCACTTCATTCCGATTCGTGAGACTTATACATCCGAGAAGATGTCGGAAGTGTACACCAATGAGATCATAGCACGTCACGGAGTGCCGATATCCATTGTGTCAGACAGAGATACTCGGTTTACCTCTAAATTCTGGCACGAATTTCAAGAGCAAATGGGAACTAAACTGTACATTAGCACTGCTTATCATCCGCAAACGGATGGGCAAAGTGAGAGAACGATACAAACGTTGGAAGATATGTTGCGGGCTTGCATCATCGACTTCGGGGGCAGTTGGGATGTCCATCTACCCTTGGTCGAATTTTCATATAACAATAGCTATCAGTCGAGCATTAAAATGGCCCCATATGAAATGTTATATGGTAGAAAGTGTCGAACCCCGGTGTGTTGGGGAGAAGTGGGACCACGAGGATTAGCGCATACCGACATAATCCGAACTACGAATGAGAAAATTGATGTGGTTCGAGCTCACCTAAAAGCAGCTCAGGATCGACAAAAGTCGTATGCGGATAAGCGAAATAGACCTATTGAATTTCAAGTTGGCGATAAAGTAATGCTAAAAGTATCGCCATGGAAGGGAATTATACGGTTCAGAAAAAGAGGAAAGTTGAGTCCGAGGTTCATTGGGCCATTCAGGATCACTGAACGGGTTGGTAAGGTAGCATATCGCCTTGAACTACCCGAGGAGTTGAGTGGAATTCATAACACCTTCCATGTGTCACATCTCCGAAAATGCTTAGCAGAAGAAACTGCCCGTATCAGCTATGATGACTTTGAGGTGGATAACAGCCTCAACTATGCAGTGAGACCAATTGCAATCTTAGATCAAAAAGAGAAGAGTCTGAGGAACAAAGTAATTAACCAAGTGAAGGTTAAATGGGAGCACAGGAAGGGTGCGGATACCACGTGGGAATCCGAAGAAGAGATGCAACGGCTCTACCCTAAACTATTTGGTACGTATTACGGTTTCGAGGACGAAACCCTTTTTAAGGGGGGTGGACTTGTAACATCCCGAAATTTCAAAACTTTATACTAGAATTATAAAGTGTATAATAAACAAGAATAAACTAACTAGGATAAATAACCTAGTTAGTTAGGAGTCTTGTAGTAACACTTGAATGAGTTAAAAGGCCAAGGATATAAACTAAATAAGAGTGGAGGGACTTAAGTTGTTAAAATTGAAACTTAAGATACTAATATTAGTGAAATAAAACAAACCAAACACCTCAAATGAGGGCTGGTCGATCAACAGAAGGCAGGGGGCGACACCCACACTTCCAAAACCTAAAAATCTACTAAACTCTCAAATTGAAGGCCAAAATCCAGTAGAAATCAAAATCTAAACATGGAATCGTGATCACCTCGTCAAGGGGGTCATAAGGTATGCTGAATTAGGTCATTTTCATTTGATTCAAAGTTCATGCATGTGATCAAAATCGAATATAGAGCTTGATTATGTGTTGTAAACATGAAATTGGAAGTAATGTAAGGTTTAGGGACAAACCCTAGATGATTTCTTGTCAAAATCTTGCATGTTAGTTGTAAGGATCAAAATCACCATAGTGGGTGATTGGTAAGTTAGTAGAACTTGATAAACACTAGGATTAAGACTCTTGTTCTAGTGAAAACTGAAATTTGTGGGATAATCTCTGAAATTGTTGATGTTAAAATATGTGTATATTGTCTAATGTGTCATTAGGATGGAAATATGGAATCATGTATTTTGTTATTGGGTTGAAATCTTGAAATAACGAAATTGGGAGCCGAACGTCGGTATCTCGGTTTCCGTGACGTGTAATTTATATGGTTAGATCCGAAATCTTATTACAGACTCGTAGGTAAAAGAATCGACTAAATCAAACTAACGAGTAAAAAGTTATGAACTTTTAAAGTTGAAAAATGGTTAAGAGGAAAGGATGCAGAACCCACCGTAACTTACGGTCTCATCGTAAGTTACGGTGGACATCAAAGTTGTACGGTATGAATTCCCTGCTTTACGGTAGAACCAGGGATATTCCAGGTTCACCGTAACTTACGGTGACACCGTAAGTTACGGTGGAACTCAGGAAAATTATATTTTGTTTGTTGCTTTGCGTCGTTAAAATTCGTTTATACGTAATGTATTAATGTCAAAACTAATGTTTTAGTGTTTGACCCTAGGTATGTATGAAGCCATTCCCGGATGATGATCAAGTACAATGTCAAGAACCGAACACGCATTTTGAAGCTTCCGCATTAATCTTAATCTTCTCTAGACATAATCATGTTGTAAACACTTTTGTTAATCACGTTTTAAATTCCTTAAACTAGTGGTTAGTTTACTAGCAAGGGTTAACCTTTAAACTTGTTATGGATTATCTTGGGATGTGTTTGGTACTATCTCAAGTGTGTATGGTTTAAACACGAAATGTTTTTGTAAACTCTGATTTTTATAAAGTTTCATGTAAATACTTAGTTAAATTCCGTCAAATTATTTAGGGTGTTACAGAATAAAGTTGGTGGATTTTTTCCGATCAGTGGATACCAACCAGTTTTCAAAACACTGATGTTTGGTCAATCAGTGGTCAACATGGAGATTGAAGAAACAGTGGTTGTATTTCAGCAGTGGAATATTTTGAACAATCAAATGTTTGAACCAATTTCAAGAATACTATACTCAAACAATCAAGATGAGGTGCTTAATATTCATCCAAGTGTATAGGAATTTTATTAGTACAAAGATGAAACAACTGTTCAATTAATAGTACAGATCAAAACACTGAAGTGATAGTATAAATTCTGTTACATATAAACACTATTAACATAAACAAAGATAGAATAAACACTGTTAACATAAACAAACATAGAAGATGTTTTGTTGATGAGGATCCACTATTGTTGGATAGTGTTTCACATTTAGTTGATCAGTGATTGTCTGGACTTTGGTCTTGATCAGTGGTTCTTCATAATTGAACAGTGGATGATGTTCATCAAAATTTATGTACAACCATCCTTATATCCAACACTTGTTAGGCAGATCAGTGATGTGCCATATTAACTTGTTATAACCACTGTCATTGTAGGAAACTTAGCTGGGCAGTGCCTATTGGTGGAAACTTCAGTTTACCTACAAAAACTGATGAATTTAGAATAAATAACGCAAACTATTGTTAAGTCAAATAGCTGATGGAAAACTTTTTAACCAGTGCTAGTAATTAAAACACCGATAGTGATTAACAAAACTACGTTTAATTGCTCAAATTGAGATGACGGGAGATCTGCAAAGGATTACAAATGAATCAATGCACCAATAAACAGTAAATCAAAACGTTAGAAATACCAAAAAAATAAATCACACCAATTTAAGTTACCTTGGTGATGTCCTAAACTTTTGCACTGGTATCACCTATCAACACACCTGGTATAACCTTTCCCATTTCCATCTCCTCAACAACCGTCCGGCAGAGGTTGCTTCTAATCAACAAACTCTATAATCCAACAAAAAAGGTTTGGAAAGACAAAGTACAAAACATATCAAAATAAATCTGCTCGTAATAACATGATAAAACAAACCAAACATACCAGAGTCACCGATTAAGAGGAGGTTGTACAAAAGCGTTCATCGAATACGATAAGGAGATCTGTTTCTTCTTCTAAGGGTAGAAAAGGGTTCATCATGTTCAGTATGACAAAATAGATAAAACGAAATAAAATTTCTAGATAAAAAAGTAGATCTTACATGATTATTCTCTTCTTCAACCAATGGACGGTACATGATTTAGGGTTTCAAATGAAGATGTATCCAATAGAAGTAACCTCTGCCGTACGTTGTCGAGGAGATGAATATGAGAAGAAGAAGAAGAAGGATAAACATGAGAGAGGATAAACATCGATCGGAAATAGAGCAGAGCAGAGAGAGAAAGAAAGCAAGAAGCCCTAAATGAGTAAATGAAGGAGGATATAAATAGAAGAGGGCAGTGGCACTGTTGGGCGGGAAAAGAGAACTGAGGATGCCCTAATCAAGTGACACGTGACCCAAATAACTTTCATTTATTATATATAATAGATATTTACGCGATATTTTTGTTGCATATTACATCACATTAAGTAAGTGTATGTTGACTGTACGTGAATAAAAGTAGATACACGACTAAACGAGAGTTATTTCTTTCTAACATGGCAATATATATATGTTAAGCCATGGCCCGCAGGTTCATTGGAAGAACAAGTTCAAAATCTGGTGAAAACATGGGAAATGGAGTTGTTCCATAAAACAAACCCGAAAGATCATAAAACAGTTGATGTTACAAAGTTAGAAATTATTGTTAATGGTAAACTCATGAGAAACTTACTAAGCTTTTGTTGTTTGTGATTAATATAAACTGTTAATATCCTAACGACGTGTGATTTTTCAGGTCGTAACCCTTCGACTCCAGAAGGTGTAGCTGAGATAGGTGGAGGGTACAATATGTTTCTTCAAACTTCATTGCCAAAAAATTTACGACTATACGATCCTAGTGAGGAAACCGTCGATACGGCTCATGATCTCTTCACCACGACATTTGAAAAAGGTTTCGCAATGGAGATTCTCCAGGTTTATTCTGGTCCTCCAGTGATCGTGTATAAGTTTAGGCATTGGGGTTACATGGATGGACCGTTCAAAGGCCATCAACCTACCTGCGAATTGGTAGAAATGTTTGGTGTATGTGCAATGGAGGTAAGAATTAATACAACTTACTGCCTTTTCTTTTTTACCGAAAGCTAATTTAACTTTTAACTTTTTTTTACCTAAATTGTTTTTGATTTTTAATATTGAAATTTTACTCTTATTTTTTAAATATGCTATGCGAGTGTTATTATTATTATTTTTTAAAATATAAGCCTGAGACAGTTTTTTGACTTTTTAAAATGTAATTTTGGGACAAATCATTTTTGGTAGCTACATTTGTAACCACTTCATTTCGGTTGCTATGTTTGCAACCATTACTATCGGTCACAAACTTTGATCATGTTAGCAGTCTTTTTAACGGGTGTCTTGATCTCAACGATCCGTGTGTCTGATTGTTTTTTTAGTTGGATGAGAACTTTAAAGTCGTGAAGATGGAGTTATTTTATGATAGAGGAGAATTGCTCGCCGGCCTCATGAAGGGCGCAGGTGCCACAACTGTTGCAACCGCTACTGGTGGGGGATCTTCGGCATGCCCATTTTCTTAAGGAATGAAACACTGATTCATTTGCTAGTCAAATGAATATGATTCTATCTGGATGGAATAAATAAAGTTATGTTTTTATTTTTCATTTGTAACGTCTGTTGTTGTATTTGTTTTTTGAAAAAATGCTTTCATTAAAACAACGCCAAAACCGGCCCTCAAATCGGGGACCGAAGGCTCAAGCCACTACAACATATACAAAGGAAAACGACACCAATCTTTCCAAACAATCTTATTACATTTGTACCGACTCTTGACCCAAAGAAACGTAAAAGACTTCACACTAGCCACGATCTTCTCCACACTAGGCCACTTACCATTGAACACCATATCATTTCTAGCCTTCCATAGCGACCACATTGTAACCACAATTATCCCTTGGACTAAGTTTTTCATCTTCTTACAACCCTTCACCGACTTATACACTTCTAAAAGATCTTTAATCTCAAACGCGTAGATCGGGTCTAACCGGCACCATCTCCCAATCCAATAAAGTTTTCATAGTTGTATGGAGTTTCAATAATTGCAATCTTGAGTTTTCATAGTTGTAACTCGTAAACATTAATAAAAATAAAGTAATGTTTTTGTTTTTCATTTGTTTGTCCAACGTGTGACATTTTGACATGTTGAGTTTTAAATTTATGATATGTTCTTTAATATTATCGTGGGTGATTATGAAATGAATATTCATATTCCTTGATATATTTATTGATTATTGATTAAGGGGTTGTTTGATAGCCTCTTAATAATTCCATTAAGAGACATTTGAATCGTTCAAAGGTAAAGTGTGTTTGGTTCACTAAAAGCAAACCTTTGAATCAGTAAGTCGTAGAGAGCCTCTAAATCGGTTATATTTATAAGGGTTATTGGATTTTATCATCCCAAACTATTGGCTATTGGCCGTTGCCACCTCCAACTATCACTTTGACGCCCACCACCCCCAACTTAACACTTAGTGTGTTCTGTCACCATGTCGTTAACTGATCACTAACTTTTGATCATGTTACTATACTCTTGGGGGTGTTCGAAGATCCCTAAAACCTTCCTAAGATCCCTATGACACTCTCAAAAGTATAGTAACAGGATCAAAAGTTAGTGATCAGTTAACGACGTGGTGATAGAACATACCAAGTGTTAAGTTGGGGGTGACGGGCGTCAAAGTGATAGTTAGGGGTGGTAGCGGCCAATAGCTAACAGTTGGGGGTGCTAAAATTCAATAAATCTATTTATAAACATGCTCAATGGAGCCTCTTATTTGGTCAGAGGTATTAATGGCTCAGATGGTGGGTTCCAAACAACCCCTAAGTTATGCATTTTAAAGGATATAATACTCAAACTTTGTTTCGTTGAACATATATAACTAAAAACTTTATTCTATCTTATATTATTTATTGGATTATCTATTTTATTTCATAATATGTTATCAACGAGATCTACGTACTAGGAGAGGTACCGACTATGTGTTTAGGTTAGGGTTAAGTATATATAATTAAGTTTTGGATTGGTGAATTTTACTCAAGAGTTCAACTACAACTACAAGTAATGAGAAATTTGGTTGACTTAAAAAGTCAACATCAATAGAATAACAACTTGCTGTTAGGAGGCCTAAAGGCCAAAAGTTATGACTTATTATCTCGAGACTAAAACTATACATATTATTATATTAATGTTTAATGTTTCTTCAATGGATAATCTTCAATAAGGTTATTGTGTAGTTGATATGTAAGTTATGTACATGAACGATGTGCTTAATTAATATTCAATCATGAGAATTTCATACCATTTTGTTTTGTTTACTATTTTTAGGTTTCTTAGTAGTTATATTAAAAGAACATCAAATAATGTATATGAATGAAGGTTGAACATTGCTTTTAAAACCATCTGTATTTACACTTGTTATTGTGAAGTTAAATGTTGGTAAATTACTAATTAAGAAAGATAATCAAACTTCAAATTATTTATAACATAATTGTTGTGTAAACATGTTACATCACATGCTTGTATCATCGTTCAACCGGTTTATATTTATAACACAATTGCTATGGTGAATTTTACATATAGTACTTATATGATTTGTTTCTACATTACTAGGTAAGAAAGGATAAGAATAGTAAATTAATATGAGATAATCTTTGAAATACTTCCGAACCTTATTAAGATGAATTTCAACGTGCAATCTATGTGTCAATTCTTTTTTGGTACAACTAGGCCAGCAACAATCTTTGATACAAAAATTACACTACATGCTACCTCGAATATTTACCTAACAAACACTTATAACGTTCTACATGTCTAAGCGTTTGTACAACGCCTGCGAATACTAGAAAGTAATGGCATTAAATCAAAACGACCAAATTTCAAACTCTATATAAAGCCTCTAGTCACAATGTAGTCGGCTCACAAATTCAAATAAAAAATGAAGCACCTTCGCCATTTAAATCAAAACGACCAAATGTCAAACTCTATCTAAAGCCTCTAGTCACAATGTATTCGGCAAAAAATAACATATAAAAAGATGTCATCACTCGTAGAACATTTACACTGTGTTCCAGAGTTTACTAATTGAAGGAAAGGAAAAGAAACAAAAGGAAAGTAAAAATATTTTGTGTTCCAGAGTTTCATTTACGGAAGGAAAAGAAAGGAAAATATAACATGTCGTGTTCCCAAGTTTCATTTAAGGAAGGAAAGGAAAGGAAAGGAAATGAAAGGAAAACTAGGTTAAATTCTTTAATTTTTTATCCTTCCGATTTGGAAGGAAATGGGGGGAAAGACATCTTTTTTTTTCCTTTCTCGTCCTTTCCTTTCTCACTTCTATTTTCTTTTCCCACATTAAGTTAACTCGGGAACAGAGCGTTAACCAAACGCTTCACCTTCTACTAAGACCGTAAGTAATAAAAAGAGGGCAATGACAAGTCCACAACATAGAGTTTCTTCAATCGATGAACGAGAAACCATGGCATGTACATGGCAGTTAGTTGATTAACATTTAACATAGATTTTATTTTTTGTTTTTCATTTAAGATATCTTAGTTTTTTCTCCTAGCTACTAAATTAGAAATCACGATATAAATTAAGTGTAACAGGCTAACAACAAACCCTAATTCTAATGTAGGCATTCATTCATAGGTGAAATCGAATTTAACGATTCTACAACCAACCATACCCAGTAAATCCCACAAATAGCAAAGCTACTCATAGGGTCTGGGGAGGGTGGGATGTAGACAGACCTTGCCTCTATCCCTAGGGATAGAGAGACTGCTTCCAGAAGAGACCCTCGGCTCCAAAACGAACAGCAAACCAACACATCAAGTCCAAGAATATAGAAAAATAGAAAAATAGACTAGAGAAAAAATAAGTCACCTATACGAAGCAAGTGATCAGAGTGGCACAGTATAATGTAAATCATGTATAATAGCATACAACATCATTTGGGCATATACACAAGAAGTCAATCGTCGGTAAAGTCACTTAGAAGAATAAGAAAACCTACTTCCCTAAAATACACCTAAGACCTTACTGCAGTATCCTCTACTTCCCTAGAATCGAATTTAACGATTCTAATAACTCTTATTATGTTTATCTTGTTCTTGCAGTTGAACCAAACATGTGTGTTCACAATTAATTGATTAATAAACTTCGCAATTAACTGATTAGTAAACTTCTGCTACAAATGCAAATGCAAGGTCCCATCAAAATTCTAAGTAAAATACATAGTTATGTATAGGGCTGTCCAAACTGCTCGACGATCGAAGATCGCTCGACGATCGCTCGAAAAATGATCGAAAAATGCTCGCTCGATTCCCGCTCAGTTTGTAAATGAGCCGATCGGATCGGTTCGATTCAAATTCAATCCGAGCATGAGCAAGGCTCCGCTCGCTCGACGATCGCTCGGTTTCGCTCGAATTATTTTTATTAATAATTAATATATATATATATATATATATATATTATATATTTTATAGATTAAAAACCCAAAAAATATAATAGCCTAAAATAATTAAAAGCCCAAATAATATTAGCCCATATTTAGTATAAAAATCTAACCCTAAATCTATTTCCTATAACAATTCACTCATTCAGCCGCCGCTCTCAAGTCTCAACTGCTCAGTGTCTCCGTCGACTCTCAGTCTCCTTTTCCAACTCAATTCATCATCGGCTCAAGTGTCTCCGACTCAATTCATCGGACAATCATCGGCTCAAGTGTCTCCTAAAAGGTTAGTCGCTCCTGTTTCAGTTCCTGCAACATATCGTTAAATATATGTATCCATTCATTCTTCAATAATCGTTAAATATCTGTTTCTGTTCGCTCCAGTCTTTATTCGTCGCCTCGTCGGACTTGTTTCAGGCTTCAATCGGTATGTTTTTTTGTTAATTAATCGTTTCAGGCTTCAATCGGTATGTTTTTTTGTTAATTAATCGTCGGACTTGTTTCAGGCTTCAATCGGTATGTCTTTATTCGTCGCCTCGTCGGACTTGTTTCAGGCCTCGTCGCCTCGAAGATCGATCGAAGATCGCTCGACGATCGCTCGAAAAATTCAATCCGAGCATGAGCATCACTTTTGCGATCGGTTTTACAAATTTGATCCGCTCGGATCGGATCGGTTATAATTCAATCCGAGCATGAGCATACCCTCGATCGGATCGGATCGGATCATGAACACCCCTAGTTATGTAAGTGTATGAAGTCAACACACAATTGTATTCTAAAAGTACACAATAAAACAATGTTGTTAAAATTATGGTGCTTTTACATCTCCTTCACTTGTTAGGGCATTTACATCCTCGTGATCTTGTGATATCCATCACTTAAATATACAACGCACATATTTTAGCAAATAAACACTATGTAAGTACACATGTTTTATACTTGACAACATCCAATACATTGATTTGAAATAAAGTGAGTAAAATTTGTTTAAGAGTATAACGTAGGGCTACGGCCGCTACAATGTCGATTTCAAATGAATTAAGTAGGAAAAAGTCTTGTTGACCACTACAAGAAAACGTGGCAATTGCGGCGACAAATGTTGCCGCTAAAGGGTTTGATCTGCGCCGCTAAAGGGTCGTCGCTATTGCTCTTTTTGTCCTCGATAAAGGTTTTTTGTCGCTCCTAAAGGGTTACCACTTTTAGCGGCGACATGACGTCGTTGATACATCGTCGCTATATGTTTTCGTCGCTAAATACTTATATCAATATTTCCAGTTATCCGAATATATAAATCTGCCAATTTCCAGTTTTTCGCAACACAAACAAACTAAATAAACATAATACTTAACATCCTAAAATTGCATAAAACGTTTAATTCGTACACTCACATCCTAAAATTGCATAAAACATAAAAAAAACTACAAGATAATTGTCAAGGTAAATAATACTTATATGTCATCGTCATTGGCTTTATAAAAAATGTCTTCATCATCGTTTGTGGGCTGCTTTCTGATATGCACAAAATGCAACATATAAATTACATCAAATGAGGTATAAAATCAACCCTTTTATGTACTAATGTTGGAAAAAGTGCGTTTCTTTGTATACTTTTGATTTTCAGGATTAAAAGAGCTTAAATGTACAAAAGAAACAAATTAACGGCAAAAACCAACATAAATACAAAAGAAGAGAAGTTGATACATCATACCGACCCTCCGAGCTTCACCCCAAGACCAAAAACAACAAATCAGAAGATAAGCACGTGGTCGTGCCGCAAAGGCATGTGGTCGTGCCCCACTCCAGATTCCATGAAGAAAAAGACAAACAGATACAGACAAGAGACACGGGGACGTGTCCCATGGACACGGGCTGTGGTCAACTCTCAGATATGCAAAATCTTCAATAGTACAGTAAGTACAAGGTCACGGGGCCGTGCCGTTGACACACGGGGTCGTGTGAGCATACAGACTGACACAACTCATTAAATGAAGACAAAGAAGAAGGAGACACGGGGCCGTGCCCTCCGGACACGGGGCCGTGTGAGGAGTCTGTTTCCAGCTATAAATAGGGGGCTTGGTTCAATTGCAATCCATTCCTTGGCAGCCCCTATCTCACTTCACCACCACTTCTCCACCACTCCAACACCATCATCCACCACAATCATCCAAGTTTAGAGTGTGTAGTAGTCTCGGGATCCAAGATTGATCGTAAGAGTCTTTGTCAAACTATGGTCATGCTTGGCTAATCTCTTACATCGCTTGGTGAAGACACGTCTTTTATGTATTACTTTTTATTTCCAAGCTTTGGTTAACTTTTTAATTGGGTATGTATTAATGACTTTAATAATTAGTTTTTTTTATATTGAAAGTGAACTTTATTCTATCATCTCTTCATGTTTTGTTGATTCACTCCTTTGTGTCTTTACGGTCTATATAAAACGCGTTAACTGCCTGTAAGGGGGTTAGAAGGGTTGTTTATGTAAAGTTCTTGCCTCGTTCGGTATATAGATCATGCGAGAACTTGATTCAAGCTTATTAGGACTTCCTTTGAGGCATATAGCATCAAATCAGGGGAAGTAAGAACGACTTGAATCCCTTACAAATAAACTACTATTAAAACTTTAAACCGGCCTTACGGAACTGTATCCCTGCTGACTCAGACCAATATGGCCGAGGGTAGCGTTGCCTCCAAAAGATGGACATACCACATTTTGCATTAATAACTTACTTAATTATCTTTCAATATTCTGACCTTGCGGGACTGTATCCCTGCTGACTCAGACCAATATGGCCGAGGGTAGCGTTGCCTCCAAAAGAGGGACATGCCACTATAACTAAGATAATCTCTTAAAAAACTCAAAGTGCGGAAATCATCAAAGGATACATGTAACAACTCTCATCAAAAAGTCATAATTATTATTTTAATTGACCAATAGGAAACCCTAATTGAGAAACCCAAGTGATTCTGAGCAAACCCTAAAATTTTCGGAACAATCAGAATCAGGATCAGGGCCCCTAAAACTCAGGGGGGGTATTTCCTAGTTAACGATTATCTTTATAAGTTATTATAAAAATCGAATTTAATCGAAACGTCGACTCACCTGCACTCCAAACACACGTGGCAAGAAAATAAGAAAAGTGTATTCCTTACGGACCGTAAGGAATATTTGTTACGGTCCGTAACAAATGGCAAAATTGGTGTATAAATAGCAGGCTTTGGGACTGGCTTCTGTGCGTTCGTTCGACGATAAAATTCGACTCTGGCACGGAGTTATAGTCCAAATACTCACAATTAACACCCACAAATCACTAATTAGTATAGCGGGGTGCTGCAGAACAGGGTATTAACTTGATCGCTATTACGATTCAACGTCCGATCGATTATAACTATCCAACGATTGTTTAAGTGCCGCTCAAATTGAGTTTATACTTTGTTATTCATTGTGATTTCGACTTGAATGTTTGAGTGCTGTTCGAAATCGGACTATACTCTGTCATTCGTTGTGAATCCGCTGAATTGTTAAGTATTGCACTTGTAAATCGTTGTGAGGGTTTAATCTCGTGAATTTTCGTAACTGCTGTATTAGTTACTAACCTGTTTGTGTGTGTATTGTTATTTAAATTAGGATAATCAAGGCTAATCAGTAGGCTTATACTCTGCTCGTTAAATCTACAATGTGAGTCATTCTCTTTTTATCAACTATTTTACAATACCTCAAATTATTTTCAAAGGTTATAATTACAGGGACTAAGTCGTGGATATCTTGAATTACTGGTTAGTGGGGTATTGTGCACATTACTAATTTTCTCCCAGTTAGGTTCACTGACCTACTCGGGATAATCACTGTTAGGTTCATTGACCTACAGGGATAATCATCACTATTTAGGTTCATTGATCTAATAGTGGTATGACCATCGTCACCATTGTGACATAGAGCCAGATAAAGATAAGATAGAAGCCATTGTAATCGCTCTTATGCTGTAATTAATAACTATGCATCATTATGCAAAATAGAATGATTCACTCAGTATTTCCCGCTGACAAAACCTTTTTCAAACATGTTTCAGGTGATCTGTTATGATCTAGGAAAAGTGCCATAAAGCACTACAAGCTCAAGGAAGTGGCTCAGTATAAAATAAAGAAACATGTTTTAAGAAATAAAGATTTCCCAGTGAAATCACTTTATTGTAAATTATGGGATTTATCCCTATATTATAGATAAATGAGCAG
The DNA here is from genome assembly GCA_030545235.1 of Helianthus tuberosus. Classification (NCBI taxonomy): domain Eukaryota; kingdom Viridiplantae; phylum Streptophyta; class Magnoliopsida; order Asterales; family Asteraceae; genus Helianthus; species Helianthus tuberosus. Next base: position 20,777,885 of record CM060358.1, on the reverse strand, counting down.
TTTTAATATTAATCGATCCTGTTTAAACAGACTTCCTCTGTCACCTAATTAGATACCACGGGATTTCCTGCCTCGCGGCTCTGGACCGGGTCAAACCGGGGCCGAGGGCTGTGACAGGAAAAGGTGGTATCAGAGCCACTGATTTAAGCTTACTATTGATTTTAGCCTATTAAAGTAATTGAGAGATACTTAGGAAATTTAATTGCCATTCTGTGAAAACATGTTTTATTATCTGACTAATTGTGTACAGTATGGGCAGATCTCTATATGCTAGCCACCGTAGCAATAAATACAAATCTTTAAAATAATTTGACTCAAAGTTTTAGCAATCGAATTACCTACAGTCTAGAAATCTTACCCAGTAAATAAATAAGTAAACCTTAGTGTGTTTTAATTTTCTGTTATTTTGGGTAGTTACCCAGCATGAAATAATATTTAAAAGTTTTTCTATAAGATTTTGTTATGATTTCTAATTTAGTAATTGTGTGTATTTTGCTAAACAGCATGAGTAACTTGTCTGACGTCCTTCAGAATTTAAATCTCTATCCAGTAAGAATAGAGGTTTCCAGAGATTTCAATAGGTATCTACCAGACATAGAAGAACCTATAGAATTCAACGCTTCACATCTCGAGAAACCCAAGCCTAAGAAAATGGAAATTGGGGAAAGTTCTAGGCAAATTGAGGGGTTACTATCTCAGGAAGAACTAGATTTTATAATGGCAACCGATGATACTATTGAGCCTATTAATGAAAATGATTTTATTCATTCTCTTGAAACACAACTACCAATGAATTTAGAACCAGCTATTCCAAACCCTTCAATCCACTCGCAAATAGACGAATGGATGAATAATGAAATACTGTTACAAAACCATCCCTATAAGCTTTTTCCTAAGTTCAATTCAGAACCTTTACCAAATCCACCAATGAATAACGAGAATATGATTGAACTTCACCACTTTGGTAAAGAATTAATAGATGCTGGGAATAGGATCCAAGAGATTTTGGGACAGATCTCCTGGAAATACGATGAAAAGGAACGCCGTTACTAGAATACCACCTGACAAAGGATAGGGGATTATGAAACTGTGGTTGTGTAATAGTAATAGTAAAATCAGTATGTGTAAAATAAATAATAAAACGGTTGTATATAGAAGCATGATATAATCTATAAAACAAATAAAGTATTAGAAAATTTACAATTTTGTTGTATATTCGTTTACGTGATTATGTGCAAATTAATTGTGACCTTGGATTATTTCTTTTATATTAATTATTTATCTATAAATTAGATATCAGATGGAAAACGCTAATAATGAACCAGTTAATGAGGTTAATCAATCTGAGCAACAACCAGGGGATCAATTTATGACTAGGCAGGATATAGAAAATATCGTTGCTCAAGGGATAGCCAACGCTATTCTAGAAATAGTTGCTCAAGGGATAGCCAATACTATTCCAGCAATCGTTGCTGCTGTTAAAAATCCAATCGAACCTCAACAAATCGTTCCTAGTAAACGTATTTCTGAAGATAACTTCAGTAATAGTATAAACAGAGGCAGTAATCATGTTAATCATGATAATGAACCACGGCAAGCTCCGCTCCCTAAGAAAAGGAAAATTGCAACGCCTGGTTGCACTTACAAAGAATTTCTTGCTTGTAAACCCACTGAGTTTGCAGGCAATGAAGGAGCGACTGCGGCACTGCGTTGGTTAGAGAAAACCGAGGCAGTAATTGCCATAAGTAAATGTGCTCAGGATGATCAGGTCATGTACGCGTCAAATCTTTTCAAAGAAGTGGCGCTAGAATGGTGGAATACGGTGTTACAAGCAAAAGGAAGAAGGATGGCATATGCTATGAACTGGGAAGAATTTAAGAGCTTTGTAGAAAGAAAATTCTGTCCCTAGTATGAAAAGGAACAAATGACAAATAAGTTTCTAACCCATCGGATGGTGGATGTAGATTGTCGAGGGTATACTTCGACATTCTTCGAGTATGCTCGAGTTGTACCAACACTGGCTTCGCCAGAGCCGGTACTTATTTCTCGTTATATTTGGGGATTAATTTCCGAAATCCGTAATATCGTCAAGGCTGTGAAACCTCGCACGATTGATGATGCAGTGGATTTAGCCAATACTCTGACTGACGAGCTAGTCCGGACAAGAGAAGAAAATAGAAGGAAGGAAGTAGCCCAAAAGATTACCCAAGAATTCCATCCGGGTAACCATAACAATTTCAAGAGAAAAGAAAATGGGCAATCTACCACTAATCCATTTTGCAACTTTTGCAAAAGGAAGCATTTTGGAAGATGCAAAGGATATTGCAATTTTTGCAAAATTCCGGGGCATCAAGAAGAAGACTGCAGGAGGAAGAAATTTTCAGTCTGCTACAACTGTGGAGAAGCTGGACATCTTAGGCCAGATTGTCCAAAACTAAACAAACCATCTGACAGTAAAGCCAAACCGGCAGAAGGAGCAAAAAGGAATGCGAGAGCCTTTCAGCTGACTACTCAAGAAGCCGAGATGATTCCAGATGTGATAGCCGGTACGTTCTTAGCTTACAACGTTTACACAAAAGTATTATTTGACTCTGGTGCAAACCAAAGTTTTATAAATACTTTACTCTGCCAAACTCTTAACTTATCGTTAACCAGCATTAGATAAATTTCTACAGTAGAAACGGCAGATGGGAATTTAGTTAAAATAAATAAGGTTCTGCAAAATGTAGAAATAGAACTTTTAAGTCATAAATTTCATGCAACCATATTGGTTGAATTCGATGTTATGTTAGGAATGAATTGATTAGTAAACAACTATGCTCGAATTCTTTGTGATAAGAATTCCATAGAAATTCAAACAACCACCAGAGAAGTAATTGTGATTACAGGAGATAAACCACGTAAGCCTATGAAGTTCATATCAGTAATAAAAGTTGCTAATTATGAACGAAAAACAAGGAATAGTATATATGATTTCAGTAATCATTAATACTAAAGGTAAAGAACTTAAGGAAATTCCTGTAGCCTCAGAGTACTCAGATGTATTCCCAGAAGAGTTACCAGGGTTACCATCAGATAGAGAAGTAGAATTTAGGATTCATCTAAAAATATCAATAGCAAAGGCACCTTATCGGTTAGCACAATGTTGTTTGTTAAGAAAAAGGATGGTTCGATGAGAATGTGTATTGATTATAGGAAATTGAATAAAGTTACAATTAAGAATCAATACCCATTACCTAGAAATGATGATCTATTTTGATCAATTCCAGGGAACTAGATAATTTTCTAAGATCAACTTATGTTCCGGATATCATCAATTGAAAATACAAAAGGAAGACATACCTAAAACTGCTTTCAGGAATAGGTATGATCATTACTAGTTTACAGTCATGCCCTTCGGATTAACAAATGCACCTGTTGTATTCATGGACATGATGAATAGGATCTGTAAACCATATTTGGATAAATTTGTAATTATCTTTATCGACGATATACTTATTTATTCCAAAAGTCAGAAAGAACATTGTCAGCACTTGCATGCACTCTTAACTTTGTTAAGAAAAGAAAAGCTGTACGCCAAATTCTCGAAGTGTGAATTTTGGTTACAAGAAATGCAATTCTTAGGACATATGGTGAATCATGAAGGTATTCACGTAGATCCTGCTAAGATAGCAGCAATTACCAAATGGAAGATTACTCAATCCGCAATGGAAATTAGGAGTTTTATAGGTTTAGCCGGATACTATAGACGGTTTATTAAGGATTTTTCCAAGATAGTCGTACCATTGACTAAGTTGACCTGTAAAGCCACTAAGTTTGAATGGGGACATAAGCAAGAAGAAGCTTTTAAGATTTTAAAGCATCGATTGACGAATGCTCCAATTTTAGCATTACCCGAAGGAACAGAAGATTTTGAAGTATATTGTGATGCTTCAAAATTAGGATTCGGATGTGTGTTGATGCAACGCAAGAAGGTAATTGCGTATGCCTCCCGGCAGTTGAGAAAGCACGAGGAGAATTATACAACTCATGACTTAGAATTAGGAGCCATAATTTTTGCCCTTAAGATTTGGAGACATTATCTGTATGGAAGTAAGTTTACTGTCTATACGGATCATAAGAATTTAAGATATATTTTTGGGCAAAAAGAATTAAACATGAGACAAAGGAAATACGACTATGATATTCAGTATCACTAAGGAAAGGCTGAAGACGGCTAGAGACCACCAGAAGAGTTATACAGATAATAGAGGAAAGCCGTTGGAGTTCGAGTTGGAGACAAAATGTCATTGAAAGTATCTCCTTAGAAACGAGTTGTTAAATTCGGAAAGAAAGGAAAGCTAAGTCCAAAGTACGTAGGACCATTTCTAGTAATCCAACGTATAGGACCAGTTGCTTATCGTTTACAACTATTAGGAGAGTTTACTGAAATACATGATATATTTCATGTATTCCACATCAAGAAATGTCTATCAGACATATCTTTGGTAGTACCTCTCCAAGATATAAAGGTAAACGAAAAATTAATAGAGAAACCTCTTCAGATAAAAGATAGAAAGATCAAAACACAAACGGCTAGTATTAGTTCAAGTAAAGTGGAATTCAAAAACAAGGACCCTAATACACTTGGGAACTAGAATTAGAAAAGAAGCAAAAGTATCCTCAATTATTCCAGTAAATCTCAAGGACGAGATTTTTATTAAGGTGGGGAGAATGTAACAACTCTCATCAAAAAGTCATAATTATTATTTTAATTGACCAATAGGAAACCCTAATTGAGAAACCCAAGTGATTCTGAGCAAACCCTAAAATTTTCGGAACAATCAGGATCAGGGCCCCTAAAACTCAGGGGGGGTATTTCCTAGTTAACGATTATCTTTATAAGTTATTATAAAAATCGAATTTAATCGAAACGTCGACTCACCTGCACTCCAAACACACGTGGCAAGAAAATAAGAAAAGTGTATTCCTTACGGACCGTAAGGAATATTTGTTACGGTCCGTAACAAATAGCAAAATTGGTGTATAAATAGCAGGCTTTGGGACTGGCTTCTGTGCGTTCGTTCGACGATAAAATTCGACTCTGGCACGGAGTTATCGTCCAAATACTCACAATTAACACCCACAAATCACTAATTAGTATAGCGGGGTGCTGCAGAACAGGGTATTAACTTGATCGCTATTACGATTCAACGTCCGATCGATTATAACTATCCAACGATTGTTTAAGTGCCGCTCAAATTGAGTTTATACTTTGTTATTCATTGTGATTTCGACTTGAATGTTTGAGTGCTGTTCGAAATCGGACTATACTCTGTCATTCGTTGTGAATCCGCTGAATTGTTAAGTATTGCACTTGTAAATCGTTGTGAGGGTTTAATCTCGTGAATTGTCGTAACTGCTGTATTAGTTACTAACCTGTTTGTGTGTGTATTGTTATTTAAATTAGGATAATCAAGGCTAATCAGTAGGCTTATACTCTGCTCGTTAAATCTACAATGTGAGTCATTCTCTTTTTATCAACTATTTTACAATACCTCAAATTATTTTCAAAGGTTATAATTACAGGGACTAAGTCGTGGATATCTTGAATTACTGGTTAGTGGGGTATTGTGCACATTACTAATTTTCTCCCAGTTAGGTTCACTGACCTACTCGGGATAATCACTGTTAGGTTCATTGACCTACAGGGATAATCATCACTATTTAGGTTCATTGATCTAATAGTGGTATGACCATCGTCACCATTGTGACATAGAGCCAGATAAAGATAAGATAGAAGCCATTGTAATCGCTCTTATGCTGTAATTAATAACTATGCATCATTATGCAAAATAGAATGATTCACTCAGTATTTCCCGCTGACAAAACCTTTTTCAAACATGTTTCAGGTGATCTGTTATGATCTAGGAAAAGTGCCATAAAGCACTACAAGCTCAAGGAAGTGGCTCAGTATAAAATAAAGAAACATGTTTTAAGAAATAAAGATTTCCCAGTGAAATCACTTTATTGTAAATTATGGGATTTATCCCTATATTATAGATAAATGAGCAGTTTTAATATTAATCGATCCTGTTTAAACAGACTTCCTCTGTCACCTAATTAGATACCACGGGATTTCCTGCCTCGCGGCTCTGGACCGGGTCAAACCGGGGCCGAGGGCCGTGACAATACATAAACTATGAGTTGGAACCAAATGATTGTATCTTGGCTATTTGTTTCTTTTATTATTTTAGTTTCTTTTTCTTTATTTTTAATTTACTAAAAATCTTTTCTCAAAATTTGGTTAGATTATACGTTGACGATATTCCGGTACTAAAAGCTCTTGTGTCCTTGGACGACCTCGATATCTTACCATCACTATACTACGCCAATGATTGGTGCACTTGCCCTAACGTGTTGTAGAGAGTGATAGTGTTATATTGTGTTTTATAAAGTTAAAGGATACCCACTTGCATCACGTCACTTTCCCTTCGAAGCAAGATAGTTGTTAAGTTGATTAAAAAATGTCGGGGTTTGGAACAAACCCGAAACAAATTCCTACAATAATACATATCAAAACCCATATTAACATACTATCAACATATATTGTTTACTAAAGTAACATGCGTTCATTGATCCTTGTATAACTTTTCAAAGTAAAATTGCATAGCTTACCTCAGAAAAGGGTTCTTGAGTTTGAGGCTGCGCACCCAACACATTCGAGGGCATATTGAAAGACGGTTTATGCCCAATCCCCCATATCCATCCCCGCCGATCACCCAACACACTCTGAAACGTGGCAACCTCATTCGGCGGTTCTCAACCGCCGTCAACGGTAGCTCTATAATCTGCACCATGTCCATATAAACTAAATTTTCATACATTCACTTATTATTCACGTGCACAATTACAATTGGTTTAAACTATCACAAAAGATACACGTTACACATATTAAGCTATGATTGTGAATTATCACCTTAATTTAAGTCCCAACACATTCGTGGACATCTATGAGTTTGACCATATTCATAGACAAACATGCTAACACCCTGTTTTTTTTTTTTTTTTTTACTTCGGATCATATTCATGGGTTACTTGATATCGCATTCTAACCATGTTAGACAACTCTGGGGTCTCTACATATGTGTGTGGAAAACTCATTTTCATGCTTTAAAAAAATTCTACTAGCATGTTTCAACAACACATTTTTAGTATCAAAGGGCCACAACTTAAAAAGAGAAGTGCACAAAAGATTGAAATCAAAAGATGGTTAATCAATAGACGGTTCAACGGTGCCAGGTTCGACGAGTCAGATACACATACCTATGAACATTCAAGATACATTGAATCAATTGATGAACAAGTTGTTTTATGAACAACCAATGATCAAATAAATACAAATTTATAAGAAACATTATTTTTTTATTTATAACTTAAAACTTTGTAAAAATAAAGTTTTATTAAAAAAAACCCCTCCAAAAATATTCCGTGTGCAGATACTTTGAAATTTCAAAACAACAATTAAAAGCTATCTTATTTTTTATTTTTTATTTTTTTTTTGGGGGGGGGGGGGGGGGAGGTTGTAAATGAGACTCGTGGTTTCGGTGGGAGAGATCTCAAGAAAAATGTGCTCGCATCCAACCTTCTCTAAATCCGTTTAGTGAGATTTTAATGAGTATGTTTGTTTATTACATTTAGTGTTCAAAATCGGCATAATCCATTAATCATTTTCTGTAATTTTGTTTTTTATCCTTTTTTTAACGGCCAACAAATCCTTTAAATTTGCTACCGACGAAATTCACTACATTATGATACACTTCCCTTTGAACCGGGGAAAACCCTTACCTAGGGCCAAAGCCCGTGAACATTCGTCTGAAGGCAGGACAATGCAGTGAGATAAAACTCGCTCAATTCCAGTATCAAACTAGCGATCGCCGCCACCGAAACTAAATGGTGAGGACCGGAATCGAACATGTGTCACTTAAAACACCAGCTCTCTCTCTCCCTCACAAGCTACCACTCTACCACCAACTCATTGGCTTTTTTTATGCTATTAAATAAATAGTCAATATACTTAAAGTTTGCAACTAAAAATAACTACTTTTAACTGTTTTTATATTAAATACCATCACTAACAAATAATATTTCCATTTGTCCACTATATATGACCTTTAAAAAAATTGGTATTTAACGGTTGAAGAAGACGCACCGAACCAGAGGAATGAACAACAGTTTGTCAGACTGCAATAACAAAAAGCATTTGATCTCACATTTCCGTACTATCCCTAAACCCTAACCGTCACCGATCTCAACAATGGCGGTTCAATCGCACCTTCTGCTCGATTTCAGACCTCCGATTTGAAATGCAGCCTGTTAATTCATCATCACCACCATTGTTACCGTTGATTCCAATCGCTTTTAATCATGGAAGCTTAATTCTTCAAGGTTTCGAGATTTTTAGGTTTTCGTTCTTCGGTTCGATTCTGTTTTCTCACGGCGGAGCCGCCGGCGGTAGCGGTGGTGGTATGGATTTGTCGAAGGTCGGTGAGAAGTTTCGTAGTTCAGTCCGTTCCGCCAGATCCGTAGGGTTTCGTTCTTTTACGCTCGATCGACCTGAGGTAATTGAAATGTTTTAGTGATTGTTGATACACATTTGTTATGTAACTCCCTAGTTTAGTATTGTGTTATAGGAACTCAACGTTAAGCGAATAGTTAGTGAAGCGTTTGACGAGAAGTTCCTTTACGTTCGTTCGTTTGCTAAATGAACGAAAGTGAACAAATGTCGCTTTCGTTCGATTGCGGTCGTGAATGTTTGGTAATATGTTCATGGTCGTTTTTTTTTTGTTTAGTATAGCGCTTGTTGTAGCGCGCTAAGTAGCGTATATGTCATCCCTGTAGCTCAAATGTATAGTAACGAAACCTTATGGATGTTTTAAAAAAGGGTAGATGCACGGTACCCCCGACCGCGGAAGTGATCCCACCTCCCAAGCTAGCGACCCGACAACGCTGTCTGGCGGAGAAACCCCTACCAACTCGAGGGGAATTGAAGAGCCTGGGGTTACCAGGTTTCGAACCCGTGACCTCACAGGGTCCTCGAGCCGGATTAAAGTGGGGGTCGGTGGCCACTGGGCTGACACCCAATGGTAGTGAAATACATAAGGCGGTTACATAACTGTCTTGTGTTATAGCCTATAGGAACTGATCTGTTTCTGGGGAGAGTAGCTTAGAGTAATTGGTTTTAATGATTGTGTAGTGTAGTGTAACATATGTAAAGTATTTGAGCTACTTATTCATTTTGTTGAAATTTCAATGTATGCATTTGAAAGTTGACACCACTGATATCCTTAGTTGTGTGCAGCATCCCTGTAGTTTTATTTCGTAGGTGATTCCATGTTATGATGAACAATGGACGCATTCTTATTATAACCGATATTATGTTGAGGACTGTAAGAACCGCATAAACCACATGATTTAATGATTTGATGAGATAGTGGGGTAGACGATTATATAAATAACCGCTCTATGTGTTACACTTAAAACAAAACGTACAAGTGCTTTATGCCATTCTTGCAGTACTCAACATAATATTGGTTCTGAAATGAATACCCCTCTGTGTAGATGGTGGGTAGTTACACAACTTAGGTTGGCAAGCCATATAACAGAGAAAGAAACAAATCACTATCGAGTGGTGTATTCTGGGAATGCTAAGATGTTAGAGTGTATAAATCATCTGATTAATTTACCTTGTAATGACTAATGATGTAACATACCGTGGGTTAATAAAGAAAATCAAACATGCACTGATTCTGTAGTAGAGCTATAAAGACTTTGGATGTTCGAAAAGCGTAGAAGCATTGAAAATATTAATTGCTGCAACATTACATTCAACAACTTTGGTCATTAATATAGTGACTTGATAAAAAGTTTATGTTAATGTTTAACATGCCTTTACAATATAATTATATGAAAAATATTTATTGCAGATTCCAGCGCGGGCTGCAACTGCAGCAACTATAGCCCGTGCACTTGCTTCAATCCCTCCCAATCATAGACAAAGTCTTTCTTCAAGTTCTGAAGAACTGAGTTCAATATACGGAAGCACTTCTAGAGCTCAAGTAGTGGAGGAGCTTGAAGAAGAATTTTATGAAGAGGTTTAACATTTCTGAGATTTGTAAATTTACATTTCTGAAATATAACACCCTTACTGAAAAAAAAAGGTAGTTATGTAGTTTTTGTAATAGCGTACACCTCATTTTGTAATTAATATCGGTGATATATCACCGATATATCAGTTATTGGTCCCCATGTAAAACATCGGTACCGATATCATCGGCGATATTTGACCGATTTTCCCGATATGAGTACCTTTCTTCTTAGCTCTACCATTCGTCTTTCTTCTTATTGCTGCTATTAGTGTCTTAAGTCTTAATTGTTAATTGTTAGTGTTAAATGTTAGTGTTTTAAGTCTTAATCAGTTCCTACTTGCTACAATTGTTAGTGTTTCACAAGTTGAAAAAGGTTACTTTGTTAATGGTAGGAGAGTATACTGAATTCTTGGTGTTAAATTGCTATATACATAAATTATATAAATTTTGCATGATATTAAAACTACCGATATCCCACCGCGATAACCAATATCTCAAATATCGGTCCTTGACCAATATCCGATTTTTTACCGCATTAACTGCTTAGGTCCCTAGCTCACCGAAGGTAGTTTGTATAAAAGGGTTATTACCGTTTGATTATTTCTATTTTTGTATGTGTTTGTATACTTACTCGTTTGTTTATCTTTAGTTTGGTAGTCAGTAAAGAACGTGCGTCAAACTATATATTTATGAATTTTGCTTTTTATATGAGCATGTGAACAATGCATTATCCCATATTATATATATGTTTGGCATCCACTTAACAGCTTCTGAATTTATGTGTGTAGATGTTTGATCCTGTTCGGCACACTTTAGAGAATCTTTCGTCTGAAGAAAACGAGCTCACATATTTTGAAAAGAAGGTAATATCATTATTTATTTCATCCATGTAATGGAAGCTGTCAAGGGGCTCGTTACTGTTTGGAAAATTAAATATTCTGTTTATTTTTTAGTTTTATGTTATTTGCAGGCTGCTGTTAGGTTATTACAGCTGGACAAAGTAACAGAAATTTTGTCTCACCAAGTAATGGATCACCATGAAGTAATGGGTAAGTTTAATATTCAACTTCCATTGTGTATATAACATTAGTACGCAATTCTTTATTCTCTTTAATGTTCTTGCAAGTCGCAATATTTTGGTAGCAATTATCTTTTACACATTCTGTCATAGATCAGAACAGCATGCTAATAGCCTTTTTGTTTCTCAGTGAAAGGAATGCATTTGGTAAAGGAGCTGGAGAAAGACATGAAGATTGCAAACATCATTTGCATGGTAAGCAGGTGATGATGTTCACATTTATTTGCCTTAATCTGATTTGGTTGAGCCATAAGCTTAAGGACACTAGAATAAGTCTAGCTTTATAATGAAGTATGCGATTAAGGTATTATGCTCTTTTAACTCACAAGTCATCATTGATGTACACTTGTACTTGCAGAATGGACGAAGACACTTAACTTCTTCAAGGAATGAAGTATCAAGGGATCTTATTGTAAACACAAATTCTAGAAGGAAACAAGCTCTTCTGGTATTGCCCATCCTGTTAAGACCCTTAACATTTATTTGGTTAGGAATCTTGTGATGCAGTTAATATTGGTGATATAGTTATCGGTCCCCATGTAAAATATCGGTGTCAAATATCTATCAGAATATCGGTACCGATATTATCGGTGATATTGACCAATATTAGACCGATATATCACCGATTTTCCTGATATTAGCACCTTTCTTTTTAGTTTTACCATTCGTTTTTCTTCTTATTGCTGCTATTAGTGTTTTAAGTCTTAATTGTTAATTGTTAGTGTTTTAAGTCTTAATCAGTTCCTACTTGCTACAATTGTTAGTGTTTTGCAAGTTGCAAAAGGTTAATTTGTATGATAGGAGAGTATCCTGAACTGTTAGTGTTAAATTACTATATATGAATTCTGCATGAAATTAAAATTACCAATATCCCACCGTGATAACCTATATCTCAAATATCGGTCCTTGACCGATATCCAATTTTCTACCGCATTAACTGCATAGTTGATAAAGCTAGATTTCGGAGAAGTGACAAAGTGATACGCAACTTTGGCTGTTACAGTGGTGTTCCTAGGTTCTATGCATTGTGTTGTATATTAGCATAAATTAGTTGTTGAGTAGAAATTTTACAAAGCAAAAGCTGTTATCTGGTTTATCTGAGTCAATTTATGTTAAAACATTGCTTCGCATCTAACCATACTGACCAGCTAGTAATTTACTTTTTTTTAAACAATATACATTCAACTGATATTAGCATATCTAGAAATGGAATATTTTAAGATGACTAACTGTATAACCACATCCTTAAAAATGCAGGACATACTCCCAGTGTTAACAGAGCTTCGCCGTGCACAAGACATGCAAGTAGCACTTGAAACCCATGTCACTGAAGGGAACTTTTTTAAGGTCTTAAACTGATTTCTATATTTTTTTCCAATTTATTAATTATTTTCCTTTGTGTCAAATATTTTTTTAATTCATATTTCTATGCAAAACTGGGTCACTGTACAGGCATTCCAGGTCTTGCCTGAGTATCTTCAACTTCTAGATGGTTTCTCAGGGCTTTTGGTCATACAAGAGATGAGTCGTGGTGTGGAGGTAAGAATTTTAATCAATTGAACATTACTTGTGATCATTTTTTCAGAAAAAAAATGTTGACTTCTAAAGGGATTGTATAGTGAAGAACTGAAGATGGCCATTTTGCACTTGCATGCCATATTTACATATAAAGGTGGCAAAACCTATAAAATGTCAGATTTACAAAAATGACCAGATATTTTAAGAGTAGTAGCTTCCACATGGTTTACATGAAAAATGGTTGCCTTTTTGCAAACACAACTAACATAAACATATTTAAATTACACTATTTAACGACAAGAGGCGAATAAATACTGCAAGTTAACCTACATTCAACTTTTACTCCAAGAAAAAAAAGTAGAAGGTTTACAATAGAGTAAAATGCCATTTTCGTCCCTGAGGTTTGGCCAGTTTTGCGACTTTCATGTAAGGGTTTGTTTTTTCGCATTTGGATTCAAAAGGTTTGAAATCTTGCCATTTTCATCCAGCTCGTTAACTCTATCCATTTTTCTTTTCCATCTTTTTTGTTAACTTTACGGGCAATTCGGGCTTTTTTCTGGGGTACTCGGTCTTTTTACATAAAGTGAAAAAGACCATCGCCCTATAAGTTAACAAAAACAAAGAAGTACCCTGACTTAACGGAGAAAATGGATGGAGTTAACGAGCCAGATGAAAATGGCAAGATTTCAAACCTTTTGGATCCAGATGCGGAAAAACAAACCTTTGGACGAAAGTCGCAAAACTGGCCAACCTCAGGGACGAAAATGGCATTTTACTCTTTAGAATAATATGTTGAGTTGTGTTTATTTGCGATGCATAATCATTATTCAACCACTTTCATGAAGTTTAACAATTAAGAGGTAAGCTAATCAATATACTAGAGGGATATCTGTGTTATACAGCAGATAATCACCTCCCTTTTCACTTCCTTATATAATTGGTTCAAATCAACGATAATCTCCCTCACTTTCCGAATATTATTAGATCAAGTTGAAAATAGCTTTGGACGGCCTAGATTACATGGGCATGATCAACATAGTGTTTGACTGCCTAGCTTCGAACTCTTAGTTTTAAGAGGTGTGAAAGTGAATACCTGCATGCTTTGTCGTTTTATATTGATATCGCACCAGTACACTTGTTGATGTTCAGTAGGGGTGTTCTTCGGGTTATTTTTTTTCGGGTTGTTGGGTTTTTGGCTGGGAAAAAGTGACCCGATAACTGACCCATTTAAAGTTCGAGTTGACCGGGTTCGGGTTAGTGCGGGTCGGGTTGTTCAGTTTTCGGGTTTAGATATAAAATGAAAATAAATGTATATTTTACAAAATATCATCAAAATTCATATTGCTACTAAAACAATATCATCAAAATTCAAAAATCATCTGGTAATATAATATTATAATGTTCAAAAGTCTAAAAACTTAATGTTCCAAACACTAAAGACTCCAAACCAAAACACATCTATGAAAAAGACAATAAATGTTCAGGTTTTTTTCGTGTTTCGGGTTGGGTTGTTCAGGTTTTTGGCTGGGAAAAAGTGACCCGATAACCGACCCATAGAAGGTTCGGGTTGATTGGGTTCAGGGTTTTCGGGTATTCTCTAATTCGGGTTCGGGTGGCTTTGAATTCGGGTTAGGTTTCGGATACAAATGGACAGCCCTAATGTTCAACTAGTTTAAAACAAAGAAAATATGAATATTGTCTATGCAGATCTGGCTGGGAAAGGCTCTACAGAAATTGGATTCACTTTTACTGGGAGTGTGCAGAGACTTCAAAGAAACAAGCTTCTTAACCGTGAGACATTAATTTATCGGTTTACGTTTCCTTTTCTTTTTTCTGGAGTCCAAATGATAACTGAATTTCCTTATATAATCATATATCGTGTACTGCCTTCTTTTTTCTACATGGAGTTTCATGAGATTATATTTAATAATTCATATTGTGTCTTGCAAGTGCTACCAATTTGAAGTGTTTGGTTTTGTGCTAGTCATTTTATATTGGTATGTACTAGTATATTCATGGATCGCAAATAATACGTCCTTTGTAGTTTAATTTTAGATTGTACAAATTACAAACATCACTTTCTTGGTACTGAATGTACTTTCAATTTGTATGTTTTTTTGGCACATGTTGTGATGCTTACAGGTGGTTGATGCTTATGCATTAATTGGTGATGTTTCTGGTCTTGCTGAAAAGATACAAAGCTTCTTTATGCAAGAAGTTATATCAGAAACCCATGTGGTGCTCAAGAATATTGTGCTACAGGTACATGTATTATTACTAAATGCGTAATAAAGTATCTGATTTTAATTATTCAATATCAAATTATGAGTTTCAGAATGCACATTCAAACTCCCTTAATTGCTATAACCATCTTATTTCTATTTAGCTAACACGGCAATGATGAATGTTGCAGGATCTAGAAACTGATGAAGTTCAAAACACTAGGTAGCATTACTATGCATTTGTAACCAGTTCTTTGGTATGCCTAAAGCTTCCTTTGTATTACAAATTTGTTATTAAGCTATAATCTTCGTGTTTGCATATTAGGCTTACATATAGTGATCTATGCACACGCGTACCTGAACCCAAGTTTAGAGAGTGTTTGTTGGCAACACTATCTGTCCTCTTCAACTCGATGTGCTTGTATCATGCAATCATGAGTTTCAATTCAGATCATAAGGTATTATTCATAGGCTTATCACTTTCTTGGAAGTTGGTACCTGGTAACTATACCATACTGATCATTTTTGGTACCGGTAACCATTTTTTTGGTTTTTCGGGACCAGTACCGGTTCGGTACAATGCCAGTATTTTAGTTGATTTACTTTCGAATACCGGTACCATACTCTACCATACCGATTATTTTCGGTACCAGTACCCATTATTGTTGTTTTTCTTGTTGCTGTTTTTCGGGACTGGTACTGGTACTGGTACCGATTCGGTACCACTTCAAGGCCCAACCCTCTTAGATGCATTAGTGTGGTGGTTGTAAGTGATTAAAATAGGCTGTTTACTAGAGATCAGAGGCCGCGATTTCAACTGTTTATTTATGAATGAGACGATTTGGGTTGTGCTTTATTTTAGACGGGTCAAATAAACAAATTTAGCTAGGAAGGGGAATAAGTCAAACATGTTGAAAGCGGAAAGCCTAAAGTCTATTTTAAATTTTAATGCATAAAACCTCCTAAATTGTTCCATGAAAAGATTTAGACTATTGTTGTATAAACGTCTTTTTGTTTTTATCATAAAAATTGGACAAGAAGGTGTTAGCAAATCAACACAACGCGACCCTTTTTAACCCTCACTAAAAATGCCGTTTTAACCCAAATCAGGCTAGCCCGCCCATCTATCTGCTGTAATAGTTTCCCATAGAGATTACAATGTTAGGTATCAAATACTAGAGGGGCTATATTGTAATTGTTTCATAGTCTAGGGTGTTAGTTGCTAGTTGAGTTGTGTACTTAAACAAGGATTGAACGTAATGAAGGTAGCTATCGATGATATGTCTCTTTTATTTCTGTCACAGGTTTCCTTGTGCCATTTTTCACCTGCTGTGCATGAAGAATCTGAAGGCAATGTTTCCTCTAAGCATGTCCAACATGCTGACTCATCATCACAAAATGGTTCTCTGTCTGAGCCCGTGGGCCAAGGGCCCAATTCAGCTTCAGCACAAGAACCTACAACACCTGCCACCTCATTTTCTGATCCTTCGGGTTCAGAACCGAGAGATGATGGGACTGCGGCTTCAAGCAGTGGGTCCTCTTGGTTTCAGCTTAGAAGTGACGCAACAACGTTTGTTTCACAAACATTACAGAGGGGTCGTAGGAATCTTTGGCAACTTGCAACAAGCCGTCTTTCTGTATTGCTTTCGTCTGATGCTGTTGGTTCTACTAGCATTCATCAGTTTTTAAAAATTTATGTTGATCTCAATGTTTTCATCTTGGCTGGTGAAGCTTTCTGTGGGGCTGAAGCTGCCGAATTTAGGCTCAAAGTGAAAGCTATTTGTGAAAATTACTATGCTTCCTTTCACCGCCAAAATATATATGTAAGTTATCATATATGTTCTTGGTCTCTCTCTATAAGGTGGTAAGTTCGAGTGTTCGGCCCCTTTACTTATAAATGGGTAGAATTGGGTTGCATTTCTCTTAAATGGGTCATATTTTTTTTAGCTAAAATAGGGGAACAGGTCCAATGAGCTGAACGGGTTAAACAGGTAGAAATTTGCCCAAAATCCATTATTAGTACATACAACCTTCTTACCGGTTTTATTAAAAGATTTATATTATTATTGTAACGATATTGTTTTGGTAATCATAGTTAACACGTTAGTTACGTCTACATGAATTTAAAAGACGAATAAAAGAAATATATGCGGCTCAACCCAACCCAACCCGACCCAGCCCGGCCCAGTCAGTTTCAACACATATCAAAACTGTTCCGTTTTGACGGTTTACCCAAAGCGCACAACTTGGTTTTAAATTGCATGATGCGCTCCAATGCGTTTTGATCCCAAAAGCCGGTGTGCAACGCGTGTTGCGCGCGCATCACGTATACGAGGCATTTGTCATTTAAAAAATTGTTTCTAGATAATATTTTAATTTGTTAACTTTAAACACTAAAATTTTAGAGATTAAATAAATAAATACAAAAAATAGCTCTAGTACGATCAAAAAAGTTCAATATAACCCAAATAAGCCTTAAACTCTTATGTGTACAAGTAGTCTATGCAAAAGGTACAAGTAATCTATGTAGGAACTCACTTAACAACTTCATCAGTCCATAGTGGTCAATTTCAAAAAAATGTGTGCATCAGGAGCGCATTATGCAATTTAGAGCGCATCATCCTCGCATCATGTAATCGCAGTGCATTGCGCATTATGCGCTCCTGATGCGCGCATTTTAAAACCAAGCTGCACAACTTGGGCATCTTGCCACCTATTCTCTCGAACAGTGCATATCAATTTTCCTCAAACATGTGAATATTGTATTTCAGGCACTAAAACTGGTTTTGGAAAAAGAAAGTTGGTTTACAATTCCACCCGAGACAATCCAGGTAGTTAGTTTTTCCGGTCTTGTTGGTGACGGGGTTGCATTGGTTATCCAATCCGCTTCAAGAGAGTTGCAGTCTCAAAAATCAGATCTGGTGAAAATTAGCCCCAAACAGACTGGATTTTCCGATTGGATTAATAGTGGAAATCCATTTTGTCCGAAAATTGCTTCAAAGGAATATGATGATCCTTCTACATATGAAGAAACCAATGAAAGTTACAATGAAGCATGTTACAAAAACAAGTCATCACTTAATAGTAACGGTCGTGTTGATCCTGAAGATGAAGATGAAGATCTTCTTGCAGATTTTATTGATGAGGATAGCCAATTACCGAGCCGGATATCTAAGCCCAACCATTCAAGAAATCACTCTTCATCATGGAGTATTGAAGAGATGGAAGCGCACACAGGATCTTCAATATGTGCCCTTAGGTTAATTATACCCCCATAGGGCTGTAATTGAGCCGAGCCAGGCTAGGCTCGAGCTCGAACTTAAATGATCTAGCTCGGCTCGGCTTGATTGTTTTTTTGAGCTGAAAAGTCAAGCTCGAGCTCGGCTCGTAAATACTTCGAGCCAAAAGGATCCAACTCATTAATTTTTTTACACATATTGGTAGCATAAAAAACAAAAATAAAAAAATATACATATATACACACACACGCATACATACGAGCCATTGAGTAGAGGCATGAGTCGAGCCATGAGCTGAGCACCCTGGCTTGATTACAAAACGAGTTGGCTCGGCTCAGCTCGAAACAAAACGAGCTTTTTTCAAGCGAGCCTCAAGCTTTTTGAACACCCTATACCCCCAGACTCTTTGATATAGTAGAATTTGGTAAGAGATCAATATGGGTTTGGGTTGATATGGGTCACTTTTTTATGGGCTGAAAAGGGCCAGGTCGGGTTGGGTTGATTTGCAAACACTTTTTGTCCATTTTTTGAATATGATTACAAAGGCGTTATTGTTACAATAATAATCCAACTCTAATCAAAACGGTTTAGGAGGTTGTATGCATTGAAAAGAGACTTTGGGTGACTCTCAACCTTTTGACCCGTTTCCCTTTCGGATGAGCTTTTTAAATTGATCCGTTCAAGATAAAAACACAACCCACAACGACCAATTCATAAGTAATTGGGTTGAAATTGCCACCTTTAATATTACCAAGTGTTACGAGTTCCCTTTACTAAATGTTGTGATTTATGTGCAATAGGTTGATGGATAAATATGCAAGACTAATGCAAAGATTAGACATAATTAACATTGAGTTTGTCAAGGTACGTGACATAGTAATATGTTTTCATTATTCCCATACAAGTATATTTTGCCTTCACACAACTTTACCTAAGCCAATCACTTCTTACAGGGTATATCCCAATTTTTTGGGATATTTTTTCATTTTGTTTTTGAAAGCTTTGGTCAGCAGAACACCAACCCTGGCGGTAAAGGATTGAACGACGCTCTTGGTTGTGAGTTCTCTAGTTTCTCAATGCTTATTTTCTCTTTGTTTACTTATGATTGAAGATTTATTTACTTTGTGGTGCTCAGATCAGCTGAAAACAGCTTTAACCAGAATACGGCAGGATTGCGGTCAATGGGTCAAATCCTCATCTCCATTTTCTTCATCTTTATCTACACCCTTGAATATGCCGTTATCTCATACTGACAACAGGCTAAACGGTATACCCAGTTCAAATCTTAGTCATGTGAGCAGCACGTCTTTCGGCCTCAAGGTATATTGCTGCATGCCATTTTCATTTGCTGACATCAGCTTATTTTTCTTTAATGTTGAACTAGGGGTGTGCACGGTTTGGTTCGGTTTTGTGGTAAAACCGAAATCGTAATCGAAATGTTCGTTTTCGGTTTTAGCAACGATTCGGTTCGGTTTTTGGAACAAAATTACGTGAGGCTCATAAATAAAAAGTATAATCCAAGATATAGTAATTTTTCTTAGATGTTTAAATTTAAGTCAGTATGTTTAACCTTTTTAATTAATATCGTTCACATAAATCTAACTTCTAATCTATTTTTATGTTTCTCCAAAGTTTTTATTAAGACATTTTCTTTTATAATACTTTGAAAATCATTTAATTTTTATGTTAGATTTTGTTATTTCTTGTAGGCAATGGATAAATCATTTCAAAGATAAATAAACATGTTAATGTTTTTATTATAAATACTTAACATTCAAGAATAAAACTAATAAATCGTAAATCAATATGTAACAAACATTAAAAATGACTTTTTAGGTTATTCAGTTCGGTTTGGTTTTTTCTTCGGTTTTTTTGTGCGATTTGGTTAAATCGGTTTTTTGCTCACCCTTATGTTGAACTGAAGCCTTGCATTTAGTTAGAAAGGTGAGTGATAATAGATAAAATATAATGGCACGTAATATTTTATACGGTTATGATGCAGGAAAGATGTACAGGAGCTGACACATTATCTCTTGTTGCACGATTATTGCAAAATTCCAAGGCACATCTTCATTCAGTTCTTCTGCAGAACAATGCAGCAATTGTTGACGACTTCTATGCGCATTTGGTATACTTCAGCTATTTAATTAAACACAAACTAAAATTTTTCTAAACGTTCAACTTTTATCAGGTTGGCTCAGTCCCAGATCTTGTAGAACAAATTCATAGAATAACTGCAAGATTACTTCTTCACATTAGCGGGTAAGATACAACATGTGCACTAGTTGGATGCATTTTATTTTTGATGAGATTAACAGCAATATTCTATCATTTGGTTTCTCCAGAAAGATACGAGTAATGTACACGGATAGTCCATGTTGTTTACCAAAATTTTGGATTTGGTCCCTAGCTTTCCAAAAGTACACATATGGTCTCTGTGGTTTGCACTTTGTAACGCATTTAGTCCCCAGCTTTTTCCAGAAGTACATGGATGGTCCATGTTTCGACATGTGCCTTTAGATTTGTTAGCTGGGGTCTAACTGCATTACGAAGTGCAAACCACAGGGAGCATCCATGTACTTTTAGAAAGTTAGGGACTAAATCTAAAATTTTGGTAAACCACAGGGACCATCCTCGTACTTTACTCAGAAAAATATTTGTAATATATGGGGGCATCAAGACTCCTTTTTATGTTGTAGAACGTTGTTCATTGGCTGTCGTGAACTTTTGTGTCACTCAAACATCTTGACGTTTTTTGGTTTCATAGAGAACCAAGATAAATCACAGAATTTGAATTGTTATGATTATTTGATTAAATTGAAATACAAAACATAAAGTCCTATATGTAGGACACTACAGAAAAAGGAAACAAATAAATAATAAAGAACACGTCATCATCATCATCATCATCATACTCAGTATATCCCACCAATAGCAAAGCTAAGGTAGGGTCTGAGGAGGGTGAGATGTAGACAGCCTTACCTCTACCCCATAGGAATAGAGAGGCTGCTTCCAATGAGACCCCCGGCTCGATTGTAGTTTTGCATCAAGCCTTGGACATAAGGCACATAACACTCGGCAAATAATAAAGAACACGTAATCAATCTAATTATTTGATTTCCTATAATTTATCCAGTAATTCATCACTGTCTATCAAACCATGACCGCTAATATTCCATTTGTTTCTTATAATGTTAAAAATGGGCAGGTTGAGTAGTGGGTCAAAACGTGCCGGGTGGTCAGTTTTTGGTTGACCCAAAACACTTCTTGTCCAAAATTTTAACTTTCTGTAAATGATTTACATGTCGATTATGATTACAAAAATTATATTTTCCCAAAAACAATAGAACTTTTTGAGAAAGATGATTTAGCATGAAAATACACTTCAGGTGACTTTTTGACCCATTTTACCTGTTACTTGTAAACTTTTTTTAGAGTAAAATGCCATTTTTGTCTGGCTTGTTAACTCCATCCATTTTTTCTCCGTTAAGTCAGGGGTATTTCTGTCTCTTTGTTAACTTAAAGCGCTATTCGGTCTTTTTTAGGGGTATTCGGTCTTTTTACATAAAGTGAAAAAGACCGAATTGCCCTTTAAGTTAATATAAAAGACGGAAATACCCCTGACTTAACAGAGAAAAATTGATAGAGTTAACGAGCCGGATGAAAATTGCAAGATTTCAAACCTTTTTGATCCAGATACAGAAAAACAAACCTTTGGATGAAAGTCGCAACATTGGCCAAACCTCAGGGACAAAAATGGCATTTTACTCATAATTTTCTTTTTTAAGTTACACACTTGACCCAATGGAGATAAACATGACCCAGATTGACCCATTTGTAAATATATGGGTGAAAATTGCAGGTATGCTGATCGAATTGCGAATGCTAAATGGGAAGTTAAAGAGCTAGGAATGGAACATAACGGGTGATTATGATTTGCATCTACATCAATAAGAATATCAAATGTTATTCTCTATTTATACTACTTTGCTAAAGATGTTTGTAAATTTTTTTAACAACCCTTCTTTGGGCATCTTCTCCATGGTTAATAGGTATGTTGATCTGTTATTGGGAGAATTTAAGCATTACAAGACGAGGCTCGCTCATGGAGGCATTCGACAGGAGGTAAAGTCAAGTCCAAGAATCAATAACGAACAAACACATTATCTATAGTAAAACTCACTTTATTATAATCAAGGAAAATATAAATAAAAAAACCTCAATTACTATACTCTTAGGCGTGTAAATGAACCAAATGAACACAAACATATAATCAAACACATTTTTTTGTTCATGTTCGTTTATTAAGAAAATGGTCGTATTCGTGTTCGTTTATTTAAAACCTAAACGAACAGTTCAGAACATAAACAAACAAACTTAACCGAACATAGTTTAACAAACAATAAACAACACAAATGAACATAATTGAACAAACATAAATAAACATGATTGACTAAAAATAAATGATCATAAAGTAATTTTTGTATAAATTAGTGATTAGTTATGATAAATTGCATTGGAAAACCCGTTGTTATTACTAGAAAGCCCAATTACCAATTATTATATTTATATCATCATCATCATCATACTCAGTAAATCCCACCAATAGCAAAGCTAAGGTAGGGTCTGAGGAGGGTAAGATGTAGACAACCTTACCTCTATCCCGTAGGAATAGAGAGGCTGCTTCCAGTGAGACCCCCAACTCGATAGTAGTTTTGCATCAAGTCTTGGACATAAGGCACATAACACTCAACAATTGGGACAACTACCGATTAGTGCATGTACCCCCTTGTCTTTCGGCTATCAACGCCACCACATGACGCATGATTAACCATCCCCCTCTTTTAACGTTATTTTCACGAAATTGGTAAAATAACGTTAAAATTAGTGCACTTTCACTTTTGCCCCCCGAGCGCCCACACATATATACATTATTATATTTATTTAATTAGTAGAAAGTTTCCTTTATGTTTAATATGTATATAAATATAACTACTTATGTATTTAAATTGAAACGAACATAAACAAATGTAAATAAACGAACATAAATGAAGGAATCAACGAACAAAACGTGTGTTCATGTTCGTTCATTTATTAAATAAACGAACTTCCCTCTGAACAAGTTCACCAACAGTTCATGAACGTTCGGTTCGTTTACAGGCCGAAATACTCTCATACGAAACCCTAACTCGGTAACGTATATTTATAGTGTTAACCCAACTTGGCTAACAAGAAAACCACTAACCCCAAAAACACCCCATAGGGCCGCTACGGCCACGCAGCTTGGATGTTCGGGTTGGGCCACCGGCTTGGGCCCGAAGTCTTAAACTGGGCCAACATAAAGTCCAGGATCATGTTTTCTCAATTATATATTGTTTCCCATTTCTTATTTTTGCATCTATTAAATTAACTTGTTTAGAAACTATTTCTGCAACCCCAGGTGCAAGATACATTAATAGGGTATGGACTTGAAAATCTTTCTGAAACCATTGTCGACGGCTTATCACGAGTGAAGAGGTGTACTGATGAGGGTCGAGCTCTAATGTCATTGGATTTTCAGGTTTCCCCTAAATTTAAACTGCATTGATTATGCTTAGAGATGGAACATGGGTGGGTTGGTAACGGGTCAAAGTGAGTTTGGATCCAGCACTCCAGGTGGGTAGATTTTACCAGTCGGTTGGGCTGACCCGAAACAATTTTGTCAATTTTTTACAACATTCTTTATAACTAATTAACTACATTACATGTTACGTGCATACATTTAATTATTAATATAACAAAAGAGGGTGTCTTAGGAATATTACCTAAAACACAACCTCTACTTTTTTTTCCATATTTACAACAATGCCATACAAGGTTTTTTCTGTTTTTGTGTTTTCAACCCTTCAACTTTAGCATTGCCACTTATACCCTCTCAGCTTTCTAAAAACTTTGTAAAGTGTCATTTTGACCCCCCCCGCGGCGAGTTTTACATGCTTATTTCTTTGTGCGTGGGTCAAATATAAAAAGCATTTATGCTTGTTTTTATGTACTTTTTTGGTTGGTCTACGTTTTTTTCGGAAACGAGTCGGGTAGACAGTACGCTTCGTTATAAAACCAAGTTGGTTTACATTTCGATGTAAATTTTCTCGGTAATGAGTCAGGTCAAATATAATACGTTTCCGTGCTTATTTTCATGTGCGTTTTCAGTTGGTCTAAGTTTTGACGTAAATTTTGTTCGAAAACGAGTCGGGTCAAAAATTTGACGGTATAAGTTTGAGTTGCTTTAAGTTTCGATGCCGCCGCAACTCGCGGCGGGTCAAAATGCTAGTTACAAATAAAACTACCTAGTGTGTTTGGTAGACTTTCGATCCATTTGGCCCTTTACTCTTTTTAGCTAAAAAATTGAATGTACCTATTTGTTAGAGATATAGATATTTCCTGCATCAACTCATACCCAATTTACGGATCAAAACTGTCACCTCTAACTATGCTTGCTGATTTTGTTTATATATTTATGTATTTGGTATGTTGAAAATGATGGGGGTTTTTTATGTTGATTCAGGTTTTGATAACTGGCCTGCAGCATGTTCTGACTATTAATGTAAAGCCGAAGTTACTACGAGTTGAAACTTTCATCAAGGTAACTAACCATAGACTAAATTAATTTACAGTCTACAATCTCTTATCCAAAGTTTATCCAAATACATGTTTTTTTATTTGGGAACAATTTGTTATTCCTTTAACAGGCGTTTTATCTTCCAGAAACCGAATACGTTCATTGGGCTCGTGCTCATCCCGTAAGATACTTTTTTTTCCGCTTTTGCTTTTACTTTTACGTACTGCACTCGCTACTATAACACTACCAAGAAAAACAACTTAAATTATGGGGCGAGTTCAATATATAACCAGTATTAAGTGAAGAACAACGAGAACCGCAATAAGCACATGTACGTACTGCTCCTATGTAGTGGGAGAGAAGAATTGGCAAACATGTGGTTACATGAGTGTTGTATGTATTATATTTAAACAATTGGTACAGGTGTTTATGTGGTTCTCAGGGTTCTCTACTTAAAACTGGTTCTCTTTTGAACGTCCCTCGTGTGACAATGGAATTCGAATCACACAAATCACGTAACTACTTATTTACATCTCAGGAATACACAAAAAGCCAAATTATGGGGCTAATCAACCTTGTGGCCACCATGAAAGGTTGGAAAAGGAAAACCAAACTGGAAGTGCTAGAAAAAATAGCGTCAGCTTCAACTTTATACAACAACAACCATACCCAGTAAATCTCACAAATAGCAAAGCTACTCATAGGGTGTGGGGAGGGTGGGATGTAGACAGACCTTGCCTCTATCCCTAGGGATAGAGAGACTACTTCCAGAAGAGACCCTCGGCTCCTCAGCTTCAACTTTATAGTTTTCTTTTTAAAGTTTTTTTAAATACATTACATTTTACCCGGTCATCGATATTTTTCAACCATCAACCTAGTGAATCATACGTCTACTGGACATATATATATTGAGGTTAGTTTCAGAAACGCTTCGTTTTTGTTTGCGTTTGTAATTTATTTTTATGTTATATATGGTGTGTTAATTGAACTCTCAAACTAAGTAGTAAGTATACGACAGCCAAAACCGAAAACATCGTAATACAAAAGAAACGAAATTATATCTTCACGTGACGTAAAACGTAGGTAAAATGAAACGCAAGCTTATACTACAAGCTGACATAAAGTGTATATAAACACGAATTCATAAAGAAAACTTTAATTATAGATCCAAATAAAAAGGACAAAATCCGTAGGTCCAAAAATATATATAATTCTCCCTTAAAAAATGTGATGGAAATTAAAGTGGCAATTATGTAAATATCTTGAAAATGAGTGCTTCTTTGCCTACTGTAGCCAAGAAGCTACTCAAAATGTTATTATACAAGCAGCAAAAGATCAAAATATATAATTGTTTCTAAAGGGCTAAAACTCATAGATGTACATCATAACAAAACTACATATCTATATATATCAAATATACCACTTTCTGAGTCTAATATAATCAATAAGATCCGCTGATGTATGTCTACTTTAAATCACTTGGCTCAAAGTCTGATCGAAAGGAGAAGATTTGATAAGGGATGTCATTTAGTACGATCTTACTGATCATGTTATTGTCTTGTTGTTTCAACCTGTAGAATAAGAGCGTCTCACAATCGACCATAACGCTTGTATGCGAATCATATAAGGCCTTGAGTCTCTCCCTTTCGCTATTGCTTTCAACAGCAACATCAACTTCTTTCTCCCACAATTTATCCTTCTTAGAAACCCAAATGTCCCAATAACCATTTGCATTTGGTGGCTTGCAAGCCAACCCCAATTTTCCGCCATACTTTACAAGTTCGGTTGGTGTCCTTGATTCATCATACGGAACAGGAGACGAAAAGACTTCCCATATTTCAGAATCCGCGTCGAATTTTAAGATGTTATTATTTGTTAACAACATGTATATGGAACCGCTCTTTGTGACTGGTTGCGGGTTCGTCAAGAAAACACAGTCACCCAATGCTACATGCTTAAGTGATCGCCATTTCCATGTCATCGAGTCGAATATTTCACAACGATACGCCATGTGGAACTTTCTCCACCGTCTCAAAGCACTACAACAAATTAGAAAGGAAAAAAAAACGTAAGTCACGTAGTAGTGCACATTCTGTTATACACAGTAAAAAAACAAGAATGAAAAACAATTAGTCACATTCTTGAAGCACCAACCATTCATAAAACATAAGTTTTAACGATCTTGTATATATATATAGAGAGAGAGAGTGTACTATAGAGCAAAATTTATATATATATATATATAGACTTACCGGCATTCAGAAAATCTGATGATCTTGTAATGTAGCGGCTTCAAACCCATCACCACAATCGCAAACTTCTGATCCGTATGATTTCCTTTGGGCCTCGGCAATGCCAAAACCTGTTTAGTTGTAGGTTTACAAACATGGTACGAATATCTCCTGCAATTCATAGGGTCTTGAATCTTGAACACCATGATTCCTTGCTCGGATGTCGCAAGAATTTGAGCATTATAGGGTAGAAAACCGAGATCAAGAGTGTTGGATTCGGGTGACGGTGCAAACTGTTTGATGTTCATCCAACCTCTTCTCATATTTTGTATGAGAAAACCGGATACGATCTTGTTTCGTTTCTTGTATAAATCGAGAAGATACGACTCGTATGTGAGCGCATTGAGTTCTTTGCTCGCGCAACGCATGATGCCGAGAGTTTTTAACGAAGCTCGTGACATTATCTCCATGATCATCTCAGAAGAAAGCTCTGAATCCATTCCAGCAAATTAGGGTTTAACAACCTTATACGAAGAAGATTGTTGTGGTTTAAGTGGTATGTAAATATGAATGGCGCATGAATATGCATGTCATCGACTCTCTTATATATTGGGGAATAATTGAGGCCTTGTGGGCCAAGTAATTTAAGTTGTTTTAAATTTTGTATATACACGGTTAAAATATATGTCTGTTTCCTTTTGAAATTTGAGCATCTTTTATACGTATATTATTAGTTTTAATTTTCTTTTTTAGTTTTGAACTTTGAATGCAAGTTACTACCTTAATTTGTTGTAAATATACGTAGACACAGTTTGAGATAATGATGAGAAATATATGATAAGATCTTACACTGGATTAGAGTCAATGGAGAATATTATAAGAGAAAGATTTCGGATATAATCAGGATATAAAAAGTTATAGTTTACAAATACTAATTTATATTTGTATTAAATGCATAACTTGATAATTGATAATATAACAAATAAGTATTAATTATATTATATTATAGAGTAAAATGCACGGATAGTCCCTGTGGTTTTGCAAAGTTTCAGCTATAGTCCCCAGATTTTGGAAATTACACTCATAGTCCCTGTGGTTTGACAGTTTGTTACGCTGATAGTCCCTGGAGTGGATGTGGGTTAGTTTTCTCAGTTAAGTCCATGTGAAATTACAAAATTACCCTTGCTTTTATTATATTCATCAACATCATCATCATTCAACAGATCTATGTATCTCTTCATCAGCTAGGCCACCACTACCGGAAGTCATACGATTATCGACAACATCACCACCACCCAACAATCGCCAACCTCGTTATGTCTACCTTTTCATACGAATCAAGAAATCTCATCATCAATTTGTGCTTGAACTCAGCACAGAAAGTATAATTTCAGGTAAATCTCACATACCCATTTCACCACTCTCAAAGCCCTTCAAAACCCAGATGGATTTTCCCATTGTTTGACAAATCAAGAAAAACCCACAAATCTTTAACCCCAACTTGATCATAAATCCTATAAAAATCACACCTTTATGAACAGGATATTCACAAAAATGTTATAGCTAAAGTGAGAGTAGCAATGGTAGGAATTATATTTACTTGAGAAACGATGTTAGATACAAAACTACAATATATTGTGAAATTAAACTCGCATCAGAGTTGAGATAAGCTGAAAGGATGATTTTGTGAAAAAACATAATAAAAGAGAAAAAGGAGTAGGAGAATTACTTCTCCTCTGATAGTTCCTTCTCGAACAGTGTTTTGCTTTCAAGTTTTCTTTGTCATTTTTATTTTTATTTTTTATACACATCTCCCCATCCCACTTCCAGTTATAATAATTTCAGATGTGCAGAGTAAAGCATTGCAATATCTCTTTTTATATATCCATTAATTTAGTTAATTATCACATGGTATATGGAGGATCGAGTCGGCAACAACCATCTTGCCGGAGATCTATTGTAGCCTCAAATCTGAGCCAGATCTTCACATCGCCGCCGGAGAACAAGTTATTTAGAGAGAGAAGATGGGGATTTTGGGTTTATTTATATATTATATTTATTACTTTTTTTGAATTTTGAAGATGTGTTCTTAGAATTGGATTTTTGGATGAATGATTAATGTGTTCTTGCTAAGATGAGTGTCTGTTGAATGATGATGATAATGATGTTGATGAATATAATAAAAGCAAGGGTAATTTTGTAATTTCACATGGACTTAACTGAGAAAACTAACCCACATCCACTCCAGGGACTATCAGCGTAACAAACTGTCAAACTACAGGGACTATGAGTGTAATTTCCAAAATCTGGGGACTATAGCTGAAACTTTGCAAAACCACAGGGACTATCCGTGCATTTTACTCTATATTATATTATATTATTATATATACATTGGCGGAGGTATAGTATAAGGGGGACGGGCGCCCCGTTGTCGGCCATCTTTCACGCGTGGAACGGCATGGAACACCACCGCCGGTGGATGTTATCACGCATGGAACGAATTAAGCGTTAACGGTAAGGTGGTCTAGGTGGTGGTTGATGATTTGTAGTATGGTGCGACGGTGACGGGTCAGTTGTGGTGGGGCTATGTTTCGGTGGTGATCAGAGATGGTGATGGTTGTGTGGTGCGACAATGACGATGACGGTTTGGTGGGGTGGGTCGGCGATGATGGCCGTAATGTCATGGTGATGGTGTGGGTAGAAGAAATTGTAGAGAGGGACATGGGCGTACCCACATTAAGCTAAGGGTGGGCGGGCGCACCCCATGAAAAAATATTTTTTAGTGTTATTTTTCGCCGAAAATCCCGTCCGCACCCCTTGGAATTTTTTACCCGCACTCCTTGAAAATTTTCAACCGCCCCACTTAGAAAAAAATAATTATTAACCACTTATTCACTTAATTATTTAATCTAATCAAAGCCCAGTCTACAATCAATTTTTATTAACACAAGCCCAAACTCAACCTAAAGAAATTTGAACTAAATAAAATAACCCAAACACATCCACCCATTCCATTTCCAAATCCCGCCCCCAAAAAAACTCCCAGCGACTTGACGCCACTACTCACGACCTGGTGGCTTTTTTTACCAGAAAAACCAAAATTCCGGATAGACCGACCCATATTACGTCAGAATTCCAATATAGAACTAGTATGGTTTATTTATTTATTTATTTATTTTATTTTATGTGATGATTAGGAGAAAATATAGATGTGTAAGGGTTTAATCTTTTTATATTTTTTTGATTTTTTTGTTGTTCTAGACTTGTAGTTAAATGACTTTGTTGTTTTATTTATAGCTTTGCTTGTTTAAATGATTAGTTACAAGTAATCAACATTTAATATTAGGGCTTGAATGTTTAAAAATATAATTGAAAGTTATGGGCTAATGGCTATGGTTGAACATGATTGTTTATTTTGTTTAAGTGTTTAGTGTTGCTGTATGAACTAATGGAGCAAATTATATGTGTTAGGAACAATGAATAAGAATGTAATGAACTTATGGTGTGTTTAGTATCTTTAGATGATATTTTGGATATATTTAAAAAAAAAACCTGTAGGGCACAATTTTAAATGCGTTTGTAATTTGTAATGACGTTTGACGTGTTTTTGATGATTTGTAAATTTTAGTTTGATATTCTTTTGTCTTTACATGATCCGACCCGACCAGCTATGAACCGATATTTTTATACAGCTAGGGGTCTAAAATCTTTGAAAATATTCCGCACTCTCAGGAAAAAATTCCTAGGCCCGTCACTGAAGAGGGAGTCAATAAATTGATATATCGAATGTTAATTTTGGATAATAAAACGTTTCAGGTCGTGAATAAAGTATTGATGTTGTCGTCGATTATAAATAAATGATATTAACTTGTTTTTAGTATGAAATAGATAAATATGTGAACTTTTTTAGTATTCTAAAAGAGTAAATATGATATGATAACACTTCAAGAGGTAAAGACATGATTTGAATGAAATAGATAAATATGTGAACTTTTTTAGTATTCTAAAAGAGTAAATATGATATGATAACACTTCAAGAGGTAAAGACATGATTTGAATATTCAAATGAAGAAGCATCTTAAGTTTTAAAACACCAAACTAATTTGGTGATTAGTTTGGGGTTTGTGCCTTGACAAATAAGGTTAATATTCTTTGTCTCGTCCAAGCTGTGATGTGATGATCCTGCAAAACACTAAACACACCGTTAAACTCGTTACAAAGAGGGGAATAGAGGGGTTCTTCTCGTAACCACCATCTGGTGTGAGAATAAGTATATGCTTTGAGGATATAAGTGTGTGATTAAGAGTGAGAAAGCAAGGAAACATAATCCTTAAACCTGGAGGTGAAGATGATGGAGTGGTATGGAAGGAGATGGGCTGATGGGCCTTGGGCCTGTAGTCAACAACAAGGAATATCCATTTTGTCCCCACTGGCACGACCGTTGGTGCTTCTGGACGAGAGGGAAGCTGACGCACGCTAAATGGATCCACGTGGCCTGACCGTTGTCCTTGTTGTCTCGTCTGTCATCAGTGGCTAAGTGAAGATCGTGGAGCAGATGTCGGCGCACGTTGATTAGTGCCACGTATGCGTTCTTGTGTACCTGCTTGTCTCCTGTACGATTGTTAATCGTGGAACATGATCATATATAGCTTGTTGGACACTCATTGGTCCACTGCTCTGGCACTTGTAACTCTACTACTTGTCCTTGGATTACATGCGCTTCTGTCATGCGCGTGACCATCGGGGATATCCCGTGTAGCCAGCGCAAGGTCCAGGAAATGGGGGTTTTCATCCAAGGAGCCAAGTGTGAAATCTGGTCTTGTGTTTACCCTGACCCCGCGCGCGACGTAGGTTACACTTGATTGGCCGGCGCGAGGTTGGGAAAGCTACCAAATTAGTCTAACAAGAGTATGGTCCCGCGCGCGACCTGAATTGTCGGCGCAGGATTTGGGACCATACCCCTTCAGATAGAGTAGTTGAAAATTGGAAATGACCGTAAAAAGACCTGAGTTTAAGCATTCGATAGAGTAGTTGAAATGACCGTTTTTCGGAATAAGACGACACAAGTAAAATAAAGAAAAAGATAAAGTCTTTGGGATATTTTTAGATTAAAAATCGAGCTCCTTGTAATAATATAGGATGAAATGATTAGTGTAAATTTGAGTTGTAATTTGTGTTTGTTTTGTGCTCTAGCAATTTGCTGGTAGCGTTTCTTGGAATGAAAGTTGCCGTTCAAAAAAATATCTTTCGTACATTGGTGGGCTAATTTAAGAAAATAAAACCAATCATAGGGTAAAGATACATGACAGACTAATCTTTTTTATTATTATGAGAACTAAGTGTGAGATAATTATCTGTTGGAATTTAATATCGAAAATTTTATTACATCCAATTAACAAATGGAGACATCGTATAAAACTTCAAACTAATCATCAATTTAATTAATATATAAAAAGCTTTGGGTGCTACAGCTTGATCCGTTCCCACAGGAGGACCAATACAAGGGTCTGGTATCACATCAGAATAATATCATCAAAGAAACAACTTTTATATGTTATATAGTATATTTAATACTCATATTTTGTGTAAATAATACAAGTATCCAGCCTCGAATGACAAATACATTTCCAAAAGAGTTAAACGTCATTTTAGTCCCTGTGGTTCGGGTTATTTTGGCTGTTTAGTCCAAATAGTTTTAAACAATGCCATTTTAGTCCACTAGGTTAACTTCATCTATTTTTTTTTTTTTTTGTTAATGAGAAGGGCAATTTGGTCATTTTATATGTAATTCTGTTAATTAGAAGGGTAATTTAGTCATATAAATGATTGAATTGTCCTTCTCGTTAACAGAAAAAATGGATGAAGTAAACCCAGTGGACTAAAATGGCAATGTTTGAAACTGTTCGGACTAAAACAGCAATGCTTGAAACTATTTGGACTAAAATAACAACGTTTCAAACCTTTGGACTAAACTACCAAAATGGTCAAACCATATGGACTAAAATGACATTCAACTCTTTTCAAAAAGTAACACCAATAACAAACTATGAGCCCGTCGCTTCGCTTGTTTTGCAAAGTAGATATAACGATCATATATAGTAAAGCTTTGTAATGTGTTGGTGATTTTAGTGTCATCAATTCATTTAGATAATTGGGATTTACTTAATATCGATATGAGTTAAAAAGGTGTAGAGTGCACGCTCATTCAAAACTAATATAGTTCTCCAGCTTTGGGCAAAAGTGAGGTCAACTGGGTCGCACCCCTTTAGGGGGTCCAAGAAGTAGCGGCAAAAATCGATTAGCAGAGTTCAATATCCCAATTTAAATCGGAGATAATCAAACGGCTAACACAAACTGAATTTGTAAATCCAAACGTTTTTAAAAACGACTTGAGGTAAAAAAAACGACCACAAGATCAGCCTTCTTCCCAATCAATGCCGTCATCATCATCCTCTTCATCACCTGACAGTTCGGCTGCTTCAACATTCAAGTCCACCTTGAAAGTCTCGCCTGCAGATGGTCAAACAGTTCAGATTATATAATTCAGCTAAACAGGGAATGAACCGAATGAATCCAAAAAGTGAAAATAGTTGAAGACTATTTTTCAATCCATACAACCTTCTAGATCATTTTATTCAAAAAAAAATATAATGCTACTGTGTTAGGATTGTTTTTGCGAGCATAGCTTTTACCTAACTTATGCAGATAACAACGTAACCTTACATACATAATCACACAACTTTTACAGGCACCACACCAAACGACTCAAAAAATTATTTTTTCAAGCATAGTCATATCATCATCATGATCATCACTCAGTAAATCCCACCATTAGCAAAGCTAAGGGAGGGTCTGAGGAGGGTAAGATGTAGACAGCCTTACCTCTACTCCGTAGGAATAGAGATGTTGCTTCCAATGAGACCACGGCTCGATAGTAGTTTTGTATCAAGCCTTGGACACGAGGCGCATAACACTCAACAATCGGAACAAAGGCCGATTTGTGCATGTACCCCTTGTCTTTCGGCTATCAACGCCACCACAGGATGCATGATTTGTCGTCCGCCACTTTTAACGTTATTTTCACGAAATTAGTAAAATAACGTTAAAATTAGTGCAATTCACTTTTGCCCCCTGAGGGCCCACACATATATACATTATACGAGCACACCGCAAGTAGGGTGTTTTAAGTATAGTCATACTGTATTCAAATTAAGTAGAATAAAATGCTCGATTTTCATGGTATATTTTTAAAAATATTATGATTAAGTACGTAGAAGTTGCGCGTGTCTTAAAAATGGTGGAGCCTATGCAGTTAACATCGGTGATATATCGGTTATCGGTCCCATGTAAAATATCGGTGTCAAATATTGGTACCGATATCGGCGATATTAACCGATATTTGACAGATATAACCAATATATCACTAATTGTTAGTGTTAAATTGCTAAATATATAGATTCTGCATGATATTAAAATTACCAATATCTCACCCAGATAACCTATATCTCAAATATCGACCCATGTCCGATATTTTACTGCATTAACTGCATAGGGTGAAGCTAGATAAAAAGTCAACAATTATGACTTTTCTTTTTTTGCCCAAATTTTCCAGCTATTTACAGAATTGCCACTGCCTCCATCCTCGTCACTCATTTGTTTTGATCAAGGGTCAAATTTCGCACCATTCTTATTTTCCTATTTGATCAGGGTCCTACAAACATATATATACATACACACACAAATTACCTGCAGTGGGAGTATCTTCCCATTCAACATCTTCTCCATCATCATCACGTTGTCGTTTTCTAGAACTTGACGGGTCAACATCCGTTAGGATGCTATTGGTTGACAGATCTTGCTCCCTCTTGGTGGCTTCCTCTTGTTCTTTTTGCCTCTGAAGTATAGCAGCATAATATGCTTTCACGTACTCATCCTACAAGAGATCAATGAGCATACGAGTGAGATTGTAAGAGCAAAGCCAGAAGTGGTTAGATGGCCAGGTAGATTAACTAGTCAAAATAGATTGGCTTTTAACGGGTCATTTATGAGTACGGGTCGGGTTGACAAAAATTGACCTGTCGCGCGTTGCGACGGCGTCGAAACTTAAAGTAACCCGAATTTATATCGTCAAACATTTGACCTGACTCGTTTCCGAACAAAATTTAGGACAAACGTAGACCAACTGAAAATGGACATAAAAATACGCATGAAAACGTATTAGATTTGACCTGAATCATTATCGAGAAAAATTTACTTTAAATATTTGACCTGACGCGTTGCGGCGGCGTTGAAACGTAAAGTAACTCGAATTTATACCGCCTAGTGAAAACGTATTATTTATGACCCGACTCGTTTCCTAACAAAATTTATGTCGACAGGTAGACCAACCGAAAACGAACATAAAAATAAGCACGCACCCTCAAATATAATAAAGTGTAAGGGTAAATAATTAAAACTGACTCGTTTCCTAACAAAACTTATGTCAACACGTAGACCAACCGAAAACAAACATAAAAATAACATGAACCCTCAAATATAATAGAGTAAATAATTAAAACTGAAAAACGAAACCTAAATTAAGTTGAGGAGCTATACATGTCACTAGTCATTACCAAAGTTAAGAGGCCATATGATACATTTATTAAAAATCAGGGGGTGTAAATACAAATTATGCACTAAAAGACAAAAAACCTTGATGCGCTAAAAAGTGTTAATAGCATTATTGTAAATTTTACAAAGAAAAACAATTAAAAAAAGTGGTTGTCTTAGCCACTATTGCTAGGACACCCTATTTTATTATATTTAATAATGTCAGTTAGGATTGCAAGAATCAATATTATTACAACCATACAAATCTTTGGAAAAAAAAAATTTGAAGATTGTATGTATTAATACCACGCTTTGAACAACTGTCAACTTGTTTAATACGTTCACCTTTTAGCTCATTCTTTTGTTCAACCCATTGGAGATAAAAGACAACCCCAGTCGACCGTTTTTGATGTAAATGGGTAACAATTTCCACCTCCACGCAGAACATACAAATAGGGGTGCAAACGAGCCGAGCCACTCGAGATCAGCTCAAAAAAAAAAGCTTGAACAAGCCGAGCTTAAACGAGCACTGAGCTCGTCTAGGCTCGTTTGCACCCCTACAGTATACAAACACGGTAAAAGGATTATAAATCTGATTGTTTAACTAACCTGAAGATTCTTTGCATCGTCCTCTTGACTTATCGACTTCTTCTCATCTTTCATATCCATAGATGCTGAAGTTCCCTCCATGTTCGATTCTTGTTTTACAACCCCGCGTTGCTCATTTGTAAGATTCATCCCTTCTTTAATCATCCATGGAGGCAGAACTTTCATCGGTGCGTTTTCAGATTTTATTTCTCCTTTCTCCTCAACACCAGAGAAAGCCACTTCAACCTGTAATGTATAATATACCGATTTTTCATTAAGGAATGATTCGTGATAACGTCGGTTACTATGTTTTTATTTTTATAGAAGAGTGTTATGATGAAACTATGACATCAGATATGCCCGCAACAATCCAATATTTTTTGGGGGTCAAGAAATGATTCAAGGTTCTAAACATTGTAGCACAAATCGTGAGATTGCATGTATGAATATATAGGGTAGGAGTTGGCTACAAAGTCCAAAACTCTTAAATAGTGTAGGGTAAATTGCATTTTGTCCTTTAAGTTTCATCAAATTTTCATGCGTTGTCCTTTAACTAACAAAATTACAACGGATGTCCTTTATGTTTTAGATTCTTTACAACAGATGCTCTTTATGTTTTAATTTCTTTACCGCCGATGTCCTTATTTTTGTAATTTTTTAGGGAGAAAGGACACCGCCTGTAAAAAAAATTAGAACATAAAGGACATCCACTGTAATTTCGTTAGTTAAAAGACAGTGCCTGAAATGTTGCTGAAACTTAAAGAACGTAAAATGCAATTTACCCAAAAGTGTAAGAAGTCTATGTAGACATTGCGTTTTAAATATTAGACATGGTGTTAGATTCTTCTGTCATGGTATTACATAGAAAAACACAAAACGTATAACAAATTAAAACACAATGGAATGTATCATAAGCATGAAAATTAAAACACACTGGCAAGAAAATTAATCAGTGTGTTTTAGATTTCATGCCTAAAAAACATTTAATTGTGTTTTAAATTGTTACTCTTGGTGTTTTTCTATATAACATCATGGCAAAAGAATCTAAAACATTATGCATAAATTTAAAACACAATGCCTACATAGACTTCTCACACCTTATATATATAGGGGAGGGTTATCTTGAGAACGCTAAATATTGTGAGAACCGTGAAAGCGAACAAAAAAACTGTGAATACTTGGTCAAATTCAAAAAAAAAAATTTACGCTTACCATTATTATTCGAATACAAAAGAAGAAATTAAATTTACACGTTTAAAGTTACATGTATTTGTATTGTAAAGGAAAATTGGTTTTTAATAAACCAACCTTTGCCCCATTGGTAAATAATAATGCTACCTACAGATTTGGTAGTTAATAATCCTACGTTTCAATATGTTGGTACTCAATAGACCTCCGTTAGTTTTTTTTAACTGAAGTTAGTTTTTAAGTTTTATTTATTACACAAACAGTCCCTATAGTTATAATTTACTAGTTTTAAGTTTTATTTATTACACAAACAGTCCCTGTAGTTATAAAAAAAAATCATAAAAATAAAAAAAAAAATCTAAAAAATCATAAAAATTCAAAAAAAAATAAAAAAAAATTCTAAAAAAATAAAAATAAAATCATAAAAAATCATAAAAATTCTAAAAAAATCAAAAAAATTCTAAAAAAATCAAAAAAATCATAAAAAACCGTTTTCGACCCGGACCGTTTCGACCCGGACCGTTTCGACGCGAACCGTTTCGACGCGTACCGTTTCGACGCGTACCGTTTCGAACCGTACCGTTTCGACCCGGACCGTTTCGACGCGTACCGTTTCGACCCGAACCGTTTTCGACCCGTACCGTTTTCGACCCGTACCATTTCGACCCGTACCGTTTCGACGCGAACCGTTTCGACGCGAACCGTTTCGACGCGTACCGTTTCGACCCGGACCGTTTCGACCCGGACCGTTTCGACCCGTACCGTTTCGAACCGTACCGGTGGCGGTGCTGTGGTGGTGGTGGTGGCGGTGGTGGTGGTGGCGGGGCGGTGCGGTGGTGGTGGTGGCGGTGGCGGTGGCGGTGGTGGTGGCGGTGGTGGTGGCGGTGGTGGCGGTGGTGGTGGTGGCGGGTCGAGGCGGTGGTGGTGGTGGCGGGTCGAAACGGTCTGTGGTGGTGGTGGCGGTGCTGTGGTAGTGGTGGTGGTGGCGGTGCTGTGGTGGTGGTGGCGGTGCTGTGGTGGTGGCGGTGGTGGTGGTGGTGGCGGGTCGAAACGGTACGGGTCGAAACGGTCCGGGTCGAAACGGTACGCGTCGAAACGGTCCGGGTCGAAAATGGTTTTTTATGATTTTTTTGATTTTTTTAGAATTTTTTTGATTTTTTTAGAATTTTTATGATTTTTTTTTATTTTTTTTAGAATTTTTTTGATGTTTTTTGAATTTTTATGATTTTTTTGAATTTTTTTGAATTTTTAGATTTTTTTTTTATTTTTATGATTTTTTTTTATAACTACAGGGACTGTTTGTGTAATAAATAAAACTTAAAACTAGTTAATTATAACTACAGGGACTGTTTGTGTAATAAATAAAACTTAAAAACTAACTTCAGTTAAAAAAAACTAACGGAGGTCTATTGAGTACCAACATATTGAAACGTAGGATTATTAACTACCAAATCTGTAGGTAGCATTATTATTTACCAATGGGGCAAAGGTTGGTTTATTAAAAACCAATTTTCCTATTGTAAATAAAGAAAATTTACACATGTGTAAATTTGTTGTATTTACAAGTGTAAAAATTATTAAGAGTGGTTCTGAGAGGAAAGATGAATTATTTAAATACTAAATTCTTTTTTTTATGTCGTATTTTAATTTTAATTAGAATGAGGTTTGTATTAAAAAAAATATTTTTATTGGTTTTTTATTCGTTCTCAAGATAACTCTCCCCTATACACACACATATTTTGCACATATACATGTGTGTAGAGAGAGAGGCAGGCACCTTTGTCTCTCCAAGAAATGGCATAGGGGTTCCTCCCTGTCCCGATCTATTAGAATCATTGCCAATCGGATCAGAACTAGATGCACGCGCAACCACACTTGCTCTAAGTTCCCATGCTTGAAGAGTTCCGTAATCAGGGGCTTCTAAGTCTTTTACTCTGCTAAGCTGATCTGTCAAGGGTTTAAGTTCTGCCTGCATTTTTATCATCAATCAATTTTTTAATACATCAAAAAAAATAAAGATGGAGAACATAAATGTAACTACTAAATTGATTGTGTGTAACTATACTGTTGCTATTTAAAATATTAACTAAAAAAAGACATACATAAGTAAAGGATGGTTTGTGAAATGATATAAAATCTTTTAAATATTTTAATTTATCCATATATGGTTTTGCTGCGGTCGTATTAAACTGATTATTTGACTCCTAAATTGGATAACTAGAAGCAGATGGATCAAAATTCTATCAACGTTTCAGCCAACAATCCATCATGTTTCAACCAACAATCCATCAAATGATTCGTAAATTAATTAATTTAGAGTAAAATGCCATTTTCGTCCCTGAGGCTTGGCCAGTTTTGCAACTTTTGTCCAAAGGTTTGTTTTTCCGCATCCGGATCCAGAAGGTTTGAAATCTTGCCATTTTCATCCGACTCGTTAACTCCATCCATATGCTGACGTTAAGTCAGGGGTATTTACATCTTTTTTTATATTTTTTAGTGTGTGATATATACACACATATATATATACAAAACACAGGTAAAATGACGAATATATCCATGACTTAACGTTAGAAAATGGATGAAGCTAACGAGTCGGATGAAAATGGCAAGATTTTAAACCTTTTGGATCCCGTCATCCTGATACGGAAAAACAAACCTTCGGACGAAAGTCGCAAAATGACCAAACATCAGGGACAAAAATGGCATTTTACTCATTATTTGAACTTATATAATAGAAAAGATCCGGCACAATGATCTATTATGGGTAAAATCCATTCGAAACATTTTTTATGATCAAACTTCCATTATTATAATAAAAAGTACCTCCATTTTTTGAAGCAAATCCCTTAATTTCTCACGACGTCGTCTTCTTGCGTTATCATCACCGTCTCCAATATCTTGAGAAGCTAACTTGTCGCTCTCTGCAACCAACTCCGTGTTGCAACTTTCACAATGAAACGAATCATCTTCAAATGAGATCAATCGGATAGCATCCAACGCATTATATCTGTGACAATTACAAGAAAAAATACTTGACTTTGATTGATCATGCATCCTTTAAATATAGAAATAAACCAATAAAGACTAAACCTTTTCCCACATTTTGGGCATACATATTCCTGGACAGTGTTCTTGTTGTCGAGTTCATCTTTCAACTTTTTCTTCATTCGCTGCATTCTATACCTCACTACATCATGTATCTGCAAAAAGTGGGCACAATAGATGAGTTTCGGAAATATTTGAAGATAAAAGTTTTGATCAACTGAGTCTTTTATAGTTTTATAGATAACTAGAATTGTGAAAACTGATAAATCAGTATCAGGTATGTTATTCATCTGCTATCATTCTTATTGTTGCATAGAGAAAAATAGAAATAACACGCATAATTTTATCGTTACTATTGATATACATTAACAAATGATGTAGCTTCTTAGGAATAGTGTGGTGGTGCTAACATAGTAACATGCACCGCCACATGTCACATTCTCATTAGTCCCTGATTTCATTTTTTCTTTTTGCAATCTCAGATTTTTCCAGTCAGGTTTTCTTTGCCAATTTGAGTTGTTTCCGTTGCGCCCGCAACGCGGGTTTTGCCCCCACTTTATTAAAACTTTAGAATATATCACTTTGACACGCTCGACTTTATAATACGTATCGGTATAAGTTCGAGTTTGTCTACACTCTACACTTTATGTCGGGTTGTAGTATAAGTTTGTGTTTGTCTTTGCCTGCATTTTAAGTCACGTGACGGTATAAATTCACTTTTTTTTTCTTTAAGATTTTTACCGGTTTTGATGATCGTTTGCTTACTACTATATCTAGCA
The DNA here is from genome assembly GCA_030545235.1 of Helianthus tuberosus. NCBI lineage: Eukaryota > Viridiplantae > Streptophyta > Magnoliopsida > Asterales > Asteraceae > Helianthus > Helianthus tuberosus. Next base: position 20,736,683 of record CM060358.1, on the reverse strand, counting down.
CGGTTTTACCACCCCACAACGCGGGGGTTAAATACTAGTTCTATTACGTTACAAAACTAAGCTTGGGAAAGGTTAGCATTTCCATTGGATATAGTGATAAACTTAGTGATAAACTTAGTGATGATCAGAATTGTCCAAAAGCTAGAAAATGTGTACACAATAACTAGCTTTCATAATGAAACTCCAACTGGGATAAGAACAAAAACGGCAGGTGAATATAGTGTTTTAGAGGGAGGAGAGAGAGCTATGCAGTTAATATCGCCAATATATCGGTCCCCTGGCGAGATATCGGTGCAAAATATCGGTACCGATATTATCGGCGATATTGACCGAAATATCACTGATTCCTTATATCAGTACCTTTCCTCTTAGATCTACCATTCGTCTTTCTTCTTCTTGCTACTATTAGTGTTTTAAGTCTTAATTGTTAAATGTTATGTCTTTTAAGTCTTAATCGGTTCCTACTTGCTACAATTGTTAGTGTTTTGCAAGTTGCAAAAGGTTAATTTGTTAACGGTAAGAGAGTATACTGAATTGTTAGTGTTAAATTGCTATATATATAAAAATTATGCATGATATAAAAATTACCGATATCCCACACGATAACCTATATCTCAAATATCGGTCCTTGACCGATATCCAATATTTTGCTGCATTAACTGCTTAGATATTTATGGAATATTATTAGTTTTAAATACAAAATGTATTTTTTTTGTTTTTTCCTCTAAATGCACTTTTTATATCTCAGGAAAGATAGTTCTTAGAGGGAGGAGAGAGTGAGCCTGAGAGAGAGAGAGAGATAGAGAGAGAGAGAGACCTGTGCATAGTCGAGACAACAATAAGAGTGAGTGTGCAGCTTAATCTTCTCTTCTCCATCTCTTCCAGGAAGATTATCAGCAGTGGCAGCAACTGCAGCGCTATACGCTTTTGCACCCTTGGCCGTCTGTAATAGATATATAGAAATAAATAAAATCAACATATTTCCTATAATAAAATCAAATAAGAAGGATTATGTACATTCCTACATAGAAAAAAATTATGAATTTGAAACAACTAACCTCTTTCCTATGATCCCTTGTCACTAGCTTTTCTTCTTCAAAAAACCGCAAAGTTCTCCGAAGTTGTTTTAAGTGCAACTTCAAATCTTTTGCTAAATCTTCTTCACGTACCCATTGTCGTCTACGATAACGGAACAAATTGCACAATCATAACAAAAGGAAATATAAGAAAACTATTTAAAGATTGCTAACATGATTGCATGTTTAAATTAATTTAAATTAAACAAAATAAAGATTCTTTCCTGCATACTTCAAATCATGTATTCGATTTGTGAAATTAACTTAATTGTATTTAATTCATAGGACCAATATTAATTTAGTATAGCAATTAATACGGTTATCAAATCTGATCAGTTACTAACTTCTAATGTCTTAATCACGTGTAATATAAAATCTTACATCGCCTTGTCATTTAGAAGAATGATGTATTCATATTGTTTTATTTCAACGCTTCGATGGCGAGATGTATTGATCTTTGGGTGCCTAATGGTACAAAGAGGGTAGGAAAAATCCAAACACGGCCTTGTGGGAGTTGAAAAATATTTCATATTAATTTTATGTATTGGAAAGCCGTCGTAAAAGTAAAACATAAAGGAAATAGTGTTATGAAACTGCAATAGTGCAATGCCGAACAAACTAAGTCATAAAAATCTAATCAATATACCGACAATTAGCTATTGTGGTTATCTGTTGACAAATTAGACTTCTTCCATGTTACAACTGAGTAGTTAACAACACAAAAGCAAGCCCAATGAACAAACATTTTAAAGCAAATAGAGTTTATGGTACGCCTTGAGGACTGTTATATGCAGCCAACTGTTCAGTTGAAAGTTGAAACTAAAGCCTATGTACACTGATTAGATGCTCCATCTCTTATGACAAATGCTTCATTTATGGCAAAAGAAAACACAGATTTCTAACTCCATTTAAAATAAAAATTCTTGGATACCCAAAGTATGAAAAGGGCAAAAGGCTACATAAGAATCACATAAAGTGGTAATAAGTGCCGTTTGCAGTTTTGCATTCCTCTTGAAGAAGTGTTATCCAAAGCTGCCCTTTAAAACTATCTTTAAATAAAAATAAAAAGGATAAGAATTCCTGTATAAGCTTTTCATCACTTCCAAAATGGTAAACCTATTTACATAGCTGCCAATGCTAATTATTTGCATTTCTATTGAACAAGTGTTATCCAAAGTGGCCCTTTTAAATAAACTATCTTCAAATTAATCTAAAAATAAAAAAAGATAACAATTCCCGTACGTATAAGCTTTTCATCACTTCCAAAATGCTAAACCTATTTACATAGCTGCCAGCCCTAATTGAATGGAATAGGATTCGGAATAGATAGGAAATCATATAACATATAAAATCTATGAAAAGGTCATCCTGGATCCTGTATAGAAGAGTCTGGTAAACCAATAAATGATGTAGACAATTCGTCATGTACAGCGTATGATTAATCGGTTTATACTTTTTAGGTATAGATCAGTAATCGCTTTCATGGTTGTAAAAATCCCGACTAGCCTCCGATTAATCGCTAGTCGGAGCCCGGAGGTTCACCTATTAATTTTTATCTCGCCCAATTAATCAGTAGACGGTCAACAGTGGTTATATACTTATATCCAATCCTAATTGGCCAAAAATTGATGACTGTCTACTGTCTAGCGATTCCGGCCAAATTTCGGTCAAATTGTTGACCAAAACCTGTAAATTCCGACAATTATTCCTATCTACTTGAAGATATGGGCCAATAAAGGTGTTAAAAACATGTCTACTTAAAAAAAAAAAATGTGTGTATACTGTATACACATATAAAACTGAAAATTATATATAAAATCTCAATTATTAACCCCGTTTAATCACTAGTCGGTACCCCACCAACCGACTAGCGCCTGACGATTCTTACAACATTGACCGCTTTCTAGTGCTTTGACCGAATACGCGATAACTTACTCATCAAATAGAAACTTAGAGAACTATCTGCCTAAATAGGGGTAAACAGTAAACTCCTTACAAAATCAAACTTTGTAACAAATAATTGTATGATTATCACTACTTCAACATCCAAACAGCATCTCCTATGGCCTGTTTTTACTAATTCTAACTCTAACTACACTAATGTCCCTTAAAAACCCTAACTTTGTAACAAATAATTGTATGATTATCACTACTTCAACATCCAAACAGCATCTCCTATGGCCTGTTTTTACTAATTCTAACTCTAACTACAATAATGTCCCTTAAAAACCCTAACTTTGTAACAAATAATTGTATGATTATCACTACTTCAACATCCAAACAGCATCTCCTATGGCCTGTTTTTACTAATTCCAACTCTAACTACAATAATGTCCCTTAAAAACCCTAACTACAATTGAAAATTGCTGTATTACTACGTTTAGAAGAGGAAAAACAACCTTGTGAGAGCGTCAAGCACAACAACAGCAATGCCTCTGTTATCGCTCCTCCCTGATTTCGGTTGATTGTCTCCTTTCGCTGTTATATCATCGTAAAAAGCCCTAGCAGCCAACTTCACCAATCTACAAACATCAATTGTTATCATTATTAATAATCAAACACAAATTCATGTATGTTAAGCATAAGAATTTGTTAAGAATTAGGGATTTTACTTGTTGAATGGCTCGATACTCATGTTTTAGCTAGGGTTTGAAGATTTAGCCGTTGAATTTGGTGGATTCAAAAGCGAATTGAGTGAATTCGAGTACCGATCGATCTGGCGATTCGCCACTGAAGGAAGGAAAGAAGGAATCGAACGGAAACTAATGCATTCTTTTGAGAAAATTGTGAGGTTTATCCCTATTTAAAGCGGATCAATGGGCCGAACTTGCTTTGGGTTTTGACCCGTGCAAAGTCAATCGACCCGATCCGACGTCCAGTCTCGACCCGACCCGACCCCCTCCTTTTATAGATATCCGGAAAATAATAATTAAAAAAATAAATAACTATATTTTTAACGTCAAATTTGGATTACTGACGAATCATTGGAGTATTATCATGTCATCAGCAGAACCATCTGATCATATTCATCTCCACTAGGCAATAATGTTTATACACCAATTCAGAAGGAAACTCAATAAATCTTGGAAAAACCCCCTTGTGGGAATTAAATCCAGGACCTAATGGTTTCTAAGTCTTATCCCACCCCAAGATGCCACTAGACTATAACGTCATAGGCATAACTGTTTTTTTAACGGCTAAAATCACCACACCTGTCATTTACTTGAGGAAAACAACGTTTTATCGTCAAACTACCTAAATATAATTTGGTTATGCTTTTTTATAGTTCAGTTATAGTTCTTAGGTTAGGTTTACGTACATATAAATAACTATATAAGGGGGTCGGTACGACATCGGTGACTCCATCGGGGAGTTGGTTGCACCAAGCGGTGAATTGGCGTCGCCCCTTTTTCGGTGATCGGGGAGTGGTGATTTCGGTGTATACTCAACGCTGCGGGGAAGAGGAGGGAAGGAGGAGAGAGGGGGTTTAATGGTGGGTCCCAACCGCTTTCAACCAATCACAAAAATTTTTAAATTCTTTATCATTCTCTAGGTGTTTGAATCATTGGCAGTGATTGAGTGCAAAATGGGGAGTTGAATGGGGACTTGACATGGCATGATATCATTGCATAGAGAATGAATCAAACACCCTGAAGTGATTGAATGATACCCTCTACCCTAAATAACTGAACAGTGATTAACACTAGTAATTATAAATGTGTTTTGAGTTGAATTGTCATTAACATTAGACCTACATCCATCAGGGTTGTTGAATCTCTATCTCGCATTGCCGAGTGGATGCAAACCCCCAAGTTCGTTGCATCTTGAAATTACAATACTATTGGGTAAGTATGTATTAGCTTGTGCCAGAGTATATTGTTATTTCTCGTATGGTCATCAAGTAAATCTTGATTGTCCAAAATAGCTTATCGATGCTAAATCACCAACATTTTAACCCTTGGAAACTTCGACGTGGAAGATAGAGGGTGATGGGTCCATACCTAATAGGCCAATGCCCACAACCGTCCATGGGAAGCAAGCAAGCATTGTGAGGGGTTCGTGGATATCATACTGGTTGGTCTGTGAGGGTTTTTGGCTTGCTGGGATCTTTTGTTGGGAAATGCTAGGATGATGGTTTGCAGAACGTCGGCCCGTTACAAATAGGAGTATGCCAACCCACAAACTTCCCCATTACGGATTGTTTTAAGAACAAAAGTGTTTTAGAGAATTCGAAATTTGAAAAGGGTTTACTATAGCTAGAACACTCTCTTTGTCTAGTCACTGATATAAGGATACAAACACATAAGGTTTGCCAAAGCAAAAATTGTCTAGTGAGCAAGTGGATAGCGAGTAATCAAATGACATTTTTTGTTTAAGTAAAAGGTTTGAGTTTTTTAAATCAATCTGTGTGAAAAAATAGACATGTTATAACATAGCATTTGTGTATGTATCTGAAGTTCATGTGGTTCACTTATTTAACATGCCTGATTGCGGTTCTTAGGCTAAAGGGTGTGGGGGTCATGGTTGGGACATGATTCGTCATGTATGAACATGAATGGAATGGAATGTTACACCACCTTCTTGCATGATCCACCATGATTTGCATGGATTAAACCATGGCAACCATGGTCCTCCTTTCCATTTTTCAAGAAATCATTTCATTTTTTTTAGACAAAGATAAATTAAAATAAATAAGGGGATAGTAGTTTGGGTCATGACTATACCCTTAGGGTATTGGTTTTGGATGGTGGATTAGAGGTGGGTGACATGACACTGACGTTGAGGGTCATGGTGGTCATAAAGTTCATGACCACACCCTATAGCCTTAACATCTTTTATTATCATAATTATTAAGTTATTTATTAAATTAAAATGGAAATCTACACCATAGTTGCAAATATATTAATTTATTGATAACATACTTTGGTTCTTTAATCTAATCCCACCACTTTGACCAGTGGACCGGTAAGACGAGTGGTTCGACGTCTAGGTCGGTTTAAAACACTTTTCAAAACTTATAACCTGTAGACATGTAAGTTCATAGACATGTTAACATGTAAACTCGTAATCATGTAATTGTAAAATATATTTGAAAATTCACTGAAAACTATTACAACTCTTAATTTAATTTTAAATGTTTTACTCTAAAATATACATCTTCATCTATTTATTCATGTTTAAGATGTCTGATAAATCTAATTATAATAAAACATTGTTTAATCTTCAATAATCCATGAAGATTGGAAAAAAAAAAAAGGTTTTCTCGTGTTTTACTTAATGTAATAACTATTTAACTTTGTTTATTTGATTAAGAAAAAGAAAATTTAAACAAATTTTTAAGATTTTAATTATTGCAATAATATTAGATATAGAGTTAACTTATTGTATAAAGTGGTCTTAACATACAAATTGACTTAACGTGAGAAATGGAGGGAAAAACTAAATTTTTTTTCCATCTTATTAATTACGTATTTTAGTCCGGAATATATAAAGAAAATCGTTATTAATAGAGTAATTATGTAAATTGTAGAGTAATTATAATTACTCTACAAAAAATACATAATTACTCTACTAGTGTAAAATCATATTTTTTTTTTACATTTTACAATTAAACATCATATTTTAGTAGACGGTGAAAAAAAATTTTAAAAAAAATCTTCATTTATCATGTTAAGGATATTTTGTATTTTAAGACTCATTTGTATAATGTATTTGAGGATATTTTGTATGCTAAGGCTCATTTGTATATAATGTATTTGATCTTTACACATTAGGGGTATGTTTGGCAAAAATAGTTGGTGGCTGGTAGCGGTTGTTTTTTAGATATATTTAGGTGTTTGGCAGAGTAGCCGGAGCTTTTAATAAAAATGTATAAAATGACCAAAATGAACATAACATGACTCGGTTTCCCCTCGCTTTTGTTAAAATAAAAAGTAAAAACATTTTTTTTTGTTAAAACTTATTATTTTTTAAAATAACATTTTAATATAAAATAATTAAATAATAAAAAAATTTAAAACATGTTAAAAACAATTCAATAAATATAAATTTAAGGAAATGATTGTGAAATAAAAAATAATTATTAAGTAGGGTTGAGCACTGTAACACCTCGAAAATTCACGTCCTATAATGTATTGACACGTGTCATAAGCTTGAACGTGTGAAAGTATACTCTTGAGGGACTAAAGTTGACAAACATGGAAAGTATGTAAATATACGAGTTCAAAATGTCAACAGTGAATAAATATACTTTACAATAACCCTACATGATGTTGACACCATCAGACGAATAAATCATGGATCATACGAGGCTAAAAGTGAGAGATTACAAACTACAGGGGTTAAATGTGTCAACATGTTTAAGTTATACCTCTGAGTGACCTTTTGACAAACCCGAAACTTTGTAACGGTTAATTATGCTCACTAGAATGCACGATTAAAATTTCATAAAGTTTCGTTATCGTATGAGAAAGTTATGATCAAATTCGTATGTGAGGGGTTAAAGCGTCAACGTTGAAAGTTAGGACCTTTCGGGTAACAATAAAGTTAACCGAGGACTTAACAAAGTGGGTAAATATCCTAAAGCCCTTGTAGGTAAATATAGAGGGCTCATATTGCAATATATAAAGGTTAGTTGACCTTTCGGAAGGGCCAAGAGTCATTTGTGCAAGAAATAGAAATTTTGAAGGCTGATCAGAAGCCTTGCGCACCGCAAGACTTATGCTTACGGTGCGCAAGGGATGCCCAGTAACAGAAAACGGGGCTGGTTACTGTTTAAACGTGATTTTCGAACTTTAAACGAATTTCCTCATCTTGCTTGGCCCCTAAACAACCCCTAGAACACTTAGGGACACTTGTTGAAGAGTTATGGTCATTGGTAGACTTACATGTCAACATTTTGTGGATCAAAATTCACTATATAAGGCCATGAAGTTGCAACCATTTGATCACTCACTTCTTGTGCAATTCTGGAGCTTTTGAGAGCTTAAGAGCAGACACAAGACCTTCCTAATCAAGCATAGGACTTCAGTAAGTTTGCTAATCCTTCCTTAGTTAAGTTTTAGCTTAGTTTTAGCTTAAAAGTCAAACCGTCGTAATTAACGGTTGACTTTAAGATTAATCACTAATGGTCCAGTGATTAGTCAAATCAAAAGTAGTTATAAGTTGGTAATTATGTGGGTAATAAACCCTCAAAAGGGTTCCCCCTGATTCCCACTCTAACTAGGTCAAATGTCGGGTCAAGCTTGTTAAGAAAAAGTCAACAGGATACTTAAATTCTAAATTATGAATAATCAGCAATGTAGAACATATACAACCTGTTTGATCATTAAGATAACTTGGTAATTAGTGTAAGAACATGTCTAAACATGTTCAACCCGACAATTTACTATTTAGACCCGGTTCGGAACCGAAAGTCGCAAAGCTTTGACTTTTGCTTTGACTTCAGTTCTGACCCGTTTTGGTATGATTTAGAAATACCTAAGAGCTTCATTTGGACCAGGTTACATGCTAGTATAACCCTCTGTGATTATACACCATGGTTCGTTAGTTAACCGATTAATACGCATGATTCCGTTAATTGCCCATATGTTGACCATTACGCCCTTTTCACCTTAAAATGTGATTTTTGAAAATGTAAAAGAGCAGAAACCTTAATTACTGATATATAAACTTGTATGCAAAGTTTGACATCAGTTTGAGGTGTAGATTGAGAGTTATGCTCATTAGCATAATTAAGAAGCTTTATGTTAATAAAACGGCGTAATTAGCATATAGCCTATTTAAACCTACTTTTTGGTATCAAAATTACTACCCACTTATGTAATATATTATTTTGGGATTTTTAAAGATTTTTAATAAATTTTAGGCTGAGCATAACTCGTAGTTGTAGGCTTAATCCGGTAATTGTCGGTTTTGCCCTTACGGGCTATAAAATGAGTCTTACATATCGAATTGACTCCAAACCTCTTGCTACTGATTACATATGATAAATAAATCATTTTAAACCTCCTGGAATAATAAAAATATTAGATTTCTATATAGAACCCGAAAACGGCTTCTAATCGCCTAATTAAGCGTTTTTAACGCCTAGTATGTACTAGAACTATTTTAAACATACTAAGGGTGATACCTACTGATATTTGAGGTAAATTATAATATTTTAACAGTAAGCAAAAGTTGTTAAACTCAGACTTCGGTTTTGAGCTTTTCGGCTTATGTGAAATTACCAAAATGCCCCTACGGTGCATAGTTTGGTTATAATTGATAAATTTCACATATATACTTTACCCTACTGTTATAACTTAGTAAAATAAGTATTTTTGCTGATTATATCAGACCTGTAACTCAGGTAAATACTTAAACTCGTTTATAACCTTTTAAATGACCAAACTACCCCTACGGGGCATAGTTTGTGTTTAAATACATTTCGGGCATAATGAAAGACATCTTACTGATGTCACAACATATTTGAGGCATAATTAACTTAGGAAACCTGTATATGGCTCTCATGAATACCCGTTACGCTTCTTACGCGTTCGGTACGATTTATGTAACTAGTTTACATAAATTAGCCGAAACGGGTCAAACCTTATCGGTTTTATCTCAAAATCCAGAATGTGTATGAAATACCCATATTATACAAGTCTTCAAACTTGTCGGGTCTAAAACACATTCTATTCCGGTCTTCGCTTAATCATGCGTTTGAACCGTATATTTCCTTAAGACTAACCGGTCTAAGCTTAGGCTTAATTAAAGACCCGTTAGCATTCTAATTGGTTATTTATACCATCATTCCAGACTAGAGCCTTCCGGTAAATTGTACCTACGCTTACTTAAGTGAATACGGCTGAGTTATTAATTCTTGCTATTTAAGACAGGAGCTAGCTCAGGTAAATACTCTTAACTTATTTTCCCTATACGGGTTTGGGTTACGGTATATAAAATACCGCTTGGTCGGGTATTAAATCTTCCATCGTTTGGTGGTTAATTGAATAATTTAATAAACCGGTTTAATCTGTATTGTTTGAAATAAAGACCTTTAGGGGTTAATGACCATGTCCCGGATATCCTTGACATCATTGTATTATAAAATGGCCACGTCTTAAGCACGGGGTGTAGGCATACACCTGACAGTTGCTTAAGTAATAACGGTATCTCACTCTCTTGTGGGCCTATACTTGTGGCGTGTCTGTTAATCTGACTCGGTTTCTACATCGGGCCCTGAACGTACAACGAACATGTAAATCTGTATACAAGATTATAACTATAATTGTCCCAAGTATAAAAGATTAATTTTGCCTCTGTGCATTTTAATCAAATTATAAAAGATATTTTGTGCCACGTGCATTCAAATCAATTTTATTGAACCTTTTTCAAAATGAGTCGGTTGAGTGTATTTACCAGTGAAAACTGACGTATTTTTCAAAAGGGTTAAGTGACAGGTACTGAACGTAATTGGCTGGAAGCTCAGGGCGTTTATAATGAATCTTGCAAGTTCTAGGAGCCTAAAGTCTGTTGAACAAATGTTTATATTTTAAGATCCGCCTGTGGATCCTTTACTTTCCGTTGTAATACTGGATATTACTTTAAATTCGGATTGTAATATATATTTATCTTTTGCTTCCGCTATGCATTTATATATTGTGTTGTTTGACTATTGTGTTGCCAACCACGTCACGATATTCCCCACCGGGCCCACCGGTGACACGTGGAAAGTCGGGGTGTGACAAGCACTAGATACTCATAAAATGTATAAAAAAATAAAACACATCAATTATTATTAAGGAAATAATTATTTTAATAGAGTGACGGAGGTGTATTAAAACATAATTTAAATATAATGAGAAGAAAGGGAATGTTCATTTGAGAAGAAATTTAACGTGAGAAGAAAAAAAAGGGCATAATGGTAAAAGATTAAATAGTTTATAACCCCTCTCATTAATTATGTTATCTCTCATTAATAAAGCAAAAAACATTTTATCGTACCCATTTCAAAATTATCCTACATATATCTTGCACTTACCGAAATTTACCCTACGCATATCTAAATTTATCATACACATTTAAGAATTTATCCTACACATACTAAAATTTATCCTACACATGTCGAAAATTGTCCTTCATCCTAAATTATTTTATCTTGAAAGAGTATATTTAAAAGTGAGTTACAATTTAATTAGTTAGCTAATTAATTACAATTAGAAATTTACCTATGTGCCTTTATTAATAACATTAAATACACATATTAAATGAAGTAAATGAAACATTTTTATTAATTTAAACTTATTCTTTTTATTCTTACAAAAAAAATTTCTCATTTGAACTCTCCACATGAGAAGAATGGGGGCATGAGGCAAGTTCCTAACCCCTGACCTCATGTCTAGACAGAGACACACTTGAGTTCGTTTTTAACTCGCCAACAATTATAGATCTTTCCGAAAAATCACTAGTTTTGGGTATTAGAGTTATTTTCAATTTCTCTAACTTCTACTTCTAAAAGAAAAAAAAAATAGTTGATTGTTCATTCTTCTTATTCATTGTATGCGCCAATGTTTGTTGGTACGATGTGTTTTTAAAGCTTTAGATATGACCAACGTAGCTAATAAAGCGGAGATTAGTAATAGGGTTATTTGTATGGTACTTGGGTTCGTTTTTAACTCGCCATCAATTATAGATCCTTCCGGAAAATCACAAGTTTTTGGTGTTAAAAGGCTATTCTCACTTCTACAATATCCGTTTCTAAAAGAAATAATACTTTGCTATTCATTCTTCTTCATTGTATTCGCCATTTTTTCGTCCATATTATGGGTTTTTAAAAGTTTAGATATGACCAAACCTTACTAATAAATTGGAGATTAGTACTATGGTTATTTGTTTAGTACTTGGGTTTGTTTTTAACTCGCCAACAATTATAAATCTTTCCCGAAAATCACATTTTTTGGGTATTAGAGTTATTCTCAATCCCTCTAACATATGCTCCTAAAAGAAATAATAGTTGACTATTCATTCTTCTTCTTTATTGTATTCACCAACGTTTGGTTGTACGATGCATTTTTTTTTAAAGTTTAGATATGACCAAACGTTGCTAATAAAGTGGAGATTAGAGTTTTAACAACGCAACATACACACTAGTTCTTAACAGTTTTGAATTATGTATTTTGAATAACTCATTAAAATACTTTAATCTGAACTAATAACACAAAGGCAATGCTACCTAAATAAACTTTACATGAATCAAAAGTGGGAAAAAGTTGACCATGACAAAACTAAGAACACAAATATTGGGGGATTGTAAAGTGGTTGTATTGGAAGAAAAACGAGTGGCATAGGATGACCCGGAAACAAGTTGTTATAGCGGTCCATACCCACTAACCGGTGGGATGTAGTATTGGTGGGGACTGGGGAGTACTCTCTTTTTAATCAATAAGTATTGTTGACTTTTAAACAAACTACTTCTATGATTTTTAAATGGCCACAACCTTTTCATACATTAGTATTTAAAAATATATATATACATCATAAAAACAAACATTTTATTCTCTTTAATTTGCGTATGATATTGGATTACTACTATAGTTATTTTTTTAAATTTAAAAAACACATGTTACGTGATTACCAGTGTCTGTATTTTCAGCTACATCGCGAGGACACCCCTCTAGTGTGTGTGTATATGTGTGACACAAGTCATGAAATCCAGAAAGTATTGAAAAAATGTGACAAATTTTTTTTTTACTCGTTAAAGTTATAAGGATTGTGAAATACAGAAGGTATTGAAAAAATGTGACAAGTTTTTTTTTACTCTTTAAAGTTATAAGGATTGTAAAATACAGAAGGTATTGAAAAAATGTGACAAATTTTTTTTTTTACTTTGTAAAGTTATAAGGATTGTGAGAGTTAGAGACATACAAACATTAATGATATGTAGTAGAAAGTAAAGATAATTGCCTCATGTTGGCATTAAGTAAAGATAATTGCCTCATGTTGGCAAAGGTACAATGAGTGAAATATTAATGATGTAATGTGTTCATTTGGAGGCTAGCATTGAGTAGAATCGCTACTATCGACGCGTTTAAAAGAAAGAATATTGAAGTGCATGACTCGAGGTGTATTATGTGTGGAGAGGAAGATGAATCAGCAGAGCATTTGTTCACATCTTGTTATACAGCTGCGGTTATTTGGCAGTTTGTTAGCAACTGGTGCTCGATTCCTAATATCTTGGTTTTTTCGGTCAAGGACTTGCTTGAGTTTCATGAGCATATTGGGATTAAAGGTGGGAAGAAAGAAGTTGTCAAAGGTATAATAAGAGTAGCATGCTGGAGTATATGGAGATCTAGAAACGAGGCGAAATTTAACAATGCTATTAGTATAGGAGCGATTATTAGTGAAATAAAGTCTGGTTTTTTTATGGTTAAATAGCAGGTCGAAATCAGAGAGGATTTCTTGGGATGAGTGGTGTAATTTTATAATTATGTAATTCTCGTTTGTTGGTTGTGGCCGCCTCGGTTTGAGGTTTGGCGTGTTTTAATAAAGTATATCTTTCAAAAAAAAAAAAAAAAAAAAACAATGAATGAAATATTGATGGAAGATAATGAAAATTTAATGGGTCATTTAACACCTATATAAGAAGTGAATAATTTGGTGAAATTAAAATCTGAAGTATCTTTCAAGTACACAACCATCAATAAATATCATATGCAAGTAAGACCATTACACCAATATTGGTGTATTGCTTGTTTTCTTTATTGTATTTAAATAATTAAATGTATGTAGGTATTTTAAATATAAATGAAAGTACAAATTATAATCATACTATCAAGTGAATAGTGTCTCCATCTCTTAAATGATGTTTTTTTTACTCACTAGTTTGTTATTTTCCACATTTGTTTCTTCATATCATCTTTTACTTTGTAGACATAGGAACTTGTCACACGACCTATCATATCCAACGCAACACACGGTTGATCTACGGGTACCTGAAAATCACGACATTATGAGAAAAACACAAAAAACACTCTTCTTAAATACGATATTTGATTGTTACTAACCCGAGTCGAAAGCATTAATAAACAATATATTTGTTGGTAAATTACAAATATGACCCCACAATATATTGGTTTAAAACATGTAGGATATTTGACTACATGATATATAGAATAAAGTGGTAACATCCCATATAAACTATATAGAAGTACTTTTATGAGTATTATATGAAATATAAGGGATGTAAGTGTAAAACTTACAAAGTGACCAGCTTCAAGAATCCAATAGAAATGTAAATTTTTGTAAGACTTGGTGAACCCTTTGGTAATTTTACTATGTCCACAATATAATGGTGTTCTATCAATGCTCAAGAATGTCTTTAGACCTTCCCACCTTTGTCATGTAATGTAAGAAAACAAAACACAATGGTAAAATAGTAATTCTACATTGGAAATATATCATAGAGAGTAAGTATGAATTTACTTGAGCTTTTCAACCCATGCATGAGTTCCTTTTGTTGAACATATAACATCAAGCTACAAAAAAAAAAAAAAAAAAAAAAAAAAAAAAAAAAACCTTTAGAACAATTTATCATTTTTACAAATTTTAGTGTAAATTGCATATGAAGCTAGCAGTGTAAATTGCATATGAAGCTAGCATTCAAAGAGGAGAAAGATCTTACTTGACCACTATATATAGTCACATTGACTCCCTTGTTCAAGAGTTCATCAACCTATTCAACAAACAATAGATGAAGATAAATAAATAATTCTCTTGTTCTTAATCTTTACACTAAATTAAGGGCCCCACCGATACCCTGCTAACCAATGGAATAAGGTAAACGTTGATTGCATTGGCAGGTGGCCTTCAAGGAGGTTAAAGGTAGAAAACCGGTGGAGGTTGACAAATTTTGAAATTGAATAATCTTTAAGTAGTTGGTAAAAACAAAATTTTAAAATCTTGCCTCGTTAATTCTTGGTCGCATGAAATCGCCTTCTAAGTACTGAAAAACAAGACCCGACTGTCCTCCCCATCTGTCGAAAAACAAAGCTCGAATGTATAAACTTGGTATTGGCTTTAAATTCAAGAGAATGAGATATAAACTCACTCCACATCATTTGGGATAATCCCAAGTTTCTTTCTAATGACGCCGTTCATCAAGATATCAAGATCACCATTTTCGCCAGGAGATGTCTTCAAAGAATCAAGATATCTTAAGTACCTCTTCCTCGGGGTTGTCCTCACTAGCTCTGTTGCTGTCATTGACACTGGGTCCATCCCCGAATCCAATAAGAAATTGTAGAAATCCTACAGTTGATACAAAAAAAAAGTTCATTGGAAAGTTGATTTTAAAAGAGGAAAAAGGGTAGTTAGAATGTTGGTTATCGTCTACAGGTGGCAATTTTGACCCGCTTACTTATGAATGGGTCGATTCAGGTTATATTTTATTGTTTTATCATATTAAACTCGTGAAGTCCAAGAATTGGACCACTTGAAAATTAACACGTATATTTTTCATGCGTAAAGTTTCCTCAATCATCTTACTATTTAAATAATATGATTTTTGTAACCATATCTCGCACGCCAATTATTGATGAAAAAAAATCAAACTTTTGGCCAAAATGTGTTTTGGGCTAACCCGACCCATCTTTGACCCGAACTCATTTTGACCCGTTACCCAATCCGCACCCATATTTGATCTTTCCACCTCTAGACTTATGGAGTCGAAACATACAACGGAGTTGGTATTGGCGTCAATGACGTCTTCAAGATCACTCCAAGTCTCAGTAGCATCTTTTAGTTTCCCATTTGCTATTTGCTGCTTTATTTTCTCAACAAGACTGTTTCCTGACAGGCATTTGTTAGATGCAATAAAATAGAATCCAATTTGAAGCATTTCTCAAGTCTCCATTGTCGTAACACACGAAAACATCACACGTTGGTGAAGGAACACCAACCTGTTTGATTCGATCAAACCATTGTCGTCTATCCTTGAAACATCCTTCAGAAGTGGACCCCATGATGCCTAATAAATTCAGTTTTAAAGGTTTAAGAAATGAATATCATGTTTAATATGCTCTAAAGGTTCATATTTTCTCAAACATGACACCTTGTAAAGGGCCAAAGTGCCAAACCATCTTTAATCCAATTTCTATTTTAATTTTTTTAGTCAGAAAAAAAAAGATCCAAGTTCAAGAAACTTTGATTCAATGTGTGACTAAATATTAGGGGTGCAAACGAGCTGAGTGGCTCGAGAAAAAGCTCGAAACGAGCCGAGCCTTATCAAGCCCAAGCCGAGCTTGATCCTAAAATAAAGCTCGTTTATGTATCGACCCCGGGCTCAAGCCTGGCATGCGAAGCTCGTCAGACTCGTCCTTGTCTAGTAAACGAGCCGAACCGAGCCGAGCTTATTTAAACTTGTTTACGAGCCGAGCCCGAACCTAAAAATAAGTTTGTTTAGTAAACGAGCCCGAGCCAAGCTTCACTTATCGAGCTCGAGAGCCTAAACGAATATATTATTTTTATTTAATATATTAATTAATAGATTATAGACGAGCCGAGCTCGGCTCGTATGCACCCCTAATTATATCATAAATATTGATTAATTAGACCAAAGTTTATCACTTTATAATCAAATTATTCCTTTCTAAAGACTCCTAAGAGATCAAGTAAAATTACCACAAAGTCTTCGGGCGAGATCCAGGTATCTCCCAAAGCAATTCCTGAACATAAACCATAAAACCAAATCAAAATCGAGTGCTGATTTTTACGAATCAATGTGCTTAGCTTTTTGCTACAAAGTAATCTTTTTCGGTAACTTTCGAATTGATATGATGTCTATACCTCCAAAAATGAGCTTTAACTTTTTATCTTCAATGGCTTTAAGAGCAGATAGTCCAAGAGTGACTGCAAATTTGCCACCATAAGACTCTGCCACTATATAAAGAGGACTCTTTTGAAGAGTTTCATTTCTATTAAAGATTTCAATCAACAATGTGGTCAAATCAGTTGCAGCCTCTTCATCAGTTTTCACCAACAACTTTTCGTCTTCGACGAAACTATATCCGGTCCCAACTGGATTATCCTAAATTCCCACCAAAATTACCAAATCATATAAACAGAATTCAACAAAAATATTATAAAAAAATCTACTTTTTACTATAAAAAGTTGAAAACTTGCATACCACAAACAATAGATCTGCTTTTGTCAACCATGTAGAGTTTCTTGGCTTCAAGAAAGAGTCCAATGGGCCCACTTCTTCAAAATTTCCAGTTCCAACTCCTGAAGCACCCTGCATTTGTGTCAAAAAACACATAGTGATGAGTGATCACACATTCCCACAAAAAAAAAAAACATTTGCATAAATCTCTTTATACTTACAGGTCCACCTTGCAACCAAAGAATTACAGGCCAAGGATTGTTGGGATCTTGAGTTCTATAAGGACTTTTGTAGTACCACCAAAACATATGAGCCTCTGTATACATAAATCATAAACATTAAGCATTTAAACACCCACAAGAATGGTAAAAAATATTGAATCTTGAACACAAGAATTGTAAAAGATTGAATCTTTAACACAATAATGGTAAAAAGACTGAATCTGTAACACAAGAATGGTAAAAAGATTAAATTTTGAGCACAAGAATGGTAAAAAGTAGGGCTGGCAATCACAACCCAAACTATCATTTACGGGTAGATATGGGTCAAAATTTTATGCCTTTGGGTTACTTTGGGTAAGTAAAAAGTGAAGGACGGGTCAAAATGGATAGCCGACAAATTCTTGCTGTGGAGGAGCGGGTCAGCATGGGTCAAGGAAGGTGACCAAACGGGTCAGAACGGGTCGAGACAGGTGAAGTTCGGGTTCATTCTGAAGACTGAAGAGCGGGTACAGCCTCTTCATCTACCGCATTGGTCGTCGCCTCGTCGCCGTCGTACACCACCGTTATCCACCACCATCGTCCACCGTCGTCGTACACCACCGTCATCCACCACCATCGTCCACCGTCGTCGTCCACCGCCATCGTACACCGCCGTAGTCCACCACCATCTGTCTACTGCCTTTAACTCTAGAGAGACACAAAAAATGTCACCCGCTTTGGTCGTCGCCTCGTCACCGTCTTCCACCGCCGTCATCCACCACCATCATCGATTCTGAAAATGTCACGGTGGTGTCCACCACCATCGTACACCGCCGTAGTCCACCACCATCGTCTACTGCCTTTAACTCCATAGAGATTCTGAAAATAGAGTAACCCAGATAAAACCAATCGAACTAAATACAACCTCGATCTTCATATTTATTGATCAAATTGGCAGCAAAAATTAATATCTTGTTTAGTTGATGTTTCTTCAAGTTTCAATGTGTGAGAGATGTTGAAGTTTGAGACTTTTGAGGGGTTAGGTAAGAGATAAAGGAATTGTAAAAAGACTATTATACTTGATTTTTTCCTATTTCGTCTTTTTGTGCAAAATTAGATAACTACGAATCTTTTGAATTTTATTTATTACATTTGTATATCAAAAATTTATCTGTTTACCTTTCAAAAAAAAAAAAAAAATAAGTAAAAAATTTATCTAATTTC
The DNA here is from genome assembly GCA_030545235.1 of Helianthus tuberosus. Lineage (NCBI taxonomy): Eukaryota > Viridiplantae > Streptophyta > Magnoliopsida > Asterales > Asteraceae > Helianthus > Helianthus tuberosus. The sequence goes on along the minus strand of CM060358.1, from coordinate 20,718,041 downwards.
TCATAAACCAGTTCAGACCCCGCGTTTGACCCGATGATTTTACCAAGTCTACCCCTAACTGTTACATCTTTCTTTTTTAGGAAAAAGCATTTTTTTTTTAAACCAACCCAACCCGAAACCCGTTCTGACCCGGACCCGTTCTGACCCGAACCCGTTCCGACCCGAACCCGTTCTGACCCGAACCCATTTCGACCCGAACCAAAACAACCCTTTTTTTAATTGACCCGTTTTGACCCGAACCCGTTTCGACCCGAACCCGTTTTGACCCATGACCCAACCCGACCCGACCCGACCCGCTTGCCAGGTCTAGTAAAAAGACTGAATCTTGAGCACAAGAATGGTAAAAAAGATTAAATTTTGAGCACAAGAATGGTAAAAAGATTGAATCTTGAACCCCCAAAACATGTGTGTTCATAAATCATAAACACCATCAAGAACAGACACAAGAATGGCAAAAAGATTGAATCTTGAACAAGAAACAAAATGGGTCAAATTAAAAATTGAAAATTGTTGAATCTTACTGGGTCTAACTTCAACATAGCCCCATTTTTCAGACCCATCTGGGGTTCCAGCAGCCATAGCCAATCCTCCATTGAAAAGTGGCAGAAAAAAGAAAAAGATGACTGAACCAAGAAATAAAGCAGAAAAATGGGATTTCCTCATATCAAGAAAGGCTGCAAGCCTGCAAGAAGAATCACAAATGAAAGAGTGAAGTTTATTTATATAATATAATATATTATAATATTATAATATGAAATAGAAATTTGGCAATAATTGAGGAAGGTGGGACTGGTTATTTTGATTTTTGAGATATAAATAACTAATGCTCCAATAGTTAAAGTGGATGAATTTATGAGGAAAGAGATAAGATTGGTGAATACTGATGCTCCAGTAGTTGGGAGAAAGGGTCAATTGCTGTCAAGAAAATGACTTTACTGAACTATTCTTCTGATCAAATCCTTGCTGTTACTGTTACTAACATATATTAACAAAAAGGGGAAAAAATCCCACTGGAAATCAAGGTTCATCTTTGTTTTTTTTTTTTTTTTTTAATTCTTATTTCGTTATTTTAATGGTGTAATTGTTTACACGAGAAAGCTTGTTTAGAGAATCACCACGTGTTTATCCCATTTGTTTTTAATACTTTTGGTTTCCTAGCCCCAGAGGTCGTGGAATTCCAGAACAGGGTCCAGTGGGTCGTGAATAGTAATTTCTCGACCCATAAGAGTTGCGTTGTCTTTGGTAGGATTGGTTTTGCAATTCAAAAGGGGGTTGCGGCGCAACTTGTTGCCCGTTTGCCTGCTATTTGTTTGTAATTTGTTGGTTTGGCACTTTTATAATAAAATTTAGATTAGTTTATAAAAAATTGGAGGTGCACAAAACCGTTTTTTGGGTCAAACTATGTTGTTTTTAAAACGGGTTCGGATCAAGTCAATGAAAGTCAAAACCAAATCAACCCAAACCGGTTCGGTTTGAAAACAGGTTTCTAAAGAAAACCATACCGGATAACGGATTGGACCGGTTTGAAAATCAATTTCAACGTATTATTTAGGGTCTCCTAAACCGGATTCAAAGCATATATATGCTCAAATCATGTCCAAACCGGTGGATCAGATCCAAATCAATTTCACCTAAACCAAGTATTTTTATGCCAAGAAACAAAGTCATGAGCTACGAATTGTAAAGTGTATGAGTCAACACGTAAAAACAAAAATATATTGCTTGGTATAAGAGCAACAATAAGCGCTTGGTTGAGAAGTCGCTTGGGTACATTAAACGATATTGGCTAGTATGAGGGGTTGGGGTTGAATGTTTCATGGTCGTTTAAAAAAATATGTCCTCCAATAATAAAAAATTATGAGGGATTGAATGTTTCAAACAGACACATATATAAAAACCCGTAAAGATGTATTCGTAAATGATAAATTGGTTGAAAATCCATTTCACTACACGAAGTCACACATACATGTCACAAACACCTTGTTATAAATCTCATGTCTAACTTAAAAGTTCAAAAAATCATTATCATACTTTTCGTGATTTATATAAAGTTGTGCTATTTTTTTTCCTTTTGAAAATAAAGAGTAAAGACACAAATAAATCAATCTTTTAAGTCTATGCGTAATGGGGCGGTATGCCCGGCGCCATGACCGGAAAACGCCCAGGAACACCAAAACACCGGGCGCCATGTTTCAGAAACAAGGGGGCAGCGCTATAATTTTCGCGGCGGTATGGGGAGGGTGGTAAAAGATTGGACCAATCACATTTCAGCAACCTTTTTTATATTAATTAATAAAACTGAAAATTATTGAATAGGTAATGATGGGTAGGGGCTTTATGACTACGGGCTCTAGTGATATAACGCCCCATAAAGCCCCCGTGTGACGTGGCACGACACGTGTCGCATAACGCCCCACAAGGGGCTTTATGACTACGGATGGCCTAACAAAGTTAGAAAATTGAAATAGAAAATATACTGATTGAAAAACACTATGATCTATTATTTGCTTTCCAACTCATGAAATAGTTTGAACAGCAAAGCTACAATAAAATAACACTTTTAATGTAACTCTCTTAGGCTGGAGGGTGTGGGATGGAGCCCCTAGGGGCTTTATCAAGACACGTAGGCGTCACGTAGGATCCACGTCAGCCATAACGCCCCCTTTAATTTGCACGGTGTGGGATGGAGCCCCCTATTAATCAAAATAAAAAAAAAAAAATTTTGATTGGTGAAAAAAGAGGGCCCCACCTGATAAAGCCCATTCTCTCTCGTTACCACCATGGAGCCCCCTCTATAGCGCCCCTTCTTAATTCGGGCGGTGTGGGTGTATAGCGCCCGGGGCGCTATAGGCGGTGATGTGGCGGGTATGGCGCCCCCCACACCCTCTGGCCTTAGTGTTGCATTTTAATTACTCTGACTAATTTTTTTTATTAATTTTATATATTTTTAACATGAAGAAAATTTGGTAATTAAGTTTATAACATTTTCCCTACTAGGGGTGTAAACGAGCCGGGCGGCTTGGGCTCGGCTCGTCATCTTTTTATGAAGCTCGAGCTTGGCTCGGTTCGAGCCTACTTATTTGAGCTTGAGCTCGGCTCGCGAGTTTAAACCAAAGCTTGAGGGCGGCTCGACTCGGCTCGAGCTATTTTGAGAACAACCTCAAACGAGCTAAAAGCTTGGCTCGAGCTCACTTCAATATCCCTTAAACGAGCCAAAGCTCGGCTCGAGTTTAACTCGCCAATGTTATCATCATTATTATTATATTATATAAAAAATAAAAAAGTAAATAAATTTTTGTTTGGGCTCGTTTAGGCTCACGCTCTAATTCAGGCTCGAGCTCGGGCTCGTTAAAACTCAGTTCGTTCGAGCTTTTAACCAAACTGATAACGAGTAACTCTCGAGCTTCTGTGCTTGTTTACACCCCCAAGACTCCCTCATAGTCATTCACTCATTTAGTCACCTTTATTAATTAGTTTCAACCTCGGGTCATCAACAAGTGTGGTAGGGGACTTGGCTTTCCGAAAAAGACAAGCATTATTTTGTTTTGAATATTCAAACTTTGTTATTATTAGAATATGAGGTTTTTCCAATTATTGATCACATGTATTATTGATTCCATATTTTGTCACATCCGTTTGTATCATTTTAGAAATAGAGCATGACTTCAAGGAGTTCAACTTAATTAGATTTGTTATTTTGTATGATGGTGAGATAACAAGGACATAATTATATAATTTATCTACCTTAATTTCTTTAATAGTAACTTTTGTTAAGATCTACTATTAGAAAATTAAGTGTTATTTAAACCTAGGGCATAATCATGTATTGAACGTTAGACAGCGCCTTAAAAACCGAACCAGAATACATATAAAAACCGTGCAAATTAATCACATTCTAGTGTAAGATATCTATAAAAAAACTGACACAAATTAACCACGTTCAGGCCCGTCTCCGAGAACTCTTGGGTTCTTAAGGGCCCTGTTCAAGTTATAAAAATGGACCCCCAAAAATTAATCAAATTGGATTGGACTAGTAGACTACATAGTATAAATGGCTTCTTTTTAAATAACCGGGCCCCTAAAATTGATGGGCCATGTGAGCTAGCCCACCCTGCACAGAGTGTAAACCGGCCCTGACCACATTGGATTAAAATGTGAAATTATGCGTTTTGTAAATATTGGTTTCTAGTATGGAGTGTCCAAACCGATCACATTTGATAAGACTTTACTTGCCATATTTGTATTTCCCTAGTCTATACTGGTTTCTTATTTGGGTTAGGTTGCAAAGAGATGTACACAGCATGACAGCAAACTTTTAAATGTTTGACATAGGGTTGTAGTAGACTGACCCCAACGGCTTTTAGCTTGGTACATGGTGGTATCAAAGTGTAGTAAGACACTAAGATGTTGCCCTCTGGTGATGTGGGTTCTTGTATCATAATAGACATTGGTGTAAATTTTTAGTAGATTTAGTGGATCTGCGAATTTACCAAACTGCTCAGTTCTCGTTTATGGATCTTGCAAAACGAAAGCAACACCGGTGAACTCGTTACAAGGAGGAGAGATTGGGGGTTCTCCTTGTAACCACTCTCCGGCGAGAGAATAAGTATTGACTTTGAGGAATAAAAGTGTGTGTATAGAGTGAGAGAGTAAGAGAAGCAAAATTTGTGACAAGTATTAATAAGCAAATTTTCATTTCATTTATAAATTGCAAATACAACGTTTGGAAGCAAAGTACAACATCATGTAACAAGGAAACAAAGTACCATACATAAACAAAATTTAAAGTGCGTTTCTAGTCGTCCTAGTAGATTTCTTTCAACGTATCATCATCATGTTCTTGTAATACATATTAAGTACATGTCAACACATAAAGTATTGGCGAGCATACAAGTTTGAATTACTAGCATAAGTATAAAACTTTAAACGAATCCACATGACATAATCGTAAACAAAGACATATCATAACAATAGTAGCATTTAGGGCTGTAAACGAACCGAACGTTCAGCGAACCGTTCGGCGGGAAGTTCGTTTATGTTTGTTTGTTTAATAAACGAACGAACATGAACAAGAAATTTCGTTCGATTAGTTAAATGAACGAACATGAACATATGTCTCGTTCGTTCGATTGTGTTCGTGAACGTGTTCGTGAACATTCGTTGATTTGCGTTCGTTTATGTTCGTATGTTTTTGTTTTAATTGAAGATCATTGTACTTCTTATATTTTATTTGTACTTTATATATTATTAAACTTTTATTTATTCTATTACCCTAACAATTAAACTAGGAAACCCACTTTCACCTTGTTTATGCATCGTTTCCCTTTCATTTTTCATTATTTACATCGGCGAATACGATCAACCTCCGTTCCACAATAAGGGATTCAAGTTCGAGTGCTACTCTCTGGGCCATCTATCTTTATCCTTCATCGCATTCGCCAAATTTATTTGTGTTCGTGAACCGTTCGCGAACACGCTCATTTCCTTAATGAACGAACACGAACATAAAATATTGTTCGGTAAGTGTTCATGAACCGTTCGTGAACACATTTATTTCTTTAACGAACGAACACGAACAAAGCCTTGTTCGTGTTCGTTCGGTTCGTTTACAGCCCTAGTAGCATTCATGACATAATTGTCAACCCAAAGATTCCCACTAGCGTAAGCTTGTCGTCGCAGCGACAAGACCGTTTTTGTATGACTTAACACCCTAACTAACTGAACCCTAACCCAATTAGTTTTTGCTGATGTGTCCCTTTTTGCTGACGTGACACATAACGAGGCAGCTAGTGTGGCAACTGACATGGCAGTTGACGTAGCATTTTTTGATGATATGGCAACTGATGTGGCAGCTGTCATGGCACTTTTTATGATGTGGCAGCTGACATCAGCTAACTGTGTTAGGGTTCAGTTAGTTAGAGAGTGTTATCGTCTAATAAGTTAAAACTTGGGAGTGCTAGTGTACAAATTGAAAGTTGGGAGTGTTATTGACCAATTGATGAAAGTTGGGGTTATTTAAATCCAATATTCCTTATTATTATCATCTTCATTTGACTCAGTTTAAGTTCCGATCACATGATGATAGTAATAAGATAACAATATATAAAGTTAGGGTACAAATCTCCGAGTTTGTAATCATGACTCCAAATAAGATTCGAGAGCCAGGCAGACTACCTATGGTTGTTTGTCCAAGTATGTCGCATGTTAAGAACCTTTCCATGTGTGTTTAGATACATACTCGTAACAATAAACGGAACAAAACTTATGTTTGTTTTAACTTATAACACTTTTTAGCATTATATCTTTATAAGTTGATGCATATACGAATCCGTTAACTCATGATCATCTTTGTATCACATTATATCTAATTCTAATAAAGAATTCCACTAAATGGCATGTGGCAATATCTCCTCAATGTTGGTGCATGCGTCTGTCGACTTCGTCTTGTATCGAGTCTTGTATGTTGGTAGATAGATCAGGGCACGTTATACGAGAAAACATGTTAAAAGGCTAATTTCGCTTGAAATGGTCAAAAACCATTTCAAACGAAATCACATGGCTAATTCCGCTTGAACTGGTATTTTCGCTTGAAGTGGTAATTCCGCTTGAAAGTGATTCCGTTTGAGGCAGGTTCAAGCGAAATTATCAAGCCTATATATAGTGGTGTCTTGATTTCATTTGTAACTTTTCCGGTCATTGAGTCGAAGTGCTGTCGAAGTGTCATCTCACTATAAATCATTGTCAAATCAATATATTGACAGTTTAAATTGATATTCTAGCTGAATTGAACTTGATACGTTTGTTTCCGCCACTCATATTGAGAAAAACTCTTCTGATCGACTCGTTTGGGTCATAAAACGATCCTACAAGTGGTATCAGAGCTCAGGAAGAAGAGTTCTTACCAATTCAGCTGCGATTTCTTATTTCTACACCTTCTTTTCAAAATTAAACAAGTTTTCACGGTTAAAATCGGTTAATTTTCTCACAGTATGTGCGCAATTGTGTTTTAACAAATCCTCGAAAGAATTGGACTCAAATTCAATCTAAAACTGGTAAAATTGGTAATTTCGTTTAAAAAACAGTTCGAGAATGATGACGTCAGCGGAATTTCACACGGAATTAGTCCTTAATTCCGCTTGAAACCGGTATTCCGTTTGAGTAATCCCGTTTGAAAACAGCAATTCCGCTTCAAGTTGTAATTCCGTTTAAAGTTTCATACGAAATTAGGGATTTCGTTTGAAAGGGGTGTTTGTTCACACGGAATTAGGTATTCCGTTTGAAAGGTATTCCGTTTGAAAAGAGATTTCGTTTGAAAGTGTTGATTCTGTTTGAACCGGGTTATTTCGCACCAAAAGTAATTTCGTTTGAAGAGTGTAATTCCGTTTGAAACTGACTGTTTGTACATTTCTTGAAAACCAAAACATGGAAGAGGAATTTTATAATGCATTTGCTACTACCCCGACTACCCCGGCTAGTGTTACTCAGAACTTGACAATGGAAAATGAAACGGGCACTATGCAAAAACCGCCAAAGCTTTTGAACATTGAAGAGTATAAAGGTTGGGAGGAACGATTCGAGAATTAGGTTCAAGCAAATTATTTGGATGCTTGGGAATGCGTTGAAACAAAGTATGTTAGACCGACGAATGATGATGAAGAGGAGATTGCTATTAAAGATCTAAGTGCTGATGATAGAAAGAAATACAAAAATGAGAAAATGATGATTAGTCTATTGCATCAAGCAGTTAAAGAAGATATCTTGATCTTATTGCAACACAGTGGAAGTGCACACTCAATATGGAAAGCATTAAGATCGAAGTTTGTTGGAAGTCAAGAGATGGTAAAGAACAAAAAATCGCTTTTAAAGAAGGAATTCGATTTATTTCGAGGTTTAAAAAATGAAAACACAAAGCAGATCATAGAAAGATATTATAATCTATTAGCAAACATGAAGAGGTTAAGCATCACAAAAGATAATGAAGAGTTGATTGAAAAGCTGGCCGATGCGTTGCCACATGAAACTTGGGGCACATATCTTATGATGTTAAGAAACAAGAAAGGTTTTAGCAGTTTAACACTCAGCAAGTTTATTGAAAAGATTGAAGCTCAGGAGATGGAACAAAGAAAAATCTCAAGAATGAAAGATTATGATGGTGAACAAGATATTGGATTGTATTACAAAGGAGGAAGCAGTGATAAAACCAATATGTCACCAAAGATCGAAACTGCATTCAATACTAAAGGTTCATCTGGTGGATCATGTCAAGGATCAAACATCAAAACAAGATTTTCTCCATACCCATCATTTGATCCAAATTTTTCAACAACCAAGAAAGGAAAGAGATTACAGTGTAACATTGTTCTGAACATTGAGAATGATGAAAATTTCTCGAAAGAAGTTGCTAAAAGTCACATGTCGTTGTTGGGAACCGTTTTGGAATCATATGAGAGTTTAGTTGCAGGTCGGATCGGGAATCCAATGTTGACAAAAGAGGATTACGATCAGATTGATGCTGAAGAGCTGGAATTGATGGATATAAAATGGTGTTAGGCGAGTGTGTTAAGAAGAGCTGAGAAGTTTAAACAAATTACAGGAAAAGATGATTTCCGTGATGCAAATGTTTCTACTTTAGGATTTGATAAATCTAAAGTTACTTGTTTTCGTTGCAGGGAAAAAGGACACTTCAAGAAGGAGTGCAAAAACCGCGAAGCAAGTGGAGCTCAAAATCCGTTCAACAACAATGATTATTATCGGAAAGCAATTTATCATCAAGTTGCTCAACAACCGTATCAACAACAACCACAAACTGCTCATGCCAGGAAAGAGATTGAAGAATCATCAAAGAGAGCATGTATGGTGAATCAAGAAGATAAGAAATCATCAAATGGTTTCAGGTGGGACAAATATGTTTCAGCTGATAGTAAAGCATGCCTGATAAACCAAGATGATGAAAAATTACCAGAAGGGTTTAGCTGGGCAAATTTCAATTGGGATGATTATGATCCTAACAAGAAGTCAAATCATAAAGCTTGTGTTGCTCGAGTTACTGAAGACAGTGATAATGATGATGATTATTATGCAAGGAGAATGGAAAAGCACTTAAAATGATGGAAGAAAGTGACAGTGATGATGGAAAGGCTCAAAAGAAAAAGAAAGAGAAAAAGATTAAGAAACCTGTCAGCAGTGATGATGAAGATGTTCCTGTGATAAGGAAGAAAATAAAAGATATTCCAGTTTTCAAAGTTGATGAAGAAGTTGATGCACAAAAGATTCCGGTGGTCTGTGAGAACTGTGAAGCAGTAAAGAAGCAGAATAGTACTTTGATTTATAACATGAACATATTGAAAGAATCTTACGATGTCTTGAACAAAGAAATGAATCAGTACAATCTGTTAAGCAGTGAACAAGCAACGGCTATGAAAACACTTCAAGGAGCTTTATGACAAAGCAGAAAGTCGTTAACAATTACATTGAAAAATGTGCTGTGCTTGAACAGAAACTGGAAACCCAGAGAATTGAAACAGAAAGAGTAAATCGTTTGTTAAAAAGTTACTCATGTACTTCTTATGTTATTGACAGGATTTATCCAACCGTGGAAGGCATGAAGGCATTTGAAGATGAAGAATCTGATGAAAAGATTTCTGAAAAGAAGAAGGATACTGAAGTGAATGTTTCTGGAAAGAAACAAAGTGCCAGTTATACAAAGTGTCCACCCCCGCTTGAAAATGGATATCCTCCTAGAAATCCAAATTCAGAAAGAGTAAAAAAGGCAACCAATTTAGCGTGGGAATCTGAACCATCAGATAATTTGCTAGACAACATTGATGTCATTTTTACATCGTCTGACACTGATCATGAGTCCGAGTTAATAAAGAAAGTGGTCGATCAGGTGTTGGATAAAGATGAACCCGAGGAGTCAGAGTCAGAGTCAAAATCTGGATCTGAAAGTTTGAGTTCAACTGACAACAGTCCAAAATCTTCGGTTAAAAGAGTTTACAATAAAGAATTCATGTTATCAAAATCTAATTTGAATGATGAACCAATCAAAGTGGCATATACTTTGAATGATTCAGACAAATTATATTCTGACGAGGAATTTCCAATAAGAGGTGTTAAAACTGAAATGATAAAAAAGGTTTTCAAACTAACAGAAATTAATATTTCTGAAATAAAAGATGCAAATCTTTCTGAAAAACCTAAACCCTACACCTCAAGAGTTCAACAACGTTTAAACAAGAAAAAGGGTTACAGTTCTGGTTCTGGTGTTCAAAAGAAATCAAACCATAACGGTAATTTCAAAAGAAAGGGATTAGGATTTATTCCACCGAAAAATTATAAAAATGAGAAAACTTATAAACCAAAAACTATGTTTGTTTCAGGGATATCAACTGAAGAGGAAAAAGATAAGTTGTTCAGAAATCAATCAAACAAAGAATTCCTTGCTAATAAGCAAGAAGAGTTGAAGAAAGAAATTGTTCAGAAGAAAGAAACAAGAACCTGTTTTCAATGCAAAACATTTGGTTATATTGTCAGAAATTGTCCAAAGGCAATACAAACAAAACAGGGAGTTTCTGATAAACTGAAAGGAAAGATAGTTGAAAATGAACCACCAACGAAATCGTTCAGAGTTTTCAAAGATTCAAAGTTTGAAGTTAGTGAATGTTCAAAAAGGTTTTTATAAAAGAAAGGCAAATCTTGAGAACCAAAAATGGGTTGTTAAGAAATCTGATGAAAGTTCTGGCGATGAATCTGATTCCACAAAGTCAGAAGAGCCACAATTTGAGTTAAAATTGGAGACATCAGTGCCGCCAATGGATGATGTCAATTTTCCACCATTGCGGGATGAAAATGTTAAACAAAAAGTTGGCAAAGTTGAGATTTCAAATCAATTTTTCTCTGAAAATAAAGAATTTGATATTGAAAAGGCATTTAACCCCACAGTTCACAACATTTTTGGAAAAATGGTTGATGGGAAGGTCAAAGGGGTAAAGGAATTTTACGAGAAGAAATTGAAGAAACCAGGTAAAGGAAAAACATCCCAGGTTTGTGACTGGGATGGAACCTATTATGATGAATGAAAAATCCGGACTTGCCGGAGCTCCCAAGTTGGTAATTGTGGAGCAGGAATCGGCATCTTTCTTGAGAAATTCACTTAGGTGATATTTCGTATTACAAGTGGTAAATCATGGACATTAAGTTGTACTTGATTTTCTACAAGTGGTGTTTGCTAATTAAACTTAAATTGTTATATTTTTCAAAAGGTTGAAAATGATAAAAGAACAAGGTGATGAATCCCCTAACCTACAAGTGATTTTATAAAATCAACAAAACTTATTTTCCAGAAAAACCATTTGATTAAAATAAACTTAAGTGTTTTGAAATCATAATGGGAAAATAGTTTGTTGTGAGGGGGAGTTCTGATTGTTTATGCCAAGAGGATGGCGAATTGAAGTGATTCGATATCAGTAGTCTTTTTACTTGTACAGTTTGTTTTCAAATTTTTTTAAATGATTTTGAATTTTAGGGGGAGTAAGAATTTTCAGAAAATCCAAAAACATTAGAAAATTTGAAAAAGTAAAAAACATGATAAAATCAAAAATGAGTTTTGTTGTCAAAAAGAGGAAATGATAGTACATCAGTGGACAATCATAACATGCTAAAGAATTGGATAGAAAAATGCTATAAACGGTCTCACTGATGATATGCCAGTAGGTTTTTACACATTTAGTAGATTGTGACGAGATATAAACCTAAATTTCAAACTTACTTATATCGTGGGGAACATCTCTCGGATATATGGGTAACCCCTGAAATCTTGTTTGAAAGGTCCCTCTTTCTGAGATACTAGGTCTTTATGCTTAGTGATATCTGGGGTATTATCCCGGGACTTCTGATTTTGCGGAAGCAATGGCCTAGTCCCCGGAGAATACTTTACGCTTGCTTGAAATATAGCCCACCCTCAGCATAAAAAATGATAACATTGAAAAAATGCTAATCATGTGCTGTTGTAAAAAAGATTCTCTAAAGGGAACCCACCAAAAGTCGAAGCCGTCATCTCTCTGCTGAACGGAAGTTCTGACCTGAGCTCTCACGGTCTTCGCAATTAACCCCTTACAGATATCATCTAGGTATACTCACCTATAAGACTTAATATTGGGATCTGGATACGGGAGTATATTCTGAGGTGGGACACACGAATAAGTTTAAGTGCTTAAAACTTTAATCTCATATCTCGAAACAGTTGAACTTTGTGTGAAAATTTAAAGTGGATCAGTATACTGACAATCTAAGTGAATTGTTTAGAACTTAAAATGTTAAAAGCTTAACGGTGTTGGTGATTTGTCTCAAAAACTGATATGATCCTCTTACACAAACTCACAAAAATATTGTGTGTAAATATTTCTTTATTGCATTTCATTTATGTGATATAAAAAATTCAAAAAGATTTTCAGAGTGTTTTAGCATAATTTTTGAAAAATACAAAAAGATTTTCGACAACTGATGTTGGAGAGCTGATTTTCAAAATTCCAAGTGCTATACATGATGACAATTGGGTTGGGATAGTGTATTTTGGAAAGAAAAATGGTATTTCTTTATGTGGTTTATCAGAGATTAACATTGTAAAATCATTTATTTTTGAATGATTCCTACAAGTGGTCATCAGAGGTTTTAAAATATTAAATCATTCAGTTCATACAAGTGGTAAGCAGAGAATAAATCTGTCAAAATTTTCAATTTGTGAAATTTATTTCTGGGTTAAGATTGTGCAGGTAAGCCAGGTTCCGCTACCTGAAAATTGGATGAAAGCCAAGTCATGATCTTGAACTTGTGAAAGCCAGACTGCGATCCCAGCTTATCGAAAGGGGGAGTCTGAAGACATCCGAGGGAAGGATATGTGTCGGTGCTGAGATGAAGAGAAGAGATAGAGATTGAGGAGGATGCTTTACAATGTCAGATAATTCAAAGGAGTTCGAGAGGACTGATAAAGACTGAAGATTGAAGACTCGACACTGTAGACTCGTCAACATTCGAGGGGGAGTCTGTTGGTGCATGCGTCTGTCGACTTCGTCTTGTATCGAGTCTTGTATGTTGGTAGATAGATTAGGGCACGTTATACGAGAAAACATGTTAAAAGGCTAATTTCGCTTGAAATGGTCAAAAACCATTTCAAACGAAATCACATGGCTAATTCCGCTTGAACTGGTATTTTCGCTTGGAGTGGTAATTCCGCTTGAAAGTGATTCCGTTTGAGGCAGGTTCAAGCGAAATTATCAAGCCTATATATAGTGGTGTCTTGATTTCATTTGTAACTTTTCCGGTCATTGAGTCGAAGTGCTGTCGAAGTGTCATCTCACTGTAAATCATTGTCAAATCAATATATTGACAGTTTAAATTGATATACTAGCTGAATTGAACTTGATACGTTTGTTTCCGCCACTCGTATTGAGAAAAACTCTTCTGATCGACTCGTTTGGGTCACAAAACGATCCTACACTCAACTCTCAAGAATAATATATATATATATATATATACACACATATAATAAAAGAAACCACTTTTAGGACACTTGTCATCATATTATACCATGTCTTATGGATAATTATAATTTTAGTTTAATCTCTTCTAATTAACTATAGATAATTCTCTTACTAAATAATAAGTTTAATTATTACTTTTATATTTATCTATTTACTTCAAATTCAAACTTAGTTATTTAATTTGATATTAAAGTAAATTAGAGATGTTAAAAGATTCGTTTTTTGGCTAAAAGGGTAAAAGTGATATTACCACAGGGGCCAGAATCGTAATTTACTATTGATATTAAGTATATATTTGAATGTTTTGTTTAGTTTGGTATCAAATAGATTTTACGAAACTTAAAATAAAATTAACTAATATTATTTATCATTTCTACATTTACACGTTCTAAATAAATGGTTAAATTTATTGAGACTTCGTTACATTTACAAGTTTTAAATAAAAGGGTTAAATTTATTGAGACTTCGTTAACAAATTTTACTACAATATAATAATCTATGTATATCAATTTAAATATATATTTATACTATACTATATAATAAAACATTAATGTGTAACACCTATCATTCATTGTAAGTATTTATTTTATGATTTTCTCGCCTCACTTCCTAACTTATCTTATATTAATTAATTAAATAAATAAATGAATAATGAGCTAATATTAAATTTCATCCTACTTTAAATTTTGAATATCATTCTTCTATTTTTCTAATAAAATATTATTCTAAAATTTAAATTGTTAATTTAAGATATTTTTAAATAAAACAAATTATTTATCACGAAAACCAAACTTTGTATTAATATATGAAATATTTTTATTTTCATTACTAAACAAATTATTATATCAATTTTATTACATAATTTATAAATCAATTTGTCGGAATTGGTACTATAGGTCCACTAGCGGTGGATCTAGTAACCTTATCCTTGTTATGCAAACAAACCCGGTTGTGCGGAATCCAACCGGTAAGTCAAACCGAGCAAAGAACACGAAGTACACTAAGATTCAACGTTTAAAAACTTTAATATATAACAACCAGAAGAGTTTGATTACAAAGATTACAGAAGATAATGCTCTCAAACTCACTGTGTTTTCTCTCTGTGTTATGTGTTCTCTCTTCTAAGTGTTCGTTTATCTGTTCTGCAGCGACCCTTAAATAGGCAAACATTAAACAGCATATCCACGAAGAGTGGACTGGGCCACGAACCCTCTTCAGTCCCACGAAGACTAGTAGTCTTCGTGGACCAATGGACGAACCCTCAATCTTCGTTGCACTAGGATTCTTCGTCAATAGCATAGACCTGACGAACCCTCAATCTTCGTTGCACTAGGATTCTTCGTCAATAGCATAGACCTGACGAACCCTCAATCTATGACAAAGGAGTCTTCGTCGATAAGGAGGAGAGTCTTCGCCAAAAAGAGTGTTCGTTGAGGAGCCATTATCCGTCCACAACAGTTAGTCTTCGTTGGCAAGGAGTGTTCGTCCAATCTTGAGTATGTTCGTTAAGAGGAGTGTTCGCCAACATTAATCTTCGTCAGCCTTGAGTCTTCGCCACAAGAGGAGAGGGTTCGCCCATGGAGTGTTCGTGGGTAGGGACTTCCACGAAGTATAACAATCCTCAATAAAACCGACACCCTCATAATATTTCCGACACCCTAATATATTTTAAAATATCCCAATATGTCCCAAAATACACCCCATACGTGAAAACGGGCCCCAGATACATTAAATATTATTAAATTTAATTAAAAATATTGTTTTTGGTTTTTAGGCTGGCCGCGTAAATGAACCTTAACCCTTACGCGGGTCGCGACAACTTAAAAACCTGGCAAAGCCCGGTGCGGTGGCCCAACACCCGGCGAACCTACTCGATGACCCAGCCCAGCTACGCGTTGACTAGAGTTGACGGGGGCCGCGTAAGGCCTTGCCTTGTTTTACGCGGGCCGCGAGAAAACCCAGGTGAAGCACTATATAAGCAGGCCATCGGATGTTCATTCGAAATCGTTCAAAATCGTTTTCTTTCTCTAAATTCTGAATTATAGGCATAATCTACGGGTATTATACCCCCCTAAATAGCGAAGTTCTGCTCCGTTGTAAGTATTATAACCCCTGGATTCGTTTTAGATACGCTGCCCGATTGATCTAGGGTTCCGTAACGGTTGTCGTTGGAATGCCGTCTCGGGGAAGGGTATTACTAATGTTAAAATGGGTTATTATACTAACGCGTGTGCATTTGTGTAAATTTTAGATTGTCACCAGGAAACCCTTACGGAAAATCTAAGACACCAATGTGAGTTGATCCGCTTTTTGTAAACCTTTTGTTAACTATTTTTACAAAACCTTAAATACTTTTCCATGTGAATAACAGTTATTGAGTATTTGTAAGAATACAATTATCATGAGTATGTTGGGGTTTTGTATATAAAATTTGTTACCACCTGGTCAAGGAGTAACATTTCCACAAGTCGGGTTCGACAGTACCATGGATGTTAATTGATATGTCTTGGAAACAAATATAATTGCGAGATCGCCCTCAATACTGTACACTGGGTTTTACTTAAACTTGATTAAACTGGGATTCACTCACCAGTATTTCCCACTGACAAATGTTTTTATAACGCGTTTCAGGTAACAAACCGTGAAAGCCAAATAGACGCCAGCTGGACAGCACTGAAGGCTTGGAAAAGTGACAATAAAGTTACCTAAAATAAAATAGATGTTTTTATTGAATAAAATAGGATTTATTCTTATGAAAGTATGTGTAATGAAAACTTGGGTTTTATCCCATGTGTTTAATATTATGAAAAGGTGGTATTTTACTCTGTTTCAATATTTCCTAACTACAGTCCTGATGAAAAATTCCGCTGCCAAATTAGACAATATGCGATACCACCGAAACTGGCTCGCGGTCGCCCGTTCCCGGGGATTAGGGATCGGGGGTTGCGATAGAAGGTGGTATCAGAGCTAAGCCACTGTTTCAGCCCCAGAAGTGTTCGGTTGACATCAAAATTCCATCTGTTAGGAAATAAATTATGGAAATACGTGCATAATTGTATTTTATTGTTGTGTGTTATTTGACTATTTGTTAGTTTATAGTATGAGCGACCAAGGACCATCTGATGCGTATCGTCAATTGTCTGGTTCGCCTAAAAGCGAAGGCACCTCCTCTTCTCAGCCTGCCCTCTCAGGGTACTCTACTGATACGGAAGAAGGAATCTTTGTGTTTAAGGCTCAGTCCGAGGAGCCATTTCCTCAGAAAAAGAGGGGATGGTTCAGTCAAGGGGCACACGAACGTAGGAAGCGTATGAAAAAGTTACAAGAACAGAGAGTGCTAGCAGCAGCTAAAAGAGAAACCGATGCCTATGCCTATGCCCAGGATATAAGAAATAGGGGTATAGCCAACATTCACATCCTAGCCACCACTGCAGCTGACCCTAATCTGGAGAAAATAATAGCACCCCAACCACAGCCACCTATCCCTGATCAACCTATGGAGATAGAAAACCATGAAAACCAAGTAGAAATGCATGACTTCAATCCGGAAGAAATACCTAGGGTACCAGCACCAAACCCCCTAGACCCAAATTACGATCCCTGGTGGGATGACGTTAGGGACTATGTGCAACGTTACCCGATACATGAAGACACACCCATGCAGAACATAGGAGCCTACCCAGGTTTGGATCCTTTAGATCCCTATTACCATGATGAATACATTAGGGAGATTTTAGAAGATCCTTACCGATTCGAGGCACCTACACCCCCATACCAGGAACCCGCACCCCAGATTCCGAACCCAGTCCTAGAACCTGCACCCCCAATGAGTGCAGAAAACGTACAAGAACTTAGGACATTTGGTGAGGAAATTTTAGAAAGTAGTGAACGGATGAGACAAGCGGGAAAGCGACTCGTATGGAAATACGACGAGCGCAATATGGATTTCTGGATGAATCCATATCCGTGAATGTGATGGTGAAACGGTAGGAGTAATAATAATAAATAATCAAATAAAATAAAATATGTGTATGGATGCCTACTACTATTAGTGTAATTTTATTTCAGTTGCTATTGTAATTTTTATTTCAGTACTAGTGTGTAATAGATGCATAATAGATGAATAGAGTAAAGTCGCAATGATCGACGCTTTTGGCAAAAATGCGTGTCATGTGATTAACTATATTAAATATTATTTTGTGATATTAATACGGGGTAAATGTTTAAAATTCAGATGGCCGACGAATGAAATCAAGGAAATCTGAATAACGATAACCAGAGTAACGTTAACGTGGTTAATGAGAATCCGAGCATCAATAACAATGAAAACCAAATGGATAATAGTACCGTTCAACACATAGTGGAACAAGGAATCATAGATGCAATGTCATTTATTATTCAAACGGTTCAAGAAGCGAATAATAAAAGTAAACATAGCAGTAAGCGACCAATTGAACCAGAGAACAGCGTGAACAATGGACCCGTACTTCAGGTGCCCATTCCCAAAAGAAGAAGAACCGTGCCTTATGGTTGTTCTTACAAAGAATTTTGGTCCTGCAAACCAATAGAATTCTCGGGTAATGAAGGACCCATTGCAGCTCTACTCTGGATAGAAAAGACTGAGGCTGTTTTAAAAATATGCAAGTGTGCTGAAGAAGACAAAATAATGTTTGCTTCTAATCTATTTAAGAACTCAGCTTTAGAATGGTGGAACACTATCCTCCAATCAATAGGAAGTGATAGAATATATAACATGGAATGGGAAGAATTTAAAAATATGGTAGAAAGGAAATTCTGCCCTCCCAATGAAAAGGAACAGATAGCCAATAAGTTTCTGAACCTTAGAATGACCGGGGTGGATAGTAAGGGTTATACTACCACATTCTTTGAATATGCTAGAATAGTACCAACCCTTGCATCACCTGAACCAGTATTAATCTCCCATTACATCTGGGGATTAATCGGAGAGATTAGACATGTAGTCAAGGCAGCTAGACCCCAAACCATAGACGAAGCTGTAGAACTAGCAAATACCTTGACAGATGAATTAATCCGTACTAGAGAAGAAGATCAAAGGAGAAACCTAACCCAAAGGCTTACCTAAGAATTCCGTACTGGGAATTACAACCGTAGGAATATGGGTTCTACCTCTGCACCATTCTGCAAGGTCTGCAAGAAAAAGCATTCGGGAAAATGCTCCACTCTTTGCAATTTTTGCAAGATGTCAGGACACAAGGAAGAAGATTGCAGGAAGAAATCCAGTAATGGACTATGCTACAACTGTGGAGAAAAATGTCACCTCAAGCCGAATTGTCCAAAATTGGCTCCAACTGCGAACAACAAGAACACTAAAAATGCTAGAGCATTTGTTCTGACTGCAGATGAAGCCAAAATGATTCCGGACGTCATAGCCGGTACGTTTTTAGTTAATGATGTTTTTGCTAAAGTATTATTTGACTCTGGTGCAAACCAAAGTTTTATTAATACTTCGTTTTGCAAAACCAGTCATTAACTAAACTACCACAAGAATGTCTAGTAGAGACAGCTAATGGAGAAACTGTTAGGATTTCTGAAATCTTGCAGGGAGCAAGAATAAAAATTTTGAATCAAAAGTTTATTGCAAACCTTTACCCAATGAATCTGGCAGGATTTGATGTCGTTTTAGGAATGGATTGGTTAATAGCCAATAAAGCCAGTATTTTATGTGATCAAAAGTCAATCCAAGTAAATTCACCAAAAGGTGAAAAGATCAAAATTAAAGGAGATAAACACTCTAGATCCACAAAATTCATCTCTGTGATGAAAACTGCAAGCTATATAAGAAAAGGGTCTATAGTGTATTTGATTTCTATAATCACTAATACGAAAGGAAAAGAACTAAAAGACATTCCAGTAGTGTCTCAGTTTTCAGATGTATTTCCAGAAGAATTAGCAGGATTAACACCAGACAGAGAAGTTGAATTCAGAATTCACCTGCTACCTGGAACAGCACCGATTGCCAAAGCACCTTACCGTTTGGCATCCACCGAAATGCAGGAACTGAAGAAACAGTTAGATGAATTATTAGAGAAAGGATTCATACAGCCAAGCTCATCGCCATGGGGAGCGCCAATTTTATTCCTTAAAAAGAAGGACGAATCAATGCGTATGTGCATTTATTACCGTGAATTGAACAAAGTCACGATTAAGAATCGTTACCCATTACCGAGAATCGATGATCTGTTCGATCAACTGCAAGGAGCTCGATTTTTCTCTAAAATCGATTTAAGATCAGGATATCATCAATTAAAGGTACAGGAAGAGGACATTCCTAAGACTGCCTTTAGAACAAGGTATGGTCATTATGAATTTACTGTCATGCCATTTGGTTTAACCAATGCCCCAGCCGCATTTATGGACATGATGAACCGAATATGTAAGCCATATTTGGATAAATTCATAATTGTCTTCATAGATGATATTCTTATTTATTCTAAAAGTAAAGAGGAACATGCAAAGCATTTGCACGCACTTTTAAGCCTATTAAGAAAGGAAAAGCTTTATGCTAAATTTTCAAAGTGCGAGTTTTGGTTAGAACAGGTACAGTTCCTTAGACATTTAGTGAACCATGAAGGAATTCATGTAGATCCAACAAAGATCGAGGCGATTACCAAATGGAAAACCCCTGAGTCACCAACCGAGGTTAGAAGTTTCTTAGGATTGGCCGGTTATTATAGAAGATTTATTCTAGATTTTTCTAGAATAGCCATTCCTTTAACTAAGTTAACCTGTAAATCCATTAAGTTTGAATGGGGACCAAAACAAGAAGAAGCATTTAGAATTCTTAAACAAAGATTAACTAATACACTCATATTAGCGTTACCAGAAGGAACTGAAGATTTTGTAGTCTATTGTGACGCTTCTAAGTTAGGTTATGGATGTGTATTAATGCAACGCCAAAAGGTTATAGCTTACGCATCTAGACAACTTAAGAATCATGAAGAGAATTATTCAACCCATGATCTAGAATTAGGAGCTATAATTTTTGCCCTTAAGATTTGGAGACATTACCTTTATGGTAGTAAGTTTACCATATTTACAAATCATAAGAGTTTAAGGTATGTTTTCGGGCAAAAGGAGTTGAATATGAGACAAAGACGCTGGATGGAAATGCTTAGTGATTATGATTGCGATATCCAGTATCATGAAGGAAAGGAAAATGTAGTGGCTGACGCTTTAAGCCGAAAGTATCATGAAAAACCAAAAATGGTACGTTCTCTTAAACTAAATCTACAAGTAGATTTAAATGATTAGATAAGAGAAGCACAAGAATCGGTAATCAAGGAAGATACTGAAAAATTAAAGGGTATGCTAAAGGAATTAGAACAAGGAACAGATGGAATTTGGAGATTCCATAAGAAGAGAATGTGGATACCTAAATTAGGAAACCTACGTCATCGTATATTAGAAGAAGCCCATAAGTCTAAGTATACGATGCATCCAGGAAATGATAAAATGTATCAAGATTTAAGAAAGAATTTCTGGTGGATAGGAATGAAAAAGGACATAGCAGCTTATGTTTCTAAATGTTTAACTTGTTAACAAGTTAAAGCTGAACACCAGAAACCCTCAGGTTTGTTACAACAGTTAGAAATGCCAGTGTGGAAATGGGAATTGATAACAATGGATTTTGTTACTAAATTACCTAAAACAAGGAAAGGTAATGATACAATCTGGGTGATTGTAGATAGGCTTACCAAGTCAGCTCATTTTCTACCAATGAAGGAAACTTTCGGTATGGAACAATTAGCCAAATTATATATAAATGAAATCATTTCATTACATGGAATTCCTTTATCAATTGTCTCTGATAGGGATAGCCGATTTACCTCTCATTTTTGGTCAAGTTTCCAAAAAGCCATGGGAACCAAGTTAAATCTGAGCACAGCTTATCATCCTCAAATGGACGGACAAAGCTAAAGAATAATTCAGATAATGGAGGACATGCTTAGAGCTTGTGTAATTGATTTTGGAGGTAATTGGGACGATCACTTACCTTTAATAGAATTTTCTTATAATAATAGTTATCACACAAGTATCAATGTTGCACCATTCGAAGCACTTTATGGACGAAAGTGCCGAACCCCAATCTGTTGGGCAAAAATTGGGGAAAAGCAACTATCTGGACCTGAGATAGTACAAGAAACAACCGATAAGATTATTCAAGTCAAGGAACGACTAAATGCAGCACGTGATCGACAAAAGAGATATGCTGACAACAGATGAAAACCCTTGGAATTTCAAGTAGGAGATAAAGTGTTATTGAAGGTCTCTCCTTGGAAAGGAGTAGTAAGATTCATCAAAAGAGGAAAGATAAGTCCCAGGTATGTTGGACCTTTTGAGATTATTAGAAGAATAGGACTTGTAGCCTATCAGCTACAATTGCCAGAGGAAATGGCAGGAATACATGATGTATTTCATGTATCTAATCTCAAAAAGTGTTTAGCTGATGAATCACTAGTAGTGCCTCTTAAGGACATAGAGGTAAATGAACAACTTAAGTTTGTAGAAAGGCCTCTACAGATCGAAGACAGGAAGGTCAAGAATCTCAAGCATAAGAGACTAGTTCTGGTCAAAGTAAAGTGGGACTCCAAAAGAGGACCTGAGTACACATGGGAGCTTGAATCTGAAATGCAAAGGAAATATCCACACTTGTTCCAGTAGATCTCGAGGACGAGCTCTAAAACAAGGTGGGGAGAATATAACAATCCTCAATAAAACCGACACCCTCATAATATTTCCGACACCCTAATATATTTTAAAATATCCCAATATGTCCCAAAATACACCCCATACGTGAAAACGGGCCCCAAATACATTAAATATTATTAAATTTAATTAAAAATATTGTTTTTGGTTTTTAGGCGGGTCGCGTAAAGGAACCTTAACCCTTACGCGGGCCGCGACAACTTAAAAACCTGGCAAAGCCCGGTGCGGCCACGTGGCCCAACACCCGACGAACCTACTCGATGACCCAGCCCAGCTACGCGTTGACTAGAGTTGACGCGGGCCGCGTAAGGCCTTGCCTTGTTTTACGCGGGCCGCGAGAAAACCCAGGTGAAGCACTATATAAGCAGGCCATCGGATGTTCATTCGAAATCGTTCAAAATTGTTTTCTTTCTCTAAATTCTGAATTATAGGCATAATCTACGGGTATTATACCCCCTAAATAGCGAAGTTATGCTCCGTTGTAAGTATTATAACCCCTGGATACGTATTAGATACGCTGCCCGATTGATCTAGGGTTCCGTAACGGCTGTCGTGGTTCTGCCCGATGTCGTCGTTGGAATGCCGTCTCGGGGAAGGGTATTACTAATGTTAAAATGGGTTATTATACTAACGCGTGTGCATTTGTGTAAATTTTAGATTGTCACCAGGAAACCCTTACGGAAAATCTAAGACAGCAATGTGAGTTGATCCGCTTTTTGTAAACCTTTTGTTAACTATTTTTACAAAACCTTAAATACTTTTCCATGCGAATACCAGTTATTGAGTATTTGTAAGAATACAATTATCATGAGTATGTTGGGGTTTTGTATACAAAATTTGTTACCACCTGGTCAAGGAGTAACATTTCCACAAGTCGGGTTCGACAGTACCATGGATGTTAATTGATATGTCTTAGAAACAAATATAATTGCGAGATCGCCCTCAATACTGTACACTGGGTTTTACTTAAACTTGATTAAACTGGGATTCACTCACCAGTATTTCCCACTGAAAAATGTTTTTAAAACGCGTTTCAGGTAACAAACTGTGAAAACCAAATAGAAGCCAACTGGACAACACTGAAGGCTTGGAAAAGTGGCAATAAAGTTACCTAAAATAAAATAGATGTTTTTATTGAATAAAATATGATTTATTCTTATGAAAGTATGTGTAATGGAAACTTGGGTTTTATCCCACGTGTTTAATATTATGAAAAGGTGGTATTTTACTCTGATTTAATATTTCCTAACTACGGTCCTGATGAAAAATTCCGCTGCCAAATTAGACAATATGCGATACCACCTAAATTGGCTCGCGGCCGCCCGTTCCCGGGGATTAGGGATCGGGGGTTACGACATGAAGACTCCTTAGTCTTCGTTGGGGAGTGGCATTATGCAGATCAGAAACAAATACAGACAACAAACTGGTTGCATATAACAACCATATTACAGAGAACATTGCTTAAACATCATACCGGGTCAAGATATGAGGATATCTTGGCCACGGTTTTCACTTCGTAGCATTGTCGAACCGATACGAGTTGCGTCCACATAATATGTATCAACAAACTCCCCCTTGGACGCTGCTCGTGATGGTTCGTTCTTCACATTGTCGGATCTTTAAAAGATCTTCACGTGTCGCAATCAAGGAGTGTATTAACAAACTCCCCCTTGAATGATGCTCGTGAATCTTTTGATCTTCAATACTTTTGGTGTTGAATAGTGGTGAGCAGCAACTTGATCATCTTGATCCATTGATTGCATTTATGCCGTGTCTTCATTTCAAGCTTGTCATTGAACATGTTCTCTTCTCCTTTAGCTGATTCGAATGTCGCATCTACACATACAAGAAAGCTAAACACGTAATGAGAACAACTGTTTGGAGTATAGCCAACATAAGCAAACGACACGCATATAACCAACTTTCAATCAAACACCGACCGACAACAGTTTGAAAGTTGTAAAATCTGATCAATTTAGATTTTATCATTCAACACTTGTTAATTTTGACCGTTTATGAAGATGCAGTTGTTTTGGTTTCAAGTGGAAAAGACTCGAGATCCAACATCGTACAATCAAAAATAAGATAGAAATAAAATCTTTTTGGCTTTTATAAATTTTATATTAAAACACACCTAAAATCTTTTTGGTATTTTTGAATATTTCAAATGTAAAGACGGAAAGCAGTAAATAAATATATACAAAGATGCAGAAACTGAAAGCATTGAATATCTTTTTATGAGTTTTGAGGGTATGAGAATCATATCAGTGTACGGTCATGCCAAAAGCTCTTGTTGTTCAATTAGTTAATATTAAGATAAGCATCATATAATGATTATCGATATTGTTGTCCACTTAAGCTCAACTTATCAAATGTACTCGTGGTTAGGGGATACGTTAAGGTATGATTTATACTTACCGACCGGTGTTCATCCACACACGACACATTCCCGTATCAAGGTATGCACGAGAGTTCATCTTACTGGTGAGTATACCATTTATCATCTATTTTCAACGTATATAATGTGAGATACTCACTTATTTTTGGAGGAATACAAGCCCTATGTGATTAAATCACTTATTAATGAGGAACTTGATATCCGATGCATGTAGGGCAGAAGAGCAAGTCCGTGAACATGTTAGTACCATCATACCGACAAAGAGACGAACTTGACTCCCGGATAAACTGTGATATTTTATCACTTATTGATTTGGGACATGTGATTGTTTATCACTTATTGAGGTCGTATGCATCATGTATTATATACATGTTTGAATGATATTTACACGTATGTATGGTATCATGGAAGATCTAGACTTGCGTCTCCGTTGTTTTCGGTAAAAGAAACAACCATGATACCAAGATGATAAACAGCATAAAGACCACGTATCTCAGAACCTCGGCAATCTATCAAACGAAATTTCGGTACCAAGACCATATGCCAATGAGCGGTTCCCACACAGTCTTCAGTCGATTTAGGTTTATATCACCCTGCACACTTTAAAATGATTGTGAGCCTACCGATACATCTTATATAGAGCTGCTTATCGGTTTTCATTTTAAGTTCAAAGAGGTTTCGACAGACCACTGATGTACTATCATTTTCTCTTTTGCTCGCCAGGAAACTCATTTTTGTTTTTCTATTGTTTTTGTGTTTTTGAAATTTTTCGATGTTTTTGTATTTTTAAACTTTTTTAATGTTTTTGTATTTTTCGTTTTTACTCCCCCTAAAATGCAAAAAGTACGAGAAATTAAGAAAACACAAACAAATATTGACAAAAATGATTTTCCGATGTTGGTTTTACTCTGGCTTGACCTTAATTCCGTTTACCATTAGTAAATAGTCAAATTGTGATTTGTCAAAAGCTTTGGTAAACAGGTCGGCACGTTGGTCATCGGTGTGGACCTTAACAACATCGATAAGTCTTTTATCAAAACAATAACGTATGAAGTGATATTTGATTTTGATGTGTTTGGTCTTTGAATGCTTCACAAGATTTCTATTGATCTGTAAGGCAGCAGACTTATCAACGAAAATAGGAGTACATAGAAATTCAAAACTGTAGTCGCGCATTTGTTGTTGAATCCACAGGACTTGGGAGCAACAACTTGAGGCAGCAATGTATTCAGCTTCACAGGTTGATGTAGCGACACAAGTCTGCTTCTTGCACTGCCATGTGACTATGCGATTTCCTAAACACTGACATCCAGCCGTTGTGGATTTGCCGCCGATTTTGCAGCCACCAAAATCAGAATCACTGAACGCGATCAAGTCGAAGCTATTATCCCTAGGGTACCAAAGACCGGTGTCCGGGCAACCCTTCAAATAGCGAAAAATCTTCTTTACAGCTGCTAGATGTGAGGCCTTCGGGTTGGCTTGATAGCGAGCAAGCAGGCACGCAGTATACATTATGTCGGGCCTCGAAGCTGTGAGATACATAAGAGATCCGATCATTGCGCGATAGAATGAAGAGTTAACGCTTTCACCCTTCAAGTCCGGAGTAATCCCGTGATTATGCGGAAGTGGGGTACCAATGGGCGTCGCTTCGGACATCTGGAACCGGCTCAAGACGTCTCCGACAAATTTAGTCTGATGGATGAATATCCAAGACTACGTTTGTTGAACTTGTAGGCCCAAAAAGAAGTTCATTTCCCCCATGGCGCTCATCTCGAATTTCTCCTGCATAACATGTAACACCCCGAAAACAGATTTGGTAATTAAACTATGTTAGTACTAAAAGACGGGTAAAGTACCGTTAGTGGTAAAAGTACCCCGGTAAATATTAGGATTTAAATAAATAATCCTAATATTAAATAAAAGCTGAACGAGAGCTTTCAAGAAAATAAAATGGATAAAAGGCCCGAGTTAACGGAACTTAAAATAAACGGGTTAGAACTTCCGGGACTCACTAAGTTAACTAGGGGTAATTAACCTAGTTAATTATTTGTTTAAAAACAATAAAGAAGCATGGACTAGTAAGCCTTTTATAAACCAAACGATAATTGAGGGACCAAAGTTGTTAAAATTGAAACAAGTAATATTAAAACAAAATAATTACACCAAACACACACTTAGGTGTGTGTCTGGTCGACGTTTCACAGGGGCGATCCAGGAGCTCCTCAACAAACCCTAACTCTTGCAAAATCTGCCAAATTGAAGGATCAAATTTGTTCCAAATCGAAATCCAATCATAGAATAGTGATCTCCTCTGTGAAGGGATCATAAGGTATGTAAATTTCATAGAAAATTTCCATCTAAATTTCCGGATGTACATAAGAAATTCAAAATTGATGTTGCATGATTGTGGTTTGGATGATATTGAAGTGAAATAGTGTTTAGGAGTAAACCCTAGACAAGTATATATTGAAATCATGCCTAGCTCAAGTAAATTCAGATTTTATTGATGCTAAATTCATGTATGAGATGTTTTTAGGGTTTTGATTGCTAAAAATTAGTGTTATGATGTCAAGAACATGTTTTAATTGAAAGCTGAATTCAAACAGCTCCTGATCAGAATCTACAGCCGACTTGTATTAGCTGTAACATAGACAAAACATGACAAGAACATGTGTTTCTTGAGTCTAAAATGTAATTCCAGGAAATATCTTTAAAACCCCAGTGGAATCGCATTTTCTCGACAAAAATTGAGCGTTTTATGAATTTTTCCGTATCGAAGGTTCAAGCTGCATTTTCTGGCAGAATTTGCAGCCCATTACGAATGTCATAACTCAATTTAGGAATTTAGTTATGATCTCAAATTTTTACTGTAGATAGTTTTAAGCGATTAAAAGAATTGCCAATTGGAATTTCGTCAATCGGATAAACGAGTAATTTTGAATGAATTTTTCCATAAGCTGCAGTCAGAAGTGACGAATCTGATTGCAACTTAGTAAATGAATTTTTACGATTTTTTTGTAAAGAGTTAGATCTTGAAATTTTAACACAAGGCCTAACCCTCCGAGAGGTACGCGACATAAAAAATCATAATTTTTGAAGACTTGTAAACAGGTTAAACAAGTCACCAAAAACAACCCATTTTCAGTGATATGAAATGCCTAAATGAAATTGCGGTCTACTTGGTTGTGTGTAAAACGGGATTATATTAAGTGTTCGGATGAATGTATAGAAATGTGTAAGGTGGAAGATCATATTAAATTATGGTTAATCTAACCACCTTGTGAACATTGGATAATAGTTTGGCGCTTAACAAGCTAGGTGGAAGCTTGTGGATGAAGCGGGTCAAACGGAGCGAGTATGGAAAGAAAAGCGTGGCATGGATGCAAGGTAAGTGAATCTTACACCCTTTTATCTTAGAATGCGTAATGATTATAAAGGTTATGAAAATGATAAGCTAATATTTGAAATGTGATGTTCCGATGTAAATTGAAATGGGTCGGAATAAGCGAAAGTGATGAAAACCATAATGAATGGTAAAAAGGGGTAATATTGGGCATATAGGCCAAACGGGTCGAATGGTGGTGACAACACCATTTGACAATATCGACTAATGTGGTTGTCAAGTCTTATGTTAACAGGAGCGATTAGCAAATCGGATAATTGCGTCGCCATAGGTTGTGTGATAATAAAAGCGAGGTATAAATCGGGTCTATTTGTTGACCCGGGCCAGGTACGCTCATATGAATTTATAGTTAAAAGTGGCAAGTAAGGTCGAATATTTAGTGAAGTCATTCATCGCAAAAACGAAGGATTTAAAAATGACCATAAGGCCCTTGATGGGCAAACCAGGCAAACGACCCTTAGAGGTTGTTTAGGAACTTATATTATGACTTCGTAACCCTTAGATGCGTATAAAAGTTCTAGACAAAAACATTGGTGAGTCGAATGCCTAGAAATAGACATTTGCGAAAAAGGACTAGCCGAAGGGTAAAATAGGGATTTTGGGTTCCTTATGTTAAATCCACCACAAAACTAGTTGTGGTGGAAGATATGTATTATTTAGCATGGAAAGACGAGGTGCGAAAAGAAAATAGCGAGTGTGATGTTTGTTTAGATATTTTAAAAGTCCCTGAAATGGGTCAAATAAAATAAGAAGTTAAATGTGGATTAAGTGACTAGTAAGATACGTATAAATCTGTGATTTGTGAATGCGTAAGTGAGCCCCGTAATGGGAGTGGAAACGCTAACGCTTGTTAAGCCTGGGATGGGTAGGAAATGTTAAAGAAGACTCTTGAAAACATTCTTGCAATGTAACTTAAACCAAACGGGTCGAATAGTCACCTAAAGGATTTATGAGCCAATAGTGGATAAATCAGATTTCTATGCAAACCAAGGTGATAAACGGGTCCGTAATTTAATTACGGACGCGTAGGAAAAAGAATAGAGTAAAACGGATGTGTAGATTGAAAGTTATGCACGTTTTCATGAAAAGAACCGGAGCTGGGAAAATGCAGCAACGAGCTGCAAACCTTCTGCCCATTTAAGGGCGTCGCGCCACGCGACGACATGGCCCAAGGGACGTCGTGCCACGCGACGGGGTGCAGGTTTTTCGAAAATTGTTTGTTGGTTCCGTTTTGATTTGCGAACTTGTTTAGACATGTTATAAACGCTATATGACTAACTCATTTCATGTTTTATGAAATGTAGGTGCTAACCGAGTTACCGGAAGACGATCAAGCTAAGCAATGAACCGAACACACAAAGAACAAAGCTTCCACGAATAGTTTCGTTGTCATGTTTTAAACGGCGACTCAAATTTACAAAATGTTGTAACGTTTTATTTAGTATAATGTTTTAATAAACTCATATTTTAAGTGTATGATAAATTTTAAATACACTAATATAATAGAAATTTATTTGATAATAGTATAAATGGACTAAGGGTCTTACAAGTTGGTATTAGAGCTCAAGGTTAAAAGAATAAAGTGTTCGGTTCGAGGCTTGATCGCAAATCCGGTAAGTACATTTATATCAAGGGTTTAGTATGATTAAAGTGTTGAGAACAACACATATGGTTATCGTGTAATACACGTTACACCAATAAAAACGATATAGAGTAGATATAGTCAACGAAATTACACGCGTTGATACGTATACTAGAAAAGCCTTGTATTATAATACGGGCATCCATTAATGTCGAAATTACTAATTGTTGTAAATGTTTTAGTTAAAGGACACTCGCATATGAAGATAACGAGAGTTTAACAAATCGCGGATTTGACAAAGGAACGGTCCAAAGAACATGCTCATAGAGGACCTAAATCGCGTGGCGATAGCGAACAAGACTAATGGCAAGAGAAGCCCGTTAGGGCAAGCATTACCAGGTGCACATTTTATATTTAGTTGCACAAATAGTAGTATGTAACAAATACGTAGAGATTGAAAGTTGCATATGTAGATTAAAAACTTGGAAAAACCCGAATAGAAAATCTATCCGGGATATTGTTTCCAAGAGAATCAAATAGAGGCATTACTTACATGGGGTGTAATGTGAAAATTATAAAAAGGTCATGTATACCAGGTATTGATCGCTTACTCTGGCCAAGTAAGTGGTGAGCACGTGGTACCCTGAACTTTTTATGATGGACATGCTTACATCCGATGTAGTGAGGACGGGGGTGAGTGGGACAAATTAAAAAGTACCCAAACGAATCAATTGAGCAAAATATTTGATAATAATGTAAACGCACAGCCGAGTGACGGAAGCGTATTACATTAGGATAATGAGCCCGAGTGAAGGGACAAAGATTGATGTAAAATGATTTAGATAAGTATTGGGAGGGGGTGTACTTACACTCGAACCCGGAGAATGCAAGCATGTAAAATGATTAAGATATGTATTGGGAGGGGGTGTACTTACACTCGAACCCGGAGAATGCAAACATGTAAAATGATTAAGATATGTATTGGGAGGGGGTGTACTTACACTCGAACCCGGAGAATGCAAGCATATAAAATGATTACGATATGTATTGGGAGGGGGTGTACTTACACTCGAACCCGGAGAATGCAAACATGTAAAATGATTAAGATATGTATTAGGAGGGGGTGTACTGACACTCGAACCCGGAGAATGCAAACCTGTAAAATGATTAAGATACGCATTGGAAGGGGGTGTACTTACACTCGAACCTGGAAAATGCAAATATGTCTCTAAACGGACCGTTGTTGCAAAACGTCAAATTTGAGGACAAAGTCGGAATATAAAAGTGAAGCGAGGTCTTAATGCATACCGGGAGGGTTGCAATAATAACGAATTCGGTAAAACACCTGGTTGATGGGTAGGAAATTAAGCACGTGTGTAAACCAAGAGACGTGAACGCAGGTTGAAAATCAAAAGATTTGGATTATGAGTTATGACTATAAAATTTCGTAAATAGAAATTTTGAATAAACATGTTCAACCATTTGAGGTTGAACGGGTTGAATAAAGAATAAAGTTGATCGTTTATAAGTGATGGATTTCACATTAACAAGTTAAACAGGACGAATACAATATAATGCCGGATGATACAAATAAGCGCTAGCCAAATAAAGGTAGCGTTAAAAGCAAAAGAATAATGAGCCCGGTAATGGGACATAACCAAATAAGAATATATGCAAACCAAATAACAATGAGCATAAGACAAACCGACGTATAAATGACGTGAGAAGTCATAGAGTCGGGAGAATGATCTGAAATAAAACGATTATAGCCACGAACTACAGTCAAGGTTAACAGATCTTAAGTTTGAAACCAAATGACTCTTCAAACAAAAAACAGGATGCCTTGACACCAAATATGTATTTTAAGAACGACACGAGTAAAGAATGAACTACGGGATCAACATAACCTTTGGGGTTATAAACAATGGAAAGGTCTTTGACACTAAAACGACCCACGAGTCATGACTAGAAATAAATAGATTATAAGGACCTCGCCTTAAATAGGCGAAAAGTCTAATAAAATAGCTCATAAGGCTAAGTGATAAAACCTACGGGTTAATTAGACATGGCGAGGGAATCAATTGAGAATCCTCGCATAAAATAAAGACTGTAAAAGAATAAATTTTGGACTGTCAATATCCCGGTATGGATAATTGACAAAAGTTAAAGAGAAGATGCTAAACTAAAACTTCGGTTTTGGTAAGAAATGACGTTTTTTTTACAAATATGAATTCTGATAGACGTATAAATAGTAAGCATGAAAGATATAAGTCTTGACACTGATAGGTGCAAGACGATATATTCGAAAAGTGATAATTTTGAAAATAAAAAGTTGATATAAAATTTGGCATGGCGTGACGTGATCACGGTCAAGAAGTGTAATGTGAAGTATAATCACATTAGAGCCGAACGATGAATATTGCTAAGTTAATTAAACTAGTGGAAATAACGAGATTACATTATTTCAAGTTGCATTATGTCGTATAAGATATGTAGATGATTAATAACCAAAAAGATATTACCATACTTTTCTGGTAATACTAACAATTGGTTAAAATATGAGCAATGCTCAACTGATTATCGAGAGGAAATGCATGGAGTTAAACTCGATAAATTATGTAAGAAAAGGTTTCGAGGACGAAACCTCTTTAAAGGGGTAGACTTGTAACACCCCGAAAACAGATTTGGTAATTAAACTATGTTAGTACTAAAAGACGGGTAAAGTACCGTTAGTGGTAAAAGTAACCTGGTAAATATTAGGATTTAAATAAATAATCCTAATATTAAATAAAAGCTGAACGAGAGCTTTCAAGAAAATAAAATGGATAAAAGGCCCGAGTTAACAGAACTTAAAATAAACGGGTTAGAACTTCCGGGACTCACTAAGTTAACTAGGGGTAATTAACCTAGTTAATTATTTGTTTAAAAACAATAAAGAAGCATGGACTAGTAAGCCTTATATAAACCAAACGATAGTTGAGGGACCAAAGTTGTTAAAATTGAAACAAGTAATGTTAAAACAAAATAATTACACCAAACACACACTTAGGTGTGTGTCTGGTCGATGTTTCACAGGGGTGATCCAGGAGCTCCTCAACAAACCCTAACTCTTGCAAAATCTGTTCCAAATCGAAATCCAATCATAGAATAGTGATCTCCTCTGTGAAGGGATCATAAGGTATGTAAATTTCATATAAAATTTCCATCTAAATTTCTGGATGTACATAAGAAATTCGAAATTGATGTTACATGATTGTGGTATGGATGATATTGAAGTGAAATAGTGTTTATGAGTAAACCCTAGAAAAGTATATATTGAAATCATGCATAGCTCAAGTAAATTCAGATTTTGTTGATGCTAAATTCATGTATGAGATATTTTTAGGGTTTTGATTGCTAAAAATTAGTGTTATGATGTCAAGAACATGCTTTAATTGAAAGCTGAATTCAAACAACTCCTGATCAGAATTTACAGCCGAATTCAAAAATTAGTGTTATGATGTCAAGAACATGCTTTAATTGAAAGCTGAATTCAAAAATTAGTGTTATGATGTCAAGAAAAGCGTGGCATGGATGCAAGGTAAGTGAATCTTACACCCTTTTATCTTAGATTGCGTAATGATTATAAAGGTTATGAAAATGATAAGCTAATATTTGAAATGTGATGTTCCGATGTAAATTGAAATGGGTCGGAATAAGCGAAAGTGTTGAAAACCATAATGAATGGTAAAAAGGGGTAATATTGGGCATATAGGCCAAACGGGTCGAATGGTGGTGACAACACCATTTGACAATATCGACTAATGTGGTTGTCAAGTCTTATGTTAACAGGAG
This sequence comes from Helianthus tuberosus, assembly GCA_030545235.1. Classification (NCBI taxonomy): domain Eukaryota; kingdom Viridiplantae; phylum Streptophyta; class Magnoliopsida; order Asterales; family Asteraceae; genus Helianthus; species Helianthus tuberosus. The sequence goes on along the minus strand of CM060358.1, from coordinate 20,684,541 downwards.
CGATTAGCAAATCGGATAATTGCGTCGCCATAGGTTGTGTGATAATAAAAGCGAGGTATAAATCGGGTCTATTTGTTGATCCGGGCCAGGTACGCTCATATGAATTTATAGTTAAAAGTGCAAGTAAGGTCGAATATTTAGTGAAGTCCTTCATCGCAAAAACGAAGGATTTAAAAATGACCATAAGGCCCTTGATGGGCAAACCAGGAAAACGACCCTAAGAGGTTGTTTAGGAACTTATATTATGACTTCGTAACCCTTAGATACGTATAAAAGTTCTAGACAAAAACATTGGTGGGTCGGATGCCTAGAAATAGACATTTGCGAAAAAGGACTAGCCGAATGGTAAAATAGGGATTTTGGGTTCCTTATGTTAAATCCACCACAAAACTAGTTGTGGTGGAAGATATGTATTATTTAGCATGGAAAGACGAGGTGCGAAAAGAAAATAGCGAGTGTGATGTTTAGATATTTTAAAAGTCCCTGAAATGGGTCAAATAAAATAAGAAGTTAAATGTGGATTAAGTGACTAGTAAGATACGTATAAATCTGTGATTTGTGAATGCGTACGCGAGCCCCGTAATGGGAGTGGAAACGCTAACGCTTGTTAAGCCTGGGATGGGTAGGAAATGTTAAAGAAGACTCTTGAAAACATTCTTGCAATGTAACTTAAACCAAACGGGTCGAATAGTCACCTAAAGGATTTATGAGCCAATAGTGGATAAATCAGATTTCTATGCAAACCAAGGTGATAAACGGGTCCGTAATTTAATTACGGACGCGTAGGAAAAAGAATCGAGTAAAACGGATGTGTAGATTGAAAGTTATGCACGTTTTCGTGAAAAGAATCGGAGCTGGGAAAATGCAGCAACGAGCTGCAAACCTTCTGCCCATTTAAGGGCGTCGCGCCACGCGACGACATGGCCCAAGGGCCGTCGCGCCACGCGACGGGGTGCAGGTTTTTCGAAAATTGTTTGTTGGTTCCGTTTTGATTCGCGGACTTGTTTAGACATGTTATAAACGCTATATGACTAACTCATTTCATGTTTTATGAAATGTAGGTGCTAACCGAGTTACCGGAAGACGATCAAGCTAAGCAATGAACCGAACACACAAAGAACAAAGCTTCCGCGAATAGTTTCGTTGTCATGTTTTAAACGGCGACTCAAATTTACAAAATGTTGTAACGTTTTATTTAGTATAATGTTTTAATAAACTCATATTTTAAGTGTATGATAAATTGTAAATACACTAATATAATAGAAATTTATTTGATAATAGTATAAAATGGACCAAGGGTCTTACATAACACGCTCGAAGTCCCTACACAAAACATCGTTAGTTGAACCAAAGATAATATCATCTACGTATACCTGAACCAACAGAAGATCTCCATCTTTTTCTTTGATGAAAAGCGTGCAATCGATAAGACCTCGGCGAAAACCGTTCTCCAGCAGATAGTTAGATAAGGTTGCGTACTAAGCTCTTGGTGCTTGATGTAATCCGTAGAGAGCTTTGTTGAGCAACCAATCCCGATCAGGATGAATAGGATCTTCAAAACCCGGAGGCTGTTCGACATACACCTCTTCTTCAACCACACCATGTAAGAATGCACTTTTCACGTCCATCTGGTAAACCTTGAATCCCTTGAAGGAAGCATAGGCTAGAAAAATCCGAATAGCTTCAAGACGTGCAACCGGAGCATAAACTTTGTTGTAGTGTATCCCTTCAATCTGACGGAAACCTTGAACAACTAATCTCGCCTTGTTTCGGACAACAACTCCACGGTCATCTTTCTTGCATTTGAAAACCCAACGGGTGCCGATCTTTTTGTAGTTTTCAGGTTTCTCAACCAGTTTCAAGACACCTAGCTTCTGGAATTGTTGCAATTCCTCCTGCATAGCTTCCACCCAAGAATTATCCTTTAACGCTTCTTTCCAAGACTTTGGTTCTTCTTGTGAAACATAACACGTGAAAGACCAATCATTCTAAAAACCTGATTCTTGAATTGCTCCATACAAGCCAACATTGTTGTTATTTCTCAACCGATTCCTCGTCTGCACGCCACTATGAACATTACCAATGATGTTTTGTTAAGGATGGGTATTATGAATTCTTGTTTCTGGATTATCTGGAACTAGAACATTTATACCCAGATTGTTGAAGTTGAGATCAACAACCAAATCAATACCCTGAACTGGCGAAGAGGATGATGCAGTAGCTTCAGCTGTTTTAGGGCAGTCCTTAGGGGGTGTAGCCTTAGAAGTACCATGCAGAACAGGAACTTCTTGGTCTGCATCGAGAAATTCATCATCCTCTGAAGATTCGTTCAATTCAGTAGCATCGTGAAAATCCTCATTCTCGAGAGCATTATTGTTAACTGATGATGATTCTTGATTGTTGACAATAATTGGATGAACCAACAGTGAATCTGTTGCGTTGTCACTCTCGAAAAACATCTGTGCCGTAGCAACTACTACTTCTTCCTCAATATTGATCGAATTGAAAAAGTCATCGTATTCAAACATCCATGGCTGACCTGGACATCTGACTGGCAAGGTGTGCCTCTGTACTCTGGCTTCAGACCATTCCTCAATCCTTTTCGTTTCGAGATTCCAAACTCTTAAATTTGGGGTGACATACCCTAGAAAGTATCCCTCAATTGCTTTCACCCCAAACTTTCCATCTGGATCGATCATAGTGCAAGGAGCCCCAAACGGTTCAAGAAATTGCAAATCTGGTTTCCGTTTATGAAGAAGCTCAAAGTAGGTCTTGTTGTGTCTTTTTACTATAAGGACTCGGTGCAACATGTAGCACAGAGGCCACAGCTTCACACCAGAAGGGAATGGGTAACTGAGACTCTACAAACATAGTCCTTGCAGTTTCAATCAATGTTCTATTCTTACGCTCAGCGACGCCATTTTGTTGAGGAGTGTATCTAGCACTGAATTCGTGAAGAATACCTTTGGATCTACAGAACTCCTCCATGGCATGATTCTTAAACTCGGTTCCATTGTCGCTGCGTATGCGCCTCACTTTCAAAGTATACAAATTCTCAATCGTTGTTATCAAGTTTTTGATAATTTTGAAAGTTTCACTCTTGTGTGCCATAAACGCCACCCAAGAAAATCTTGAATAATCATCAGTCACCACGAGGCAGTACGAGTCATTGCTGATACTTTTGCAATTGACAGGACCGAATAAATCCATGTGCAAGCGTTCAAGCGGCACTGCAACTGTGTTGATCTTCTTTATCAGTTGCGATTTCTTACTTTGTTTTCCTTTCTGGCATGAAACAGAGACGTCTTGCAAGTGAAAGTTTTTGACAGGAACACCATTTACTAACTCATTCTTCACCAGATGATTCATCTTCCTTAGGTGAATGTATCCCATCCGTCTGTGCCAAGAGATTGTTTCCTTTTCCGTGGCTTTTGAAACAAAGCATGTTACTTGAGCAGACGTTGTGATTGCTTGGCTCATATCAAGGACATACAAATCATTAACCCTTAGAGTAGATAAGAGAATCCAGTCTTTCGGGATCTTGAAATCGGGCTTCAGCACATAACATCCATTTGCATCAAAGTATACCGAAAACTTCTTATCACAGATTTGAGAAACACTTAAAAGATTGTGATCAAGTTGTTGCACAAAGTTGATCTTGTCAAAACTGACAACCCCGTTGGAAACCATTCCTTCACCAGTAATATATCCGTCTTTATCTCCAGCAAAAGCAACATAACCTCCTCTTATAGATTTGACGTCGTAGAGAAGTCTCATGTCACCGGTCATGTGCCTGGATGCCCCACTATCAACAATCCAAAGACTACTGATATTTCCTCCTAGAATACCCTGCACATGAACTCAAATGATCAGTTGGAGATGGGGACCCAAGCCTTCGTGGACTTGGGTCTTCCATTTTCATCGACAAAAGTTATTTTGACTTCGCGATGATTTGGAAATGGTGATGCTCCTCCTGAGTTTGTGACCAATTTAGCTTTCCATGTCTGTTGAGTTTTACCATTTTGATTGTTTGAAATTTTAACTTCGTGATTGTTTGAAGTTTTTGAAATTTTTAAAATTTCTGGTTTGACTGAAACAAATTATTTTTGAACCACATCGGTTTTAAGAGCCTTTTCAATTACCTTGATTTGCTTGTGTTTTTGTTTCTTCTCCCTTTCTTTCACAAGACGGGGATCTTGTTTTGAAGAAACAGATCGCTTTTGGTAAATTTGCTCACGGGGAACATCAACTTTAGCTTTTAACTTATGAAGATACGGACAATTTCGAATGATATGTCCAAATTCACCACACTCAAACATGATCTTCGTTCAACAAACCCTGACATATCATGTTGATGTCTCGTTGATGAACTTTGTGATTTCGAGGTACTTGGTCCTGAGTTATTTTGATCATTTCTTTTCAAAATTTTAACTTGCTTAACATAATCTATGTTAGATTTGTTTTCAAATGTTTCAATTTTATCCGTTCCCATTGACTTCACAAAGTTCACATTTTTGTTCTTCCTCTGGTTCTATTCCTTTCGACCTTGAGTTGTCGATTTTCCTTTTGTTTTAGTGTGATTTTGCTGAATTTTCTCTGTTGGTAATTTCTAATTGCCATATTGTTTTTGAATTTCAGCTTTTGGAATCGGAGGACATTGAGTTACCACAACTCGTGAACTCGACTCTCCCAAAAACTTACTTGTCGAATCCTCAAAAACTTTACAGATTGGAGATTGATTGACATTTTTAATCGGAAAATATTTGTTTGAATAAACTTTATCATCACCAACCGGAGTGTATAGTAAATTCACACTCTCAGACTCTTGTGCAAAAGTGGACTCAACCTGAACAGTCTTAGCCGGTTTTGCGGGAGGATCACATAGAATGTGATTCTAGAGAGGTATGTCCTCTTCTTTGATAACTGCTTCAAACTGTGCAGAGTCAGTATCATCGGATTCATCATCTGAAGAATCAGCATCCTCAACAATGACTGGAGGATCATGATTTTGTTCAGCAGTTGATACTTTCATATCTGCTGATACATCCGAGTCTGATGATACTTCCTTTTTGTAACCAAGTCCAGCTGCGAATTCCTCAACATCTAAAGGAACCGATGGCTCAAATTGGGGTTTATCTTCCTCATCAGGCATGGCTGTGTAATTGTGTCTAACAGGTGGAGGACACTTCTTATAGCCAATGCACGTGACATCATTTTTCCTTTTATGTATGTCAATGATGTGATCCAACACATACCTAGAGTTTGAGTAACTATCTAACCTAAGCTGGATCACCTCATTTTCACACTTGACACAGGCCAACTCCTTTTGTGCTTCCTCGAGCCTAGTGATGTAATTATTTATAGCAGTTTTTTTTCTTGAAACTGTTTTTACTAGCTCGGTTTTATCTTCCCTTAATGTGTCAATTACTTTCTTAAATTCTTTTTCATGATTTTTATGGAACAAGTTGGCCTCTGTGCATTTCGCAAGATCCTTGATCAAACTTTGATTGTGGATAAATGTCATGTCATACTTGCTTTGCAAATCATCATATTTGCTTTGCAAGTCAGACAACCTAGCACCTAAATCAGACAATCTATCATCTAAAACAACGCAATTATCACATTTATCAAATTTAGATTCATCGACACATACGTAACTTGACGAGCTGCCAACATTAGCCATAAAGGCTGAATGATGAGAAGAAGAAGAAGAGGAAGAATAAGCAGCTTGATCCACCAGAATAGATCTTCACTTGAACTTGAGGTTTCTTCATCCGAGCTTCCACTATAACCAGAACTGTCCTCATCAGAAGATTCTCCACCACACACGTGCTTTAGATCCTTGACAACTTCAGCAAAACAAGTTGTTCCACCCTGATCACCGTTACCCAGTTGAATTGGCCAGTCACAACCTTCATCAACTTGCACCACAAGAGCTCGGTTGTTGTTTGATGGACCTGCTTGATGAGAATTGTTTGCAGGCATCAAGGCACGTTCATTATTCCTGTTTTGATTCTGGTTAGGTTGGTTGCCTTGATTCCTGAACGGATTATGGTTCCCATGCTGAGCTGGCTTCATGCATTCCCGTTTGAAATGACCCCGTTCACCACAATTGAAACATTTGACTACCTGTTTATCGAACCCATACTTGGTATCTTTTTTGCTTTCCAAGCTGGTTCTACCAGTTCTTTCCATGAAATCTTTTGCTCGCCTCACAGCAATAGCAAATGCCCACTTGATATCCATCAAATCCATTTCATCCTTATCTATCTGCTGATAATCTTCCTTAGTCAAATTGATATTCCCAATTTGCCCTGCTACCAACCCACAGTACGCGCTCACCAAAGTGTTTAGAAGCTACATATGTTCCTTTGCCACCTCAACACTCACTTTCGAGAAACTTGAAGTGTCTAGCCGAACTGTGTTTGGATTAGTTGGTTGACCAGCGTTGACTGTTGATGAAGTGTTTCCATAACAGGCTTGTTGTTGACCTTTGTAATTTGGATCAAGAAATGATGGTACTCTAGTAGACTGATAGCTTTGCTCTGGGGCAGCTGGTTTTGGTGTTCCATACATATCGGTGCTCGAGCCGAAAGCCGTTTGAAGCGGAGCATGTTGAGCAGGTCTCGCAACCGTGCTGGTACCTCCACAATTTCCATAGTACATATCAGGATTTTGTGGTACCGGCACTCTTTTTGCCTTCCTGATTTCATCTTGATTCTTGTTCTCCAGGAGTTGAATGAAATCATGGATGTTGGTTGTAGCTAGCGTGCCATTATACTTTAGAATTTCCAAGAAACCATTCCATTGAACTGGCAATGCATCGGCAAACTTTGTGACAACCTCTTCCGGAGTTACCACTACCCCAAAATTACCCATTTCACTCAACAGATGATAATATCGACTTATAAGATCTCCCAGCGTGTAACACCCCAAAAACGGGTTTGGTAAATTAAAACCCGGTTGATATAAAGAAATGAGTTTTAATCTCTTATTTAACCAAAATGAAACTAGAGGGACCAAAACCGCAAAGTGGGAAACATGATTTTATAAAACAAAAAATTAAAACACCACACACACACAGTGTGTGTCGATGATCTGGAAGGAGAAAGAGGGTTCAAACCCTAGTTTCTTCAAAATCTTCAAATTGAAAGGCAAGTTGAAGCTTAAACTCATAACCGAGCATAGATTAATGATCACCTTCACAAGGGGATCGCAAGGTATGTCTTAAAAGTTAGATTGGTGATTATGCACGAAGTGGGTTATGTTGTAAATCACGAATTTGTATGAAATTGAGCATGAGTATGTGTTAGATTCATCATTTGGAACATGGATTATGCATGGTTTGGGTTAATTTGATGTTTTTAAGTGAAACCCGTTGATTATGGTGATGATGACGACTTGAAAGATCACCCAAGTCCAACTTCTTGCTTAAGATTGATGTATTATGATGTGTATGATGGATTCTTGCTAGAGGAATTGAAAGAAATGTGATGCTAATATGTTTGATGTTCATGCATGGATGATTTATGTTGATTAGTAGAAGGATTTGGATGAATTATGTATGAGATTAGGAGATTGTGCATGAACTAGTTGTACTTTATGTTTAGAAGGTAGTACATACACCAAGGGTATGATGATATTATGAAGAACTTAAGTAGATCACTAGTAAGTGATTAATAATGTAGTTATGAAGTGGGTTTTAGATAATGTGATGTAAATTGATGATTTACTTATGTTAATGATGTTTGGAATCAAACATGTGTGTGAATGTTTAAAGAAATCGGATAAGAAATGATAGATTAGCATGTTATAAGGTTGAATGATAAATTCCATATAAGATCCGTGTAATGAAAAGGTTGTGATGAATGATGAATAAGCTAACTATCTTGAGAATGATATATGATAGTTGATGCTTGATAAGCAACATGGAAGCTTGGGAAAGAAGCGGGTCAAATGGAACTTATGTGCACGGGAAGCGTACTCGGATGCAAGGTTAGTTAAGCTTACACCCTCCTTGTAGAATACCTCTTCATTGTATAGATTATGAATATGATAAGTTTATAAACGAGGTATGAAGTTCCGACAAGTTTTGATACGGGTCGGAACATGTGTTCATGACAAGAAACTAGGTTTGATGGTTAAAAAGGGATAAAAGGGTATTATGGTAATTTTGGTTGCGAATTAACGAAGGAATAAGTTACATGGATGGGATGATGGATAATTAAAATCCCACAAGGATAAAATGGATATTTAGATTTAACGGGTCAAATGGTGAAGATATCACCATTTGACAATATCGATTAATGAATTGTTTTGTCAAGCGTTGTGAATTCACAAAATGAATAGCGAAAGGAAATTCGTTGCTATTAACGAGCAATTTAGCGGATGAAGTATTAAGATGGGTCATAGCGTTGATCCGAGCCAGGTATGTGTAAATAGAGTTATAGTTAAGTAGTGAGATTGGCTAAATATGAAATGAAGTCCTTTGTTGTAAAGGATGGAGCGAAGTTGACAAAAATGCCCTTGATAGGTATATCGGGCGAATGACTTTAAAAGGTTGTTTAGAAACAAGCCATTAGATTAAATGATTACTTTGGACATGTATGAAAGCGAAAAGTATGATCTTTGCGAGTCAAAGTCCTTAAAAATGCGTAAATACCCTTAACGGGTCAAAATAACATTTAAGTGGAAATGGGTTGGGATGTTGTAAGAAACCCGTGTTTGGAACCTTATATGATAGACGACGTCGAAATTATAAGGTTCATGGGGAATTTAGGTCAAACAATCAAGTTATGTTGATGAATGCATGAACGGGTCGAATAAGTGAAAGCGGGTATATAAATCCGAGAGCTTTAAGTGAATATTTTCCTTAACCGGATGTTGGATTTCAAGTTCATATGATAGAATGTGAATTTACAAGCATGTAGGAAGAAACGGGAGGTTAAACGGGTAAACGGTTCAAAAGTTATGCGCGTTTTAGTGCGTACTGACGACGAAACGGAACTGCAGAAAACTGCAAATTCTAGAGGGCGTCGCCGACGGGTATGGGGGTGTCGCCGACGGGCTCCAGAAAGTGAGTTTTTGGCTGACGGGTTATTTGACTGTCTACGGGGATTTTTGGCTACGGGTAATTGCAAGGGCCGTCGCCGACGCCCTCCCCAAGTTCAAAAACCTAAAAATATGTTATTTAAGTTGATTTATGTATCGTAGGCTTCGGTTTGTTATCCGTGGACTACGGCGGACTTTCCAAACATGATTTTGATGGTTCCTTAGATGTCTATGGGCTATAAATCTAAGTCTAAGTCCTATGTAATTAATGTATGATTATGTAAGAAGTATGTGAGAGCTTGTATGTGTATATATGGGTATGTACATCTGTAGATGTGTATATATATGTATGTGTGAAGGTACGTCTGAGTGTATGTATGCATGTGAAGATATGGGAAGGTATGTATGCATGTGAATGTCTACGTATGTAAGCATAAAGGTATGTATGAGTATACAAGGGTTCGGTAAGATCTTGAATGTGTAAATGTGAGTATGCAAGTAAGTTGAGACGTAGTAATGTATGTACGTATGTAGATATGCATTTATGTATATGTGAAGATACGTATGTGTATATGTACGTATGTAGAGACGTAGTAATGTATGTGCGTATGTAGATGTGTGTTTGGTATATATGAAGGTACGTATGAGTTTATGCATGTTTGTAAAGATATAGGAAGGCATGTACGTATGCAGATGTGTATGTATGCATGTAAGAATGTATGTACGCGTGATTTAGGTACGTTGAGTAATACGTTATTAATAGTGTGCCTTGAGAATGAAAGCTAATGCAGGTACATTATTGAAGACTCACCAGGACATGGATATGCAGATGAAATGCTTAAAGTTAGAAAGATAAGGAAATGGGAAGTGTACGAGATTGAATCTTGTTTATGTATTGTATACTAATGTTATGAATGCATGTGGTGAGTGCAGGTTGTACGAATCGCAGGCGGTTATCACGAGGAATAGAGATCGAAGATCGGGTCAAAAAGTAGATTGTACGGGGATAATTGAGCATGTACTTTAGTAAACATGACTTATACCTTATTTATGTAAAAGATTCATATTAAAACAAACTTTCAAGTAAGACAAGACGTTTGTAATGAAAGAAATTTTATGGCACGTATTTCCGCTGCGTCTTTTCAGTTAAAGCGTGTTAGGGTCTTACAAGTTGGTATCAGAGCCCTGGTTTGAGAGAATTTAGTACGAGAGGATAGGTACTTGAACTCAAACCTATGTGCTCTTGTGATAAGAAACCCGTACAATCCATGACTCGATCAAGATCTAAAGGTAGAAATGGAATGAAAACGTGCATGTATGCATTCATATGAAGAAACTAACGGTTATATTATGTGTAAGGTAAGCATAACTGCTTGGAAAGGATGATCCGTGAATGCGGTCTAGACCGGCATCAAGGCAAGTGATAAGATAAATGAACCCCAGGTACTTAAATTCAACGTGTGGGCGTATGAAGTGGTATAATTAAGCAAGCGAAAGAAAATTATAAATGAAATATAATAGTGACATGGCAATGAAGTTTTGAAAATGTTACACGTGCCGAAACTTAATTCTTCGAACATAAGGTGGCGATTACACGAAGGCACGAAACTAGTATGTGGATTGTGTACCTGGCCAGTACACAAGAAACGTATGACGTTCGTGAGACCGTGATAATTGTTACAGGTATGTCCGTTAGAATTAAGTAGAAGGTGGACGTGAGGGTGAAGAGAAATGTAAGACTCTCAAGAATGAAAGTATGAATGCTATGTTAGAATCCGCGAGACGGATTCGAAACATGAAAGAAGTTAAAGTATGAATGCTATGTTAGAATCCGCGAGACGGATTCGAAACATGAAAGAAGTTAAAGTATGAATGCTATGTTAGAATCCGCGAGACGGATTCGAAACATGAAAGAAGTTAAAGTATGAATGATGTGTTAGAATCCGCGAGATGGATTCAAAGCATGAAAGGAATAAAGTATGAATTACCTGTTTGAATTCGCGAGGCGGATTCAACACATGTAAGGAAGAAAAGGTACGAATGATATGTTTGAAACCGCTAGATGGATTCAAACATAGAAGGAATGAAGGGTATGGATGTTACGTTTAAATCTGTGGGACGGATTTAAAACATAAAAAGGATGTAATGAATGCCTTTATAAGTAAGCATGAATGGAAGGAAGTACGAATGTGTACCCCAATGCATCTATGATAAGTAAGAAAAGTCAGTTTACCTTAAAAGGTCAAACTGCAAAGATAGGCAAAATAAGTAACCAGAATAAAAGAATTGCATGTAAGGAATGAAACATGGAATGTGTAATAGCATGTACATAAGAAGTTGTGAAAGGATTATAGATGAGTAATCATCTAGTATAATGAATGTTTGAATGAAATATGCTAACTGCTAAATTGTTGATGATAATGTTAGAACTCTTGATATGACTATTAAGTCAAACATAGATGTGTATGTGTAAGAGGAGATGAGAAAGGTTTCGGGGATGAAACCTCATTTAAGGGGGGTAGACTTGTAACACCCCAAAAACGGGTTTGGTAAATTAAAACCCGGTTGATATAAAGAAATGAGTTTTAATCTCTTATTTAACCAAAATGAAACTAGAGGGACCAAAACCGCTAAGTGGGAAACATGATTTTATAAAACAAAAAATTAAAACACCACACACACACAGTGTGTGTCGATGATCTGGAAGGAGAAAGAGGGTTCAAACCCTAGTTTCTTCAAAATCTTCAAATTGAAAGGCAAGATGAAGCTTAAACTCATAACCGAGCATATATTAATGATCACCTTCACAAGGGGATCGCAAGGTATGTCTTAAAAGTTAGATTGGTGATTATGCACGAAGTGGGTTATGTTGTAAATCACGAATTTGTATGAAATTGAGCATGAGTATGTGTTAGATTCATCATTTGGAACATGGATTATGCATGGTTTGGGTTAATTTGATGTTTTTAAGTGAAACCCGTTGATTATGGTGATGATGACGACTTGAAAGATCACCCAAGTCCAACTTCTTGCTTAAGATTGATGTATTATGATGTGTATGATGGATTCTTGCTAGAGGAATTGAAAGAAATGTGATGCTAATATGTTTGATGTTCATGCATGGATGATTTATGTTGATTAGTAGAAGGATTTGGATGAATTATGTATGAGATTAGGAGATTGTGCATGAACTAGTTGTACTTTATGTTTAGAAGGTAGTACATACACCAAGGGTATGATGATATTATGAAGAACTTAAGTAGATCACTAGTAAGTGATTAATAATGTAGTTATGAAGTGGGTTTTAGATAATGTGATGTAAATTGATGATTTACTTATGTTAATGATGTTTGGAATCAAACATGTGTGTGAATGTTTAAAGAAATCGGATAAGAAATGATAGATTAGCATGTTATAAGGTTGAATGATAAATTCCATATAAGATCCGTGTAATGAAAAGGTTGTGATGAATGATGAATAAGCTAACTATCTTGAGAATGATATATGATAGTTGATGCTTGATAAGCAACATGGAAGCTTGGGAAAGAAGCGGGTCAAATGGAACTTATGTGCACGGGAAGCGTACTCGGATGCAAGGTAAGTTAAGCTTACACCCTCTTTGTAGAATACCTCTTCATTGTATAGATTATGAATATGATAAGTTTATAAACGAGGTATGAAGTTCCGACAAGTTTTGATACGGGTCGGAACATGTGTTCATGACAAGAAACTAGGTTTGATGGTTAAAAAGGGATAAAAGGGTATTATGGTAATTTTGGTTGCGAATTAACGAAGGAATAAGTTACATGGATGGGATGATGGATAATTAAAATCCCACAAGGATAAAATGGATATTTAGATTTAACGGGTCAAATGGTGAAGATATCACCATTTGACAATATCGATTAATGAATTGTTTTGTCAAGCGTTGTGAATTCACAAAATGAATAGCGAAAGGAAATTCGTTGCTATTAACGAGCAATTTAGCGGATGAAGTATTAAGATGGGTCATAGCGTTGATCCGAGCCAGGTATGTGTAAATAGAGTTATAGTTAAGTAGTGAGATTGGCTAAATATGAAATGAAGTCCTTTGTTGTAAAGGATGGAGCGAAGTTGACAAAAATGCCCTTGATAGGTATATCGGGCGAATGACTTTAAAAGGTTGTTTAGAAACAAGCCATTAGATTAAATGATTACTTTGGACATGTATGAAAGCGAAAAGTATGATCTTTGCGAGTCAAAGTCCTTAAAAATGCGTAAATACCCTTAACGGGTCAAAATAACATTTAAGTGGAAATGGGTTGGGATGTTGTAAGAAACCCGTGTTTGGAACCTTATATGATAGACGACGTCGAAATTATAAGGTTCATGGGGAATTTAGGTCAAACAATCAAGTTATGTTGATGAATGCATGAACGGGTCGAATAAGTGAAAGCGGGTATATAAATCCGAGAGCTTTAAGTGAATATTTTCCTTAACCGGATGTTGGATTTCAAGTTCATATGATAGAATGTGAATTTACAAGCATGTAGGAAGAAACGGGAGGTTAAACGGGTAAACGGTTCAAAAGTTATGCGCGTTTTAGTGCGTACTGACGACGAAACGGAACTGCAGAAAACTGCAAATTCTAGAGGGCGTCGCCGACGGGTATGGGGGTGTCGCCGACGGGCTCCAGAAAGTGAGTTTTTGGCTGACGGGTTATTTGACTGTCTACGGGGATTTTTGGCTACGGGTAATTGCAAGGGCCGTCGCCGACGCCCTCCCCAAGTTCAAAAACCTAAAAATATGTTATTTAAGTTGATTTATGTATCGTAGGCTTCGGTTTGTTATCCGTGGACTACGGCGGACTTTCCAAACATGATTTTGATGGTTCCTTAGATGTCTATGGGCTATAAATCTAAGTCTAAGTCCTATGTAATTAATGTATGATTATGTAAGAAGTATGTGAGAGCTTGTATGTGTATATATGGGTATGTACATCTGTAGATGTGTATATATATGTATGTGTGAAGGTACGTCTGAGTGTATGTATGCATGTGAAGATATGGGAAGGTATGTATGCATGTGAATGTCTACGTATGTAAGCATAAAGGTATGTATGAGTATACAAGGGTTCGGTAAGATCTTGAATGTGTAAATGTGAGTATGCAAGTAAGTAGAGACGTAGTAATGTATGTACGTATGTAGATATGCATTTATGTATATGTGAAGATACGTATGTGTATATGTACGTATGTAGAGACGTAGTAATGTATGTGCGTATGTAGATGTGTGTTTGGTATATATGAAGGTACGTATGAGTTTATGCATGTTTGTAAAGATATAGGAAGGCATATACGTATGCAGATGTGTATGTATGCATGTAAGAATGAATGTACGCGTGATTTAGGTACGTTGAGTAATACGTTATTAATAGTGTGCCTTAAGAATGAAAGGTAATGCAGGTACATTATTGAAGACTCACCAGGACATGGATATGCAGATGAAATGCTTAAAGTTAGAAAGATAAGGAAATGGGAAGTGTACGAGATTGAATCTTGTTTATGTATTGTATACTAATGTTATGAATGCATGTGGTGAGTGCAGGTTGTACGAATCGCAGGCGGTTATCACGAGGAATAGAGATCGAAGATCGGGTTACAAAGTAGATTGTACGGGGATAATTGAGCATGTACTTTAGTAAACATGACTTATACCTTATTTATGTAAAAGATTCATATTAAAACAAACTTTCAAGTAAGACAAGACGTTTGTAATGAAAGAAATTTTATGGCACGTATTTCCGCTGCGTCTTTTCAGTTAAAGCGTGTTAGGGTCTTACAAGTTGGTATCAGAGCCCTGGTTTGAGAGAATTAAGTACGAGAGGATAGGTACTTGAACTCAAACCTATGTGCTCTTGTGATAAGAAACCCGTACAATCCATGACTCGATCAAGATCTAAAGGTAGAAATGGAATGAAAACGTGCATGTATGCATTCATATGAAGAAACTAACGGTTATATTATGTGTAAGGTAAGCATAACTGCTTGGAAAGGATGATCCGTGAATGCGGTCTAGACCGACATCAAGGCAAGTGATAAGACAAATGAACCCCAGGTACGTAAATTAATAAAATAATAATAATAATAATAATAATAATAATAATAATAAATAATCAAAACTTATGTTTGAAACAAAATAATAAAAAAAATTAAACTATGAAAGGGCACGTGTATGGTGACATGTCCTACCCAAAATAAAATAATTGAATTTAGGAAATCAAAAGGAATCTTACCTTTCGTAGGCATTAAGTTTGATAAGTATATATAAAAGCATAGAAGGAGCTTCAAACTTCGCTCAACATTCTTTTCCTTTTTTGTTGTCAGTCTCGCCGCCCCCCTTTCTCATTTCTATAGTTCTATCTTTTTATTATTTCACCCATAATAATAATAAGACCCTACTCCGTTTTAAGTGTTGTAACCCCTGATTACTGATACACTGTCCGATTGATCTAGCGCCCCGTAACGCATGTCAAGGCTCTGCCCGACTAAGTCGTTGGGGTTCTGTCTCGTGACGTAGGGATAAAGTTGAATTGGGTTACTATACTTAGCACGAGTGCATTATATATTTTATTATATAGCTCAGGAGTTATACCCAAGATTATACAGTAGGCTTTATAGTTGAACCCTAAAGTTACAAGGTGAGTTCATTCTCTTTTTCTCACAGTTTGTGAGTCATTCATCTTTTTCTCACTGTAGGGTCGTTTTCTGACCCGAATGAGTCGATCAGAAGAGTTTTTGCTCGATACGAAAGGCGGAAACAAACGTATCAAGTTCAATTCAGCTAGATATTCACTTTAAACTGTCTTTTGATTGATTTAACAAAGATTTACAGCGAGTAGACACTTTGGGAGCAATTCGGCTCTCAAACCGGAATCTAATTTCGTGCCAAATGACACAACACTATCTAGTATTTATAGGCATGGTAATTCCGCTTGAACCATCCCAAACGAAATCAGGTTTCATGCGAAATTAGTGATTTAGTGTGAAATGCCAAGATCTGATTTCGAGCGGAATTACAAATTGTAATTCCGTGCGAAATTACCTCTAACTCATTTTTACAGTTTTCTCGTACTACGTGCCCTTATCTATCTAATAAAATGACTCGATACAAGACGAAGTCGACAGACGGATGCACCAACAGACTCCCCCTCGGATGTTGACGAAGTCTTCGGTGTCGAGTCTTCAATCTTCAGTCTTCTCGACTTCTCCCAAAATATCTAACAATGTAAAGTATCCTCAATCTTCTATCTCTTCTCTTCTCTTCTAGAATCTTGACCTGGTTCTATGCTCTTCTCAAATTCTCTTGATTCCTTAAGTTCATCAGCATCATTAGCTTGCGTGAACATCAGATCCAGAATTAGAACTTGGCTCTTTACAACCTTCAGACTCCTCTTTGCTAGCAGACTCCCCCTTACGTTGTGCTTGGGATCGTAGTCTGGCTTTCACAGTTTCAAGATCATGATCTGGTTCACATCCTGCTCAAGTATCGAAACCTGGCTAACCTGCACATTCTTAACCCAGAAATAAATTTCTCAAATTTAAAATTTTGACAACTTTATTCTCTGCTTACCACTTGTATACACAAACACACAACAAATGATTTTACAATGTTAATCTCTGATGAACCACTTGTATGAATGGAATGATTTAACATTTTAAAAACTTCTGATGACCACTTGTAAGCAAACATTCAAAACATTTTTCATTTTAAACCAACTCTCCCAAACCTGTTCATCATGTTTAGCACTTGGAATTTTGAAAATCAGCTCTTTAACATCAGTTGTCGAAAATCTTTTTGTATTTTCAAAATTTATGCTAAAACACACTTAAAATCTTTTTGAATCTTTGAATAAAATGAATATACAGTAAAGAAATATATACAAACAATATTTTTTCGAGTTTGTGTAAGAGGATCATATCAGTTTATGAGACAAATCACCAACACCGTTAAGCTTTAAACATTTTAAGTTCTAAACGATTCACTTAGATTGTCAGTATACTGATCCACTTAAATTCTCACACAAATTTCAACTGTTTCAAGATACGAGATTAATGTTTTAAGCACTTAAACTTATTCGCGTGTCCCACCTCAGAATATACTCCCGTATCCAGATCCCAATATTCAGTCTTACAGGTGAGTATACCTAGATGATATCTGTAAAGGGTTAAATGCGAGGGCCGTGATAGCTCAGGCTATTGCTTCCGCAAAATCAGAGAGATGACGGCTTCGACTTTTGGTGGGTTCCCTTTAGAGAATCTTTTCTTCAACAGCACATGATTAGCATTTTGCAATGTTTCATCATTTTTTATGCTGAGGGTAGGCTTTTATTTCAAGCAGCGTAAAGTATTCTCCGGGGACTAGGCCATTGCTTCCGCAAAATCAGAAGTCCCGGGATAATACCCCAGATATCACTAAGCATAAAGACCTAGTATCTCAGAAAGAGGGACCTTTCAAACAAGATTTCGGGGGTTACCCATATATCCGAGAGATGTTCCCCACGATATAAGCAAGTTTGAAATTTAGGTTTATATCTCGACACAATCTACTAAATGTGCAAAAACCTACTTGCATATCATCAGTGAGACCGTTTATCACATATTGACTTTCCAATTCTTTAGCATGCTATGACCGTCCACTGATGTACTATCATTTCCTCTTTTTCACAACAAAACTCATTTTTGATTTTATCATGTTTTTTACTTTTTCAAATTTTCTAATGTTTTTGGATTTTCTAAAAATTCTTACTCCCCCTAAAATTCAAAAACATTTAAAGAAACTTTGAAAACAAACTATACAAGTAAAATGAAAACTGATATCGAATCACTTCAAATCGCCATCCACTTGGCATAAACAATCAGAACTCCCCCTGACAACAAACTATTTTCCCATTATGATTTCAAAACACTTAAGTTTGTTTTAATCAAAAATGGTTTTTCCGGAAAATTAGTTTTGTTGATTTTACAAAACCTCTTGTAGGTTAGGGGATCAACTAATCACTTTGTTTTCCTATAACTACTTGAAAAATTTAACATTTTCCGATTTAAATATCAAATATCACTTGTAGAAAATCAAGTACAACTTAATGTCCCTGATTTACCACTTGTAAGTCGAAATATCACAAACGTGAATTTCTTAAGAGAGATGCCGATTCCTGCTCCACGATTACCAACTTGGGAGCTCCGGCAAGTCCGGATTTTAATCATCATACTAGGTTCCATCCCAGTCACAAACCTGGGATGACCCAACTTTACCTGGTTTCTTCGTTTTCTTCTCATAAAATTCCTTTACCCCTTTGACCTTCCTGTCAACCATTTTTCCAAAAATATTTTGAATTTTGGGGTTAAAAGCCTTTTCAATATCAAATTTTTTCTTTTCAGAGAAAAATTGATTTGAAATATCAATTTTACCAACTTTTTGTTTAAAATTTTCAGCCCGCAATGGTGGAAAATTTACATCATCCGTTGGCGGCACTGATGTTCCCAATTTTAACTCAGCTTGTGGCTCCTCTGACTTTGTGGAATCAGATTCATCGCCAGAAAATAGCTCCTCTGATTTTGATGAATCAGAATCATTGCTAGAACTATCCTCAGATTTCTTAACAACCCATTTTTGGTTATCAAGCTTCACTCTTTTTCTGTAAAAACTCTTTGAACATTCACCAACCTCAAACTTTGAATTTTTGAAAACTTTAAATTGTTTGGTTGGTGATTCATTCTCAACCATCTTTTCTTTTAGTTTATCAGAAACTCCCTGTTTTGTTTGTATTGCCTTTGGACAATTCCTGGCAATATGACCAACTGTTTTGCATTGAAAACAGGTTCTCGTTTCTTTCTTTTGAGCAATATCCTTCTTCATCTCTTCTTGCTTCTTAGCAAGTAATTCTTTGTTGGATTGAAACCTGAACAACTTCTCTTTTTCCTCTTCAGATGATATTCCTGAAACAAACACAGTTTTTGGTTTATAAGTTTTCTCATTTTTATGGTTTTTAGGTGGAATAAATCCAAGACCTTTTCTTTTGAAATTACCGTTATGATTTGGTTTCTTTTGAAAACCAGAACCAGAACTGTAACCCTTTTTCTTGTTTAAACGTTGTTGAACTCTTGAGGTGTAATGTTTAGGTTTTTCAGAAAGATTTACATCTTTTATTTCAGAAATATTAATATCTGTTAGTTTAAAAACCTTTTTGATCATTTCAATTTTAACACCTCTTATTGGAAATTCCTCATCAGAATATAATTTGTCTGAATCATTCAAAGTATATGCCACTTTGATTGGTTCATCATTCAAATTAGATTTTGATAACAGGAATTCTTTATTGTAAACTCTTTTAGCCGAAGATTTTGGACTGTTGTCAGTTGAACTCGAACTTTCAGACCCATACTTTGACTCTGACTCTGACTTTGACTCCTCGGATTCATCTTTATCCAACACCTGATCGACCACTTTCTTTATTAACTCGGACTCATGATCAGTGTCAGATGACGTAAAAGTGACATCAATACTATCTGGCAAATTATCTGATGGCTCGGATTCCCATTGTAAGTTGGTTGCCTTTTTGACTCTTTCTGAATTTGGATTTCGCGGTGAATATCCATTTTCAATCGGGGGTGGACACTGGTTGTAACTGAAACCTTGTTTCTTACCAGAGTCATTCACTTCAGTATCCTTCTTCTTTTCAGAAAATTTTCCTTCAGATTCTTCCTCTTCAAATGCCTTCATGCCTTCCACTGTTGGATAAATCCTGTCAATGACATAAGAAGTACATGAGTAACTTTTTAACAAACGGTTTACTCTTTCTGTTTTAATTCGCTGAGTTTCCAGTTTTTGTTCCAGAACGGCACACTTCTCAATGTAATTGTTAACGACTTTCTGCTTTGTCATGAAAGCTCCTTGAAGTGTCTTCATAGCCGTTGCTTGTTCACTGCTAGATTGATTGTATTGATTCATTGCTTTGTTCAGAACATCATAAGATTCCTTCAATCTGTTCATGTTATGAATCAATGTACTGTTCTGCTTCTTCACTGCTTCATAGTTTTCACATTTCACAGGAACTTTTTGTGCATTAACTTCTTCATCAACTTTGAAAGCTGGAATGTCTTTTATTTTCTTCCTTATCACAGGAACTTCTTCATCATCACTGCTGATAGGTTTCTTAATCTTTTTCTCTTTCTTTTTCTTTTGAGTCTTTCCATCATCACTGTCACTCTCTTCCATCATTTTTAAGTGCTTTTCCATTCTTCTTGCATAATAATCATCATCATTATCACTATCTTCAGCAACTCGAGCAACAAATGCTTTATGGTTTGACTTCTTGTTAGGATCATAATTATCCCAACTGAAATTTTCCCATGTAAAACCTTCTGGAAGTCTTTCATCATCTTGATTTATTAGACATGCTTTACTATTGGCTGAAACATATTTATCCCAACTAAAATCTTTGGTTGACTTTTTATCATCTTGATTCACCATACAAGCACTCTTTGATGATTCTTCAATTTCCTTCCTGGCATGAGCAGTTTGTGGTTGTTGTTGATGTGGTTGTTTAGCAACTTGATGATAAATTGCTTTCCGATAATAATCATTATTGTTAAACGGATTTTGAGCTCCACTTGCTTTGCGGTTTTTGCACTCCCTCTTGAAGTGTCCTTTTTCCCTGCAACGAAAACAAGTAACTTTAGATTTATCAAATCCTAAAGTAGAAACATTTGCATCACGGAAATCATCTATTCCCGTGATTTGTTTAAACTTCTCAGCTCTCCTCAACACACTCGCCAAACACCATTTTATATCCATCAATTCCAGTTCTTCAGCATCAATCTGATCGTAATCCTCTTTTGTCAACATTGGATTCCCGATCCGACCTGCAACTAAACTCTCATATGATTCCAAAACGGTTCCCAACAACGACATGTGACCTTTAGCAACCTCTTCCGAGAAATTTTCACCATTCTCAAGATTTAAAACAATGTTGCATTGTAATCTTTTTCCATTCTTTGTTGCAGAAAAGTTTGGATCAAATGATGGATATGGAGAAAATCCTGTTTTGATGTTTGATCCTTGAGATGATCCACCAGATGAACTTTTAGCATTGAATGCAGTTTCGATCTTTGGTGACATATTGGTTTTATCACTTCTTCCTCCTTTGTAATACAACCCAATATCTTGTTCACCATCAAAATCTTTCACTCTTGAGATCTTTCTTTGTTCCATCTCCTGAGCTTCAATCTTTTCAATAAACTTGCTGAGTGTTAAACTTCCAAACCCTTTCTTGTTCCTTAACATCATAAGATATGTGCCCCAAGTTTCATGTGGCAACGCATCAGCCAGCTTTTCAATCAATTCTTCATTATCTTTTGTGATGCTCAACCTCTTCATATTTGCTAATAGATTGCAATATCTTTCTATGATCTGCTTTGTGTTTTCATTTTTTAAACCCCGAAATAAATCGAATTCTTTTTTCAAAAGCGATTTTTTGTTCTTGACCATCTCTTGGCTTCCAACATACTTCGATCTTAATGCTTTCCATATTGAATATGCACTTCCATTGTGTTGCAGTAAGATCAAGATATCTTCTTTAACTGCGTGATGCAATAGACTAATCATCATCTTTTCATTTTTGTATTTCTTTCTATCATCAATACTTAGATCTTTAATAGCAATATCCTCTTCATCATCATTCGTCGGTCTAACATACTTTGTTTCAACACACTCCCAAGCATCCAAATAATTTGCTTGCACCCAATTTTCGAATCGTTCCTCCCATCCTTTATACTCTTCAATGTTCCTAAGCTTTGGCGGTTTTTGCATAGTGCCCGTTTCATTTTCCATGGTCAAGGTCTGAGTAACACTAGCCGGAGTAGTCGGGGTAGTAGCAAATGCGTTATAAAATTCCTCTTCCATGTTTCGGTAACAAGTTTCATAAAACTCTGACACTTTCAAGTGAAATCAAATCTTTCACACGAAATAACACTCTCAAACGAAATACCTCTTCACACGGAATTAGTTGTTCAAACGAAATACCAGCTTCACACGGAACTAGTTGTTCAAACGAAATACCTCTTCACACGGAATTAGTTGTTCAAACGAAATACCACTTCACACGGAATTAGTTGTTCAAACGAAATACCTTTTTCACACGGAATTACCTGATTTCGTGTGAAATAACACTCTTTCAAACGGAATAGCTGATTAGAGCGAAATAGTAATTTCAAACGGAATCACTCTCTGATGCGAAATAAGGCAATTTCAAGCGAAATTAAACCCTAATTTCGTTTGAAATTATGCTGATGTCATCAACTCGAGCTGAATTTTGTCAAATTGATTAGGTTTTAGTCCAATTTTAAGTCTAATTCTTCCAAGGCTTTGTTAAAACACTATTGCGCATACAATGTGAGAAATTTAGCCGATTTTAACGGTGAAAAGTTGTTAATTTTGAAAAAGAATGTGTAGAAATCAGAAATTGCAGCTGAATTGGTAAGAACTCTTCCTCCTGAGCTCTGATACCACTTGTAGGATCGTTTTCTGACCCGAATGAGTCGACCAGAAGAGTTTTTGGTCGATACGAAAGGCGGAAACAAACGTATCAAGTTCAATTCAGCTAGATATTCACCTTAAACTGTCTTTTGATTGATTTAACAAAGATTTACAGCGAGTAGACACTTCGGCAGCAATTCGGCTCTTAAACCGGAATCTAATTTCGTGCCAAATGACACAACACTATCTAGTATTTATAGGCATGGTAATTCCGCTTGAACCATCCCAAACGAAATAAGGTTTCATGCGAAATTAGTGATTTCGTGTGAAATGCCAAGATCTGATTTCGAGCGGAATTACAAATTGTAATTCCGTACGAAATTACCTCTAACTCATTTTTACAGTTTTCTCGTACTACGTGCCCTTATCTATCTAATACAATACAAGACTCGATACAAGACAAAGTCGACAGACGGATGCACCAACACTCACATTATTGTAAACCATTTTATTTAAAATGCTTTGTTATGAATTTATATTTACCCTATAAAAACTTATATTATTAACTCTAGTAGAAACCTAAGTTTACATTTCCAATAAAATATGACTTGAGGTATTGTGATCAAAATGTATTAATTAGTAAAAATCAACATAATATAATACCATATGTATTTAACATATGTAATAGATTAAACTGGATGGGTAAAGACCAACTGTAGTGGAATTATAGTTTAGAATATATACTATAAAAGTATATGTGAAATGAACAACTGTATTATAATATAATACACTTAAAAACATTGAACAAAATTTAGTTTTAACATCGATATAACATATGTCAACCATTTCCATTAAATAACAGTTTAATATAGTATATTATAAACTATAAACCTTAATGTATATTGTAATAAAATTAAACGATATATATTATTTGACATTTTATAAAAAAAGATATACATCGGAAATTATATCTTAAATCTTAGTCCCGCTAATATATTAAATAATTGTATCACAATTATTTAATTAATATATTATATTTGATAAAGTTATAGCTATTAATTTGACAGAAAATGATATATTTCATTTTCTATGCTAATTGGTTTTATGCCATAAAAAATATATTTGACAAAATAATGTCATGTGACACTACTAAGTTCAGAGTCACTAGTTGAGAGAATGATCAACAGTGACATGACCGAAGGCACTAGTTGAGACAATGATCAACAGTGTTATGACCACTAGCACTAGTTGAGAGAATGATCAACAGTGTTATGACCAGAGTCACTACTTGAAAGAATGATCAACAGTGATATGACCAGAGTCACTAGTTGAAAGAATGATCAACAGTGATATCAGAGTCACTAGTTGAAAGAATGATCAACAGTGATATGACCACCATCACGGGAATCGCCTAGTGACAGATACTTTGAATAATAGTAAAATATAATTACTTGATAAATTCACTATTGGAAGAAAGTGAGCCAATGAGTGATATGACCATTGTCACATCGGAACTGCCACCATGTGACAAATACTGATTGAGTTGGGTAAATATAAACAAATATAAAAAGCCGTAATGCTGTAAAGTATAACAATATATTTTTATAAAAATGGAATGAACTCGCCAGTATTTATTGCTGATAAAATGTTTTCAAAATACGTTTCTGGTAACTTGCTGTAAAGATAATAGTAGCCAGCTATGGAGCACTGAAGGCTTAAATAAAGTGGCTATAAATACCTGAATAAAAGAAGAAATTATGTTTTATTATTTGGGTTTATCCCTATAAAAACAATTGAATGGAATATGGGTTTTTAGCCCATTTGTTTAATATTAAAAGTTCGGTATTTTACAAACTCTGAAATCATTTCCTAACTACGATCCTGATGAAAAATTTTTCCGCTGCGTAATTAATAAACACCGATACCATCTGACTGGTTCGCGGCTCCCGCTCCCAGGGTGGGGTCAGGGGCTGTGACAGAAGTTGGTATCAGAGCCACTTGTTTAAGCTATTTAGGTGTTTCTTTTAATACCTAAACTTAAACAATAAAGTTAGGAAATTAATACAAAGTAACATATGTGTTATTTTTGTGGATTGAATATATGTATATAAATATATACATATGCACATATAATTCCTGGTAGTATTGTTTTGTTTTAACTATTCTGTGACTTTAATAATTGAAAATGTTTGCAATTCAGATGTCGAACGAAGTATCAAATAATCCAGAGGTTCATGCTAATAATGAAAATCATTTGGATAAAAATGCTATAGAAAATATAATAGCCCAAGGAATAGCGAATGCTATACCTTTAATAGTTAAAGCTGTTAAAAACTCCGTAGAACCCACCAAAGCTGTGAGTAGCAAGCATACTCGTGATGACAGTTTTAGCCATAGTGTCAACGGAGGCAATGATGACATTATCAAAACCCCATTTACCAAGAAAATGAAGGCGATGACTCTTGGATGTACCTACAAAGAATTTTTAGCTTGTAAACCAACTGAGTTCGCGGGCAGTGAAGGAGCCACGGCTGCTCTGCGATGGTTAGAAAAGACGGAAGATGTTCTTAAAATCAGCAAATGCGCCGAAGAAGATAAGGTGATGTATGCGTCCAACCTCTTTAAGGAAGAAGCCTTAGAATGGTGGAATACAATTCTTCAAGCAAAAGGAAGTGACATGGCTTATGCCATGGACTGGGAAAAATTCAAGGAAATGGCAGAAAGGAAATTTTGTCCTCCTTATGAAAATGAACGAATGGCTAACGAATTCCTAAATCATAAAATGATAGATGTGAATTGTCGTGAATATACGACAACGTTCTTCGAATACGCAAGAATGGTACCAACTCTGGCTTCGCCAGAACCCGTACTAATTTCTCGTTATATTTGGGGATTAGTTAGCGAAATCCGAGACATGGTCAAGGCCGCCAGACCACAGACTATTGAAGAAACAGTTGAACTAGCTAACATCCTGACAGATGGACTAATCCGCACAAGAGAAGAAAACAAGAAGAAAGAGTTAGCCCAGAAAATTTTCCAAGAATTCAAGAAGAAAGGAACTAAACCGTTATTGGAGCAACCTAGCTGCAGAAACTGTAACAAAAAGCATTCAGGAAAATGCCGTTTTAGGAAAACACCCTACTGTAACTTCTGCAAGATGATCGGGCATATAGAGGAATAGTGTAGAAGGAAAACTAATATTTGTTTCAATTGCGGAGAAACAGGACACATCAAACCATATTGCCCGAAACTAACCAAAGCACCCGACAACAAGGCCAGAACAACAGACGGAGCTAAAATGAACATGCGCGCATTCGTACTTACTACGCAAGAAGAAGAAATGATTCCAGACGTAATCGCTGATATGTAATATCTAAGTTAAGTTATTATTTAACCCTAATATAAATAAAAGTTTTTAAATAAATGCATCCTTTCAAATACTTCATCTATTCAGAACCATAATAGACTTGTTGGGTCTTCATCTTCATTGAATCCTGTTTTTGCTTACGACACCTTGTGGTGGCGTTTTCTTTAATTTGAAGCTTGAGTTAATCTCATTTTCACACCTGATGTACGGATTTATTTATTTAATTTCTGTTGGTTCATTATCTTAAACAGTCTTAATACAATTATGTGTTAAGATAAGAGTACACAAATTCGTATTAAATTCCGGTGTACCTCTAAAGATTCTTTCATCATTTATCAAAAATTCTATAATATTCATTTGGTCTTTTCATCGTCAATTGAAAATCCTATTCGAAATGAATATCCAAATTTACTTCATTAAAACTTTCAGTTGTTTTCAAAAACGGTGAATTTGTTCGGTCACCGTAATTATCAAACCATTTCAATCATTACGACACCTTGCGGCGTCGGTATAAACTTGTAGCTTGGGCTAATCATAATCGTACGAACCACGAAAAAACATGTAAGTCTTTCATTTGACTCATCATTTAAAAATAGTCTTAATGGAATTATGTATTAAGACAATGATACACTAAACTCTATTGTATTCTGGTGTATCCTTGCAATTCAATAAATGTCAACACATTGATTTTTCTCATATCATGGTTTGAAAGTTGATAAATCATTTTCGTGCTTCTATTTCATTTTGAGCTTGTTAATTCTAAATCTTTCTCAGTTAACAATCAAAGTAAGTTTTCTTTTGACAGTGAATTCTATTGTTTCTAAAAGTCATTAACAACTTGTAAACAGTCAATTTAATCATATATCTCTTTTGGCTTGAACATAGTCACCTTGGAAATTATATCATTTCATCTCATTCATTTGACATCGATTTTTTTGAACTAATTCAGTTGAACCATTAAGTCATATTTATTGTACAACTCGTATTCACAAAATTTGATGTTTTGATTCTATATCATTTACCTTATTAATGTTCTTAACGACTAAGACATAACCTAACTCTAGAGGAGACATCATAGCCCAAATCTCGAGGACGAGATTTAAAACAAGGTGGGGAGGATGTAACATTTCCATTTTATCATATAAGAAGTATAGGTTGTTTAAATTTATTAACCATTAGTAACTAGTTTTATTTTTAAAATAATTATTCGACCTATATAATTTTAAAAACTATTTTATATATATAATTGGTTGGAATGTTATACTAATTAATTGGCTTGTATATGTGTGACATTTCTATTTTCTATATTAAAATAAAGTATATAAAACTTATATTATTAAACGGATAGGCTACGGGTAAGTTGATTGTTAGAAATATGAAGTAACTAGACGGGCCTAGGAACCGTTTAATAATTAAATTATAAAAATACATTGTATTTGAACCTACTCCGTTTTTAATGAAACTTGGTTCAAAATGTAGATACAAATATTCTCGTTCTAATGACATATTCATTGTTTTATAAAAGTCATATTTTAGAAGTTATATGCGCCAAATAAGTGAAGCAGCTGAATTAATTATAATATATAACTTAATAAAATAATAATAATAATAAATAATCAAAACTTACGTTTGAAACAAAAAAAAAATTAAACTATGAAAGGGCACGTGTATGGTGACATGTCCTACCCAAAATAAAATAATAGAATTTAGGAAATCAAAAGGAATCTTACCTTTCGTAGGTATTAAGTTTGATAAGTATATAAACAAGCATAGATGGAGCTTCAAACTTCGCTCAACATTCTTTTCCTTTTTTGTTGTCAGTCTCGCCGCCCCCCTTTCTCATTTCTATAGTTCTATCTTTTTATTATTT
The DNA here is from genome assembly GCA_030545235.1 of Helianthus tuberosus. Lineage (NCBI taxonomy): Eukaryota > Viridiplantae > Streptophyta > Magnoliopsida > Asterales > Asteraceae > Helianthus > Helianthus tuberosus. The sequence continues at coordinate 20,656,738 of CM060358.1, read as the reverse complement.
CACCCATAATAATAAGAAGACCCTGCTCCGTTTTAAGTGTCATAACCCCTGATTACTGATACCCTGTCCGATTGATCTAGCGCCCCATAACGCATGTCAAGGCTCTGCCCGACTAAGTCGTTGGGGTTCTGTCTCGTGACGTAGGGATAAAGTTGAATTGAGTTACTATACTTAGCACGAGTGCATTATATATTTTATTAAATAGCTCAAGAGTTATACCCAAGATTATACCAGTAGGCTTTATAGTTGAACCCTAAAGTTACAAGGTGAGTTCATTCTCTTTTTGTCACAGTTTGTGAGTCATTCACATTTTTCTCACATTATTGTAAACCATTTTATTTAAAATGCTTTGTTATGAATTTATATTTACCCTATAAAAACTTATATTATTAACTCTAGTAGAAACCTAAGTTTACATTTCCAATAAAATATGACTTGAGGTATTGTGATCAAAATGTATTAATTAGTAAAAATCAACATAATATAATACCATATGTATTTAACATATGTAATAGATTAAACTGGATGGGTAAAGACCAACTGTAGTGGAATTATAGTTTAGAATATATACTATAAAAGTATATGTGAAATGAACAACTGTATTATAATATAATACACTTAAAAACATTGAACAAAATTTAGTTTTAACATCGATATAACATATGTCATCCATTTCCATTAAATAACAGTTTAATATAGTATATTATAAACTATAAACCTTAATGTATATTGTAATAAAATTAAACGATATATATTATTTGACATTTTATAAAAAAAGATATACATCGGAAATTATATCTTAAATCTTAGTCCCGCTAATATATTAAATAATTGTATCACAATTTTTTAATTGATATATTATATTTGATAAAGTTATAGCTATTAATTTGACAGAAAATGATATATTTCATTTTCTAGGCTAATTGGTTTTATGCCATAAAAATATATTTGACAAAGTAATGTCATGTGACACTACTAAGTTCAGAGTCACTAGTTAAGAGAATGATCAACATTGACATGACCGAAAGCACTAGTTGAGACAATGATCAACAGTGTTATGACCACTAGCACTAGTTGACAGAATGATCAACAGTGTTATGACCAGAGTCACTAGTTGAAAGAATGATCAACAGTGATATGACTAGAGTCACTAGTTGAAAGAATGATCAATAGTGATATGACCACCATCACGGGAATTGCCTAGTGACATATACTTTGAATAATAGTAAAATCTAATTACTTGATAAATTCACTATTGGACGAAAGTGAGCCAATGAGTGATATGACCATTGTCACATCGGAACTGCCACCATGTGACAAATACTGATTGAGTTGGGTAAATATAAACAAATATAAAAAGCCGTAATGCTGTAAAGTATAACAATATATTTTTATAAAAACGGAATGAACTCGCAAGTATTTATTGCTGATAAAATGTTTTCAAAATACGTTTAAGGTAACTTGCTGTAAAGATAATAGTAGCCAGCTATGGAGCACTGAAGGCTAAAATAAAGTGGCTATAAATACCTGAATAAAAGAAGAAATTATGTTTTATTATTTGGGTTTATCCCTATAAAAACAATTTAATGGAATATGAGTTTTTAGCCCATTTGTTTAATATTAAAAGTTCGGTGTTTTACAAACTCTGAAATCATTTCCTAACTACGATCCTCATGAAAAAAATTTCCGCTGCGTAATTAATAAACACCGATACCATCTGACTGGTTCGCGGCTCCCGCTCCCAGGGTGGGGTCAGGGGCTGTGACAAATGCATCCCATAGACTTTTTGTCGTTTTGAATATCACGAACTGATGATAAATATCTTTGTTTAAAGCTTGAGTTAGAATTGAATATGCTTTCTTTTCTAAATCATATGCCTTTTTATCATCGGCAGAAAGATCTCCAAACGTTGCGGCATTTGAACCGGCTTCTTCAAGTGCTTGATCGAATTCCCTGGTAAAAGATAATCGCAACTCCGTGTTTTGCCCAAGAACATACGTATGAAATCTTTCTTCCCAACCGGGATACTCGTTCATATGCATCAGTTTCGGTGGGCGGTTGTTACTACCGGTTTCATTTTCGCTCAAAAGAAGACTTTGTCTACTTTGATTTTGGTTAGTAACAAATGCCCACTGGTTTGTCGTAATAGAAGCCATTTGTGCTGATGACGAGGTTGTGGGAGACTGAGCCCATGAAGGTACTAAACCTTTACCCGTAAACATATCCGCATTAGGGTCAGGTTTCCAACCCCACCAATCTGAAGTCATGATGTGTAGAAAATACCAACTTAAAAACCAATTAACACCTTCACTATGATACACCAACCCAACTTACAAACAATAGATGGCCCAACTGTTTACTGTTTACAACGAAGAATGGTTGGAGCCCAATTGTTCACCATGAACAATAAGCCCACGAAGATTAGATATTAAGGTCCACGAAGATTGTTTTATTAATGGCCCAAAGTTTGTAGAAGATTAATTTTAATAATGGCCCAAAGTTTGTAAGAAGCCCAATTGTTCACTACGAAGACTTAATGGTCTACGAAGATTATTTGTAAAATTTTCAATACTGGCCCAATGAACAATGCAAGACCACGAACAGTTAATTATTCCTTGAAATTAGAAATTGTGAAAGGTAGGTAAAAGTTGGTAAGATATGGAAAACTTTTTCTTTGTCAGGATAAGCTTTTCTAAGTTGGTGAAAAACAAAAATATATTAAAAAAATCACCCTTTTGAAAGTGTTTGAAACCTTATCTTCTCCAAGACACTTTCAGAGATTATTCCGGTCAAACAACAAACCGGAAAGTTTTTCCGAACACTATTTTGTCAAAAATTTTAAGAAAAACCAAATCTCTCCATGAATTAAAATGAGGTTTTTATGAAAATTTTTAACAAACAACCACATTTTTTCAGAGATTTAACCCATAATACCTTCAAAACACATAAAATTTCTGAAAAAGCTTGAAAAACAAAGTTTGAAAACTCGACACACGGATCGGTTTTAACAAGGATGAGAGCCAAGGCTCTGATACCACTAGTAGGTTCACTAGCGGAGGATCTAGTAACCTTATCCTTGTTATGCAAACAAACCCGGTTGTGCGGAATCCAACCGGTAAGTTAAACCGAGCAAAGAACACGAAGTACACTAAGATTCAACGTTTAAAAACTTTAATATATAACAACCAGAAGAGTTTGATTACAAAGATTACAGAAGATAATGCTCTCAAACTCACTGTGTGTTTCTCTCTGTGTTCTGTGTTCTCTCTTCTAAGTGTTCGTTTATCTGTTCTGCAAGCGACCCTTAAATAGGCAAACATTAAACAGGATATCCACAAAGAGTGGATTGGGCCACGAAGACTAGTAGTCTTCATGGACCAATGGACGAACCCTCAATCTTCGTTGCACTAGGATTCTTCGTCAATAGCATAGACCTGACGAACCCTCAATCTATGACAAAGGAGTCTTCGTCGATAAGGAGGAGAGTCTTCCCCAAAAAGAGTGTTCGTTGAGGAGCCATTGTCCGTCCACAGCAGTTAGTCTTCGTTGGCAAGGAGTGTTCGTCCAATCTTGAGTGTGTTTGTTAAGAGGAGTGTTCGCCAACATTAATCTTCGTCAGCCTTGAGTCTTCGCCATAAGAGGAGAGGGTTCGCCCATGGAGTGTTCGTGGGTAGGGACTTCCACGAAGACTCCTTAGTCTTCGTTGGGGAGTGGCATTATGCAGATCAGAAACACATACAGACAACAAACTGATTGCATATAACAACCGTATTATAGAGAACATTGCTTTAACATCATACCGTGTCAAGATAGGAGGATATCTTGACCACGGTTTTCACTTCGTAGCGTTGTCGAACCAATACAAGTTGCGTCCACATAATATGTATCAACAGGTACCAACATTTTATCACTCAAATAGATGTTGATTTGCTTCTTGAATAACATATCTTCTTTTCAAGAACCATCTTCACAATCACCATATCCATCGCGTATCGAGTATTATCCATTAGTATATTGAAAGATATGACTTTTTTATTATTGGTATATAAAATTAGATTTATAAACCCGTGTAATACACGTGGTTTTTATAGATATATTTTTTTATTATTTACTATACAAAATTACATTTATTCGACCCGTGTAATAGATGAGGTTTTTTAATATATAACTTTTTATTATTTGATATATAAAATTAGATTTATTCAATTCGTACAATACACGGGGTTTTTTTAAGGATATATATTTTTTATTATTTAGTAAAGGAAATTACATTTATTCAACCCGTGTAATACACATATTTTTAAAGATGTAACTTTTTATTATTTGGTATATAAAATTACATTTATTCAACCCGTGTAATAAATGAGGTTTCTTAAAGATGTATTATTTTATTATCTGGTAAACAATATTACATTTATTCAACTCGTGTAAAACAAGCGGTTTTAAAGATATAACTTTTTATTTGGTATATAAAATTATATTTATTCAACCCGTACTATATGGTTCTTATAGATATAACTTTTTATTATTTAATATATAAAATTATATTTATTCAACCTGTGCAATAAAAGAGGTTTTTAAAGATATATTTTTTTATTTTTTAGTATATAAAATTAATTTATTTGACCCATGTAACACACGGGGTTATAACTATTAGCATATATATTATATTGTATAGGAAAGGATTATGTTTCCATAACTGATAGGAAAAGTTGTTAGGCTGCACTCTATATATACTTTGTATATTCTCTGTATTGGGTCAAGGAAATAATATACCATAAACACTTTTATGGTATCAGAGCTACGGTTCTGAGAAACCCTATTTTCGCCGCCATCATCATCGTGTTCCTCCGTTCGCTGCCATGGAAGATAAACCAGAAAATAAAACCTCCTCTTCGGTTTCGACCGCCAATATCAAACCCCTGCGCCCGGTCTACTCTGTAACAAATATACAGAATAAGGTCCGGATCCTCGATGGTGTCAAAGTTACGTACACATCGTGGGTGAAACTCTTCAAACTCCATGCACGCGGATATGAAGTTCTCAAGCATATCGACGGAACAAAACCCCTAGCCGAAACTGATGATGAGTACGAGTCCTGGAACAAGATCGATGCCATAGTTCTTCAATGGATCTATGGCACGCTTAGTGATGACCTGTTGGTTAGAGTCCTGGAAACCGAGTCTACTGCCCAGCAAGCTTGGAATCGTATTCAAGCCATCTTCCAGAACAATAAAAACTCTAGAGCATCTAATCTTCTTCATGCGTTCACCACCACCACTCTGGCGTCGTTCACAAACGTGAACGAATATTTTCAAAAACTAAAGGACACCGCTGAACAACTTAGCGACGTAGATCAGCCTGTTACCGAGTCCCGATTGGTTCTGCAGATGGTGGCGGGGCTCCCTCCTGAATATGATACGACGGCTGCCTTCATCACTCAATCCAACAAAACATGGGATGAGGCTGTCGACATGATAGACCGGGAACAACGCCGCCAGGCGGCCAGACAACACGCGTCCCAATCCGTTCTTGTTGCCCCCGGAACCACTACCATAGCTGCTCCTCCCAACTCCAATCCATCTCCCGCACCGCCTCCTTCCAACCATCCCAGCCAACAATTTGACCAATATCAAAACTGGCCCAACCAACCGGCTCGTGGTCGGGGCCGTGGCCGAGGCCGCGGTTACCGAGGCGGTCGTGGTCGAGGTCGTTACCCTAACCAATCCTATAACTCGCAACCAGCACCCACTTACCCACCTTATCAAACCCCCACCTCCTACAACCCAAACCAAACTGGATATGGCTGGTGAGCCTCTCCACCGTCATGTCCCCACCCCCATCAGTCTCCTTGGGTCGCCAACTGGGCCAGGCCCAACACCCCACCTCAGCAGCCGATGCCACCAAGCCCACAACAGCAGGCCTGCCCCACCTTTGCACCTCCGGCCCAGCAGCCTCAGGCCCAGCAGCACCCGGTTGACCCACTTAACCCCACCGACCTTGGAGCAGCTCTCAGTACTTTGAATCTCAACCAATATGACCCTCGGTGGTACATGGACTCAGGTGCGTCATCACATATTACTTCGGATTGCAGTAAAATTAATTCCCATTTATCTAAGTCTTTTAATGCGAATATTTTTTGTTGGAAATGGCCAAACTTTGCCAATTACGGGTACCGGAAACGGTATTCACACTGTCCCAAATAAAACCTTTCACCTAAACCATATTCTTTATGCTCCGACCGTCGTAAAAAATCTTGTTTTTGTTAGAAAATTTACTCATGATAACCATGTATCTATTGAATTTGATCCTAATGGTTTTACTTTGAAGGATCTCAAGACGGGGCAAACAATTTCACGCCATGAGAGCACTGGGGACCTTTATCCGTTTACATCACCCATTCAAGCTTTTCTTGCATCTTCTTCGAATAAGTAGCATGACCGTCTCGGCCACCCTGGTTCCCAAGTTTTGCATTCACTTTCGAGTCGTTGTGTAATAAATTGCAATAAGGATTCTTTTGATTTTTGCAATTCGTGCCATTTGTCTAATAGTAAAAGACTTCCATTTGTTGCTTCCACTTCCTTTACTTATGCACCGTTTGATATTATACATTGTGATTTGTGGACGTCACCGGTTTTAAGTAAATCATCTTACAAATACTATATGGTGTTGATTGATAATTATACTCATTATGTTTGGGTATATCCATTGAAATTTAAATCAGAAGCTTTCCCCACCTTTGTCAAGTTCCATAAATTTGTGCTTACCCAATTTCAAACACACATTAAAACCTTTCAATGTGACTTAGGGGGAGAATTTGATAATCATGCCTTTCACAATTTTGCGACGTCTAACGGACTTGTGTTTCGTTTTTCGTGTCCACAAACCTCCTCTTAAAATGGTCGTTCCGAGCGCATGATTCGACGTCTAAATGACATCATACGCGCTCTTTTAGTTCACGCTCATTTACCGCCTTCTTTTTGGGTCGAAGCTCTACACACCGCTACTTACTTACATAATATCCTTCCAACAAAAAGACTAAATTTCAATACCCCTGCATTTGCTCTCTATCGATGTCATCCTACGTACGATCATCTAAAAGTTTTTGGCTGTGCATGTTACCCAAACATGTCAGCTACTCAACCTCACAAACTACATCCAAGATCTACCCGGTGCATCTTTCTTGGCTATCCCGAAAATTTTCGAGGTTACCGTTGCCTTGACCCGTTAACCGGACGTGTTCACATTTCTCGACACGTCACCTTTGATGAACAGTCCTTCCCATTTTCTCAACCACTCCCTACCGATGCCTACCACTTTCTTGATGACGACCACCCGTGCCCGCCCCTCTACCAATTCCCACAGTCGACCCATACCCAACCCGGTACCACCCAACCCAGTGCCACCCAGCCGACCCCACATTCTTCGCCTACCCCTCCTTCCTCTCATCCGATGAGCCCTCCACCTAACCCAAACCCACCTATGACACCTGCCCAACCGTCGGTCCACTCCATAGCCCAACCGCCGGTCCACTCCACAGCCGCTACATAACCTCTCAACACTCACAAAATGACCACTCGGGGTAAGGTTGGCATTTCTAAACCCAGTCCTAAGTATAATCTCAACACCCTCACCCCCACTACCATCTCCCCCATACCCACCTCCCCTCATAAAGCACTTGGTGACCCTAATTGGCAAAAGGCTATGTTAACAGAATATGAAGCATTAATAGCTAATGGTACTTGGGAATTAGTTCCTCGTCCAGAGTCCCGTCCGGTCATACGATGCATGTGGCTATTTAGACATAAATTTAAACCGGATGGACAACTGTAACGCTATAAAGCACGGCTTGTAGTTAATGGGAAATCACAAACTGTTGGCCTTGATTGCATGGATACTTTTAGTCTCGTCGTCAAACCCGCGACTATCCGAACAGTTTTATCTCTAGCCCTATCTCAAAAGTGGCCTATACACCAGTTAGACGTTAAAAACGCCTTCTTACACGGAGACTTACAAGAGACAGTGTTTATGCATCAACCACCCGGGTTCGTTGATATGTCCAAACCCAACTTTGTTTGCCGTTTAAAGCGCTCCTTATATGGACTAAAACAGGCGTCGCGGGCATGATTCACACGATTCTCTACATTTATATGTTCTCACGGGCTTAAAGGGAGTCTTTGTGATTCTTCCCTTTTTGTGTATCGACAAGGCAACCATACAGCCTACTTACTGTTATATGTTGATGACATAATTTTGACTGCATCGTCTACATGGTTTCTTAATCGCATTATACAATTGATTTCGAGCGAATTTGCTATGACAGATTTGGATGCTTTACATCATTTTCTTGGGATTACCGTACAACGAACGAATACCGGTTTGTTCTTATCTCAATCTCAGTATGCCAGAGACATTTTGCATAGGGCGAATATGACTACTTGTAAACCATGTGCAACACCGGTTGACACGTCCATCAAACTCAGTGCTAATGATGGCTCTCTTTTACCAGATGGGTCAGCTTATCGAAGTCTTGCAGGGGCTTTACAATATCTCACATTCACTCGCCCAGATATTTCTTATGCCGTGCAGCAGGTTTGTTTATTTATGCATGCACCCAGGGAACCCCATTTTGCATTCATGAAACGGATTTTACGATATATTCAAGGTACAATAGACTATGGCCTACACTTATCAGCTTCCCCCGGTCTCACCCTTACTGCTTATTCAGACGCCGACTGGGGGGATGTCCAGACTCGCGTCGCTCCACTTTAGGCTATTGTGTTTATTTGGGTAATAACATTGTATCCTGGTCCTCTAAACAGCAACCCACAGTCTCTCGCTCTAGTGCCGAAGCTGAATACCGTGGGGTCGCGAATGCCGTTGCTGAAACAACTTGGCTCCGTAACTTATTGCTCGAACTACATGTGCCTATCAGACGTGCCACTATTGTGTACTGTGACAACGTCTCTGCTGTCTACTTATCGGAAAATCCTGTTCAGCATCAAAGGACCAAACATGTGGAGCTTGACATACATTTTGTCCGTGAAAAGGTTCGCCTGGGTCACATCCGTGTTCTTCATGTTCCTGCCTCCTATCAGTATGCATATATATTCACCAAAGGCCTTTCCAGACAACTGTTTCATAGCTTTCGCGCCAGTCTGAACGTGCATCAGGATCCTCGCTCACACTGAGGGGGAGTATTAGCGTATATATTATATTGTATAGGAAAGGATTATGTTTCCATAACTGATAGGAAAAGTTGTTAGGCTGCACTCTATATATACTTTGTATATTCTCTATATTGGGTCAAGGAAATAATATACCATAAACACTTTTAATAACCTAGTATATATATATATATATAAGAATAATCTTATACTCATGATTATTTGACTTCGATATTATTAATAATTAATATTAATGTTAGTTATCTACTTATCTCTACTTTAATTAAAAAAAAAATTTATCGAAAATATCGGATAACAAAAAAAAATTATACAATATATATTGTAAAAAATATATATAAACATTATATATATGTTTAAAATATATATATGTTCTTAGATCGTGAACAAATTCCATTCTATCTACTTTGGTAACTCTTTCCAAAATAAGAAAATGTTAATTTTGAAATAAAATTCTTAAACACATTATTTAAAATGTATAATGTTATATTTTGTTTAATTTTGTATGTATATTTCATATTAGGGTTATATGTATTCATATCAAAATTTATATTTATTATTTGTGATACAAGAAACAATATGAAATATAAAAAATAATTCAAAATTTATAACAATTTTGTTCCTCGAACACAACCAGCCTCAACAATAGCATACTTATTTAAAAAAAAATCATTCAAGTTTATATAGATGGAAAGCACAACTTTTCCGAAGAACTCGATCAACTCCATGATCATCTAAAGGCCTTTCATTTTCTATCATCAAACTCATGTAATACATGAGAATATAAAACAACACATGTACAAAAATCTAGCTTTGAACAATGTTTACTATATATAACATACATATAGAAAAAAATAAAAACATTTGATTTATTAAAGTAAATATATCACATTTACAAATTATAATACTTCAAACTCAACCATATCAGCAAATAAATTGCAGGCGATTCAAGAAAACTCAAACCAACCCTAAAATTAAAAATCAACATCACACATGGTCTTTTGGAAGCCCTTTGAGGAAGAAGAAAAATGAACCATAAGAGGTGCACATGACACTTTCATGTGGTCATACTGTCTTGATTTCCACATTCCCAACTTGAACCTTATTCTAGTCTTCAATTTCACACGCAACTCGACTCGACCTAACGTCCTCTCCACTTTTAGATCTCGTGCAATCCGATCCGGCAGTGCCACATCATGTGATGCAAGATTCAGCTTAAAACGGGTCGTGTTTATTTTGGGCTGGTAAAAGGCGTCGATAGTCCCTCTGCTAATAGTTTCATCATCGTACAAGACAATAATATCAACTTTATCATAGTAAATAGAAACTTTCTTGTTAGGGTTGTACGCGCTAAGGGTTAAGTTGTAGGTCGCGTTTAGGTGATTGGCATTGGATAAATAGTAGTTGTGGATAGCGACATCATCAATGGAGTAGGCTAACTTTTTGGGCTTGATGGTTAGCCAAATTATCAGGATGGTTAGACCAACGAAGATTATGAGTGCAAGCAAGACTATTACGATGAGTCTCACGAGCTTGAAGCGTGTCGGCCTTACCAGATTTTGGGTTGGGTTATTAGGAGTAACCATTTTTATTGGATCTTTACAACTTGTTGAAGTTGGTTGGAATTATATGTCAAATGCCCAAGTGCTATTTTTTTTTTCAATCCATTCCTTCCTTTTTCTTGTATCATGTTGTAATATATACACACACATGATACTTAACTTGGAAAATGGAGAGAGAGAAAAAGCGTATAAATGATGCTTAACTTGAAATGAAGAGAGAATGAATATGTGGACCTCACAAGTGATTCTTTTATTCATGTTTAGAACTTCATCTTTTGTGAATCCTTTCCAATTCGATCCTTATTTCCAAAAGGCGAGTTTTATATATACGCTTTTGAAATAGTTATATGTTAGGTTATATGTTACACAAATTTGAGGATAAAAATTATATAACTTAATAATATATACACAAATTTATATAACTAATCCGTGGGTAATGGAAGTAGCAAAAACCATGGAACTTTATATTTGGTCGTAACTTCATTTTAATGATTGTAAATGATCAGTACAATTTCATTAAAAAATCACTTAGATATTATGAGAAAAAATACACTACTTATAAAAAAAGTTACAATAATATGTAGAATTTATGTATAACATAAATATAAGCAAAATCAAACCACAATAAATTCAAGAGTAAATTACAAAAATCGTCCTTTATGTATGTCACTTATTGCAAACTGGGTCCTTCGTCTTCAATAATTAAAGAAAACGTACTCAATGTTTGCAAACCCTTGCAAGTTATGTCTTTTAGCCCTAACTCAGTTAATTTTTTGTGGTTAAATCAGATAAAGTGTGTTCGTGTGTCTATTAATGTGGTTTCAGTATTGGCTTTGTTCATGTTAAGAGTCTTAGTTTGTAAAGCAAAGACGATGCTCTCATACTTAGCAAGATGCTCTTTGGAGAAAAACTAATACATTGTATGATAAAAGATGTGTGTGTTGTTAACATAACATGCTTAGGGGTTAAGACGAAGATCATGGGATAACATTGTTAGTTGCTTCAATAGTCATTGATTATTGTTGAGATTAACATCTATTTTTTTGCAACTGTTTCATGGAAAAATGTCTCTAAAAAAGCCAACCCACTATTTGTAGGACATTGTTCCTTGCTTCACATTCAAACTACATACTTAAGCTCAATATCTCGATTTCTATCAAGTTTGGATTCAATGTTCCCAATAAAGGTTCACTGTGGTATACAATTAACTATTTTTTCACATCACGCCTAAACTTACTAGTATTATAGTATAACCATACCGAATACCAGTGGCGAAGCTTGCTCTTGAAAACCGGGGGACGTATATACCAAAAAATTTCTATACGAAAACTACGTATATATAACATTGTTAGTTGCTTCAGTGGTCCCCCCCCCCCCACTTATCCTGCGCCCCTGCCGAATACTCTAACTAGTTATCCTAACGTTTGTTATGTAACTAGTTGGTGCCCCGCCCGCGTTGCGGGGCGTTGACTAATTAAAAAAACAGTACTATAGTTTTGTTAGAAAGGAAAACTAAAATGATGACAAGATCGTAATTTTTAGCGGGGGTAAAATCGTAAATTTTAGCTAGGGGAAAACCATAATTTAATTTTGAACTAGGGGAAAACGTAATTTTGAATGGAGGGTGAAAGCGTAATTTTGAACCGAGTAGAAAATCGTAATTTTTAGCTGGGAATCATAATTTTAGTTTGAACTGGGGGCAAAAACGTAAGGTTAACTGGGGCAAAAACGTAATTTTAAAGTGAGTGTAAAATAATAAACTGGTGTAAAGCGTAATTTTGAGATAGGGGAAAAACATTTTTTTTTATTTTGAGCTGGGGCAAAAACGTAATTTTGGCGGAGGGTAAAATCGTAATATTTGAACCGAGGGCAAATTTGTAAATTTTAGCTGGGGGGCAAAAACGTAATTTTAAAGTGGGTGTAAAATAATAAACTGGTGTAAAAGCGTAATTTTGAGATAGGGGAAAAACATATTTTTATTTTGAGCTGGGGCGAAAACGTAATTTTGGCGGAGGGTAAAATCGTAATATTTGAACCGAGGGCAAATTTGTAAATTTTAGCTGGGGCAACAGGGTAATTACTTTTTGAACTTGGAGCGAAAACGTAATTTTAAACTGGGGGCAAAAACGTAAATTTAAAGTGGATAAAAAATAATAAACTGGTTGGTCAAATGGTATATTGCTGGCCGCCCATTTTGACCAATGGCAGGGAAACATTATTCACTGTCATGGTAAATGTAGATGTAGGAAATAAATATGGGTTTTAAGTCCCTTTACTTTATTTTTTTTAACCTGACGTTACTTAGGGGTATTAGTTATGTCGGATAATCGGATTGACATATTGTCACATTCGTGTTAGTGGTTTGAGGGGTTCAGACTGACGTTTGAAACCGAACATCACATATATTTATTTGTGTTAAATACATCCTCACTAATCACTAGATGAACACATGTAAAACCACATAATATGTGTTGGGTTTTGTATATCTATTTTGTAAAAGTTTTAGGCAACATAAGCATAAATGTGCAACTATTTTAAGTACTGTAAAAGTTACAATAAATTTATAAAATCACACATGTTATGATTATAATTATCACATTTGTATATATGTGGTATTATGATTATAGGGGATGGTTCAAATGAAAACCACTTTTATTGTGAAAACTAGAAAACTAACTAAAAAAACACAAAAAAAAAATTCCAATTTTTTTATAAAAATCACAGGTTTTTTTATATAAAAAAAACTTTTTTTCAAAAAAAAAAAAAAAAAAAAAAAAACAATTACCACCTTTGTATATACATGGTAGATCACAACAAACATATAACAAAGATATGCAAATGAAAATAGAAGAATATTTCTTGAACAAACTTATGCTTAAAACAACTATTTGATTCAAAATGATCTTATAACATTTTCGTTCACCAACTTCACCAAAGTTCTATCTTTTTTTTTCCTATTTTTTAAAATTAGATTTGAAGTTATTTAACCCAAAATTCCGATCAGGGACGAGTTAAACATGTTTAGGAGTTTAATAAATTATCTATATATACAAGCATAACATGATCCGTTTATCAAATTATGGTGTATTAACTTGTGTCAAGAATTGTTGTCCTTAATATTACTATTCTTCAAACATCATCATAGGTACAAAGCAAGAAGCAAAGTAGCCCAACATCGTGCGGTGAAGAAACACCAAGTCAATTCGTAGGTTAACTTGGTTTGTAAACAATATTATGGCCTCCCATTATTATGGCCTTCCATGATGGGTGCCAATGAAGAAACACCAAGTTAATCCGTAGGTAAACTTGTGGGTTTAGTCTCGTCCAAATAAAGGTTAATCTTCTTTCTTCCTCGTTTGATGACTAATCAATCCTGCAACACAACACCGTGAAGCTCGTTACAAGGAGAATGATTGGGGGGTTCTCCTTGTAACCACCATCTAGCGTGAGAATAAGAACTTGTTTTTGAGGATAATAAGTGTGTGTATTAAGTGAGAGAGCAAGAGAGCGATCCTTAAACTTGGAGATGAAGTTCTCTATTTATAGCCGAAGAGAGTTGTGAAGGAGACGGGTTGTTGGGCCTTAGGCCTGACGTCGACAACAAGGAATGTCCCATTTGTCCCCTCAGACATGGTCATTAGTGCCTGCAGGCGAATGGGAAGATGGCGCACGTTGTCCTTGTTGTTGGGTCTGTTATCAGCAACTAAATAGAGATCATGGAGCAGTGGTCGGCGCGCGGTGATTGGTGACACGTCGGTGTCCTTGTGTACTTCTTATCTCCTGCCCGTTTGTTCATCGTGAGGCATTGCTGGACACAACCTGTCGTGCGCCTGTTGGCCACATGCTCTGATGTACGTGCCGATCGTACTATTCCTTACTGGAATATACAGGTTCGCGATGATGTGGTTTGCGCCACATGGTCTGCACTAATCTACTGGAATTGACTAAGTATCGTTTATTTTTTATTTGGGTATGGTACATTGCGCGCGACGCATGATTGGCATTGCGCGAGCCGGCACAAGATTTGGGACCATACCCCTTCAATGGGGGAGTAAGTCTGTAACACCCTTGCTATTATTTTAGGGTTTTCGTATTATTTACGTAAATAAACATGTAATTATAATTACATATACATTGAAAAATACGGTTAAATTAAAACATTTTCGGATTTGAAACAATACAATACAATATGTATAAATTCGTCGTTTTTAAATGACGACGAAACCATGTGCGGAAGCTTGTATCTTGATCGTGTTCGGTTCTTCAATGAGCTTGATCTTCATCCGGGACATCTTCACATTCACCTATGATCAAAACCAACTTAAAAGTTAGTTTCGATATCTTAAATATTAGTATAATCAAGTTCTAGTATCGAACAATCAAAAACAAAATAAAATTTCGGAATTTAGTCTGTCGCGCCACGCGACAGACTCCTCTTGATCTTTCGCGTGCCGCAAGAGCCCTCGCGTGTCGCGCCAGGATTACTGCTCCCTGTCGCGTGTCGCGGGGGAGATGATTTTCCAGCAGTTTTGTTGCTGAAACCTGAATTTTTCCAAGCTGTGGTTTTAATCGTAAAACGATCTTTAAAGTGTCATAACTTTTTATCTACAAGTCCGTTTTAGGTGATTCTTTTTCCTACGCGTTTGTAATAAAAATACGCATCAATTTATCCTATTTTCCGCATATGAAACCTGAATTATAAACGATTAGTTTATAATTTCTTATTTCATTTATTCGACCCATTTGTTTTAAAAGTTTACAACCTTGTTTCTAATTAACCATTTAGCATACATCAACATGCTTAACTCAAAATCTATAGTTCGGGTTTGTAACATCTATGAATTACGTGGCTAGTACTCAATCTATGCGCATAATTCTTTTGACCAGTTTCGAAAACTTAAACCTTCTAAGTTTAAATCTTTCCCTTTTGTTATGCACAATCCACTTTATACTTATCTATAACTTACATTATCATAATACACGATCTTAAACGGCTCATAAAGACCATTTACCCGGTTTAGCGTTCATGAGTATTTTAGTCAATTTCAGTCCCTCATTTTACGACGAAGGGCTTTCACTGATATTTGACCAACATATTACTTCTAACTATAATTTAAAATATGCGTACCTGGCTCGGGTCAAGTATTGACCCGCTCTAATATCTTGCTTTAATGATTTTGCTAATTTATAGCAAATGCAAACTTTCGTAAGCCGTTCTTATCCTGTGAGCATTAGACTCGACAATACTTATTAGTCGTTATTTGTCAAATGGCGCTAAAAATTGCCCTTTAACCCGTTTGGTCTAAACGACCAAACATTTTGCATTTGTATTTGAATGGTATATATATATTTACCATTTCGTTATTTAACCCATTTCGGCTTACGCCGTAGGGTATCATTTAACTTTATCTTACGTTGGTAGTCACGCAACTAATTACTATTTTATCCCCATCATTATTATGAGTTATCCCATAGGGCAACATTTCAAAACTCGTTATATGTTTGTCATTCCATGACTATACCACCATTTATGTGACAACCCGAATCTCTAAGGTTGGCGTTATTTTAAACTCCACAATCTGTGGCGCTGGATTACACGTGTACATCACTAGATATTTATGTGTGCATATTAACTGCACACGAAGTCGTTAAACGTGTTACATGTATTAAACGTGTTATGTGTATTAATCGTGTTATACATGTGTTGAATTACTTATATCGCATTGGCGTGTTTGTACGTACGTGGAAGAGTAAATAATGTAGTGTCGCCTAGTCTCTCGCTTGGGCCGAACTAGAATCTAGTTATACACTTGGGCCGCGACACACTTCTTTCGGACCGCACTTCTTTTCGGGCCGCGAGGCATGTATTAGATCACACTTTGAACCTCCAGCTTATTCTTTGAACCCATCGGGCCACACTTGTTGATTAAGCCCAAACCCATTTTGGGTTTCGTATACAAGAGAGATAGAAGGGGGGCATGTAAACGGTAATTTGGAAGTTGAACAAACCCTAGCACACCCTCACTTCTCTTACGGATTGATGGTAACCCAGCTTTCATCGGAGCTCTCATTCTCGTGAAGTATCATCTCTCTTTCTCATGCTTGTAATCGGTAAGTAGGTTTAATCGTTTTTTTTTTATTGTGACTGGACTCGTGAGTTTAAGTGATTGATTGGGATATCACCATGAAGTTGAGAATATATATGTGTGCATGAAATCAATATGTGTTCATGATCAATGTTATATAACAGTGGTGGTATTGGTCCAATAGGATTGAGGGCACATGGCTCATGTGGTGATCTAATCAAACTATGTCTGATGTGCATGTGGAAAATAGTCAAGATTGTCGGCCATCAAATAAAAGGTCCAATCATATATAGAGGGGTCATTAAAATATCAAAATATTATTAACTTGTGCGACGATGATGATGATTTGATGAATATATGAATTGAAGTTCATGCTATAAATGATAAACAACCTGTAATAGTCGAATGTTTTGTTGTTTGATGAAACTGTGGGTTGCGTGATCATTGATGTAGTGATAAGATGTCATGGTAAAGCTATTATTAACTGAGGTTTGGATCAATGTTAGTGTTAGGTTTATATGGTCATGTTTAAATTGGGTAACTATGTGATGGATCAATCGGAATTGTGATGCTTACATTAGGCCGATTACATGTTAACAGTTGTGGGATATATAATGATATGTGTGTTCGAATAACAAAAGTGAACTATATGCTAAATGGTGTTTGCAAATTAGTACAGTGATTATGTGAGGATGTAACAGATAGGGTTCGAAATCGCAAGTAAACAAGTTAGGACATGTAATATTAGGTTAACTTTTGAAGTATTTGGCATGTAGTTAGAATTGAAAATTATCTTGGATATGTGTTCGTTGTAATAAGTAACTGTTGTTGCAAATTGTGGTACTTGAAATTCCGTTATAAACATAGTCATATGTATGGCAAGGAATAATGGATCAACGAATGGGTGAATAAAGATGTAAAACTGGATTGAATGAATTATGTGATGTAAGTGGTGATCGGCATAAAATGTTAAACAACTTAGGTTACAATCTCTTGCGTACGTCGAGTTAAATGTTTGAGTTAAACGGAACCGGCGTATAATATGAATTTATAATATGGGTATGTGTTGGTATAAATACTTGCTACAACTTACGTGATAGTATGAACTATGCTTGATACGACTTGTATGATGTGCACGTATGATTGTGATTTACGTGAATATGAAACTGATTATCACTGGTGATCCTAATAGGATTTGATTGACAACTGTAAACAAGAAACTAGTCTTACCGAGCAACTCTAAGGTGAGTTCACTACATTCGAGCATGCGTCCCAGTGGTTGGGGACAGTCAGTGGTCTGGGTAATAACGGGTATATTGGTTAATATTCTCACCTATCATTTTTGTAAGTCCCTTATTATGTTACCTGGAGGGTAACGGGTATTAGTTGGTAGCGCTACTTAGGTTTGGCACCCTCACACCGCTCCTAGATAGGACGGATGTGAACTAATGACCCAGTCGGGGCCCAGTACTAGATAGGAGTACGTGGGAATGGCAGTCATGTATTTCAGGAGCCGTCTTGTTCGGAATTGAGATATTAACAATATTACTTGCATTGGTTATTGAACTGTTTTACATACAACTGGTAACAAAACGTTTTCTTAAACTGTGAACTCGCCAGCTTTGTCTGATACACTTGTTACATGCTCGCAGGTCGTTAGGTACTTTGGAACAGGAACTTGCTGGCTGGAGGGCGCGAGTGGTCATGGTTACACTGATGGGTTTGTCTATCAGACATTTATTTCCTATGGTTATTTGGAAAGTCTTTACATTATGTTACGTTAACGCTTCCGCTGAACTTGATGGTCTTGAATAACTTATGTATGGATTTTATTGTTATTAAATGATGAAACTTTATTTTAAACTTATGGATTCAATGTAATCGGTGGCTCATTGCTAGTGGTCACACGCCTAACAGGGACACTCCCTAGGTGGTAATTTGAGGGTGTGACAGTTTGGTATCAGAGCCACTGGTTATAGTGAACTTGGTTTTAAAAATGTTTTTATAAAACCAGACTATAACCGAACAGTTCTAAATACACGAATATGACCATGACACTCAGCTCCAGACTGCAAGGTTCGTCTCTCGTATACTCATTGTACTGCATAACTAGTGAACACTTACATATGATTATTGCATGTGATTGCACGTTTAGCACAACAGAATGAATTCATGAATTGCTTGCATGTATTATGTGATTGATAGGGTGGTATTTCCCCTAAACATTCATGACTTATGTTTCGTGATGCTTTTGTTTGCTATTCGAGTTTGAGGAACCATTTGGCATGAGTTAGGAGGAGCTGAGATGAGCATGCAAATCACAATATTATTGTGGGTGCACACGTAATAATAATGTGGGGTGCATGCGAGTCCCAGTGAGGCTTAACAAGTGAAAAAGGGGTTCCGTTCCGTTATTTGATCGATATGAAATACAACAGTCTATAGGAGTCGTGGTAGTGATTATCTCCTACTTGAAAGTAATATTTTCACTCCTCTCTGAATTCTTTCGAATCTCGATGCTATCGAGCATTACCTGAACACCCATCTGAACGCCTAGCAAACTGGATAGAATGTTAGGTGCTTGTACGGACATCCCTGAGTTGGATGTCGCAGCGTTGAATGTTTGGTCGATACCCTTTTCACTCCTCCTCTTTGGTTGGAACTCAGTATATTGGCACCTTAGATCCCGAAGTGCGATCACTTCTGTAACACTCTAGCAACATACCGTGTATTACCCCAGTCGACTTGCAAGAACAATGGATAAGAGGATAAGAGTAGTATCTCACCGACCTCCGTATTAGAACGGCCCTGGCTACCGGCAACGAACACCAGCAAATTGACTTTAATCGAACCCTTAACCCTAGTCAGCAACCTATGAGAGTCAACTCCTACGAGTCAATCGGGACATGAACGATGACAATCGACTATGGGGTGGAATGTGTAATTGCTAGCACAATGGGTGGTGCCTTAGGACGTGGCACGGAATGTGAACTGATGAACTATATTGGCGACAGGTCGCAGGACTCCGTTTCAAACAACGACATTAGAGGCAACAGTCACGGCGACAACCAGGTACTTGCAAATCATAACTTTCAAGATGGAAATGGAGGTGACTATAACCAGGATTGGCCGTTGTTAAGTCAAACCGTCAACAACCCAGGGAGCAATGATAGTTTTGGTAATTTTGGGTAGCATTAGTAACAACACTGGATGTGGTACTCGTGAAGGGCATCTAGGATTGGCGTGGGCGACGCCAGAAATATAACAACATAGTGGCCTACACGTTCTTAGTAACTAATCGCTTCGTCACTGTTTTGCTCAATCCTGATGCTTCTTGAAACCAAACCTGTTGTGGAAACAACTGATGGCAAGTCAAATGAAAGCTCATATGTCCGTTGGGATGTAAACTCGACCTGGTGGGACAAGTGTTCGACGTCAACCTTCTTTCTGCTATCCTCGATAGTTTGATGCAGTAGTTAGTATGGATTGGTTATCCATACATCGCACAGATATACCCTGCGAGAAGAAAGCTTTGCGTACCCCTCTCCCTAGTGGAGAATCGTCATTTGTTCCAAGTGTCAGAGTTGTGTGAAGGTTAGCATTATATCAGCAATGGAAACCTAGAAGTGCCCACGGAAGGATTACCCCGCTATGCTAGCACTCGTTACTGATGATAAGGCTAAGGAAAAGAGGATCGAGGATCCATCAATTGTTCGTGACCTCTCCCTATGTGCTACCAGAAGAACTTTCAGGCTTACCTCCGTATCGTCAGGTGGAACATCAGATCGGTATCATGTCAGAAGCAACCCTTAGTACTGGTACTCCTTATTGTCTCACATTAGGAAGGTTGCAGGAACTACCTAATCAACTTCAGGAACTGTTGGACAGGAGTTTGGTGGACCTAGTTTTCACTCCGGGGATCCCCATTTATATCCGAAAGGATAAGCCTTTTCGTATGCATACTAATTATCGAGAACCCAACAAAGTGGTGGTCAGGAACCGTTTGCCTCGACTATGTATTGACAACCTGTCGACCGATTGCGAGAGACAAGCTCCCATTCGGGGATTAGCTATCGAACGGACTATCATCAGGAGGGAGTCCAAGGGGAAAATGCCCTTAGAATGGCATATTGAACGCAATGCGGCCATTGCAACTTTGTACACCATGATCATTGAGATAATCAACACACCAGTAGCTTATTGGACCACAAGAATCGACCGTGTTTATTGAGGACATTTTGGACCATTTTCAGGAGGAAGGAACAACATGGGCGGCGTATGTATCTTATTTTAGAGCTCCTGAGAGAGGAGCCACTCCACGCGGAGTCTTGTTAAAGGTAACTCCTGGATTCGAGAGGTACAATTTTTGGTTATAGAAACAACGAAGTGGGAATACACGTGGACCTCGCTATGATCCATTTTGTTAGAAACTAATCGGCACTGGAGATCCCATCGAGGATGCAGCAATTTCTTGGTCTCACTAGATGCTACCGCAGATTCATCACAGGATTTTCGAAGATCGCACCGCTTAAATCCCTTTAGCACAGCCGGGTGCTGTGTTCGTGGGAGACAGAACAGGAGGACGTCTTTTTAGCTTTCGAGTCCCAACTCTGCAATGCCCTGAACATCGTCTCTACCCGAGGGGGGGGGGGGCGGGTGATTCAGCGGTATACCATGATGGTTCGAATCAGAGTCCCAGCTATACATCGATGCAACGTGAGAAGGAGATGGCCCACGTGGTGGACTTACGGGAAGAACTGCATGAGTCACGACCTGCGGTGGAAGCCATAGTTTTTGGATTCAAATTGGAGGCATTACTTGGACCGTACCGACTGCACCAATTAGACCGATCACAAGGGCCTCCCGTGTGCCCTGGTTACGAGAGAGCTAAATCAGTTAATGGCATCGCTGGATAGAACTTTTGAATGAATACGACCGTGAAACCTGGGAGTGAACGAGCTTTGCAGGTCGCTATCCACTCTAACACACCTGATCAGACTCGCCTTGCTCAAACTGAAGAACTGAAGGAAGAGAGTTCTCAAGATTAACCCATGCGGGGCATGGGGAAGCAACCTTTGGCAGGACGGACGATTTTTTCTACTTCATGAAACGAATATGGACCTCACTATACAGCAACCTTAGGGAACTGGTGCAGGCGAAGCACACGGGCCTCGATATCCCATTCATCTGAGTTTTGATAGGATGTATTAAAACCTGAAGACCATGTACGGATGACCGGGCCTGAAGGCCCACATAACAACACATGAGAACGATGTTTGACTTGTGGGAAAGTCAAGGTGAGATGATAGCAACCAGAAACACATATGGAAATGAGAGCAGACTGCCATGGGTTTTATCACTGGTCTACCTACGACTTGACTCGAAACGGAATGATTATCACCTGGATGATCGTTGATGGACTCAAGTTACTAGCACACTTTCTTGCAACCAAGGAAACTGACGAGTCTCCACAAGCTTGTGAACATTCCTCTGAGAGAGGCGGCGTTTCGGGCACGAGGTGCCAACTCCTGTCATCTCTGATTTTGATCTGTACCTGATTTATGACAGGCTTTACACAACACCCTTGGCTCACATCTAGACACGAGCATTACATATCACCGTAGGACAAGCAGTCCGAGTAAATGAACCACCCTGACGCCCAAAGACATGCTGCGAGCATGTGTGTGATGGACTTAGTAGAAATTGGAAGGACACCTACCTTTGGTTGAGATATACGGCAACAGTAACACTAATCCCCTTGTTGGACTGAGATGGTTGACAACCTAACCACTGGCCTAGGACTGGTACTCGAAACTCTTGGGGAGGTTGTTTGGATCGGGAGTCGATTGGCGGCAACGCGTGACCGTCAGGAAAGCTGATAAACTTGGGAAACGCTGGAAGATCGCTGTAGGTGATCGCATCGTGTTGGAAGTCTCACTCCGGGAGGGTGCGGAATGCTTGAGAAGTATGACGAGCTTGATGTCACGATGGACCATTCAACAGTCCGGAAAGAATCGGTAGCGTAACCTACAAACTCGAGTTATCCGACGAATCGGGTAACGTACGCGATGTCATTCGTGTTTCGATCTAAGGCAGTGGTTGTCTGATGAAACACGTGCGATACCTTTACTGGAGGAATTTATTGAACACATGGACCCAGAAGTCAAGGTGCGTAAACATAGTCGTATCCCAATTGTGAGAATTCGTTGGAACCCAAGACGTGGACCGGGGTTCACGTAGGAACGCGAAGATCAGATGAAGCTCAAGTATCCTCAACTTTTTCCTGTCGACCAATCTATTCTGGTAAAACTGGTGAATTTCGGGACGAAATTCCTCTTCAAGTTGGGGATGGTGTGGCACCTGAGGAAAATCCAATCTTGAGAAATCACTTCACCTTTCTGTGCTTACTTGTCAAATTTCGGGACAAAATTTCTTTCAAGTTGGGGATGATGTGACAACCCGAATCTCTAAGGTTGGCGTTATTTTAAACTCCACAATCTGTGGCGCTGGATTACACGTGTACATCACTAGATATTTATGTGTGCATATTAACTGCACACGAAGTCGTTAAACGTGTTACATGTATTAAACGTGTTATGTGTATTAATCGTGTTATACATGTGTTGAATTACTTATGTCGCATTGGCGTGTTTGTACGTACGTGGAAGAGTAAATAATGTAGTGTCGCCTAGTCTCTCGCTTGGGCCGAACTAGAATCTAGTTATACAGTTGGGCCGCGACACACTTCTTTCGGACCGCACTTCTTTTCGGGCCGCGAGGCATGTATTAGATCACACTTTGAACCTCCAGCTTATTCTTTGAACCCATCGGGCCACACTTGTTGATTAAGCCCAAACCCATTTTGGGTTTCGTATACAAGAGAGATAGAAGGGGGCATGTAAACGGTAATTTGGAAGTTGAACAAACCCTAGCACACCCTCACTTCTCTTACGGATTGATGGTAACCCAGCTTTCATCGGAGCTCTCATTCTCGTGAAGTATCATATCTCTTTCTCATGCTTGTAATCGGTAAGTAGGTTTAATCGTTTTTTTTATTGTGACTGGACTCGTGAGTTTAAGTGATTGATTGGGATATCACCATGAAGTTGAGAATATATATGTGTGCATGAAATCAATATGTGTTCATGATCAATGTTATATAACAGTGGTGGTATTGGTCCAATAGGATTGAGGGCACATGGCTCATGTGGTGATCTAATCAAACTATGTCTGATGTGCATGTGGAAAATAGTCAAGATTGTCGGCCATCAAATAAAAGGTCCAATCATATATAGAGGGGTCATTAAAATATCAAAATATTATTAACTTGTGCGACGATGATGATGATTTGATGAATATATGAATTGAAGTTCATGCTATAAATGATAAACAACCTGTAATAGTCGAATGTTTTGTTGTTTGATGAAACTGTGGGTTGCGTGATCATTGATGTAGTGATAAGATGTCATGGTAAAGCTATTATTAACTGAGGTTTGGATCAATGTTAGTGTTAGGTTTATATGGTCATGTTTAAATTGGGTAACTATGTGATGGATCAATCGGAATTGTGATGCTTACATTAGGCCGATTACATGTTAACAGTTGTGGGATATATAATGATATGTGTGTTCGAATAACAAAAGTGAACTATATGCTAAATGGTGTTTGCAAATTAGTACAGTGATTATGTGAGGATGTAACAGATAGGGTTCGAAATCGCAAGTAAACAAGTTAGGACATGTAATATTAGGTTAACTTTTGAAGTATTTGGCATGTAGTTAGAATTGAAAATTATCTTGGATATGTGTTCGTTGTAATAAGTAACTGTTGTTTCAAATTGTGGTACTTGAAATTCCGTTATAAACATAGTCATATGTATGGCAAGGAATAATGGATCAACGAATGGGTGAATAAAGATGTAAAACTGGATTGAATGAATTATGTGATGTAAGTGGTGATCGGCATAAAATGTTAAACAGCTTAGGTTACAATCTCTTGCGTACGTCGAGTTAAATGTTTGAGTTAAACGGAACCGGCGTATAATATGAATTTATAATATGGTTATGTGTTGGTATAAATACTTGCTACAACTTACGTGATAGTATGAACTATGCTTGATACGACTTGTATGATGTGCACGTATGATTGTGATTTACGTGAATATGAAACTGATTATCACTGGTGATCCTAATAGGATTTGATTGACAACTGTAAACAAGAAACTAGTCTTACCGAGCAACTCTAAGGTGAGTTCACTACATTCGAGCATGCGTCCCAGTGGTTGGGGACAGTCAGTGGTCTGGGTAATAACGGGTATATTGGTTAATATTCTCACCTATCATTTTTGTAAGTCCCTTATTATGTTACCTGGAGGGTAACGGGTATTAGTTGGTAGCGCTACTTAGGTTTGGCACCCTCACACCGCTCCTAGATAGGACGGATGTGAACTAATGACCCAGTCGGGGCCCAGTACTAGATAGGAGTACGTGGGAAGGGCAGTCATGTATTTCAGGAGCCGTCTTGTTCGGAATTGAGATATTAACAATATTACTTGCATTGGTTATTGAACTGTTTTACATACAACTGGTAACAAAACGTTTTCTTAAACTGTGAACTCGCCAGCTTTGTCTGATACACTTGTTACATGCTCGCAGGTCATTAGGTACTTTGGAACAGGAACTTGCTGGCTGGAGGGCGCGAGTGGTCATGGTTACACTGATGCGTTTGTCTATCAGACATTTATTTCCTATGGTTATTTGGAAAGTCTTTACATTATGTTACGTTAACGCTTCCGCTGAACTTGATGGTCTTGAATAACTTATGTATGGATTTTATTGTTATTAAATGATGAAACTTTATTTTAAACTTATGGATTCAATGTAATCGGTGGCTCATTGCTAGTGGTCACACGCCTAACAGGGACACTCCCTAGGTGGTAATTTGAGGGTGTGACAATTTACCCATTTTTACCATCCATTATGGTTTTCCATCGTTTTTACTTATTTCGAGCCGTATTAACTACGTCGGAACACCACATTTTAACCATTAGCTTAACATATTCGTAACCCTTATAATGATTAAACATTTTATAAAAAAAAAGAGTGTAAGCTTTACTTACCTCGCATCAAAATTACGCTTTTCTTTTCGTACTTGCTTCGTTTGACCCGCTTCATTCCCAAGTCTCCATCTAGCTTGTCAAGAGTCAAACTATCATCATAATTCGTAAGACGGTTACATTAGTCATAATCATTTACGACTATTCCATCCTACGGGTTTTATGTCGAATTTATCATTCGACCATATCAAAATTATCATTTGATCTAATCATTGGTCGGTTTGACTTTTTAAAGTCAATTGACCTATCAACATATTCAAATGCACATTTGGTTCAATGAACTCACTTAAGCATGTTTCATCCGAACTCTTAACGAAATCAAATTTTACATACTAACTAGTAGGCCGCGATTTCATTTAGGCATTTCATATAACTGAAAATGGGCTGTTTCTGGTGACTTGTTTAACCTGTTTACAAGTCTTCAAAAATTATGATTTTTTTATGTGGTGTACCTCTCGGAGGGTAGACCTTGTGTTAAAATTTCAAGATCTAACTCTTTACCAAAAATTCGTAAAAATTCATTTACTAAGCTGCAATCAGATTCGTCACTTCTGACTGCAGCTTACGGAAAAATTCATTTAAAATTCCTCGTTTATCCGATTGACGAAATTCCAATTGGCGATTCTTTTAATCACTTAAAACATTCTACAGTAAGAATTTGAGATCATAACTCAATTCCTAATTTGAGTTATGACATTCGTAATGGATTGCAAATTCTGCCAGAAAACGCAGCTTGAACCTTTGATACGGAAAAATTCATAAAACGTTCAATTTCCGTCAAAAAAATGTGATTCCAGTGGGGTTTTAAAGATATTTCCTGGAATTACATTTTAGACTCAAGAAACACATGTTTTTGTCAAGTTTTGTCCAAGTTACAGCCAATACAAGTCGGCTGTAAATTCTGATCAGAAGCTGTTTGAATTCAGCTTTCAATTTGAACAAGTTTATGACATTATAACACTTATTCTTAGCAATCAAAACCCTTAAAAGCATCACATACACAAATTTAGTCAAAACCCACTTAGCACATGCAAGATTAATCATCAAATCCCTAGTCTTTAATACTAATTCATCAAGTTTTTCAACTAGGGTTTGTTTCTAAACATGAATTCATCCTAGTTTCACCCAAACATCAATCATTCAAGCTTGAATTTCGATTTTTCATAAGTTCATCAAAATCTCAACTTCATAAATATCAAAAAATTTGACATACCTTACGATCCCCACGACTAGGTGATCGTTTCTATGTGTTCATGCATTTGATTCGAGCTAATCTTGGCCTTCAATTTGATGAATTTGGGTGAGCTAGGGTTTCACCCCTCTTTCTCCTGCTCCTGGTCGATCGACCACACACCCATTTGTGTGTTTTGTATTTTTTTTTTAAATCTTTAAATTAAACATCATTCCTATTGCCCACTTTTAGTCCCTCAAAGTTTAAGGGTTTTATAAATGGGTTAGTTACTACAAGCTCCTCCTTTGTTTTACCAACCATAAATAACTAGGTTAATTATTCCTAGTAAATTTAGCGGGTTTCGGGAGTTATTAACCAAGTTTATTCTAAGTCCCGTTAACTCAGGTCTTTCATAACTTTATTTTCTCAAGCATTTATTTTTCTTTTTAATTAATATTAGGATTATTTGTTTAAGTCCTAATATTCACCGGGTTAATTTTACCATTAACGGTATTTTATCCATCTTTTAGTATTAACGTGGTTTGATTACCAAACCCGTTTTCGGGGTGTTACAAGTCTACCCCCCTTAAAGAGGTTTCGTCCCCGAAACCTTTCTTACATATTTCCTTAGGTTCAACTCAACGTGCTTAGTTTCAGCAACTGCTTGAGCATTGCTCGCATATAATAATCTTACCAAAAATTGAATTTTTTTAGTTTAACGTTTTCTTTTTAGCTCATGTCAATTCCAAGGAATTTACGTCCAAGGATTTATCCCCTTCCGTTGTCATTTCGGTA
Source organism: Helianthus tuberosus (assembly GCA_030545235.1). Lineage (NCBI taxonomy): Eukaryota > Viridiplantae > Streptophyta > Magnoliopsida > Asterales > Asteraceae > Helianthus > Helianthus tuberosus. Next base: position 20,628,824 of record CM060358.1, on the reverse strand, counting down.
ATGACTTTACCCACTTTTGTGACGTAACACAATTTATATAATTGTGAACTCTTTTGTCATTTAAGTCCGTTTAAACGTTTTAGTGAAATTCCTCACTTTTGTTAACCAGACTCTTCGTGATCTCTTCGCTTTAACCCGTTCGATTAACTTAGAGAAACCCATCGCTTTTATGCTAACGTTACTTTTCGTTATTATTTTACGCGGGAAATTGCAACTAGTTTCCTCGCTTTACAATATTGACTCGTAGGTTTCTTCACTTAGCCTCATAGGCTATTTCTTTATATGTTTCACCTGTTTAAGGTGAGACCCAACAGTTCGTTTCTTTCTATTTATGACCCAACGGTCTTCTTGGTCCCGTAGACCTTATCACTACGTTTTATCTCGTAGGTTATGATGATCCCATAGATCATCTTTTATTCACGTCTATATTCAAATGTCTATTTATACATATATAGCTTTAAAGCATCCTTTGTTATGTTTGGAATCATTTAATTTTGCTTTTGAACTTTAGTTGACCTTGACCGTAGTCTAAGGTTTCATTTGTTTACTTTCGGACTATCTTTCCGACTTTACGACTTCTAACGTCATTTACACGTCGGTTTGTCCTACGCTTACCGTTACCCGGTTCATACTTATACTCCTTTACAACCCATTACCCGGGACTTCTATCTTATTGTTTTTAGCTTTCCGGTTTCACCGGTTTACGTTTTCCTATTATATTAAACGTTATTCCTTAATTGACTCGTTTGACTCATTTTGGGTGAATTTTCATCACTTATTAATGTCAAACTTCATTCTTTATGTTGGGATTGAACCCTATCAGAGGAACAGATAATTAAAGCCAAAACTGGATCAGGGCAGTGGATCCAGAATAAGCAGATGTTGTGTTACAAGTCTCTCCCCTTGAAAGTGGTTTTAACATATGCTGAGCTCCTATCTACTGATCGTTACAACTGCTGGCCTACAACCGCTGATCAAGTCTACTGCTTTGGGTCAAGCACTGCTGGTAGGTATCAAGTACTGCTGAAGTCACAACAGTGGAAGGACCAGCAGTAGTTTAGTTTAATTATGTAATGTATTGTATAGCAGTTGTTAGCTTAAGCAGTGTTTGTATAGATCAGTTGTTAGGAGGTTAGATGTCACTTTCATGGTGACGTCAGCTTTGATGCCTCAGTGGTTTGTCCGTGCCTATAAATAGAACAATACCATGCACTGTTCAATTAGCTCTTCACAAAATCTTCTTCCTGCACGAACAAACACTGTGAGCTCAGGCTGAGGGGGAGTTTGTATTCATACATGCATTGTAATCGTTATTGAAATAAATTCAATCTTTCGGTTCTTTGTTGAAAATGTTTGATAAAAGCAATTCTCCTGTTTGATTGTGTGCAAAGTTTGTTTCCATCTTAAATTCCGATGCACTACTCATTCATCTTCATCTTATTTCAAACATAAAACACAATCAAAACCAAACTCAGATCCTAACAATTGGCATCAGAGCTTGGACAGTCAAATTTGATTTAACAATCATTTTGACATAAATAGTTCAGCTCAAAATCGTTGATATCGATAGTTTGTTCGTTTTGTTGAAAAACAGAGCAAGGTTTAATCACCATTAAAGTTGATTAATCAGTGCCTGTAAAACAACCAGGATGACGTCACAATCACAAGATGATAAGAATAACATTGGCTCTCTTTTCAAACCACCCATGCTTAAACGTAATGAATACAACATCTGGAAGAGAAGGGTGGGTCACATCCTTGCTCAACAGAACACTAGATGTTTGAGGTCTGTTGTTTTTGGTCCCCATGTTCCTATGGTGCCAAGTGCTGAGGATGCAAAGAAGTTCGTACCTAAACCATCTGAAAACTATACTGAAACTGATTTTCAAAGGTTCGAACTCGATGCCAAAGCATTTAGCATCATAGCATCTGCATTACCCAATGAGATCTATGCTGGACTGTTACATTGTAACAGTGCCAAAGAGCTATGGGATGCACAGAAGGAACAGTTTGGGGGAACAGAAGAAGTTATTGAAAACAATAGGGAAATTCTGAATCAGCAGTATGAAACATTTTGTCACATCAAGGGTGAATCATTGACTCAGTAGTTTGAACGATTCAGTTGTCTCATTAGTGAACTAAGGCTTGTTAAAGTAACATTTCCAAATTCAACTCAAAATAGCAGGTTCCTTAGATCACTACCAGAAAAATGGGATACCATTGCATTTGTTACTAGAAACTCTGCTGAGTTTAAAGATCTGACCCTGACCCAACTTCATGGTAGGCTCTTGACCTATGAAAGGGAGCTAAACCAGAAAAAGAAGTTGCAAGAGTCTGGCAAAGCTGCTGATGATTATTCATTTGGCAGCACAGCTCTTTTTGGTCAGGAAGAATCTGGTAGCAGTAGTAAGGATCAGGGTTATGATCACCTTATTGATATAACTGCTGGTGGAAATTTTAACAACCCTGATTCTCACTCTGTAAATTATGCTTTTACTGCAAATTGTGAAAACCAGATGTCAGATAACTTGTGTTTTGAACTAATGATTTGCAACACTTTGATCCCACTGACTTAGAAGAGATGGACATTTTGCATCAATTGGCTTTGCTTAGTGTAAGAACAAGCAAATTCTACAAAAGAACAGGGAGAAAATTTCCAGGGTTACATGGGAATTTAAAAGTGGGGTTGGATAAGTCAAAAATTAAGTGCTATAAGTGCAATAGGCTAGGTCATTTTGCTAGGGAATACAGGAGTCAAACTACTGGTCCCATAATCACTCACCCCAGCTCTAACCTTATACCACAACATCAAAGCACTGTGCACTATACCCAATATACCCCTGCTGCCCATGTTAACACTGCTCATTATGCTGTAACCCCTGTGCCTGTGCATTATGTTCAAACCACTGTTCCACAAATTCAGTATGTTCAAACCCTTGTCCCTCAGGCACAAGTGCAACCTGTTGCACCTCAACCAGCTACTCCAACAGTAACACAACCAGATCAGCAAAGTTTTTTCACTCAAGGCTTTGTTTACTGGAGCAGTATGCCTGTTGAGCTTAGTGATGAAAATTTTGCACTCAATGCTTTTAATGATCCTACTAATGATGAATTTTGTTTTATGGCATTAGTCTATACCAGAAGGGGTAGAAACTGAAGGTGAACAGCTAAATGCTGAAACAGTGGATGAAGTGACTGAAGCAGTGGTTACTGCAGTTGCTGGTGAACTACTGCTGGGAGAAAATTCAGAAACCCTGATTGAACCACTGATTGATCCTTGGTCCAAAGAAGACAAGGAAGAAAAAGAAGAGGAGAAAGAGGGTGAGAAAGAAGAAAGAGCTGATGAAGAAAATCATCAATGTGATTGTGCTATGATGGCAGCTGCCAAGGTATCACCTCAGGTTCTTAAAAATCTGTGTTCAGACAAATGCATTATTGCATTTGCTAGCATCAAAGATGTGAATGAAAACCTTCGGAATAGGATCTTAACTGATGAAGTCAAATTTGAGAAGTCATTAAAAGAACTTAAAATCAAGTTGGCAGAAAAAGACAAAGAAATTTGCTGTCTAAAAGAAGAGCAAAACATTACCAAAACCCAACTCCAAACAATGATAGAAAAATATCATGTTTGTAAAAAGGAGTTGGAATCCACCCAAATCACATGTGAAAAGTGGGTGGAATCCTGCAAAGGGTATGAAGTAATGCTTGAAAAACAGATTAAAAGTAATGTGAAATTTGGTGTTGGTTATAGAAAACATGATGATGAAAACACTGCTTTTGAAAAATCTGTTCAAACCACTGATGTAACCACTGAATTCATTCCCACTAACAAGAATGGCCAAGAAGTGAAAATCACTGATAAACTTGGTAACAAAATCACACTTGAGAGACCAATGGGATCCTCTACTTTTGAGGAAATTGAGAAATACCAATTTAAACCCACATGGTCTGACGAGTGTGACATTCTTGAAAATTTTAAACCCATGGATTTCACAACCACTGATGGCATTAAAGCCCCAAAAGCAAAAGTCATCCCTCTCAAGGACATCTCAACAGAGGTTAAAAACTCTGTTGCAAGGGAGTCTGAAAAGAGGAAGAAGAGAGAAAAGATCAAAAACTTGTTTTGTGAATTTTGTGAAAAAAGGAATCATCTAACAAAAGATTGTTTCCATTTAAAAGCATATGACTTAAACAAAACAAGTGTCATTGTCCCTGCTGAAAGCTGCACCATCTGTGGTAAAACAAACCATAAAACTCAAGCATGTGTGTATCTCAAAAACTTTGATGTTAAAAAGAATAAGTACACTGCTAAAACATCCTCGAGTCCATCAACATCATCTGTCAGATTCACCAAGAATCAACCACTGTTTGTGCCAGTCCAAACAACTGTTACAAAACAGCTGAATCAAACATCTGTCCAAAGAGATGTTCAAGTGACTGATGCACCCCCTGCCAACCAATTCAGAAGAGGCAAGGGACAATCATCTTACCAAAGGATTCCACACGTTTATGAGACCTACAAAAGGCCCCCTAAACCAAGAGTGAATAGGCATCCTTTTGGTTATCAGCAGGTGATTGGTCAAAACCCACAATAGTGGTTAGAGAGAAACTGTCCTAAAACTGTCCAATCCCCTGACCTAACCACTGACCATGCATCTGAATTCATCCCAGACACTGTTGAGACCCCATCCAAAGCCTTATTGGCTTTAGAGACCCTAATGAACTAATCCTTTTACTTCATGTGCAGGGAGCTTCTGCATGCTTAGATAGTCTTTGGTATGTAGATAGTGGAGGCTCCAGGCACATGACAGGATGTAAAGCCCTTCTCAAAGATTTCAAAATTCATGGAGGGGGTGATATATCCTTTGGTAATAATAGTAAAGGGAAAGTGTGACAACTCTCAAAATTTCATGTATCCGTACGATTAATTATATGATTAATTAAAGTGCTTAGTGATTGTGTTGAATTACTTAACTGCTCTCTGATTACTGTGTTATACTTACATGTGCTTGTTAACATACTAGTAGTATGCAGAAAACTTGACTAAATGGTCCGGTATATTTTCCTATGTGTTAGGAATTAATTGTGTTACAAAAATATATATATAAGACGCCTTACGGAACAATTAAACAGTTTAACGGAACAGTATCCGACCGAACAACCGGACATTATCCGGAAAAATTTGTCTAACACATTGTGTTATTGTTTCTTGACTAGTTATGATCCCCGTATATCATAACACCCGCTAAATTTCCCTACAAACTAATATATGGAATATTATACTTTGAAGTAACTAGTATTTACCATTTAGTTGAAATGTTACACAACCCCCCCCCCCCAACCGATTTTCGGTCACAATGGACCCCACCCAAAATCTTCATCATATCCTACTACAAGATTTTATGGCTATATTTTGTGTAGGATGGTTACTTGCATATCTTGCCAAGATATTGCAAATCCTATAAGAATGATTGCTAGATCTTGAGATCCCTTGATATCTTCAACATATCTTCTCTAGATCACTCTCTCTCCTCACCTCTCTCTCTCTCTCTCTCTCTCTCTCTCATTCGGCCTCCCTCAAAACCGAACCCACTCCCCACCATTTTCATCTTCATCTTCTTCCATTATCAAGTCCATTCAAAGCTTTGAAGGTGAAGCTATGGAGGTTGCATCTTGAAGAGCATTCAAGGAGTTTTGTTCTTGCTTTTCATCATCATTTCTTCATCATCTTCTTCACTAAGAATCATTCCTAGCTTTAAGCTAGTAGTAAGTTCCTTATGTCACCTTTGTTCATCTTGTTTCATGATTAAAAGTTGTAGCATGTTAAATCTACAAGAACACTAAAAAGGGTTTAAACAAGAAGATGAAACACGATGTATTTATGTTAGTATGATGTTATCTTGAGATGTTACTGATTTCTTGCTGATTACTTGTTAATATTGGTTACTAGAAATGTTGTTGATCATTATGCATGTTAACGGAACCAATGTAACTCGCATTAGAATGTAAAAGCTGAAAAACAGAAAGCTGTTTAGCGATTACAGCCAACTTCAGTTGGCTGTAACCGAACCTTATTAAAGCGAAAAATGTATTTTCTAAAGTGTAGATTTATATATTATGAAATACGGTTCTAATGGCACTGGAATCACAATTTTTAGACTTCGTTTACTATTTTTAAAGAACCTTTTTGTAACAGCAGCTCAAGCTGCATTTTTCTGCTGAAAATATGCGTTTTGTTTTCTGTCATAACGTGAGTTCGGTGTAGAGTTAGATCATGAAACTTATACTGAAGATGACAACTGATGTATTTGTAATTACCCCACTAGAATTTTGTAAATCAGACTTACGATGAATTTTTAATAAATTGTTCCGTGGACTGTGGTCAGAAAAAGATAAATCTGAGTTCAGTCCGGAAAATGAATTTTTATAAAATATCAGTAATGAACTGGACCCCAATATTTTTACAAAATAAAATTTGGAACGTTTAAGACATTCTGTAAAAATTTGGGAATTTTTGGAATAAGTTAACTATTTTATTAAAATGTCCGAAAACAGCCCGATTTTGAATATTAATGCTGAAATGACATAAGTTGTAATTTGCATGTCTAAATGTAGGGTAGGTTATCTGTGAATGATATAACATTTTATATGTGTTATGTGCATCATTGTATGTTTGTTTATGAGTGGGGAATAGAGGGGAAACTCATATGGGCTTAAACCGATAAAGTGATGCATGTTATGTGATAGATACGTGTAGGGACTTTGTGTTCTATTTGAAATCACTAATAAACTAAGTGGTAATCATACTAGGGCGTGATTGACCGACCTTGACTATTAGCTATATTTGAGAGTCAAACCGAGCAACCAAGGTGAGTTCACACTCTTTCCAAGGCATGGGATTCCCGGTGGGTTGGGAATGGGATTGAATGACTACTCGAACTATCATTACTATTAAACTATTTACTACTGTCCTCGGATTGAAGGGCACGTACGTAAAGCCTACGTACACGACCATAAGACCATCAACTCTATCAATTGAAGCCCCTCATTTATCGACTTAATCGCCGAGGCCTATGGCAAGCGGGTCATTAGTTAATAGCGCTATTAGGTTTAACAAACCTCACACCGTGCCAGTCGGACGGGCGTGTACTAATGGACTATGGGCAAAGGGTCAATGCTGATAGACATTGACTTAGGGCACCTCTTACATTTTCGTAGCAGTCGATACGCGTGGTCTAGTAACACATGGGAAGCCCCCACTAATCTTCGCAAACATGTCAGGAAGACCGCGATACGAATTTATACGATACATGGTTTACAAAACGAACAGATGATTTACGAAACAAATGCTATAACTAAACAACCAACTGTGAATTCACTCAACTTTGTTGTTGACTCGTTGTTACATGCCTTACAGGTCGCTAAACGCTTGGAGCTTGCACGAGGAAGGAGTCGTTGTGGTGTACGGACTGTTATGTCCCGTACTTAATAATTGAACTTTATAAACTATGTTTTGGACATTAAACTTATGAACTATAAATTTATGTTTGAACTTCCGTTTTATGCTTCCGCTGTTAACTTAAAACTGGTTACTGTCTTATGGTCACCAATTGTATTGTGATTGGTTTTACTTACTAAGATTTCGTTGTCAATATGATTGGTGGCTCGATCCTGGTCATGTCACGCCTCCAAGGGGTGATACCCCGCATGGTGGATTTTGGGGGTGTGACAGAAAGTTCTGGGGTCTGGTACAGTACAAACTGGAAATGTAAAATTTGAAAATGTCAATCTGATAGACAATCTAAAATTCAACCTCCTGAGTGTTTCACAAATCAGTGATAAGGGGTATGGATCATTCTTCACAAAGGAGTGTTGTAGGATTGTTGGACCAGAAATGGTTGAAAAGATTGAAGCAATAATAAAAACTGGAAAAACAAAACTTGTTGCTCAAAGAAGTGGCAATGTTTATGTTGTTGATATGTCAAAAGAGTGTCCCAGATCTGATGCCTGTCTGTTCTCAGCTGCCTCTAACAAAGAGACAGAACTTTTGCACAGAAGATTGGGGCACACAAATCTCAAGACAATCACTAAAATTTCAAAAAATGGCTTGGTAAGAGGCTTACCACAAAAATTGTTTTCATGTTCTGAGCATTGTGTTTCTTGTTTAAAAGGAAAACAGCATAAAAGCTCCTTTAAGTCCATTGAAGAGTCTAAAACAACCCAGTGTTTGCAAATGCTGCACATGGATTTGTTTGGCCCAGTTCAAGTCATGAGTCTCAAAAAGAAGAAATATTGTTTGGTTATGATTGATGACTTTTCTAGGTTTACATGGACTTTCTTTTTACACTCAAAAGATGAGACTGCAGGCATTTTGCAAGACTTTGTGACACAGGTTGAAAAGCAATTTGACCTTCCAGTAAAAGTCTTCAGGAGTGACAATGGCACATAATTCAAAAATAAGGAGTTGGATGCCTTCTGTGTGAAGAAAGGGATTGTAAGGCAGTACAACATCCCTAGAACACCAGAGCAAAATGGGGTAGTTGAAAGAAAGAACAGGACACTGATTGAAGCAGCTAGGACCATGCTTGCTGACTCAGGTTTGCCTTTGATTTTCTGGGCAGAGGTAGTAAACACTGCTTGCTATGTCTAAAATAGAGTTTTAATAAACCCCAGGCACAAAAAGACAGCTTATGAAATTCTGTATAAAATCAAACCACTGATCTCATACTTTAAAGTATTTGGCTGTCCATGCTTTATTTTGAATTTAAAAGATTCCATCTCAAAATTTGCAGCCAAAGAAGACAGTGGTTATCTTTTGGGATACTCTACCACTGCTAAGGCCTACAAAGTGTTTAATACATGGAATAAAACAGTGGAAGAGACTTTGAATGTGAAGTTCAATGAACTTTCATCAATGAAAATCCCAGCAAATCCTGCTGATTTATTTGATCTTGATAAATTCACATTTGAAAGTGTTACTGTCAAGACTAACAGTGCAGGTCCATCAGAGGATTCATCACCAGACTATGGGTATGAGATCATCATTCCTCAACAAAAGTTTGCTTCAATGGGAAAAGCAGCAGTTGTACAAAACAACTGTCAAAGCTCAACCACTGCTACCTCAACAATTGTTGACCAAAGTAGCCCATCAACCTCTGCTTCCACATCATCAAACACTGCTGACAAAAGTCCCCAAACAGTGGATAAAAGTCAGCATGTGTCCACACCATTACCTCCTATTCCACCACCTTTTGAAGCCACTGCTGGATCATCAAAGTCACCAGCAGTGGTTAGCGCAGATGATACACATCTGCAGCCTTCACCAACAAATGCCATCATACCATACCAAGGAGATTTAATCTTCTTGAGATCTCATCCACCTGACCAAATCATTGGCAACATCAATGAAGGGGTGCTCACAAGAAGCCAAACCCAAAACATTTGTCTTTTTGCTGGTTTTCTATCACTCCATCAGCCAGTCAAGTACCAAGAGGCACTGAAAGACAACAGCTGGGTAAAAGCCATGCAAGAAGAGCTCCAACAGTTTAAAAGACAACAAGTATGGGAGCTTGTACCACTGCCAAAAGATGTAAGCCCCATCGGCACAAAGTGGGTCTTCAAAAATAAAACTGATGAAAGGGGCATTGTTGTAACAACTCTGATCAAAAGTCATAATTATTATATTAATTAGTCCAAAAGGAAACCCTAATTGAGAGACCCAAGTGATTCTGAACAAACCCTAAAATTTTCAGAATTTTCAGAATCAGGATAAGGGCCCTTAAAACTCAAGGGGGGATAAACCCTAGTGGACGATTATCCACTTAATTCGTTGTCAAGTAACTGAAATTCAAGAATGTTAACTCAGCTAAGCTAGTCCCAGTCGTGGCTACTCTATAGCCTATTTTGATTCCTTACGGACCGCAACACTCTCAAGCTGGTCCGTAAGCAGTCATACGGACCTCAACATTGGTAAGCTTACGGTCCGTAAGCTAGTAAAATTTCACCTATAAATAGCAGACATTGGCATTCGTAATCTGAACACTTTACGTCGAAATAATTCTCACTATTACACTGTATTACGAACTGCTATTCCAAAATTCAACCCCGGGTATCGAAATTCTGCTACAAAACAGGGTATTAGCACAATCGCTGCTACGATTCATTTATCCGACGATCAATATATCCAATGAATGTTTAAGTGCCGCCCACATTAGGGTTATACTTTATCGTTTGTCATTAATTTGACGGATCATCGTTAATTCAATGGATAAAGTATTATACTTTGTCGTTCGTTGTTAATTCAACGGATCATCGTTAATTCGATGGATGAAGTATTGCATTTTGTCATTCATTGTGAGAATTTGATCTCGTAAATTATCGTAATTGCTGGATTGATTACTAACCCAGTTTTGTGTGCATTGTTATTTATATTAGGTTAACAAGGCTAAATCATAGATTAGACTCTGACCATATTAAATCAGCAATGTGAGTCATTCTCTCTTTTTATCAAATCTATTTACAAAATCATGTTTTATTTCAAAGTTATAATTACGGGGATTAAGTCTTTGTAATCACCAAGTTACAGCCGGTATGTGGGGTTTTGTATACATTACTTGATAATCGTCACCATTGGGGCAGCCAATGGGGGATATGACCATAGTCACAGACACCATTGGACGAATGGGCCAATGGGTCGAGTGACAAATACCGTGGGTAGTTGGTTTGATAATAGAAACATTGTAATCGCTCTTAATACTGTAAATTATAACAAATGTGTCATTTTAGTAAATAGAATGATTCACTCAGTATTTCCCGCTGACAAAACCTTTTTCAAACATGTTTCAGGTGATCTGTTGTAATTCAGGAAAAGTGCTGGGGAGCATTTCAAGCTTAAGATAGTGGCTCATTATAAAATAAAGAAATAAGTTTTGTAACATAACGATTTCCTAGAAAAATCATACTATTGTAAATTATCGGGGTTTTATCCCGAATTGTGAAATAAAATAATCGGGGAAAAATTTTAGCTTTAAACGATCCTGTTTCCGCTGTTAAACTCAATTAAATCAATACCGCAGTATTTCTGTCCCGCGGCTCCTGAAATGGGTCAAACCGGGTCGGGGGTCGTGACAGAAAAAGGTGGTACCAGAGCCACTGGGTTAAGCTAATTAAGTATTTAGAAATACTTAATTTTTCCTGATTACTATTATGTGATTATGTGTATTATTAACTGATTATTTGATTATTTGTTAGTTACAGTATGGGTAAGAAAAAGCTGTCAAGCATCTATCTTAAATTAGATAGATCATCTAATGAGAAGGGAAGTTCATCCCGAACCAAATCCTCGAATCAGATTGAAATTCCTGAAGAAGGAATATTCGTGCGAAAGGCACAATACGAGGAATCACTTTCTCCTCAAAGGAGGGAAATGATTATTAAGAAAAGTAAAGAGAAAATCCGAGAAAAGAGGATTAAACGGGAAACTCAGGAATTAATTGATAAATCACCTTGGGAAGATAAACTAGATGAGAAATGGGCAAATTTATATATGCTAGCCACAGTAGCAGAAAATATAAATCTTTAAAGTTTAGCACCCTACCCTCACAATCTGGAAACCCTGTGTGATAAATAAAATTTGAAACCCTAAGTGTGTTTTCAGTTATAGTTGTAATCAACTAGTACACAGTATGTAATAAATTACAAAGTTATTTGTAAATTTTAACTTAGTATTTTATGCATTTTGCATATATGCTACATCAGCATGAGTGGGATATCCGAAGCTTTTCAGAACCTTAATCTTTACCCCGTAACTATCGAAGCTTCCAAAGAATATACTAGCTACTATCCCGATGTTGAACAACCAGTAGAATTCAAGGTTCCACCTTTGAGCAAGCCAAAACAAAAGAAAAGAACTTATGTAGGATGGAGGAAAATACGTAAGAAGAAGCCAGCTAAAAAAACTGCCCAAAATAAACAATCCTTTGAAAAAGGAAAAAGAAATTATAACCGGAGAGAGTTCTAAACAACAGGAAATGGAAACTGGAGACAAGGAGGAGGATAAGGAGATAGAAATACAGATGGAGGAAATTACTAAAGAAGTAGTAATAGAAGTTGGGCAAGGGTCTATACCAGCTCAGAGAGAAATCGGAGAGAGCTCCAATCCAAACCAAGAAAGGACTTTTCAAGATGAGATAGATTTCCTATTGGCAAGCTGTGAAACCATTCAGCCTGTCAATAATAATAATAATAATAATAATAATAATAATATTTTTAATTATTCTCTTGGAAACCAACTCCCTATGAATTGGGAACCAGCAATTCCAGATCCAATAGTCCACTCCCAACCCATAGGAATGGACGAATGGTGGACGAACGATTGGCAATTTCAAAATATTGTCAACGATCCTTACTCTTTTCTTCCACAATTCGATCCAGAACCATTACCTAATCCACCCATGAGTAATGAAAACATGGCTGAACTTCGCCACTTTGGCGAAGAGTTGTTTGATGCTGGAACTAGAATCAGGGAAATAGGTGGACAGATTGCTTGGAAGTACGATGAAAGGGAAATGCGTTTTTAGAACAGCAAGTGACGAGAGATAGTACGATGATAAAATGGTAGTTAATAGTACTAAGTAAAGTTAGTCTGTAAATAACCAATAAATCTCTGTATGATATCTGTGAGTAATGATGCATACTATAATAGATATAAAATCGAGAAATCGATTGTTTTGACTATATCTGTATTATATAATTTTCCGATTGTTTGTATATAATTATTATTTATCAGTTACTAATAAAATTTATATATATACATTATCAGATGGCAAACAGTGGTAATGAACCTATAAATGAAGTTAATCATTCCGAACAACATTCAAGAGATCAATATATGACTCGGCAAGATATCGAAAACATTGTTGCTCAAGGGATAGCCAATGCTATTCCAGCATTCGTTGCTGCTATAAAGAATCCGATCGAACCGCAACAAATTGTTCCTAGTAAACAAATTACTGAAGATAACTTCAGTAATAGTGTGAATGGAGGCAATAATCATGATAATCATAATAAGGAACCACATCAAGCTCCATTACCCAAGAAAATGAAAACTGCAACGCCTGGTTGCACTTTCAAAGAATTCCTTGCTTGTAAACCCACTGAATTTGCAGGCAATGAAGGAGCAACTGCATCACTGCGTTGGTTAGAGAAAACCGAAGCAGTCATTGCAATAAGTAAATGTGGTAAAGATGATCAGGTCATGTATTCATCCAATCTGTTCAAAGAAGGAGCACTTGAGTGGTGGAACACTGTGTTACAATCAAAAGGAAGAGTAATAGCTTATGCTATGACTTGGGAAGAATTTAAGGGTTTGGTGGAAAGAAAATTCTGTCCTGAGTATGAGAAAGAACAGATGGCGAATAAGTTTCTAAATCATCGGATGATGAATGTAGATTGTCGCGGTTATACCTCGACATTCTTTGAATATGCAAGAGTGGTACCAACACTGGCTTCGCCAGAACCGGTACTTATTTCTCGCTATATTTGGGGGCTAATTAGCGAAATCCGCAATATTGTTAAAGCTGCGAGACCTCGCACTATTGATGATGCGGTAGAATTAGCTAACACTCTAACCGATGAATTGGTACGCACAAGAGATGAAGATAGGAAAAAGGCACTAGCTCAGAAAATTACCCAAGGATTTCGTGTGGGTAATAATAACAGTTTCAAGAGAAAAGGAACAGGGCAATCTCCAGCTCCGTCATTCTGCAGGAAATGCAAAAAGAAGCATTATGGAAGATGCGATATCACTTGCAATTTTTGCAAAGCTGTAGGACATCGTGAAGAGAACTGCAAAAAGAAAACAGTAATCTGTTTTAATTGTAGAGAAGCAGGGCATTATAAAACAGAATGTCCTAAATTGGTCAAACCAGTAGATAACAAACCCAAGACGACCGAAGGAACTACTAAGAAGAATGCCAGGGCATTTCAGCTGACTACTCAAGAAGCAGAACTTATTCCGGATGTGATAGCGGGTACGTTCTTAGTTCACAACGTATATGCAAAAGTATTATTTGACTCTGGTGCAAACCAAAGTTTTATAAATACTTCATTCTGTCAAGCTCTTAGTTTACCTTTAACCAATATTAGGCAGATTTTTACAGTTGAAACCGCAGACGGAAATTCAGTTAAAATAGATAAAGTTTTGCAAGAAGGAAACATAGAACTTTTAGGACATAAATTCTCTGCAAAACTATTGCCGATGAATTTAGCTGAATTTGATGTAGTATTAGGAATGGATTGGTTAGTAGCCAACCATGCTAGAATCCTTTGTGATCAGAATTCCATAGAAATTCAATCACCTACCGGAGAAGTGATTAGGATTACAGGAGATAAACCACGGAAACCCATGAAGTTCATATCAGTAATGAAAGTTGCTAATTATGAACGAAAACAAGGAATAGTGTATATGATTTCAGTAATCATTAGCACTAAGGGAAAAGATCTTAAGGAAATACCAGTAGTATCAGAATACTCTGATATACTTCCAGAAGATTTACCAGGATTACCTCCAGATAGGGAAGTAGAATTTAGGATTCATTTAATTCCAGGAACTACACCGATAGCCAAGGCACCTTATCGGTTAGCACCCACAGAAATGTTAGAATTGAAAAAGCAATTAGATGAATTACTAAGTAAAGGATTCATACAACCTAGCTCATCCCCTTGGGGAGCGCCAGTGTTGTTTGTGAAGAAAAAGGATGGTTCAATGAGAATGTGTATCGATTATAGGGAATTGAATAAGGTTACAATTAAGAATCGATATCCATTACCTAGGATTGATGATCTTTTTTATCAACTTCAGGGGGCTAGATATTTTTCTAAGATAGATTTACGCTCTGGATATCATCAATTGAAGGTACAAGAAGAAGACATACCTAAGACTGCTTTCAGAACTAGGTATGGTCATTACGAGTTTACAGTCATGCCCTTCGGGTTAACGAATGCACCTGCAGCATTCATGGACATGATGAATAGGATCTGTAAACCGTATTTGGATAAATTTGTAATTGTTTTCATAGACGATATACTTATTTATTCCAAAAGTCAGACAGAGCATTGTGAACATCTTCATGCACTCTTAACTTTGTTAAGAAAAGAAAAGTTGTACGCCAAATTCTCGAAATGCGAATTTTGGCTAAAGGAACTGCAATTTTTAGGACACATGGTGAATCATGAAGGTATTCATGTAGATCCTGCTAAGATAGAGGCAATTACCAAGTGGAAGGTTCCACAAACAGCAATGGAAATAAGAAGTTTTATAGGTTTAGCTGGGTATTATAGACGGTTTATTAAGGATTTTTCCAAAATAGCCGTACCATTAACTAAGTTAACCTGTAAAGCCACTAAGTTTGAATGGGGACCTAAACAGGAAGAAGCTTTTAGAATTCTGAAGCAGAAACTAACCCATGCACCAATCTTAGCCTTACCAGAAGGAACTGAAGATTTTGAAGTATATTGTGATGCTTCAAAATTAGGATTTGGATGTGTGCTTATGCAATGCAAGAAGGTAATTGCGTACGCATCAAGGCAATTGAAAAAGCACGAAGAGAATTATACGACTCATGATTTAGAGTTAGGAGCCGTAATTTTTGCCCTTAAGATTTGGAGACACTATCTTTACGGAAGTAAATTTATTGTCTACACCGACCACAAAAGTTTAAGATATATATTTGGGCAAAAAGAATTAAACATGAGGCAAAGGAGATGGATGGAAATCTTAAGTGACTACGACTGTGATATTCAGTATCACGAAGGAAAGGCGAATGTAGTTGCAGATGCCTTAAGTCGTAAGTATTATGAGAAACAACGAAGGGTTCGTGCTCTCAGATTAAATCTACAAATAGATTTAATGGAACAATTAAAGAATGTTCAAACTACAGCAATCAAGGATGATGCTGAAGGAATGAAAGGACGAATTAAAGAATTAGAACAAGGAGCACATGGAATTTGGAGATTTCACAAAAGTAGAATCTGGGTACCTAAGCAGGGAGACTTAAGACCTAAGATTTTAGAAGAAGCTCATAAATCTAGATACACTATGCACCCAGGAAACAATAAGATGTACCAAGATCTAAGGAAGAACTTCTGGTGGATAGGAATGAAAAGGGACATAGCGAGCTATGTTTCTAAATGTCTTACTTGTTCACAAGTTAAGGCAGAACATCAGAAACCTTCAGGACTACTACAACAGTTAGAGATGCCAGTATGGAAATGGGAACTTATAACAATGGATTTTGTTACTAAGTTACCCAAAACCAGAAAAGGTAATGATGCGATTTGGGTAATTGTGGATCGATTAACCAAATCAGCTCACTTTCTACCTATGAAAGAAACCTTTAGCATGGAAAGACTGGCTAAATTGTATGTAGATGAAGTTGTATCCTTACATGGAGTTCCACTCTCCATTGTTTCGGATAGAGATAGTCGTTTTACTTCCCATTTCTGGAAAAGTTTCCAGCAAGCTATGGGAACTCGACTAAACCTAAGCACTGCATATCATCCACAAACAGATGGACAAAGTGAAAGGACAATTCAAACTCTAGAAGACATGCTCCGAGCATGTGTGATAGATTTTGGTGGAAGTTGGGATGATCACTTACCATTAATTGAATTCTCCTATAACAATAGTTATCACTCAAGCATTGAAACTGCTCCATTCGAGGCACTGTATGGAAGAAAGTGCAGAACTCCCGTTTGTTGGGCAGAAATAAGAGAAAGTCAATTATCAGGACCTGAAATAGTGCAAGAAACGACTGATAAGATTACTCAAATCAAGGAAAGATTGAAAACGGCTCGAGATCGTCAGAAGAGTTATGCAGACAATAGAAGCAAGCCGCTAGAATTTCAAGTTGGAGACAGAGTACTGTTGAAAGTTTCTCCTTGGAAAGGAGTAGTCAGATTTGGAAAGAAAGGAAAGCTAAGTCCAAGGTACGTAGGACCATTTTCAGTGATCCAACGTATAGGACCAGTAGCTTATCGTTTACAATTACCAGAAGAATTATCTGGAGTACATAATGTATTTCATGTATCCAATCTCAAGAAATGCTTATCAGATGAATCTCTGGTAGTACCTCTTCGAGATATAGAAGTAAACGAAAAGTTGAAATTTGTTGAGAAACCTCTTCAAATTGAGGATCGAAAGATCAAGTTTCTCAAGCACAAACGCCTAGTGCTAGTCAAAGTAAAGTGGGACTCAAAAAGGGGAGCTGAATACACTTGGGAACTGGAATCAGAAATGAAGAAAAAGTATCCACACTTATTCCAGTAAATCTCGAGGACGAGATTTTTCTTAAGGTGGGGAGAATGTAACAACTCTCATCAAAAGTCATAATTATTATATTAATTAGTCCAAAAGGAAACCCTAATTGAGAGACCCAAGTGATTTTGAACAAACCCTAAAATTTTCAGAATTTTCAGAATCAGGATAAGGGCCCCTAAAACTCAAGGGGGGATAAACCCTAGTGGACGATTATCCACTTAATTCGTTGTCAAGTAACTGAAATTCAAGTATGTTAACTCAGCTAAGCTAGTCCCAGTCATGGCTACTCTATAGCCTATTTTGATTCCTTACGGACCGCAACACTCTCAAGCTTACGGTCCGTAAGCAGTCATACGGACCTCAACATTGGTAAGCTTACGGTCCGTAAGCTAGTAAAATTTCACCTATAAATAGCAGACATTGGCATTCGTAATCTGAACACTTTACGTCGAAATAATTCTCACTATTACACTGTATTACGAACTGCTATTCCAAAATTCAACCCCGGGTATCGAAATTCTGCTACAAAACAGGGTATTAGCACAATCGCTGCTACGATTCATTTATCCGACGATCAATATATCCAATGAATGTTTAAGTGCCGCCCACATTAGGGTTATACTTTATCGTTCGTCATTAATTTGACGGATCATCGTTAATTCGATGGATAAAGTATTATACTTTTTCGTTCGTTGTTAATTCAACGGATCATCGTTAATTCGATGGATGAAGTATTGCATTTTGTCATTCATTGTGAGAATTTGATCTCGTAAATTATCGTAATTGTTGGATTGATTACTAACCCAGTTTTGTGTGCATTGTTATTTATATTAGGTTAACAAGGCTAAATCATAGATTAGACTCTGACCATATTAAATCAGCAATGTGAGTCATTCTCTCTTTTTATCAAATCTATTTACAAAATCATGTTTTATTTCAAAGTTATAATTACGGGGATTAAGTCTTTGTAATCACCAAGTTACAGCCGGTATGTGGGATTTTGTATACATTACTTGATAATCGTCACCATTGGGGCAGCCAATGGGGGATATGACCATAGTCACAGACACCATTGGACGAATGGGCCAATGGGTCGAGTGACAAATACCGTGGGTAGTTGGTTTGATAATAGAAACATTGTAATCGCTCTTAATACTGTAAATTATAACAAATGTGTCATTTTAGTAAATAGAATGATTCACTCAGTATTTCCCGCTGACAAAACCTTTTTCAAACATGTTTCAGGTGATCTGTTGTAATTCAGGAAAAGTGCTGGGGAGCATTTCAAGCTTAAGATAGTGGCTCATTATAAAATAAAGAAATAAGTTTTGTAACATAACGATTTCCTAGAAAAATCATACTATTGTAAATTATCGGGGTTTTATCCCGAATTGTGAAATAAAATAATCGGGGAAAAATTTTAGCTTTAAACGATCCTGTTTCCGCTGTTAAACTCAATTAAATCAATACCGCAGTATTTCTGTCCCGCGGCTCCTGAAACGGGTCAAACCGGGTCGGGGGTCGTGACAATTGTTGTCAAGAATAAAGCCAGGCTTGTGGTTCAAGGTTACAGACAGGAAGAGGGGATAGACTATGATGAAACTTTTTCCCCTGTAGCAAGATTGGAAGCTATAAGACTGTTCCTGGCCTTTGCTGTCAACCACAACATGAAGGTGTTCCAAATGGATATCAAAAGTGCTTTCCTCTATGGTACAATTCAAGAAGAGGTGTATGTTTGTCAACCTCCAGGTTTTGAGGATCCATTTTATCCAGATCATGTCTACAGGCTAAACAAAGCCTTGTATGGCATGAAACAAGCACCTAGGGCCTGGTATGAAACTCTTTCCACCTTTCTACTCTTAAATGGTTTCAAAAGAGGTACTTTTGATAAAACACTGTTTCTAAAATGGAGAGGAAAGGATTTGATGATTGTCCAAATTTATGTGGATGACATTATTTTTGGAAGCACATGTAATAAAATGTGTGAAGAGTTTAGGCAACTCATGACAGCTGAGTTTGAAATGAGTGCAATGGGTGAGCTGCAATGCTTTCTTGGTCTCCAAGTTCAGCAAATGCAAAATGGAACCTTCATTCATCAAAGTAAATATGCTAAAGAACTTTTAAATAAATTTGATATGAATGATTGTAAACCATGCAGCACACCCATGGCAACCAATAAGCTAGTCATGTCTGATGAAAAGGATGAGCTGATTGACCAAACACTTTATAGAAGCATGATTGGGTCTCTTTTATACCTAACTGCATCTAGGCCAGACATCATGTATGCAACATGTGTTTGTGCAAGGATTCAATCAGCCCCTAGAAAATCTAACCTTATTGCTGTAGAAAGGATATTCAGATACATAAAAAGTGCTCCCACACTTGGTATCTGGTATCCAGCTAATGGGAATATCAAGCTTTCAGGATTTTCAGACAGTGACTTTGCTGGATGTAACACCACAAGGAAGTCCACTTCAGGAGGGTGCCAGTTTCTAGGTGATTGCTCAGTTTCATGGCAAAGCAAAAAGCAAGCAGCTGTTTCAACATCCACTGCTGAAGCTGAATACATTGCTGTTGCAAGCTGTACAGCCCAACTCCTGTGGCTTCAAAATCAGTTGCTGGATTTTAGTATCACTACCTTAAAGACACCACTCATGTTGGATAGCCAGGCAGCAGAAAATATCATCAAAAATCCAGTTTCCCATTCAACCACCAAGCACATCGACATCAGACATCACTTTGTGAGGGATTGCTATGAAAAAGGTTTGATTTCTCTGCATCATGTTCCATCTAAAGACCAGCTGGCAGATGTGCTCACAAAAGCTTTAGATGCATCTACCTTTGAAAGCTTGGTCTCTAGGATTGGCATGCTAAACATGGAATAACAAGCAAAATCTTGTTTTTCTATGAATAAAAGCATTAAAATGTTTTCAGAAAATCAAAAATCCATCCTTAAAAATAGCTAAAAATGAATTTTGCATTAAATCCAAAAAAGTCTGCCATAACCACTGATTGGTGCAAACATCTGTTTGTTATTTGCTATCCACTGCTGAAAGTCAACCTCTGTTCACTCATTTCTCTTGGTAAAACACTATTGACAAACTTCAGTGCTGTAAAACCACTGACACAAGCTATCCAGTGATAGTAAAAGTCACCCAGTGTTTTCATTTCCTTTGTGAACCACTGGTATTGGTTCATCAGTGGTTTCTCAAACAACTGTCCTCCATTATTTCACCCTTTCATCAGAGGTTGACACGTGGTCAGTATTTATCCGTCAGATCTTTGTAACCGCTGCCACGTCAGCATTCACTTTTTCATCATATAAAACCCTGCCCTAAACCCCCAAACAGGGTTTTCACTGTCGAATCGAATTCAAAATTCTTTTCTCAAAACAGTTTTCCACAAAAATTCTCCCACAATCTTCATCATCCTCACTTCATTCTCTCATTCTCTGTTTCAATCATGGTGAAAAAGGCACGCAAATCCAAAACAAAGGAGCCTGCCGAGATTGAAATTCCATACAAATGGTCTCACAATTACTTGGGTATTCTTGAAAAACCCAGTGACACAAAGACCTTCGATTCCATCATAGACACATTATCCTCCACAAAGTACAAAACTTTGCTCACCTACAATGCAACTGTCTATCTTGATACTCAACGGGAATTTTGGAAAAATGCTACTCTTGAGAAGATGGACAAAAAGGTTGTTGCCATCAATTCCACAATAAAAGGTGTAAAAATCTCAATCACACCTCAAGCCATATCTGAAGTATTTGAGCTCAATGATCTGGAAGGTAATTTTTTTTTCCAAAAACAGAGTACCAAGGAGATTTCATTAAAAGAGGGTATGGAGAAGAAATAAAAATAGATACTTTACAAAAGGGCAGTTTTCCATCTGCTATAAGGTTTTTATTTCATACCCTCCTTATGTGTGTTTCTAACAAAACCACTGGTTTCAATGAAATCCCGTTGAAGATACAATACCTGGGTTATGCTATACTTAAAGGTGAAAATTTTAATTATTCCAAGGTAATCTTCGATAATTTGGTCAAAAATGTTGAGAAAAAGGCTTTTCTATTATTTCCAAGATTTTTGAGTTACTATTTTAATAAAAAAAATTTAGAAAATAATGCCCATGTACTTGTACAGGGTCCTTCTTTTAAAATAAACAGTTTAACACCTGAAACATTCACAAGAATGTTAAAACCTACAAAAACACAAGCAGGGGTGCCTGAGCAGAATTTAGCAGCTACCACTGCTCCTCAGGTATCTGCTGCTGAGCCTACTGCTCCAGGTGATTAAGGCAGCATAACCACTGTTTTAAAACCCACACCTGCCCTTACCAAAAAGACCAAAAAGAAATCATCCAGAAAACCCCCCAAACCCATCAAAAAGGCAACTCTGGAAGATGAGATCCCAGAGCAACTGCCAATGACAACACAAAAGTCACCAATAACCACTGCTGCTACTTCCTCACAGCAGTTGGTAGAAAGATCTCCACCTTTGCCTAAAACTCCTCCTGCATCCTCACAAAAGGATCAGGTTGTAAGCACAGGGACCCCACATTATGAAGCTCTGGGTCCAATTGGATCCATCTTCCTCAGTCCTGATCCCAAGGACATGTCTCGTTCTACACCAATACCTTCACCCCTCATATTACCACAATCCATGCTACCTTTGTTGCATGCAGTTGATATAGCTCAGACACAAGCCAGTTCCTCTCAACCACCTATCAATGAGAGTACACTCCCACAAGTGACTGGGTCTGATGCCTATTCCTCTGCATTCCCAACAACAATTGAGGAGGTTACACTGCAGGGGTTACAAGTAACTCTTGTCAGTAGTTCAAGTGGAGCAGCAACTACTAGTGTTGGACCCACTGGTCTACATTGGGTCAGTTGTTCTATCAATAAGACTCCCTTGAAGGCAATTTCTTCAGAGACAACAAGGGCAACCACTGGTGAGTTTTCTTTAACCACTGGTGAGCTGTTCAAAGTGTCCACAAATGAGGAAAGAAGTCCCCAGTACCAAGAACAAAGGGCATCAATGGATGACTTTTGGGATACATTCCCTAAGTCTACCATTGATACAACCACTGCTGGTGGGAAATCAGATGATCCCATTCATTTGGGTGATGGTTTAAAATATAAAGAATTGACGAAGAGAGTGGACAGAATTGAATCATCTGTTGCAGACATCAAAACAATGCTGCAGCAGGTGTTAAATTCTCAAAAGTCTACATCCACTACTGCACCACCCCCAACAGCTGCTCCGTTATCTAATGAGCTGTGGAGTTTATTTCAACCATTGCTCCGACATCAAAGAGAATTAACTGCTCGGCAACATGAGATCCAAATTCAAAAGATTAGAACTCTCACGGAAGCAAGGTTTAAAGATACTCAAGCTGACATCAAGGCTTTAAAAGCCCACATTTTGAAAACCACTGGCACTGCTCCTCCCACTGTTCTCTTCTTTGATAATCCTCCTCCAGATAATGCCAAAAGGGGGAGAAAATCAAACAGTGGATAAAGAAGGGAATTGAAGATGGTATTTATATTGAACCAGAAAAGGAAAACATGACTAAAAATATTCCCTTGCCAGATGGTAGTAAAAAGATTGATGTTACTGAAAATGCACTAGCCGAAGCAAAAGCAAGGGTAAAAATGGATAGAGAGGCTAAGGATAAAGTCAGGTGGGAACAGGAGAAGAGAGCTTTCATGAAGCTAAATGCACAAGGTCCTTCTGAACCTATGGATGATAAAAATCCCAAGGAAGAAAAGAAGAAGCCCACTAGACAAGTGAGGCAACCTAAAAAGCATGCCTCCAAACCACCTACTAAAGGCTCCAAACCTTAAACTACCACTTCAACACACACCACAACCACTGCCTTACCACCACTACCAAAAATCACTCCACCAATAAAACCACCAAAAACAACCACACCACCATCACCTCCTGCCAAAAAGCAGAAGACACCAGATGTTACAACATCTGTTGTAATGGCAACAGTGGTTGAAACACCAGTTGTTTCAACAACTGTTAGTCAGCCACCATCCACCACTCAAAATATCACCACTGATCCACCCAAGACATCATTAGCCTCTCCTTCAATAAAAAGGAGAAGGATTTTCATACCTGGTGATGATTCTCCATCACCACCACCAACATCTTCACAATCACTTGAACTTATTCCAAACCCTGTTCCTCTCTCATCAGCTCCAGTACAACAACCAATCCCTGTCATTACTCCTGCAGGTGTCCAATTTCCTCTAGAACTTGAAGCAGTTAGAGAAGAGATCAAATCCTTCTACTATGAGGATGACCCTGCTAAAAGGAAGTTGCCATCAGTTGAAGGATATCCAAGGCCTAACAACATTGAAGAATATTTAAAAGTTAAGGCTAAACAGGCAGAGGATATTTCCAAAAGAAACTCTCAATGAAAAACTGACAAAGAAATTCAAAGGCATTATCAGTTTCTATTTACTCAAGTCAGATCCTTAGAGAAATTTGCAAAAAATGTTTGTCAACAAATCTCAGAAAGAGCAGATGAAACTTTGAGAAAAGACTACATTGAAAGCATCATGGCAACCAAGAAGTACAAGGGAGAAAAGCATATGTACAAGGAGTGGACCATTCCTGAGCTTGAACAAGAAGCAGCCAGGATTCAAGAAATGATAAAGAATAAGGTCAAACACACTCCTCCAAATTGGTCAAAGTACAAAAAGAATGTGCCTGAGAAGACATTAGAGCTGAAGAGAATGAAAGAGGAATTAGTTGCTGCTGATTATGGGTCCAAAAATCAAGTGGCAAGATGGAAAGATGACACAGTCAGGTCCACCTACAAAAGGTTGGAGGAATTAAGGAAGAAAGATCCTAAAGTTCCACGAAAACCTGATTACCCTGAAGCAGTGGTTTCAAAAAGACCACCAAAACTGCAAATCAGGAGATCCACTGCTCCAGCTGGTGCAGCCATCTTTAAAAGAAGGCAACAAAAACAGTTGGGTACTGAAACAGTGGCATAATTAATGGCAGGAGATTAGCTTGTAAAGGAATGTATTAAAGAGATGATAGCTGAAACTCTTGGCCTGAATCAACCTGCAAGCACTGCTCAAATAGTCATCACAAGGCCTGCATCACCAAACACCTCATCCAATAAAAATCTCCTAAGAAACCCACCAGGCTCAAAAGTACTAAAGTGGAAAACTGACAAACAGACCCATGTACTGACTGTGTTCAAGTCTAGTGGAGAAGTGAAGAAAATAACAAGGGAACAAGCACTTGGCCTAAGTCTTGAAGATATGCAAGATCTCCTTGATCTTCCACTTTGTAGGGATGAAGATGACACAGATGCCCTAGACTTTGAGTTGCAACTTAAAGGTCAGATAAGGGAACTGTTGATGAGGCAATAAAGATCTACCAATAATGAAGAGTTTTGGCATTATCTGTTCCAGGGGGAGATTGTTGGGATTGAACCCTATCAGAGGAACAGATAATTAAAGCCAAAACTGGATCAGGGCAGTGGATCCAGAATAAGCAGATGTTGTGTTACAAGTCTCTCCCCTTGAAAGTGGTTTTAACATCTGCTGACCTCCTATCTACTGATCCTTACAACTGCTGGCCTACAACCGCTGATCAAGTCAAAGACTAAAGACCTGCTGTTCAATCTACTGCTTTGGGTCAAGCACTGCTGGTAGTTATCAAGTATTGCTGAAGTCACAACAGTGGAAGGACCAGCAGTAGTTTAGTTTAATTATGTAATGTATTGTATAGCAGTTGTTAGCTTAAGCAGTGTTTGTATAGATCAGTTGTTAGAAGTTGTTAGGAGGTTAGATGTCACTTTCATGGTGACGTCAGCTTTGATGCCTCAGTGGTTTGTCTGTGCCTATAAATAGAACAGTACCATGCACTGTTCTATTAGCTCTTCACAAAATCTTCTTCATGCACGAACAAACACTGTGAGCTCAGGCTGAGGGGGAGTTTGTATTCAAACATGCATTGTAATTGTTATTGAAATAAATTCAATCTTTCGGTTCTTTGTTGAAAATGTTTGATAAAAGCAATTCTCCTGTTTGATTGTGTGCAAAGTTTGTTTCCATCTTAAATTCCGCTGCACTACTCATTCATCTTCATCTTATTTCAAACATAAAACACAATCAAAACCAAACTCAGATCCTAACACTTTATTTGACCCGTCCGACTTTGAAATGGTTGAACGTAATTACCAAAATTTATGTTTGTGAAAATTCTTGTCATCTTTTAG
Organism: Helianthus tuberosus; assembly: GCA_030545235.1. NCBI lineage: Eukaryota > Viridiplantae > Streptophyta > Magnoliopsida > Asterales > Asteraceae > Helianthus > Helianthus tuberosus. The sequence goes on along the minus strand of CM060358.1, from coordinate 20,603,245 downwards.
TCATGACTCATATTCCGAGTCTTTTGACTTTCTATTTCGCGTTCCCGTCTCTCGGTTTACGCATTCACCCACAATCCTACCCGTCCATCGGGTATCTTTACCGTAATCATTATCAAGTAACCATTCTTATATGGTTTTAGACGTCATTTTAATTTATTTGGTCGTCTTAGCGAAATCCATCGCTTTTATTCAATTAAGTCATTTATTCATTATTTAATTTGTTTGACTTGTCCACGTGAATTTCATCACTTATGTCAGTCAAACCTTTATCCCCATGCCTTAGCATTCTCGTTAGTTGGTTTGTATTTTCATTTACTTCGATCTTTGTCCCTTCTCTCGGGCTCGTCATTTTAAAGTAATACGCTTCCGTCGTCCGACTTGCGTTTATGTTTACTATCAAACATCTTATTTATTTGATTCATGTAACACCTCGAAAATTTATGTCCAATAATGTATCGACACGTGTCATAAGCTTTAAACGTGTAAAAGATTACTTTAGGGGGACTAAAGTTGACAAACAAAGAAAGTATGTGAATATAAGGGTTCAAAGTGTCAACGATGGATAAATATACTTTACTGTAACCCTACACGATGTTTATACCCTTAAACGAATGAATCATGGATCATACGAAGCTAATTGTGGAAGAAAGTGAGAGATTACAAACTACAGGGGTTAAAAGTGTCAACATGTTTAAAGTGTACCTCTGAGTGACCTTTTAGCAAACCCGAAGCTTTGTAACGGTTAATTTTGCTCCCAAGAAAATGTGATAAAAATTTCACCAAGTTTCCTTATCGTATGAGAAAGTTATGACAATATTCGTATACGAGGGGTTAAAAACGTCAACGTTGAATTCTAGGGCCTTACGGGTGATCACAAAGTTAACCGAGGACTTAACGATGTTTGTATATGTCTTGGAGCCCTTAAAAGTAAGGTTAGAGGGCCAAAAATGCAAGAACAAGACTTAAAACCACGTTAGAAAGGACCAGGGGCTTAAATGTAATAAAGGAAACTTGTTTGGCAGGTTCTGGAAGCCATACGGGCCGCGTAAGGTCAGGCAGGACCCTTACGCGGGCCGCCTGAACACCCTAGCGACAGAATTTTTTTGGCAGCTGCCAGTTTCAGCTGTGTAACCGCCTTTAGGACCTATAAACTGATACCAGGGGTTGCACAAACGGATTTACATGCAGTAGGGGCACCTGTAAACATCTGGTTGCAACCATAGACTTGCTTGGCATCATCCTAAGCAATTAAATTCACTATATAAGAGGAGCATTGTTGCAACACTTTGTTCATTCATTTTCAAAGCTTCACAACTTCACTTCTGGAGGTTCCTTAGGACCAGGTTTCATGTTGGTATAACCCTCTGTGATTATACAACTTGATTCATTAGTTATCCGATTCATATGCATGTTTCCGTTAAATGCTTAAATGTTGACTATTATGCCCATATGACCTTAAAACGTGATTTTTGAAAATGTAAAAGAATAGAAACCTTAGTTACTGATTTATAAAGTTGTCCCTAAAATTTGACATCAGTTTGAGGTCTAGATTAGGAGTTATGCTCATTAGCGTAATTAGAAAGCTTTTTATTAAATAAACAGCGTAATTAGCATATAGCCTATCTAAACCCGATTTTTGATACCAAACTTTTTACCCACTGATGTAATATAATATTTTTGGATTTTTGAAGATTTTTATTTAATTTTAGGCTGAGCATAACATAGAGTTCTATGCATGATTCGGTAATTGCCGGTTTTGCCCTTTTGGGCTATAAAATGAGTTTTACAAATTATTTTGATACCAAACCTTTTTCTACTGATCTAATATGATAAATAAAACATTTTGAGCCTTCTGGAATAATAAAAATATCAACTTTCCTTTAAAAACCCGGAAATAGCTCAAAATCGCCTTTTTAAGCGTTTTTAACGCATAGTATGTATTAAAACTATTTTAAACATATAAGGTTTGATGCCTACCGATATTTTCATTAAATTTTTATATATTAACAGTAAGCAAAAGTTTTAAACTCATATTTCCAGTTTTGACCTTTTAAGCCTATTTGAAATTACCAAAATGCCCCTAAGGTGCATAGTTTGGTTTTAAATGATAAATTTTACATATATGTAATACCCTACTGTTATAACTTATTAAATTAAGTATTTTTACTGATTATATCAGACCTGTAACTCAGATTATTATTTAAACTCTTTTATAACCCTTAAAATGACCAAAATGCCCCTACGGGGCATAGTTTGAGTTTAAATCCATTTCGGGCATAATAGAAGATATCTTACTGATGTCACAACATATTTAAGGCATATTAACTTAGGAAACCTGTATATGACTCATATGGTTACCCGTTACGCATCTTGCGCGTTCGGTTCGGTTTATGTAACTAGTTTGCATAAATTGACCGAAACGGGTCAAACCTTATCATTTTGTCTCAAATTCCAGAATGTGTTTAGTTTACCTATATTATACAAGTCTTCAAACTTGTCGGGTCTAAATCACATTCTATTCCGGTCTTCGCTTAATCATGCGTTTGAACAGTATCTTCCTTTAAAACTAACCGGTCTAAGTTTAGGCTTAATTAAAGACCCGTTAGGAATCTAATAGGTTATTAAAAACCTTTGTTCCAAAATAGGAGACCCGGTAAAAGCTACACGCACTTGCTATTTGTGATTAATACTTGCAAAGGTAAATACTTTTAACTTATTTTCCCTATACGGGCTTGGGGTACGGTATATAAAATACCGCTTGGTCGGGCATTGAATTTTTTTGATCGTATGAAGGTTAATTTATTGAAATGTCCCGTTTAAATCGTTTTGTTTTCTTAAAGCCTTTGGGGGTTAATGACCATGTCCCGGATATCCTTGGCATCATTTTACGAAATGGCCACGACCTAAGCACGCGGGTGTAGGCGTACACGCGTTAGTGCATATATAAATAATAAGGTATAACCGCCGGTTTCGGGAATAACCCGCCGCGGGACTATATCATGTGGTGTGTCTATTAAGCTCTAACCCGGTGTCAACCCGGGCTACTGAACGCATAAGGAACATATAATTCTTTTACAGGTTTATATATAAATAATTATCCCAAGTTATAAAATATTTTGTGCCTTGTGCATTCAAATCAATTTTCTAAACCTTTTCAAAATGAGTCAGTTAATTGTATTACCAGTGTAAACTGACGTATTTTCCCAAAAAGGTTAAGTGCAGGTACTACGCGTAATAGGCTGGCCTCTCCTTAGCATCATTAAGAGTCTCGCAAGCTTGGATGCATTTCGAGTCTGTTGAACTACGTTTTCTGTTTATTTGATCCGCATGTGGATCTGTTTCAACTACGTTGTGATACTTAATATTACAATTTTATTCAGTTGAAATAAATCTTTCTTTTGCTTCCGCTGTGCATTTAAAATTGTGTTGTTTGACTATGATGATATCAACTACGTCACGATACTCCCCACCGGGCCCACCGGTAATACGTGGAAATATCGGGGTGTGACAGGTTGGTATCAGAGCCAACACTGAGTGAATTAAACACTAGCCTTTTGTGTTTAATCTCAGTTACACAGTTGCACGTTCCTAAATTTTCGAGTCTAGACAAAGAACTTAGGACAAATCCCGATTTGTTTTTATTTTTGTCTTTTATATATATCCCTTGTTGTTATCTTTGTTTTTGTTGACAGGTTAAAAGATGCCACCAAGAGTAAGAGGGAGAGGAAGAGGCAAGGGGCCACTCGTCGCCCCGAATGATCATGAGGCCGGGCCTTCGCACCGGCGAACACCGTCAGATTCCCATAGCCGGAGTCCTCAAGATAACTGGAGGACCTATACTGAACCAGCAAGGCGCTCAGTGTTTCGTTGAGCTCCTCCCCTTTGTTTCAAAACTCCTTTGGGCCTCATTCTGAAAACGAGCCCCATAATTCCCACCAATCTTACATTCCTCTCCAGGGTCACAACTCACCTTTTGATGACCCAACGCCCTTTTTCCAGAGCCGGTTCAACCCGGAAAACTACCTTGGAGAACCAGTGGGTTTTAACCCACTAGGACCTGAATACCATTTCTCAGGCGGCCATGCAATGGATATGGATGAGGACACCGACCCCGCAGAGCCACCGTCCGGAACCCCGAATCACCCCATCGAAATTTCGGATGGGTCAACTTTTGTGGGATCACCCTATAATGGTCCCGACAGCTATGAGGAAAGGTTCCGACAGATCGACTGGGTGTTTACTCCCAGTTACCACAACTCACCACAGCAGCAGCAATAGCGGGATCCCTCTGAGGATTCTCGTTATGTCGCGGTCACTCCGCCACCACCACCAGTCCAGCAACAGCCTCCGGAGCCACCGAGGCAAAGAAGAACAACAGCACGGATGTCCGTGCGAGGAGGAGTGCGAATTGGCACCCCTCAACCTACTAGTGGCAGCCGCTACTCGCCACTCCATGAAGACCCGCAGATGGGTGGATCTTCAAACCCCGTCTCGGAAGTAAACTCTGCGCCTGTCGCACCACCACCGTTGGGCTTTGGCGACCCTATACCTACATACACCGGTGCGGCGGCATAAAATCCCTTTGAGCAGCCGATCCACACCAACTACAACTATGCTGAGGCCGACCCTTACCTGGTAGCAGCGGCAAACTACAATGCCCATCATCCGAAAGGATCCTTTGGGATCCCATACCAAGCCGGATACTCACACTATGGGTACCCACCTTATGGGTATCAGCAACCGCCGCCTCCTCAACCTCTGCTATATCAGCAACCCCCGCAGCCGCCAGTGATGTCACCACCGCAGCATCAAGAGATTCTTCAAAGGATAAATGAGGTGCGGCAGGAGGTGCGGGAAGACCGTAGGCAAAACCGTGGAATGTTTAAGAGTCTGGCAAACTTAATCAAGGAAAAAGTAAGAAGGATCATTAAAATCCTTTATTTGTTTGTTTGTTTTTAATGTTGTAATCATGTCCCTGCGTGGACATTTGTTCTGTATTATGCCCCTGCGTGGGCATGTCTCTCAATATTCTGCCCCTGCGTGGGCATGTTTTTCTGTTAACCCCTGCGTGGGTATGTTAGTTTGTTTCGCCCCTGCGCGGGCATGTTATTCTTGTAAAAGCCCCGTTTAGGGCAAATCTGTACTTGTTTAAAATTTTTGCGTTGGAATGATTTAATTCAAATTTTCATTTTTGCTAAATTATATACATAAATATAATATGTGAAATAAATGAAAAATAACATTCCTTTATATAAGATCTATCATTAGACCATGGGGTATGGGGTTTGGGTTGGGGCGTGGGTTGGCTGAAAACGCCCAAGCCACCACCCCGGGGGCTTGGGTTGGGGTGTGGCCCCATTGGCGTGGGTTTGAAGCCGGGCGTGGGGCAAGCTAGTAAGTGACATGGCAGGCTCTCAATGGCCAAACCAAATTCATGCCCCCAACCCAAGCCCCACCATACCCCATGGGCGTGGGTTTTGGTGGTGGGGGGCTCTCATTCCACGTGTCAACAAATGCCCCAACCCAAGCCCCCATACCCCACGGTCTTATAATAAAATGACAAAATCTAAAAAGGACAAGACCTAGCCATGTGTCATCTTACGACAGGGCCAAAATGGTAGTTCCATAATTAGATTCAGATCCTTATTAACACCTCAATTTAGGATTGTTCTGCGTTAAATATTAAAAGAATCTTAAAGGTACAACCTAGCCTATATGTTATTTCAGACAAGGCCAGGATGGTAGAACCTATTCAAAAGATTCAAATCCTTGTTAACATCTGTAAACATGTTAACATTCCTAGCAGATGTGATTCGACAGAATCGCATAAATCATCCTTATACTGGATTCTCCCGAAGCTGATTTCTCGTCATTGGTTATGAAAAACCTAGATTGTCAAGCCTACCTTACAAGCTTCAACACCATGTCAAGACTGGTTCCGTATCTGGTAACCCCGGAACCCAAGAGGATAGCTCGTTTCATTGGGGGTTTAGCCCCAGAGATCAAGGCAAGTGTGAAGGCCTCTAGACCAGCTACTTTTCGGTTTGCAACTGATATATCATTGTCCCTTACTTTGGACGCGGTCAGGCAGAGATCGCTGAGAAACACAGACGCTGAGAAGAGGAAGCGTGAGGATTGACTTGATGTCGTGGTCACGCAAATTTAATCCAAATAACAACTATAGATAGTGGTAAATGGGTATCGAACTCAGGGAGTATGTGGAAAATGTGTTGATTTTATAGCTTTGCACTTAAACTAAAATTAACCTAATTTGCAGAAAGTAAAGATCAATAATTTGGATTGTTTGGTTTTAAAACTAAAAGTACTAAATAACTTCAAATCAAAGGTTGGTTGTAAAGCAGATTAGGAAAACAATGACCATCTTAGGATTCAGTTTCTTTTAACAAATGTGTGAAATTCCAACTAGAAAGAGTTACATAGACATAACTCGTGCATAAATAATCGAAGTGATAAAAGGGAACAAAGTACTCGGATTATATAAACGCGAGGTTGTTTCCCGATGATCAATTAATCAATAACCAACCCTAACCCTTCCCGTGATATCTCGATTGCCAATGGCACCAAGAACGTACGATTGAGACTAGAAATTGCACTATCAATTAACAAGCTACAAACAATTATGCATACACCATGATAATCAAGCAAACACAAGTTATCATTCTAGAAATAACGGAATAAACACACAAAAGTTTAGAGAAACCTTCACCTAAGACGATCACCACAAGTTTAGCCTGACATTGTTCGGTTGATCATCATAACATTAAAAGTCAAGTTCATAAGAATAAAAAAAACAAGCACCAAATGTTTAGAATTGTTTCCAACCAACAAGAACTAGCCAAAATCGCCCCCAAAGTGCAGAGAAACTATCCAATGATGAGATATGTGAAAAGACACCCCAAAAACTGAATAAATGAGGCAATTACAGAATTCTGCACAGCCTCCACCGTAAATTTGTTGATGTTTCAGGGCCACTGTAAATTACGGTGGACTTTGTCTGAGTTACGGTGAGATTTGTTGATGTTTCAGGGCCACCGTAAATTACGGTGGCCACCGTAATTTACGGTGGCACCCTGACTTGCGTGTTTTGTTTCTTCATTCGCTTCATGCACGGCCCGTTCATCTCCAACCCGTCCAAAACTGCATTTAATCCACTTTTAGCTCCCGAACCGCACCTGAAACATAAGCAACCGTAGTTATCTAATTCAAGATAATTACACAATTAAATGAGGGATAAACTTGTCTTTTAACATCATAAAGGGTTGTCCTATGGACCACCCGTCACATCCCCACACTTAACCGTTGCTTGTCCCAAGCAACTCATCAAACCGTTTCCAAAATAAGCGATCAATATAAACCAAGCAGAAACATGTAGTCCTTTTACTAACCCCTTTTTAACACCCGAAATAATGCACCCCTCGCTATGTCTCTCCTCTCGGTAACAAGTAAGCACTAGCAATATGAGCTAGACACACAAAGGCTAACGGGCGGTTGCACAACTATAGGCTTGTACCTAAATCGATCCTTCTCCTAAAACGTGACAAACATGAATGCAAATCAAAGGGAATTTCAAGGTTGTAACGTGGCTAGGTGTATGGGTAGGAACTGGAATATATATGAAGTAGCGAAAACTTAACCCGGTCTTTTATTACACAAAGAAATAAACAAACAACTACCAAACTTAACTATTATATACAAGACAACTAAACATCACTTCTTTTTCATTTTTCATTGATTTTTTTTCTTTACACATAAACATAATAACTTCCAACATATCATCAAATAAAATTACATAATATTAAATAATCACTAACACTATAAGACCGGGTCAAGTCGGGTAAATTTTTAGGTAACTAGCTAGGGATAACAAATGATAGGCTTTTAGGCACAAAATTTGGGCAACTAAATGTCCAAACCCCCGCCCCTCTCACTACCATGCTCATATATATAACTTATGAGGTCCAACCCCCCAAATCCCACACTAACACACACTAAAGACGAGGCTCCCTAAATGCCCTTATCCTCTTCGCATTCATATCCAACTAAGGACTCAAACCGTATCAAGGCACAAGTTCTAATGCACCCCCACCCGTAGCCACTCTCATCAAAGACAAGTTTTATTTATTTACATGTGTGGCTTCAACTCTCACCAAGAATAAAAGGGGTATCAAGGGTTGCCGGTGCATTAATTAGGGTTAATCTAGGGTGTTCAAATTCTCACATCGTTTCGCTTGATTTAAAAATTTTTCAAAATCTTCAAAAATTTCCCCCTATCGCCACACTTGGGATACATTGACCCCAATGTATGGTTTTAGGAGGCTTTGATCGCTTAAAACTCTTTCACGTCAACTGAAAGCTCTTCAACTCATACCACAAATTTCTTTTTGGATTTTTCATTTTATATTTTTCTTTTAAAAACATCACACACCAACTCGCACCAACCCAAACATAACATCACAAACTAACACCACCCAACCGCCCAACCATAAACAAAACAAGCTAAATAAATATTCACAAAATATACAAGGAAGGAACACGACCTGACTAGTAATAGCGTGGCCCCGGAGGTCCAAAAAGGAAAGACATCATGTCATTCCATTCTCCAAATGCAAATGAACCGCTACTACTCCCACCTTGTTGTTGACCTCCTTCTTGTTGGCGCGGATCGATCCATTGTGAATGATGGAGCGGCGGGGTTGGATACGAAACACTACCATCATACGGTGGTAGAGACGCATAATCCACATGTTGTGGATCCACAACCACCGGCCGCCCGGCGTGCCAATCTGCATGCAATCTCCTTTCTTGGTCATCATGGTATCGATTATTCATTTCTACTTCATGGGAATACGCGTGTGTGCGATTCCATGCCTCTTGATGATCAAGGTTTTGTTTCAAGGACCGCTCTATGCTTGCACTCATCATTGTATGTTGATCAAATAACGTCCACTCTGAACCCGACCACGACTCAAAAATGGGTGCCGGAGGCCGTTGATTTTCGATAACCTCTTGCATTGTGCCATCATAAGCCCAATTTGGCACATAGGAACACTCCATATAATCGTAAAAGGGACCACCATAACCTCTACCATGGCCCCCTTGGCCCACATTCTCACCACCATGCGGCTCGTCCGCATAATCCTCATCACCACTTGGAGTCTCCACATCACTTTCCGGCACATCCGCTTCTCCCGGTAGAAGATCTCTTGCACCCACCTTTAATGCTCTCCATCGCTACCCCTCCGACTTGAGTTTATGGTACCGTTCCGACTGCGTGTACGTCCAACCAATCCCCAACTTGTCTAAAGTAAAAGGCTGATGCCTTTTTGGTGCCCCTTTATCTTCTGACGTGATTGCCTTTTGTTGCTTCATCAATCCCGTGATGATTCTGCAATAAGGAATAATATCTCTTCCCAACTTGTTTCGGCAAATCCATAGGTGGTTCATGATCAAGTATCGGATTGGAAAACGCGGAGATCCATTAAGTAGCGAATAGAGGACAGGTACTTCCGGGTACCTCACTTGCTCCTTGTCCCCCCTTCGCGGAATGACATTGAGAATGCAGATTGCTAACAACAACTTCGCTTCAATCTTTAAATTCCTCCAGTACAAAATTCCACTATATGTACCGGGTAAAAACAGTGCTGCCAACATATCATTCCAACGAACATGCTTCTCTGGTTTAAGCAAAAGGTCATCAAGACTAGGTATCATGTAATAACCGGATGATAGACTGTCGTATTTTCCCAATTTCTTCAATGTGCTAAAAGACATCTCTACCGGAATCCCATTCACCACACCCGTTAACTTCATTTGTGATGGCTTTTCATATGTGTTGCACGTGAGGGTTGCCATCCATTCTTGAATTTCGGTCATGAACAAATTCTTGCTATCCTTATCATAGCAATTAAGCGCCCCCTCCCATCCTAGAGCGCGGAATTTAGCAAACACACCAAACGGGCTAAATTGAACCTCATTAACTACTCTCTCGCAAATAAATGTGGCCGCCCTGTTTTTCAATCGATTCATACTATCGTGAAAGAGTGTCGGTTGCCAATGTTCCGGTTGGTCATCCAATGGACCCGACTCCCATCGTGGCTTTTCAGCCGGGTCCAACTCCATTTCTTCATCTTCGCTTTCACTTTCATCAACTCGCCCCAAATATTGCCTCTTTCTCGGTTGTTGTTCCGGTTGCTTACCCTTGTCTTTAGACGAAGAAGACGAACTTGCTCCGGCTTTTTCTTTCGTTCGTACCATTTTCTACACACATTAGAGCAAACAACACAACCAAATACAATAAATTAGACCCTTTTCACCAAAATATCCCCACACTTGCTTGTTACTATGGTTGTAGATGCTAGTGAACCAAAATGTTTATAATTCTTTTTCAAAAAATGGGCATGGTGTCTCTACATTGTAGAGATTCCCAAAAAGTTCACTACTTTACATCAAATCTACATCTACAAACCATAACAATGTTCAAATAACTAATTTCATGACAAAATCCAAGAACAAGCAAGTGGGTATGAGCAAATAACACAAATAATCTTACTTTTCACAATGCATCATCAAAACATAACAAATAAACTTCCATACCTTTGTTTGAAGATGCTAGAATGCTTGTGAAACAAAAACTCCAAAAACCCCCAAAAATTTTCGGACTAGGGTTTGGAATTCGGACAAGAAAGCTTCATTTTTTCGCAAGTCTCTTCTCAAAATCAAAAAGTTCGTGAAAAATTAGTCAAGTAAGACCTAAATTTCACTGGATTTGACTAAGAATTGAACAAGATATGAAGCTTGGAAGATTATGGAGTTTGGGGATTTTGTGGGGAACTTGAGAAAGTGATGGATGGTGATAGATAGATGGTAAAGTGGAATGAAATCGAGTGGCTGGGGTTATTCACGTGATCTGATTGTTTTTTTTTATATACATGCAGAAACCAGAATTACCCATTGTCTCGCCAGGTCCACCGTAAATTACGGTGGACACCGTAATTTACGGTGTACCCTGGCAAAATAATCCCACCGTAACTCAGGGGGTTTCTACCGCAAATCCCAAAAATTTTAATAGCCCACCGTAACTTACGGTGCCACCGTAAATTACGGTGGCACCTGGGCATCTCTGGTTTGCTGAAAATCGCGATTTTAAGTGTCCTTTTTATATATTTTTTTCAGTTTTTTCGATTTTTTTGTGTTTTTAAAAATTTTCAAAAACATGTAAAATCACCCTACCTCCTCGAAAGTCCCGTGTTGTCCTCAACACAGTGTTAGAGCAATTCGCGACCCGAATGTCCCCACACTTGTTTCGAACACAAGATTCAAGCGAGTACGGTAAATATGCAAACTATACAAAACAAACAAAATGAAATACTAACTATTTACACTACCAAACCTGGGCCTCTCACAGTTGTTCCTCATCGACCGGGCGTAAGATGTAGCCCGCTTTGTCAAGCTCCAAATTGTTGATATCGTTCCCCTCCAAGTATGGCTTTAACCGGTGACCGTTCACCGTTTGTTGTTTTAGTGTTTGCTCATCTTGGATATCTACATCACCAAACCTCCCAACTCGCCGAACGACATATGGGCCCATCCATTTGCTTTTAAGCTTACCTGCGAACATCTTGAGTCTTGAATTGTACAACCAAACCTTTTGACCCACTTCAAAGGTTTTCTTCCTCAACTTCGCATCGTGTACTTTCTTGAGCTTGTCTTTATAAGCCGATGCACATTCATACGCCTCATCCCTAATCTCTTCAATTTCGCTTAATTGCAACTTCCTTATCTTCCCCGCCTCGTCATAATCCACGTTTACCATCTTAATTGCCCAATGTGCCCGATGCGCTAACTCCATTGGCAAATGATAACCCTTTCCATAAACCATCCGGTAAGGTGTTGTGCCAATCGGAGTTTTGTAGGCCGTTCGGTATGCCCACGACGCATCATCCAACTTGCTCGACCAATCCTTCCTATCCGTTCTAACCGTCTTCATGAGGATTTCTTTTATTTGACGGTTGGACACTTCGACTTGTCCACTCGTTTGCGGATGGTAAGGTGTGGCAATCCGGTGATTCACACTATACCTCTTCAATAATTTCCCGAAATTGAAGTTCTTGAAATGCGAACCACCATCACTTATAATTACACGCGGAATACCAAAATGAGAGAAGATGTTGGATTGAACAAATTTACAAACAACCGAATGATCGTTTGTGCGTGTTGCAATAGCTTCAATCCACTTTGAGACGTAATCCACCGCTACCAAAATATATAGGAATCCATTCAAATTTGGGAAGGGACCCATAAAGTCAATACCCCAAACATCGAATATTTCCACAACCAAGATTGGTTGTAATGGCATCTCATCCCTCTTCGATATGCTTCCCATCTTTTGACAATTTATGCAATTTCTAGCAAACTCACATGCATCCTTAAAAATTGTGGGCCAATAAAACCCACATGAGAGAACTCGGTAGCCCGTTTTATGCCCACTAAAGTGACCTCCACATGCGGATGAATGAGCATGGGTCAGAATTTCCAACACTTCCGTTTCGGGCACACACCTCCAGATCCGGCCCTATCTTGAAAAGGTCCGGTTAATCCCAAATGTATTGCTTCACTTGGACCATAAATTGTTGTCGTCGCTTCTTGGTCCAATGACTTGGGATGGCACCCGTGGCTAAGTAATTTACATAATGAGCATACCATGGTGCAACAAAGGTAGAAACGGCTAAGAGTTTCTCGTCGGGAAACGTTTCATTTATTTCACTAACATCGTCGATCCCTTCCACCGGAATCCGAGACAAGTGATCCGCCACGACGTTCTCACTTCTCTTTTTGTCTCGGATCTCTAAATCGAACTCTTGTAATAACAACACCCACCGAATTAAGCGGGGCTTCGCATCTTTTTTCTCCATCAAATATCGGACCGCACTATGATCCGAATAAACCACCACTTTGCTCCCCCAAATATAAGCACGAAACTTATCCAAAGCATACACCACCGCTAATAACTCCTTTTCGGTTGTGGTGTAATTGAGTTGTGCTTCGGATAAAGTCTTGCTTGCATAGTAAATCACCACCGGCTTTTTATCAACCCGTTGACCCAAAACTGCACCAATAGTAGTGTCGCTTGCATCACACATAATCTCGAACGGCTTTGACCAATCCGGTGGTTGCAAAATAGGAGCTTTGACCAAGTGTTCCTTCAAAACAGTGAAAGCCTGCATACACTCATTAGTAAAATCAAATGGGACATCTTTTAATAACAAATTGCATAAAGGTTTGGTGATAACACTAAAACCTTTTATGAAACGTCTATAGAACCCCGCATGTCCCAAAAATGACCTTACACCCTTAACATTTTTCGGAGGTGGCAAAGATGCTATTACCCTTATTTTTGCCTTATCCACCTCCATTCCCCTTTCTGAAATTACGTGACCCAACACAATGCCCTCTTGCACCATGAAATGACTTTTCTCCCAACTAAGCACTAAATTTTTCTCAACACATCTTTTTAAAACTTTTTTGTAATTCGTTGAGACAAGATTCGAAACTAGTGCCAAAAATGGAAAAGTCATCCATAAATACTTCAAGCGACTCTCCAACCATGTCCGAGAAAATACTCATCATACATCATTGAAAAGTTGCCGGTGCATTGCACAAGCCAAATGGCATTCGCCGAAAGGCAAAGGTGCCATATGGACAAGTGAAGGTGGTCTTGTGTTGGTCATCCGGGTGTATTGCTATTTGATTGTAACCCGAATACCCGTCCAAAAAGCAGTAATATTTTTGACCCGACAGTTTTTCAATGATTTGGTCAATAAAAGGCAACGGGAAATGGTCCTTAGAAGTGGCGGCATTCAACTTTCGGTAGTCAATACATACAAGCCACCCGGTGACCGGTCGGGTGGCAATTTGTTCACCATTTTCATCTTTGACTACTTGAATGCCGGCCTTCTGAGGCACAACTTGGGTGGGACTCACCCAAGCACTATCCGAAATCGGATAGATGATTCCCGCGTCTAACCATTTGATTACCTCTTTTTTTACTACATCCCTTAGGTTCGGATTCAATCGCCTTTGAGCTTCTCGTGTTGGTTTGGCATCTTCGGTGGTAATGATTTTGTGCATGACAATTGATGGACTAATTCCTTTGAGATCGGGAATCGTCCATCTGATAGCTCCCTTGTTTTCTTTCAAGACTTCCAACAACGCTTGCTCTTGTGCCAACTCTAAATTAGAGGCAATAATGACCGGTAAAGTGTCATTATCCCCTAAAAACGCATACTTCAAGTGGCTCGGCAAGTCTTTAAGTTCCAACTTTGGCGGTTCCTCTAACGATGGTTTAGTACCCGAATTTATTTCCGCCGGTAAACCTTCGAATTGATGAGTCCATGGTGGTCGACCTTCCTTCAAAGCCATGGCATCCTGTTTTTCCTCTTCAACCCGTAGTGCATAAGCATGTACCTGTTCAGAAAAATCACACAAGCAAACATCCATACCATCCTCCTCATACTCATGCGGGTTGCATCCATCAACTAAATCTGCCATGAAACACTCATCAACACCATTAGCGTTAGAATTGTTAGTAAAAACATTTAAACGCATTTTTCGGTTCCCAAAAGTCATATCGACTATACCAAATCTACAATCGATCACGGCATGCGCGGTGCTAAAAAATGGCCGACCCAAAATTACATTTTGTTGTTGTTTTGGGTCCGCGGACGAGTAGTCCAAGACTAGAAAGTCAACCGGGTAATAAAATTCATCAATTTTAACAATTACATTTTGGACCATCCCTCGAGGTAGCTTATGAGACAAATCGGCCAAAACAACCGTTGTCTTCACCCTAGCTAATGGACCAAAATCATATTGGTCATATAAGCCCCCCGGTAAAATACTAACTCCGGCTCCAAGATCTAGTAACGCCTTCGCCATTTGAAAATTACCAACTTGTATATTAATCAATGGCGTGCCCGGATCTTGGAGCTTAGGAGGAAGCTCCCCATTTAAAACTGCACTTACTTGCCCGGTTAAGTCCACCCGTTTAGGCATTTTCTTCTTTTGTTGCCTTTTTTGTGTACATAATTCTTTTAGAAATTTTGCATAAGCGGGTACTTGTTTTATTGCATCAAGGAGTGGAAGGTTAATTTTAACTTGTTTAAACATGTCCCACAACTCTTCTTTTTGGGGACCTCTTGGTGTAATAAAATTTTTTCTACCCGGATCAAGTAAGGCCGATGGAAACGGGACTTGACTCGGTTCACCCTCAACTTTTTCACTTTTTTCATTTTCTTGATTTTCACCCAACCCCGGTTTTTTAACATTTGATTCTTTAGGTGTAACCGGTGAAACTTCATCATCACTATCATTACCCGTGATGTCCTCAACTACCCCCTCAACCAATTCGGGTGACAAATTGGCTTTAAATTCTTTTCCACTTCTTAAAACACTAACATGATGAACATTAACATTACCTCGTGACGAACCGTGTGAAGGATTTACCTTGGTGTCGCTAGGAAGTTGACCCTTGTTTTTCTTCAATTCCGCCACATCGATTGCCAATTGACCCATTTGGGTTGTTAGTGATTGGATGCTTTTGTCACGAACCTCATCTTTTTGCATTCGAACTTCATTGAGTTGGTTCCGTTTTTGCATCTCCGCTTGCATGCTTTTTAGCATTTCCATCATCTCATTTCCACCCGAAGACCCCCCTTGTTCTTGACCCGTTTGATATTGCTTTTGATACCCTTGGTTGTTCCCACCTCGATATCCACTTTGATTATTGTAAGGTTGGCGCGAACCAAAGTTACCTTGGCTACCTTGAAAGTTCGGGTTAGCTTGATTTGAAGGGTTCCCATACCGAAAATTTGGGTGGTTCCTCAACCCGGGGTGGTAGGTATTAGAATTCATGTTGTTGTAATTTCTACCACCCCCTCCTTGACCTTAAACCGCATGAACTTCTTCATATTGCCCTTCCACCATTCCTTGGCAATTTTCAGCCGCATGACCTATTTCATTACACAATGCACAAACATCATAAATTTGGTTAGTGGTTTGAACATTACCATCATCTATTGCGTGCACTTGAGGTCGGGCAATGGCCGGTCGTGCTCTCCTCGATGCTTGCGCTTTCCTCTTTGAAGTGATTGCCATTTGCTCCAAGAACTCCCAATCATCATTCTCGTAGTTTGTACCAAAAGTCCCACCGGTAATAGACATTAAATCGCGAGCATCTTCGGCACTCAACCCCTCATGAAAGGCATTCATCAACTCCCAAAGTTCACTTCCATGATGAGGAAAATTCTTGATCATCATGTTAAAACGCTCAAAGGCTTCGTGAAACATTTCGCCTTGTTGTTGTTGAAAACTCCTCAACCCCTTCCTAGCATCGTTGGTCTTTTGAGCGGTGTAAAATTCATCTAGGAAAATTTGTTGCATCTCCGCCCAAGTATATATAGATGCTGAAGGCAAAGTGTAGAACCACTTCTTTGCCTTGTCCTCCAAAGAAAATTGAAACAGGACTAACTTGACATCATCAGCCGAAAAACCTTGACTCCCAAGAGTATTGCAAATTGAGTCATAGGCCTCTAAGTGGAAATACGGTTCCTCCGTTGCTAGCCCTTTATATTTCGGCAAACTTTGCAAAGAATTTGTTCTCACTTCAAAGGTTCTCCCTTGATCATTGTGAGGAATAACTATCGGTGAGGGATTTTGAGTGATTACCGGTCTAAAATGCGCTTCAATTCCTCTCGCATGTTCTCTAAGATGCCTTCTTGGCACCCCCAACCTAACCCTTGGTCGAACAGGACCCATTGGCCTTGGTATATGCCCTTGTGGTGCGACGGGTTGTTGAAATTGTTGTTGAGGCATCGGTTAGTGTTGAATCGGCCTTTGGAATTGTGGTTGTACATTTTGTGGGCGAACTTGTTGCAATGGTATAGGGCGTTGCACTTGTAGCCCTTGTGGTCTTGGCCGAATATGTTGTGGTATGAGTTGTTGTTGTTGTGGCATTCCACCTACACTTGCCATCCCTTGAGATTGGCCTTGCACATAACCAAAGTCTCCTTGATCACCATAACCCCCATAAGCATACCCGTCTTCATCATAGCCCTCAAAATCTTCGTATCCTTCCTCATATCCATCTCCCCCTATACCCGAAGTTTGCCCAAATGGAATGGATGAGTATTGAAAGCCCATTTGGTTTGATGGTCTAAATGTAGAGGTAGAATGGACAATATTTGATGTATGGGGTATTGAATAGTGGGAAGATGATTGACCCGTAGATGGGGGAAAGAAGTGTGATAATGGTGGGATTGTGGCTGAAGGGCTAAAGGTAAGATTGGGTTCAGCTTGAGTGGTGATCGGTTGTGTGGTGTTGGTTGGTGTAGTGTCATGAGGTAGAGTAGGAATTGTAGTGGTATTAGGTATGGTTGTGTTTGGTGATGGGTGTGTGGAAGTAGGTATAAATGATGAGGTCGTTTGACCCGTTGTGGGTGGTAATTGAGATTCTTGCATGATGTTTCGTGGTGTAATGGGTGATGTAGGTGAACCAATAATTCTGTTTTCTCTTACTAAAACACGGTTTTGCCTTAGCGTTCTTTCGATCTCCTGATCAAATGACAATGGTGAAGACTTATGAGAGCCTCTAGTATGCATGCACCTGTAGAACCTGCACACTAAACACACCAGTGTAAACCTGAAAATAACAAAGCAAAACTAACAAACTGACACACGTTGCGCACAACTCCCCGGCAACGGCGCCAAAATTTGACGTGATGTCGTGGTCACGCAAATTTAATCCAAATAACAACTATAGATAGTGGTAAATGGGTATCGAACTCAGGGAGTATGTGGATAATGTGTTGATTTTATAGCTTTGCACTTAAACTAAAATTAACCTAATTTGCAGAAAGTAAAGATCAATATTTGGATTGTTTGGTTTTAAAACTAAAAGTACTAAATAACTTCAAATCAAAGGTTGGTTGTAAAGCAGATTAGGAAAACAATGACCATCTTAGGATTCAGTTTCTTTTAACAAATGTGAGAAATTCCAACTAGAAAGAGTTACATAGACATAACTCGTGCATAAATAATCGAAGTGATAAAAGGGAACAAAGTACTCGGATTATATAAACGCGAGGTTGTTTCCTGATGATCAATTAATCAATAACCAACCCTAACCCTTCCCGTGATATCTCGATTGCCAACGGTACCAAGAACGTACGATTGAGACTAGAAATTGCACTATCAATTAACAAGCTACAAACAATTATGCATACACCATGATAATCAAGCAAACACAAGTCATCATTCTAGAAATAACGGAATAAACACACAAAAGTTTAGAGAAACCTTCACCTAAGACGATCACCACAAGTTTAGCCTGACATTGTTCGGTTGATCATCATAACATTAAAAGTCAAGTTCATAAGAATCAAAAACAAGCACCAAATGTTTAGAATTGGTTCCAACCAACAAGAACTAGCCAAAATCGCCCCCAAAGTGCAGAGAAACTGTCCAATGATGAGATATGTGAAAAGACACCCAAAAAACTGAATAAATGAGGCAGTTACGGAATTCTGCACAACCTCCACCGTAACTTACGGTGCCACCGTAAGTTACGGTGGTCTTCAAAGTGTTACGGTGGACTTTGTCTGAGTTACGGTGAGATTTGTTGATGTTTCAGGGCCACCGTAAATTACGGTGGCCACCGTAATTTACGCTGTCACCCTGACTTGCGTGTTTTGTTTCTTCATTCGCTTCACGCACGACCCGTTCATCTCCAACCCGTCCAAAACTGCATTTAATCCACTTTTAGCTCCCGAACCGCACCTGAAACATAAGCAACCGTAGTTATCTAATTCAAGATAATTACACAATTAAATGAGGGATAAACTTGTCTTTTAACATCATAAAGGGTTGTCCTATGGACCACCCGTCAAGGATGACAACTCACGACGTTCAGACAAGAAGCGTAAGGGAAACAATGACCACAAAAAGGGTTTTGGAACTAAAAAGGATGGTCATCAGTCAAAAGACCGATGAGCAATTCGCAAAGTTCGAAAGTTTACTAAAACAATTGCATGTTAATATTCCTTTTATTGAGGTCCTAACCCAAATGCTTATGCAAAATTCATGAGGGATTTCCTCACTCACAAAAGAAAAATTGAATCATTGCAATTAGTTAACTTAGGCGAAGAATGCTCAGCTTTAGTACTCAACAAACTTCCACAAAAGAAAATCGACCCCGGGAGCTTCACAATCCCTTGTTCGATTGGGAAGTCCCCCGTCCGAAATGCTTTAGCCGATCTTGGGGCTAGCATCAACCTCATGCCCACATCAATGTTCAAGCGACTCGGCCTAGGAACAACAAGCCCTACAAAGATGAGCATACAACTCGCCGACAGGTCCGTCAAATTCCCACAAGGTGTCGCCGAAAATCTGCTAGTCAAGGTTGACAAATTCGTCTTTCCAACCGACTTTGTCATCCTAGACATGGAAGAAGACACCGATGTCCCTCTCATCCTCGGGAGGCCATTTCTAGCCACCGCCCAAGCATTGGTGGATATGAATGACGGAACTCTAACATTGAAGTTTGGGGATGAGGAAGTGAAATTTGAATGTGGAAAGCGAGTAGAGGAAGAAGATCCGGTCAACTACATGAAGGTCATAGACTCAAGCTTGGATGACGCTCTCCGACGGTGTAACATGGGATGCAACACATCCCACTTGGGTAACATATGACCAGGCTTTGGGTCTAGCCAAGGACCCTTATAAACGTGGCGCACCAGGGAGGCATTCCACGGAACTATCCTTAGTTTAATTTAGATTAATTTTTATGTTTTCTAGTTAGTTTTAATTTTCAGGAATAAAACACACTCATGGTGGTAAAGGATGAAAAAGGGAACGAGAAAAATGAACTCATGCACAAGAACAAGGCAACCCGACAATTCTCTCCAGTTCAGAAGGTTCAACATGGGCCGTGCCCAACCAACACGGCCCCGTGCTGAACCACCTGCAGGAAAACGCCCAGTTCAGGTACCTGGACACGGGCCGTGTTCACCCAACACGCCCCCGTGTCCAGACTTCTGTTTCTCTTATTTTAATTTTGTTACTGGCACTTGAACACGGGGTCGTGCCCGGATAACACGGGGCCGTGTTCAGTGCCCAGTAACACAAATTTTTGCTTTTTAAACACTATTTTACACATCTAATCAACCTAAAAATTTATTTTTGGGACACATTGAGGACAATGTGTAATTTAAGTGTGGGGGGGATGCTAAAACCTTGAATTTTGCAAGTCCTAAATACAAGCCTTGCACAAAACTCTATTGGAACCGCTAATCACCCCAAATTTTTTTTCAAAAAAAATCATTTTTTTACTTGTCTAGGTTTAACTCGGGAAATTCAAGTTCTCAAAAAGGTTATATTTTTACAAATTTACAACCAATAGCGTAGTGATAAAAAGAACCAACATAAGAAAATTATGAAAAGGCATGACAAACTTAGTTAAAATTTGATTATATATACTTGATCACATAAAAACCCATTCCCACAAAAGTGAGTTTTGAGCCTT
This sequence comes from Helianthus tuberosus, assembly GCA_030545235.1. Classification (NCBI taxonomy): domain Eukaryota; kingdom Viridiplantae; phylum Streptophyta; class Magnoliopsida; order Asterales; family Asteraceae; genus Helianthus; species Helianthus tuberosus. The sequence continues at coordinate 20,582,649 of CM060358.1, read as the reverse complement.
TATTGAGCACAATTACATATCATTAAAACTAAATGCTCAGTTTTCGTTTCTTGTGTGAATAGCCGCTTGGTTCTTACGACTCTAGAACTTGCCATGACGATACATTCCCGGTCCTTATCAACTTAAACCCGAGTAAGTAAATGATGGAGGCATTAGGACTAACCCTTTTTTTTTATTTCTACACCATTATTTTTCTTTTTCTTTTACCACCAACCCAAAAATCCCCCTAGTTAACCCCTTTGAGCCTAAACCTTTTCATTTCATCACCCAAACCAAAAACCCTTTTACCCACCAAAACCCTTTTTATTTTTTAACCCTTTGTTTTAGTAACAAGTTCGGTTTTTCGTATGAAAAAAAAAATGTGTGTTGTTGATGAAGCAAAAAGAAAATAAACAAACAAGTCCATCAAAAATAACCTTGTTTGAATAAAAGCTTCATCAAAATAAAAAGTTGCAAAAATAGAAAATCTTACGAAAACCGACACTTGTTACGCTTTTTCGCCCTTTTTCTACTAACCACTAACCACTATCCCAACCACCTACCTTTAACCCAAGCCTAACCCTTAACCCATAAAGTCCTCTTGATATTTACAAAGGTATAAAAGTTAAAAAGGAGGAGGATTGATTGCTTGGCAAGCCTATGGTAGGAATAAGTTCCATGCCGCTCTCGAGTGATTCACTAAAAATACACCTTCGGCCGAGTGTGAGTGATTTCTCCCGTAAGGTACGTGAACTTGTATATAAATGGAATTTTAAAAAGGCATGTTATGCCCAAATAAGTAATTTCTCCTATGAAAAGTTCTAAATAAATCATTACGAATAGGAGTGTAAATAAATAAAAATAAAACCCAAAAAGATCTTGGATATCCCGACACTCTACGACAAGCCCAAAACCTTCTCTTCTACCTATTCCATTTGGGAGTGTAAGCCACATATTAAAGAGTTTTGCTTGAGGACAAGCAAAAGTTCAAGTGTGGGGGTATTTGATGTGTGTAAAATGCAACATATAAATTACATCAAATAAGGCATAAAACTAACCCTTTTTAAGTACTAATATTGGAAAAAGAGTGTTTTTGTCTTCCTTTTGTATTTTCAGGATTAAATGAGCTCAAAAACGCAAAAGAAGCAAAAAGACAGCTAAATCCAACATAAATACAAGAAAAGGAACATTAGTGGACTGCCCGACCCCTCAACGGCACCTTCCAAAGCAAAATAAAGAAGTCAGAAGACTGAACACGCCCCGTGCTCAGCCAGCACGGGGCCGTGCCCAAGAAGCAGCAGAAAAGACAAACCTATAGAAGCTTCTATTGCCCACCACGGGCCGTGCCCAGCGGACACGGGGGCGTGTCGAAAGTACAGCAGGCGCATTTATTGTAATTGCGAATTACAATTAATGAGGAGAGAGAGTGTCAGACAGGCACGGGGCCGTGCCCAGCGGACACGGGGCCGTGCCCAGCTCTCTGTTCAGCCTATAAATAGGAGTGCTTGGATTCATTTCAACTCATCCCTTGGCACACCACCTCTCTCACACTTCATCCACCACCCACCACCATCACAACACCATCATCCACCACCATCATCCATTGTCCATCGTAGAGTGTGTGAGTCGTCTCGGGATCCAAGATTGATCGTAAGAGTTCTTGACAATCAAGGCCATGTTTGCCTAAGTCTCTTACATCACTTGGTGAAGACAAAGTGTCTAGTTTAATACTTTTTATTTCTAATCTTTTGCACTTTTTATTTGGTTTTGTATTAATGACTTTAATAACTAGTTACTTATGTTGAAGGTGATCTTTCCTTATCGTTTGTCCGTGGTGTCTTGGCATTATTTTACTGTCTATATAAAATAAAAGATTTTCACCATTCATATCTCCATGGTCTATATGGAGGTATGTTGGCTACCTGGTCGGGGGTTAAGGGAACGGTTTGGTAAAGGTCTTGCCATTGTTCAGCGTTTAGAGGTCCTGCAATGGACCTGGGTCAAATTTAGTAGGACCTCCTTCAATACTTCACGGTATTGGATGGCGGGGGTCCAAACTCTTTGATCCCCTCATAAGTTAACTACTATTAATACTATAACCCGGCTATTTAGGACTGTATCCCTGCTGACTCAGACTACTTAGCCGAGGGTAACGTCACCGCCAAAAGCGGGGCCTACCACAATACTGCATTAATAACTTAATTCATTATCTTCCAATAATCCACCCTTTTAGGATTGTATCCTTGCTGACTCAAACTACTGGGGTGAGGGTAACGTCACCTTCAAAAGAGGGGCCTACTACAATAACTAAGATAATCTCTTAACTATGTGCAAAAGTGCGGAAATAATCAAAGGTTATGCTAGATACGAGTCGGAACCAAGTGATTCATCTTGTCTATCTGTTTTATTTTTATTTTTATTTTCAGCATTTTAGTTAGTTTTTATTTTTCTTAGCTTAAAACATTTTTCTAAACTTTTATTTTGGTTAGACGTTGAGGATAAACCGGTACTAAAAGCTCTTGTGTCCTTGGACGACCTCGGTATCTTACCAACGCTATACTACACTCAACGATGGGTGCACTTGCCCATATGTGTGTTTAGTGTTAGTGAAATATCGTGTTTTATAAATTTAAAACTTGGCTAAAATAAGTGTTAAAAAGGGCTTAAAATATACACCTAATATATATACGACACTTACCGCACATCAGTATGGGTTACCTAAGCATGTGTCTATGCTTAAAGCTTCTAGATGTATGAAGAAAGGATGTGTCATTTACATGGCAGAAGTGACTATTGATTAGCCGAAGCCTAAGATTGAAGACATCCCCGTCATTTCTGAATATCCCGAAGTATTCCCGGAAGAACTACCTGGTTTTCCACCAGATAGACAAGTAGAATTCAGAATTGACATTATTCCAGGAGCAGCACCTGTTGCTAGGGCACCTTCCAGGTTGGCACCAACAGAGATGAAAGAGTTGAGAACTCAGTTAGATGAATTGTTGGCAAAAGGTTTCATTAGACCTAGCTCGTCTCCATGGGGAGCACCAATCATATTCGTGAAGAAGAAGGATGGATCGATGCGTCTATGCATCGATTATCGCGAGCTCAACAAGGTTACTATCAAGAATAGATATCCATTACCCAGGATCGACGATCTGTTCGATCAATTGCAAGGGGCAAATTACTTTTCTAAGATCGACTTGAGGTCAGGCTATCATCAACTGAAGGTTAAAGATGAAGATGTACACAAAACTGCATTTAGGACCCGTTATGGTCATTACGAGTTCCTAGTGATGCCTTTTGGGCTCACTAATGCACCAGCAGCATTCATGGATCTCATGAATCGCGTCTGCAAGCCTTACTTAGATAAATTCGTCATCGTCTTCATCGATGACATTCTTATTTACTCAAAGAGCCAAGCTGACCATGAGAAGCATCTTCGATGCATTCTGAAACTGCTTCATCAAGAAAAGCTCTATGCCAAGTTTTCAAAGTGTGAATTTTGGCTTCGTGAAGTCCAATTCCTTGGACATGTTGTTAGTGAGCGTGGTATCCAAGTCGATCCCACCAAAGTTGAAGCTGTCATGAATTGGCATGAGCCAAAGACGCCTACAGAAATTCGTAGCTTTCTAGGTTTGGCAGGATATTATAGACGATTTATTGAAAACTTCTCAAGGATTGCTGCGCCCCTAACTTCGTTGACGCGTAAGAATATTAAGTTTGACTGGGGCCCTAAGCAGCAGGAATCCTTTGACATCCTTAAGCAAAAGTTGAGCAATGCACCTGTGTTGACATTGCCTGATGGAATTAATGAATTTGTGGTATATTGTGATGCATCGCACACAGGTATGGGATGTGTGCTCATGCAGAAAGGCAAGGTCATTGCCTATGCTTCTCGACAATTAAAAGTGCATGAGAAGAATTACACCACCCATGACTTGGAGTTGGGTCCCGTTGTATTTGCACTAAAACTATGGAGGCACTACTTGTATGGAACTAAGTGTGTGATCTATTCTGATCACAAAAGCCTTCAACATCTGTTCAATCAGAAGGATTTGAACATGAGGCAGCGGCGATGGATGGAAACTTTGAATGATTATGACTGTGAGATAAAATACCATCCAGGCAAGGCAAATGTGGTTGCTGATGCCTTAAGTAGAAAGGAAAGAGTGAAGCCTATAAGAATCAATGCCAAGAGCATTGAGTTAAAGAATAGTTTGATTGAAAGGTTGTTAGCTGCGTAGAAGGAAGCTGTACTAGAAGCTAACTATCCTAATGAAAAGCTAGGAGTAACTGAAGAACAGTTATCCTATGGCAAGCACGGAATTCTGAGGTTAAATGGACGAATATGGGTTCCAATTTATGGAGGACTTTGGGATGTTATCCTCCAGGAAGCCCACAGTTCTAAGTACTCCGTTCATCCTGGAGCTGATAAGATGTACCAGGATCTGAAGGCAAATTATTGGTGGATAGGCTTGAAGAAGTCTATAGCTACCTATGTAGCCAAATGTTTGACGTGCGCTCAAGTCAAAGCTGAACATCAGAAACCGTCAGGTTTGCTACAACAGCCTGAACTTCCCACCTGGAAGTGGGAGATGGTGACGATGGATTTCATCACCAAGTTGCCAAAGACAAGGAAAGGAAATGATACTATATGGGTGATAGTAGACAGACTGACTAAGTCAGCACATTTCTTACCCATTAAGGAGACTTATAGCTCCGATATGTTAGCCCAATTGTACGTAGATAAGATTGTATCTCTGCATGGCGTACCAGTGTCTATTATCTCTGACAGAGATACTAGATACACATCACATTTTTGGAAAAGTTTCCGACAATCTTTGGGCACGCGCTTAAATTTTAGTACGGCTTACCATCCTCAAACGGACGGGCAGAGTGAGCGTACCATCCAAACTATGGAAGACATGCTTCGTGCATGTGTGATTGACTTAGGTGGTAATTGGGATAACCACCTGCCATTGATTGAGTTCTCCTATAACAATAGCTACCATACAAGCATTCAGGCTGCGCCGTTTGAAGCTTTGTATGGAACAAAGTGCAGAACGCCCGTTTGCTGGGCAGAAGTTGGAGATGTCCAACTAACAGGACCTGATATAGTCCTGGAGACGACAGACAAGATTGTGCAAATAAGAGATCATCTCAAAGCTGCCAGAGACAGGCAGAAAAGCTACGCAGACTTAAGGCGTAAACCTCTAAAGTTTGAGGTTGGTGATAAGGTTTTACTTAAGGTTTCACCCTGGAAAGGGGTGATGCGTTTTGGTAAGAAAGGAAAATTAAGCCCAAGGTACATAGGACCATTCGAGATCATCGAATGTGTTGGATCAGTGGCTTATAAGTTAAACTTACCTGAAGAGCTCAGCGGAATCCATAATGTGTTTCACATCTGCAATCTAAAGAAATGTCTAGCTGATGAATCGCTAGTCATACCACATACGGATGTGCATATAGATGAGAGCTTGAAATTTGTGGAAAAACCTTTGTCAATCGAGGATCGACAGGTTAAGAAGCTTCGAAGGAAGCATGTGCCGATTGTAAAGGTCAAATGGGATGCCCGCAGAGGTCCCGAGTATACGTGGGAGGTAGAATCCACAATGAAAGAAAAATACCCTCATTTGTTTCAGTAAATCTCGAGGTCGAGATTTCTTTTAAGGGGGTGAGGATGTAACACCTCGAAAATTTATGTCCAATAATGTATCGACACGTGTCATAAGCTTTAAACGTGTAAAAGATTACTTTAGAGGGACTAAAGTTGACAAAAAAAGAAAGTATGTGAATATAAGGGTTCAAAGTGTCAACGATGGATAAATATACTTTACAGTAACCCTACACGATGTTTATACCCTTAAACGAATGAATCATGGATCATACGAAGCTAATTGTGGAAGAAAGTGAGAGATTACAAACTACAGGGGTTAAAAGTGTCAACATGTTTAAAGTGTACCTCTGAGTGACCTTTTAGCGAACCCGAAGCATTGTAACGGTTAATTTTGCTCCCGAGAAAATGTGATAAAAATTTCACCAAGTTTCGTTATCGTATGAGAAAGTTATGACAATATTCGTATACGAGGGGTTAAAAACGTCAACGTTGAATTCTAGGGCCTTACGGGTGATCACAAAGTTAACCGAGGACTTAACGATGTTTGTATATGTCTTAGAGCCCTTAAAAGTAAGGTTAGAGGGCCAAAAATGCAAGAACAAGACTTAAAACCACGTTAGAAAGGACCAGGGGCTGAAATGTAACAAAGGAAACTTGTTTGGCAGGTTCTGGAAGGCCATACGGGCCGCGTAAGGTCAGGCAGGACCCTTACGTGGGCCGCCTGAACACCCCAGCGACAGAATTTTTTTGGCAGCTGCCAGTTTCAGCTGTGTAACCGCCTTTAGGACCTATAAACTGATACCAGGGGCTGCACAAACGGATTTACATGCAGTAGGGGCACCTGTAAACATCTGGTTGCAACCATAGACTTGCTTGGCATCATCCTAAGCAATTAAATTCACTATATAAGAGGAGCATTGTTGCAACACTTTGTTCATTCATTTACAAAGCTTCACAACTTCACTTCTGGAGGTTCCTGGAGCTCAAGCACACTTCCTAGTGATCTTTAGTCGTGCATAGGACCCTTGTAAGTGTCCTTAACCCTTCCTAATTCAGTTTAGCTTCGTTATTTAGCTTAAAGTCAAACCGTCGTAATTAGAGTTTGACTTCGTGATTAATCAACAATTGTCCAATCAAATCTCGAATTGAAAGTACCTATGAGTTGGTAATTATGTGGGTAATAAACCCTTAAAAGGGCACCCTCTGATTCCCACTCTAACTAGGTCAATTGTTGGGTCAAAGTTAATCTTAAAAAGTCAACAGAAAGCTTATTTTCAAATTAATGCATAATTAGCAATGTAGAACCCATGCAACCTGTTTTGTCACTAATATAACTTGGTAATTAATGTAAGAACATGTCTAAACATGTTCAACCCGATAATTTTCAGTTTAGGCTCGGATCGGAACCGAAAGTCGCATAATTTGACTTTTGCTTTGACTTTCAGTTCTGACCCAATGTAGCATGTTTTAGAAATTCCTTAGAGCCTTATTAGGACCAGGTTTCATGTTGGTATAACCCTCTGTGATTATACAACTTGATTCATTAGTTATCCGATTCATATGCATGTTTCCGTTAAATGCTTAAATGTTGACTATTATGCCCATATGACCTTAAAACGTGATTTTTGAAAATGTAAAAGAATAGAAACCTTAGTTACTGATTTATAAAGTTGTCCCTAAAATTTGACATCAGTTTGTGGTCTAGATTAGGAGTTATGCTCATTAGCGTAATTAGAAAGCTTTTTATTAAATAAACGGCGTAATTAGCATATAGCCTATCTAAACCCGATTTTTGATACCAAACTTTTTACCCACTGATGTAATATAATATTTTGGGATTTTTGAAGATTTTTATTTAATTTTAGGCTGAGCATAACATAGAGTTCTATTCATGATTCGGTAATTGCCGGTTTTGCCCTTTTGGGCTATAAAATGAGTTTTACAAATTATTTTAATACCAAACCTTTTTCTACTGATCTAATATGATAAATAAAACATTTTGAGCCATCTGGAATAATAAAAATATCAGCTTTCCTTTAAAAACCCGGAAATAGCTCAAAATCGCCCTTTTAAGCGTTTTTAACGCATAGTATGTATTAAAACTATTTTAAACATATAAGGTTTGATGCCTACTGATATTTTAGTAATTTTTTATATATTAATAGTAAGCAAAAGTTTTAAACTCAGATTTCCAGTTTTGACCTTTTAAGCCTATGTGAAATTACCAAAATGCCCCTAAGGTGCATAGTTTGGTTTTAAATGATAAATTTTACATATATGTAATACCCTATTGTTATAACTTATTAAATTAAGTATTTTTACTGATTATATCAGTCCTGTAACTCAGATTATTATTTAAACTCTTTTATAACCCTTAAAATGACCAAAATGCCCCTACGGGGCATAGTTTGAGTTTAAATCCATTTCGGGCATAATAGAAGATATCTTACTGATGTCACAACATATTTAAGGCATATTAACTTAGGAAACCTGTATATGACTCATATGGTTACCCGTTACGCATCTTGCGCGTTCGGTTCGGTTTATGTAACTAGTTTGCATAAATTGACCGAAACGGGTCAAACCTTATCATTTTGTCTCAAATTCCAGAATGGGTTTAGTTTACCTATATTATACAAGTCTTCAAACTTGTCGGGTCTAAATCACATTCTATTCCGGTCTTCGCTTAATCGTGCGTTTGAACCGTATCTTCCTTTAAAACTAACTGGTCTAAGTTTAGGCTTAATTAAAGACCCGTTAGGAATCTAATAGGTTATTAAAAACCTTTGTTCCAGAATAGGAGACCCGGTAAAAGCTACACGCACTTGCTATTTGTGATTAATACTTGCAAAGGTAATACTTTTAACTTATTTTCCCTATACGGGCTTGGGGTACGGTATATAAAATACCGCTTGGTCGGGCATTGAATTTTTTTGATCGTATGAAGGTTAATTTATTGAAATGTCCCGTTTAAATTGTTTTGCTTGCTTAAAGCCTTTGGGGGGTTAATGACCATGTCCCGGATATCCTTGGCATCATTTTACGAAATGGCCACGACCTAAGCACGCGGGTGTAGTCGTACACCCGTTAGTGCATATATAAATAATAAGGTATAACCGCCGGTTTCGGGAATAATCCGCCGCGGGACTATATCATGTGGTGTGTCTATTAAGCTCTAACCCGGTGTCAGCCCGGGCTACTGAACGCATAAGGAACATATAATTCTTTTACAAGTTTATATATAAATAATTATCCCAAGTTATAAAATATTTTGTGCCTTGTGCATTCAAATCAATTTTCTAAACCTTTTCAAAATGAGTCAGTTAATTGTATTTACCAGTGTAAACTGACGTATTTTCCCAAAAAGGTTAAGTGCAGGTACTACGCGTAATAGGCTGGCCTCTCCTTAGTATCATTAAGAGTCTCGCAAGCTTGGATGCATTTCGAGTCTGTTGAACTACGTTTTCTGTTTATTTGATCCGCCTGTGGATCTGTTTCAACTACGTTGTGATACTTAATATTACAATTTTATTCAGTTGAAATAAATCTATCTTTTGCTTCTGCTGTGTATTTAAAATTATGTTGTTTGACTATGATGATATCAACTACATCACGATACTCCCCACCGGGCCCACCGGTAATACGTGGAAATATCGGGGTGTGACAATTCATTTGGGTACCATTTAAGTTAGTCCCATTTACCCCGCCCTTACTACATCGGACGTAAATGTGTCCGCTACAAGATGCTCATGGTATCATATGCCACTACTTACTTGGCCAGAGTAAGCGATCAGCACATGATACACATGACCTTTTTATAGCTTTCACATCACACCCTATGTAAGTAATGCCTCTATTTATTTCATATCTCTGATTTCATTTAGTAAAACTTTATTTAATTGCAAAACAACAATCATTAGTTTTACTAGTTTTACATTTGAACATATAAAATGTTTTTCTTTTCTATCGAACTATTATATAATCACATTTGTTAATGTGATTGCTACTTTTCTCAATAGCATTATATTGAGAGTTTTCCACTTGGATAATTACCCCCCGTCCAAGTTTCCAGATGAACTAATCCTATTATTTCTTTGTTATTCATCATCGTGAATAACACATATTTCTATTAAACTTCTCTTAGAAACATCATCCTGAATAGATATCCTATTCAAGTTTTATCAGATATATGCATACGTTATCCCCTACGTGTTTGCTGCATATTACTACTTATGCGATTAAATTTAAAAGCGTGCACCTGGTAATGCTTGCCCTAACGGGCTTCTCTTGCCGTGAACTTTGTTCGCGATCATCACGCGATTTTGGTCCTCAATGAGTGTGCTCAGCTTGTCATACCTCGGACCGTTCCACCTTCATATCCACAATTCGTTCAACTCTCGTCATCTTCAGATGCGAGTGTCCTTCAACTAAACATTTACAAAAGTTAGTTATTTCGACACTTATAAACGCCCGTATTGTAATACAAGGCTTTTTACTATACGTGTCAACGCACGTAATTTCATTAACTGTATCAATCATTTTAATTGGGGTAGTGTGTATTACGCGATAACCCTATGTGTTGTTTACAACACTTTAACATGTTAAACCATTAACATACATGTACTTACCGGATTTGCGATCAAGCCTCGAACCGAACACTTTATTCTTTTAACCGTGAGCTCTGATACCAACTTGTAACACCCTTGCTATTATTTTAGGGTTTTCGTATTATTTACGTAAATAAACATGTAATTATAATTACATATACATTGAAAAATACGGTTAAATTAAAACATTTTCGGATTTGAAACAATACAATACAATATGTATAAATTCGTCGTTTTTAAATGACGACGAAACCATGTGCGGAAGCTTGTATCTTGATCGTGTTCGGTTCTTCAATGAGCTTGATCTTCATCCGGGACATCTTCACATTCACCTATGATCAAAACCAACTTAAAAGTTAGTTTCGATATCTTAAATATTAGTATAATCAAGTTCTAGTATCGAACAATCAAAAACAAAATAAAATTTTGGAATTTAGTCTGTCGCGAGACTCCTCTTGATCTTTCCCGTGCCGCGGCGTGTCGCGCCAGGATTACTGCTCCCTGTCGCGTGTCGCGGGGGAGATGATTTTCCAGCAGTTTTGTTGCTGAAGCCTGAATTTTCCCACCTATGGTTTTAATCGTAAAACGATCTTTAAAGTGTCATAACTTTTTATCTACAAGTCCGTTTTAGGTGATTCTTTTTCCTACGCGTTTGTAATAAAAATACGCTTCAATTTATCCTATTTTCCGCATATGAAACCTGAATTATAAACGATTAGTTTATAATTTCTTATTTCATTTATTCGACCCATTTGTTTTAAAAGTTTACAACCTTGTTTCTAATTAACCATTTAGCATACATCAACATGCTTAACTCAAAATCTATAGTTCGGGTTTGTAACTTCTATGAATTACGCGGCTAGTACTCAATCTATGCGCATAATTCTTTTGACCCGTTTCGAAGACTTAAACCTTCTAAGTTTAAATCTTTTCCTTTTGTTATGCACAATCCACTTTATACCTATCTATAACTTACATTATCATAATACACGATCTTAAACGGCTCATAAAGACCGTTTACCCGGTTTAGCGTTCATGGGTTTTGGTCAATTTCAGTCCCTCATTTTACGACGAAGGGCTTTCACTGAAATTTGACCAACATATTACTTCTAACTATAATTTAAAATATGCGTACCTGGCTCGGGTCAAGTATTGACCCGCTCTAATATCTTGCTTTAATGATTTTGCTAATTTATAGCAAATGCAAACTTCCGTAAGCCGTTCTTATCCTGTGAGCATTAGACTCGACAATACTTATTAGTCGTTATTTGTCAAATGGCGCTAAAAATTGCCCTTTAACCCGTTTGGTCTAAACGACCAAACATTTTGCATTTGTATTTGAATGGTGTATATATATTTACAATTTCGTTATTTAACCCATTTCGGCTTACGCCGTAGGGTATCATTTAACTTTATCTTACGTTGGTCGTCATGCAACTAATTACCATTTTATCCCCATCATTATTATGAGTTATCCCATAGGGCAACATTTCAAAACTCGTTATATGTTTGTCATTCCATGACTATACCACCATTTACCCATTTTTACCATCCATTATGGTTTTCCATCGTTTTTACTTATTCCGAGCCGTATCAACTACGTCGGAACACCACATTTTAACCATTAGCTTAACATATTCGTAACCCTTATAATGATTAAACATTTTATAAAAAAAAGAGTGTAAGCTTTACTTACCTCGCATCAAAATTACGCTTTTCTTTTCGTACTTGCTCCGTTTGACCCGCTTCATTCCCAAGTCTCCATCTAGCTTGTCAAGAGTCAAACTATCATCATAATTCGTAAGACGGTTAGATTAGTCATAATCATTTACGACTATTCCATCCTACGGGTTTTATGTCGAATTTATCATTCGACCATATCAAAATTATCATTTGATCTAATCATTGGTCGGTTTGACTTTTTAAAGTCAATTGACTTATCAACATATTCAAATGCACATTTGGTTCAATGAACTCACTTAAGCATATTTCATCTGAACTCTTAACGAAATCAAATTTTACATACTAACTAGTAGGCCGCGATTTCATTTAGGCATTTCATATCACTGAAAATGGGTTGTTTCTGGTGACTTGTTTAACCTGTTTACAAGTCTTCAAAAATTATGATTTTTTTATGTGGCGTACCTCTCGGGGGGTTAGACCTTGTGTTAAAATTTCAAGATCTAACTCTTTACCAAAAATTCGTAAAAATTCATTTACTAAGCTACAATCAGATTCGTCACTTCTGACTGCAGCTTACGGAAAAATTCATTTAAAATTCCTCGTTTATCCGATTGACGAAATTCCAATTGGAGATTCTTTTAATCACTTAAAACTTTCTACAGTAAGAATTTGAGATCATAACTCAATTCCTAATTTGAGTTATGACATTCGTAATGGGCTGCAAATTCTGCCAGAAAACGCAGCTTGAACCTTTGATACGGAAAAATTCATAAAACGCTCAATTTTCGTTGAAAAATGCGATTCCAGTGGGGTTTTAAAGATATTTCCTGGAATTACATTTTAGACTCAAGAAACACATGTTTTTGTCACGTTTTGTCCAGGTTACAGCCAATACAAGTCGGCAGTAAATTCTGATCAGAAGCTGTTTGAATTCAGCTTTCAATTTGAACATGTTTATGACATTATAACACTTATTCTTAGCAATCAAAACCCCTAAAAACATCACATACACGAATTTAGTCAAAACCCACTTAGCACATGCAAGGGTAATCATCAAATCCCTAGTCTTTAATACTAATTCATCAAGTTTTTCAACTAGGGTTTGTTTCTAAACATGAATTCAACATAGTTTCACCCAAACATCAATCATTCAAGCTTGAATTTCGATTTTTCATAAGTTCATCAAAATCTCAACTTCATAAATATCAAAAAATTTGACATACCTTACGATCCCCACGACTAGGTGATCGTTTCTATGTGTTCATGCATTTGATTCGAGCTAATCTTGGCCTTCAATTTGATGAATTTGGGTGAGCTAGGGTTTCACCCCTCTTTCTCCTGCTCCTGGTTTAAGGGTTTTATAAATGGGTTAGTTACTACAAGCTCCTCCTTTGTTTTACCAACCATAAATAACTAGGTTAATTATTCCTAGTAAATTTAGCGGGTTTTGGGAGTTATTAACCAAGTTTATTCTAAGTCCCGTTAACTCGGGCCTTTCATAACTTTATTTTCTCAAGCATTTATTTTCCTTTTTAATTAATATTAGAATTATTTGTTTAAGTCCTAATATTCACCGGGTTAATTTTACCATTAACGGTATTTTATCCGTCTTTTAGTATTAACGTGGTTTGATTACCAAACCCGTTTTCGGAGTGTTACAAAGTCCTTTGCTCTTAGCTTGATAGATGCTTGTCAGGCCACACGGTGTCGGATAACACCCCCAGCCACCTCAGCTGGGTGACATCCAACACCCCCTCCCTCGCCAAAACAGAGTACTATGTAAGCCCTCGCCAACCCTCTAGCGAACGTTAAGGGTTGATTTTGGTGGGGCTCTCTCTCTTGACCAAGTAGATTTTTTTCTCTTTTTTCTTGTTTTTTCAACTAATAGACTTTATTCCACACCGTTAATGTAATGGGGAGGGGGTGTCATCACCCCATGCAATCTATCACACACCACACCCAATCACCAATTGACACATCTGTCACACACCGATATTTCCACATATTACCGGTGGGGAGTATCGTTACGTAGTTGATATCATCATAGACAATTAACACAATATTATAGCACAGTGGAAGGCTTGGTAGATTATTTACTATTACAAACCATAACGTTCGAGAGTTCGAAATAAAAGAATATACAAACTGGTTGTAATAGAGATCCACAGTGGGATCATAAAAAAAATTGATGTGCGTGTGGTGTTATAGATTTTTTAATGTATATTTTAAGCCCTTTAACACTTTTTAGCCAAGTTTTAAATTTATAAAACACGATATTTACTAACACTAAACACACATATGGGCAAGTGCACCCATCGTGAGCGTAGTATAGTGTTGGTAAGATACCGAGGTCGTCCAAGGACACAAGAGCTTTTAGTACCGGTTTATCCTCAACGTCTAATCAAATCAAAAGTTTAGAAAAAGGTTTTTAAACAAGAAAAATAAAACTAACTAAAATGCTGAAAAATAAAATAAAAAAAACAGATAGACAAGATGAATCACTTGGATCCGACTCGTATTTAGTGTAACCTTTGATTATTTCCGCACTTTTGCACTTTTTAAGAGATTATCTTAGTTATTGTAGTAGGCCCCTCTTCTGAAGGTGACGTTACCCTCAACCCAGTAGTTTGAGTCAGCAAGGATACAATCCTAAAGGGTTGGATTATTGAAAGATAATTAATTAAGTTATTAATGCATATTATGGTAGGCCCCTCTTCTAAAGGTGACGTTACCCTCGGCTAAGTAGTCTGAGTCAGCAAGGATACAGTCCTAAGTAGCTGGGTCAAAGTATTAATAGTAGTTTACATATGAGGGGATCAAGGAGTTCGGACCCCCGCCATCCAATACCAGTGGGTATTGAAGGATGTCCTACTAAAGTTGACCTAGGTCCTTGCAGGATCTATACACTGAACAAGGCAATACTCTTACCAAACCGTTCCCTTAACCCCCGACCAGGTAGCCAACATACCTCCATATAGACTGTGGAGATATGAATGGTGAAAATCTTTTATTTTATATAGACAGTAAAATAATGCCAAGACGCCACGGACAAACGATAAGGAAGACTCACCTTCAACATAAGAAACTAGTTATTAAAGTCATTAATACAGAACCAAATAAAAAATGTGAAAAGATTAAAAATAAAAAGTATTACACTAAACACTTGTCTTCATCAAGTGATGTAAGAGGCTTAGGCAAACATGGCCTTTGATTGTCAAGAACTCTTACGATCAATCTTGGATCCCGAGACTACTCACACACTCTATGATGGATGATGGATGACGGTGGTGGATGTGGGTTGTGATGGTGGTGGTGGGTGGGTGAAGTGTGAGAGAGGTGGTTTGCCAAGGGATGGTTTGCAAGTGAGCCAAGCACCCCTATTTATAGCCTGCACAGAAGCCCGGACACGGCCCCATGTCCATTGGGCACGGCCCTGTGTCCACCCATCTTCTCTTTCTTCATTAAATGCAGTTTGTCTGCATTAGTTGACCACGCCCCCGTGTTCGCTGGTTACGACCCCGTGTGCAGAAGCGTATCTGTACTATCAAGATTTTCCTAGATTCTGCGAATCTTAGAGTTGACCACGGCCCTGTGTCCGCTGGACACGCCCCCGTGGTGGGTGATAGAGCTTCTACAACTTTGTCTTTTCTGCAGACACTTGGCCACGCCCCCGTGCTCAGTGAGCACGGGGCGTGTTCAGTTATCTGTTCTCTTGTTTTTGCTTTGGAGATGCTGTCGAGGGGTCAAGCATGCCACGTTTATTCCTTTTCTTATATTATTGCTGGATTTGGCTGCATTTTTCCTTCTTTTGTTCATTTAAGCTCTTTAACCCTGAAAATACAAAAGGAAGACAAAAGCACACTTTTCCAACATTAGTACTAAAAATGGTTAGTTTTATGCCTCAATTGATGTAATTTATATGTTGCATTTTGCACACATCAAATACCCCCACACTTGAATCTTTGCTTGTCCTCAAGCAAAACTCTTTATTTTGTGGCTTACACACCCAAATGGAATGGGTAGAAGAGAAGGTTTTGGGCTTGTCATAGAGTGTCGGGATTTCCAAGATTCTTTATTAGGTTTTATTTTTATTTATTTACAATCCTATTCGTCATTATTTATTTAAAACTTTTCATAAGAGAAATTATTTATTAGGGCATAACATGCCCCTTTAAAATTTCATTTATATACAAGTTCACATACCTCACGGGGGATCACTCAACACTCGGCCGAAGATGTATTTTTGTGAAACACTCAAGAGCGGCATGGAACTTACTCCTACCATAATCTTGCCAAGTAATCAATCATCCTCATTTTTAACTAAAAACCTTTGTAAATATCAAGAGGACTTTTGGGGGAAGGGTTAGGCTTGGGTTAAAGGTAGGTGGGTTGGGTTAGTGGTTAGTATAAAAGGGTGAAAGGCGTAAAAAAACTTCGGTTTTCGTAAGACTTTTTATATTTGTAACTTTTTATTTTTGTAACTTTTTATTTTGATGAAGCAATTCTTCAAACAAAGTTCTTTTTGATAAACTTGTTTGTTTATTTCTTTTGGCTTCATCATCAAAATATTATTATTTTTTTTATAAGGAAGTCATAAGAAAAACCGAGCTTTCTTACTAAAATAAAAGGTTTAAAATGAAAAAGGGTTTTGGTGGGTAAAAAGGGTGTTTGATTTGGGTTAAGAAATTAAAAGGTTTAGGCTCAAAGGGGTTAACTAGGGGGATTTTGGGTAGGTGGTAAAAAAAAGAAAAATAATGGTGTTGAAATAAAAAGGGTTAGTCCTAATGCCTCCATCATTTACTTACTTGGGTTTAAGTTGGTAAGGACCGGGAATGTATTGTCGTGGCAAGTTCTAGAGTCGTAAGAACCAAGCGGCTATTCACACAAGAAACGAAAAATTAGCATTTAGTTTAAAGATGTGTATTTGTATGCTCAATAAAGGCTCAAAACTCACTTTTTGTGGGAATGGGTTTTTATGTGATCAAGTATATATAATCAAATTTTAACTAGATTTGTCATGCCGTTTCGTAATTTTCTTATGTTGGTTCTTTTTATCACGACGCTATCGGTTGTAAATTTGTAAAAATATCACTTTTTTTAGAACCTGTAATTCCCAAATTAAACTAAGACAAGTAAAATTTTTTTTTTTTTAATTTGGGGTGTTTAGCGGTTCCAATAGAGTTTTGTGTAAGGCTTGTTAATTAGGACTTGCAAAATTTAAGGTTTTAGCATCCCCCCACACTTAAATTACACATTGTCCTCAATGTGTCCCAAAAATAAGTTTTTAGGTTGATTGAATGTGTAAAAGGTGTGTTAAAAACAAAAATTTATGTTACTGGGCATCTGGACACGGCCCCGTGTCGGATGAACACGACCCCGTGGTCAGATTGCCAGTAACGAGAACTTACCGTCCGCTGGACACGGGGGCGTGTCGGCTGAGCACGACCCCGTGTCTGGTAAAAATCTGCAGAATTTTGACAAACAGCAGGTCTGGGGCAATGGGCACGGGGGCGTGTCGGCTGGACACGACCCCGTGTAGACAATCTGCAGAGGTGAAAAACAGGTTTCTAGCTTCGGTTTTCCTGTCCCGGCTTTAGTAGCACTAATGTTTAGTACTCTAAGCCTCGTATGTACCTGTTTAACTAATAAATACCACACCAAACCATAGCAAGCATCCTAAATTACCATTGTTCAATCATCCATACCACAAAGTTAAAAAGAAAAATAAATGCAGAAAGTAAAAAGAGTTAAAGAAAGTAAATTGTTCAACAAACGGCACGCAAGCCGGAAATTATTCGTGAGAAAAAGGGATTAACCTGTGGACCTCCAACCATGAACAACTACCTCCACTCCTCCCGCCTAATCCATGTCCTCGTCTTCATCATCATCGTCTCCTTCGTGCCCCGCCATGTACTCCCGGATGTTCCCAATGTCATCATGTATGTCGGATATGTTTATCTCTATTGCTCCAACCCGGGTGTATGTGTTGCTGGCCATATTGTAGGTGTTCCTAGTGCACATGAGGTTTTCCTGCAATAAATCATGTAAACTTTGAAAGTTAGGAAAACCGCCTCCTTGTGAGGAGGATTGACCCGGATCACCCTGGGGCTGGTAATGGTACTGAGGAGGAGGTTGGAAGTGTGGAGCATGTAAGACGAGTGCCTCTTGCGGGTTCCAAGCATGCCCCTGGACTCTTTGGAAGCTGACCGTCCCGTCTTCTGCTTCATAAATCAGGTTCATTGAGCGGCAGATGACCATGTCCACTCTTCCCGACCATGGGCTCTTTTCGAAAGACCAGGGCATGTTCACGAAATGCTTGAAGAGACGGTATATCCACCCCCCAAAGAAGATAGGAGTCGGGGGAGTAGCAAGCTGGTTCCAATGCATGTTTCGGAGCAGGAGGTATGGAACATCAAGGTTGGTGCGGGTATGAATGCAATGAAGGACTAGTAGATCCCTCAAACCTACAACACCGCTGCTATCGTGCCTTTAACTAAGAGAGTAAGTGAGGACCTTGTGAATGTAGCGGTAAAGAGGATCCCTCAACTTAGTGCTCTTAGTGCTGCTTGGATTGTAGATGCCTTCTCCTATTTGAGCCCAAGCAGCTTGGCGGTCACTTTCCTTGATCTCGCGGAGACCGCCGGTGTTTTCTTCATCCCCCGCATCTTCCTCCGCATACAACCCAACTATCGACCCAAACTGTGCTATCGAAATTGAGTACTTAGTCCCTCCACACCGGAATTCTACCCTATCATTATCGAATGGATCGGCTCTCGTTTTGAAAGCAAATGTGTTGTAGAATTCCAGGTTATATTCATGGACTGAACGAAGTCGAGTGCACAGAGCGGCTCTCAGTGGGCCGGTGACTAGGTTGTTAAATCGGTCAAGCTGGTTCACTGCTCCTAGAAGATCCATGCATACTGTTCGTGGGTATTCCTCCGGCCTGGTTCGAAGCACGTCGTATCTTGCTTTAGCGTCCAACTCATTTGCATTGAACCGCATGAATTTCTTGGACATCTGAAAGGAAACACCAAACAATTAGCATGAAACAGTGAAATTTTCAGAGAAAACCTAAAAACAGTCGGCTGAACACGGCCCCATGTTCAGCGGACACGCCCCAAGTTGGCCTGAAATTGGCTGGACACGCCCCCGTGCTCAGCGAGCACGACCCCGTGTCCAAACGTCTGTTTTCCAAAAATCCTATTTTTTGATCCGGTACCGAAAACTTGAAAATTTTTGGTCCAGTAGGGGCGGTTTTCCCCGAAAATGAAACCCCAAGTGTCGTTTTTCCCAAAACAAACCGTTTACCCCTTCGATTTTATCTTTTTCGGTTCAAAAACAAGGGTTTGGGGTTTTTGTGAGAAATCGGGCAAATCTACGAACAATACAAGTTGATTTACTTCCTATAACATGTATCTATACTAATGCTAACAGATCTAAGCAAAAATTTGAGGTTCGATCCGGATGAAGTTTAAGAACCCTAGATTTTTCCCCAAATTTTTGGTGTTTTAACTACATGCAAACGCTTAATCTAACTACTAATGACGATAGAATCATACCTTGATGTTGTTAGAAGTAGAGGAGACGTCGGAATCTTGCAGAAAAATCGCCTGAACCAGAGAGTTTTCGGGGAAACGGGGCGTGTGGTAATGAAGAAACTGTTTGGAAAAGGGGTTTTATCCCGACAGTTGCGCGGAAACGGCCCCGTGTGTAACACCCCGAAAAATGCAAATCATTTATTTTAAATATAATGGCGGTAAATAAACAAGTGAACTAACTAGGATTAAAATAACCTAGTTAGGTAAAAGCCTTGTAGTGACATACAAATGGGTTAAAACGCTAAAAATAAGAACCAAATAATAGTTGAGGGGCTAAAAGTGTTTAAATTGAAACTAATATTATTAAAACAGAAATTAAAACTCAAAACACACTTGTGGGCGTGTGTTGAGATCGAACCAGACAAAGGGGGGGCGACCAGGGTTCTTTAAAATCCAAACTTCCACAAATCTCATAGATTGAAGGTTCAATTCTGATCAAAAATGAAATCCGAGCTAAGATTAATGATACCCATCGAAAGGAGATCATAAGGTATACAAAATTTGATAAAAATTCTCTACTTGAAATTCTCATGAATTTAGGGAATTCGAAATCTGTTAATGCATGTGTGTTATGTAGATGAAATAAGAACATTTAAGTGTATATGAGTAAACCCTAGGCAATTACATGTTGAAATCATACCTAATTCTAACAAATTCATGAACACCCTTGTAGGTGGTTAGTGGGTTAAGTAGAACTTGATAAACCCTAGGAAATTGGGGGTTGTTCTAGTAAAATTTGACATGTGTGAAGTGATTTCAGAACTCTAGAGGCTAAAACTCATGTAAGGTAATTGATTGATGAAAATTTAGGGCTCTATGACAAGTTATGAACTTGTCAATACATCGTGTAAATTTCTGCCCTTAAGGTGTTTGTTTAATTGTCTCAAAGAAGGCTTAAAACTGAAATTTAATGTTAAACCGCATAATTTTAATGTTTCGGAAAATTATGCGATATATGATTTGAAAAGAGTTCTAAACATGCCATGGTTGAACTCTATAGGAAAGGATACCGGAGCGTCGAGCGGACAAGCCGGTGGTGACTTGCGTTTGAAGGGCGTGCTTTGAAGGTATATAACTTGATTCGTTACATTGAGTAAGTTTTGATAACTAGCATATGTATAGTTGCGTTGTAGAATAAAGGTTGTGTCGATTGATGCGCCAATGTTCGTTACTCGAATTAATAGGATTAAGAATCGGTTAAAAGTCGTTTGGTAGTCATTATAATGGTGGATTCCATAGATGAGCCAAACGGGTCGAATAATCAATTAGTACGTGGCTAAACGCTTCGTTAATATGGTTATTTGGTCTTTTGTTATTGTTAATAATAGGTATATTAGAATACGAGAATTTAGCGGTTTGGTTTGCTTGAATGATGAACTCCATAAGGGTAAACTAAACGGGTCATTAAGAGAAGGTACGAATCGGATAACGGTAGTACCTTACTCGTAGATTTTGAGCCCGAGTGATGGGTAGCGAATTACTAAACACGCAAACCGGTGATGGGAGCGTGGGTGTTGAAAATAAGGAATCCGAGAATTGGGTCTTCTCATCATGAAGTGATATCCCGTCCATGTAGGTTCGGATGAAATGAACAAAGAGGTCAAAACAGCAAAACTACAGAAGCTACCGTAAGTTACGGTAGATACCGTAACTTACGGTAGAGAATAAAGTGTTACGGCGGCTTTCTACTGCCTTACGGCTAACCAGTGTTGCCCAGCGGCTACCGTAACTTACGGTGGCTACCGAAAGTTACGGTAGAGCTCTGTCACTTTTGTTGAACTTTGCATATCTTAGTTAAACGAATCCGTTTTTGAGCGTAGTTTCGATTATGCTAATTTTCTAAGAACTCCAATACTAATATTTGTCAAAATTTACAGTTCTTAGGTATTACAAGTATGTGGATGATGATCAAGTCGCTGCTTCAAGAACCGAACACAAATTTTGGATGCTTCCGCACTAATCTAATCTAGTTAAACTATGTAGTTTTGTAAACACTACTGAATGACCAATGTTTGAATCCAGTTATTTGACTATGTTAAATATTATGATGAAGTATAACTTAGTTTACTAACTAAGTTTTTGTTAATTATAAATTTTCTTTTTACAAATACCGCATTTTTATGATTAAACAATGAAATTAAAAGACGGGTGTTACACCGTGGGCGGGCAAGTTTTAATTTTTTTTTTAAGAAGTGCTCGTGTGAGTGCCCTGTTTCCTGAAAATTTGGTTAGAAGACTTACCGATTTAGATGTCACCCTGCTTGCTCGTAACTTACCAGGTATGATGTTGATGATTTCATTATTCGATGGTTTGAAGCGAGATTTATTCATCCTCATCCTCAATGAATCCTTGATAGAGCTTCAGCCGTTGGCCATTGACTTTAAATGGATTTCCATTTCGAGATTTAATTTCTACTGCACCGTGTGGGAAAATATAGGTGATGGAAAAAGGTCCTGACCACCTAGACTTTAATTTACCAGGAATTAATCGAAGTCGTGAATTAAACAATAGAACTTGATCCCCTACTCGAAATTCATTAGGTTTAATGTGTTTATCAAGCAAGTTTTTCATTCTTTCCTTATAAATTTCGGAGTTAGAGTATGCATAATTTCTTAGTTCGTCTAATTCATTTAATTGACAAAATCGGTTTTTACCGGCAAATTCTAAATCTAAATTTATATTTTTAATTGCCCAGTAGGCTTTGTGTGCAATTTCCACTGGCAAATGACAGCTTTTTCCATAGACGAGCTTATATGGGGTTGTACCTATTGTTGTTTTATAAGCAGTTCGAAAAGCCCATAAAGTGTCATCTAATTTATCGGCCCATTCTTTTTTATTTAACCCTACGGTTTTTTCGAGTATTCGTTTTAAACATCTATTAGTCACTTCGGATTGTCCGTTTGTTTGAGGGTGATATGGTGTTAAAACCCGGTGATAGACCCCATACCTTGTTAAGATTTTTTCAAGTTGATGATTACAAAAATGGGTACCTCTATCACTTATTAAAGCTTTTGGTGTCCCAAAACGAGAGAATAATCTTTTCAGAAATCTTACCACGACTCTTCCATCATTGGTTGGAAGTGTCTCGGCCTCGGCCTATTTAGACAAGTAATCGACTGCCACAAGTATATACTTATTTCCTTTTGACGGTGGGAAAGGTCCCATAAAGTCGAGTCACCACACATCAAAAATTTCACAAACAAGAATGCCATTTTGTGGCATTTCGTTTTTGGAAAAAATATTACCTGTTCTTTGGCAAGCGTCACATGTCTTGACAAGACTTTGGGCGTCTTTGTAAATGGTTAGCCAGTAAAATCCTGAATCAAATACCTTTCGTGCGGTACTAGCGGCACCATGATGTCCTCCGTATGGACCTTCATGACAATGGCAGAGAATCCTCCTTGCTTCACTACCATGTACGCATCGGCGGATGAGTTGGTCGGCACACATTTTGAAAAAATAAGGGTCTTCCCAAAAGTAATGCTTTACATCAGCAAAGAATTTTTTTCTTTGATGATGTGGCCAACCTTTTGCGACTATACCGCTAGCTAGGTAGTTAGCATAGTCGGCGTACCATGGTTCTTCTCGGTATTCCACCATTTCTAGGGACTCCGTTGGAAAATTTTCATTGATTTGTTCATCCCTGGTTGCCTCCAAAGCTGGATCTTCTAGGCGTGAAAGATGATCTGCTGCGGTGTTTTCCGCTCCTCTTTTGTCTTTGATTTCGATATCAAATTATTGGAGGAGTAGAATCCACCGAATCAAACGTGGTTTAGCATCCTGCTTCTTGAAGAGATATCGAATGGCTGCATGATCTGTATAGACTATTGTTTTAGAAAGAACAAGATAAGAACGAAATTTATCAAAAGCAAATACCACAGCTAGTAACTCTTTTTCTGTTGTTGTGTAATTTTCTTGTGCATCGTTAAGTGTTTTACTAGCATAATAAATTGGGTGAAAATGCTTTTCTTTTCTTTGTCCCAAGACGGCTCCAATCGCAAAGTCACTTGCATCACACATGATTTCGAAAGGTAATTTCCAATCAGGCGCTATCATGATAGGTGCATTGACTAGCATTTCCTTGAGTGCTAGAAATGCTTGATTGCAATCCTTGTCAAAGATGAAAGGGGCATCTTTTTCAAGTAATTTTGTTAGAGGTCTTGAAATTTTAGAAAAGTCTTTGATAAATCGCCTATAGAATCCGGCATGTCCTAGGAAACTTCTGATAGCTCTAATGGAGGATGGGGTGGTAATCGAGAAATAGTGTCTATTTTGGCTCGATCTACCTCCATTCCTTCGCTCGAGATCTTATGACCGAGTACTATTCCCTCCGTTACCATGAAATGGCATTTTTCCCAGTTAAGGGCGAGGTTAGTCTCCTCACATCGGTATAGTATTCGCTTAACGTTATCGAGGCATTGGTCGTATGAATCTCCAAAAATAGAAAAGTCGTCCATAAAGACTTCCATTGTCTTTTCTATCATATCATGGAAGATGACCACCATGCAACGTTGAAAGGTTGCGGGGGCATTACATAGACCAAAGGGCATGTGTCGATAAGAAAAAGTTCCATAGGGAAATGTGAAGGTTGTCTTTTCTTGGTCTTCAGGTGCTATCGGGATTTGAAAGTAACCTGAAAAACCATCTAAGAAACAGTAAAATTTATGACCGGATAATCTTTCTAACATTTTATCAATGAAGGGTAAAGGAAAGTGATATTTCCTTGTTGCTTCATTTAATCGCCTATAATCTATACATACCCTCCATCCTGTGATGGTTCTTGTTGGAATCAATTCATTCTTTTCATTAGTTATTACCGTCATACCTCCTTTCTTTGGAACTACTTGGACGGGACTTACCCACAGACTATCGGAGATAAGGTAAATAAGTCCGACGTCAAGCAATTTGATGACTTCGTTTTTTACCACTTCTTGGACATTTAGATTCACTCTACGTTGTGGTTGTATTACGGATTTGTAGTCATCGTTCATTAAAATTTTGTGCGTGCACATGGAAGGACTTATGCCTTTAATATCTACAAGCTTCCAAGCGATTGCATTTTTGTGTTTTTTCAAAAGTGTAATTAATTTTTCTTTTTCTAAGCTAGACAATTTAGATGAAATAATTACAGGTGATTTACCATCTTTGTCGAGAAAAGCATACTCAAAACCTTTTGGGAGTTCTTTGAGCTCAAGAGGTGGGTCTTTAGGAGACTCCTTATTTGGTTGCTCATTTCGATCAAGAACTACAAAAGTTTATTCTATGGCGACCTTTTCTTCAACAAAGTGGTCAATTTCTTCTCTTGTATTGGGTGGTTCATCTTCATCTTCAATTAGGGGTCATTATTTCCGAATGGATATTTCATTGAACGCTCAAGATCGACACTCTTTTTAAATGCCCCTAAATGAATAGATAGATTGTTGCGCTTCTGGTTTTTCAAAGCTTCGTGGGGTTTTATGAAGGGTCGTCCCAACACTAGAGGAGCGTAATCAAGGATGACAAAGTCGGTTGGGATTACCATTTGATTTGTTTGAACCAAGACATCCTCAACTATACCGATTGATTTTATTACTTTCCGATTGGATAGAAAAATGGGTATTTGAAGTGGAGAAAAATCACCAATACTTAATTTTTCAAAAATGTAGTTTGGCATTATGTTAACACAAAGATCCTTATCAGTTGTGATATTTCTAATAAATGAATTTTGAAAAAAAAATGGAACCGGTGTAATGTTAATTTCAAATGAATCTTCTTTTATTAGCGAAGTTTGATCATTAGTTAACTTAATGCTTACTGTTTCATCAATTTTAGTGTTAGTGTTTAACTCTTTTAAAAACTTAGCATGAGTGGGAACTAAACAATGATTTTCGAAAGAAGGTGACAAGAGATTAATTTCTTCAAAATTAGACTCTTCTTGAATTTTAATGTTATCGGACTCACCCTTTTCGTTGTTTAACTCATGTGTCGGTTTTTCACTTATTTGTTCTTTCATTTTTACATTTTCAACTATCTCTTTTTTATTTAATTCTTCTCTTGCGCGGGACTCCTCTTCCCTTGCGCGAGATTCTAATATGCAACGTTTAATAATTTTAATTTTTTCTATTATCCTATCGGCTATGTCGGTGATAGAGTAAGGATCGGGATCCTCAAAGCTCGAATCCGGTTGTTCGATCCTTTGTTCCTCATAATACTCATAGGAAGTAGATGGTTCACACCATTGTCCTTCATTGTAAGTATATGATGGATAAGGGTCGTAATTTTGTTCTTCGTAATACTCATATGAGGTGGGTTGTTCACGCCATGGTTCCTCATAATAAGCATATGAAGGTGGTGGCTCATATTGTGGTTCCTCAAAGTATGAGTTTGAAGGCTCGTACCTTGGTTCTTCAAAATATGAGTATGAGGAAGGATGTTCATACCTTGGGTCTTCATAGGATGTGTATGAAGTTGATGACTCGTACATGGGCTCCTCATAGTAGGTGTATGAAGTGGATGGTTGAAATAAGTCACAATATTGAACCGAGTGCGGGTCACCACAAATGGTGCAATAGTCTTCCCTATAATCATCTTCCTCATATGTGTAGTTGTAACCTCCTGAGTATTGATCCATGAGAATCACTCAGCAGACCACAACAAAGTCTCGAGACCAGGAAACAAAAATAAAAACGGAAACAGAGGCTGGACACGGCCCCGTGTTCAGATTCTGTATCTGGGCGTTTGAATTAAAGTTACTGGTTTCGTTGAGCAGTGAGCATGGCCCCATGTTCAGGCTACTGTAAATGCAAAATCTAACTAAAATGAAGAAAAATGCGCGTGTTTTAAAAAGGTTTTGAAAAACTGATTAGGCCGTCGATTTTAAGCTTTCTTAAAATCCTTGTGTCCCTGGCAACGGCGCCAAAAACTGGATGTGCGTGTGGTGTTATAGATTTTTTAATGTATATTTTAAGCCCTTTAACACTTTTTAGCCAAGTTTTAAATTTATAAAACACGATATTTACTAACACTAAACACACATATGAGCAAGTGCACCCATCGTGAGCGTAGTATAGTGTTGGTAAGATACCGAGGTCGTCCAAGGACACAAGAGCTTTTAGTACCGGTTTATCCACAACGTCTAATCAAATCAAAAGTTTAGAAAAAGGTTTTTAAACAAGAAAAATAAAACTAACTAAAATGCTGAAAAATAAAATAAAAAAAACAGATAGACAAGATGAATCACTTGGATCCGACTCGTATTTAGTGTAACCTTTGATTATTTCCGCACTTTTGCACTTTTTAAGAGATTATCTTAGTTATTGTAGTAGGCCCCTCTTCTGAAGGTGACGTTACCCTCAACCCAGTAGTTTGAGTCAGCAAGGATACAATCCTAAAGGGTTGGATTATTGAAAGATAATTAAGTAAGTTATTAATGCATATTATGGTAGGCCCATCTTCTAAAGGTGACGTTACCATCGGCTAAGTAGTCTGAGTCAGCAAGGATACAGTCCTAAGTAGTCGGGTCAAAGTATTAATAGTAGTTTACATATGAGGGGATCAAGGAGTTCGGACCCCCGCCATCCAATACCAGTGGGTATTAAAGGAGGTCCTACTAAAGTTGACCCAGGTCCTTGCAGGATCTATACACTGAACAAGGCAATACTCTTACCAAACCGTTCCCTTAACCCCCGACCAGGTAGCCAACATACCTCCATATAGACCGTGGAGATATGAATGGTGAAAATCTTTTATTTTATATAGACAGTAAAATAATTACAAGACACCACGGACAAACGATAAGGAAGACTCACCTTCAACATAAGAAACTAGTTATTAAAGTCATTAATACAGAACCAAATAAAAAGTGCGAAAAGATTAAAAATAAAAAGTATTACACTAAACACTTGTCTTCACCTAGTGATGTAAGAGACTTAGGCATCTTTGATTGTCAAGAACTCTTACGATCAATCTTGGATCCCGAGACTACTCACACACTCTATGATGGATGATGGATGATGGATGATGGTAGTGGATGTGGGTTGTGATGGTGGTGGTGGGTGGGTGAAGTGTGAGAGAGGTGGTTTGCCAAGGGATGGTTTGCAAGTGAGCCAAGCACCCCTATTTATAGCCTGCACAGAAGCCCGGACACGGCCCCAGGTCCATTGGGCACAGCCCCGTGTCCACCCATCTTCTATTTCTTCATTAAATGCAGTTTGTCTGCATTAGTTGACCACGCCCCCATGTTCGCTGAGTACGACCCTGTGTGCAGAAGCGTATCTGTACTATCAAGATTTTCCTAGATTCTACGAATCTTAGAGTTGACCACAGCCCCGTGTCCGCTGGACACGCCCCCGTGGTGGGTGATAGAGCTTCTACAACTTTGTCTTTTCTGCAGACACTTGGGCACTCCCCCGTGCTCAGTGAGCACGGGGCGTGTTCAGCCATCTGTTCTCTTGTTTTTGCTTTGGAGATGCTGTCGAGGGGTCGAGCATGCCACATTTATTCCTTTTCTTGTATTATTGCTGGATTTGGCTGCATTTTTGCTTCTTTTGTTCATTTAAGCTCTTTTAACCCTGAAAATACAAAAGGAAGACAAAAGCACACTTTTTCCAACATTAGTACTTAAAAAAGGGTTAGTTTTATGCCTCAATTGATGTAATTTATATGTTGCATTTTGCACACATCACAAATACAAGAAACTGAAATTAACATACTTCAGGTATCTAAGGATTTGCAAGATCCTCTTAATTGACACCAAGTAGCTCCAGCCTAATTTCGAGAGGTACCTGTCACTTAGTCTTTGGAAAATACGTCAGTTTTCACTAGTAAATACAATTAGCGGACTCATTTGAAAAGAGTTTATGAAAATTGGTTTAGGCGCACATGGCACAAAATCATTTATAACTTGGGACAATTATATTTATAATCTTGTATACAGATTTACATGTTTGTCATACAATTGGGGCCGGTTTGGAAGCCGGTCATGATTAACCGACTCACCACTTATGAAACCCACAAGGAGTTATCCCCAACATGTGGGTTATTTAATATTTAGCATTTGAATATGTCAGGTGTATGCCTACACCTCGTGCTTAAGTCGTGGCTATTTACAAATGAAATGAGCCGAGGATATCCAGGACACGGTCGTATTAACTCCCAATGTTTATGTTATCAAACAAAACAGATTAAAACGGGTTATGTTATTTATTAATCACAATCCGATTAAATGATTCCATACCCGACCAAGCGGTAATATTATACCGTATCCCAATCCCGTATAGGGAAAATAAGTTAAAAGTATTTACCTGAGCTAGTTGTGCAAATATGCTGCTCAGCCGTATAATTCCTAAGACCTTATGCAAATATCTTCTACTGAAGCTACTTAATCTGTATGGAAGGTTTATTAACCTATTAGGATACTAACGGGTCTTTATTTAAGTCAAAGACTTAGACCGGTTAGTTTGAAAGATACTTTACAGCTCAAAACGCTAGATTAAGCGGAGACCAGAATAGAATGTGATTTAGACTCGACAAGTTTGAATACTTGTATAATATGGGTAAACTAAACACATTCTGAAATTTGAAGTTTAAATGATAATGTTTGACCCGTTTCGGCTAATTTATGTAAACTAGTTACATAAATCGAACCGAAGGCATAAAAGCATAACGAGTAGCCTAATGAATCATATACAAGTTCCAAATATTATTATGCTTAGAATATGTTAAGATATCAGTAGGATGTCAACATATATGCCCAAAAAGTTTTTAAAACCGAATTAAGTCCCGTAAGGGCATTTTGGTCATTTTAAGATTTATAAAAGAGGTTTAAAAGTAAATTGATGTTCTAGTCAAAAACATTCTGTAAAAACATTTATTTTATGATGTTATAACAGTAGGATATCATACATATGTGTGGTTTACCATTTATGGCCAAATTATGCCCCGAAAGGGTATTTTGGTAATTTCACATATGTTTTTAAGGACAAAATCGGAAGTCTGAGTTCATGAATTATACCTACTGTAAAAGTATTAAAATTTATTTTTAAATTCAGTAGGTAACAAGTTTTGGGTGCTAAGTATGGTTTTAAACCATACTATACACCTAATTAGCGTAAAAATCGATAATTGACGATATTTGCGATGCTTATGTGATTATGAGATTTTGATCAGCCTTGGATGTTTAAAATATTTTATTTTTCCTATTAAATCAGTATAAAAAGGTTTGGCATGTTAATCATTTGTAAATCACATTTTATTAGTAAAACGGGCATTATCGTCAATTATAGAAATTATACAAGAACTCAAAGTTATGGTCAGTATATAATCTGACCCAATATTCCAAAAATTCCTAAAAATGAGTTTCGTATCAAAATTTATGTTTAAACATAATTTATGCATAAAGGAGTAATTTGTAACACCTCGAAAAAGGGTTTGGTAATCAAACTCCGTTATGTCACACCCCGACCACGTAGAACATACAAAACGTGGCGGAAATGTCGGGGAGTGTTGTAACAGAATTAATTGTTTCAAATCCATGGCAATTGAAGTTTCGTTTTATTGATTAAAAGTGTTACAATATCTTAACAAACAAGGAAATACAACATAATTAACTAGTCTTGCATCTTTTATTGTCACTAAAGCCCAAGTATGCCTATGTGTATCTTGATCATCTTATGCAACAGCTCCTGAAAAACACATGTGAAAATAGGTACGTCAGCATAAAAATGCCTGTGAGATACATAGGTTTTGTGAAAATAGGTTTCATGACTTATGTTTGAGAAAATGTTTAGTCATGAACCTTGTAATTTGCTTTGTTTTGTAAATCATTTGAAAAACGATAAGATCAGATGATATGTATAATTAAGAGAATAATGTATGGTTAAATGAATAACCATTGTAAAATGAGTTTTGTATAAGATAAGTTGCTTGTAAAACAATGTATTGTAAAAAGTATGTTATTTGTATAAAATGTTATATGTCTCAAACTGAAATGATTTAAATAACGCTACGATATGTAATACCATACAAACACTTATATATAGGAAGTACCAGCGGCGTATCCACCATGCTTGTATCATATTACACACGCATCGTTACTTGATCACTTAATCAAACCAAAACACCAAAGTAATGTTTAACAGTTGTAGAAATGTTTATGTATGGTCAAAGACGGTTCACACGGTTCACAGATACAAACGGTTCACAGATACAAACGGTTCACAGATACAAACGGTTCACATAGTCAAATGATTATAAACGGTTCAAAATGTAATATAATGTGTTCATATACTGGATGAGCATATGCAACAAAATGTAATGTAAAACAATGTACTAAGTATGCACGCAATGGACATACATAGCATGAAATGTAATGAAATCATGTACTATAATGTACTAACAAACATAGTCGGTATATGATGTGAAAACAGGAAAGCATGAAAGTAACAAGTAGGCACATGTGTTTCACCCCAAAACAGTTTTGGAAAACAGTAAAGGAGGGGTCTATGTACTCACTTGAGATTTCTCAGAAGTCCTAGGATAACCACCAAGCAATGCTAGAGATCACGGAAATCAAACGGCACCTAATATAGGTAACTATGTTAATAAACCGGACCTAAATCGGAAGATCGGGTAGCATGAGGGTTTGTAAACCAAACGAGTATGGAGACTCGTGTAATATGGTTCAACAAGCCTACATACTAATTGAAACCTAACATAATTGCTTACGACCCATTACGACCCGTTTAGGTAGCTTATGCTACTTTAACGCGTCGTCCGCGTGAAACGCGTTCGAACCGTCTAACTAGTCCTATGACAAGTGTTATATGCCTAAACATGTTACATAATCAGTTATGTGACAAAAGTTTAGGTTACATATGCTTAATTACCAATTATACATGAAAAGGGTATTCTGGTAATTTACCTAAGGCATATAAACTACCTATCATACAACTACTCAAACGATGTGACCATAAGGTATAACCTCGGAAGGTTATTCCCTATATACTATGGTCACCTAATGTATTTGGTCGGATCCTAATGATCGACCAAACTGGGTCGGGTTCGAAGCATAAGCGATTTATTAGATCGCTTACCCTACGACCCTAGACAACGTGGTAATCAGTAGGCATAGTCCCAAGGGACTATAACCAACGTGATTACACTCACGTTGCGAAGTTCAAACGAACTTCGCATTGACCATTACTGGTCAACGCTGAAAGTCAAACAAAGTTTGACTTTCTGACTCGAAAAGCAATAAAATAAGGAAAAGAACGAAAGAATACTTACGAAGGGTCCCCGAATGCTAACCTCGATCCAAGAACTCAGGTATGAAACAATGGTTTCAACTTAGAGCTCTCAAATCCAGATTCTTGTAAGAAATGAGGTTGGGGTGATTGGGTATTTATAGGAATACCTGAACCGTTAGGATCGTTTCATGGAAAACGTGCCTTAATCCCACCCGTACAAGTGTCGGGACCTTATGGTGACTAAAATTCCATCCTTATCAGCTGACTAGATAATTAGGAATGTGTGGTGGTGGATGAATCAGCTGCAAACAGGCTGTGAAATACACTGCATCTGGTCTGCAGACCCCTAGCGCACCGCTACGTTAAAAGTGTAGCGCACCGCTAGGCCCTAGTTTGGCAGAATTACACTTTTGGTCCCTGTATTGAAATCAGCCCATTTTCGACACGTTTAAGGCCCGTTAACCCCATTTCAAAGCTCTAAAATGAAGTTAAAGTATAGGGAACTTAAAACATGTTCAAAAATATCTCGGATGTCGGTTCGTTTGGCCGTACGGTCGCGATGTTCGCTTAATTACGACGGAATGCGCATAAGCACGAAAAACGAACCAAATGACGCGACGAATGGATTTTTCTTATGGCGAACACTAAAATAAAATATTTTAGTGCTTACATAAATTTTTGGATGTCCGGATGTATTCAGAACGTAAGTTATGCGCGAAAATGCAAACTTGTGCACTTTTTGACACTTTTAGTCCCTGAATGACCCAAAAGTTTATTTTAGCACACCGAACCCATTAAAGCCTATTTCTAAGCTATGTAAAGGATATTTATGGTGTGTTTAACTTATGGTCATGTTCCGGAATGTCTGTTACAGTTCAAATTGGCATACTTTCGCAGTTTGTCAACTTTAGTCCCTGTAAGCGATTAAACTTGATTTCACCACACCAAACCTTCCAAAACTTATATATAAGTTATGTAAAGGTTATTTAAGGTATGTTAAGCCTATTTCACTATTCCGGAGTGTTCGTTGGATTAAACTGGTTATATTTACGCATCAGTGCGCGTATAACCTTCTAGAAAGCGATTTAGAGCTTGAAATCGAACAAGAGTTGATATGTGTAAATGATACACATATTTTTACAAATCCCAAGCATGAAATACAATATTTCATTGGTTTGGCATTTGTCTGATGGTTGCAGTGACACAGGTGTCACACGTTAATACTAAAAGACGGGTAAAGTACCGTTAGTAGTAAAAATAACCCGGTAAATATTCGGATTTAAATAAGAAATCCTAATAATTAAATACAAGCGAATAAAAGTTTTAAGGAATTGAGTTTATAAGAGCCCGAGTTAACGGGACTTAAAATAAAACGGGTTATAACTCCCGGGACTCACTAAGTAACTAGGAATATCAACCTAGTTAGTTAAGTGTTTTAAAATAATAAGAAAATTGGTTAAAATATACTATATGCAACTTGGGTAAAGTATAAGGGCCAAAGGTGATAAACTTGAAACAAGTTTTAATAAAATAAAACATAAAACACCAAAACACACACCTTGAGTGTGTGTTCTGGTCGAAATTTCTAGAGAAGCCAGGAGCTCCCATATTCAAGCCCTAACTTGCTCAAATTGCTCAAATTGAAAGGCCAAATCAGTTCTAAATCGAAATCCAAGCTCGTATTAGTGATCACCTAAGTGAAGGGGTCACAAGGTATGTTAAATTTCATCTTTTCGTTACATCTTGGAATTTTGATGAACATAAGAAATCGAAATCTGAACTTGATTGTGTGATGTTTAGATGAAATTAATAATGAAAGCATGTCTAGGAGTAAACCCTAGTCAACATCTTGTTGAATGAGTGCTTAAACTATGAAATTCATGGCCATCCATTTATGTGTTAAATGGGTTTAGTAGAATGATGAAGAATACTAGAAAAGTGATGATAAGCATGTGAAAAATTGTTGTTGCGATATAAGTTCTAGATGTTGTTCATAAACACTAGACCTAGAGGCTTGAACTTGATGTTAAAACTTGGTTAAAACAATAACCATGAACTTGATAAATGAAGTATACAAATTCTGCCCAATAGGTGTTTGATAAAATGCCTCAATGAAAGCTAAGATGTTGAAATTTCGAGTGAAAAGCACATTTGAATAATAAGGCAAATTAGACGAAATATGAAACAAGAAGAGTTCTAATCATAATGTTGATTTGCCTTAATCGTGCATATTATATGATTAAAGGTAGTTGACTTTAGAAAGTCGAACTAGCCTATGATGAAGTCGAATAGAAGTTTTGACATAAAGTCCGTAAGATGAAATAGTCATAATAATGATGACTAATCTAACCATCTTACGAATTATGATGTTAGTTTGACTCTTGACAAGCTAGATGGAGGCTTGGGGGAAAGAAGCGGGTCAAACGGATCGTATACGCGGAAAAGAGCATAATCCGGATACAAGGTAAGTAAAGCTTACACTCTAATTATTTAATACCTATTGGCTTGATAGGTCGTGAATAGTAAGTTTTGTGTTAAATTATGATGTTCTGACACGGCAAGTGCGGTACGGAACAAGAGACAATGGTCATAAATCATGTTTAATGGATAAAAAGGAGCTAATGCGGTTAATTAGTCATGAAATGACTAAAAGATAACGAGTTTTTAAATGGTTACCTTATAGGATAAACCATTGAAAATAATAAGAGTAAAATGGTACTTTGGTCACTTGTTGACAATAACCATTAATTTGGGGAAAGACACGTTATAGCGTGGGTCATAATGGGTCAAAGGAATCAATAGATGATTTACAAGTAAAACGACTATACGGTGTAAACCGGAGTTAGTCATATGGATAAGATGGTAATAAATATCATCTCATAGAGTCTCATGGTCCTTTAGACCAAACGGGTCAAAAGGTGAAATTATCACCCTTTGACAATATCGACTAATGGTTTGTTGAGCTATATGATCATAGAAATTAAAACGAATCAATATATTGATTCGAGCCAGGTATGTATATTTGGTCAATTCATCATTAGAACTTGAAGTTTAATAAGGGCTAAACAAGTTAAAATGGACATTTGGTTATCTTTTAAATAAACCGAATGATTTAAGTTTTAGTCATTGTGTTTTTAAAACATGATGGCTATTTAAACAAGATCCTAGTTTAAAAAGTGGAATTTTGGTCAATTACGACATGAAAAGTCTTTTGTTGTAAAGAAAGGATTTAAGATGACCAAAACGCCCTCGTAAGCAAAATCGAGCAAATGAACCTTAAGAGTTGTTTAAAAATAAGTTATATGATCAAGCAAATACTTTGAATAAGTATAAAGAGTGAAAAGGGTAAATCTTGGGTCAAATGACTCAATATGGGTCTTTGCCGCAAAATGATAGTCCGAGGGATAAAACTCGGAATATATGGATCTCCACATTAAATCACCCACAAATACAGTTGTGGTGGAAGATTACTTGGTAAGAAATGTGGAAATATAAAGATAGATACAAATGAAAGCGAATCGTGTTTAAAATATACTTAAATACCCTTAACGGGTCAAAATAAGCATACGAGCGAAAACGGGTTTAAGTTGTGTAAGAAACCTGTGCTTAGAACCTAACATGGTAGACAATATTAATTTGAAGAGGTGCATGTGAAATAAGGATCGAACAAATATGTTGTTTGATAAAATGCATAAACGGGTTAAATTTCGGTAAAAAGGTAATGGGTCGAAGGCTAGAAGTCTCAAAACTTATTATGTCGGATGTTGGATTTTAACTCCACAAGATGGAGAATTAAATTACGGACGCATAGGAAAAAGAATCGGGTAAAACGGATAAAAAATGTGTGAGTTATGCTCGTTTCCGTGAAATCGAGTCTTGTTGGGAGTTATTCAGCACCAGCAACAACAATCTGTCGAAACAAGACCGTGGCGTAGCGCCACGGCCAGGCATGAAACCCGTCGCGCGACGCGACGGGTGGTGGCGTCACGCGAGCACCCCGTGGCGTAGCGCCACCGCCCAACAGTGTGGATTTTTCTTTTTTTGTTACGTTTAAGCACGGAACTTGTTTATACTCGATTATTAAAGTGTCAAAACTAATTATTTACATGTTTTTGACCGTAGGTGAAGATGGACCTAATCCAGATGAAAATCAAGCGACGAGCAAGAACCGAACACACGTTAAATGAAGCTTCCGCGTCAAATCTTGATTTGTGTTGTTATAAGTGAATTATGTAAACACTTATGAATTGTTTTTGAAATGTTGTAAACATTTGGGAATGTTGGAATAACAAGTTTTTGTAAAGTCACATTTTAGCGTAAAAATGTGTATCTTATTATTAAAATATTAATAAAACGAGACGGGCGTTACATAATTTAGACTTTATAAAAAGCTAGATTTACGATATTTTGCATAACATCGATTTGATACCAGAAAATAATGTCAAATAAATTTGTACATGTTTATATACCAGTACTTAACTCATTTGTAGGTTCATATGTTCAAAAATCTTAATTTTAGACCATAAGGGCATAATGGTCAACTATAAGCATAATAACAATAACATGCATATAATTCAGAATATTAAGTGACCAGGTAATATAACCTTAGAGGGTTATACTACAATATTATATGGTCCTAATGGAAGCTTAAAACATAAAGGATTTAGGCTTAATCGGGCCAGAACTGAAAATCAAAGCAAAAGTCAAGCTTTTGCGACTTTCAGTTACGAACCGAGCCTAAACTTAGAATTTGTAACACCTCGAAAACGGGTTTGGTAATAAAACCACGTTAATACTAAAAGACGGCTGAAGTACCGTTAGTGGTAAAAGTAACCCGGTGAATATATGATTTAAATAAATAAACCTAATATTAAATAAAAAAGAGCAATAAACGTTTTACGAAGACAAAGTTTATAAGAGGTCCGAGTTAACAGGACTTAACATAAAACGGGTTAATAATCCCGGAACCCGCTAAATTAACTAGGATTGATTAACCTAGTTAAGTAATGAGTAATTAAGCAAAAACACTAAGAAAACAATAACTAATGAACCTTTTTATAAAAGGTTGGAACAAAAGGGACCAAGGTTGTAACAAGTGAAACTTGTTATTTAAAAACAAAAAAAAATAAAAAATCACACACTGTGTGCGTGGAACGACCAGGAGAAGGAAAAGAAGGGATGAACCCTAGCTCAACAAATCTTCAAAATTGAAGATCAATTCAAGACCCAAATCGATGCACGAACATGAATAAACGATCACCAAGTCAAGGGGATCGTAAGGTATGTCAAATTTTTTATATTTATGAAGTTGAGAATCTTGATGAACTTATGAAAATCGAAATTCAAGCTTGAATGATTGATGTTTGGGTGAAACTAAGATGAATTCATGTTTAGAAACAAACCCTAGTTGAAAACTTGATGAATTAGTGTTAAAAACTAGGGTTTTGATGATTACCCATATGTGTGCTATGTGGGTTTTATGATAAAAAGATGAACACTTGAATTAGGGTGTTAAATGGATGAACATTGATGTTGTGATGCTAGTTCTAGGTGTAGTTCATGTACACTAGACATAAGGGCTTGATTTTGATGCTAAACTTAGTGACATATATGTGTTTGTAATGATATATTGATAAAATTGGGGTAAGGTGTTCAAGAGATAGGTTAGAGACTAATCTTGAATGCAAAACCCGCCAAGTGTTCGATGAAATGCTTAAATAAATATGGTGCAGACCTGAATTTTGAAAATTCACAATAAATCATAGAAACATCGTTAGAAGACGTACCATATATGCCTAGAAAGGTCTCTGAGTAATTTGCATTTCGTTAGTTAACATGATGACTTAGTTCAGATGTTAAATGGGTCAAAAACGTCGAATTCAGTGGCTATTTCGAAAAGACAGCATGCTGTTTGGGTTAAAAATAAGCTGATGTCCTGATTTTATAAAAATCATATAAAATCATAGAAAAATCGTTAGAAGACGTACCATATATGGCTAGAAAGGTATTTGAGAGTTTTACGTTCCATATTTGAACATGTTGATCTAATTTAGCTTTTAAATGGGTCAAAATGGTAAATTACAGCAGCTGAATACAAAATCGTTGCACATTAATAATGTTCTTATTAACCAAGAAAAAAACATAGGATTGTATATACTTGCTTTAGGCATGAAGTATTAATTGTTGGGAACAAATAACACTTTATGTGACATGCTTAAAGTGTTTAAAATCACTTACTAACTAGTTTGTATAAGTAACTTCACTAACGGGTCAAACGGTTAGTGAATGAAAAGATTTATGGTATAAAACTAGTTATTGAATATATAGCATGCTTTGATTAATAAGTGTGTAAAAGAAAGACCATAGGGTGATGGCCATTGTATAGAATGACCAATCTAACCATCTTATGGATGTTATGATATAGTTTGACTCTAAACAAGCTAGGTGGGAGCTTGGAAAGGAACGGGTCAAACGGATAATGGATGCGAAGAATGTTTGCGCGGACGCGAGGTAAGTAAAGCTTACACCTATTTTTTAGCATACGTATTTAGTCTATAGGTGATAAATACAACAATAGATCATGTTCGAATTATGGGTTCCGACACGAAACGAAATGAGTCGGAACGAATAAAAACGTTTAAAATCATGATTAATGGTGAAAGAGGTAAAATGGTAAATTAGTCATAAATTGACTAAGAATTTATGAGTTTTCTTAAAGTTACCTCATAGCTTAACTAATAATGGAAAAAGGAGTAAAATGGTAATTTAGTCACGTGATGACTAATTGTAATCGAGATTAAAAGGATACCCACGGCGTAAGCCGAACTGGGTCAAATATGTAAAAAAAAGGAAATTTTTGTGGTAAAATCCGTAATGGGTCGGATGCGTGATTGAGTAATTAGAAACCATGATTTGTAATAAATATAATTGTTTGGTCGTATAGACCAAATGGGTCAAATGATGGTGATAACATCATATGACCATATCGACTAATGTTGGTTGTTAAGTCATATGTTTACAGGAACGAATAGCAATTTGGATAATTGCGTCGTCACAGAATATTGAATTAATAATAGCAAGGTATAAACGGGTCTATACGTTGACTCGAGCCAGGTACGATTATATATAGATTTATAGTTAAAAGTGTTTAACTTCCCTTAACAGATCAAAATGAGTAGATAGGTAAAACGGGTTAAGAATTCATAAGAAACCCGTAATTTGAACCTTGCATATTAGTAAATTGATATAACGTGATATGCATGATATTTTAAAAGGTAATAAACAAGTTTGTTTGATAAATCACGAACGGGTCAAAAAGTGTCATAATTGAATTTCAAGCCGAGAGCTTGAAAGCTAAAATTTTGTGAATTTAGATGTCGGGTTTTCACTCCGTAAGATGGAGAATTAAATTACGAACGCGTAGAAAAAAAAGAATCACGAAAAACGGACTTGTAGAATGAAAGTTATGACAATTTAAAGTTTGAATTTTGTTAAAATTTGAGCTGGGCAGAAAATGCAGGTTTAGATATAAACCTGCTGGAAACTGGCCTCCCCCGCGGCACACGAAGGGGAACCAACGTCCGGGCACGACACGCGGGCGCTGTCGCGGCCCGCGAAGGATTTAATCAAGTCTCTCGTGTGGCGCGAGAGACCTATATTCCAAAATTTTATTTTGTTTTCAATTGTTTGATACCAGAACTTGATTATACACGCTTTAATGTTGTCAAAACTAACATTTAAGTTGGTTTTGATGTTAGGTGAAATTGGCGATACTCCGGATGGTGATCAAGCAAGATTTCAAGAACCGAACATAACACTAAAAGCTTCCGCGTTATTATATTTGTTTTGACTAAATATGAACATGTAACTTTTGATGTCACTTTTAGAATGTCTTAAACTAGTAGGGATGTTAATCCTAAATACCCTAATCTTGTGTGGATATTAACTTAACAATTTTTGTTAACCCGTATTTTACGCAAACTCAATGCGTATTTAGTAGTAAATTCATATTATATTAACATGGGTGTTACAAGTTGGTAATCAGAGCTCATGGTTAAAGAGTAAAGTGTGTTCGGTTCGAGGCTTGATCACAAATCCGGTAAGTTGTTTGTATATAAACGATCTAGTATATTGAAGTGTTATAAACCACACATAGGGTTATCGTGTAATACACGTTACCCCAAGTAAATGATTAATATAGTTAACGAAATTAAGTGCGTTCGCACGTATAGTAGAAAACCCCGTATTGTAATACGGACATTCATTAATGACGAAATTACTAACTTTTATAAATGTTGTAGTTGAATGACACTCGCATCTAAAGATAGCGGGAGTGTAACAAATTGCAGATTTGACAAGGAAATGGTCCAAAGTATGACAAGCGGAGTATGCTCACCAAGGACCTAAATCGCATAACAACCCCGAACCAGGTTAATGGCAAGGAAAGCCCGTTGGGGCAAGCATTACCAGGTGCACGTTTTAAATTTAATCGCACAAATAGCAATATGCAACAAAAACATGCAGAGAATGACCATTGCATACGTAGAATAAAACTTGGAAAACCTGAATAAGACACCTATTCAGGATGATGTTTCCAATAGAAAATTTAGTAGAAAAATGCGTTATTCATGAATAACGAAACAATAATAGAGTTAGTTTATGTGGAAACTTGGACGGAAGTGAATATCCAAGTGAATAAATCTCAATGTAATACTATTGAGAAAAGTAGCGATCACATTAACGAACGTGATGATATAATAGCTCGGTAAAAAAAAGGAAAACATTTTATATGTTCAAGAATGAAACGGTAGAACTAATAATTGGTTAATAGCAAAAGAATAAAGTTTTGCCAATTGATATCCATAATATAGAAAGGATAGTGGTGTTACTTACATGGGGTGTAATGTGAAAATTATAAAAAGGTCATGTGTACCATGTGTTGATCGCTTGCTCTGGCCAAGTAAGTAGTGAACACATGATACCATGAACTTCTTATGATGGACACATTGACGTCCGATGTAGTAAGGACGGGGTGAATGGAACGAATAAAAAAGATACCCAAATGAATCAAATAAGTAAAATGTTTGATAATAAACGTAAACGCAATTCAGATGACGGAAGCGTATTACGTTCGAATAACGAGCCCGAGAGAAGGGACAATGATCAAAATAAATGAAAATACAGACCGATTAATAGGAATGCCAAGGCATAGGGATAAAAGTTTGACTGTCACAAGTGATGAAATTCACACGGACAAGTCAAACGAATTAAATAAAGAATAAAGGACTTGATTGAATAAAAGCGATGGATTTCGCTAAGACGACCAAATAAATTAAAATGAAGTCTTAATACACACTGGGACGGTTGATTTGATAGTGACTTCGGTAAAATACCCGATAGATGGGTAGGATTTTGAAAGTGTGCGTAAACCAAGAGACGGGAACGTGAAATAGAAAGTCAAAAGACTCGGACTATGAGTCATGACTAAAAGACGAAGAGAATTTGTAAACAGAAATTTTGATAACTACGTTCAACTATTTTAAAGTTGAACGGGTCGAATAAAGAATGAAGTTTGACGTTCACAAGTGATGAAATTTCACATGAACAAGTCAAACGAGTTAAATTAAGAATAACGCTTGATAACGTAAGTAAGCGCGAACCGAATAAATAAAAGCGCGAGATATTAATAAATCTATATAAAAGATTATGAGATAGTGTAGAAAGGGAAAACGCAAATCAGTGAAACTGGAGAGCTAAAAACGTTAAGATAAAAGAACTCGGGTAATGGGTTGTAATGAAGTATAAGTATAGACCGAGAAACAGTAAGTGTAAGAATAAACCGACGTGTAAATGACGTAAGGAGTCATAAAGTTGGAAGATTAGTCCGAAAGTAAACGAATGTAGCCTTAGACTATGGTCAATAATTCTGAGTATATAAAGGGGTGCCTTGACACCATATATGTACATATATGTACAATTGAATAAATACACGAATAAAAGATGATCTACGGGAATCATCCTAACCTAACGGGATTAAAAGTAGTGTTAAGGTCTACGGGACCAAGAAAACCTTTGGGTCATAAATAGAAAGAAAATAATTGATGAGTCTCACCTTAAATAGGTGGAAATCTAAAGAGATAGTCTACGAGACTAAGAGAAAGAACCTACGGGTTATTTGGGTTTAAGCGTGGGAACTAGATGTAATTCCCCGCATTAAATAATAATGGAAATGAACAAATCCTCGGAAGTAACATTCCTAGATATGAGAGAAAGATGTAAGACAAAGAGAAAACGTAAACAAAAAAAAATAGTTTTAGTCAAAGGCAACGTTTTAACAAACATAAGTAGTATGAGCTGATTTAGGAAACCGTAAACACACATAAGGCCGGAGATGGCAAAATAGTATACCCGGGTGACGGGGTATGAAGTGACTGCGAAAAATTAGTCCAGCCGGTACAACTATGGAAAGTCAAGATAGTGTCATGACCAATATAAAGTGCTTGTCGATATAAGACAAGCACGGAGTAAACGTGTTGACAGACTAACGCGCCTAACTGGTCAAGTAACAACTCGGTCAAATAGGTGACAAACATAAGAAAAATAAGATGAAAGTTACGGTTCGTGAGGACTTACACATAAAAGATACTGAAAGAATGAATATCACAAAAACGAAACTAAATTCGTGTAGTCCAAAAAAAGAAAATTTATGAATTACGTAAATAAGGTTTCGGGGACGAAACCTCTTTAAGGGGGGTAGACTTGTAACACCTCGAAAACGGGTTTGGTAATAAAACCACATTAATACTAAAAGACGGCTGAAGTACCGTTAGTGGTAAAAGTAACCCGGTGAATATATGATTTAAATAAATAAACCTAATATTAAATAAAA
Organism: Helianthus tuberosus; assembly: GCA_030545235.1. Lineage (NCBI taxonomy): Eukaryota > Viridiplantae > Streptophyta > Magnoliopsida > Asterales > Asteraceae > Helianthus > Helianthus tuberosus. The sequence goes on along the minus strand of CM060358.1, from coordinate 20,540,052 downwards.
AAGAGCAATAAACGCTTTACGAAGACAAAGTTTATAAGAGGTCCGAGTTAACAGGACTTAACATAAAACGGGTTAATAATCCTGGAACCCACAAAATTAACTAGGAATGATTAACCTATTTAAGTAATGAGTAATTAAGCAAAAACACTAAGAAAACAATAACTAATGAACCTTTTTATAAAAGGTTGGAACAAAAGGGACCAAGGTTGTAACAAATGAAACTTGTTATTTAAAAAAAAAAAAATCACACACTGTGTGCGTGGAACGACCAGGAGAAGGAAAAGAAGGGATGAACCCTAGCTCAACAAATCTTCAAAATTGAAGATCAATTCAAGACCCAAATCAATGCATGAACATGAATAAACAATCACCAAGTCAAGGGGATCGTAAGGTATGTCAATTTTTTTATATTTATGAAGTTGAGATTCTTGATGAACTTATGAAAATCGAAATTCAAGCTTGAATGATTGATGTTTGGGTGAAACTAGGATGAATTCATGTTTAGAAACAAACCCTAGTTAAAAACTTGATGAATTAGTGTTAAAAACTAGGGTTTTGATGATTACCCATATGTGTGCTATGTGGGTTTTATGATAAAAAGATGAACACTTGAATTAGGGTGTTAAATGGATGAACATTGATGTTGTGATGCTAGTTCTAGGTGTAGTTCATTTACACTAGACATAAGGGCTTGATTTTGATGCTAAAACTTAGTGACATATATGTGTTTGTAATGATATATTGATAAAATTGGGGTAAGGTGTTCAAGAGATAGGTTAGAGACTAATCTTGAATGCAAAACCCGCCAAGTGTTCGATGAAATGCTTAAATAAATATGGTGCAGACCTGAATTTTGAAAATTCACAATAAATCATAGAAACATCGTTAGAAGACGTACCATATATGCCTAGAAAGGTCTCTGAGTAATTTGCATTTCGTTAGTTAACATGATGACTTGGTTCAGATGTTAAATGGGTCAAAAACGTCGAATTCAGTGGCTATTTCGAAAAGACAGCATGCTGTTTGGGTTAAAAATAAGCTGATGTCCTGATTTTATAAAAATCATATAAAATCATAGAAAAATCGTTAGAAGACGTACCATATATGGCTAGAAAGGTATTTGAGAGTTTTACGTTCCATCTTTGAACATGTTGATCTAATTCAGCTTTTAAATGGGTCAAAATGGTCAATTACAGCAGCTGAATACAAAATCGCTGCACATTAATAATGTTCTTATTAACCAAGAAAAAAAGCATAGGATTGTATATACTTGCTTTAGGCATGAAGTATTGATTGTTGGGAACAAATAACACTTTATGTGACATGCTTAAAGTGTTTAAAATCACTTACTAACTAGTTTGTATAAGTAACTTCACTAACGGGTCAAACGGTTAGTGAATGAAAAGATTTATGGTATAAAACTAGTTGTTGAATATATAGCATGCTTTGATTGATAAGTGTGTAAAAGAAAGACCATAGGGTGATGGCCATTGTATAGAATGACCAATCTAACCATCTTATGGATGTTATGATATAGTTTGACTCTAAACAAGCTAGGTGGGAGCTTGGAAAGGAACGGGTCAAACGGATGATGGATGCGAAGAATGTTTGTGCGGACGCGAGGTAATTAAAGCTTACACCTATTTTTTTAGCATACGTATTTAGTCTATAGGTGATAAATACAACAATAGATCATGTTCAATTTATGGGTTCCGACACGAAACGAAATGAGTCGGAACGAATAAAAACGTTTAAAATCATGATTAATGGTGAAAGAGGTAAAATGGTAAATTAGTCATAAATTGACTAAGAATTTATGAGTTTTCTTAAAGTTACCTCATCGCTTAACTAATAATGGAAAAGGAGTAAAATGGTAATTTAGTCACGTGGTGACTAATTGTAATCGAGATTAAAAGGATACCCACGGCGTAAGCCGAACTGGGTCAAATATGTAAAAAAAAAAAAAAGGAAATTTTTGTGGTAAAATCCGTAATGGGTCGGATGCGTGATTGAGTAATTAGAAACCATGATTTGTAATAAATATAATTGTTTGGTCGTATAGACCAAATGGGTCAAATGATGGTGATAACATCATATGACCATATCGACTAATGTTGGTTGTTAAGTCATATGTTTACAGGAACGAATAGCAATTTGGATAATTGCGTCGTCATAGAATATTGAATTAATAATAGCAAGGTATAAACGGGTCTATACGTTGACTCGAGCCAGGTACGATTATATATAGATTTCTAGTTAAAAGTGTTTAACTTCCCTTAACAGGTCAAAATGAGTAGATAGGTAAAACGGGTTAAGAATTCATAAGAAACCCGTAATTTGAACCTTGCATATTAGTAAATTGATATAACGTGATATGCATGATATTTTAAAAGGTAATAAACAAGCTTGTTTGATAAATCACGAACGGGTCAAAAAGTGTCATAATTGAATTTCAAGCCGAGAGCTTGAAAGCTAAAATTTTGTGAATTTAGATGTCGGGTTTTCACTCCGTAAGATGGAGAATTAAATTACGAACGCGTAGAAAAAAAAGAATCACGAAAAACGGACTTGTAGAATGAAAGTTATGACAATTTAAAGTTTGAATTTTGTTAAAATTTGAGCTGGGCAGAAAATGCAGGTTTAGATATAAACCTGCTGGAAACTGGCCTCCCCCGCGGCACGCGAAGGGGAAACAAGGTCCGGGCACGACACGCGGGCGCTGTCGCGGCCCGCGAAGGATTTAATCAAGTCTCTCGCGTGGCGCGTAGGGCTGTTCAAAAAACTCGCGGCTCGCAGTTCGCTCGAAAAAAGTTCGAAAAAAGCTCGGCTCGAAAAAAGCTCAGTTCGAAATTGGCTCGACTCGAAATTGACTCGATCTAAACGAGCCGAGCCCGAGCCAAGGTAGGTTCGGTTCGTGGCTCGCTCGATAGTTGGCTCGTTGGCTCGCACGTTTGGCTCGTTATTATATATATATATAAGAAATAAAAACTAATATAGATGAGACTGAATGGAAAATTGGTTATATGAGGATAGCTTAAAATATTCACATTCAATTAACTAAAATATAATATTATATAACTAATTTTATCCATTTATTACTTGCACAAACAAACAAAGCATAGCACGTGAAAACTGAAAAGGCTTCCCAACGCAATTCAATATGATTTTAGGTTTCCTTCACGTCCGCTCCTCCACATTTCATGATTTCAAATCAAAGTTTACTTACATCCCTCTGAAACCGGTAACATTACTCTCTCTCTCTCTGCACTAAGGAGACCCAACGACACCGCCATCGGAAAAAGAAAACAATCCGGCCGAACTCCCGTCGATGTTGCCGGAAAATAAAAAAGAGTTGGACGCCGGTGTCATCGGAATACGAGTTGCGACGTTGGCCATTACTAGTGGTGGAACCCTAGGTCGCCGATTGTTTCGTTGTGGATCATCAGCCTCATCACCGGAGTTGCAGGACTGTGTGTCGGAGGCCATTAAAACCGAGCTGGCTCGTCGAGCCGCGAGCTGGCTCGAACTTTTTACGAGCCGAACTCGAGCCCTTATTTCCGGCTCGCTACAATTATTGAACCGAGCCCGAGCCGTCTCGTTTAACTTCGAGCCCGAGCCCGAGCCCACACTGGCTCGGCTCGGCTCGTTTACACCCCTAGTGGCGCGAGAGACCTATATTCCGAAATTTTATTTTGTTTTCAATTGTTTGATACCAGAACTTGATTATACACGTTTTAATGTTGTCAAAACTAACATTTAAGTTGGTTTTGATGTTAGGTGAAATTGGCGATACTCCGGATGGCGATCAAGCAAGATTTCAAGAACCGAACATAACACTAAAAGCTTCCGCGTTATTATATTAGTTTTGACTAAATATGAACACGTAACTTTTGATGTCACTTTTAGAACGTCTTAAACTAGTAGGGATGTTAATCCTAAATACCCTAATCTTGTGTGGATATTAACTTAACAATTTTTGTTAACCCGTATTTTACGCAAACTCAATGCGTATTTAGTAGTAAATTCATATTATATTAACATGGGTGTTACAGAATTGCCGGGTTGAACACGTTTGGACATGTTCTAATAATTATTACCAAGTTATTAGTATGATAAAACATGATTTATATCCTCTACATTATCAGATTATGTTTTTATTTAAAAATCTGACTAGTTTGACTTTTTAATTAATTACTTTGACCCGACAATTAACTAAGTAAACATGATAATTAGGAGGTACCCTGTTGAGGGATTAACACCTTCCTAATTATGATCACGTAGCCATATTCGCCTCGAACAATGGTTGGACCATTTAGGTCTAAACCGAAGGTCAAAGCCGTTTTGCGGCAACTTTAACTTTTCGGTTTTTAAACAACAAAACTGAACTAAAGGAGGCTAAGGAAACTTACAAAGGTTCCTAGCTTTAATCTTTAAACTAGAGGGAGTCTCCTTTGATCAGGAATCTCCAAGCAAGAGTGAGAAGAGTAAATTTTTGAGATGAGCAAAGAAAATGGCAACAATGAGGTCCTATTTATAGTTGAAGGTGATGATCAAGGATCAAGCCAGGTGTTAGGGAGTGTCCAAGATCATCACAGGTGTCCTTAGTGGTTTTTGAAACCATTAACAAGCTCCTGGTATCGAGTTCTAAGTGAATAAGTCGGTTTATGGCAGAAACTTGCAGCTGTCCAAAAATTACTGCCCAGATACAAGCTTTACGAACCATAAGCCTGACCCCTTACGGTCCGTAACCGATTTAAATTTGTATCGCCCAGGTACACTCCTTACGGACCGTAAACCTGGGTCCTTGCAGTCCGTAAGAGGCTGATTAGAAACATGAATTCTTTCAAACTTGACACCTTTAGTCCTTCAACTTTTATAATCATCATCAATCATTTCCGAGAGCTTGTTTCAACATTAAAAAGTCTCGGGTTTAATAAAAGGTCACTCAGATACATAAATTAGCATGTTGACACTTTTAGTCACTTCGCATACGAAATTTTAATGTTGTCAAGTTTAGTCTTTCGGAATAATTCCGTTACACGTTTAGAGTTTAGGACACGTGTCTTTGTATAACTGGACACGATTTTACGAGGTGTTACAACACCGCTCCATCACAATTCACTCGATCACACAAGGGGTGATCGTCACTCACTTCATTTTTTTATTTTTTTTAGGGTAAATTACACTTTTCGTCCTTTATGTTTGTAGCGTGTTGCAGTGGATAACCTTTAACTTCAATAATTACAGTCACAGTCCTTTATTTGGAAGACCCATTACACCTTTCGTCCTTTAGCACTAACCAGGTTAAAATTTTCAGTTAAATCAGAATATGTGTATTGCACATAAGGGTAGATTAGTAAATTCACTCATTTATTTATGGGTAAACAAAACTGATTTAAAAAAAAATATTTAAACAAAAACATAAACCAATCTCAGTCTCTCTCCCCAACCAAACCCCACCACCACTAAGCCACCACCGCCGCCACCCCTTTCTTCTCCAACCGTGCGTTAATAACAAAGCTTTTTTTTATTGTCATCATACCATAGTTACTCTTCATTAATACTCCCATAAATAAATAATAACATATGAAAATAATTTTAATACACAGGGACAAAACTGTAACTCATATGTAATGTAGCAGTTGACAAATTCGTGATTGCTCTTTCTCATCCAATCCACAATACATTCAAATTCACTACAGTCAGTTTGATAATGTATTTGATATAAATCCCAAGGCTTCCCAACAAATTACATGATTCTGAATACATAGCCATACCTTTTAACCAACTAGAATCAATTTATTTATAAATGATAAGAAGGTCTCCCATAGTTCAGACCTTTTTGAGTACCAATAGTGAGAACGAAGAATCAATGGGCTAGGACAGATCCAGCGGCATCCGGTTCAGATCGGATCTGCGTACGTTGTTCAGATCTAGGGTTCAAGAAGGATGGCGGCGGCCCTGTTTTTTTGGGGACGATGGTTAGGGTTTCGACGATGGTTGCAGGTGCTTTTAAATATGTTTCAGGCGGTCGGAGTGGTAGCCGGAAAATTGGCGGTGCTGGTGACTGGATGTCGCCGGAAATGGTGGTGGTTGTTATCAAATTGGTGGTGGTGGTGGTGACTACTCCGGAAAAATGTTGTCGGAAAAATGGCGGTGGTGGTGACTATTTCGTGTGTTTTGAGAGAGAGGGGATGTGTGTTAAGAGAGGGGAATTTGCTGGGTTATCAAATTGCAGAATAGGGGAATTTGCTGGGTTATCAAATTGCAAAAATGGGGAAGAAAGGGTTAAGAGAGAGAGGGGGGGGGGGGGGGGGGGGGGGTTGTCAGGTGTGTGTTAAAGAGATAGATGTCTGTACATATATTTTAGGTTTTTGTTTTTTATTAAATTGCTAAAAAGACTAAATTACCCTTATGTGATAGAACTTAACTTAAAATTTTAATCTAGTTAGTCTTAAAGGACGAAAGGCGTAATGAGTTTTCCAAATAAAGGATTGTAACTGTAATTATTGAAGTTAAAGGGTATCCATTGCAATCCGATACAAACATAAATGACGAAAAATGTAATTTTTCCTTTTTTTTATTTAAACAAATAAGATATAAAATTAAAACAAATAAAAACCAACTTCTATAAATTGCATAAAATAAAAAAATACAACCAACAAGAAAAATAAATACTGATACTTAAAACCTAAAATAAAAAAAACAACTCTTCACCGGAATCAGGAAATTGGATATCTCCCACAATCTTTAAAAATAATTCTTTCGACATACGAAGCCGTGTTCTAAACGTATCGGCACTATCCTATCGGTTTTCAACAAAGTAATCATTTATTAGAACTTCATTATCAACACACCCTACAAATCAGCCACCCTACAAATCAGCCATTCAACCTCCAATCGAACCTTCTTCAAGCTCCGTGTGCCCAAACATTTTTTTCCCGATCGCGACGAACAATTGTTTGGTTTGAACGTCCCATATCTTCAAGCTCCGTGTGCCCAAACATTTTTTTCAAAAAATTCTAAAACACAACCCACAGATTCCGACGAATTAGACGAGTCGGGCGGAAATGTATACTAAGTACTCTATTAATATTCCCCATAGGTATTTTTCTAAAACTATAAAATATAGACGGGTAGAGGAATTTTAGAGTTGAGATATAAATTGGAGTGTATAAGAGCATTCACATTGGAGCCTCCATTTTCATCTATATAAAAACATATCTTTCTCTGGATATTATTAATTTTTCAAAAATATCTCACATCCAACTCTCTATCTCTATCTAATTTTACTCAGAAACACTAATTTTATTATTTTTTTTCTCTTTCCTACACACTTATAATAAAAATATAGAGGATTGAATATGATCCTCTAAATATAGAGGTGTATTTCACTTTCTTTTTGTTTTCTCTGCCATAGAGATTCCAATGTGGTGATATTTTTGTTGTTTCCTCTATATTATATAGAATAAAGAGATTCCAATGTGAATGATATAAGAGCTTTCACATTGAAGCCTCCATCTCCATGTATATAATATAATTAAAAACCACATCTTTCTTTAAATTACATTTATTTCTCAAAAGCCTTTCACATCCAACTTTCTATCTATATCTTACTCACATACACCTATTTTATTATTTTTTTCTCTTTAATATACACTCACAACATAATTATAGAGAGGTGAATATAAGCCTCTAGATATAGAGGTGTACTCTAGTATCTCTAATTTTTTCTTTATTATAGAGGTTCCAATGTAGAGATATTTTTGTTGTTTCCTTTATTTCTTTCTCTATATTATATAGATTGTATTGATATAGAGGCTCCAATGTGAATGCTCTAAAATGGGTAAAGATTTAGTGTATAAGTAAAAAATTGTTTTTTATTTAACGATAGGCCTCACATGAATATACTATATTCATCTAACAATTCTCCTCCATTCACATGCGATGGGTATCACGAATTGTGGGTTCATCACGCGTGATAGCACACCTGCGACGGTCTGCTATCACTCATCACAAGTGCTCGTCACATGACCGCCCTGATGACCCTTAAAACCTACGTGACGCTTACATGACATGACAAAACCCGTAAAAGCTTTATCCAACACCTCGATAGCATATTATCGTTCTTTTAGGCCGGAGGGTGTGGAGGCGCCACCCTTGCCACCTCAGCCTCCATAGCGCCACTCCGGCGCTATCAACCACACCGAGAGAATTAAATGGGGGGCGCCATGGTAACGAAAGAAAGAGGGTGGAATAAAGAGAAGAAAGGAGGTTGAGATTGGTTAAAAGGGGGGGGGGGGGTGCTATAGTGTAAAGGGGGTTTTATCCCACACCCTACAAATTAAGGGGAGAGGCCTTAAAGCCCTCTGTATAACGTGACGATAATGTAATACTGAGGTGACGTGATAAAACCCCTACCTACCTATGCCCTCTAGCCTTATATCCACGATTTGTATATTTGAGTATGATGTTGTCTCTCTTCCCAGGAGTCCGTATTTCTCTCTTGGAGTTAACATGCCACGTGGAGGATTCTTAGTGGAGGTGCCAGCATATTGGCAGTAGACCCGAGATAGTGCCTTCGCGCCTCTCAAACATTTTCGTGGAAATATAATAAAATTTCAAACAAAAAAAAAATCAGATATTAAAATTAGTAGATGAAAAGTCCAAGCATTTAATGTTGTAATGACTATAGTGCCCCTACACCATTTTACATTTTTTTTTTCATTTTCAGACGGGATCAGTATAAGTATATTCACATCCTTAAAGGTGCCATTTGTACATTTTTATATTATGTGATTCAACCTTTATTTTTGTGTTTTTATATAATATAACAGTTTGTTTCTGATGTTTTAATAATTTTATTTATATCATATTAAATACGACTAAGTTTTTTCTTAATTTATACAACAACATATTTGAATTTATGTAAATGTTATAAAATAAACAAAAAAGAATAATAAAAATTAAATATTCACATCAAGGTGTGCAACAAATAATTTTAGAAATGATAACTTTACAGGTGTCAAGATTAAGACTTTTTTTTTATTTGTACGTCATTTTTTTTCTCTAAATTTAACAATTATTAAAACACATGCAACTAGGATTTAACCTATAAGAAATAGCTAAAGAGACTCTTTAGTTTTTTTTTTTTTTTTTGAAATTAAACTTCAATAACAAACACTTCCGACCCAAAAGGGCAAAAAAACTAATACAAAACAAAACTCCCGACCCAAACGAGTAAAGAGCCAAACAATTACATGTACAAAGAATATTCATAAAGAGACTCTTTAGTATCAACCAAAATGCCATTAACCATAAACACATAATCACCCTTCTGTTTTATATCAAATATTGAATTCATATTTATTTTTTGGCTGAAGCTTTATGATTGGCTATAAAAAGTAGATCAAACTCCAACTTGTTGGAATTGGTGTAGTTTTGTAATTTCTTTGCAAGTTGGTTGTGGCCAAATTAGTAGTATCTTGCTGGTGGTGTCTTTCTCTAAGGTGAAAAGGACACCTTTCATATTTTCATATTTATCTCAATCATTATTTGACACCTTTTACATCACATTTTTACTATCATACTTACAACACCCATCACATTCTATCACACCATCATAATCATTAACCCACACCCGATTATAACCCTTGAGACAACCCACACCCTTTTTCCACGATCACAGAATTCCTCTTCATCGTCGTGAAACACCCATTTGTGACAGTGTTTCACATTCATCACACCCTTGATGGGGGGCTTCCACAAGAGCGTCCCGACCACCCTGATAAAAAATTATTGTCGTTAAAAAATATTATATTAGAAACAAAATTGAAAACATTACTTTTACCATCTCATCCATAGTTCACTTATAAACTACTTATCCTAAATCATACTCATAAAACTACAACTTAACTTGGATTTTTACATATGCTAAAAGTATTCTATCGATTATAATTGAAAGTTCAAACTAAAAAAAAAAAACAATATTAAATACAAATATTAATGTTAATGAGGTAGTGGTGGAGTGGTTATGAAAAGAATTGGTGTTCCTTGTGACCCTACTTCGATTCTCACTCTCATTATTTTCTGCGGCATTCAGGTGAAGAGCGATACGGGTGGCGTCGGTTCGACTTGGATGGGAGACGAAGTTTTACCGATTATTTCATTCAGGGGCGGACCTAGTGTAGTACTAGGCGTAGCCCGGGCTACGGCTCAACTTTTATCCGTTAGTGTAATTTTTTTTTTTTTCGATTTTTATACTAAGGACACCCCTCAATAACAACTAGGACACCCCTAAAAAAATTTTACAAACTGAAATTAAGCCCAAAAAAATACTGATTATATTGGCCCAAATAACCAAATGATAGCCCAATAATACTAGTATTGGGCTATCATTTGGTTATTTGAAGTGATGACGAAACCAAGCAAATGATGATGACGTTGATGCAAGTCCGAACTACTGAAGTGCAGGACTGCAGGAGGGATGTATGTCGCATTGTCGCTGAAGACTGAAGTGCTGAACTACTGCTGTTGTGCTGATTGCTGAACCGAGTAGGCTGAACGCTGAAGTCGCTGAACAATAAGGATACCAAGTCGTTGAACACGGGCTGAAGGTGTCGCTGATGATCATTGATCGATGCTGATTGCTGAAACAGTTCAAAACAATAATCGTCGAACAGGCTGATTGGCTAAAGTCGCTGCTGTTGTGATAATTGTGAGTTGTGAGTATTCTTTATTTATTTTCTTCTTGAGTTCTTGAATTGCTTAATTTCGATCTAAAAATTAAAAATAAATCTAGCCCAATCTAAAACCTAAAAACTTATTGCCAATATTAAATAATAAAGCGTAGCTAAAATGTGATATGCGCAATATTGATTCGTTAACCTAACTACTAATAACTTAAAAAAACTCGTTTATAAAATTTAATTCGGTAAGGCCTAAGGGCCTATTTTGACTCGCCCAGGGCACTTGAATTTTCAGGATCGGCCCTGCCCCGTAATGTAGGTAAAAAAAATTCCGTTCTATAAATGTATCGTAAAAAAAATTGGGATACCCCTGAATATTTCTTCTAGTTCCGCCACTGATTCCATTGTCGTTCCTTCAGACGGGTGGAGGTCGGGTTTCTGCGCCATGTAAACTAGAAGTAGAATCAGTGCGTTTTTTTCTAGAAAATCTAAGAATACAAATTAAAAAAACACACAAAGGGGTAAACATATCATAACGTAAGACTCGAGGGATGCAAATTACAACTTAAGGGGTAAAATCGTCCAACAAAAAGAAGCTTCTGGTGGGGTTTATTATTGTTCACAAAAGGGGAGTAGGAAGAACAAACAAGCATGCATCATAACCCCTCCCCTTCCCTTTCCCCTCAACAACAATAACAATAATCCCTTCACAAACCCTTTAATCAAAAAAAAAAAAAAAACACACACACACACAATCAAATCCAAAATCACACTACCAAAAATAGCATTCTTCTGTTCATCAACACACCCTACAAATCAGCCATTCAACCTCCAATCGAACCTTCTAGGGTTTGTTCGTTCAATCCAGCTGTAACACACACACAAATCTCTCCGAAACATCTGCAATTCGTGTATAAAACTCGTGATTATTGCTCCTTACAATGGCGAACGGAACAGACGGTGATGAATACGTGTTGTTATCGTCGATTCGTCCTGGTTTAAAGCGTGAATTTGCGTTTGCGATGAAATCGCAATCGGAAAACTACGGTTTGTGTGGCCGCACGCGTGCTCGGAGGTCGCAGATGTCGCCGGAGCGGTTGCCGGTGAGTAAAAAACCTAAAAGTGGTGATCTAGGGCTTGAAAATGAGGCGAAAGTTGAGATTACGCGTGCTCGTAGGGCTCAGGTGTCGCCGGAGCGGTCACCGGTGAGTAAAAAACCTAAAAGTGTTGTTTTAGGGCTTGGAAATGAGGCGAAAGTTGAGATTTGTAATGAATCGGTGTGTAATGAATCGGTTTGTAATGAATCTGTTTGTAAGGAATCTGTTTGTAAGGATTCGGTTTGTAAGGAATCGGTTTGTGATGAATCGGTCTTGAATGAATCGGTTTTGAATACGGATGAGGAAGAATCGAAGAGTGACGTTGTTGATCCAGGTAGAACGGTGAATGAACAGATGAGCGAGGTGAAATCAAAGGCAACGGATGAATCTGATTTGAAAATGGAGGTGAATGATCATGTTAATGATAATGTTAATGATAATGTTAATGAGGATGAGGATGATAAAATTGTGGAGAATGAGAATGTGATTAGTTCTGTTGAGAATGAGAATGGCGAGGAAGAGAAAAAGTTGAAGAAGGTTGTGATGAAGAGGTTTCCAACAAAGTTGAAGGAGCTGCTGGAGACTGGATTGCTTGAGGGATCACCTGTGAGGTATGTGCGTGGATCAAAGGTATACATTCACATCTTTGAACTGAAATTAGGGATATTATGTTTTAGTTTTAGCATTTTGTTGATGTTAAATAAACTGTTGATTAGGTGAAACTTGTAGAGAAGGGACTACCAGGTGTGATAAAAGGATCTGGAATATTGTGTTTTTGTGACACATGTGGTGGGAAGGAGGTGAGTGTGTTACATACTTGCATATGGTGTTATTTGGTTACCCATGAGAGGATTGTTTGGATTTTGACTAGTGATGTTGGTATGTATAGGTTGTGACTCCTAATCAGTTTGAGTTGCATGCCGGAAGTGCGAATAAGCGGCCGCCTGAGTACATTTACTTGGATAATGGTAACACCCTAAGGGAGGTTTTGAACATGTGTAAAAGTGCTCCGTTAGATGTAATGGAAGAAATCATTTTAAGAGCGATAGGTTGCTCGTCTAAAGAGAAACCCTCATTTTGCTTGAAATGCAAAGGTGAGTTGCATATGTTTATGGAGTATTTATTATTCAACCTACATGCCTTATTGACTTATCTCTTCACACCTTAAACTTTTGATGCTTTTTTAGGGTCTTTTCCTGAATCAGATAACCAGAAGACAAGGCTGTTGTGTGATTCATGTACAGATTTAAAAGAGTCTCAGCCTCGCCCCCAGGTTCCTGTGCCCTCTAATGATATCGTTGACAGGTTAGTGTTCAATAATAAGAACAAGGTTAGAGGACACTTTGCAAATAGTCATTACTTATGCTAATCTGTTAGGTTAGTGTTTGCACAGACTGTACCTTTTCTGGATACTTGCAAATCGGTTCATAATAAGAACTTTTGTTTTCAATTATTTGTGCTGATAAAGTCTATGACTACAACTTAGCTGTGCTATTTTTACTGGTCTTCTTAGTGATAGGTCAAGTTAAGCGAATAGTAAGCACCAACTTCATTTAATGTCTCTTTAGATCTTTTAGTTGGAGGAAAGCTATTTGCCTATTATTTTTGGATGAAAAATAGGAATTAGGAAGACAAGCCTATAGCCCTATAGCCAAAATGTTATTCTAAGTGACAAGCACTCATTATATTGGTATTTTATCATTGATGATGATGTACAACTTGTGTACTCATGTACAATTTTGTGTTTGGACATCTGAAACTAGTATGAACTCAAGAGAGTCAGAAGTATGGGTGATAACTCTTGAATATTGATAGATGTATTTGTGTCTGTGGGTATTAATACGTATATGTATACATGTATGTAAAAACTGCTCTATTGATATCTGCATTGTTTATGCTTCATTGATCTGCTGTTTATATAATAAATATACTCGATATGGTCAGGTCAGTATCTCCGGTAGCTGCTCCTAAATCTACCACACGAGTAGCCAACAATAGTTCTTCTCGCAGCAAGGCCCATGGAAGAATAACCAGGAAGTCAGTTATCTAATTAAGTTATCGCATCATTTAGTCTGTTCTTTCTGTTTTGATTGATATCTTAGTGTATCAGGCTCTAGAAATTTTGATTTCTTTGTTATAAAATTTCTGTTTATGTAGAGATTTGCGTATGCACAAATTTGTATTGGAGGAGGATGTGCTAGCTGATGGAACAGCATTAGCTTATTTTGCTCGTGGGGAGGTAATTTCTTATATTTACTTATTAAATACAAGATTAAAACCACAACATTATTTCCATATACCACTTGTTTTTTTATGCTTTATAGTTCATTCTTTTTTTACTGTTGGCAGAAAGTATTGGAGGGTTATAAAAAAGGTTCTGCAATCTTTTGTTATTGCTGTAAAAATGAGGTACTTTTCGTCTGAATCTTGTCTGAAACTGTATCTTTCAAGCTGTTCTTATTGACTTGACTTTTTCATTATCAGGTCAGCCCTTCACAATTTGAAGCTCATGCTGGTTGGGCTTCACGTCGCAAACCGTGAGTTTCCCAATTATACACTTTTATCTTGTCATAACTCTGTAATGTTTCTTAACTAGTATTTTGACCCGCGTGGTGGCGTCGTCGAAACTAAGTAACTCGAACTTATACCCTCAAATATTGACCCGACTCGTTTTCGACCAAAATTTCGGTCAAATGTAGACCAACTGAAAACGAACATGAAAATAAGCACAAAAACATATTATATTTGACCTGACTCATTACCGAGAAAATGTACGTCGAAACGTGAACCTACTTGGATTTGTAATGAAACATACTTAAAAATAAGCACGTAAGAAAATAGTATTTTTATGTTAAAAAAATGGACCACGCGCTGTGGCGGAGTTGAAACGTAAAGTAACTTGAATTTATATCTTCTAGTGTAAATGTATTATATTTGACCTGACTCGTATCCGAACAAAAGTTGAAGGGTTGAATACACAAAAAGAAATAAACCAGGGTTGGATGTCATTATTGTAAATTTGATAAAGAAAAACAATAAAAGTATAGGTTGTGTTAGGTACTATTCCTAAGACCCCTCTTTTGTTATATACTTATATATATAATTCTTTTTTTCAACAGTTATTTACACATTTACACATCGAATGGCGTATCTCTCCACGAGCTCTCAATAAAACTGTCGAAACAAAGGAAGCTTTCTGCGGATGATAACGATGATCTGTGCTCCATCTGCGCAGACGGAGGTGAACTTTTGTGTTGCGATAATTGCCCAAGAGCTTTTCACCCTGGTGAGATTTTTTACACTGTACCGCTATTTCGTTACTGCGATGCGTTTTTGTTTAAATTCAATGTTTGGAAATTGGCTAAACTGCAGAATGCATCTCTGAGGCTGTCCCGCAGGGTACTTGGTATTGCAAATACTGCCAAAACATGTTTCAAAAAGAAAAATTTGTTGAACGAAATGAAAATGCACGAGCTGCTGGTAGGGTCGAAGGTAGTGATCCGATTGAAGAAATAACTAAACGTTGCATTCGTATTGTTGAAAATCCCATTGGAGATTCTGGTGCTCCTGCTAAAAGAGGAGCTCCTGCATGTGTTCTATGCAAGTACGTAGCTGCTTCTTTCGTTATTTATTTGTTGTGTGCAAAGCTTGAAATTGCATGGCGTATAGGGCTGTAAACGAACCGAGTTCGTGAACCGTTCGGCGGGAAGCTCATTTATGTTCACTTGTTTAATAAATGAACAAAGACGAACAAGAAATTTCTTTTGATAAGTTGAACAAACACGAACAAGAAATTGAACAAACATGAACAAGAAATTTCGTTTGATAAGTTGAACAAACATGAACATAGGTTGTGTTTGTTCATTTATGTTCGTGAACGTTTGGTAATGTGTTCATTTAGGTTTCTTCATTTAAATGTTTAATTATGTTATATTTTTAATATATTGGCATTAGTTTTTTAAATTTGGAAACCATAGTTATACTATACGTCTCCGTCAACATCCCTCATTTGATCATTTCAATATCAGTTTGTGTTAAAGCTTGACTAACTTCTTAATTTATTTTTGGTGGATTCTTTGTAATCTTTTTGATGGAAAAATGCAGATTGTATTTTTAAATGAATATATAACATTTGTTTGTGTTCATTTATGTTCATGAACATTTTTCTGTGTTCGTTTGCGTTTGTCTACGTTCGGTATATGTTCATGAACATGTTCGTTTTCTTAATGAACGAACATGAACAAAAAAACTTGTTCGGTAAGCAGTCGTGAACCGTTCATGAACATGTTCATTCCTTAATGAACGAATCGCTCTGTTCGTTTACAGCCTTATTGGTGTATATGCTTTTTTTGTTGCTACAATTTTTTTTTGGATATTTATATATTCTATTTGTTCTGCTGCAGGGCACATGATTTTAGCAACTCTGGTTTTGGCCCGAGAACTGTCATCATATGTGATCAGGTGCTTGTTTATGTTTAACGATTCATGCCTATGTGACGGTGACAGTTTAGATATACTGTTTTTAAATTGTTTATCGGATTATAACTCTTTTATTTCAATTTCAGTGTGAGAAAGAGTACCATGTTGGCTGTTTGAAGGAACACAAAATGGACAACCTTAAGGCACGGCAAATATTTTTTTTGTAAATTGTAATCATACGCGTGTCTATATTTTTCATATCGATCATGTGTTTGTTTAAATTTTATTTACAGGCATTGCCTAAAGGAGAGTGGTTTTGTTGTACCGATTGCAACAACATTCATACATGTTTAGAGAATCTGGTGGCTGGCGGTTTAAAAACACTTCCGGAAACTTCGTTAACTGCTATAAAGAAGAAACAGGTGGAACAAGGATTAGAACCCAGTGCTGAGCTGGACATCAGATGGCGGCTTATGTGTGGGAAAATGGCGTCTGATGATACGCGTGTGCTGTTATCCAAAGCTGTTGCTATTTTCCATGTGGGTAATTGTTAATTCATTAGTAAAACTTTGTTTGTATATGATTTAATTTTGAATCTCTCTAATTAAAAGTATTTTTGCTGTGACTTTGTTTTTTTAGGATCGGTTTGATCCAATTGCTGATTCGACCACTAGCCGTCTCGATCTGATTCCCCACATGGTTTACGGGTAATTGATAATGTTTTTGACGTTTAAAGGTTTTAAAAATCATTGAAGTGTGTATTAAATGGGAATTTCAACATCATTTCAGGAGAAGTTTAAAACAACAGGACTATGGAGGGATGTACTGTGCTACACTGACAGTCAAGTGAGACCCCATCTCTTTGTTTAAACACATAATTTGTTTTCAGTTTTTAATTTTCAATGAATTATACTAATTGCGATACTCTTATTGTGCAGCTCTACGATTGTATGCGCTGGCATATTTCGTATTTTTGGGCAGGATGTAGCTGAAATTCCTTTAGTGGCAACAAGTAGTGAATGTCAAGGATTGGTGAGTCAAATTGGGCTTGTTGGGTAACAGGCCGGGTTGACCTGGAACCCCTTTTTGTCGACTTTTTATATATTTTTGAGTAAAATGCCATTTTTTGTCCCTGAGGTTTGGCCAGTTTAGCGACTTTCGTGCAAAGGTTTGGTTTTTCGCATCTGGATACAAAAGGTTTGAAATCTTGCCATTTTTATCCAACATTCCAACTCGTTCACTCCATTTTTCTCCGTTAAGCCAGGGGTATTTCTGTCTTTTTTGTTAACAAGCCGAACGAAAATGGCAAGTTTTAAACCTTTTGGATCCAGATGTGGAAAAACAGACCTTTGGACGAAAATCGCAAAACTGGCCAAACCTCAGGGACGAAAATGACATTTTACTCTTATTCTTATAAAAAAAATTGTGTGGCCAAATATGATTGTGAAAGTAATTTTACTTCAAAACAATTTTTTTAACACATGATCTTTTTCTACGCATTAATATATGAATGCATTTTGTTCTGATTTATGTGAAATGTCGTATAGGGTTATTTCCAAGCTCTGTTTTCTTGTATTGAAGAACTGCTAGTTTCATTAAATGTAAAAGTTCTCGCACTTCCTGCTGCTGATGAAGCTAACTCTATGTGGATCAAAAAGTTTGGGTTTGAGAAGATGCCGGATGTAGAGGTATGCACTTTTTATCGTTTCTCTAATACTTATGTGCTTGTATTTTACGTGGTTATGACTAAAATGGCCTCAAGTGGAGTATATGATTTGTAAATATTGTTATATAGTACAAAGGCACTAACATTATTACGCGTTTGAAATTATGTCACAGTTGAAGCAGTACAGAAAGAACTACCAGCTAATGGTTTTTCAAGGAACCTCAATGCTATACAAGACCGTCAAGAAGCCTTAAGGGTTGGTTGATGATAGATAGTTAAGTTTTATCGGGCCCAGCATGACGAGCAAAACATGCGATTTTTTGGTTTATATATATATTTGGAGAAAGGTAGTAACGGTCCTACCTGATATCTCTCCTGTTTTGATACAAAATCTGGCATTTGGAAATTCTTTTTGTTTTGTTAGTCCAAGTTTATACGGGTGACCCGTTGGGCGATTTTGGTTAGGAGATATAAGATATAAACGTTTTGGAGTTATTGATGATGACAAATTGGATATATAATTTTGGTTCTTTTTTCTTCATATATTTTTCTCCTAAAATTTTCAATGTGGAGATAATGGGGATTTTGCAGCCAACAATAGATATGCTAAGGTGTATTCACAATCCAGTTAACGATTTCAGTCAACGAGAAACAAAACTGACCGGGTTGAATCGGTCAGCAAATCGGCAGGTTATGCTGTTTTAACGGTTTGGTTTTGATGAGTCGGTTAACAGGTGTCGAACTATTCTTAAACCCATCACCATTACTTGACCTCGAATACGAATATCATGTTTGACTTAGTGAGTTCACCGTGAGGCTATCAGTGTTGGTGGGGTATAACACAATTTACTAGAAACCACATTTTGGTATGTATTTATGTATAATTTTTTTTTGAGTATAGTACACAAATAGCAAGTGGTTCTGACTATAAAAAACAGTCTTATGGTTAATATTCATATTCGCTGGCGGTATGCACATATAAAGTATATGTGTGTGGCTGCTCGGGGGGGCAAAAGTGAAAGTGCACTAATTTTAACGTTATGTTACTAATTTTGTGAAATAACGTTAAAAGAGAGGAATTGCCGAGTGTTATCTGCCATATGTCCAAGCTTGATGCAAAACTACTATCGAGTCGAGGGTCTCACTGAAGCAGCCTCTCTATTCATAACGGGCAGAAGTAAGGTTGTTTACATCTTACTCTCCTCAGATCCTACCTTAGCTTTGCTATTGGTGATAATTATTGAATACGATGATGATGATGATGATGATGATGATTAAGTCTTTTAATCGTATTTATCTCTCACCATTATTCTTCATCCTTTTCTGTCTCACCCTCTTCTAATCTTTTTTTTTCCCGCCGTCTTCTAAACAAGCCTTGAAATTAACTTAGCAAGTTAGTAGTGTTTTCAATTGCTAAAAGCTAGCTTAGATTTTAGACTTTACAAGTTTAAGCTATTGATCTCAACTTTGTCAATTGTTACATGTGTTAATATAGGTCTAGTAGGGACTCATGTTGTAATAAGATACTCAGGTGATGTGTTATGAGGGGTGTAATGGTAAGGGGTTTGGTTTGTGATTACATAATCAATCGTTATATAATATTATTAGGTTAGAACCTATGATTTTTAATTTTATATACTAAGTAATAAAAAAATTACATCTTTAATAACCCATGCATTGCACGGATTGAATAAACACGTGTTTTTAAATGAACTTTGATGTGCTTATAGTTTTTATAACATTTTATTTTATTTTTTTATTTATTACAAGGTTAGAAACTTGTGTGTTACACGTGGATGAAGTAGTGAAATATTAAATAATTATTAAAAGCAGAAAAATAAAAGAAATAGTTAAGAAAAGAAATATTAAATAAATAAGAGATAAGCGAAAAAGAAAAGAAAATAATTATATAGCAATAACCACTGAAATTAATATTAATAAATAACCCATTATACTAAATAATATATATTGATTTTATTATATTACAAACAATCCATTTGTATTTATTATATAGATATATTATATACAAAGTAATATGCATGAATCTATATCTATACTATATAATAAAAGAAACCTGATTTGGGACACTTGTCATTCTCTCATTTAATTAATTAAAATTATTAATAATCCTAAAAATAATAATATTTAATCTAAATTAATACAAATTCTTATTATTAATAATATTTAATCAAATAAAAAATCTAATCTAATACAAATTTTTATTATCAATAATATTTAATCAAATCTAATAAGAATTCATACGAATTCCAAA
The DNA here is from genome assembly GCA_030545235.1 of Helianthus tuberosus. Lineage (NCBI taxonomy): Eukaryota > Viridiplantae > Streptophyta > Magnoliopsida > Asterales > Asteraceae > Helianthus > Helianthus tuberosus. Next base: position 20,519,910 of record CM060358.1, on the reverse strand, counting down.
GTTATATTAACTTTCAAATAATTAAAAAAAATCCGCTAATCTATCCTCAACCGAACCATATCGTGTTAAATGAGCAGCACCATTATCTATGTCGATCAATGTGGAGGGTTACCCATGTGGTAATATTTTTGGATTAATATTTGACATTCCTTTTGTAAATAGTTCTAAATAATTTATAAATCCACAAGAAAAAGAATAATACATCCAGACAAGTGCACATATGATTCATATTTTATTATATATAATAAAAGAAATTATTTTAGGAATTAGGGACACTTATCATCATATCCTCAACCGAACCATATCGTGTTAAATGAGCAGCACCATTATCTATGTCGGTCAACGTGGAGGGTTACCCATGTGGTAATATTTTTGGATTAATATTTGACATTCCTTTTGTAAATAGTTCTAAATAATTTATAAATCCACAAGAAAAAGAATAATACATCCAGACAAGTGCACATATGATTCATATTTTATTATATATAATAAAAGAAATCATTTTAGGAATTAGGGACACTTATCATCATATTAGGCCAAGTCTTATGGATAATTCTTATTTTAGTTTAATCTCTTCTAATTAATAATAGATAATCCTCCTACTAAATATTATTTGGTTTAATTATTACTTTTATATTTATCTATTTACTTCAAATTCAAACTTAGTTATCTAATTTGATATTAGAGTAAATTACGATTTTGGCCCATGTGGTTATATCACTTTTACCCTTTTAGCCAAAAAGAAATTTTTTAACATATGAGCTATCAACGTCTTTTTTTCTAACCCTTTTGCACCCCAAACGTCTTTTTTTCTAACCCTTTTGGCCCTAAAAGTAAATGGATGGAGTTAGTGTTAGGGGCTAAAAGGGTTAGAAAAAAAGACGTTGGGGGCACAGATGTTAAAAGATTCATTTATTTGGTAAACAATATTACATTTATTCAACCCGTGTAATACACGTGGTTTTAAAGATATAACTTTTTTATTTGATATATAAAATTATATTTATTCAACACGTACAATATGGTTCTTATAGATATAACTTTCTATTATTTAATATATAAAATTATATTTATTCAACCTGTGCAATAAATGAGGTTTTTAAAAATATATTGTTTTATTATTTAGTATATAAAATTCATTTATTCAACCCGTGTAATACACGGGGTTTTAACCTAGCAAAGAGATATATGATCATTTAGATGTTTCTTAGCTAAAAGAACACACAGAATTATGTAGGAATAATAAATTTAAATAAGGGAGTATGAGAGGAATTAAAAAAAAAACGGTGGAGAATAATGAAGAATTGAATGTATTAATATAATTTGAAGATAATTTTATATGAAGTTAATATGTTATTTTTATATATATTTGAAAATTTATAGGAATAAAATATCATATTATTCGTTTAAAGGTATAGATGACGAATTTAAATTTGTTGTTTGTTCTAGTCTTATCATTATTAATATTTATATATCGAATATGTTTAATTATAAGACGAATTTAAATTTTAGTCTATTCATTTTGTAAATATCTATATATAATGAATATCTTTAATTATAAGTCTTATCATTTATTAATATCTCTATATAAAGAATATTTATTTATATAATTTGTAGATAATTTTATGTTAAGTTAATAGATTATTTTTATATATCTTTGAAAATTTATATGAATAATATATCATATATTAACAAAAAAAATTAACTTGGTTAGCGTCAAAGGATGTAACGTGCAAAATTTTGAAACATTAAGTACAAAACTCGTCACTTGTTTTTAACCAAAAGACACCGTTTGAAAAATTGTATTAAAATAAAGGACGATATGTGCAATTTAACCTAAAATGATTTTAGGTTAAATTGCACATATCGTCCTTTATTTTAATACAATTTTTCAAACGGTGTCTTTTGTTTAAAAACAAGTGACGAGTTTTGTACTTAATGTTTCAAAATGTTAGATTCTATAATGTAATTAAACCATTTTCTCAAGGGGGTGATAAGTAACTTCACAAAACAATAAAACTTAAAACACACCAAAATTCTCAAACATCATCTCCTCCCTCATACATCCCAACAAAGATAAGATAAAATCATCTACCATCAATGGCTTCTCCAGCAGTAACTCTGTCATGGAACTCATCTTCTTGGCTCAACAACCGCACTTTAACAAGAACCACCAATGAAGGCACCACCAAGATTTCCGATAAAGCTTCAACCTTTGTGGTTTTGGCTCAAAAGAAAGCCAAGAAAACACGAAAGGTACGGTCAAATTATGCACATTTTGATGATGATTTGGGGGAATTGGTTTGTGGGTAAGTGTTGATTGGTTTGTTTGGTGTTGTGGGTGTAGATTATTTTGATTGAGGATGTTACTGATGTGGGGAAGAAAGGGCAACTTTTGGATGTTAAAGCTGGGTTTTATAGGAACTTTTTGCATCCTACTGGAAAAGCTCGGATTGTTACTCCAGTTCTTCTCAAGTAATGTTGAAATTTACCGATTGTTTTTTGTGTATTTATGTTCAAATAAGTAGTTTTATGGGTCAATTAGTGATGTTGTATGATGCCTACCAACTGTTTGTGAAAATGTCTGTTAGACAAAATGTTGGAATTTGTTTGACATTCAAATAGTGTACACTAACCACTCTGTCACATCATACGCGCAATAGGACCTTTTTCGCCATATAATACGTTGGTATGCCGAATGATGGGGCGAAAAGTCATACACTCATACGGGCATGTATGACTTTGTTAGTGCTCAAATATGACATTTCTTTGTTAGTCAAACACATCATACAGGTCGTATGATATGGCTGTCGTACAACCCATATGACCTTTTTTTTGCGCTGTCATATGGCCCGTTTGATCACTTTTCATCCTATCATACGGCTCATCTGACCATACTATGACACATCAGTGCCTCAGTGGTGTCTGGATAGTTAACGGTGTTTGTTTCGCTCTGCTCTTTGAACTTATTGATTTGTGAATGGAAGAATAGGTTAAGATTCCCTGAATAAGTACTGGTCTATGGTCTACAAATCTTTTGGTATCTCTAGACAAAAATGCTTATAAATTTCAACAACTTGAACATTGAAGACTGTTTAAACTCATGCGATGCTAATTAGTGTATGCTCTAGTTAAGTTATTTGATCCTAATTCCTATGGTTTGACCTGTGCTAGTTATTTGATCCCATATGAATAAACAATTGTATTATATTTCTCAGATTTCATGTCTAACGCTCACACATGTGAATTGTTTTAATCTTTCCTTATTATCTTCTTTTGTTCGTCGTTTAGGGAAATGAAAGTTGAAGAAGAGAGAATTGAGGCTGAAAAGAAACGGGTATTAACAGGCTCCTTTGATTCATCACCCTTGTTTCTCACTCAAAAGCCTACCATATATATGGAATATTAATATTAATTATAGAGTAAATTTCCAAAATCGTCCCTGAGGTTTGGGCATATTTGCGTATTTCATCTAAAACGACTTTTTTTGTGCATTGCGGTCCTTCACCTTTTTCTTGCCATTTTCATCCTCGAAAAATGGCCCTCAGGGATGAAAATGGCAAGATTTCAAACTTTTTGGATAAAACTGGCACATCAGGGACGAAAGTCGCAAAAGTGGCCAAACCTCTGGGACAAAAATGGCATTTTACTCTTATTATATGTTATGAACATTTAAAGTTCTAGATCATGTTCGATCTTTGCAATCACAATAGGTTGAAATTTTCATTTTGTTTCTTAGGTAAAAGAAGAGGCTCTACAACTTGCTCGGATTTTCGAAACTGTTGGAGCTTTTAAGGTGAAGCGTAAGGGCGGGAAAGGAAAACTGATTTTTGGAAGGTTCGAAACTATATAGAATTCATTGAGCAATTTGATTATTATTTTTTCCTCTTTGAACTTGCATCTTATTGCTTGCAGTGTTACCGCTCAAGATCTTGTTGATATAATTAAGGCACAACTTCAACGGTAATATTTTTGGTCTATAATTATTTAAAACACTTGTCCTAAGTCCACTTTCAGTTACATTTGCAAATACCAGTTATTCTTTTCTTATGAGTAGGGCTGCAAACGAACCGAACGAACACGAACAAGACTTTGTTCGTGTTTGTTTGTTAAGAGATCTATGTGTTCACGAACTGTTCATGAACACTTACCGAACGAGATTTTATGTTCGTGTTTGTTTGTTAAGGAAATGAACTTGTTCGTGTTCGTTTGTGTTTGAACCGATGCAAGTTTTTGTACTATTGATAACTTTAATTAATCGTGTTATGAATTTACATCGAGATAGATGGCAAACGGGCAACAAGCTGCACCGCTACCTCTTTTTGAATAGCAAAACTAAGTTATTTAAAAACTACGTCCATAGATCCCAGGGTCATAACATTACTATGCATGACCCTTTGAACTCGACTAAGTAGGTCCACAGCCTCTGGCGCCAGGAAACCGAAAGTATCAAAAGCAAATGGGATAAACACGTGTTGGTTGTCAAGGCACGCTTTCTCGTGTTTGGTCACTTTTCCCGAAGCAGCCTGACCCACCGTGAAAGCACTACCCCCTAAGCCCACAAGCGGGAAACCCCTGTTTGTTAATTTTAGGCAACGATCGAAAACGAACGTTGATGAACACAAATGGAAACAAACGAACACAAACAAGTGTTCATGAACATAATATATAATATACTGACACTTATTAAATATTTTATTTGCCAGAATTTTGAAGTATTTAGATAAGATACAAAAACTAAAAACACTAATGAACTATCGAACACAGACGAACACGTTACCGAACGTCCACAAACATCAATGAACGAACGCAACCTCTGTTCATGATCGTTCATTTAACTAAACGAACAAAATTTCTTGTTCCTGTCCGTCTGTTTAATAAACGAACGAACACAAATGAACTTCCCGCCGAACGGTTCACGAACTTTTCGCCGAACGTTTGGTTTGCAGCTTTACTTACGAATGCTAATAAACTGCCACCATAAACATTATCCAGACCAGAGTTTGTTACCTGAATATGCTATTTATACATATTGACAATTGAATCACGAGTTCTGTGTTTTCAGCTTCTTGGACGATTATCTTTTTTCTCTCTAATAAAAATCTTAATTTTAATTTTCATTGTTTTTTTTTTTTGTAGGGACATCGACAAAAGAATTGTTTCGTTACCCGAGATCCGAGAAACAGGAGAGTATATAGCTGAATTAAAGCTTCATCCTGACGTTACTGCTCAAGTAAGGCTGAATGTATTTGCTAACTAAAAAATCGACTTCTTTGAAGAGGATTCATGTCAAGGTATGTGAAGTAATCCATCCGTTTTAGTTAGGGAAATTGACCTGTAATAATCCCACCTAGACCTTATTGGCCATTAATAATCCCACCTCAGAATATTCCCCCCACGAGTCCTACCTCTCACCTATTTTTCCTACAATGGTCCCCCGTTAAAAAAACTTAACGGAGTTAAGCTTTTTTCCAAATTACAAACAGATTTTTTAGGGCTTTTGATTAGAACGACGATACGAGTCCATTGATGTAAAACTTGCCTCGAAACGGTGCTCCAAACGATGAAAACGGCGCTTCAATTCGGGTGTTTAAATTTCCAATTAACCAAAATCAAGTCACTTGGAGCACCATTTCGAAGTAAGTTTTACATCAATGGACTCGTATCATCGTTCTGATCAAAAGCCCTAAAAAATCTGTTTGTAATTTGGAAAAAAGATTAACTCTGTTAAGTTTTTTTAACGGGGGACCATTGTAGGAAAAATAAGTGAAAGGTGGGACTGGTGGGGGGAATATTCTGAGGTGAGATTATTAATGGCCAATAAGGTCTAGTTGGGATTATTACAGGCCAATTCCCCTTTTAGTTATAATATAAAAATGGTATTTATGTCCAAAATTGTCGAAGGCGTGCGCCTTTAACTACCTAGTTTATGTTGATAGACCATAGTTTTCGATATTCTATCTTGTGCATTGTTGAATCGTTTTTGTTTCGTCTGTGCAGGATGGAAACCGTGAAAGTAGTAATAGAATCGGCCAAGTTCAAGATCTAATCTTTATTTCTTTTTGTGTTTTGTGGTCACAATACAACACTGGTATGTACACATCCTTGTTTGTTATTATTTTTTGTTAAATAGTTCATTATGGTGAAATTTCAAGTAACACTTATCTATGAGTACTAGGTTAAAAACCTGCGTATTACACATGTTGAATAAAGGAAATATAAATAGTTGGCGATGAAGATTTAATCCTGGTTATATTGCTTTTGGCCGGGACTAAATCAGTAACATGTGCAAACTAGAGGGGCCGTTTCGTAATAAATGAATTACAAAAATAAGTATTATGATTTACAACGAACCGCAAAAGACAATTTATGTAATTTACTCCAAAACTAAGGGACTGTTTGGCAACTTCTGAATGGTTAAGTGCTGAACCAATAAGAGGTCTGAACCATTAAGTGCTGAAGCAGTATGAGGTCTGAACCATTAAGAGCCAGTATAATGTTTAACCCTTCAGAGGCAAATGTCTGTCCAATTCAGATTAGGTCTTAACCATTCATACGCTGTATAATACTCACCGCAAAAGACAATTTATGTAATTTATTCCAAAACTAAGGGGCTGTTTGGCAACTTCTGAATGGTTAAGTGCTGAACCAATAAGAGGTCTGAACCATTAAGTGCTGAACCAGTAAGTGGTCTGAACCATTAAGAGCCTCATTAAGAGGTAAACAAACAACCCCTAACTTAACATAAACCAAACTAGACAGAAACATGTGGTTTGTTAAAAATTTACGTAAATGATCCCTGACAATGAAAATTTACGGGAATGATTCTTGTGGTTTATCTCTTATCACGAGTTTAGTCCCTCATGTATGAAAATTTACACAAATGATCCTTGCGGGTGTATTATTTTACAACGTTTCACACCCTCCCCTTTGTAAACGCGGTCTTCATTTCGCATAGCGGGCCATGAAACAACTTTTGCTTTTTCTTGGAATATTGGATTTTAATAATCCCAAGTGTTCGCAGTTAGTCGCCAATAGTCCCTAACTTAAAAAATAACAACTGGTAGTCCCAACTATTAACATATTGGTCTCCGATGGACCCTGACTAACAGAACCCTAACGCTGTTAGTCTCCGGAAAAACGTTTTTGTCCAAAAAACTCTTTTTTGGCTAGAAAACTCAACATTTTCATCCAAAACCTTTTTGTAACCTTATTACTGACCTTTAGGAACTTTTTTCTAGTAAACGCCCTAATTATTGAGGTCGCCAGAAAATTCATTTTTCGCCGAAAAACTTCTTTTTGCCTGGAAAACTCAACTTTTTAGCCGGAAAACTCATCAATTTCGTTCTAAACCTCTTTGTAACCTTAAATCGAACCTTTAAGAACCTTTTTCTGGCCAAAAACGTTTTTTCCGGTGGTCGGAGACTAAGGGTGTTAGGGTTCTATTAGTCAGGGTCCATTGGAGACCAATATGTTAATAGTTGGGATTGCCAGTTGTTATTTTTTAAGTTGGGACTGTTGGCGGCCAACTACGAATAGTTGAGATTATTAAAATTCAATATTTCCTTTTTCTTTGCATATGAAATTATACATGCAATAAGTCGTGGTTAGAGTGTCTTAACAGTCGAGGCGAGAGAAGTAAGGAAGAAGGGAACTCGGGTGGAGTAGTTGGGGTTTATTTTTGACATCACGATTCATGTTAGTGTCGAGGACCAAACGTGTCGCAGTCGGACTAAATTCACGGTTTATCAAAAGTTGAGATGAAATCTAACATATAACCGTATCAAATCGATCATTAGTCTAGTTTTGTTATGTTAAAAAGTTGTAAGAAGCAATTCAAATTCAAAGCATGTTGTATTTTGGAACCAAGTCTTGTCATTCGTTAAACTTGTAAAAACACTTATTCATGTTAATATTATAAATAAAATCATAACTTCAGATTAATAAATTAAATTTAACATACATCAAACTGATGATTTATGTTATATGTCGGAAAATAGTGGAATTTCCCCGCGCTACTCGGCGGGAATTCGGTCGGTATTAGTTTCGTTCTTATGGTACTGACACTCGATATAGCAACCTAAAAAATTAGTAAATAAAATCGAGATATGTCCAAAAGATATCAAAAAGTGTTTTAAACTGATCAAAAACCATAAAAGCGAATACATTAACAGGTTCCTATTATAAAGCGAATACATTAACAGGTTCCTATTATCAGTACCGTCATTGACGTTCAATCGAATATTGTTCGGTTTTTCAAGGGATCGACACCATTTCGAAACCAACCGGATTGAGTTGGATGGGTTTGCTAAACCAGCCAAAACACAATAATTAGGTCTTTTTAAGTGTTTGTGAAGTACACGTTTTCACAAATATAAGGGTTTAAGCATGGAACATTGCGTGACACTTATCGTTGCAAAAATTCCGTGAATACTTAAATGTCTATAGTTTAAATTACACATTTGCTAAACAATGATTAGCAATAATTTTATCGTTCTTTTGTTATAAAAACATATATACATCAATTATTATGTGAAACTTTTATCAAGTTTATAGGAAAATCCTGGTTTTATAAAAGTTTATAGAAAACCAAAATTGTCAAAACAACTAGAATGTATAAGATTTAAAAAATAGTTAAATGTCATTTTAGTCCCTGTGGTTTGGACCATTTTGACAGTTTAGTCTAAAGGTTTTATTTTTCGTCTGTGGGTCTAAAAATATTTCACTGTTGCCATTTTAGTTCATTGGGTTAACTTCATCCATTATTTCTGTTAACAAGAAGGGCAATTCGGTCATTATATATGGCCGAATTGCCTTTCTATTTAACATAATTACATATAAAATGACCGAATTGCCCTTCTCGTAAACAGAAAAAATGGATGAAATTAACACAGTGGACTAAAATAGCAACGCTGAAACCTTTTTGGACCCACAGATGAAAAATGAAACATTTGGACTAAACTGGCAAAATGGGCTCAAATCACAGGGACTAAAATGACATTTAACTCTTTAAAAAAAATAAGGAATAAAAGATAGCATATTATTATGAAATTATAAATATTAAATATTTTTTATTCAAAAATATTATTTGAGTTGTTTGTAAAATGTAGAACTTTTAAAAGTTTAAGTTCTGAATAAACATGTTCTTTATTTTAAGGAGAGATAAAGGGGTCAGGACGTCAGGTCATATATATTTTGATACTGATAATGAAGAAGACAAAATCCTGAGCCATGAATATTTTTCCGTGTTAGTTTGTTACCTAAAACGAATCAACAAAAATCAATAACTAACAAGTTTCAAACAACATAAATCACCTAAAAATAAAATGATAATTCAACTTTCAACAATCCAAATTTCAATTAAAAAAAGAAAAAAAAAACTCAACTTAGTAAAGCAAATAAGAAATCAAACATGAAAACATATAAACTTCAATTTTCATTATTCAAGTTAACAAAAGATTAACATACATAAAAACTATTAGTCGGCATTGCGCGGAAGCTAAACGCCAAGTCCAATCGTCGAACGTGTAGTCCATAGAAGCAAAAGCAAAATCGCATGTCCGCATGAGCAAATGTTGTGGTTGATCGTGATCCATGAGTACCGTGGGACAAAGACCAATCATTAAGAATGATTTTGGTTTAGAGCAAAGATTTTGGTCAATGAATAATCAAATAGATAGAACGACCGTGCTAGATGGTTGGTCAATGAGTACCGTGAGGTTAGGGATGAAATTTTTCGTTTCTTTACAAATCACTAATTTAGAATTATTAGTGAAGGTAAATGGTAATTAGTTAAGGGTAAATGGTAAATAGTAAATGGGTTTTAATTTGGGTGAAAGAGTTTTGGGCTCATTTGGCAAAATGGACTTTAAATTGGTAAAACACATTTTGGATTTCTTGTTTTTTATATAACTAGTAGATGCCCCGCCCGCGTTGCGGGGCAATGGCCGAATAATTCTCAATCAATTAAAAAAAGACTACTATAATTTTACTATGAAAAAAAAAACGATGATAAGACCGTAATTTTGGACTCAGGGCAAAACTGAAACTTTTCAGGACTAATGAGCCAGTGTTAGGCAGCTAGATTTATGCGCCGCCCGCGTTGCGGGGCGCTAAACCGAGTATTTCTTAGGTTAATAACATGTACGCCTTTATGTCGGTTAGTTATACATGCTACCTATAACACGATATCAAAAAAGATACATCAAGTTAACCAATTAAAGAAAAACAGTAGCATAGTTATGATAAAAAAATTAACTAAAACGATGACAAGCATGTAATTTAGAGTTGGGGGCAAAACAATAATTTGCCAGGATCAATTAGCGAGTGCTAGGCAGCTGTTTGGCATGAATAAAAACAAAATTAAGTCAATAAAATAAAATAAAATAAAACAAAACACTACCATGGTTTTGCCAAAGAAAAAAAAAAACGATGGCAAGATTGCAATTTTTAGCGGAGGTAAAATCGTAATTTTAAAATGGAGGTAAAATAATATTTTGAACTGAGGGCAAAACCATTTTTTTATTTTGAAATGGGGGCAAAATCGTAATATTTTAGCTGCGGGCAAAATCGTAATTTTTAGCTGGGGGCAAATTCGTAATTTTAAACTGGGAACCAAATCGTAATTTGGCAGGAGAGCTGAGGGCAAAACCATAATTTTATTTTGAACTGGGGGCAAAATTGTATTTTTTAACTGAGGGCAAAATCGTTAATTTAAGCAGGGGACAAAAGCAAAATTTTATTTTGAATCGAGGGCGAAATCGTAATTTTACACCTGAGATAAAATTGTAATTTGGCATCACCTATAAATAACTATTATATGAAAAAAAAAAAACACAAAAGTCAAAGTGGCCACCAACCACTTATCATAACTATTCCCCGCTGACGTCATGCACTTCTAAATGTATATGTTAAGAATAAGAATATGGACTCGTATCTTAATTTTTAGTGGGTTAAAAATCTATAACACTTGTATTAAGTATAAGGGATGTATATGTTATGCATGAACTCATGAAAGCTCGTTTAAAAAAAATTATGGTTCAATAAAAAACGATAATAGACATAACGTTAAAAATAAAACAAAAAATAGTGAGGTCGTTTAACCGCACACCTTATATACTAGGCCAGTCTCTACTAACCACTATATCTACGGCTGGGTATGAACACTCGGTTATGAGCTAAAACCGAACCTCTAGTGATATTTTGGCTTTAAATCTTCATAACCTATGAGTTTTGATTATATATGATTCCATCAATTCAGTTATTGGAAAACATGGTTTGGGTGATTTAATACTTTAGACGCATGTGGATTCAAACTAATTTTAATAAATAAATTCATAATATCTTAGATTAAAGATAATATTATAAATTCTTTTAATTTGTAAAGAATAATAAATAACAACTAATATTTTGTTTTCTAGAAAAATATTGTTAAACTTTTACGATATATATTATATATAAAAAGTAGAGTAAAGATCTCATACAAATAAGCTTATCGTACAAAGCGGGTGGAAAAGTAATAAACGCGGTGACATTTTCGTAATTATTCTGTTCGCAGAGTAATTATCAAAATTACTCTACAAGTGCATCTATTCGTAGAATAATTATCAAAATTACTTTACGATTGTATCATAATTACTCTACTAGTTCATTAAAATAACATAACATAGACAATTACTCTACAAGTTCATCAAACAACATACAATTCAAAACTACTCTGTAAGTGGATCATAGTAACTCTACCGGTTCATAATTAATACACTACTACAAGATATCATTCAAAATTACTCTACAAGTGCATCAAACAACTAGTCATTCAAAATTACTCTACAAGTGCATCATAATTACTCTGCTACTTCATCAAAATAACATAACATACACAATTATTCGGTAAGTTCATCAAACGACATATAATTCAAAATTACTTTACAAGTGTATTATAATTACTCTACCAGTTTATCATTATTACTCTACAAATGCATCATAATTACTCTATCAGTTCATAAAAAAATAATAATAAGAGACACATTTACTCTACAAATTTATCAAACAACATAAAATTCAAAATTACTCTACAAGTGTATCAAACAACATAAAATTTCAAAATTACTCTACTAGTTCATTACGATAATTCCTCAACGAATAAAATAATCACTTTACGAATAAAATAATTACGAAAATATCACCACGTTTTTTTACTTTTCCATGCCCTTCGTACGTTTTATACGTTTTGTACGATAACTCTATATGTATTTGATCTTTTGTCATAAAAGTATTAAGTATGAATTGATTGGGAAATTAATAGTTTGATTAAGATTGTTTAGATAACCGATTTTTATGGTTTCGTTAGGGTTGACCGAATTATCCGATTTTTATTGTTTAGATAACCGAAAAGGGGGTGGCGGCGCAACTTGTTGCCCGACTACCTGCCATTGCTTTGTAATTGCCCTTTTTCGTGTGGAATGAAACACAATCAATTCAGTTACATCGATTATGATTTGATATTGTTTTTCCTTCAAGATGTTCTTATGACCCATTTCGAATGTTTATGAACTTATCCTTATATATTGTGAGCAACTATTGATATTGTTTTTCCTTCAAGATGTTCTTACACCTTTTGTTATGTCACTAGCATAAGCAGTTGACAACCACGAAACTCAATACTTTTTTTTTGCTTGTGATTAATTACAACTTAATAAACTTTAGATATCATTTTGTCTTTGATTGATTTCCCCCCAAAACCCTACCCACTCTGTTTGTTTCAGGTTGATTGAAGTCATAATTTTGCATCATTGTTTTATGTTTTTCTTCTTCGCACGCAAGGTGTTCGACGAAATGCCTAGGTGATTTCTTCGGGGTTTTTTAGCGTAGCGGTTCAATTACCTTTTGACCCATCAACTGCGATTCCTTTTGGGTTGGGTTTTCTTTATTGGTGGTGGCGTACGCGACATTATCTAAGTGTCGTCTCCGCTTACTTAGTTTTGTTATGGTTGGTTCTAATGGTAGCGGTTTCTGGCCCTGTCCTTTCCAACGGTTTCATTGTTGCCCCGATGGCTTGGTGGGGGGCTAAGGGATTCCCAAGGTTAATGGCACATATCAAGAGTCACCATTTGGGTTCAGACGAGAGGAAAGATTCTTTGAGATGTACAATTGCTGGCGATCTTAATCTTTTTACCTCTGTTTGTGAAGCTTTGAGGGTGTCCGGACAATGGTTATGTGGTGAGTGTATGCGCCCTCATGCTTTCAGTCGGGCGTGCCACCATGAGGATAAGGTTATTCGGTTTGTGCCAGGTGAGAGAGATGAACAAGGTTTTATTGTTGGCATCACTAGACCCGGTGTTGAAAACGTTGATACCTCGTCGGAAGAGTTGGGTGTAGATATTGCTTTGCTTGACCGTGTTTTCTCTCTCCCCATCAAGACTGTTAAGAGTATCCCCCTTAGTTGTCGTATGGCATTTGCCCAAGTCTTAACTGCAGCTTTTGACAAGGTGGTTGCTATGCCTGATTCTGTTGAGGCATGGGTTCGACTTTTGATATTACCACGTTGCACCTTGCGGGTGTTCAAAAGCCTGTTGGTCGTCAGGACAAGAGGTCGGGCAATAGGAAGACGGGCCAATGCCTTAGCATCCAGCGGTCTTTGGCTCAGTGGGGTGATCGTGAGGGTTTTGCCACTCTTGTCCAATCGTTGTTTGATCAACCCGCGAGGGGGGTTGCAGATGGAATCAAAAAGGGCACTGAGGATGATAATGAGTGTGGGGGGACCAATGTGAAACAATGTTTACGTAAGGTTGCTGATGGTCATTTCACTGCAGCGGTTAAGGTTTTATGCTCCTCAGGGGTCGCCCCTCTCAATAAGAATACTCTGGAGGCTTTAGTGGCTAAGCACCCATGTATGCCCCCTCCTTCCATGCCTGCCTCCTTGCCTTCTGAGTCTCCTCTTGTGGTGGAGTCCGATTGTGTGCTCGGGTGTATTAAATCTTTCCCCAAAGGTACGTCGTGCGGGAGAGACGGCTTAAGGGCCCAACATCTTTTAGATGCTTTTTGTGGGGAGGGGTCTGTGATTGCTGATAGCTTGCTTAGGGCTACTTCAGCTATGGTTAATTTGTGCTTGGGGGGGAGGTGCCCGAGGAGTCTGGCGGAGTTTGTTGCTTCTGCTCCTCTTACACCTCTTCTCAAACCGGATAATGGGATTAGGCCTATCGCTGTTGGGTCGATTTGGAGGAGGGTGATCTCCAAGGTGGCCATGAAAGGTGTTGGGAAGGAGATGGCCAAATACCTTGGCGATTTCCAGTTTGGGGTAGGGATTCCGTGTGGGGCAGAGGCCGTTCTTCATAGCGTGAATAGGTTCCTTAATGAGTACCACCAAGATGGGTCTCTTGCTATGCTTACTGTTGATTTTTCGAACGCTTTTAATTTGGTTGATAGGACAACCCTACTGTACGAGGTAAGGAAAAGGTGTCCTTCTATTTCTACGTGGGTCGATTTTTTATATGGTCAACCAGCTAGATTATATGTGGGGGATGAGTATATTTGGTCTACTACTGGCGTTCAGCAGGGGGACCCCTTGTGACAACCCGTGATTTACGGCACCTAATTACGTGATTAACAAGTAATTAACGCGATAATAAATAGTGTTTACAGCGCGAATTAACTTAATTAGGCCTTTGGAGTGCCTGGGAACGTCTATCCGTCTTTACAGTGCGCGAATGGTGGTTTACAGAGAAACCGGTGAAACGTTAAACGACAACGGATTGAAACCGAACAGAAGACTGACAACGCCGACAAATATTAAATTTTTACGCTATATTTAGCTCCGTAATTAATTTTAGTGACTACAGTCGAAACCGGATCGAAAAAAAACGGATTAAGGATGGCAACGACACAATTTTTCGCGATTATTACCGTAATCGGCGAACGAGCATGCAAACAACGACTACCGATCGTATTTTTGGTGTATTTTAGTTTTTGACGTTGAACGGAGTTCAGGATCTGACATCGGGTCTCGTAGGAATTACGGGCCACTTACACACGGGATTGAGCTTGTGGGCCCCGGGCCCAAGCCCAAAACCCACAAGCCTAAACCCGCACATAACATACAAGATCTCTATACTTATAAAATCTTATAAAATACTTACAAGAGATTCTCAAAATCTCTACCATATCTTTACAAATCTTTCCAATAGATTTGTGTCTCAAAAATTGTAACACAGAATCTGCCAAAATCCTCATGAAATCTCTAATAGATCTTTACACTTGGAACAAAAGGGATTCACATTAGACATTACCCACAAGAATTAGTATAAAACCTCACCCTTGATCTTCAACTTCACAAGCAGACACAACAACACTCATAAACCAACACTCTCATACCTTACCCTCTCTCTCTCGATAACTTACACAAACAAACAAACAGACTTGAAGTTTGTCTTCCTCTCCCACTCAATCTATACATAAACACACACACCATGAAGTCCCTGCTCTGTCTCCTCTCCCGTGACCAAACACACATCTCTCGGTCACCTCCCTCCCTCTGATTTCAGTCCGGCAAACCACCACAGAGAACCGGTGGCTGCTGGTGACCCTTTCAGGCGAAGACACCCCCCCCCCCCGTGTTTATGAAGTACCGACGGCGGAGAGCCGTCGCCGTGCGGCGAGACGGAGAAGAGAGAGAGAGAGAACCGGTGGTGGTGGCGAGCGACGGCAGCAGCGGTCGGCGTCTCAGTCCGACGATTTGTCTCTCGGACCGGTGGTTCGTATCTCGGTCCGGCGGTCTGTAACTCAGACCGGCGGTTCTTGTTATTACCCGACATATTTCACGATGATGTGAGATTGAAGAGGTTCGGTTCGTTCATGTTGAGATCGGATCAAGTCAAAATGATTTCTGCTCGGGTCTGTTTGAGGAGTCTTGAGTCAGATTCAGTTTGGACTCAGACTACGTGTCGGCTCAGACTTCAGGTTCCGTTTCAGCGGTTTTCAGGTTTAGTTCGAGTTTTGCATTTTTGGGTTTTACTCCGGGTTAAAATGCGGTACATGCCTTGTTTCGGTTCAAGTTTTGTTCGGGTTCAGTCAAAGCTGGTCAAATGAAGTCAACGCGGTCAACAGTTGGTTCGGATCCCGGGTTACGGGCCAGATTTGGAAACGGTGCGATCGACTCGGTCCAACCGAATCAACTCAGTTGACTCGGTCAACTTAGCGAGTCGACTCAGTCAACTCAGTCAAGCGGCTCGACATATTGACTCGAAGAAGGGGTAAAGATTTTACGGCGATTTATTTCGTATTTTCAAAGTTTTATATATTACGTGACTAACGAGCTCGACCCGATTAATTAACGCATATACATTAGTTATTGGCACTTGACGAAAATTTCATATATATTGTTTGTTGACAATTGTTAAAATGACGACAACTTTAGTTGTCGGGGGCGTCCAAAAATAGAGGAAACTCTGCCCGTTTTTCGAGAAAATCCATAAAACTAAAACGCGTTTTATTATAAAACGAAACTATCGGATCCAAACAACCTTCTATGAAAACCAACACAAATAATAAAACTTGATGGTTTTATAAAATAAATATATTCAGTTATATTTATTTCCAAACAACGAACAATTCGGATTCTTTTCAAAATAAATATAGTTATATATTTATTCCAAATGTCGTACATCGCGAATTCTTTTACAAAAATAAATATGGTATATATATTTATTTTCAAACATAACAACTCGACGATTCCACTATAAAATAAATATAACTCTTCATATTTATTTTATACGCCTAAACGGCCTATACGTATATTTTTGGCAAATATACACAAGACGTGATATATATAATACAAGTCGTTATATATTATTTTCATACGAATACTCGATACATACATATACGACTACTCGAGACGGCTAACGCACTTACAACGATATATTTATATATTTTTATATAAATATTTATTCACTTTAAGTCTCTCGGAAACTAAGTCTTTTTTTTTCAAGACTTATTAAATTGCTACTGACATTAAACAAGACTTAACACGTATAACTTAATCTTTTCCATTAAGTTAACAACTTACCGTTGAATCGTTCGATTAACGATTCGGTAGAGCTCGGTGACACGTAGTGTAGTTACCGCATTTATTTAGAAACTTATAAGATATTCCGTGTTAGGAATATTGTAGAATGCACGCTAGCAAGTCACGTCTTGGAAACGACATTACAGAATCGTAAATTAGCTAGCTTTGCACAGGAATATTCAGGTGAGTTCATAACCCCACTTTTTACGGTTTTACATTTTTATAAATGTTTTCGGGGTGGAAAGACATGCACGTTTTGCAAAAACATACAAAGTTTAAAACAAACGCAAAACTCGTATTTCTAAATCATATTATGAAGGGATTTCGAGGAACTCAAATGATTTACGAAAGGTTTATACTAAACATACCGGTTTTTACAAAACAAAGGCGTATTATCGAAATGAATGATTTTCATGACTAGGGATGGATTGTTTGGTGATGATATATAGAGAATGAGGAGCCAGCCTTAGTGGCTGGGGAGGATCAGCCTTCGTGGCTGGGGAGATTCAGCCTTAGAGGCTGGGGTAAAATATATGTTACAATTATTACAGACATTTTTATACACGGTATGATTAGCTAAGGAACTTACTACTAGATCACGTGAATGGATAGGCTATTATCGTAAGACCATTAATCCTTGTATAAGGACCGAGAGGCATGAGTGATAGATCTATCGGGTGTTGCGAGCCCCACACATGGGCCAGCGTGCGGCTGCATGTGGTGACTATGTCGTTCCGCCGGAAGGACCGGTATAAAATACGCGTTACAGGTTTGAGTGCTTCCTAGTCCATGTCACTTATTAATGTATTAGCTACACATTAATCGATCTCTTTTTCCTTATTGCTACATACCAGGGATTTTATATTTACGAAACATACTTGTTCATACAAATTAAATACCATGTTTTATACAAAAATTCAAAGCATAGGATTTTGCGGGTCAAAGTCAGGGTGGGCATTGACGGTTATACGAACATTACAAATACAAGACTTTACAGATACATGGTTTTTATGAACACACTGTGATACAAACACAACGTTTCCATATAACTTGGCAAGAAAATGATTTTTAAATTCGTTTTCTCAATACTATTTCAAAAACCGGTTATTCCAAAGATTTATTTCAAATCTTTCACAACTCAAAAGATTTATTTCAAACCTTTCACAACTCAAAAGATTTATTTCAAATCTTTTACAAACAAACTATGAACTCGCTCAACTTTTTGTTGATTTTTCTCGCATGTTCTTTCTCAGGTTGCATTTCTAATACAAGGCACGGTTGGAATAGGAGAACCATCGAGAATTCGAGTACTTAGCAGGCGTTCACTTTCTAGAAAGACTTAGCTTATTTGCTTCCGCTGTGCAATGAAGATACCAGTCCGGTCACGCCAGCTCTGATAATTTCGGGGTGTGACACCCCTTGGGGCCCCTCCTTTTCGCCCTTGTTCTACACCCCCTTGTTCACCGAATAAGGGATCGCTGCAAACTTCTATTTCACGCCTGGTACCTAGATGACGGAACGCTTATTGGAGATGCCACCCAAGTGGCTAATGCTTTAGATATCATCAGAGCTGAGGGTCCTTCCTTAGGGATTCAACTTAATATAAAGAAAACTGAAGTTTTCTGGCCAACCTGCAATGGTGTAAAGGTTCAGGAGGGCTTATTCCCTTGGGGGATTGGGAGGTCGGTGCTGGGTGTGAAACTCCTGGGGGGTGCCGTTAGTCGTGATGCAGAGTTTATTAGTGGTATGGTTCTTAAAAGAGCGAATTGTGCAGTCGAGCTGATGAGGTGCCTTAAACGCCTACGGGACCCTCAGAGCGAGCTCCTCTTGCTTCGTTCTTGTATGAGTGTTGCTAAATTACGGTTTGGTCTTCGAACGTGTCAACCTTCTTTGGTCGGGGGAGCTGTCTCTGTTTTTTATGAAGGCCTCCGGGGAGCTTTAGAGGATATTGTTGTTTGTGGGGGTGCCTTTTTTGGAGATCTCCAGTGGAGGTTGGCTTCTCTCCCGACCCGGTTCGGAGGCTTAGGGATTTGTATGGCCGAGGATGCCTCTTCATATGCTTTCGTGGCTTCAAGTGCCCAATCTTGGGGTTTACAAGACCACATACTCCGAGAATGTGGTGGGGATGTTTTAGACTCCGATTACAGGAGTGCGTTGGACCTTTTGCATAGTTCTCTTCCCGACCTTGATATTGGCGGTTTCAACATTAAAGACAGCGCCCTTCCTAAATCTCAGAAAATTCTGGCGAATGCCTTATTTGGCGAAATTGTCAAGAGGTTTGAAGAGAAATTTGTTTTATCCCCTCGGCAAAGAGCTGTGTTTGAATGTCTACGTGCCCCACATGCTTAGGATTTTCTGTCTGTCGCACCTATTGAAGGCTTGGGGCAACACATGTCGGCTGTGGAATACCGTGCTATCCTTAGATACCGACTGATGATTCCTTTGTTCCCAGTTGACGAGCCATGTCCGGTATGCCGCAAAGCGTGTTTGGATTCTTTCGGCGAGCACGCGATCCACTGTAAAGAGCTACCAGGGTTTAAATATCGGCATGATTGGGTGAGAGATGTGTTATGTGATGTTCTTAAGCGAGCCGGGATCTCTGCCAAAAAGAAGGCTCCAGTAAATTTCCTGACTGACCCCTTAGAGGGGAGGTCCACTTTACGCCCGGCGGACATCCTTGTGTTTGGATGGGAATGGGGGAAACACGCTTGTGTAGATCTAACTGGAGTCTCCCCCCTTGTCGGGCTCAAGGACAAGGGCTTTGTCGTAGGGCAAGCGGTGCTCAAGGCAGATGCGAACAAAGTGGCAAAACATGAGAAAGTCTGCCTGGAGAATCAAGATGTGTTTCTCCCGTTTGTGTTTGATATCTTTGGTGGTCTCGCTCCTGACGCTGTGCGACTTTTGAATCGGGTTCAAAAAGTCGTTAATAGTAATTCTTCGTCGCTAAAGGTTTCAAACTTTGTATTTAGTAGAATTGGTTTTTCTATTCAAAAGGGGGTGGCGGCGCAACTTGTTGCCCGACTACCTGCCATTGCTTTGTAATTGCCCTTTTTCGTGTGGAATTATATTAAAATTATTTTGAAAAAAAATAATAATTCAAATAGGTTAATTTTTTAGCATTTACTTTGATAATATTTTATTCGTTTTTAATCATTAATGAAATGATACATAATACTTCATACGTTTGTTTATATTCTTTTAATCTCTATACAATGTGAATAACAAATATCACAAAATCGTGTCCTTTGGCTTTTCCATATGTAGCAAGTGATGTTTGTTGAGCTAACGACTTGTCGTGCAAGAAAACTTGCCAGACAAATTCGAGATATGGATAAGTGTTGAATCTTGGACCGTCGGTGTTGATGGGTCTGTTATAAGCATGAGTGTAAATAGTGGCGGATTTAGAAAATAGTTATAGGGGTAACGTTTAAAAAAAGGGGTAACGTAATCGAAAAAACGTCAATTTTTTTTCAAAATTTACACTACTGTCGGAACGTCAAGGGGTAGCAGGGGCTACCCCTTATTATAAGGTAGGTCCGCCCCTGAGTGTAAACTAGCAGGATTGCTCGTTGGCTATTTGAAAACGACTCATGAAATGCTCGACTTAAACAAAATTTAAAGAGGCCTCAAGCCTAAATTGAAGATTTATTAATAAACAAGCTCGAGCTTCATATACAAAGCTTGACAAGGCTTGCGATGATAAACGAACCTATTTATTATACAAATATAACATTTTTTATAAAGATAACTATGATAAAACTAACTAAATAATAATATGTATAATGACTAGAAGGATAAATATACATAGTTGTAATTAAATATGAACATTAATAAATATTAAAATTTAATATATCAAACGTGCCGAACGTGAAATTGTAAAACTTTTTCACGATTCAAGCTTAATCTTTAGATCTAATGCTTGAAACGAGCCGAGCATAAGCTCACTTAGGCTCGTTAACACCCCTTGTTATGCACTAATGGACCGCACACAAATGAATCCTTTGGTTTAGAAAAATCAGCAAAAAAATATGAAAGTCAGAGTAAAAACCAATCAAAATCAGTGAAAACCCGTCGTCTCTTACTTTGTTGTCCGACCGGCTAAACCGTTTAATCAGTTCAATAGTCAATAGTCTATATGAATTTCTAAAGATAGATATGGGCACCATAAAAATAATGTTTTTAACATTAAAAACACATCTACCCTATTACAGATCTATTGAAAAAAAAATATGGATGTATTTTATATAAATGTTTTTTTTACTTTTCCTCTCTTGTAATTACTTTATTTAGGGTCATGGATTGAAACATTATTTCCACATAGGACCATTAATTAAATGGTACACCATCCCCCTCCTTGATTGATGGTGGTTCCCATGGATTAAACCACGATTACCACGACCCTCTAATTTGATAATTTTAAGACAAAAATAAATTAAAAAAATAAATGGGATAGTGGTTTGCGTCATGACCACACCCTTAGGGTAGTGATTTTGAATGTTGGATTAAATATGTATGACATGGAGCCTATGTGAAGGGTCATGGTGGTCATGAGGGTCATGACCACACCCTATAACAATAAGAGTAGTGCAGGTCTACTTTGTTAACAGAAAACCATGGTTTGTTGTTTATTTGTTGGCTTAATTTAATTAAGTTCCATAAAATTGTTTTTGAACACTTGAGATAATGAAGAGGCAAGTAAATAAATATATATGTATTTATTAGCTCAAATACATGACAGAATTAAATAAACAATTTTCTTCAATTATGTATCTATAGAATATATTTGTATTCATTACAAAACAACAAACCTATAATTTGCAAATATCTATCCAGTGTTTACGATAACTGCTTTAAACTTTATTTGAGAAACACAAGTGTTACATGTACGGTTAATGCAACATGGATCGGATTAAGACATTCTCCTAGTGGATAAATGGTTCATAATTCTAAATGCATTATTTTTTTAAGACATTTAATATCAATGTCACTAACAAGTTATAAATAATCATATATTCATGATTTATCCACGCGATGCCACAAACAAAACGTCTTATATACAATATTGCAGAGATCGTAGAATAAGATATCAAACAAAAGCATAACAGTCGATGCCACACGTCGAGTTTATCAAAATGGGAATCAAACTAGAAAATCTAAGCCAAAAAAGCACCATGGTCTATGTGTGGTTCGAATTTGATATTTGACAAAGTCAAGCTCAAGAACGATGAAGTATCAAGTTATGAACTACAAGATTAAAGAATGACATACGGTAAATTAATGATACAAAAAAATCCCTTGAAAACCTTCATCCATTTTACGATGCGTATGACTTGTTTTATGTCTTGTTTGTCTTGATGGCTCGCTAATGTTGATGTATAACTTAACTATTGGGTGTAGCTTGTTTGTCATATTAGTTATTTCTATCATCATCAAACAAACTTTAACGCATATTACTTTAACGCATATTAGTTATTTCTATCATCATCATCATCAAACAAACTTTATCGCATATTAGTTATTTCTATCATCAAAATATGATTTGTATTTCCTAATCAATTTTGCACTAACAAAGTGAACGGGTCAACTCATGGTCTCTACATGGTGCGTCCAAGGTATCGAACGCACGTGTATGGATCACCTGCTTTTTTTCTCTTCTTGGCTATTTAAACAGCTCTGAACCAGTGGCCGATCCATGAAATATTATTCAGGGGGATACGAACGAGGGGTTTAAGCAAATTTTCAAGGGTTGTGATCGGGATTATGCCGTATAAAATACACTAAAAAGTTTCTTCCAAGGGGTGCACCTGCCCACCCAACCCTCTACTTAGGTCTGCCTCTGCTCTGAACCAGTGGACAAATCCTTCAACGCATACCTCTAACCATGTCAAATGCAGACGGTCACACACACAATGCCTTGGAAATGGTCTTAGGATTCAATATTGGCTTTAAGATAGTAGAGTTCGACCATGAGTACCAAGAAGCTTGAGTAACTAGGAGCATGTTAATGTTTAAAAAAAAACGGTTCAAACTAGCCGGTTGTACCGGTTGAACCGTCCGATAGAACTGGTTAAACCGTCTAGTACACCCGATTGAACCCCCAATACAATCGATTAAACCGTTTCTAAGCCAAATACGATACGATATAAAAACCGAATTTTAAAACATTAGTAGAAATTCTTCAATAGCAATATTAGTTGAAGAAATAAATATTATCCGCCGTTAGAAATATAGGAGTGACATAAGTGGTAGGTAAAAGGGTGGTGATGGTTTATTGAATAACCATCAAACTTGATTATGGTTTTTTGACTCTTTTAAAATCACATGTTAGTTCATGGTCAAATTTTAAAACAATAAATATTGGCCAAAACTTTGTAATTATTTTGTTTTATTTATATCACTCAGTATTAACTATTTATTAAATATTTGTAACATTAAAACGTGAAGATATCGACTAAAGAGTTTAAATAACTTATACTTCATTTGTATTAGATAACATTTTCATATTTTATAGATGCACCATTCATTAAAATAATTAATAAACATGAAAGAAGTATGCTTGTATTTGGTAAATAGCGTGGTTCATTATTGACTTTTTATTACTATTACTACATTTCTGATGCAATATTTTTCTTGGTATATTTTGAATAAAAATACTATTTATCGTTGAAATACTTTTTTTTAACCTTAAATTTGGATCACTGACGGACCACTGAAGTACTATCGTTTCACCAACGGAACCACCAGATCATATTCATTTCCACTAATAGAATATACTTTTATGTTGTCAATAAATACTTTTATACAAGAGTAAACTTCTGTTTTGCTCCTTGTGGTTCGGTTACTTTAACGGTTTTGCCCCAAACCTTTAAAAATAACCATTTTCCTCCAATATTTTGTTATGGTTTTTTCATTTTACTCCCTGCGGGGAGCAAAATGGAAAAACAGACAATTTGGATGGAGTTAGAGGCGGGGAGCAAAATGGAATAACCATAGCAAACTATTGGAGAAAAGTGACTATTTTTAAGGTTTGGGGCAAAACCGTTAAAGTGACCAAACTATAGAGAGCAAAACGAAAGTTTACTCTTTATACAATTGATAATTCTAGTATTTTTATTCAATTCTGTTAATAATATACATAAAAGTTGTGAGAGATGCCAACAACAGCTATCATCGCTACTTCCCACCTTATCATGAAGACTATCTTCACTTTTGTTGAATTATAATCAATATTAACGCCTGTTTTTTTGTTTGATTATATTATTATATATTATAGTTATCATGAAGACTATCTTCACTTTTGTTGAATTATAATCAATATTAACGCCTGTTTTTTTGTTTGATTTTATTATTATACTAGGTTATTCCCCCGTGTAATACACGGGGTGAATCATAATTATACTGTGAAATAAAAAAAATATGTTGAGTAATATGCGGACCAAATACGAAATAAATATTGAAGTTTGTATAGCCATTCATAATAATAATATGATCTGTTTTGTACCACTACTAATATTTATTGTGACATTTTCTTGTTCAAAGGTAACGTGTCTGATTTTATTACTATAGTTGAGAAAATACTATGTATAGTGTAATACTTTACATGTACAATTGAACCAATGAAACATATATATAAGTGAAAAAAATAAAAATAAAGACATGAGACACCATACGACAACTAAGTAAATCTAAATTTAAAAAAAAGTTATGACATTCCGAATGTGAAGATACCTTTCACAGACCTCTACATCTTAGTTATAATAGGAAAAAATATGTATGTTAAGAGTTTACCTTGTTTTAAAACACATATATCTAACTTATCTAAAAATACATGATATTTTCTATGTGACATAGATAATATGCATATTACTTAATTGACATGGTAAACTTATCTAAAAAAACATGTGAAGAGTAAAAAAACATACCTAGTATTTAGAATGAAGTGGAGTTTAATTCTAAATATGTGATGTAATATATTGAATATTAAATAATGATTTTTTATATTCTTGACAAAATTTTAATTATCACAAAAATCTAATTTGATTCTAGAAGGGAAAGTAAAACTTGCGAAATTGATTAAATGGTTACTAATTTTATGGGTTTTTGTTTAATAATTCAAATCAAAATTAAATCCATAAATTATAGATTAGATTTAAAACACATTTTAGACTTGATTTACAATCAAAATAAAATTCTAATATAATATAATATTTAAATCTTTTTAATTTAAAATTTATCAATAAATTATTAATGCCCTCGTTGAATGACATTTGTCCTAAATCAGGTTATATAGTAATTATAGATTATTGTGTTAACAATATAGAGATATATCTTAATTTTTAAATTCTGAAATATATTTATTATTATTGTGTTAACAAATTAGGCACGTGTATATATGATGAAATTTAAACCAAACAAAATTGAATCATCTGTTTTAACAAAAACACCGGTAACATGTTTTAGCCATTCATACATATTTTAGCCTAGTAAATTAGCTATTTGACGAGAATATATCCATCCATATTAATACAAAAGTTAAGCTTAATAAATAGTTATAACTTATAAGGTTTTAGATTTACAATCAAAATAAAATTCTAATATAATATTTAAATCTTTTTAATTTAAAATTTATCAATAAATTATTGATGCCCTCATTGAATGACATGTGTCCCAAATCAGGTTTCTTTTATTATATAGTATAGATAGTATAGTAGATAGATTTATAGCTATCTACACAGAAGTTAATACAGCTCTTTTAATTAAATGGGGATGGAGGTTCAGGGTGGAGAGTCATAATCTTTGAAGGGAGGTGGTGGAAGCTTGCCATTTTAATAATAACCATCGGGTCTGTTTTCCTCTTAACGGCAACATTCCTGGGTGCTGGAAAAATATAATTAATGTGATTTCAAAAATAAAATTAAACGGGAAAGGTATAAACCGGTTGTTTTTGGGTAAGGTGGGTAACGGGGTCGAGATTCGTTTCTGGATGGACACATGGGTGGGGATCTTCCTTTCGTGGAAAGATGGCCCCATCTGTTCGGCCTAGAAAAGTTTAAAATGTGCAGGGTAGCAGACAAGTTTAATGAGGATCAGGTAAACGAAGGTTGGTCTTGGAACTGGCATAGGCAGCCTGATTCTGAAGCGGAGCGCAAGGAATGGCAGGAATGTCAAGAGGTCCTTAACACGGTTTCGATGTCAAATGCGGACGATCGGTGGAAGTGGTTGGTCGATGACTCGG
This sequence comes from Helianthus tuberosus, assembly GCA_030545235.1. Classification (NCBI taxonomy): domain Eukaryota; kingdom Viridiplantae; phylum Streptophyta; class Magnoliopsida; order Asterales; family Asteraceae; genus Helianthus; species Helianthus tuberosus. The sequence goes on along the minus strand of CM060358.1, from coordinate 20,493,616 downwards.
AGGTTTTTTCAGTGAAGTCTGCGAAAATGGCGCTAATTGATGATAGAGTGGATGGTCAACCCCCTACTTTTGTGTGGAGTAAATGGGTGCCTCTAAAATGCAATATTATGGCCTGGAGAGGTAATATGGACATATTAGCTACGAGGGCTAATTTAAAAAAAAGAAATGTGAATGTCTCTTCTGTTATGTGCCCTTTTTGTGATAGTTATGAGGAAACGGGGGAGCATTTATTTACTGGATGCATAATAGCCAACAAGATTTGGTCGGGTTTTAGCGCTTGGTGTAAAATTCTCCCCATCTTCACATTCGATTCAAGGATATCATGGAAATTCATAACTCTTGTCAAATGGGTAAGGAAGCTAAGAAAATCATCCATGGTCTTGTGATTATCTCTTGGTGCATATGAAAATGAAGGAATGAGTTAATTTTCAAAGAGATCAAACGAAGCCCGTAAGACATCCTTGGAGAGATTAAATCGAGAGGTTACAGATGGGTTAAAAATAGATCTTCGTGTAAATATATTAGATGGTCGGATTGGTGTAAATTTCCTTTGTATATGTTGTAGTTTGTTCCCTTGCCCGTTTGGGTCGGGGGTGTTTGTTGTTTGGCCTTGTAACACCCCGAAAACGGGCTTGGTAATTAAACTCAGTTAATACTAAAAGACGGGTAACGTACCGTTATTAGTAAAAATAACCCGACAAATATTTGGATTTAAATAAGAAATCCTAATATTAAATAAAAACGAATCAAAGTTTTAAGGAATTAAGTTTATAAGAGCCTGAGTTAACGGGACTTAAAATAAAACGGGTTATGACTTCCCGAACCCAGTAAGCTAACTAGGAATAATTAACCTAGTTAATAAGAGGGAATGTTACTAGAAATAAGTAGGTTATGGCCTACTTAATAACTAACCAAACTAGAGGGACTTAAGTTGCAAACATAGGAACTTGATTTATAAAAAAACTAAAAATCAAACACAACACACACTTAGTGTGTGTGTGTGTGCGTACGACCAGGGACAAGAGCAAGGAGCTCAAAACCCTAGATCAACAAATTGGTCAAATTGAAGCTCGAATCAAGATCCAAATCAATGCATGAACGCGTAGAAACGATCACCAAGTCAAGGGGATCGTGAGGTATGTTGAATTTCTAACATTCGTGAAGTTGTAAAAATTTGATAATCATCCTAATCGCGAATTAGGCATGAATTAGAGAAGCTATGGCTAGATTAGTGATGTATACTTGCTTAGGAACGAAACCCTAAGTGAAAATCATGCATATGATGCTATGACTTGAATGAATTGGTGATTACCTATATGTGTGTTAAATGGGTTTATTGACAATATGATGAACACTCGGATTAGAGTGTTAATTTGATGAATATTGATTGTTATGATATAAGTTCTTGATGTAGTTCATGAACACTAGACATAGAGGTTTGATTTTGATGTAAATCTTGGTGAAAATAATTAGTTATGAACTAGTTAGTAAATATGTGAAATTATGCACATTAGGTGTTTGTTAAAATGCCTAAATGAGAACTAAAGTATTGAATTTAGAGTGAAAACGCGTATTTGAATGATATGGCAATTACGCGTGATATGAAGTGATAAGAGTTCTAAATACTATGTTGATTTAGACTTAATGTAGTAAACATGTGATTGAAAGTAGTTAACTTTAGATAAGTTAAGTTAACTAATCATGAAGCCGAATAGTAGCTTCGGCATAGAAAATAAGTGAGGTGGAATAGTCGTGATTGTTAATGACTAATTTAACCGTCTTGTAAATGTTTGAAAATAGTTTGACGCGTAACAAGCTAGGTGAAAGCTTGGAAGAGGGAGCGGGTCAAACGGAGCAATTACGGAAAGAAAAGCGTGGCGTGGATGCGAGGTAAGTGTAATTTACACACTTATGTAGAATACTCGTTTATTCGATACATTGTAAACGTGATAATGATAATATTGGAAATATGGAAATTTGTCAAGTGTCGACTAATGTAAATCAAGGATAAAAGGATACCCATGGCGTAAGCCGAAATGGGTTGAAATTGTAAGAAAAGAGTGTAAAAGAAAAAGGGTATGGTTATAAAATCCGGGATGGGATGGATGTATGAATTGGAAATCAAAAACGATGTTTTTGATTAAATAAATAATGTTGGGCATATAGTCCAAACGGGTCGAATGGTGATGATAACACCATTTGACAATATCGACTAATGTGGTTGTCAAGTCTTATGTTAACAGGACCGATTAGCAAATCGGATAATTGCGTCACCATTGATGGTGTGATAATGAAAACAAGGTATAAATCGGGTCTACTTGTTGATCCGGGCCAGGTACGCATAATTATGTTGTAGTTAAAAGTGCTATTTTGGTCGAATAATTTGAGAGAGAGTCCTTAGTCATAAAAGGACTAAAATCGACCAAAACGCCCTTGTAGGCTAAATGGAACAAACGATCCTTAAAGGTTGTTTGGAAACGAGTTTTATGACTAGGTAAATACTTAGAATAAGTATAGAAACTGAAAGAGGTATTATATTAGCCAAATGGCACTATTTGAGTTTTTGCCGTAAAATAATGATTCGAGAGGTAAAATTTGGTTTATATTGATCACCACATTAAACCCGCCATAAACACAGTTGTGGTGGGAGATTATAGGATAAGAAATGTGGTGATGAAGTGCTAGAAGTAAATGAAAGCGATTTCATGCTTTAAAGTGCTTAAAATACCCTTAACGGGTCAAAATAAGCATACGAGCGAAAACGGGTTTAAATTGTGTAATAAACCTATGATTAGAACCTAATATGGTAGGTAACATTAATTTGAAGAAGTGTATGAGATATAGGAATCAAACAAATACGTTTGGTTGATAAAATGCATAAACGGGTTAAAATTCGGTAAAAAGGTAACGAGTCGAAGGCTTATAAGTCTCAAAATTTCTTATGTTGGATGTAGGATTTTAACCCCATAAGATGGAGGATTAAATTACGGACGCGTAGGAAAAAGAATCGGGTAAAACGGATCAATAACGAAGAAGTTATGTCCGTTTCCGTGAAAACTGGCATAGCTGAACTGAACTGCAGAGCTGCTGGAAAACTGTCTCCCTCGCGTGGCGCGAGGGAGCAACCTGGTTACTTCGCGTGGCGCGAAAAGCCCTGTTTTGGCGAAATTTTTTTATTTTAATCAGTTTCACTTCCCGGACTCGTTTAAATATGTTCTAAGTTACGTATGACTAATCCAACTCATGTTTTATGAGTTTCAGGTATAATTTTAGCACCGGCGGACGATCAAGCACAACGAAGAACCGAACACGATCAAGAAATAAGCTTCCGCACTATGTATCGTTGTTATGTTAAATGACGAACTCACACATGATATGTTGTATAGTTTTAATTCTGTAAAAAGTTTAATGAACCCGTATTTTCAATGTATTTGAAATCATAACTACCCGTTTATTTTCGTAATTTATACGAAAACCGTTAAATAATAATAAGGGTGTTACAGGCCTTTTGCCCGATTGGGTCGGATGTTAGTTTTTAATGAAGTTTACTTTTCAAAAAAAAAAAAACTATAAAGTAGTGTTTTTATAACCGAACTAGCATTCAAACTGATCGTCTTATCTAAAAGGTAAATATACATAACTATTTTAAAACCGTCTATCACATCGTCGAAATGACCCAAAGATTGTAAAACAGTCATGTCATTGTTCGCACCGGTCATGTCAAAGTACGCATACCAAATCCATAAATATTGAGACGCGACCGCTTGTAATATTAGGGTAGGACCCTCGTGGTCACCACAATGGTGTTGCCCTTTCCAAGCGGTTGGACATGTCGCCCACTCCCAGTGCGTACAATCAAGACTACCTAACATCCCAGGAAACCCGTGTATCCGCTGATTGGAACGTCAGAAGCGGTTGACATTCTCAAATATCACCTCCCGTAAAGAAAGTGGAACGTCGGAAGCGGTTGACATTCTCAAATATCGCATCCCGTAAAGAAAGTTGACACATAATATAATAGTGTTAATAAATTATAAATAATAATAACAATAATAATAATACCTTCACATAAATTTTCAACACAGTCACGACAACTTCTGGCCGACATCCTTAAATATTCATCCCATGCATCACTCGCTGTGCCGTACGCAAGTTGCCGAATTGCGGCAGTACACTTTTGTATTCCAGAGAAACCAATTTTGCGACTAGCACTTTCTTTTTGTGTGAAAAAAGGGTAATCGGCCGCAAGATCATTAGAAATTCTTAAAAAAAGACGACGGCTCATACGAAACCGACGCCTAAACTGTGCATCGTCGTACAACGCATTTTCATAAAAATAATCGCGCACTAAACGTTCATGAGCACCTAACTGATCTCGTTCAAGAGGCGCTTGTCTGGTACGCGTTGTAGACGATTGGACTTCTTCTCGCAAATAATTAATCGCCTCTTGCGTCACTGCGATAAGCATATTGTCGACAATACCGTTAGATGAAGAGTTGGACGAATCGGATGAAGAGTGGGATGACATTTTTAAAAATGATTGGAGAGAATGTGTGTGTTTTTGTGATTGGTGTGTGTTTGAGTTTGTGATTGGTTTGTGAATATATTTGTATATATATTAGATATTTAAAAGTTTTTTTAATACATGACCGTTGCCAACGGTCACATTTGACCAAATTCTCGAACCACACGCTAAAACGCTCGTTATTGGGCTGGCGAGCCTTCAATGGCGCCCCCCTTTGACGCACAAGGGATGGGATGGGGGCGCTATGGGACGCTAACAAGGCTGAGTTGGTATGACACACCCCTGACCTTATATAAACTACACTGTAAACACCTCCAACTTTCGTTGATTTTTTTACTACCAATATATAAGTTTATACTTTGTTATCTAACTAAGTAGCAACTTCCTTTGTCAATAATCAATTTAAAGCACTTCATACACCTATATGTTTTTAATAAGTTAATAATTATTTTTAAAATGAATGTCAACTAAACACCCTTCTATATTATTTTTAAAATGAATGTCAACTAAACACCCTTCTATTAAATAATAAAAACAATAGATAATGTATTATAATACATGGATGGAGTTGGATGGAAATGGGAAAGGCATGCAGTTAGCCAACTCATCTTGATTTTCTAACCATTTATTGATACCGACTGCTTCACCACTCACTCACTCCATGTGTGTGTTAAGAATGACACAAACCATGTGTTTATTTCCATTTAGTTATTAATTCTACACTCAAAATAATGATAATAATAAAATACCTACCTCTAATGTTACAATTTACACTTGCAAACACGTTAATACAACATCTACCAAAAACACAACAAAAAAGTAAACCAAAACTTTCGGTTACGATGCCGGTAATGCCAAACCCTTGTCATACACTTCTCATGTCATGTCGTCTTTCTCTTTCTTTGTTTTAAATACACACAATTGTGTATTCGTTTGTTGGTTTTCATTAAATGTGTTTTCGCAAAAGATTGAATTCCTACGACCTCAACTAGCACACATCAAGCTATCTTAAGTTAATCATATAAGAAAAACTTTAATAAATCAAAATTTTCAATAACATTATTAGAGATTGAATCTTGAGGTCGCTTCATAAGGCATGTTACACATGAAGCATTTCTATTCTCCTTATTTCATTTGGGTAAAACAAAAACTAAAAAAAAGGCATAAAAAAGACAGAAAACAAGAGAAAAGGAATACCTTTTCACAACAAGCAATGCACTTGTACTTAACATCATATATAATCTATTAACGGATCTTAAACTTAGTTTTCAGTAAAATCAGCTGTAAAGAGGGAGGACTCAGTTTCGACAAAATTTACATTACGAAGCGAAAAAACAGGAGAGCTGGGACCCGTCTGGCCCAAGCTAAGAACCACCCCTGATATAATCAAAGGTAGAAAGACAACATGGTAAACAATTACATAGCCATGGTATGTATCACCGTTGAAGCAAAATGTTCAAGTTTATTTACTTCTCGTAGTTCTCTACCTAAAACTAGTCATACTATACAAGACTATTCAATACGAACTAATCTTAAGTAAAGAATTATAAAACTAGTTAAATAGTTGTGCAAATTGTTTTATACATAATACGGTTATGTAACCACCTAACCGTCTCTTTCTCTCAGTATATCTCCACAACATTACATACATGTATTTATACGATTCTCCTAAAAATTGATTTTTTTTAAAATTAGATATATAATAAATAAAAATCTTAAAGTACAAGATTTATTATTTTTATATTAACCAAAATCGAAAATAGAAAATGGAAAATGAAAAAGGAAGATGCCCATGTATTACTCACACTATCACTCACTTTTCGTGAATGAAAGGCAAGGCAACCCATGAAATGCATCATATCAACTGTTTAACACTAACCACTTACTCAAAGTATTTCACACTCACTACACTTCACACTCCTTCAATTTAACTCCAACTAACCCATCATTTATTTATTTATTTTTTTGAAAACCAAATATGTAATCACTCATTTAAGGTAATATACATCGAATTATTTAAAACAGAGACAATTACAGACTAATGCTAGGTAGACGAGCAACACAAGATCAATAACAATATAACATCTACTTAATCGAACCGAATCAATAACAAAAAAAAACAAACTATAGATGTCTTAAAACATGATCGATTTTAAGTCGAATTTAAAAGTATAAATAAGAAGAATCGGTTTTGATTGATTGATTGATTAATTAATTAATTATCAATGAATAATGGTAACGATAATAATAATAATAATAATAACAATTGATAATGTAAATTATGTAATATTTCACATTAATTTAGAGGTTCTATGTAGACCTGTTGGCTGTTTAGCCTGTTTCTTCTTCAATCTTCAATGAATTATTCTTTCAGTAATGGCAATCTACAAAAGCTGGAGCAGAAAACACCATACGCTGCTGTTGCGAACCGCCAGTGAACTGATACTTTGATCGAACATCTTCAACCGCTTCTGGTGGAGGAAAGTTAAGATCTAAAGATAACAAACCGGTATTATTACCGTGAAGACTTGTTTCAGCTATTTGATTGTATTCGCTCTCACCAGTAGTTGTTACTGTTGAGATAACTGGCCGGTTACCAGAAACTGTAACCGGCCGGTGCTTTCTCATGTGTCCACCCAGTGCTTGACCGGATAAAAACTCCGATCCGCATATTGAACACTCATGAACTTTGGCTTTATTGATATGATTGTGAACTCCTGTGTAGACATCATTAACAAGTATACACACTTTGTTTTGTTCATCATCTTCTGTAACCGATTTTCGGTTAACTTCATCTTCCTCAGCATACTCTGTTATACTCGGTCTCATAACCGAATCAGTTTTCTTTTCTTCAACGTCGTTAACCAAAACCGAACCAGAAACCGAAACCGAAACCTTAGGTTTCTTGTGACTGGCTCTATGTCCACCTAACGCTTGAAAAGACGGAAACGTACGGTTACACGTTTTGCACTCGTAAAACGTGTAACCGTTCGTCTCGGTTAGCCTCTTGCTGGCTAACCTCTCAGTTTTCTGACGAACCTGATCGGATTTATGAAAACCATCTTCAGTAATAAGAGCATGACTCTGAGCTAACAGAATCAAACAGTTCGCCATATCTTCGTCTTCCTTTGTTGTCGTATCTCCCGTTGTATCTAATGACACAACGGGAGATTCAGCAATGGTGGTACTATCAATCAAACAGTCACCATCGGAAGTACTAGTGGAGATTGATGATACGCGCAACGGCGAACACGGCTTCTGGTGATTCGTACGCTTCGAACGCTTTCGTTTGATGATATTTTTAGCTCGATCTTGGATCTTATAATCACTGAAGTTGAAGTCTGCTGTGAACTCCATTTCCATAGAGGAGGAATTGTGTGAATTGTAAAGTGGGTGAGAGTGAGAGAGGGAGAGAGATTGTGTATGTGTGTGTGGTGGGTTGGAGGAAAAAGTGAGGGGAGGTGGTTTAATATATATGCATAGTGAAAGGGTTAAAAGTGAAAAGTAGTGGCTAGGAAGAGAAGGTGGTAAAGTGTAAGTTTTTCTTGAAGTAGTTTGTTGCCAACAATCTTTTTTGCATTTTTGCTTCTTAAATAAGTGCTTTTTAACAATTTTTTTGGCGCGTGAGTTCACGCGCTTTTTAATGTTCTTCGCGTGCTATTCATCCAATCTCCCCCCTCTTTTTTACTTTTTTTTTTTTTTTTTAATTTTCTATTTTGCTAACAAACATGTTGATTTACCCTTTTGGAATTCTTTATAAAAATAGGTTTAACCATTTAAGTGATTCGATTCGTCGTAAATTACACGAAATCGAATCGTTAATTTGTCTATTTTGAGCCAAGTTTAAACAAAAACAGACCAATCCTAACCATAGTTATTTAATAAACGACTTACAACACGAACTCTGTATACTGGTTTGAATAAACAGACGGACATAAACGACTTTATCATTTATTTAAGTACACTGACTTTTTTGCACTTTTTGTTAACATATTAACTATATATAGAGTTCAATATTTTTATATAGAGTTCGAAATAAGCCAAGCTCAAATTGTCTAATTTTATATAAATTGAGATCGAGCTTAGACGACCATAAATTTAATACAACTTATTTACACCCTCTGAAAAAGCTAAAAGCATATTTTGAAATAATACCTTCTTCACAAAACATATACTTACTGTTTTTTTTTTTCAAAATATATAGTTTCTTTATCACTCACTCTACTCTCTCTTAGGGTATGTTTGGTGAGTAGCTTAATTAGTTTCTTTTCCAAACTAACTCATATTAAAAAGTTTTTTAAGCGTGAGAAGTTAGACTTTTATTGAAAGAAAGAAGTTTTCTAAAAGCATTAAAAAGGCTAATTAAAGTAGGTTTTGAGAAAAAAAAATACTAGCAAGTTTTTTGATAGACCAAGGCTAGTTATGTTTTATGTTTCATAATTTCTTATATTAAGTAATTTATATTTTCATTTATGAATTACAATTATTTGGTCATGTGTGAGGATAGCTATTTTATATTTTTAAGTTTTGTGGGTTGAAAATGAAATTTGCTATATATAGAGCCACACCTCAATATAAATACCAATAAAAAAAATATATAGACATGTACCACGGCACAAATAAAAATAAAAAAAAAAAGGTCCAAAATATTTAGAACCGTATTAGTCTTGATCATAGTCAACATCTTTTTTGTTCCATGTTGACCACAACTCGATGTCGAATAAGGTTGAAATTACATCATGATTCTCTAACCTTTCTTTTCTTTTTATTGTGGTTATATTCTTCTTTTCCTTAGAACATAAGGTGGTGTTTGTTTTTTGGAAGAAGAGCTTCCTGGCCTCTTCTGTCTGCACCGTGCAGACGCGGGAAGAGGTATAGCCTCAGAAGAGTGTTTGTTTTTTTTTTCGAGAAGTGTTTTTTACCTCTCCCCAACCTCTTTTTGGGGAAGAGATGAGAGGTAAGCTTCTCCAAGCAGAGGTTTACCTCTTCTTGGCACCACCTCCACCTCCACCCCTGCAACGCCCCTGCTCCGCCACCACCACCACTGCTCCGCCACCATCATCATCATCATCACCACCCCTGCTCTGCCACCACCACCACTGCTCCGCCACCACCACCCCTGCTCCGCCACCATCATCATCATCATCACCACCCCTGCTCCGCCACCACCACCACTGCTTCGCCACCACCTCCGAAACCCCCACCTCCGCCTCCACCTCCGAAACCCCCACCTCCACCTCCACCTCCGAAACCCCCACCTCCGCCGAAACCCTAAATCGAAACACCCCAAAACGATCAGAAACGAAACCCCCACCTCCGCCTCCACCTCCGAAACCCCCACCTCCACCTCCGAAACCCCCACCTCCGCCGAGACAGATCTGTTAGAGAGAGAGTAGAGACAGATCTGTTAGAGAGAGAGTAGAGAGAGAGTGGTGGTGATGATGATGGCGGTGGTGAAGTTGGTGGCGGTGGTGAAGTGGTGGCGGTGATGATGATGGCGGTGGTGAAGTTTGTAGAGAGAGAGTAGAGAGATCAGGTGCTGTGTGTGTGTGTTTTAAAAGGGTGAAGAGGTTTTATATAAAAAAAAAAAACAAACCCTCTTCTCCTTGCAGACTGCAGACATTTGGTCCACCTCTTCTCCTGCAGATGTCTGCAGATGTGGCCTGCAGCAGAAGAGGTTTTCGTGCAGAAAAAACAAACACCACCTAAGTAGTGTGGCATTATTATAATGTTTTTTTTTAAGGTAAAACATTATTATAATGTTCCTCTCTTAGGCATAAAACGATACGTGGTACTCGGGGCATTATGGAATGTGAAGTTAAAAATAGATGTAGTGGTATAATGCCATTGCAATGATTACCCAATTATTATTAATTTTTAGAAAAAATAAAACAAAAAACAAAAAAAAAAACAAAATCAAACAATTCTATTGGACCATTTAGTTGAGAGGGGGCGTTTTAATAAACACACCTGAGATAAAAAAAAATGAAGATCACGCCCCTGGGGCGGTGTATGGGGCATTATGAGGTGTTACGGGGCAACTTCACGCTCATTTCACCTTTCTACTACACATGGTATATTTGAGACCCTAATGTTGATGTCACTCTAGCTTAAGCCCAAGCATCACGATTGTTCCAAGCCAGAACCCTAGCGTTGTTCGAATCCACTACCATCGCTAAAACCACATCACTACCATCGATGGAACCATACAACGATGTTTCTCCATTCACGTTGATGTCACTCTAGCTGCAGCCCAAGCATCAATATTACTCCAATTCGTTACCCTAGCATTGTTCGAATCCTATGCCACCACTTAAACCACTCACCACCATTAAGGCCGGAGGTAGTGTACAAGCAGGGGTAGTGCGGGGTACCTCTTAAATCTGTCTTTGTAGTGTAAAAATACCCTTCAACCATTTAGATTTGTATTAAAAACACTTATTAAACAACTATATATCACGTACAACATATTAACCATTAATATCAATTGTTTTAGTCATTTTGTCACTTATTAAACCATTTAGATTTGTATTAAAAACACTTAATAAAATTTAACTTTCACATTTACTACAATTAAGGATTGAACCATTTCCTTTGATATGACTATAAAACTAAAGGTGGAGGCCTTAATTTAGAAGAAGGGAGAGTATACCCTCTTCTACAACAAAATATATAGGAACTATGACATACTATTTTCATGTAAAAAAAATCAAAGCTTGAAATTTTGATGCATCATTATGCGAAACACTCTCTTCTACATGTTGTTCTTATTTTAAAAATGTCATTTAAAAAAATTAACATATTTAAATATAACATATAAAGTTAGAAAGAATTCAATTATAGATTTGGTATAAATTTTCAAAGAAAAATTAAAGTTTTTCTTTTTTGTGTGTGTAAACTACTAGTTTAAATGAAAGTTAGAGTTAATATATCTATTTTAATTATAATTAACTTATCATGAATTACAATTTTAGTGATTCTGAATTAGTAGTCCAAAAAAAACGACATTTTTTAAAAACTTCAGGTATCAATGCATGAAATTCAATTTAGTGTGACTATAAATTTTCATATGTTAACTATTGAAGTAATTACATGTATGAAAATGAAGTGAGATTTGAATGAACATATTAGTTAAAGCTTTAATAGTTTTTTGAAACTTTAACATCATTAAACGCCGCGGATCTCCAAGATGGAGAACACCGCCCAAAACAATTACATCACATCAAAAACAAAGTTACACCATTTTTTCCAATCCACGTTACCATATCTCATCCTACTCCTGTACCAAAGATAACCCAACCCTTTTACATCGGAAACTATTTGGGTGACATTAACTTCGTGATTTCGAAATATCTTGTCGTTTCGAGCTTTCCAAATACGCCAACAGGTCAACACAAACAAACCATACACTATCTGCTTCTTCCTGTCGTTAACTTCCAAATGGTTTGTAAAATTCTGCACGTCCGCGATTGAAAATAAGAACACCGGAGGCAATTTGCACCACGACGCTATACCACACCAAACTCCACACGCCAAACGACATGCCGAAAAAACGTGATCTGTAGTTTCCTCCGCATCCCCACAGAAAACACACTGACCGTCCCCTACCCTCATGTTCCTTCTTCGAAGAGCTGCCATCGTAGGAATCCTGTCTAAATTCGCCCTCCACATAAAAAGATTACATTTGTTCGGGAGCCACTTGCACCACTTAAACTCGCCTTCTGAACTCGTCGAAACAACCCCTTTGAGCCATTCTCTAGTCGCTTTAACCGAATAGTCCTTAGACGACCCACCATTCCAAACCCACTCATCCTGCTTGTTGACTAAACGAAGATCTCCAAGCAACCTATGGCACTCAATCACCTCCATAACCTCTGCTTCCGATTCCGGATACGATCTCCAAGCTTTAATAGTTGATCAAGAAAAATGCACGTTAAAGGTATGCTACCCCTCATTCACTCCATGTCGTCTTCACCTTAAAGGAAAGTACTTCTCCTTCCATCTATATTCTTTTCTTTGCTTTTTGCTAAATTTATCCCTTAAATAAATAATAATAAGAATTAAATGTCATTTTAGTTTCAGTGGTTTAGGTCATTTTACCAGTCTAGTCCAAAAGTTTCATTTTTCGTCCGTGGGTATAAAAAGGTTTCACCATTGCCATTTTAGTCCACTGGGTTAACTTCATCCATTTTTTTTGTTAATGAGAAGGGCAATTCAGTCATTTTATATGTAATTCTGTTAACTAAAAGGGCAATTTGGTCATATAAAATGACCAAATTGCCCTTCTTGTTAACACAGAAAATTGATGAAGTTAACCTAGTGGACTAAAATGGCAATGATGAAACATTTTTGGACCCACAAGCGAAAAATGAAACCTTTAGACTAAACTGTCAAAATGACCTAAACCAGGGATTAAAATGACATTTAACTCTAATAATAATATAATAAGCTTACATTTTAATATACTTAATTAATTATTGGGTTTATTAGTAATAGTAAAAGGTTTACAACAACTTTGGTTGGTTAGATGTACATAACTAATTTATAGGGTGGAGATACAATAGGAGTTTATTTGGCTAGGAAGTGATCTTGACCATCCATTTAGTTAATCAAGGGCTAAAATTAAATCAGGGAAATTGAAAGGAAGAAAAGAGGCGCCTGAGTTTGTTTAGGGGCATTCTAGTCAATCCAGCCAATAGTTTCTCTCTCCTCCAATTCCCTCCCATTTTTTAAACGTTAATAACTCTTTCATACGACATTATTTTTTTATAAAAATTGCACCAAAAAAACGAGTATACTATTGCTATATTTTCAAAAAAAAAAAAATTAAAACCCAGTTGCGTAAAACGCAATAGAAAAACCCCCAGTTACGTAAAACACAATGAAAAAAAACCTAAAAAATGACATTTTTCTAAAACGCAATGCACCAAAAACTACGCAATGGCCAGAAAACACAAAGAAATGTCTTATTTCTAAAACGCAATAGCCTAAAAACTCAAAAGAAAATGTACTTTCTAAAACACAATGGACTAAAAACACATAAAAATGTGTTTTACCTAAAACGCAATGCACAAAAAACACAAACAAATGTCTTATTTCTAAAACGCAATGGCCAGAAAACACTTAAAATGTCTGTTTTCTAAAACGCAATGGACTGAAAACACATAAAAAGTGTTTTACCTAAAACGCAATGCACCCAAAATACTTAAAAATGTCTTATTTCTAAAACGCAATGGCCAGAAAACACTTAAAAATGTCTTATTTCTAAAACGCAATGGCCAGAAAACACTTAAAAATGTCTTATTTCTAAAACGCAATGCCTAGAAAACACATAAAAATGTCTTATTTCTAAAACACAATGGCCTAAAAACACAAAAGAAACTGTTCTCTCTAAAACGCAATGAACTGAATACACATAAAAATGTGTTTACCTAAAACGCAATGAGTAAAAACACTTCAAAAATGTTTTATTTCTAAAATGCAATGACCAGAAACTGTTGTTCACAGAACCAGAAACTGTCTAAAACGCAATGACCAGAAACTGTTGTTCACAGAACCAGAATCTAACTAAAACGCAATGACCAGAACCTGTTGTTTACAGAACCAGAAACACTGTCTACGAATGCAGTTTTCCAGAGGCAATTTACAGAAAATTAATTTTTCTGATGTATTTTTATTACAGCAATTTAATCGGAAAATTTTTTTTCCGAGCTGACCTGCCAGGGGCTCTGCCCCTTGGACCCCGCCAGGGGCTGCCGCCCCTGGGACCCTGCTACCAGGGGCGCTGCCCCCGGACCTCCGCCAAGATCGTAAAACGCAATGACTAAATCAAAAACCCAGATCGTAAAAATGAAATTAAAGAATTTCTTACATGGATCGAAGTGATTTTTTCAACAATTGACGAAGTTTGAATGATATAAACACTTATCAGCGCTCGAATCGAACTAATCGAGTGATTATCTCCAAAATCACCCGAAAAAACAACAAGATTTTTTATGAAATTAAACTGGGTTTTCTTCAAAAAAAAAGCTGAAGAACACGTTGATCGGGTGTTTGAATCATTGATTTGTGATGAAAATCGGACTATAATATAGTGATTATTGAGATAGAAAGTGAAGAAATGGTTGAAGATGGTGGGTTTTGAAAATGGTGGGTTTTGAAGTTACTGGGTTTTGGAAAGGAAGAAGAAAGGGTTGGATTGACTAAAATACCCTTCCTCTTTATTTTAAATGTTTCCACATGTCCTAATCATATTGCTTCCTACACTTCCTAGCCAAAATAAACTTCCTATTTGATCTTTTCCCCTAATTTATAAACTAAAGTATTTCTTTTCCACCTATGAATAAAAGATGAGAATCGGTTCGAATTTCTATCTTCTTAACACAAATACTTCAATAATCATAGCAGTTTTTGTATGTTTTAATGTAATTGTAGATTCTTTTTTATAAAAGTAAGTGGCTTTTGTGTAGCGTCTTGTCTATCATGACTAACGCTGAAAATCTTCATGGGTTGTTGTAGCACTTGTAGGGTATGTTTGGCAAAAGTAGTTGGTGGCTGGTAGCTGGAAGCTGATAGCTAGTAACTGTAGCTTTTTAGATATATTTGGTGTTTGGTAGAGTAGCTGGAGCTTTTAATAAAATGTATAAAATGACCAAAATGGACATAAATAAAAATTTAGAAAGTTGATGCATTAAAAAGTTCCTTATTTTTAGAGGTTAAAATAGTCATTTTTCCCTAAAAGCTTGTAGCTCTTTCTAAACGCTACTAGTAGTAGCGTTCAACCAAAAGCTTCAAGCTCCTAACCTAAAAGCTTAAAGCTCCTTCAACCAAACAGGATTTTTTATTGAGTATGAGCTTTTTTCTTAAAAGCTTAAAGCTAGAAGCTCCTAAAAGCTCCATGCCAAACATACCCGTAGTGCCTCCACTTACCACGAACATAAGCTTGTCTATTGGAACATGGATTTATGTTTTTATTATTTTTTTTTTTTGTTACATGGTTGTGACTTTCTAAGAGGTTACACTTACTCATTTTTGTACTTCTCTTGGACAAATCGTTTAACTATGGAGTTCTAATAGATCCACGTTACTTATGGCCCCCAAGATGTATTGTGTTAGTAAAGCTTAAAGTTACTTATGAACCTAAAATCTCTTTAATGTGTTGACGAGTTTTTTTTTTTTTTTTGTTAATAAAAATTTAGGCTAGAAAAATACCCACATAATCACATATATCTTTTATTAGGCCATTGCTAATAAGCACTATTAAACCTCTAACTCCGATACCATTATCTCTACTCTTTACAAGTTCTCGATGCTAAATTGATCGTTGAACTTGTTTTCCGTGTTTTTCAAGCAAAGCTTTGAAGCACGAGAGCGCTATGCGTGAACTCGAAATATCCACTAATCGAAAACTTATGCTTAGAAGAAAAAGGGTTTCATTTAACCTAATATAATCTTAGTAGGTAACCTATAATATCCAATTAAGATGAATTATTAATATCAAAATAACAACCAAATTCAATATATTATTTTAAGTGAAACCTGTTATGTGATTTCAATTTTAATTACTATAAAACAAAATAAATTTAAAATTACATTTTTTTTCTTCAATTAAACACTAAACATATATATAGAGAGAGGCCAGTTAATACGGCTTAACGTACGACCAGTACGACAAGTAATTACGCACGTTCATTTCAAAATCACGCACGTTATAAACTAAAAAACCCAAATCACGCATGGTGAAAAACATTAATCACGTACGTTGAAAACATTAATCACGCATGTTATACCTATAATCATGCATGTTGTCGTACGTGATGTACGTTAAGCCGTAATGTATTTTACACTTTTTATAATATATATATATATATATATATATATATATATATATATCATATCATATAATATATATCATGATGTTAGATAGAAGGAAGGTGGGAAGAGAGTAGGGAGTAAGTGTGAAGTTGGGGTGGGGAGGCTTAATGAGTTAGTTATGTTATGGGTGGTGTAGACTGTGTCCACCATTACAATAATACATTTTACAGGTAACATTGTCACCATTCGACTGGAATCACGTTTCCACTCTCTTCCTATACTTCCTCTAGCATATATACTACTTTAATTTCAACTACATATTCTATCTTTCTTTTATAAACATTATCTTTTTTTTAACGACGAAACTTCTATACAAAATATAAGAAAAGCCGGGCCAGCAAGAAACTAAAACCTGAATTACACGATTATATCCCGCTTAAAAACAAGCTGAATCATCGTAAATTCTGATACTAAGTTAATCTAACTATGTAAGTATTGTTAGACTCGTATTTGAACCAACTTGATAGAGAAAACGAACTTTGAAAGACTATAAATGCTCATAATAACGGGCATAACTTTTGATTTATAGCCGCTTTGCTCGACTTTTTAACCCAAATTCCCTTATTTTGGAGGCTTGATTTTGATTTTGACTTTTTATCAATTTTTCCTAAAACTTAATGAATTTAGTTGATTTATTTTCAGTTGTGGATGTCACCAACTCACGTGTTTATTTAGTATTTCATTTGAATTTTAGGCTGTCACTGTTTTTTTTTTTTTTTTTTTTTAATTTTGACAATACATGCCGAACTATTTTTTTTCCTTATAAAGGGTGTTTCATGTCATGATGTTAAAATTTAGAAATTTATTAACATTCTTTTTTTTTTTCTCATCACATCGGATTGTACTTTTTGATAGAAGAATTAGAATACACGAGTATTTAATATTTTTTTACCTTTTTTTATATATTTTGTAGTTTAGTCACAAACCATATTTTTGACAGAATATCAGTAAACTATTAATTAGTTTTTAATATATAAATAATCTTAACAAAAATAATAAATAATCTCCATATTTGGTATACCACTTATATAAATCCAAAAGAAAAAAACAAATACAACGACTTATTTTTAGTTTTTCTATTCAGCAGGGGTTGTTTGTGTATAGTTTATCCAGTGTGCAACTGTGCATGAGTTGTTTGTGTAGTTTTTCACTTTATTTATTCTTTTCTTTATTGTATCCAAATAATTAAAAGCAATACAAGTGCAACTTTGGCAGTTATACGTAGCCTCAAGTTCTCTCAACCTAATTATAATATAACCATGTCTTTAAGGGGCGGAACCAATTAAGAATGAGCCGTAGCACGGGCTACGGCTCAACCCCGTATTCGCAGTGTTTTTTTTTTCGGTTTTATAAATAGCATACCCCAAAACATATACGAGGATACCCCTAAGAGAAAATTATGAAACTTGATATTATTCATTAAGCCCAAAACTTGTAAGGTAAGAAGGTCCAAATAATTAGTTTTATGATAATTAAACCCAAATTGTAATAACTAATAAAGCCCAAATAATAAAATAAGTGATCTTGTGCGTCTTATGGTTGAAATGGGAACACATAGTTCTTGTCCCTTTGTTTATCGGGTAATGAAGCTATCTTTCGGTTTACCGGTTGTAACCGCAACCGTTGAAATATGTTTTTCGAAGTTGAAGCTTGTTAAGACGGATTTACGCAGTCGAATGGGCCTGAAATTTTTAAACAATGCCATGTTTGTGCGGTCAAAAAAGATTTTTTTCATAAAGTAAAAGACGACGATATGATGAAACGATTTCAAGCTATGAAAAAAGAAGAAGATGACAAATCTATTAAGTATTTGTTTTACTTTATTTATTTATTGTCGTTTTTTTAATATTGTACGATTGCACGGTAAAAAATTTTTTGGGATACCCCTGATTTAATGGGCTAGTTCCGCCACTGCTTTAATATATAGCTAATGTTAAATACGGCACGATTAAAATCGTGTAATACACTTGTACGTAATTCTTTGTTGGACCTTTTAAAATTATTAAAAGAATATGACCTGTAGCCTATCACCTACAACTGCCAGAGGAAATGGTAGGAATACATGATGTGTTTCATGTATCTAATCTTAAAAAGTGTTTAGCTGATGAATCATTAATAGTGCCTCTTAAGGATATAGAGGTAAATGAACAACTCAAGTTTGTAGAAAGACCTCTACAAATTGAAGACAGGAAACTCAAGAATCTCAAGCATAAAAGGTTAGTTCTGGTCAAAGTAAAATGGGACTCCAAAAGAGGACCTGAGTACACATGGGAACTCGAATCAGAAATGAAAAGGAAATATCCGCACTTGTTTCAGTAGATCTCGAGGACGAGCTCTAAAACAAGGTGGGGAGAATGTAACAACCCTCGGTAAAACCAACCCCCTCATAATATTTCCGACACTCTAATATACTATAAAATGTCTCAATATGTTTTATATTACACCCCGTATGTGAAAACCGAGCCCAAAATATGTTATAGTTTATAAAATAAATTAAAAATCTGAAAATGTAAGTTGAGGCGGGCCGCGTAGGACCTCACCTCAAGCTTACGCGGGCCGCGCGGACTCATCAAACGCGGATACATCCGGTGCTGACACGTGTCGACATCGTGTAGAAAAAGGAGAGTTGGCAAATGGTTAAATAACCATGTTATGTTTCGCAACAACAATCATATGCAATTCTCACCTATACCAAATCTATATTGGTAGGGCCAGGGGAAGACTGTGACGTAGTCTAACCATATCTCTATCCTAAAGGATAGAGAGACTGTTTCGAGCCTCTTTATTAGTTATGTATTAAACGTAAATTTAATACACAAGGTGTTATATAACTTTATAGTTCAACTCCCTAATACAAGCATAGCTAAAATTAAAAAAAAAAAAAAAAAAAAGCAAAAAGCAATACAGTAGATCCAAGCTCAGTCAATGGCTAAAACCGAATGGTTATATTATTAATAATACAAAACATGAACTTTAAAAGTGATGCAAGAAACAATATGATGAAATTTTGGTGCGAATGTGTTTTTCATGTTATGTCACAAATTTTATTATTATTATTTTTAGTAAACTGCAATATTACACCATGTGGTTTATGGGCGTCGGTAGCTTTACACCCTATTTCAAAAAAATTTGCTATATTACACCACATGTATGTTAATTTGGCTCAATGTTGGACCCTGCTGTTAAATGACATCACCAATCTATTAGTTGTGATGTTAAATGAGAGCTATACCTTTCATTTTACATCCCGACTTTTTAACAACTTAACGTTTTACCCCTTGTGACGAAAAGACAACTATATCCTTTCTTATTACACCTTGTTCTTTGTAACACCCATACGTTTTACACCCTGCGAAGTTGTCCAACATTTCCGTCTTAAATGTTTGACCTTGGAAAGTCAAACAACCCTTATGCATTGACCAGGAAAACTCAAACATTCATGCATAATTATCAATTCGAGGTAGGATTTCATCAACGAAACATTGAAATTAATAAAACAAAAGTTAGATACATAAGTTCCATAACTAAAAACATTCATTACACATGAACTATATGATCATGGTAAAAATGAATTACCTAACATCAAGATCACCTAAATTTTCCTAAACATTATATAATAAGTTACTAATCATAGCGACGTATCATGTTAGTGTTCATACAAATGCCATCCTGGTCCAAGTTGCACGTCTAGCACTGGCACGTCAAGGATTGGGTTATCAAACAGAGTGATAAGCAAGTGAACGACCATCCTTGGAAGATAGCAGTGACCCTAAATTCAACTACAAAACAAGGTTTACAATGATCTTGATAAACAATTTAAAGTTCACAATGATCATGTTCACAAGGATCTAGATCACAATGTTCTGTTTAACACATCATGCTTACAATGATTAGTTCACAATGTTCACCTTAAACATAGTTCTGTTTAAAACACAGTTTAGAGTTCAGTTTAAACCAGTTCATAATGTTTACCCCGATGATCATATTATGTTAAGATCGATGAAATGCCCTAAATAATTCAAATTTAAACAGTAAACCCTAAGTTTATTTGAGCCTAATTTATCATAATCGACCAATGATCATCATTTGTTGTTGATTATGTTAACACTGAAACACTAACAAACATAATAATCGAAAACACATACATAAGCTAAACTATTTATATGATCTAAGTGATTTACCACGAATGGATCGTACTAGTGTGTGAAACAGTGTTGGGATCGACATCTGTTCTTGATTGTGGTTACTTGTTAGGAGATGGACTTGCAGGTTACGCCGGCGGCAAATGGTTTTACTGGAGAATCAAGCTTGATGACGTGGGAACGATGGTGGTGTAAGAATGAATCCGGCTCTATTTACTAGAGTCTTTTATTGACCTTACTAAGTCATGAAAAATAGATTTACCTTACTACCCCTCCATATACCTTGCTAAGTTATTTAGTGTTACATATGCAACGTTGACTTTAACGGCGTTAGGACCCAGGGTCCAACATTGAGCCAAATTAACATACGTGTGGTGTAATATTTCAAAAGTTTTAAAATATGGTGTAAACTTGTCAGCGCCCATAAACCAAAGGGTGTAAACTATTAAGTTATTGAGCCTAATAGATGGACATAATGTTGTCATGTGATACACTTTTTCGCTGCAACATTTATATTGACATCTGCAACATTTTCTGGCAGTGACACACTTTTCGTAACAGTTGAGAGAGGAGAGAGAATATGTTACATTTTTTTAGTTGTTCGTATTTTTTTGTAACTCATCTGTAACACATTTTTATCATGTTTTGACAACAATTTTTTGGATTATATAAAGTGTATAGATTTTAGAACTTACAATTTACAAATTTTTTATTTTGTAATGTGTGTAAAAACATGTTACATTTTTTACAACGAGATTTTTATATAACAATGCAGTTGTCACATTTTTTTTGTGTCAGATGAGAGAGAAGAGAGAAAAATGTAACACTTTACTCTTTTTGTCACATTGTAACATTTGTCTGAAAAGTCTGAAAAATTAAACTTTTGTATCTTTTTAATATCCACCATTTATCAAATGAGATGAATGGTGGATATGAAGTTTTCTGGGTTTCCTTAACTAAGGTGGGTTTTCGATATATCATTTCCCTATATATGTATATGTAATACTAATAAGAGATTCAAGTTAATGTCACATGACATTCTAGGATTCAAGTTAATACCACATGGCATTAAGATTTAACTTAGTATTATTATTATTATATCATATTAATATACAATTTATTAATCTATACACAACAATAAATAAATACGTATTGTGATTATATCATATTAATATATCTAATTTATTAATTTATACATAACTATAGATAGACGTAATACATAAAAATATTTGTCTTATATTATTGTACAATTTTATTTATTTATTTATTTTTATTTTTGTAATTTAATATCAACAATGATTAAGTTAAGTCTCATTATTGTAGAAGATAGTTAAATAGTTTCTTAAGTTCACATTTGACCAGCGATATAAATTAATGGGGTGAGTTTTATTTGGATTAAAAAAATAATAAATTAAATAAGTAAAAAAACAAAAATACCCTCGTTTAACTAACTTTTTTGATAAAGTTAATGGGGTGGATGAAAATGACAAAAAATACAAACCTCATGGACATATGAAAAAAGTTGTTATTGTTATTATTATTTATTTGTAATTGTTATATTATTATAATTATAAATTATTATTATTATTATTATCTAAGTCACTAGGTTATAGTCTCATGTGTTACGCAGATTTACGTAAGACGTTGTCTTTATTCAACCCGTGTAATATGCGGGTCTGTAACCTAGTATCTTAATAAATGTAGCATTATCATTAAATGTCTGCAATACGCAATACGGATTATGTATTTTAATTAATATATGGTGGCATATTGGCGATTATGTATTTTCTATAATAGTTTTATCGATTAGATCTTATAAAAAAAATAAAAATAAAAATTGCATAAATCAACCTTTATGTTATACCTAAACTGCACTTCATACATTTGACTATGAAATCGGCAAAACTCAACCTTTATATTCATGTTTTGTACAATTCTATTACCTTTACAACTAACGTCATCCAAAAACTCAGTTAAGTTACCTCACATGCTTTGCATGTGAGGGTACTATGGTCTTTTATAACATAAAGGTTGATTTGTGGAAAAAGATTATTTATAACATAAAGGTTGATTTGTGCAAAATGTTATTATATATATGGTAAAATATTTTTTTATGCAAAAACATTATTATTTGTTAATAATTATATATTTATATATATAAACATACATAAAAAAAGTTTTAAATTTATTTTATAAAAATTCTGATTTTAATATTTTTATAAAGTAAATAATAATGACAAGATAAATTACTTTTTATATAAAGTATAACTAAAACACAAATTCTTTTAAAATAATTTCCTTGTAATATCCTGAATATTTTTATAATTATATATATTATAACGGGCGTTTTAAAACTACTCAAACTAAAAGATATTTTTTATGTATATGTAAGTATGTGTTTATAAAATCAAAATATTAGACAAACTATATCGATAAAAGAAACTAATAAATTAATTTGATGTTTAAAAAAATCTTTAATAAACTTTAGTATAAAAATTCTAAATATATAATATGTAAATAATACAAATGCAATAGGAAATAATAGAATGTCTTAAACTGCATATATATTTAAGATTGCATTTGTATTATTTACATATTATATATTTAGAACTAGGTTATCACCCTTGAATACTCACGGGTTTGGATATTTAAATTTTATATTAAACACAATTTTATATATAGTTTAAAAAGTAAACACAATTTTATCCCATCCAAAATTCTAGATTTGCAGTTAATAGGAAATCAAATTGCATCTAAAAAAACCTAGATTTAGAAATAAAATATCAAGAATCATGGCTTGGACTTGCATATAAATTTTGATTATTGTGACTTTAGATAATCAATTTAAAAAAAGCAAATGTTTTTTTGACAAATTGACCGAAAACTCTAAGTCTTTTTAATTATGAAATCATAACCTCCACTTTTTTCGAACAAAAAGACTTTTATAACCATCAAAACAGAAACAAACAGCCACACCTCTTCTATCGCTTGCTAACAGAAAGGAGGGGGAAAACAAAACAAAACAGCTACTAACTATTACATCTCCAAATTAATAACTGCAAAAGAGCTCCAGTTCCAAGGAAATGTCATTTAACTTTGATCTCTTAATCACCCACCGAAAAGATATTTCTTTAATATACTCCACCACTTTGGAGATAGATAAATTTGTTGATCTAAATACCTTGTCGTTTTGAAGAAAATACACTCTAATCCAAATGAGTGGATTGATTCACTATTGTAGTAATATCATTTTTTTTTTCAAAAGAACAGGACTGCACATAATTCTTTATAATGAAGGAGGCCTGATCACCAAAAAATATATATAATTATAAAAATATTCTGTATATTACAATAACTTTATTTTAAAAGAATTTTTGTTTTAGTTATACTTTATATAAAAAGTAATTTTATCTTGTTATTATTATTTACTTTATAAAAATATTAAAATCAGAATTTTTATAAGATAAATTAAAAACTATTTTTTATATATGTTTATATATATAAATATATAATTATTAAAAAATAATAATGTTTTTGAAAAAAAAAATTATTTTACTATATATATAATAACATTTTGCCCAAATCAACATTTATGCTATAAATAATCTTTTTGCACAAATCAACCTTTATGTTATAAAAGACCATAGTACCATGCAAAGCATGTGAGATAACTTAATTGAGTTTTTGGACAACGTTAGTTGTAAAGGTTATAGAATGTTACAAAATATGAATATAAAGGTTGGGTTTTGCCGATGTCATATTGAAATGTATGAAGTGCAGTTTAGGTATAATATAAAGGTTGATTTATGCAATTTAGTCAAAAATAAAAGAAAATGTTTTATCGATTAGATCTTATAAAATAGTGTTTACTCGGATCAAACTTAGAATCTATAACATGAAAGTATATTGGGTGCATCGTGCGTGTCTTAATGTTGACTATACTATCTTGTTGATTGGTCAATTTCTTGCTAATGGGAATTTGACCTTTGCTTAACACTTAATTAAAATAAACAGTGAACAATGCCGACTTAAGTACTATTCTTGTTGCAATTTATTAGTTATTATCGTCTCTAAATCTTAAATGTAAGTTAGTTATTAAAATAAATGTATATGTATAACAGTGAACAATGCCGACTTAAGTACTATTCTTCTTGCAATTTATTAGCCATTGTCTCTAAATCTTAAATGTAAGTTATTTAGTTAGTTATTAAAGTAAACTAGAATTACGACCCGCCGCAATGCGGCGGGGATTCTTTAGTTATAACGAAGTCGATTTAAGATGCGCATGTTATGTTGAACCTGTCAAACGGGAAAAATAGACGATGTAAAAATGTTCACCCACACGCACGTTGCGTCGTGTTAACTCGTAAAAATTAGAACGAAACGTAAAAACGTTAAACCAAAGACGCACGTTCCGATGTGTTAAGTCACAAAATTTAGAACGAAGTAAAAAGCGAAAAATTTGCGGAAAACAAAAACTATAAAAGACCAAAGCTGAAAATAAAAAAAAAGTTGTGAGGATAGATTGCAAAAGATAAAAAGTTTTGTGTTAAAAGTAAAAAAAAAAAACAAATAGTTTTGGGTTAAAAGTAATTTATGAAATACTTTTGGGTGAAAAGTAAAAACATTAATTTTTTTAAAAAACCCCCAAAAGCCAAGGTTTTAACAACCATATGCATAACCATTTTTTGTTTAAAAAACCCCAAAGCCAAGATTACCACACATAAGTAAAAAAAAATCAAAGTGGTTAAATTGCAAAAGATGGAAACTTTTGAATTAGAAGTGAAAAATCAAATTAATCAAAATAGTTAAATCGTATAAGGTAGAAACTTTTGAATTAGAAGTGGAAAATCAAATTAATCAAAAGGGTTAAATTGCCAAAGATTTAAACTTTAAACTTAAATTGTCAAATATTAAAACTTTAGGGTTAAAAGGAAACAAAGACTAAACTTTAAACTTAAATTGTTAAAGATAAAAACTTTAGGGTTACAAAGTAAAATTCTAGTTTTTTTTTAAAACCCCCCTAAGCACATGTTACAACACAATAATGCATATTCAAGTTGCTTCTTTATAAGTTAATAATTAGTATTAAGCACCCTCGTGTTACGACGTCGACGTAAAATCATGTCAAATAGCATCAATGTCACGCCACCGCCATCGACCACCAACACTAAAGTTGCAACATGTTAATGCAAAAAAATTAGACCGTAACGTAATGCATAGAAAATAGTAACTATTAACTAAGTCAATCTAGGACATGTACGTTGTGACGAACTTGTTAAATGGGGAAAAATAGACGACGTAAAAAATGTTGAATCACACATCCACCTTGTGTCGTGTTAACTCGTAAAATTTAGAACGGAGCGTAAAATTCAGAACGGAGCGTAAAATGAAATGTAAAAATGTTGAACCACACACGCACGTTGCGTTGTGTTAACTCGCAAAATTTAGACCGAAGCGTAAAACAAAATTTGCGAAAGACGAAAAGTATAAGGCTAATTTTACACCCGATGACTATTACCGGTCTAAGCGCGACTAGCTGGGGTGCGGCTTGTCGGGCCCAATAGTACTACTCAAAATTCCCCCGCTATTAACTCAATACTAACGGTTCGAGATTTACAAGGACTTTATGTGATAAATGCTACTTTGTTACCATAACGATATAACAACATGCTATTAAATTAAAGGCGTTATAATATTATAACGTTTAGGCATTACATTACCGTAATGTGCTCGTGCCTCGTGTTTCCTTTTCCTATGTTTCAAAACATTTACATATAGGGACCGTGAACTCACCTTAGTGTTGCTCGGTAAGATATAAGTGTATGCGAGTTAGGATGGTCAACCACGCCCTATTATGATTACCATGGATTATTAGTGGATGTTTATGCAAATCACGTAAGTCCTACATGTATCTAGCAAATAGCATGCGAACAAGTAGTCACATAGTTATTCTATCATGTGGTTTCGTGCACGTGTTCACAACATAACCTACGACATGATATACGATATTTATATAATCACCAAACAAGTTCGGAGATTTAGAATATCAAGTTCGACTCTTATAAGTATATAAATCATGCATTGCAAATTCACTGAAATTGGGCTATTTTCGGAAGCTCGTTTACCATACTTACGGAGTTGTAAAAATTATGATCTTTTTATGTGACACGCCTCTCGGTGGAGTCGGTCTTGTGTAGAATTTTTAAAGCCTAAATATTTACCGAAAAATTAAGAAAAATCATTTACTAAGTAGTGGCCAGATTCGTCACTTTCTGACTACAGCTTACGGAAAAATTTATTTAAAAATGCTCAATTATCTGATTGACCCGATTCTAGTTGAAGATTCATACTGACACATAGGGCAATCTACTGTATAAATTTCATAACATAACTCTAAATATTCACCAAGATATAACATAAAACATCGCACACAAATTCTGCAGAAAATTACAGCTTTGACCACTGAAACGGTTTAAATATTTTGAGTGACCAAACGGGGTCGAAAAATTATGAAACTAGCGTGGTTTGAATCATATTTCAAAGAGGTTCATTTTAGACTTCAGAAAATATCATTTTCGTTATGGTTTTACCCCGTTACAGCTGAGTGAAGCCGGGTGTAATCGTTGGGCAGATTCCTGTTTTCAGCTCTTAGTGTTCTAAATCGAGTTCCAATGGTTCCTTTAACATGTTTAGCGATCATACAACCTAACGACTCTATCAAGCTCAGGTCACACAAGTTACTTATCAGATTATACATCAAGTTGCCAAAAAACATTATATACTCGAACTTCTAGCGAGCACGAAACTATACAAGATCGCATAACACATTCAAACCTCATAATCCTTCAAGAACCCTATACATACAACACGCTCACACCACAATCATGCAGCCGATTATACATATATATTTACGAAATTAGAAACATTCATCACGTATAATCTTATCAAAACACAACATATAAACATACTAAGGGTCCACGCATAATCACATCAATCACATTTAGCCGATAACTCCTAACCCTAAGGCACTCTCGGTCGTCCATGGCCCTACGCACAAACACATCCATGTTGCAAACACATAACACATCCAGAAGTATAACGAGGTACCTAAGTGGGTCACTTGATGATGGCCGATCGGAACCAAAGAGGAGGAGGGTGAGTCGAGAGGGAGAGTAGCGAGAGAGATGGAGGCATGAGTGGTGTAGGTTTTGAGATTTTTGTTAACTATCCAATCATGCAAATACGTAACCTATAACGCTCCTTGGTGGCGGTTTGGGGGTATTGGGGTTGGGCCGAAAGTCTAAAGAGAGTGGGTTGGGTCATTGTCACACCCCAACCGATGGCGGAAACATCGGAGTGAGACGAAGAAAGATTGCTCATCACACATAACACTAGTTGTGACAATAGAATTAAAGATAAATTGATTACTTTCATAAATGAATGTTACAATACACGAAATTGAAATACAACATGTTAAATATAAGAAAAATAATACAACAATGTGGAGTTCATACAATGTATTTAGCCTAACGTCTATATGTGTATCTAGGCATCAACACTACTTCTTTTCATAGTATCGTCATCGTCAACCTGTAACATATTTAAAAATAAAGTTCAATGCAAAAGCAATGGCGAGTATACAAGTTTGATACGTACATAGCAAAAATAAGTTTCGAACAATTCCTCATAGCTAGCATGTGATTCAAGATAAACAATAAATTTGGCATGTGTCAACATATCAAACCAAAGAAACGCAACATGCTCATGACATTACCACGAGATAAGATGGCGGGTCGTTAATCCTATAGCGCTACATATGTCAAGGATTGGCTCGTACGGACACGAAAATGTATTACCCAAGTTTAAAGTATCAAGCAATCACGTATACAAGCATGTTATAGGAATGCTCATGTGTTTAAGCAAAATGTTCATGTGTAAGTTTTGATAAGTAAACATGTTACACCCCAAAAAGTGGTAAACATAAAAAGGGGTTGCGAGTATACTCACAATATCGCATAAGCTTTCCGATTATCCAATGTGACGAAGTGGACGAGGTTTAGAAGGTTGAATGTGTACGGGTTAAAGTTCAAGTATGTATAGAGTCGAGGTTCGGTATTTAAGGCAACATAAAAATAAGATATGAAAATAACATGTGAAAATAATCATTTAGTACATATGATACTTGTTTCTTGACACTAGGAAACTCTAAGGAGTTTAAATGTTTTCATGGAACAAGGTTCCATTAGAATCGTGACAAGTTATCATAGTCTAGAATGATGTAATCTAGTACTTTGACATATGAACACTAGTTCATCATCAAAGATTCGATTATTCGAATAATAAGGTTATGTATTGTATAGGTTATATAGGTATATTAATAAGTCCAAATGTTCAAGTATTTCAAGCATGAGGTAGAAGACTATGTCTTCATTTAGGTACCTCAATATGTGTTATAGAAGTCATGTAGGAGGTGGGAGGTGAAATCCTCCACTTTGGTACCTCGAATAATATGTTAACATATAGGTCATGTAAGAGGTAGGAAGGCGAACCTTCCATTTAGGAACCTCATGGATATGTACAAGGAATTATACAACTAATCTAAGCAAAACATCAAGTGATGTGTGGACTTGTTTATGTTGGTTAGCCTAGGCTAGCCAAGTAGTCACACTATCTTCAAGTTCAAGACTTGGCACCACTTGCAAGCTATTAGCTTGATTAAAACAGAAAGTTTAGAGTGTTTAGACACTCCTATTAAGTGTAAATCAATCTTGGTTCAACTCCATTAGTCATGTTATGGACTAGAAGCATGA
Organism: Helianthus tuberosus; assembly: GCA_030545235.1. NCBI lineage: Eukaryota > Viridiplantae > Streptophyta > Magnoliopsida > Asterales > Asteraceae > Helianthus > Helianthus tuberosus. Next base: position 20,464,262 of record CM060358.1, on the reverse strand, counting down.
GAACACAAGCTTGCTTTGTAGTTTAAGAAAGTTGAAACAAAACAGAAAGTTCTTGGACCATTTCAGGCAATTCCAGGTCTGATTTCTCCAAGGAGAAGTCAAGGAATCAAGCCCCATGGTTATACAAACAAGTAGGAAGAAGAATCAAGTGATTTGGTTGAGAAATGAGCAAGTTATGCCCTCTTTTGTGCAAGGTTATGATTCTGCCCGAAAATGCAGATTTATGCAAGAACTTGAGAGTGATTAGGAGAGTTTTTGAGAGGGATGAAAGTGGCCAAGTGTTTGGGGAACATGTGGTATATATAGGGAAGTGTTTAGGGTTGTTTTGGGGTAATAATTGGTGTTAACTTGGTCAAAACAAAGGAAATCCCGCTCAAAATCGCGTAGAAAAGAGGCTGCTGTGTTTTCTGCCCGCCAGACACCCATACGATGCGTATGGACTTTCTTGCTGCGGTGCGCAGGGACACCATGCGCATCGTATGCATTTTCTTGCTGCGGTGCGCAGGGCATGGTCAGAAGCAAGACATCTTTTATTTTAATGATTTAAAATTTGTAACTTGTCCCAATGATGTAGTTTACGTGTTTTATGACCTTTTTAGGGTATTTTATCATATAAGACATGTATCAAGTGTACCTCAAGCATCAAAAGAATAACATTAAGTATAGGACTCGTATGTAATCGCGGTATCAGGTATGAATGTTGCGTATTCAGGAATTCAACGTATGTTTGTAAGTATCACGAGCAGGTATCAAGTTGTTTCACCATTAAATGTGTAGTTATGTATGAAGCATGTGTAATACGTATTTAAGGAAATGCAAGTTTTCATTCATGATTCAAGTCTCGGATTTTACATCGCTTTTAATGAAAGAAGGATTACAAGACCACAAAGTTTCCAAAAATAGTTTTACAAACGATGGTTTCTAAATATAGAAAGTATGAAAACGCGGGGCGTTACAGTCATCATGGGCCGCAACAATTAAAAGATAAAAAGGAAAGGGTGAGATTTGGGCCGAAGGGTGTAAGGGGCGGGTTCGAGAGTGAGGGAAAGGTTTTCGTAACAGGTTGGGCCGATCCAATAAGGGTGTGTGTGTGTGTGTGTGTTTCGGGTTTCGTCATAAACTACCGGATATATATATATATATATATATATATATATAGAAAAGGTATATCGTACATTACGGCTTAACGTACTTCACGTACAACAACGTGCGTGATTTGTTCTATAACATGCGTGATTAATGTTTTCAATATGCGTGATTATTTTGTTTCAACATGCGTGATTTTGGATTTTTGAGTTATAACGTGCGTAATTCTAAAATGAACGTGCATAATTACCTGTCGTACGTGATGTACGTTAAGCCGTAATGTACGTTAACCTTCTTCTATATATATATATATATATTATTCACATATTTTAATACACACGTTATAATATATTTTATAAAATATAACAAAAGCCGAATCATGAAAGCACCTGATTTTTCAGGGATGTCACATTATCCCCAAGTTGAAAGAATTTTCGTCCCGAAAATTGAGTAACATAAGTTGAGTCGCTAAGTTAGTGTAAGATTATTTTTCCAGGTTGTCACACATAATAAATGTTGTTGTTAACCTAAGTTATGCCAGATTGTAATTCGATCCAGGATATTTTACTTTGGTATCTAATTTGTTTTCTGTTCTTTGTTGTAATATGTCGTGGTAACGCCTTGCTATGGCGTTTTTGAATCATGATGTTAACAAAAGAAATCTCCGTTGCCTGTAAAAAAATCTAATTTGGATGTTAATAAAATGGTTGTGTAATAAAATTGTGGTACTTCGATCATCAATCATGAATAACTACATAAAAAATATTTATTGTTTTTAAAAATAAGTATATATATAGTAGTTTGAATGATAATTGCTTGTATTTATTGAGGTGGGAAGTGTTAAATAAGTCGGAAACCATCAAGGTTAACTAGCTAACTAAACTATTAAGCAACATTCTTTTCTTCATGTCTACTCTGTAGTTCCTCTTTTTTAATTTAATACACATACAGCCCCTTAAGTCTTCAACATCATTGATTTGTCCTTTACATATTAGAATTTAGTTGAAATGTGCACTTGTTTTGTTTTCTAGAGCATTTGGGATCAATCTTCTTTTAAATCATTTTATAAAAATACTTAAAAACTGGTTTAAACATTTAATTTTGAAGAATTATCATAATCGGTTTAAAACTAGTAATGTTCAGGATAAAGACAATATTTTCGAACAACAATTTTTATATCTAAATATTATTTGATGTCGTACTTGTAAGGATTTTAACTTACATCACTTTTTTTTTTTGTTACGGAGTGTGGGTAAATAAGTGCTAGTAGTTTGTTTGCTGTTGAGGTGACTTCATCTATATTTTTTTCTTTGATTCTTTATTTTGGATGCTTATTACATCTGGTTTTATAAGATACTTTATTTTAAAATATATATTTTAGAGTGAATTGCAAGAATTGTCCTTTATCTTTATGTCTCTTTGCAGGCGGTGTCCTTTATGTTTAAAATTGACAAGTTTTGTCCTTTATGTTTAAAAATCAAGCACATTTTACCCTTTGGGCCTAACCCAGTTAGTTTTTTTCGTTAAATCTTGTCATGTGACTTGCACATGAGGGCAATTTTGTCATTTTAACGAGGCAGGGACTAACTGTGTAAATAACTTAAAAAAGGTTTAGAAAAAAACATTATATATATACACACAAAAAAAACTTTACTCTCTCCCTCTCTCCAAACTCCCCTCTCTCTAAACTCTTCAGCACTGTGTTAGAAACTCTCATACCCCTCTCTTTTGTTGCGTCGATGGTACCCCAAGCCAACACACCACTGAATTTTCTTTTTTTTTTTTCACTTACGCCGTTGGTAGCAGTTCTCCGTTCCCGTTATCGACATTGTCGGAGTTTAGGCCTTGCTAAAAACCTATTCTCAGGTTGTCTACTCTTTTTTCCAGCCGAATGGTAACACCGATTAAGACCGCCGGAGAAGCCGCTGGTTTCCTTCGGAAGTTTGAGTTTCTCTCTCTATCATCAGTGTTGGTGTAGGTAATGGGGAAAAGAAAGCTGATTGAAGACAGCAATTGAAGTGGGCGGTGCCACGTAAATTACACAGAAACGTGGCATATGTTGAATATCGCTTGCATGACAATAACCATCTTCGGCACTTCACCATCTTCAATTTATTGATTCTTTACCACATCGGCACTTCACCATCTTCAATTTGGGGAAAGATCGATGCTTGCAGTTCTTGATGATGAACGATTTGGAGAAATGGGAAGAATTAGGGTTTGGGGTTATTTAAATTGGGGGTAAATGCTCAGGGTGCACATTAAATGACACAACTACCCCTCACATGTCATGCACGTGATCAACTTTAACTGGGAAAACAGACTGGGTTAGGCCCAAAGGGTAAAACGTGCTTGATTTTTAAACATAAAGGACAAAACTCGTCAAATTTAAACATAAAGGACACCGCCTGCAAAGTGGCCTAAAGATAAAGGACAAAACTTGCAATTCACTCTATATTTTATTTTTGAGAATGTACAATATTTAGGTATGTTGATTGTAAACGGTTGTGTTCTGATCATTTTGTCATGTTAACCAGAAATCGATAGAACTTTCATTGTTATTTTCATATTTTCAGATACAGATACAGTTCATATTTCTAGTTGTTTGTTTTCAGATTTTGATGAGAATTCAATTTTCATGTTATATACACTTGTTACACACTTAGATCTTTGATTTGCAGGTGTGTGATGGATGTCTCGAGGAGAAGATGATCGGGGGTAGGGTGAGGGTGGGGTAGGTTATGGGGTCCACTTGAAATTTGACTTATTAATTAGATTTTATTTATTTATTAAATGCCCGGATAGTCCATGTGGTTTGCCTTTTTTAAGGAAAAGATATTTTTTGTTATTTCACACCCTCTTAACTGAGAAAACTAACTGATGTTAGGCACAGGGACTATCCGGGAACGAAAATTAAAAAGTTGGGGACTATAGTTGTAATTTTAGAAAGTTATGGACTAAAGGTGAAAATGGGCAAACCACAGGGACTATCCGGACATTTAACTCTTGTATATTTAGTGTAAATATCAAAGGGTTTTAACATACAAAATACCTTTAATATAAGAAGTGAAGGAGATTTTTGTTTTAATTTTTTTCCTACTAGTTAAGAATGATGTTTAATTGCAAAATAAAATAAAAAAATTGGGATTTTACAATACTAGAGTAATTATAATTACTCTACAGAATGACATAATTACTCTACTAGTGTAAAAATCACATTTTTTTTATTCTGAGACTATAATACGTGCTTAATAAGTAGGGAAAAAATTTCCATCTTGACTTCTTACATTAAGAATATTTTGTATGTTAAAACTCATTTGTATAATAACTTGACCCTATTTATTTATTTATTTATTGTGGTGATGGGAGAAAATGAAGATTTCATTTTTGGTGTAACAAAATTAAATGAGTCAGTTAGGTAAGTTAGGGTTGTGAGAGTGCTAGTTAAGTGTAGCATAATCAAGTGATTTAATGTTTAAGCTAACAAGATGATCTAAGTGTTTTAATTTTATATTTAGATAAACAAATTTTGTGTCTTTTTATGGTTGAAGCCTAAAAACTATATTTATCATGTTACTCATTTACAAATTATAATAGCAAATAAAACTTTAAATGTGCAAGTAAAACATGCATAACTAAAGAAGAAAATACACCAAATTAATGAGTTCTATTAATGCAAACTAGAGGAGAATAGTTCCTATAGAAATTGTGCATGGTTTTGTTACCTTGTACTTTGGTTGAAGAACAACTACTTACCTAAACATCACTATAATAGTTGAGGGGATGGTGTTGCATCGGTTGATCGTGCAAATAAATATTGACCCTTTTAATGAAGAAGTTGAAGAGACACTTAAGTATCTAAACAAAGACATTATATAATTTTTATTAGCCTTATTTGAAAGGTTGTGTGTCTCATACATCCTTAACTTTTTGAGATTTCATAATTTATTTACTAAAGTAGGATCAAATATAAACCACATTTTCCATACAAACTGTAAGAACCATTTAAAAAGTGTCACATGGCATCCAACCAATTATAGAGAAATGATAAAATAATATCCTAAATAATATCAATTATATTGAATTCCCTATAAATATGCTAACAAGCAATTAATTCTTTATTTTGGATATTCCTTTTGTTTTCTGTCACGGCCCCCGGCCCGGTTTGACCCGGTCTAGAAGCCGCGGGACAGAAACCCCGTGGTATTTATTTAATTTGGCAGCAGAATTATTAACAGGATCGTTTAAAACTAGAAAATGTCCGATTATTTTATTTCTTAATTAGGGACAAACCCCGTAATTTACAATAAGGGAATTTCACTGGGAAACCCCTATTTTACAAAAACATGTTTCCTTATTTTTATTAAGCCACTACTTCAAGCTTGTAGTGCTACACTGCACTTTTTCCTGGATCACAGCAGATCACCTGAAACATGTTTTAAAAAGGTTTTATCAGCAGGGAAATACTGGCGAGTCATTCAAGTTGCACAAAACGACACATTGTTATAATATACAGTATTAAGGGTGATTACATTGTTTTTATCAACCAATTACCCCAAATCGGTATTTGTCACTCGACAGTATCTGTGACTATGGTCAGATCACCCATTGGCTAACTCGTTGTCCAATGGTGACGGGAAACAAGTAATGTATACAAAACCCCATATACCGGCAGTAATTGAAGATTACAAAGACTTAATCCCTGTAATTATAACTTTGAAATAAATAGGGTTTTGGAAAGCAATTTGATAAAAAGAGAATGATTCACATTGCAGATTTAAACGGACAGAGTTTAGCCTATTGATTAGCCTTGTAACCTAATTTAAATAACAATGCACACGAACTAGGTCAGTAACTAATACAGCATTTACGATAACTCACGAGATTAAAATCCTCACAACGAATGACAAAGTGCAATACTTAAACATCCATCGAATTCACGACGAATGACAAAGTATAGCCCTAATGTGGGCAGCACTTAAACATCCATTGGATTGATTCCAATCGATCGGACATTGAATCGTAGCAGCGATCGAGTTAATACCCTGTATCTTAGCAGCGCCTCCCTAATGGAAATTATAATTTTGAGCAGTAGAACTTCGTTTTTGAGAAAAGTTTTCGACACCAGTGAACTGCTCATGATCGGATCAATTTATAGCTGAAAAATGGGGTTTACGCGGCCCGCGTAAACCTCCTCTTGATCTTACGCGGCCCGCGAGGGCCACTTAGGTATAGACTAGGGCTAACGCGTCACACCTAGGTCTGCCATGTGTGTGACACATGGCCTGCCAAGCTGATCCGGAGATTTTATGATCTGTCGCGGCCCGCGTAAGCCTAGGCTTACTCTTTCGCGGCCCACGTGAAACCCAAAAATCTGGTTTTCTTGGTTTTTCATGCACAGTAGGGTTTCAGGGGTCCGGGTTTTCACTTATGGGTCGTTTTGGGACATTTTTGAAGGTCCTTACATCCTCCCCACCTTATTTATAATCTCGTCCTCGAGATTTACTGAAATAAGTGAGGATACTTTCGCTTCATCTCCGATTCCAGCTCCCAGGTGTATTCGGGTCCTCTTTTCGAATCCCATTTGACCTTGACTAGTACTAGTCTTTTGTGTTTGAAAAACTTGACCTTTATGTCTTATATTTGAAGCGGTTTCTCCACGAATTTCAACTTTTCATTTACCTTTATGTCTTGAAGTGGCACTACCAGGGATTCGTCAGATAAACATTTCTTGAGGTTGGATACATGAAATACGTCATGTACCCCGGCTAACTCTTCTGGTAATTGTAAGCGATAAGCAACTGGTCCTATGCGTTGGTTTATTGAGAATGGTCCTACGTACCTTGGACTTAGCATTCCCTTCATTCCAAATCGAACTATTCCTTTCCAAGGAGAAACTTTTAAGAGTACCTTGTCTCCAACTTGAAATTCCAGTGGCTTGCGTCGATTTTCAGCATAGCTCTTCTGACGATCTCGAGCTGTTTTCAGTCTTTCCTTGATTTGAGTGATCTTGTCGGTGGTCTCTTGCATGATTTCAGGACCTGATAATTGACTTTCTCCTATTTCTGCCCAACAGACTGGAGTTCTACATTTTCGTCCATACAGTGCTTCAAATGGGACAGCTTCAATGCTTGCATGATAACTATTATTGTAGGAGAATTCAATTAAGGGTAGGTGGTCATCCAAGTTCCCACCAAAATCTATTACGCATGCCCGAAGCATGTCTTCTAGGGTTTGGATTGTCCTTTCACTTTGTCCATCTGTTTGGGGATGATAAGCTGTACTTAAATTTAATCGCGTCCCCATGGCTTCTTGGAAGCTTGTCCAAAAATGTGAAGTGAAACGACTATCCCTATCCGATACAATGGAGAGTGGGACTCCATGTAAGGATACTACTTCGTCTACGTACAATTTTGCCAACCTTTCCATGCTAAAGGTTTCTTTCATGGGTAGAAAATGAGCTGATTTGGTTAATCGATCCACAATTACCCAAATTGCATCATTACCTTTTCTGGTTTTGGGTAACTTAGTAACAAAATCCATGGTTATGAGCTCCCATTTCCATACAAGCATTTCTAATTGTTGAAGTAGTCCCGAAGGTTTCTGGTGTTCTGCCTTAACTTGTGAACAAGTAAGACACTTAGAAACATATCTAGCTATGTCATTTTTCATTCCTATCCACCAGAAGTTATTTCTTAAATCTTGGTACATCTTATTGTTACCAAGATGCATGGTATACCTAGATTTATGGGCTTCTTCTAAAATCTTATTTCTTAATTCTCCCTGCTTAGGTACCCAAATTCTTCTTTTGTGGAATCTCCAAATTCCATCACTTCCTTGCTCTAATTCTTTTATTCGTCATTTCATTCCTTCAGCATCATCCTTGATTGTTTTTTCTTGAATGTTCTTCAGTTGTTCCATTAAGTCTAATTGTAGACTTAATCTAAGAGCATGAACTCGTCGTTGTTTCTCATGATACTTACGACTTAAAGCATCAGCAACTACGTTTGCTTTTCCTTCGTGATATTAAATATCACAGTCGTAGTCACTTAGGATTTCCATCCATCTCCTTTGCCTCATGTTCAATTCTTTTTGCCCAAATATGTATCTTAAGTTTTTATGGTATGTATAGACAGTAAACTTACTTCCATACAAATAGTGTCTCCAAATTTTAAGGGCAAATATTATTGCTCCTAATTCTAAGTCATGAGTCGTATAATTTTCTTCGTGCTTTTTCAATTGCCTTGAGGCATACGCAATTACCTTCTTGCGTTGCATTAGCACACATCCTAATCCTAGCTTAGAAGCATCGCACTAAACTTCAAAATCTTCCGTTCCTTCTGGTAAGGCAAGAATTGGAGTGTTTGTTAATTTCTGCTTTAAGATCTTAAAAGCTTCCTCTTGCCTAGGTCCCCATTCAAACTTTACTGCTTTACAGGTTAGCTTAGTTAATGGCACAACTATTTTGGAAAAATCCTTAATGAATCGTCTATAATATCCAGCTAACCCTAGGAAACTTCTAATTTCCATAGCTGACTGCGGAACCTTCCATTTGGTGATCGCTTCTATCTGTGAGGGATCGACATGAATACCTTCGTGATTCACCATGTGACCTAAAAATTGTACCTCTTGCAGCCAAAATTCACACTTTGAGAATTTGGCGTAAAGCTTCTCTTTTCTTAACAAAGTTAAGAATGCATGCAGGTGCTGACAGTGCTCATCCCGACTTTTGGAATAAATGAGTATATCGTCGATGAAGACAATTACAAATTTATCCAAATACGGTTTATAGATTATATTCATCATGTCCATGAATGCTGCAGGAGCATTTGTTAGTCCAAAGGGCATGACTGTAAACTCGTAATGACCATACCTAGTTCTGAAAGCAGTTTTAGGTATGTCTTCTTCTTGTACCTTCAATTGATGATATCCGGAGCGTAAATCTATCTTAGAAAAATATCTAGCTCCTTGAAGTTGATCGAAAAGATCATCAATCCTAGGCAAAGGGTATCGATTCTTGATTGTAACTTTGTTTAGTTCCCTATAATCGACACACATTCACATCGAACCATCTTTCTTCTTTACGAACAACACTGGTGCTCCCCAAGGGGATGAACTAGGTTGTATAAATCCTTTGCTTAATAATTCATCTAACTGCTTTTTCAATTCTAGCATTTCGGTGGGTGCTAACCGATAAGGAGCCTTGGCTATCGGTGTAGTTCCAGGAATTAGATAAATTCTAAATTCTACTTCCCTATCGGGTGGTAATCCAGGTAGTTCTTCTGGGAATACATCCGGGTATTCTGATACTACTGGAATATCTTTAAGTTCCTTACCCTTAGTGTTAATGATTACCGAAATCATATACACTATTTCTTGTTTTCTTGAATAACTTGCCAACTTCATTACTGAAATGAATTTCAGTGGTTTTAGTGGCTTATCTCCTATAATTACCACTAATTCTCCTGTAGGTGTATGAATTTCTATGGAATTTTTATCACAAAGAATTCGAGCATGGTTGGCTACTAACCAATCCATTCCTAACACAACATCAAATTCAGCTAAATTCATAGGTAACAGGTTTGCAGAAAACTTATGGCCTAAGAGTTCTATCTTTCCTTCTCGCAAAACCTTATCTATGTTAACAGAATTCCCATCCGTCGTTTCTACCGTAAAAATTTGTCTAAGTTTGGTTAAAGGTAGGTTAAGAGCTTGGCAGAATGAAGTATTTATAAAACTTTGGTTTGCACCAGAGTCAAATAACAATTTTGCATAAACATCATGAACTAGGAACGTACCAGCTATCACCTCAGGGATTAGTTCTGCTTCCTGAGTAGTCAACTGGAAAGCCCTTGCGTTTTTCTTGGTAGTTCCTTCTGCAGGTTTAGCCTTGTTATCTGCTGGTTTGACCAACTTACGGCATTCTGGTTTGAAATGCCCAGCTTCTCCACAGTTATAGCAGACCCTTGTTTTCTTTCTGCAATCTTCTTCACGATGTCCTACAGCTTTGCAGAAGTTGCAGGTTTCATTACATTTGCCAAAATGTTTCTTTTTACAACTTCTGCAGAACGGCAGAGTGGAAGATTGCCCAGTTCCTCTTTTCTTGAAATTGCTATTATTACCCACACGAAATCCTTGGGTAATTTTCTGAGCCAATTCCTTCTTCCTATTTTCTTCTCGCGTACGCACCAGTCCGTCTGTCAAAGTGTTGGCTAATTCCACCGCATCATCGATCGTGCGGGGCCTTGCAGCTTTGACAATATCACGGATTTCGCTAATTAAGCCCCAGATGTAGCGAGAAATAAGTACCGGCTCTGGCGAAGCCAGAGTAGGCACAATTCGAGCATATTCGAAAAACTTCGAAGTATACCCTCGGCAATTAACATCCACCATTCGGTGGCTCAGGAATTTGTTCGCCATCTGCTCTTTTTCATATTCTGGGCAGAATTTTCTTTCCACCAGACGCTTAAACTCCTCCCAACTCATGGCATAGGCCATGTCACTTCCCTTGGCTTGTAATACCGTATTCCACCATTCTAATGCTTCTTCCTTAAAAAGGTGAGAAGCATACATAACTTTATCCTCCTCGGCACATTTACTTATTTTGATTACTGCCTCGGTTTTTTCCAACCAATGCAGTGCCGCAGTCGCCCCTTCATTGCCTGCGAACTCAACAGGTTTATAGGCAAGGAATTCCTTGTAAGTGCAACCAGGCGTTGCAGCTTTCATTCTTTTGAAAATTGGGGCTTGCAGTACATTATTATTATTATTATTATTATTATTATTATTATTATTAATGTTACCGCCTCCATTTATGCTATTACTGAAGTTGTCTTCATGAGTACGTTTGCTAGGGATAATTTGTTGAGGTTCAACTGGATTTCGAGCAGCAGCAAGGATTGCTGGAATAGCATTGGCTATTCCTTAAGCAACGATATTCTCGATATCTTGCCTATTTAGAAATTGATCTTCATGGTTTTGTTCAGATTGGTTAACTTCATTAACGGGTTCATTACCAGCGTGTTCCATCTGATAATTAATATATATAAGTGATTAGCAGAAAATAATTAACAACCAAACATAGCAAATCAGTCGCACATAATCACATTAACATGTATAGCCAAAATTGTCGATTTTTCGACGTTCGATATTTTATATATTATAATAGGCATCCGTACACACAAGTTATCTTACAAAAGTTTTATTTTTTTAAGTTATTTAACATAATTATATTTTTATTATTATATTATTATTAAACACACGTTCCCACAACCACAGTCAGCTGGCATTTCAGAAACGACGCTCCCTCTCGTCGTACTTCCAAGATATCCTCTCCCCTACTTCCCGGATTCTATTTCCTACGTCCACTAGCTCCTCGCCATAGTGGCGGAGTTCTGCCAAGTTTTCGGAGCTCATAGGTGGGTGTAGTGGAGGCTCAGGATCAAATTGAGGGAAAAAGGTATTAGGGTTATTTAGGAGATTCTGAAATTGCCAGTCGGTGGTCCACCACTCTTCTAGTTCTACTGGTAGAGGTTGGGAGTGGATAATAGGATCTGGGATATCAGGCTCTAGATCAACTGGAAGTTGTGCTTCCGCTGGGTAATTAAAGAGGTTTTCACCGGCAGGTCCGATGAGATCACTAAGTGCCAGTTTATGATCCAGCTCATCCGAAGATGACATTTCCTGGTCTTTCCTGGAACTTTCTCCGATCTCTATTCCCTTGCCTTTATCTTTGGGATCCTCCGTCTTTATAACTTTCCATGTCGCTGGTTTCTTCCTGTTCACACGCCTCCAGCCCACTAATCTCCTTCTCTTTTTCGGTTTGGGTTTCTCCGGAGGTTGGGCTTGAAATTCCATAGGTTCATCAGCGTTGGTGTAACACCTGTGCCTCCACGGCCATCAAAAAAAATACCGAACCAATGAAATATTAAATTTCATACTTGGGATTTGTAAAAATATGTGTATCATTTGCACATATCAATTCTTGTTCAATTTCAAACTCTAAATCGCTTTCTGGAAGGTTATACGCGCACCGATGCGTAAATATAACCAGTTTAATGCAACAAACACTCCGGAATAGTGACATAGGCTTAACATACCTTAAATAACCTTTACATAACTTAGAAATAAGTTTTGAAGGCTTTGGTATGGCAAAATCAAGTTAAATCGCTTACAGGGACTAAATTTGACAAACTGCGAAAGTATGCCAATTTGAACTGTAACAGACATTCCGGAACATGACCATAAGTTAAACATACCATAAATATCCTTTACATGGCTTAGAAATAGGCTTTGAGGTGTTTGGTGTGCTAAAATAAACTTTTGGGTCATTCAGGGACTAAAAGTGTCAAAAAGTGCACAAGTTTGCATTTTCGCGCATAACTTACGTTCTGAATACATCCGGGCATCCAAAAATTTATGTGAGCATGACTATATTATATTTTAGTGTTCGCCATAAGAAAAATCCATTCGTCGCGTCATTTGGATCGTTTTTCGCGCTTATGCGCATTCCGTCGTAATTAAGCGAACATCGCGTTCGTACGACCAAACGAACCATCACCCGGCATAATTTTTAGCATGTTTCATGTCCACAATGTTTAGGCAACATTTTAGGGCCTTAAAGTTGGCTTTACGGGCCTTAGAAGTGTCGGAAAAAGGCCTTAAACACGTGCAGGGACTGAAACTGCCATTTTTGAAAGTTGTGTGCAGATCAGAAGGGCCAGGCGGCCCGCATTGTATTTGGCTGATCCTGAAGCGGGCCGCTTCCCACTATCAGACCAGATTAAATGTTTTTAACAGCTGTTTGCAGCTGTTTGATCCTCCTCCACATGTTCTAAGTTGCTTAGTCACTAGATAAGGATCATATTTAGCTTCCATAACCTTTCCACAAGTGTACGGATGTGATCGAATCACGGTTTCCATGAAACGATCTCAACGGTGGACCGAAAACTATATATACCCTAACACCCCAACCTCATTTCTTACAAGAACTTTGATTTGAGAAACTCTAAGTTGAAACTATTGTTTCATACCTGAGATTTTTGAATCGAGGTTAGCATTCGGGGACCCTTCGTAAGTATTCTTTCGTTCTTTTCCTTATTTTACTGCTTTTCGAGTCAGAAAGTCAAACTTTGTTTGACTTTCAGCGTTGACCAGTAATGGTCAATGCGAAGTTCGTTTGAACTTCGCAACGTGAGTGTAATCAAGTTGGTTATAGTCCCTTGGGGCTATGCCTACTGATTACCACGTTGTCTAGGGTCGTAGGGTAGGCGATCTAATAAATCGCCTATACCTTCGAACCCGACCCATTTGGTCGATCATTAGGATCCGACCAAACACATTAGGTGACCATAGTAGGTAGGGAATAACCTTCCGAGGTTATACCCTATGGTCACATCGTTTAAGTAGTTGTATGATAGGTAGTTTATATGCCTTAGGTAAATTACCAGAATACCCTTTTCATGTATAATTGGTAATTAAGCATATGTAACCTAAACCTTTGTCACATAACTGATTATGTAACATGTTTAGGCATATAACACTTGTCATAGGGCTAGTTAGGCGGTCCGAACGCGTTTCACGCGAACGACGCGTTAAAGTAGCATAAGCTACCTAAACGAGTCGTAATGGGTCGTAAACAATTAGGTTAGGTTTCATTTAGTATGTAGGCTTTGTTAAACCAAATGACACGAGTCTCTACACTCGTTTGGTTTACGAACCCTCATGCTACCCGATCATCCGATTTAGGTCCGGTTTATTAATGTAGTTACCTATATTAGGTGCCGTTTGATTTCCGTGATCTCTAGCATTGTTTGGTTGTCACTCAAGGACTACTGAGCATTCTCAAGTGAGTACATAGACCCCTCTTTTACTGTTTTCCAAACTGTTTTGGGGTGAAACACATGTGCCTACTTGTTACTTTCGTGCTTTCCTGTTTTCACATCATATACTTGCTATGTTCATTAGTACATTTATAGTACATGATTTCATGGTGTTCTATGCTTTGTATGATGACTTTGCATACTTAGTACATTGTTTTACATGACTTTTCTACTTTGTATGATGACTTTGCATACTTAGTACATTGTTTTATACTGCATCTCTGTTGCATATGTTCCAGTAACATATGGACACATTGTTTTACAGCTCTACCCTGTATGTTTACTCTAGCATACTAGGTACATTATCTTCATAAAACATGCTTACATTTTGGTATGACATTTGGTTTGTTTAAACTATACTATACATTCATTAACACCGATCATGCCGCTCGGTAGTAGGTAGTGGTACCATAGGACTTGACAAATCCCGTTCCGGACATCCCAGGGAAAGGGGATGAAAGGAATGACCGAATCCGAATACATATTCTCTTGATAACTCACTTTTACATAGTTATCCGTCTGTCTCAAGGCTTGGATGTATGAATTTTCACAATACCGCATAAATGTTCATATTCAGTATAGCATGCATATATCTTACAAAACATAACTTTGATTTAAACCAAGTTTTACTTCAATACTTTGTTTTGTACATTTTTACTTATGGTTTAAGTAGTCTAAATTTTACTTACCATACATATCATTTTGGTTATACATTACTTGACTACTTTTGGACTTTAAACATTTGACATGGTTTATACAAGGACTTTTGACTATGGGTTTAAACATAGACTTATTACATTGGTGGTTTGAGTAAGTGATTAAGTAACGATGCGTGTGTAATATGATACAAGCATGGTGGATACGCCGCTGGTACTTCCTATATATAAGTGTTTGTATGGTATTACATATATCGTAGCGTTATTTGAATCATTTCAGTTTGATACATATAACATTTTATACAAATAACATACCTTTCACAATACATTGTTTTACAAACAACTTAACTTTTACAAACTCATTTTACATGGTTACTCATTTAACCATGCATTATTCTATTATTTATACTTATCATCTGAACTTATTGTGTTTCAAATGATTTACAAAACAAAGCAAATTACAAGGTTCATGACTAAACATTTTCTTAAACATAAGTCATGAATCTCATTTTCACAAAACCTATGTATCTCACAGGCATTTTTATGCTGACGTACCTATTTTCACATGTGTTTTTCAGGAGCTGTTGCATAAGATGATCAAGATACACATAGGCAGACTTGGGCTTTAGTGACAATAAAAGATGCAAGACTAGTTAATTGTGTTGTATTTCTTTGTTTGTTAAGACATTGTAACACTTTTAATCAATAAAACGAAACTTCAATTGCCATAGATTTGAAACAATTAATTCTGTTACAACACTCCCCGATGTTTCCGCCACGTTTTGTATGTTCTACGTGGTCGGGGTGTGACAGAAAAGATGGTATCAGAGCCAATGGTTATAGGGAATTAGGTTATTAGTAATGCTTTGACCTAGTCTATAACCTTCTTAGGACCCTAACGCGAGTTTACTTGCGTTTAGTCATAAAACAATACCGTCACCTATCCTTAGGCGACGATCACAACAAGAACATAAATTTCAAAACCGCTTTGAAAACTAATCATCTGTTCTAGGATGATTGATTACTAGGTTTTGAACTCTCTGTTATATGGTTTTGAACCCCTTTGAGTTTTCAAAATCTCGTCAAGGTTTTGGGTTTTAAATAATGTGAACACGTGCAAACTGGAAGGGTGAATGCCTGTATTCTGGGTTTTCTGTCTAGGCAAGCACTTCGTATACATCTCATCAGACGCGAGACCAGTTGTGCTTACCTGGGAATTCTTGGGATGAGTGTTCACTTATAGGCGAGCATGTCTTCGCGATACATTATTTTCGACCCATTTACTTTGATTTGTCACTGTGTGTCGTTTGTTGCTTTGTAGTAACAAACAAATGACCACTATCCTTGCTTTCATCAGATTTGTTTCATCTCATTCTTGTCGTCTAATTCTCTCTCTCGTTTCCTTTCATGTTTCCTCTTTTAGAATGCCTCCTCGACGCGAAAGCCAGATAGAGACTGCCGAATTGGCAGAAATCATTGTGCAGCAAATGGCTGCTCAATTCCCAAACCTCTTTGCTCAATGGAACCAAGCCAACAACAACAACAATGTTCTATGCAAATACAAGGATTTTAACCAGGCTAAACCACTCAAGTTTAGTGGTTCTGAAGGAGCTACTGGGCTTCTTCAATGGTTCGAGAGCATTGAGAATACTTTCCGCCACGTGCAGTGTCCTGACAATCGCAAGGTCGAGTTTTCTTCGAGTGTGTTTCAGAAGAGGGCTCTCACATGGTGGAACGGGATTATGAGGGATCGTGGTGCAGAAGTTGCTCTAGCACAGACATGGGCTGAACTTAGGGCTCTCATGATGAGGGAATTCTGTCCTCGTCATGAGCAGCGAGCTTTGGAGAAGGAATTTGATGAGTTGAAGCAAGATAGTGGTGAGCACAGGGCGTATACTGATAGGTTTGAGGAGTTGAGTCTGCTTTGCCCGACAATGGTTACCCCACTTGACATAGCTATCGAAAGGTACATCGACGGCCTACCTGACTCGGTACAAGACATCCTTACTGGTAGTAACCCTGCCACACTCCGTCAGGCGATCGAGTTATCAGCGACATTGACTGAGTCGCAGATTCGGAAGAATAAATTACACAGGAAGGGTGACAAGGGCGAGAAACAGTCGTCTGACAAGGAGGATAGCAAGAAAGGTCAAAACAAGAATGGGAAGGATTCTAGTTCATCGAAGAGGGCAAGGAAGCGTAAGGTTTCCCAAAACTATGCCATTACTGCACAGGCCCAAGCTGCACCAAATCAGCCTGCGCAACCACTAGCCAAGAAGCCTTATTTTGGCAATGCACCTTTGTGCAACAGGTGTAACGGCCATCATCAACCACACCTCCAGTGTCGTCAGTGCACCAACTGCGGAAGATCCGGTCATCTTGCTGACACCTGCCGCATCCCTGCTAATCCGAATCGCCCAGTTCAGAACCCGGCTCAACAAGTTGCTCAGCCTCTTGCTCAGCAACAGGGTCAAGCTGCACGACCACACTACCCACCTGGTGCCTGTTACAATTGTGGGGATCTGACCCACTACAGAAACCGATGCCCAAAGCTTGCTAATGCAAATCCGACCCACGGATGAGCATTCAGTTGAACAAAGGATGTTGCTGTCTTATGCCTTTGTTTCTTTTGTTTTCATGTATTGTGAAACAATATGTCTCGTTCATAAATAAAAGTTGTTGTTCACAATTCTGATATACAAGTATAATTACATGTGTGTATGACTTTTCCTATGATACCTACATCAAGGAACTATGTTCCTTACAAACTACTCTTGTGATTCTCTCTTTCAAATGATCGCTCATGATTCCTTCGAAAATTTTAAGTACTCGTTTCATTCTAAGATACGAAGTACAGAAAATAAAGTGACATTATGAGTAATCATGCTTCTGCACATCTGTGCCTTTGAAATCCTTGGTTAAATAACTAAGGGTATTTTCAAATCTCATACCCATTACGTTTTGATTTTTTTTAACATATACAGTACAAGTATTTCAAAAACAATCTTCATGATCTCAAAACATTTCATATAGTTTGAAAACAATTTATCTAAATACATTATCTATGTTATTTCAAAAACATTAGCCATGTTATCAAAACCAACCTTCCTAATTTCAAAATATTTCATATAGTCTGAAGGCAATATTAACACAATACATTTCCTTATCAAGTGCATGATTTCGAAAAGCATCATTCATATCTTTCAAAAACCTTATACATAATTTCAAAAATTCATCTCTCATGATTTTAAAACATTTTTGTAAATATATCTATCTAATACACCTACTTTATTTCAAAAGTATTATATATAAGGTTTCAAAAACGGTAAACACATTTTTTCTTAAAAGAACCCCATGCACAGTTTTCAAAAATATTTTCCTCGTACATCGACTTAACTTTCAAATTTCGCTTCATATGTCGCCTTGGCATATCTGGCATCTCAACTTTGTAAAGCATTTCAACTTCATGTTTTGACATAAGCACGTCCAGTGCAAGGTTTCAAAACATCTTCAACTTCTAAAATCCATATGGGATCTTTTTATCTTCATATTTAGACCCTTGTGGATGATCATCATTCAAATCAGAGTCCTTAATTGGATTCTTTATGTACCTTAATTCGAACATTTCGAGTTCTAGTAATCGAAATCGAATTTTCTTTTTGAATCTTTCTATCTTTATAGTTAGATTCTTGATAATGTTTAAAGTGCCAAATGAAATCCACGAGATGGATTCCTAGTGTGCTTTAAATACAAGTACTCTGTTAGCAGAACAAACTTCTAGTTAAACAATTTTGTGGTTATGTGACTATGTGTTTATTCATCTTATGTTTTCTTTTATGCATTTTTGTGTTTTTAATACTCTGGATATTCGTTATCCAAATCCTCGCAGAATCTTTCATATCTTCATATGAGGGATTCGTAGCAGGATATTCAAAAGGTACTACCTTCAATCCTTAATGGGCTTCTATGTAATAGTTAAGACCCTTGGATTATATAAGTACCGCTCCATGTTTCATAAGAGATCCTTTTAGTGGTCTAGTCTAAAAGATTGATTCACAATTTGGTTAAAGGACGACATCTAGTGATGTAGCTGGACAGACTCCTTGATAAGTCTATTTAGATCATTTATTGATTTAGTCAAAAGGACCCTATGGTGGTCTAGTCACACTCATCACCGGTTTGTTCATTTGGTTTTCCCCTACACACTATAAAATAGACTGTGTGTACTGTGCAAGGAATTGTCTGATTATGGACGCGTACATAATTATGAAATTTAGTGCACAGAAACCCAGTAAGATTTATTATGTGTAAGAGCCGATAGTGACAACAATAACGAAATGAGAACGATGTAATGGAGGTACGGTGGACGCACCAATGACGCTTCATATACTTGTATATAAGTATCCCTCTTACATTGCAATCATGATGTTATTAAAGGTTACTAGAAGTTCAGAACCCTAATCAATATTGTTCGATCTTTTCAACTTCATGTTTTCAAGCTCTCACAAGTTTCCTCTAAATAAATTTCGGGACGAAATTTCCTAAAGTAGGGGAGACTGTAACACCTGTGCCTCCACGGCCATCAAAAAAATACCGAACCAATGAAATATTAAATTTCATACTTGGGATTTGTAAAAATATGTGTATCATTTGCACATATCAATTCTTGTTCAATTTCAAACTCTAAATCGCTTTCTGGAAGGTTATACGCGCACCGATGCGTAAATATAACCAGTTTAATGCAACAAACACTCCAGAATAGTGACATAGGCTTAACATACCTTAACTAACCTTTACATAACTTAGAAATAAGTTTTGAAGGCTTTGGTATGGCAAAATCAAGTTAAATCGCTTACAGGGACTAAATTTGACAAACTGCGAAAGTATGCCAATTTGAACTGTAACAGACATTCCGGAACATGACCATAAGTTAAACATACCATAAATATCCTTTACATGGCTTAGAAATAGGCTTTGAGGTGTTTGGTGTGCTAAAATAAACTTTTGGGTCATTCAGGGACTAAAAGTGTCAAAAAGTGCACAAGTTTGCATTTTCGCGCATAATTTACGTTCTGAATACATCCGGGCATCCAAAAATTTATGTGAGCATGACTATATTATATTTTAGTGTTCGCCATAAGAAAAATCCATTCGTCGCGTCATTTGGATCGTTTTTCGCGCTTATGCGCATTCCGTCGTAATTAAGCGAACATCGCGTTCGTACGACCAAACGAACCATCACCCGGCATAATTTTTAGCATGTTTCATGTCCACAATGTTTAGGCAACATTTTAGGGCCTTAAAGTTGGCTTTACGGGCCTTAGAAGTGTCGGAAAAGGCCTTAAACACGTGCAGGGACTGAAACTGCCATTTTTGAAAGTTGTGTGCAGATCAGAAGGGCCAGGCGGCCCGCATTGTATTTGGATGATCCTGAAGCGGGCCGCTTCCCACTATCAGACCAGATTAAATGTTTTTAACAGCTGTTTGCAGCTGTTTGATCCTCCTCCACATGTTCTAAGTTGCTTAGTCACTAGATAAGGATCATATTTAGCTTCCATAACCTTTCCACAAGTGTACGGATGTGATCGAATCACGGTTTCCATGAAACGATCTCAACGGTGGACCGAAAACTATATATACCCCAACACCCCAACCTCATTTCTTACAAGAACTTTGATTTGAGAAACTCTAAGTTGAAACTATTGTTTCATACCTGAGATTTTTGAATCGAGGTTAGCATTCGGGGACCCTTCGTAAGTATTCTTTCGTTCTTTTCCTTATTTTACTGCTTTTCGAGTCAGAAAGTCAAACTTTGTTTGACTTTCAGCGTTGACCAGTAATGGTCAATGCGAAGTTCGTTTGAACTTCGCAACGTGAGTGTAATCAAGTTGGTTATAGTCCCTTGGGGCTATGCCTACTGATTACCACGTTGTCTAGGGTCGTAGGGTAGGCGATCTAATAAATCGCCTATACCTTCGAACCCGACCCATTTGGTCGATCATTAGGATCCGACCAAACACATTAGGTGACCATAGTAGGTAGGGAATAACCTTCCGAGGTTATACCCTATGGTCACATCGTTTAAGTAGTTGTATGATAGGTAGTTTATATGCCTTAGGTAAATTACCAGAATACCCTTTTCATGTATAATTGGTAATTAAGCATATGTAACCTAAACCTTTGTCACATAACTGATTATGTAACATGTTTAGGCATATAACACTTGTCATAGGGCTAGTTAGGCGGTCCGAACGCGTTTCACGCGAACGACGCGTTAAAGTAGCATAAGCTACCTAAACGAGTCGTAATGGGTCGTAAACAATTAGGTTAGGTTTCATTTAGTATGTAGGCTTTGTTAAACCAAATGACACGAGTCTCTACACTCGTTTGGTTTACGAACCCTCATGCTACCCGATCATCCGATTTAGGTCCGGTTTATTAATGTAGTTACCTATATTAGGTGCCGTTTGATTTCCGTGATCTCTAGCATTGTTTGGTTGTCACTCAAGGACTACTGAGCATTCTCAAGTGAGTACATAGACCCCTCTTTTACTGTTTTCCAAACTGTTTTGGGGTGAAACACATGTGCCTACTTGTTACTTTCGTGCTTTCCTGTTTTCACATCATATACTTGCTATGTTCATTAGTACATTTATAGTACATGATTTCATGGTGTTCTATGCTTTGTATGATGACTTTGCATACTTAGTACATTGTTTTACATGACTTTTCTACTTTGTATGATGACTTTGCATACTTAGTACATTGTTTTATACTGCATCTCTGTTGCATATGTTCCAGTAACATATGGACACATTGTTTTACAGCTCTACCCTGTATGTTTACTCTAGCATACTAGGTACATTATCTTCATAAAACATGCTTACATTTTGGTATGACATTTGGTTTGTTTAAACTATACTATACATTCATTAACACCGATCATGCCGCTCGGTAGTAGGTAGTGGTACCATAGGACTTGACAAATCCCGTTCCGGACATCCCAGGGAAAGGGGATGAAAGGAATGACCGAATCCGAATACATATTCTCTTGATAACTCACTTTTACATAGTTATCCGTCTGTCTCAAGGCTTGGATGTATGAATTTTCACAATACCGCATAAATGTTCATATTCAGTATAGCATGCATATATCTTACAAAACATAACTTTGATTTAAACCAAGTTTTACTTCAATACTTTGTTTTGTACATTTTTACTTATGGTTTAAGTAGTCTAAATTTTACTTACCATACATATCATTTTGGTTATACATTACTTGACTACTTTTGGACTTTAAACATTTGACATGGTTTATACAAGGACTTTTGACTATGGGTTTAAACATAGACTTATTACATTGGTGGTTTGAGTAAGTGATTAAGTAACGATGCGTGTGTAATATGATACAAGCATGGTGGATACGCCGCTGGTACTTCCTATATATAAGTGTTTGTATGGTATTACATATATCGTAGCGTTATTTGAATCATTTCAGTTTGATACATATAACATTTTATACAAATAACATACCTTTCACAATACATTGTTTTACAAACAACTTAACTTTTACAAACTCATTTTACATGGTTACTCATTTAACCATGCATTATTCTATTATTTATACTTATCATCTGAACTTATTGTTTTTCAAATGATTTACAAAACAAAGCAAATTACAAGGTTCATGACTAAACATTTTCTTAAACATAAGTCATGAATCTCATTTTCACAAAACCTATGTATCTCACAGGCATTTTTATGCTGGCGTACCTATTTTCACATGTGTTTTTCAGGAGCTGTTGCATAAGATGATCAAGATACACATAGGCAGACTTGGGATTTAGTGACAATAAAAGATGCAAGACTAGTTAATTGTGTTGTATTTCTTTGTTTGTTAAGACATTGTAACACTTTTAATCAATAAAACGAAACTTCAATTGCCATGGATTTGAAACAATTAATTCTGTTACAACACTCCCCGATGTTTCCGCCACGTTTTGTATGTTCTACGTGGTCGGGGTGTGACAGTTGGCGCAACAACCGGTAAAGTCTCTGGAAACTTCCACATTAACATAATAGAGATTGAGATTCTGAAGAGCTTCAGACAACTCATTCATGTTGTTTAGCAGATATGAAGAAACACACAAAATTCTAAGTTAAAAATTTGGTAAATTAAATTCTCATAAAATCACAGAATGGCAATAAGAAAAGTTAAATATTAATTATAAACTAGGATTACGACCCGCCGCAATACGGCGGGGATTCTTTATTTATAACTAAGTCGATCTACGACCCACACGTTATGTTAAACCTGTCAAACAGGGTAAAAATAGACGATGTAAAAACGTTCACCCACCCACACACGCACGTTGCGTCGTGTTAACTCGCAAAATTTAGAACGAAACGTAAAAACGTTAAGCCAAAGACGCACGCCGTGATGTGTTAAGTCACAAAATTTAGAACCAAGCATAGAGCGCAAAATTTGCGGAAAATGAAAACTATAAAGGACCAAAGTTGAAAGTAAAAAACATTATGAGGATAGATTGTAAAAGATAAAAAGTTTTGGGTTAAAAGTAAAAAACAAATAGTTTTGGGTTAAAAGTAATTTATGAAATACTTTTGGGTGAAAAGTAAAAAAAAAAAACAATTTTTTTTTTGGAAAACCCCCAAAGCCAACTTTACGACAACCATATGCATAACAATTTCTTCTTTGAAAAATCCCCAAAGCACACCCCGCGTTGCGGCGGGGCGTAAAACGGTGTCAAATAGTACTAATGTCACACAACCGTCATCGACAACCAACACTGACTTGACCTATAATATGCGTATTGCGACGAACCTGTCAAACATGGAAAAATAGAGGTAAAAACGTTGAACCACACATGCACGTTGCGTCGTATTAACTCGAAAAATTTAGAACTATACGTAAAACGAAAATTTGCGAAAGATGAAAAGTATAAGTGACAAAAGTTGTGAAGTTAAATTGCAAATAATGAAAAGTTTTGGGTTAAAGTTAAAAAAACAAATTATGTAGGGTTAAAATTGGAAAAGGTACAAACCTTTGAGTTAAAACTAAAAAATCAAGTTTTTTTTTTAAAACACCCAAAGCACAACTTACAAGTCCTTATGCACAAAATGTTTGCTAATTTATATAGGTTTTAATATCTAATTCAATTATACAAACAAATCGATTAAAACGAAATATTGCGAATTTTATATATATATTACAATTTACAACTGAAATTCAGAATATACTAGTGGTTATGCATCCGTGAATTATTCTAGTCTAGCTAGGTTATAGGAGTATTCAACATGCGTTTATGTAAAGTTGATTCTGTCTCTTTCTTCTACTAGGTTGTTATCTAATGGGTGAAGTTCTTTTAAAGTTTCTGGCTCGTAGATGGCATAGGTGCTGGTACTGGTTTGGCGATTCAACTATAAGTTAACATTTACTGCTGTAGTGGCTAACATGTAGAGATTTTCCCATAGTTCGTCTAATTCATCTTCCCATTGTGGGTTATTACCTGTTTCCTGAGTCTCCTTATTAATTATCACTTCTTTTATTTGTGACTTCTTTATTTTCTCTTGACTTTTACTAATAATCCAACTTTTTTTCTTAATGGTAAGTGGTTTCTCAAACTGTGCCTTATGAACAAATATTCCTTCCTCAGTATCTGCTGAGTATCTTGAGGAATTTGATTGGAATGGGGTTCCCTTATCTTTTGGTGAACTATCTAATTGACGATAGATATCCGAAATTATTTGCTTACGCATACTGTAAACTAACAAATAGTCAAATAACATAAAAACACATAATCACAAAATGACAATCAGAAAATTAAGTATTTCTAAATACTTAATTGGCTTAAATCAATGGCTCTGATACCACCTTTTTCTGTCACCCTCCGGCCCGGTTTGACCCGGTCCAGAAGCCGCGGGACAGAAACCCCGTGGTATTTATTTAATTTGGAAGCGGAATTATTAACAGGATCGTTTAAAACTTGAAAATGCCCGATTATTTTATTTTATAATTAGGGACAAACCCCGTAATTTACAATGAGGGAATTTCACTGGGAAAACCCCTATTTTACAAAAACATGTTTCCTTATTTTTATTAAGCCACTACTTCAAGCTTGTAGTGCTACACTGCACTTTTTCCTGGATCACAGCAGATCACCTGAAACATGTTTTAAAAAGGTTTTATCAGCAGGAAAATACTGACAAGTCATTCAAGTTGCACAAAATGACACATTGTTATAATATACAGTATTAAGGGTGATTACATTGTTTTTATCAACCAATTACCCCAAATCGGTATTTGTCACTCGACAGTATCTGTGACTATGGTCAGATCACCCATTGGCTAACTCGTTGTCCAATGGTGACGGGAAACAAGTAATGTATACAAAACCCCACATACCGGCAGTTGAAGATTACAAAGACTTAATCCCTGTAATTATAACTTTGAAATAAATAGGGTTTTGGAAAGCAATTTGATAAAAAGAGAATGATTCACATTGCAGATTTAAACGGGCAGAGTTTAGCCTACTGATTAGCCTTGTAACCTAATTTAAATAACAATGCACACGAACTAGGTCAGTAACTTATACAACATTACGATAACTCACGAGATTAAAATCCTCACAACGAATGACAAAGTGCAATACTTAAACATCCATCGAATTCACGACGAATGACAAAGTATAGCCCTAATGTGAGCAGCACTTAAACATCCATTGGATTGATTCCAATCGATCGGACATTGAATCGTAGCAGCGATCGAGTTAATACCCTGTATCGTAGCAGCGCCTCCCTAATGGAAATTATAATTTTGAGCAGTAGAACTTCGTTTTTGAGAAAAGTTTTTGACACCAGTGAACTGCTCATGATCGGATCAATTTATAGCTGAAAAATGGGGTTTACGCGGCCCGCGTAAACCTCCTCTTGATCTTACGAGGCCCGCGAGGGCCACTTAGGCGTAGACTAGGGCTAGCGTGTCACACCTAGGTCTGCCATGTGTGTGACACGTGGCCTGCCAAGCTGATCCGGAGATTTTATGATCTGTCGCGGCCCACGTAAGCCTAGGCTTACTCTTACGCGGCCCGCGTGAAACCCAAAAATATGGTTTTCTTGGTTTTTCATGCACAGTAGGGTTTCAGGGGTCCGGGTTTTCACTTATGGGTCGTTTTGGGACATTTTTGAAGGTCCTTACATTTTCAATGTGCTGATTAAGAAAAGTGCTGATATCATTCAAATATGTGCTAAAATCAATTATCTTGATTAATTTCATGTGCTAATATAATTCAAAAGTGCTACTTTTATGTATGTATTGTTTTGGTATGTGCTAATTTAACTTTTTTAAGTGCTAGGATATGTTCTTACGGTTTATACGATAAATATGGTTTATACCGGAACCAACCCCATAGTTTTATAGTGACAACTAAAGGTATTTATCTACTATTCCAAGGCATATCCCATGTCCTTAACTTTTTGAGATTTCATAATTTATTTACCAAAGCTATAGTTTTATAGGTACAAGTAAAGGCATTTATCTACTTTTCCAAGGCATATCTGATACGTGCCTATCTTCTCATCCATATTTTTATGCATTAGTTTACCTATGTTCTCCATGTCTTTTAATTTAGTGCATCCATGTTTAGTTAATAGTGCATGCATGACTCCTATATTTTGGTTAAAGTAGTTTTCCTTTTGCATATTTAAGATTGTGTATGTTCATTTGAAAGTTAATGAGAAAATTATTGAAAGAAATTTTAGTTTATGTCTCTCTTCTTCTCTTGTGTTCTTGGGAGTTTGTAGGTTTTCTCCGTAAACCTATCAATTGGTGCTTTCATTGAGCCTTAGCCTCCATAGCTTTGGAAGAACTCAAGGACTCCACGTATCTATCTCGCTTCACCGGTTACAATCCTTTTATGCAATTTATGAGGAAGAACGGCTTCCTTATGTTGTTGACTCGTTTGATGATGAACCTTTTTCTTGGTTCAATTCATGGTATCGAGGACCGGAATGCCTTACATGGAAGTCTTTCACTATTGCAATGCTTCATGGTTTCCGACCACCACCACTTAGCCCCATACCACAACCGTCACTTCCATGCCAAGAACCGCCAAAAAGGTCAACCCCAGTGTTCCGTTCCAGATACCAATGGCCTCAGGAACCACACAAACTTACCCTTGCTTGCTAGCTGGTGACTTGATCTCCACCTACAATATTGTTCCTTCGGAAACTTTAACTGGTCAAGGAAAGAAGGTATATAATTTTATTTTCAAAATGGAGGAGCAATATGATATCCTTGTAGATCATAAAGGGATCGAAGGAAGGAAGCCACTGTGGCACTCTATTTGCTCTCCTCCAAAAGCTACCGGAAGACGGGAATGGCGACCACCGTGGCAACCACCACGGCGCCCTATTGAGACTAAACCAAACGCTTCCGGAAGGCGCGAGTGGCGTCCGCCTTGGACCGAGTATTCCGTCCTTGAGGACAAGGACGTTTTTTAGGGCGGGAGTATTGATACGTGCCTATCTTCTCATCCTCATTTTCATGCATTAGTTTACCCATGTTCTCCATGTCTTTTAATTTAGTGCATCCATGTTTAGTTAATAGTGCATGCATAACTCCTATATTTTGGTTAAAGTAGTTTTCCTTTTGCATATTTAAGATTGTGTATGTTCATTTGAAAGTTAATGAGAAAATTATTGGAAGAAACTTTAGTTTATGTCTCTCTTCTTCTCTTGTGTTCTTGGGAGTTTGTAGGTTTTCTCCGTAAACCTATCAATATCCCATGTGTTAACTAAGACTTCTAGCAATAACATTAATCCACAATGGTTCTTATGTAAAATATAATAACATGGGGTCATACATCATGGGTGTAAAAACTTGGATGAAATTGTTATTCGTTTAACTACAAAATACTTATTGTCAAGAACCTAAATATTACACTCTTTGCTTGCTAAGAAAACACTTATTGTCAAGAACCTAAAGATTACAATACAATATGTAAAAGTTTTAACGGTACAAGAGATATAAGTATATAAACACATTATCCACATGGGCATTTCTACGTAGGGCTGAGGGGTTAGATCGCTAAATCTCCAAGTCAATTATCAATAGTTGTCGATCCGCATTCTTCTTAAATTCCAAATTCTTGTTAATAGTTAAATTCCAAATTCTTGCTAACTATATAATTTACATATATATTACTCGACACGTGATACCTAAAAGATATTAAAAAAATAGGCCTCTTGTAGAAAATGGGTGGGTCATGTAGGGTCGCGCATCCTTCACACCCTCTAAGACGCCCCTGTGGTTGTTAATGTGGATGCTAACTAATCAACCTCATATCTAATCTTCGGTCTTCAACTAAGAGTTTGTCTTCACTAAAATGTTAAAGTTGATAGAGATCATTGTTACAATGTTTCTCAAATAAGGTGATGAAGACCTTCATCTCACTAATTTGATAGTGATCACCAATTATGACTCACTAAGCTTGGTAATGATCACATATTCTTATCTCTATATATCAAGGGTCATGGCTAGAAAACTAGCAAGGATCAAGACTACATAAACTTTATCCCAATTCAACTCAATACTCAAATCATTTATATATTGATTACACATTGCCTCCCGTTTGTTCCATAACTTGGCATACATAACATCATAATGTCAAAAGAACCAAAAGAGATATTTGATTGTTCTTTACCATAAAGAGAAAGATGACTATACCAAAAAAGACACAAAAGGACTTTCAAAGAACCATAGCATGATACACAAATTCTAGAAAAAGATATAAGGAAGCAAACCCTAGAGTGAGGCCAAATATGAGTTTCTTGGTTGTAACAATTTGTGATTTTTTTTAATATAGTTAAACTATCATCCAAAGCATCAAACCTTGAATAATTTGTGAATTTTTTTTAATATAATTAAACTACCATCCAAAGCATCAACTTTGAATGTGACCCTTATCAATTTAAAGGATGCATTTTCAAATAAATAAATAAAATAAACTAGTGGTTGTGTGAGCTTAGGATGATGGCCAATCCAATAACCAAATAACATGAAACCTATCACTTGGGAGTGTGCCTCACACCAGGGGCGGATATATATTAGACCAAGGGGTAGCCTACGCTACCGCTTGGTCGGAAAATTTTTGACGTTTTTAGTGTAAATTTTGGAAAAATTTGACGTTTTTTCGATTTCGTTACCGCTTATTTATAAAACGTTCCTGCTTGGTCGGAATCCTAGATCCGCCACTGCCTCACACGTTGGTGTCCTGTCGGCCCCCTATGCCCACTTTCTTTTTTTTAGAAACAATCTCCATTATCTAAACCATAAATATGAACCAAAAGAACACTTCTTTTTGTTTTTTTAATTATTAAACGTTTTATTTAATTACTAAATTGAGTAAATTGCCATTTTAGTCCCTGAGTTTTGCCAAAATTTGTCATTTTAGTCTAAATAGCTTTTTTTCTCCTATGGGTCTCTGAGTTTTCCATTTTCTTGCCATTTTGATCCAACACCCTAACTCAGTCCAAAAAACTCAGTTTAGTTAGGGGTAATTTCGTCACTTTGCATTTATTTTTTTATTTTGCCAATTTCATCCAATACATCTCTTCCATTTATGCTTTTTTTCATTTACACATAAATATATTTTTTTAAATTATTACTTTAATTAATAAAAATAAAACAATTATTTATTA
Organism: Helianthus tuberosus; assembly: GCA_030545235.1. Classification (NCBI taxonomy): domain Eukaryota; kingdom Viridiplantae; phylum Streptophyta; class Magnoliopsida; order Asterales; family Asteraceae; genus Helianthus; species Helianthus tuberosus. The sequence goes on along the minus strand of CM060358.1, from coordinate 20,434,921 downwards.
ACATATATACATATACAATACTGTTATATAACAAAGAATACAGATTTCAAAATCACCAATTTATGCAATCGCCATTGTTCACCACCACCACCGTTCCATCAACCATCACCATTTCTGCCATCTTCACCACCACCACCACCATCGTTCAGTGTTCACCATCACCACCATCCTCCACCGTTCACCATTCACCACCGTTCACCATCACCGCCATCCTCCACCGTTCACCATCACCAGCATCCTCCACCGTTCACCATCACCACCTAAATCTGAAAACCCCATATCCAAAAACCCTTAACCTCAAACAAACAAAAAAAAAAAACAAAACAGTATACAAATTGCAAATCTTACCACAATCTTCAATAGGCGAAGATGAGCGGCAGTCGGAGCTTTCTTGAGTGGAGAAAGGAGCGGCGGTCGGAGTTATTCTTGAGCGGGGACGAGGCGGCAGCCGGAGGGGTTCCTGTGCGGAGAAGGGGGCAAAAGCCTGGGTTGTTCTTGAGCGGAGAAGGGGGTGGTGGCGGGGGGTCTCATATCTGCCTTTGATTGATTAAGGTTTTAGGAGGTTTCAAGTGGTGCAGATTATGTGGCTAGAAACGAAGTCGCCGGATAGGTGGTGCAGATTCTGTGACTAGAAACGAAGTCGCCGGAGGAGATGGTAGTCCACGACGGCTAGGGTTCCGGTGTGAACCGGTGGTGGTTGTAGAGAGAAGACAGGTGTATAAATAATTGTGTATCTAATTATATATATATATATGTGTGTGTATCTGATATATGTGTGTTTATCTTTTAATTTTTCAATATAAAAAAAGAATGGATCAAAATGGCAATATGAAAGATTTAAATTGAAAATCCCCAAAATACACCTGATTAAAAATGAGGTTTTTGGACGGAGTTAGGCAATGTGATCAAAATGGCAACAAAAGGGAAAACTCAGGGACCCATAGAAGAAAAAAAAAACTATTTGGACTAAAATGACAAATTTGGACAAAACTCAGAGACTAAAATGGCAGTTTACTCAAATTACTATATATATAATATATTTTTTACTTACCTAAAAGATATTCGAAAAAAATGTTAAAAGTATCCTACTCTCTATCAAAAAAAATAACAAAAACTTGTTATTCAATACTCTACTAACTAATAAAATCATGAAATCGTGACTTTTTAGCAAATAAAAAATAAGTTTACCTAAAAAAAATAAAAAAAATAAATGAAAGCTGAATTCTATTGTTTGTGGCTCACACCATCAAGAAAGTTACCTCTTAAATCTCAATATATACACATAACAAATTTTACTTTTAATTTTGTTTTTACTTTTACTGTTTTGGATTTTTAAAAAGTTAATATCAATGTTTTTTTCGTATAAATACTTTGATAGGGGATGGATCATGAGAAAACTAGTTTAAATGAGAAAACCAAAAAATTAACTAAAAAAAAGCCTAAAAACATACCAATTTTTTTTTTAATTTTTATAAAAAAAGCGCAGGTTTTTATGCCTGGAAAAAAAAAATTTTAAAAAATATTTTTTTTTGTTGTATTGCAGATGTGCACTATTACGGATATAGTGCACATGTGTAGTACACATATAATGCACATGTGCAGTACAACAAAAAAAATTTTGAAATTTTTTTATATATAAAAAATAGCGATTTTTTATAAAAAATTGTAAAAAAAAATTTGGTATGTTTTTTAACTTTTTTTAGGTTTTTTTAGTTAGTTTTCTAGTTTTCTCATTTATATGTAGTTTTCTCATGATCCTCTTCCTACTTTGATATTAAAGCAATTATATTGCCTTTCATATTTTGTTTCATTCTATGATTATAATTATTGTATTTTATTATTTCTTTTTGTTGGGCGGTTACATTGTTACAAGTTGCGTGCGGTAGCTTTTGAGCCACTCACTAGAAAATTCCGTCACAAGTTGAAAATTGCAAGTAATCCAAGCAACCGAATCAATTTTTGTATGTGTTAGTTCAGAAATGTAATAAATAAATAAATAAATAACTAAAAGAAGGTAGAATGGTATTTTGTTTTCTAGATATACCTCTTAATGGTTTAAAACCTCTGAATGAATAAGATGTAACCTCAAGTCTGAATGATTAAGAGGTAATCTCTGAATGGTAAATCATCACATGTCACATTCTTCTACCTTCTCATTGGTAAAATTCTTAATGGTTCGATTAAGAGGTAGTCTCTTAATGACCATTCAGAGGCTACCAAACAGCCCCTTAGGGACTGTTTGTTTACCTCTTAATGAGACTTTTAATGGTTCAAATCTCTTACTGGTTCAACACTTAATGGTTCAGACTCTTTGTTTCACGAGCAGATGTTTGAATGATTCAGACATTTGCCTCTGAATGGTTAAGCATTATACTAAGGGGTTGTTTGTTTACCTCTTAATAAGACTCTTACTGGTTCAGACCTCTTACTGGTTCAACACTTAATGATTCAGACTGTTTGTTTCACGAATAGATGTCTGAATGGTTCAGACATTTGCCTCTGAATGGTTAAGATTTATACGTAGTCTGAATGTTTAAGACCTCTAATCTGAATTGGTCAGACATTTGCCTCTGAACGGTTAAGCATTATACAGGCTCTTAATGGTTCAGACCTCTTACTGGTTCAACACTTAATGGTTCAGACCTCTTATTGGTTCAACACTTAACCATTCAAATGTTGCCAAACAGCCCCTAAGTCTGAATGGTTAAGACCTCTAATCTGAATTTGTCAGACATTTGCCTCTGAACAGTTAAGAATAATACTAGCTCTTAATGGTTCAGACCTTTACTGGTTCAGCACTTAATAGTTTAAACTTCTTACTGGTTTAACATTTAACTATTCGGAACTTGCCAAACAACCCCTTAGTATTTTACATAAGTTTACAGTTTATGCTTTATATTATCTTGCACAATTTATCCACTATTAAAATAATTAGCATTGTTTTTTATAGGCGTTTTAATATTACATATGGTAAATAAATTAGGAAAAAAAAACCTATATAACAAGTTAATATTAGTAAAAGAGATATGTATTTCACATAAGAATGTTCTACATTTCATTCTTAATACATTAAAAGTTTTTGATGCATTAAAAAGCAATTTATGTGATTGTGGGAATATAAGTTTTTTTTTTTTTTTTTTAAAAGTAAACTTCATTAAAACATACCTTCGACCCAAACGGGCAAAAGGCCAAACAACAACATAACACCCCCGACCCAAACGGGCAAAAGGCCGACAATTACAACATATACAGCGGATATTTACACCAATCCACCCAACTAATATAATTACAAGGAGTTCTATTTCTAACCCACCCATAACCCTTCGATTTAACCTCCCCTAAAATATCTTGTGGACTTCGTCTAAACTGCTTGAACACCAATTCATTTCTTCCTTTCCAGATACACCAACACGAAATCATCACCAAACCTTGAATGATACTCTTTGCCTTCTTACTTAGACGCGTGAAGTTGTGAATCTCCATGATGTCTTTGAAGTCGAAAGCATATATCTGTGGCAATTTACACCAAGCGCTGAAAGCCGACCAAACTCTCTCCACCACCGAACAAGCAGTAAAAAGATGCTCCACCGTTTCCTCAAATTCATCGCAAAAAGGGCACATAACTGAAGAGATATTCACATTCCTTCTTCTTAAGTTAACTCTCGTAGCTAATCTATCTAGATTACCTCTCCACGCCATGATATTGCATTTGATCGGAACCCATTTACACCATTCAAAGTTAGGGGGATGACTAACTCCTCTATCCTTAATAAGAACCATTTTTACTGCCTTCACCGAGAATCCTTCCTGATTTTCATCGTTCCACAACCATAAATCCTCATTATTTGAAAAAGAAGCCCTGCTAAGAACCTCCTGACATTCCTGCCATTCCTTAAGCTCAACATCTGACTCTGGTTGCCTATACCAATTCCACACAAAACCGCTATAACCTTGGATCCCATCCTTTCTGTCAGCAACTCTGCACATTTTTGACAATTCCAAACCGATTTTAAATAATGTGTTTTAGATCATGTTATACAGAATATTATTAAATCATTATGGAATAAAAATAATAGAGCACTAGGGGTTTTTTTAAGAAGTCAACAAGAAGATAAAGTGTAGTAACTAGTAAGGTTTGAGTAGATCACTTACTGCAACTAATAATTGTGCAAATAAAAGGGTCAACGGGAGTGGAGCTCCAATCAGGCAAAATCCATCGTTATCTTTAAAAATAAAATTGATTTTATGTTAAAATTTATTTTTTAGTTTAGCTATCAAACAATAAAGATTCACTAGTTACATTAGTTTTGACAAGGTTTTGCAACCAGACTGACTCGGACTAAAATCAGATATTGTTGCGACGATGCGGTGGTGTGAAGTGGCGACGGTGACTTGGCTCTGATAACAAGTAAAAACACCATAAAGTGTGTGTAATTGTTGTATTAGGGTCACACATGTGTGTCTTTATATATTGGATAATGTTAGATTCAAACCCCTATACTATTACTTAATGACATTGTGGTCTAATAGTTAGGTTAGTATGTTATGGCCGTCGTAAGTTGAATTGTTTGAATTCGTATGTTATGGCCGTCGTAAGTTGAATTATCTGGATTTTTGTTATTCTGGTTGAAATGGGAATTGGTTTATTCGGTCGGAATGGGTTTTTGTTACATAACACCGAATGTGATGGATATAATTTCGAGGCACATCGTATTTGTGATTCTGACAAATAGGTGTATGAAGGTGTGCGTAGTGCAAAAAAGGAATTGAAGACACATAATAAGTTATTCCATTACCAAGAAAAAAAAATGTATAAGATTTGACCATTATAATTGATGCTTTCTAAGTTGGTACATTGCATTAGAGTCTATGTTCGGGGCGGGGGTTGTTGTGCTTCATACATTGAACACAAGGCAAGCGATGGTGATTTAAAGCTCACACCGCAACTAACCAAATTCGGGAGTAGTTTTGGTCAATCGTTATATTTTGATTCTCGTAATTAGGCTATGCCTACTCATCTAAGTTAGGTTAACCAACTTTTTATAATTACTTTTGTTATATGATTTATACTATTAGGCTAAACTTTTTTTATTAGAAGAGTGGTGATCATTGTTTGATAGAGATGTTTCAACAATGCAAAAGTTTAAAACTAGAATCTTGAGTGAAATTGCATCTTGTTTCATATGTGAGCATAATTTGTGTGTTATTTTTTTTAGAGAATCACAACAAAAGAAGAGACCGGGTGAGGTTAGTGGTCTTGTGCATGTTCATTATAGGTTGCGCCTACAAAATAAATATGATGTATTATTTTATTATAAAGAATATATGTTTCACCTGGATTTGTTGAATAACTAGTTGATGCCCCGCCCACGTTGCGGTGCGATAGCTGAATAAATCTCAATCAATTGAAAAAAGACTACTATAATTTTGGTAGAAAAAAAACAAAAACGATGATAAGACCGTAATTTTGGGCTCAGGGCAAAAATATAATTTTTCAAGACTAATGAGCGAGTGTTAGGCAGCTCCTTGACACGAAAAAAAATTAAATCGAGTAAACCATTTAAAACAAAAAAAACCTTTATAGTTTTGCTAAAAAAAACTAAAACGATTGGAAAAATGTAATTTTTAACTGAGGGCGAAATCATAATTCAGGGATAAAATCGTAAATTAAATGGACCAATGGGGGAATGCCAGGAATCTGCCGACATGACTGTAATTTTACACTGGGGCAAAATTGTAATTTCACCAGGAAAACAAACAAAAACGATGGAGAAAATGTAAATATAAGTTGAGGGCAAAATCGTAACTTGGCTGTGAGAAAAAAACCAATGGTAAAACTATAAATTTATACGGGGCAAATTCGTAATTTTGAACCGAGGGCAAAATCGAAATTTTTAGCTAGGAGCAAAAGCGCTAATTTATTTTTAAGTATGGGTAAAAAAATAATTTTGAGCTCATGGCAAAATCGTATTTTTAAGGTGTCACACCCCGATAATTCAACTTATCACCGGTGGGCCCAGTGGGGAGTATCGTGACATAGTTGATATCATTATGGTCAAACATACACAGAATAGCATAGCGGAAGTCTTGGAATATAAAATATTATTACAAACTCAATGTCTGAAAATATCAAAGTATTTATTATAGACGAGTCTGTAATATCAAATCCACAGGTGGATCATTACAGGATGTATAAAATGAAGCTTAGCAAACTTTATGGCATCTTTAAGGATTTGCAAGATCATCTTTTTCGACACCGAGCAACTCCCAGCCTATTACGAGTAGTACCTGCCACTTAGTCTTTTGAAAATACGTCAGTTTTCACTGGTAAATACAATTAACCGACTCATTTGAAAAGAGTTTATGAAAATTGATTTAAATGCACAAGGCACAAACCATTTATAACTTGGGACAATCTTTAATAAAATCTTGTATACAGTTTTACATGTTTGTCACACATATGGGGCCGGTTTGGAAGCCGGTCATGATTAACTGACTCACCACTTATAAAACCCACAGAGGAGTTATCCCCAACTTGTGGGTAATTTAATATTTAGCATTTGCATCTGTCAGGTGCATGCCTGCACCCCGTGCATAGGTCGTGGCCATTAATAACTTAAATGAGCCGAGGATATCCAGGACACGGTCGTGAACCCCCAATGTTTATGTTATCAAACAAAACAGATTAAAACGGGTTATGCAGATTTATTAAATCACAATCCGATTAAATGATCTCATACCCGACCAAGCGGTATTAATATACCGTATCCCAAGCCCGTGTAAGGGAAAATAAGTTAAAAGTATTTACCCGAGCTAATACTTGATTGACAGTATAATAACTCAGTCGTATCCAATCTATCTAAATGCAGGTAGCTTTTACCGGGTGGCTCTCAGTCTGGAGTGATGGTAATATATAACCAATTCAGAATGCTAATGGTCTTATTTAAGTCGTAGACTTAGACCGGCTAGCTTAAAGTATCTAAAGCGGTACGATATGCTAGATTAAGCGATGACCGGAATAGAATGTTATTTAGACCCAACAAGTACAAAGACTTGTATATTATGGGTAAACTAAACACATTCCAGATTTTGAGATAAAAATGATAAGGTTAAACCCGTTTCGGCAAACTTACGTAAATTAGTTACATAAACCGATCCAAACGCGTAAATGCGTAACGGGCAACCAAATGAACCATATACAAGTCCCATATGTTATTATGCTTAGAATATGTTAATACATCAGGATGTTAACATATATGCCCAAAAAATATTTAAAACCAAATTAAGTCCTGTAGGGGCATTTTGGTCATTTTACCCTTCATAAAAGTGGTTTTAAAGCCAACCGAGGTTCTAGTCTTTGGTAATCAGTAAAAACATTTATTTTATCACATTACATCAGTAAGATATCATACATATGTGAGGTTTACCATTTATGGCCAAACTATGCCCCGAAAGGGTATTTTGGTCATTTCACATATGCTTTTACGGACATTTTTGGAAGTCTGAGTTCACGACTTACACCTACTGTAATAATATTAAAATTTGTTTAAAAATTCAGTAGGTAACAAGTGTTAGGTGTTAATTATGTTTTAAAACCATACTATGCACCTAAATAGCGTAAAAATCGCTAATTGACGATAATTAAGGAGTTTTATGGAAATCTGAGATTTTGATCAGTTTTGAATGCTCAAAATAATTTATTTAATATATGAAATCAGTAGGAAAAGGTTTGGCACTCAAATCATTTGTAAATCTCATTTTATGCATGAAAAGGGTATTATCGTCATTTACCGAATAATACAAGAACTCTATGATATGATCAGTTTAAAATCTGATCAATACTTCCAACAATCCCTAAAAATAATATCTTAACAGTAGGTAATGAGTTTTGGATCAAAATCCAAGTTTAAACATGCCTTATGCAAGATATCGCAATTTAATTAATTAAAAGCTTCTAATTACGATATCGTGCATAACTCCTATTTGGGACCAAGAACTAAATGTCAAATTTTCGGGACAAGCTTATATATCAGTAACCAAGGTTTTTGTCCTCTCACATTTTCAAAATTCTCATTTATATGTCAAAAGGGCGAAATGGGCATTTATAAGCATAATAACGGACATGTGCATATAATTCAAACTACTAAGGACCAAGCAATATAACTTCGGGGGTTATACTACTATATGATACGGTCCTAATGGAGGCTTAAAACATGGAAGAATCAAGCTTAAACGGGTCAGAACTGAAAGTCAAAGCAAAAGTCAAGCTTTTGCGACTTTCGGTTATAAACTGACCTTAGACTGATAACTGTCGGGTTAGGACTGATTAGGCATGTTCTAATATTAATTACTAAGTCATTAGAATGTTAAAATATAATTTAGAACCTCTGTTTTATTTATTTAAATCATTTTTAAACTTTCTGTCCAGTTTGACTTTTTGACTAACTAGTTTGACCCGACAATTAACTAGTCAGACGAAATAATTATGAGGTGCCCTTTTAAGGGTTAACCACCTATCCTAATATGGTTCCATAACCACTTTCGTTTCGGTCAGTGGCTGGACCATTTATGATTAAACCGAAAGTCGAAGCTAATTTACGATAACTTGACTTTTCGGTTTTTAAAACATAAAACTGAACTATAGAGAGGGCTAAGACACTTACAAAGGGTCCTAGCTATCTTTTCTACTAAAAATAAGTTCCAATTAGATCAGAAAGCTCCAGGTTGAGAGAGATATAGAAAAGGAATGAAAAATGGTGCCATGAAATGAATGAACTTAGGCCTATAAATAGTTTTTGGAAATTTGTAGGATTAAGACAAATGTTTATTTGGCCCACAAGCAAAAGATCTTAGCCATACATGTGTTTGGTGCAGGTTCAAAGCCTTGGAGAGGTGTTAACTTGGTTAACACACAATAAAAATGGCATAAACAGTCCCTGATAAATCAAACAGTTGCTAAAAACCATTTTCTGTCGCTGGGCACTATCACGCGGCCCGCGTAAGAATGGGGACAGGGCTTACGCGGCCTGCCTAGTCCCTGCAGTTCAACAAAAGTTTCACTTTTTACAGAATTGGTCCCTGCACATGTATAGGCTCATTTTTGGCACTTTTAACACCCGTTAAGACATTTTCAAGGCTCTACAAGGTCATTAAAGTTTAGAGGACTCAAAATATGCTTGGAAACATCTCGGATGTCGGTTTGTTTGGTCGTACGGTCGCGTTATTCGTCTAATTACGACGAAACTCGAACGGACGCGAAAACGATCCAAATTAAGCGGCGAATTGTAATTTTTGCATGCCGATTACTAAAATAAAAATATTTTAGTGTCTACAAAAATTTTGGATGTCCAAGTGTGGTCAGAACGTAAGATATGCGCGTAAATGTAAACTTACGTAGATTATGACGCTTTTAACCCTTCTTCTTGAAAGTTTGCGCACAACGATCTCGAAACCATGTGAAACTGATATCACTTATTCTTGGGAGTATATTTGAATATTACAAAGTCTCGGGTTCGTTAAAAGGTCACTCAGAGGTAAGAATTAAACATGTTGACGCGTTTAACCCCTGTAGTTTATAATCTTTCGATTATTTTCATAAACGGCTTCTTATATCCAATTTATTACTCTTTAAAGAATATATTCTTCGTGTATGGTCATTCAGAGGCACAAGTTTGGCATGATGACACTTTTAGTTCCTTTCTCATGATCGTTTTACAACTTTAGTCCTCCAAACCCAACCTTTCTCATGATTAGGGTTTGGGACACGTGTCTTCACATAATTGGACACGTTTTTACGTGGTGTTACATAAGGGGAAAAAACTAATGGCAAAAATGTAAATTGAAACGGGGCAAAATCGTAATTTTAAACCGGGGGCAAAATCAAAATATTTAGCTGGGAACAAAAGCGCAAATTTATTTTTAAGTGGAGGTAAAAACATATTTTTAATTGATGGCAAAATCGTAATTTTAAAGCGGGATAAAATCGTAAATTTGTTGGGCCAATATGGGAGTGTCAGACAGCTGCCTGGTACTATTCCCCATGCCGCCCATTTAATCCAATAGACAGCAGGCACTATTACCACTGACACTGTACTTTGTAGTTGTTGAAAATGTTTACAAAAATATTATTTTTAATCTTCCATGATCAAGAATAATAAGATGTCTTATGACCCAGTTAATTGTTAAAACACTAATAAAATGGAGTTTTGAGTGGTTGATAAATTGGGAGAAGGAAAACACAAAAATAATAATGAACCACCAAATAATAATAAGAGTTAAATGTCATTTTAGTCCCTGAGGCTTGGATCATTTTGCCAGTTTAGTCCAAATGTTTCATTTTTCACTTGTGGGCCTCAAAAGGTTTCACCGTTGCCATTTTAGTCCACGGGGTTAACTTCATCCATTATTTTGTTAACAAGAAGGGCAATTTGGTCATTTTATATGGCCGAATTGCCCTTCTAGTTAACAAAATTACATATAAAATGTCAAATTGTCTTTCTCATTAACATAAAAAATGAATGAAGTTGGACTAAAATGTCACACCCCAACCGATGGCGGAAACATCGGGGTATGGCACTGAGCGAAACAGATTGTCCAGAAGTTTCCATAACAATTATCATTACTAATCAATTTATAATAACATGTCCCATACCATGCCTCAAAAGGTAAACAAATTATTACAGACAAAATCTAGTCAAATAGTTCTATTCCGACAACTCAGATTTAAATAGAGCAATTGTTTATCTGCTTCTAGAGACCCTTGATTCACTTAGTACAGGCAACAATTTGTTGGCCACTAGAGCCTTATTCTAGCCTCGACTTCCTAGCAAGTGTGCATCCTACGCACTTGTCACATACGTTAAAATAAAGTCAATACATATAATGTAAAGGTGAGCATACAAGTTTGATAATAGCATATAGAGTTCGAATTCGTTTACGCATAACCAGCACGTACACATAGCGAAATGAGGCATGTTAGTTATCGACATAGATCCATCGATACCAATGACTACGAGTTGACTGCCCGAGGCAGTTCGCAATACATGATTACCACCGTAATCCATGCAAGTAATTGTCCTTAACAACCCCTGCGAACAGGTGCTGAGTCCAAACTATAGTACTATCGTTGCTAAGGCAGGTAGACAACATTCCATGTGTAAACATAACAACAAGCATTCATAAGCCACGTATAGCATGCATTAACGGTTAGCGTTCAAATAGTATTGAGTAGTGTGTTCGATGTGATTTGAATAGTTGTAACGTATGTAACACCCAAAAGTGCATAAAGCAAAAAGGGATCGAGTATACTCACAGCGATGATGGATTGAAGGGAGCGCTTAGCGAGTAAGGTTAGCATGAATAGATTGATAGCATAACGATAAGTGACGTGAAAAATGATACAAAGTGTGAATGGGCCGGATAGCAGTTCGGTCGGATGGTAATCCGATCGGACGGCTTGTTCGTGCGGATGACAATCCGTTCGGATGGTCATCCGTTCGGACGATAGTCCGGTCGGATGGTAGTCCGGTCGGATGACTATTCAAGTGGATTGTTTCTTACTATGAGAAGGATGTGTTTGTGTATGATGGCTTGACTTTTGAAGTTTTCGTTGTAGCATTTTGAAAACATCGTAGTATCCCTATCCTTCAAGTCGGTCGATCGGACGGTCAATTGTGCGGATGACAATCCGCTCGGATGGTCATCCGGTCGGACAGGTTGTCCGGTCGGACGGCGACTCTAGTGACGAGGTTACTAAGTGAGAACAAATTCACAGCAGCAGAGTGTGACACCTGTGTCACTTCAACCAACAAACAAATGCCAAACCAATGAAATATTGTATTTCATACTTGGGATTTGTAAAAATATGTGTATCGTTTGCACATATCAACTCTTGTTCGATTTCAAGCTCTAAATCGCTTTCTGGAAGGCTATACGCGCACTGATGCGTAGATATAACCAGTTTAATGCAACGAACACTCCAGAATAGTGAAATAGGCTTAACATACCTTAAATAACCTTTACATAACTTAGAAATAAGTTTTTGAAGGCTTTGGTATGGCAAAAACAAGTTAATTCGCTTACAGGGACTAAACTTGACAAACTGCGAAAGTATGCCAATTTGAACAGTAACGAACATTCCGGAACATGACCATAAGTTAAACATGCCATAAATATCCTAAACATAGCTTAGAAATAGGCTTTGAGGTGTTCGGTGTGCTAAAATAAACTTTTGGGACATTCAGGGACTAAAAGCGTCAAAAAGTGCACAAGTTTACACTTTCGCGCATAACTTACGTTCTGAATACATCCGGACATCCAAAAAAAATTTATGTAAGCACTAAAATATTTTATTTTAGTGTTTAGGCTTGAGAAAAATCCATTCGTCACGTCATTTGGATCGTTTTTCGCGCTTATGCGCATTCCGTCGTAATTAAGCGAACATCGCGATCGTACGGCCAAACGAACCGACATCTGAGATATTTTTGAGCACATTTTAAGTTCCCTATACTTTAACTTCATTTTAGAGCTTTGAAATGGGGTTAACGGGGCTTAAACGTGTCAAAAAAACGCATCGAAAACCAAGTTTTGAGGTTGCAGGGACTGAAACTGTAAATCTGCCAAACTAGGTCCGTAAGTAGTGGCCAGATGCAACAAAACATTTTTTTTCAGCTGTTAACAGCCCTTAACACTCTCCAAAGGCCAAGTGCCAAGTGTCAAACTCTTATGGTGGATGGCAAATGAGTTACCACAACTTTCTAACAAGTGTACGGCTTAGATCGTGCCCCCTTTTCCAAGAAATGATCCTAACGGTGAACCGAAAACTATAAATACCCACCTCCACCCTTCACTTTTCCTCACAAGAATCTGATCTAATGTGCTCTAAGTTGAAACCTTTGTTTCATACCTGAGCTATTTTGATCTAGATTAGCATTCGGGGACCCTTCGTAAGTGTTCCTTCGTTCTTTTATTTCTTTTCGAGTCCGAAAGTCAAACTTTGTTTGACTTTCTGCATTGACCAGTTTATGGTCAATGCGAAGTTCGTTTGAACTTCGCAACGTGATTGTAATCACGATGGTTATAGTCCCTTGTGACTATGCCTACCGATTACCACGTTGTCTAGGGTCGTAAGGGTAAGCGATCTGATAAATCGCTTATACCTTCGAACCCGACCCATTTGGTCGATCATTAGGATCCGACCAAACACATTAGGTGACCATAGTATATAGGGAATAACCTTCCGAGGTTATACCTTATGGTCGCTTCGTTTAAGTAGTTGTATGATAGGTAGTTTATATGCCTTAGGTAAATTACCAAAATGCCCTTTTGACGCCAAAATTCATTTTAAGCATATGTAACATAAATTTTGATATTTAAACTGTTTTGGTAACAATATTAGATATGTTAAGGCATATTTTACTTGTCATAGGACTAGTTAGGCGGTCCGAACGCGTTTCACGCAAGCGACGCGTTAAAGTAGCATAAGCTACCTAAACGGGTCGTAATGGGTCGTAAGCACTTATGTTAGGTTTCATTTAGTATGTAGGCTTTGTTGAACCATATTACACGAGTCTCCATACTCGTTTGGTTTACGAACCCGCATTCTATCCGATCTTCCGATTTAGGTCCGGTATATTAACATAGTTACCTATATTAGGTGCCGTTTGATTCCGTGATCTCTAGCATTGCTTGGTGGTTATCTTAGGACTTCTGAGCAATCTCAAGTGAGTACATAGACCCCTCTTTTACTGTTTTCCAAACTGTTTTGGGGTGGAACACATGTGCCTACTTGTTACTTTCATGCTTTCCATGTTTTCACATCATATACCTACTATGTTCGTTAGTACATTATAGTACATTGTTTTACATTACATTTCATGCTATGTATGCCCATTGTGTGCGTACTTAGTACATTGTTTTACATTACATTTCATGCTATGTATGCCCATTGTGTGCGTACTTAGTACATTGTTTTACATTACATTTCATGCTATGTATGCCCATTGTGCGCGTACTTAGTACATTGTTTTACATTACATTTCATGCTATGTATGCCCATTGTGTGCGTACTTAGTACATTGTTTTACATTGCATATTGTTGCATATGCTCATCCAGCATATGAACACATTATATTACATTTTGAACCGTTGTAACCATTTGACTATGTGAACCGTTGTAACCATTTGACTATGTGAACCGTTGTAACCATTTGACTATGTGAACCATTATAACCATTTGACTATGTGAACCGTTGTAACCGTTCGATCATTTGAACCGTTTGTAGCTATTGAACCGTGTGACCCGTAATTTACTATACATAAACATTTCTACAATTGTTAAACATTACATCTTGGTGGTTTGGTTTGAGTAAGTGATTAAGTAACGAGGCGTGTGTAATATGATACAAGCATGGTGGATACGCCGCTGGTACTTCCTATATATAAGTGTTTGTATGGTATTACATATCGTAGCGTTATTTGAATCATTTCAATTTGAGACATATAACATTTTATACAAATAACATACTTTTCACAAGACATTGATATACAAACAACTTAATTTATACAAACTCATTTTACATGGTTATTCAGTTAACCATACATCATTCTCTTATTTATACATATCATCTGATCTTATCGTTTTTCAAATGATTTACAAGACAAAGCAAATTACAAGGTTCATGACTAAACATTTTCTCAAACATAAGTCATGAATTCTGTTTTCACAAAACCTATGTATCTCACAGGCATTTTTATGCTGACGTACCTATTTTCACATGTGTTTTCAGGAGATGATGCATAGGACTTATCAAGACATACTTAGGCGGACCTGTGCCTTAGTGACTTTAAACGAGACAAGAATTAGTTCATTTATGTTATGTACTCTTTGTTTCTTCTTTAAAACAATGTAAACTCTCATGTTTGATTAATAAAACAAAACTTCAATTGCCATGGATTTGAAACAATTAATTCTGTTACAACATTCCCCGACGTTTCCGCCACGTTGGGTTGTTCCACGTGGTCGGGGTGTGACACAGAGTCACTCAGTCGGATGTCCATCCGACCGGGTGGCAACCCTGTTAATGAACATGGTGAAAATTGTTTAAGTCTTTAAAGTCCTAGTATCTCATGATCCGAAGAGTAATCCGGTCGGATGGTAATCCGGTCGGACAACGATTCGTTCAATACTCAAACTTTAGATGAATTTGCTTAAGTGTGGGACCCAAGGTGTGATCCGTTCGGATGGCAATCCGTTCGGGTGGCTCATCCGTTCGGACAGTAGTCCGCTTGGATAGCAATCCGTCCCGATTGTTCCGTTCGTCTTACACTTGGCCGTTTTGATTGTTTGTCGTTTTATCGAGATGTTTTGACAATGTGTTAACCAACAGAACCCCATCTTGACCCCAGTGACCAAACCGACCAGGAATCACCCTAGTTTGGCCAGTTCCAGTTCAAACGGTTGTTCGTGTTTAACCCGAAATCGGTGGTCTCGCGAGTAGAATCCAGTTCTTGGACTAGCACATCACTAAGGATGAGTAGGAGACTAGAGCAAGGTCCGATTCTATCGGTTTTGAGTGCATTGAGTGTAAAAGAGTTGAAAGAAAGTTAGAAACCATCTTTCAATCCTTTTTCACCAAGAGTATGTTTAGATCTAGCATAGATCTTTGTTTATTTGTGTGGAAATCGGTTAGATCCGAGTTGTTCTCGATGGATTGAAGCCAAAACAAGAAGTTCTTCAAGAACACATGATGACATCATCCTAGAACACCTCAAATCTAGTGATTTCACGGTTAAAAGTTAAGATCAAAAGATAGGAAGCTGTAGGAGTGCGTGTAGATCAAGAAAGTACAAGATTTAGGACGAGATCTTACCGGGATTGAAAGAAATCGAAGAAAAGGTTAGGAGAGCGTGTTGTTCGGACAGAGATTTCCAAAAGTAGAAAGTTTGAGAGTGACATGGGTATTTATAGGACTCCAAAAGAGGAAAGTGTAGGTTGGTCGGATGGCACCCCACCCGGATGACTATCCGGTCGGATGTCATATCGGTCGGATGGCGTCTGACACCCTGACCAAGTGGCTGTCCGGTCGGATGGCTATCCGGCCGGATGACACTTGGTCCGTGTGTTCGACGCGATGATTTTTGATGTTTCTATTTCGATTGCGAGCGGTTCGATGCGATGGAGTTTCCTAGTCAAATTACTTTCAGTCCTAACTACTCATATCGAGCACTGTCTCTTCTCCACTAATTATCATACCATTTCGATTGTGTTTCGAGTTCGAGTTTGATTGAGTTCGATTGCGTTTCAAGTTTCGATTGATTTCCACAACATAACATAAATAAACATGCACAGGTAACACATAGGGCACACACACACGTATAACAATATTCCAAGGCGTATTTCGAGTTGCGATTCGATTCGATGTCGATTAGATTAGCATAGCTTGATTATCGATTAGTTAACTTTATCGCATTGTTACTTCCTATAGTTCACAGTCGTAAGTCGATTAGATAACGAATACTACGCGTCGATTATTGTTATTATTGGCACTTACTCCACATAATACAACTAAAATAAACATATATAAGAAATCTACTACAAGTCAAGTCACGTAGTCGGTCGTTGACTTTGACTTTGAGCTTACTTGGACTTCCGGTAACACGGGGTGTTACATAAAATGGCAACCGTGAAACCTTTTTTGATCCACAGGTAAAAAAATGAAACCTTTTGGACTAAACTGCCAAAATGACCCAAACCACAAAGACTAAAATGACATTTAACTCTAATAATAATAATAATAATAATAATAATAATAATAATAATAAGTCGTCAAAATCTCAAATACAACAATATATGTGTCCTTGTGGAAATCTACCGTGGAGATCTGAAGATCAAATTCTAGGATCACCTGATTTACTTTGAAACACGTAATTTTTCTCTCTTACATTGATAGAGGAACTTACCGATAGGGAACGCCCAATGGTGGCGTACACCAATTAATAATAAACCATCTTTTTTTATTTTGAATGACTACACCCTGGAGACCCCTGGGATAAGGAGACAACACCTATAACTCCCCTAGGTAAAACCTCAAATTCCTATATATGTTAAAAAGACAAATATGTACAGAGGAAAAATGGTTAGAGTTTATTCAATAGAAACGGATAAAATACAATGAAAGAGAAATAAACATTATATAGCCTTGCTATAGGCTTACTAGCTAACGAGCCAAAGCCCACAATAAACTGTATTTTTTTATTATGCTAACATCCTCCCTCAAACTCACAATGCATCAGTAATAATAATTGAGAGTTTATCACATAAGAACCAAAACCGATACACAAACTAAGCCTTGGTGAAAACATTCGCATTCTGCAAGGCTGATGGAACGAAAGGAAGCTAGATTGTCCCAAACTTAAGATGATGGCAAGTACATGACAATTAATCTCAATATGTTTTATTTGCTAATGAAAAATTGAATTCTTAGCAATCTGAATAACACTTTCTTTATCACAATATAAGGGGGTAGGCTGAGAGATGGTAACCCCATATCCGCAAGAAGGCGTCGTAAACAAATATTTTGCAAGTAGTCACAACCATAGCACGATACTCAACCTCAATAAAAGATCTTGAAACAACATCTTGTTTCAAACTTGTCCATGAGATTAACTGTAACACCCCGAAAATGTGTGTCTGGTCGATCATAAACACAGGGGTGAACAAGGACTCCCCCACCAAACCCTAGCTTGTGCCAAATTGATCAAATTGGAGGTTCAAATAAGTTCCAAATTGATTTTCAAGCACAAATTAGTGATCACCTCGTTGAAGGTATCATAAGGTATGCAAAATTTTGGTGTTTTGATTCATCTCAAATTCTAGGTAAATTGTAAAAATCGAAATTTAGCTTGATTATTTGATGCTTAGATGAAACTTGTGATGAAAACAAGTTTAAGAATGAATCCTAGTTGATAGAGTGCAAGAATCATGTTTTAAATTATGAAAATTATGATAACCCATTCATAGGTTAAATGGGTTTCGCAAATTAGATGAACACAAGAATTATGATTGTTAGAAGTAGTAATACTTGAATTCTATATGATGATTTTGGTGATTGTATGCATGCTTGACATGATGAAATCGAAATATGTGATTATAATTGGCGAAAATAACAAGTTATGAACTTGATTCTAGTTATGTAAAATTAAACCCGTTAGGTGTTCGTTAAAATGCCTAAGTGAGGAATAAAGTGTTAAAGTCGGATGAAAACGCATGTTTGATTGTTATAGCAAATTATGCGTTAAAGATTATAAAAAGGGTTCTAAATTTGTTGTAAATTGAACTCTTTAGGCAAAGAATCCGGATCGTCGAGTGGACAAGCCGGAGGGGATACGCACTTGAAGGGGGTGCTCTAAAGGTACGCGACTTTAGTCTCGTTACATTATGCATAAACGTTTAGATTTAGCTTGTTAATGATGTCATAATGTAGTATACGCATTTGGTGTGTCATTGAAGTGGCGAAGCTCACTCGACACTCAAACGGGTCAAAATATAAGTTAGAAATAGTTTGGCTTGTCACAAAAGTGATGATTTTCACTCGACAACCAAACATGTCAAAACTATGTCCTTAAAACGATTTTGTGTGTAGAGACTTGAAAGTTTCATATTGTGCTAATGCTAGATGGCAATATACCAATGAATGATTATACTAAACTAAGTTTATGAATCCGTGATATCGGGTCAAACGGTAGAAACTAGTTGCAAGAGTTGCACAAATGGCATGCTTGAATTCTAGAAAACAAGCATGAAATCTTAATGTGAGCATAAAGCCATGTAATGGTACAGATACACCAAGAATTACAAGCCGGGGAATGGGTGAATAAGTCTAGAATGCCAAAGAATAGAATGGTGAACAATTTGTACACATAGTTAATGGGTCGAGTAATCAGAACAAGGATTTTGTGGACTATTCGTTCATAATCCGGGTTTCGTTAAGTGAAATTTACATGGTTAGATCCGTAATTTTAATACGGACATATAGGAAAAAGAATCGCGTAAAACGGGTGTGTATATCGAAAGTTATGTTAGTTTGATGTTGAAAAGAACAATGTTGGGCGAATATGCAGCTCAAATCTGCAAACCTTCTGTCAAAAAAGGGTGCTCGCGCTACGCGACGCTGAAACGTGCACACCGTCGCATCACGCGATGTCCGTCGCAGGCCGCGAAAAATGAGGCGTGATCTGTCGCGGGGCGCGACAGACCCTAATTGTTGCGCTTTTGTTTTGTTTTCGTTGTTTGACAATAGAACTTATATTTACGTACTGTTATGTTGTCAAAGCTAACAATTGTTGTGGTTTTGACCTTAGGTAATGCTCGTTTCATTTTGGATGTCGATCAAGCAAGGGAATCAAGAACCGAACACAAGGTTTGAATGCTTCCGCGCTAATCTAATCATATTTAAACAATGTTGTTTTGTAAACACTACTAAATTTTGAATGTTTTAATCTAGCTAGTTGACTATGTTTAAACACTATAATGAAGTACATCTTAGTTTATTAACTAAGTTTTTGTTAATTATGCATTTTGTTTTGAAAAGTCCGTATTTTATGATAAAATAATGGATTTATAAGACGAGTGTTACAAGTTGGTAATCAGAGCTCAATGTTGTGAACAAAGTGTGTTCGGTTCAAGCTTGATCAAACATCCGGTAAGAATTAGTTACTTTAATAAATTCTATTATATATGAGAAAAGGACATGTGAATTGACGTGCATGGGAAGAGCGTGTTAACACACTCAAACCCGGAAAGTGCACTAAATGAGAACGGTTAAAGCGAGTTATGAACTCGGCTAAACCGAAGTGAATAAAGCATATGTTATAAATGAAATGTTTAACAATTGGTATAAACATTTCAGTTGCAAGATGACGGAAAGGGGTAACGATGATGCGGTGCTGATAGTCACCGAGCAAATGAAAGAGGTAATTGCCGAGGAGGTAGGAAAGGCAACCGAGAATAGCCTATCCGGTTTTATTAATAAGATCCAAAATACGGTACTTTCGGTAGTCGAATAACGGATCAAGAAGTTGGAAGATAGTACCAACACGGCAAAGGAAAAATCTGGAGAGCGCAATAGCTGCTCATACAAGGAATTTATAGCATGTAAACCACCGAATGTGTGTCTTTACATAGGCTCTAAAGTTTTATAAAAGCCAAATAATTCAGATTTACATTTCTTAAGATACACCCAAGTATAACGAGTATAATCATCTATAAATGATACATAATGAATCGACCCACCATTAGTGGAGATTCGTGATGGAACCCACATATCAAAATTGTCACGACCCCCGATCCCACCCTTGACGGGAGCCGCGAGCAGTCAAGTGGTACCGGTGGTTATTTTAAAAACATTGCAACGGAAATGTTCATCAGGACCGTGAGTTAGGAAAAATATCAGAGTTTAGAAAACACCGGATTTTATTTATTAAATAGATGGGATAAAATCATGTTTTAAAAGGTAGCTTTAATATGGGATATACCCGAATACGTAAAACAACGTTTAATTTAATTTATTTGATAAAATAAGCCACTTGATTAAGCCTTTCGGTGCCATCTCGCCACTTTTGTTCCAATCTACTGTAATTACCTTAAACGCGTTTTAAAAAGGTATTGGTCAGCAGGAAATACTGGTGAGTTCATTCATTTTTGTACAAAACGACACATTGTTATAAATTACAGCATAAGAGCGATTACAATGGCCACTATCTTATAATTATCTGGCCCCGTGTCACACCCTGGTGACGATGGTCATACCACCATTGGGTCCTTTCACCCAATAGTGATGATTATCACTGTTAAAAGTGAGAAACAATAGTAATGTGCACAATACCCCACTTGCCAGTAATTTAAGATAACCAAGACTTAATCCCTGTAACATATAACTGGAAAAACGTTTGGGTATTGTAAAACACTGTTGATAAAAAGAGAATGACTCACCTTGTTAGCATATAGTCTTGAGTTAACAGGCCTTCTGATTCTAAGTCTTCTGATAACTAAGCATCTATTTTGATTGTAAGTGTATAGTGCAGAGTTTCTGGTAGTTAAACATTTAGTTTAACAGAGTGGAATACGTATTAGTGTTAAACCCAATTAAACCTAACGATGGTCACGAGATCAGAACCTCAACGGAATTCATAAAGTATAGTCTTATTTAGACAGCACCTTGGCATTCGTTTCAGAACGAAATTCACAAAGTATAGTCTTATTTATACAGCACCTTGGCATTCATTTCAGAACGAAATTCACAAAGTATAGTGTTATTTAGACAGCACTTTGGCATTCGTTAGTTGGTTCCCGAATCGATCGGACAGAATATCGCATCGGTGATTATTGGTTAGAACACCAACGTATAGAGAGAAGAATAGAAGAAATGAGCAAAGAAAAATGAATTCTAAGCTTCCTATTTATAGGTAGGAAATATGAAATTTCTAGGAAGTTTCCTATATACTTTTCTAGGAAGTTACCTATACATATTCTAGGAAGCTTCCTACCCACATATATATATCCTCTTACACCTTCCTAGCACCTTCCTTTGATATTATCTATCTCATATATATTTATTTTCATGTATATCTATCTTGGTGTTTAATTTACTTAATCAATCTTACTTAGCTTAATTAATCTTGCTTAGCTTAATTAATCTTGCTTAGCTTAACTAATCTTGCTTAGCTTAATTAATCTTGCTTAACTGATTAATTAATCTTTCTTACTGATTAATTAATCTTACTTAACTGATTAATTTGCCTTAATGGTTTAATCAAGAAAACGGAGAACGAGAGAGATAGTTCATCAAAGTTGATCGAACTGGTGCAAAAACTTCAGTCCCACACCGCTGCTTATATACCCACAATTGGGTCTCCCCCGAGTGTCGCTCACGGGTCGGCTTCCCCTGGCTCGTGTCGCGGGGATGGTCATTCTGGCTTTGGTCGCCACGTGTCCCACGTAGGTCTGACACGTGTCGCCTTCGTGTGACGCGTGTCCTTGGCTGCTTTTTCGTTCAATCGTGCGTTTTTCCTCTATTTGCATGCTGATACTTATCGCTTATGTTTGGGTCTTGATCCTAAATGGTTCGGTTTATAATTACGAGTCTACTAAAGGTACTTTTGTGCGGTTTAGTTCATTAACCATCAAGTTTTCAAGTTTCGTAGCGCACACTTCGGATTTGTTTATGGATCTTTCCGAGGGTTGTTACATCCTCCTCACCTTGTTTTAAATCTCGTCCTCGAGATTTGCTGGAACAAGGGTGGTTACTTCCGTCTTATCTTTGATTCCCAAGTATATTTCTGTCATGTTTTAAATCCTACTTTACCTTGACCAGAATTAATCTCGTATGCTTTGGGAATTCTCAAATTTGACTTGTATGGTCGTTCAGTGAACATAGATTTTCATTTATCTCTATATCTTGAAGAGGTACTACTAAAGATTTATCAGCAAAGCATTTCCTTAAATCACTTACATGAAATATATCATGTATTCCTACCATTTCTTTTGGAAATTTTTGTTGATAGGCTACTGGTCCACTTTGCTTAGTAACCTTAATGGTTTGACATTCCTCAGACTTAACTTTCCTTTCTTACTGAATTAGACTATTCCTTTTCACAGGGAGATTTCAGTAGCATTCTTTCTCTGATTTGAATTTCTAATGGTTTGCTGATCTCGTGGCCCGATCGTTGCTTTTCTCATATTTCTGCTTGACATAATGGATGGTACCTTCATCCATAAAGTGTTTCAAACAGGAAACACTAATACTTGTAGGTTAATTATTGAAAAAAATCTTATGGAGTCCTATTTTTGCCAATGTTTATTACACATGTACTTAGCACATCTTTCTACGTAGTGTTCCTTCACACTTTTCAAAATAAGTCGGGTTAAAATTTTCCAAGAAACGAGAAGTGAAGTGACTACCTTGATTTAATATAATAGGTAACGGGATTCTATGTAATGAGACTAATTTTTTTCCCACACCACTAACCGTTTTATATTAAAGGGTTTCCGAGATTTAACTAACTTGGTTAGTCGATCCACAATCTCCCAGATTGTGTCGTTACATTTTCTTATGTTGGGTTATTTGGTAACAAAATCCATTGTTATCAATCTCATATCCATGCTTGCTTTTCTAATTGCTGAGTAAACCTAAAGGGTTCTAATGTTCAGCTTTATCTTGCTAATCGATTTAAATACTTAGAGACATAACTTGCTACATCCATTTTCATTCCTATCTATCAGTAATTCTTATTCAAACCTCGATACCTCCTATTACTTACACGATGCATCAAATACTTATTTCTATGAACTTTTTCGAGAATCCTTTCTTGTAGGTTTCCTTGAATAGGTACCCGAATTCTTTATGGAATCTCCAATTTCTATTAGTTCCTTTTTCTGATTCCTTCATTATCCCCTTTTTAAATCTTTTAGCATCATCCTTGATTGCTGTTTCTTGGGTACTTTTTAATTGTTTCATTAAATTTATCCGTAAATTTAATCAAGAGCACGTACTTGTCTCGGCTTCTTATGAAACTTATGACTTAAAGCATTAATTACGACATTAGTCTTAACCTTATGATATAACAGTCGGTGTTGTTTCTAGTCTTAGATGAATTATGAATTTCTCCTCATGATCGGGTGATAGTCCAAGTAGATCCTTTAGGAAAATGTTGGTCGGAATTTCTTCCAGTTCCATGCCTCTAGTGTTAGTGAACTCCGAGACCATATACGCTATGTCTTACTTCTGTGCATAACACGCAGCTTTCATCAGAGATGAACTTTGTTGGCTGATCTGTCTTGTCTCCTTATGGTCACTTCTCCGGTTGGTTTGCAAATCTCAATCTAATTCAGCAATCACCCCCAGGAGTCATCGTTTCCATTTGTTCCTTTTTATGAAGCAAACATAATTTCCTTTCTGTCAGTTCTCTCCATTTCATGGCATACGTCGTGATCATGTGTTTTGAAGATCGGGTCTCACTATCTTAATGTCTAAATTTTGAAGCATACATTACTTCATTCTCCTTAACACATATACTAATGGTTTGGACAACTTTAATCCTTTGCAGCTCATGTATTTCGTAATAGCTTCTGGTAATCTTAGTAGGATTATAGATGAAGAGTCTTGGCAAGTGCACCTAGTCGTGGTTACTCTAATCTTTGCAAGAGTTCTTAAAGAAAGTAGAATTAATCTTATTAACGTAAGTTTTGAGACGTTTAGTGCCTAGCACAACTTTAGCTACAGGTTTCCTAATGCGTTAATAATCTAAGATAACGCAGGGTAATTCTTATACTTTCGATGGCGTCTCAACTTAAAGGATTTACATCGTTCATCTTGTTACATGAGTTACGAGACGAATGATCAAATGGAATAATTTTCGATATCGGAATGATAGATGTTTACGAGAGATTCTTAATAAAGAAATCTAAATTTATTATTGACACACACGCTTGTGCTTTATTATAAATTGTCAATCCTTATGGTTTTTGGATTTTCTTATAGATATACATATCTATATAATCATATATTTCACATACTGTAATATACATATCATTCATAAGGTCAATGTATCTGACAGATTCATATTTCCAAAAATAAGTCAGACATCAGGTCATGATATCATTTAGGGAATTCTGTCACTTATTTTACATATCATATACCCCATCTTACCCGGTTCTCGCCGGAGAGGTAATTATCATTGTATTTCCCATAAATAGAATTTTCTTAATTCATGATTTAAAAATGAATCTTTTATTAGAGCTTTTATCAAAGAACAAGGAAATTAGTATTCACGTGACATATCATATTCTAGAACCAAGTAGTACCAATAAATAAGAAATAACAGTGGCCAAGTGTTATTGCTTATTTACCATACTTACAATGTTCTAGTCATCATCCTCACGGCATACCAATATCCATCACACCTTATTCATGCAAGTAATTAGCTTATCTTGAAGCTTATACTAAGGCATTTTTCTTAGGTTCAAGTCTAAATACTATCCTGGGTGCTACCAGAAAATAACAATTTCCTAACTCTATCGTTTAAGCTTAGGTATTATTACAACACCTAATTGCTTAAACCAGTGGCTCTGATACCACCTTCTGTCACGACCCCTGACCCCACCCTTGACGGGAGCCGCGGGCAGTCAAGTGGTACCGGTGGTTATTTTAAAAACATTGCAGCGGAAATGTTCATTAGGACCGTGAGTTAGGAAAAATATCAGAGTTTAGAAAACACCGGATTTTATTTATTAAATAGATGGGATAAAATCATATTTTGAAAGGTAGCTTTAATATGGGATATACCCGAATACGTAAAACAACGTTTAATTTAATTTATTTGATAAAATAAGCCAATTGATTAAGCCTTTCGGTGCCATCTCGCCACTCTTGTTCCAATCTACTGTAATTACCTTAAACGCGTTTTAAAAAGGTTTTGGTCAGCAGGAAATATTGGTGAGTTCATTCATTTTTGTACAAAACGACACATTGTTATAAATTACAGCATAAGAGCGATTACAATGGCCACTATCTTATAATTATCTGGCCCCGTGTCACACCCTGGTGACGATGGTCATACCACCATTGGGTCCTTTCACCCAATAGTGATGATTATCACCGTTAAAAGTGAGAAACAATAGTAATGTGCACAATACCCCACTTGCCAGTAATTTAAGATAACCAAGACTTAATCTCTGTAACATATAACTGGAAAAACATTTGGGTATTGTAAAACACTGTTGATAAAAAGAGAATGACTCACCTTGTTAGCATATAGTCTTGAGTTAACAGGCCTTCTGATTCTAAATCTTCTGATAACTAAGCATCTATTTTGATTGTAAGTGTATAGTGCAGAGTTTCTGGTAGTTAAACATTTAGTTTAACAGAGTGGAATATGTATTAGTGTTAAACCCAATCAAACCTAACGATGGTCACGAGATCAGAACCGTAACGGAATTCACAAAGTATAGTCTTATTTAGACAGCACCTTGGCATTCGTTTCAAAACGAAATTCACAAAGTATAGTCTTATTTAGACAGCACCTTGGCATTCGTTTCAGAACGAAATTCACAAAGTATAGTGTTATTTAGACAGCACTTTGGCATTCATTAGTTGGTTCCCGAATCGACCGGACAGAATATCGCATCGGTGATTATTGGTTAGAACACCAACGTATAGAGAGAAGAATAGAAGAAATGAGCAAAGAAAATTGAATTCTAAGCTTCCTATTTATAGGTAGGAAATATGAAATTTCTAGGAAGTTTCCTATATACTTTTCTAGGAAGTTACCTATACATATTATAGAAAGCTTCCTACCCACATATATATCCTCTTACACCTTCATTTGATATTATCTATCTCATATATATTTATTTTCATGTATATCTATCTAGGTGTTTAATTTACTTAATTAATCTTGCTTAGCTTAATTAATCTTGCTTAGCTTAATTAATCTTGCTTAACTGATTAATTAATCTTTCTTAACTAATCTTACTTACTGATTAATTAATCTTACTTAACTGATTAATTTGCCTTAACGGTTTAATCAAGTAATTTACTTAGCCGATTAATTAGCTGATTAATTAACTTACTTAGCTTGCTTACTGTTAAGTTTCCTTAGCTATTAAGTTTTCTTAATCGCTAAGTTTTCTTAATTGCTAAGTTTTCTTAATTGCTAAGTGTTATATAACCATTAAGTTTACTTAATCACTAAGTTTACTTAACTACTAAGTTTACTTAATCGCTAAGTTTTCTAGTTTAGCAGCTTCCCGATTATGAGTTCTAATTCTAGATACAATGGAACTCGTATTAGCGTATTAACTCAATTCAACTTTAACGATAATCACGAGATCAAAAGTTACAACGAATGACAAAGTATAGCCGTATACAGGCATCACTTAAACATTCGTTGGATCAGTTTCAATCAATCGGATACAGTATCATACCAGTGATTAGAGTTATTACTCTAATAACGGGCAGAATTTTTGGGGTTTAGGGGTTTAGTACAAAGAAAACGGAGAACGAGAGAGATAGTTCGTCGAAATTGATCGAACTGGTGCAAAAACTTCAGTCCCACACCGCTGCTTATATACCCACAATTGGGTCTCCCCCGCGTGTCGCGCACGGGTCGGCTTCCCCTGGCGCGTGTCGCGAGGATGGTCGACCTGGCTTTGGTCGCCACGTGTCCCACGTAGGTCTGACACGTGTCGCCTTCGTGTGACGCGTGTCCTTGGCCGCTTTTTCGTCCAATCGTGCGTTTTTCCTCGATTTGCATGCTGATACTTATCGCGTATGTTTGGGTGTTGATCCTAAATGGTTCGGTTTATAATTACGAGTCTACTAAAGGTACTTTTGTGCGGTTTAGTTCATTAACCATCAAGTTTTCAAGTTTCGTCGCGCACACTTCGGATTTGTTTATGGATCTTTCCGAGGGTTGTTACAAAAATGCATAATATCAAAAGGAGCAACAAAATGAGAGATACTTTTTTTTCAAAAGGGAAAGTAGAAACTTTAGCAAGTTTGCAACCACTACAATCAGAAATATTATAAGTGTTCAATTGTCCCAAAGTACTTGTAGAAACCAAAAACTGTAAATGTGATGCTGACACATTTCCCAAACGAGAATGACACCAATAAAAATCAGAAGATGAACGACTTAAGCGAAAGGAATCAGAAAAGAACACACAATGATTACATCAGAATTTCACAATATACAACTAGTCACAATGTTTGAATTCAAACAATATAATTAGAATATAACCAGAGATGCTTTACAATATAATCAATTATCAAAATTACGAATTTAAAAAAAAGACATAAACAAACAACCTCACCAATCGAACCCTATCAATAGCCCCAACAAACTTATCCGATCCGCAAAACCAATGTTCGCTACAAACTCTTTCATTATCCAATCAATAAACATGCATCGAATCGAGAATTGAGCTCTGGTGCCATGTTAAAAGACAAACATGTACTCAGGATAATTGTCTAGGATTTATTCAATAGAAATGGATAAAATACAATTGAAAGAGAAATAAACATTATATAGTCGGGCCTTAGGCTTACTAGCTAACGGGCCAAAGCCAATAAACTATTTTTTTTTATCATGTTAACAATATACATCACTTGCTTAGATTAGAATCCATAACCTCTCACTAAGAGCATGAGTCTCTATTAAATGAGTTAGCCCACGTCGGCAATAATGAGTGATCTAATTATCAAATTACAAAAATCTAGATGTTAGGTTTTTGATATATTATTAATGCATTAGTAATGTTGTATGTTTGGTCGATCTTCTAAATCGGAAGGAATGAAACAAATGATGTCCTTGAATTGGTAACGTTGATTTGGAATCATATTATTAAACTCGTAAGTGTTGAAGTCCTGCATATAGATCTATAACTAATGTTCGAACTTAATTCATTTGTAAAATTTAATTTTTGAACTTATGTTATGTTTAGAATGATTAATTTTTATAATTGAAACTTATTTGTGCTTAGATTATTAATGTTTGAAGCTTAAACTTATTTATGCTTAGATAATTAATAATTGAAGTTCTCGTCTTTTTTTAGTTACTCATTAGTTCGTTATTGATTGTGGTAAAATTAATTTGTAACACCCACGATTAGTTTAATAAATAAACAAGCCAATTTTCGAAATATTAAGTTTAATGGTTAAATGAAAACCATATAAAACTTTTTTTTAACAGCCAAGGAATACTCCAAATATCGGGATACACTAGCCTTCCGAACCGGGGAAAACCCTCACCTAGGGCCGAAGCCAGTGAACACTCGCCCGAAGGCATGACAGTACGATGAGGTAAAACTCATTCAGTTCAAGGATCGAACTAGTGATCGCCGCCTACTCGCCTAGTCTCCCATCACCACCAAGTGCCGCAGAAACTAAATGCTGGGAGGGGGGGGGGGGGGGGCAGGAATTGAACCTGGATCATTTTGAACACCATGTTTTTCCCTTACCGCTCCATCACTAGCTCGGCGATAACCATATAAAACTTGTAAAGAAAACCTAATATAAACCAAAGTAGCCTAGAAATTGCTTATGCGTGATTGTAATCTTTTAAGAAATTAGAAACTTCTTTAAAATCTTATTAAGACTTTTTTTATGTAAAGTTTTGTGTCATTATGTTACATCTTTAAAAGATTTTTCAATAATCAAAATGATTATACTTATGGTTGAATGTTGATGCAATAATTATGAATCTTTAGAGACACTTAATATACAAATGTACTCAAAGTGCATCATCTTTGGGAAAAAGCATTGCCAAAAATAGGGTATGGTGTAAGCCACCTTTAAAAACCTTCATAGTTCATATGACAAAAGGGGTGTGTTTTCTTCTTCATGGTTATCAATTAAAAAGGGTATGTTTAGGTATATGAATGCATTTGTGAGCGGTTTACAAGAGAAGCTTTGAGAGTCATAACTTTTTAAGAACAATCTTGTATAGGATTAAGTTAACCTGATGTACCAAATCACAAATAAAAAGTGTGACTAAAAGAGTGAAAGAAACCGAAAATATATGGTGTAACATAACCGTATCAAATGCATTAACTTGACGTGTATGGTAACTATGTTTAAAAAAAATAGAAATAACATATTTTAATAATCTCAACTATTAGCTGCTGGCCGGCAACAGTCCCAACTTTAAAAATAACCAGTGGTGGTCCTACCTTTTCACATATTGTAAATCAATAGACCTTTACTAACAGAACCTTAATTTCTTTTTGCCTCATTTTTCTTTTCTATTAGCAAAGGTCTACGATATGTGAAAATGTGGGACCACCACTGTTTATTTTTAAAGTTGGGACCGGTCAACAACTAATAGTTGAGATTATTAAAATCTATTATTCCAAAAAAATATTAAAATCGTTATCTTTAAATGTATCAAACATGTATAATATATTATCATTATATATAGAGTGACTAGAGAGTAATAAGTCGTTTTTTTTTCAATTGATAAAGTCTGCATTATACGCTACTACTATGGTGTTAAGTCTACTAATTTTAAATACTAGGGTCATTTAAGCAATTTCCTAGTTTGAAGTTTATAATTATATTTATATAAGACGGTAAAGTTTCTAACTTGGTAACATATAAAGATAATGATTTTATTATGCTACATACGGTTCGGTTGATACATGTAAAATTATATTTTGACAGTGTTAGTTTTATATTTTATTTGTGTTAACGGAAAATGTTAGGGGCTGTTTGGTAACATCTGAATGGTTAAGTGCTGAACCAGTAAGAGGTCTGAACCATTAAGTGCTGAACCAGTAAGAGGTCTAAACCATTAAGAGCCTGTATAATTCTTAACCGTTTAGAGGCAAATGTCTGATCAATTCAGATTAGAGGTCTTAACCATTCAGACTCTGTATAATGCTTAACCATTCAGAGTCAAATGTCTGAACCATTCAGACATCTGCTCATGAAACAAACAGTCTGAACCATTAAGTGTTGAACCAGTAAGAGGTCTGAATCATTAAGAGGTAAACAAACAGCACCTTACTCTCCTACTTACATCAATAATTTTCTAAATTACTCTTTTGCCCAGGTTTGAATTTGAGATTTCCCTCCTCCCAACCCAATTTAAGAGCATTCACGTCCATACCATCAAATTTTGTGTGTGGAGTTTTTATAACATAATGAGTACAAAAAGTGGTTGTGAGTAGAGGAGAGAGAAAATGTTACTGTTCATCAGTATATTTGGGGGGACACTGTTCACCCCTATAATTTTGTAATATATTTTGAAAGTGGTTGTGAGTGAAAGAGAGAGAAAAGGTAACGATAAACGTATAAAAAAATATTATTTAATTGAAAAGGAGAGAGATAATATAGTATTCTTTAGTGTAATTTAGGGTGAAAATATGATGGAATGGATGTGAATGCTCTAAGTAGCATATGTGTCTACCAAGTGGGCTAGCCTTAGAGGTGCACAAATAGGTTTTTTTTTTTAACCCGGTTCCAGGTATGGAACCGATTCCGAGTATGATCAGGTATTGAAAATCGGGTATTGAGAGAATCTGAGTAGGGTTCGAGTACAAGTGTTAAGGAGGAAAACCATACCTTATGTACCCGGATAGAGTATGATTGAGTTCGGATATAACCTGGTATGGGATCATGCATAATACCGGTTTTGAAAAATAAGTTTTTTTTAATTATTTTACGCAAAAATAAATTCGTTTAAAAAATAAATTTGAGTTATAATTTGTAAAAATAAGGGAATATGTCACAGAATAGTAACCAAGTTTTAAAAGCATTTTAATTAGGTCACTCGTATCGTTTTTGTCCCAATTAGATAACTTAACATTCAAATCGAGTCATGTCCTTTTTTCTATATGTCAAGAAAAAAATGAAGAATAAGATGTTAGTGTCGGATTATTTTAATATATGAAATTATATTTATTAAAAATAAAAACACTTTAATTACATTAAAAATTAAAAAAAAGTTACAATCCACGTCATCACTCGAAGTTAGCATCAAATAAAAGGGGAAAAAGAAACAAAAATCCACATCACCATGGTTACTTATGAAACGGATTAAAAAAACCCTTAATTTTAATGAAAAATGAATGTTGAGTGGCCTGATTGAAACACTTTTGAAACTTGAGTGACAAATGATTTGCTTTATAATATGCATTTTTTTAAAAAAACTTAAATATAAAAGTTGTAACGTAAACATAAATATATATACTTTTAAAATTCGGGTATTCTATTAGATATTAAAAAGACCGGTATCGTTTATAGGGTATAACTGGATTCGGATATGGGCTTATGGCTAGATACAAGTATAAATCGGGTACAATTTTGGGTACGGGTATTAATCTCATAATGTATACCATATCCATATCCATACCCTAAAGGTAGGGTCGGGTTCGGTTATGGGCGAGCACAAAAATAATCGGTTCTAGGTTTTTTTCCCGGTATGGTTCCAAGTTTAGGTTTTTTGTGCACCTCTAGCTAGCCTACACGACTACACCAAAAATTCTAAATTACTCTCTTGCTCAAGTTTGAACTTAGAACAATGAGACGTCCCCTATAAAAGACATGTGCATCTATCAAATGGGTTAGCCCCACATTAACTGTTAGTTTTTTTAGGGGTTGTTTGGCAACCTCTACGCCAGTAAGTGCTGAGCCAGTAAAAAAGCCTTAATAATCGGTAAGAGTACGAAGACGTGATGATGGTTGGTGGTCGAGAAAGTCATGTTGGGTTGAGGAGGTTGTGCGTGAGTGATTAGGTGAGGGTTATGAACAGTGGCGGAACTAGAAGAAAAATTTAGGGGTATCCTAAAAAAACTTTTACCTAGACTCGTCCCTAAGAATTCAATGGCCCCCAAAGGGCCTGTGCGACTAATAAAAATGGGCTCTTTAAATTTTCTTTTACTTGGGGTCATATCTGAGAATTTGAAAACCCTTAGGGGCCTTATGCGGCTAGTAATGTTTAAGGGCAGGCAAAATAAAAATAAACAAAGTGAAGAAAAAAAAACACAAATAAGTAATGTTTAGAGTCTGGTAGAACACTATTAGTCGATAACAAATGATGGACTACTAATTAAATTTGACTTCTGACATTTGCAGAATAGTACCGCCTTTCATTTATTGTACAAATGCCATATTATTATATTAACTTTAAATATAACTTTATCTTCTTCCTTTTTTAACAATGTGTGCCACCTGCAAGTTCCCAGAAATTTTTGTTTCCATCAAATGTCAAATTTCATTTCATTTTATTTTCACAAACACTTAGAGGTATCCTAACATTTGTTTAGGGGTATCCTAGATAAATAAAACGGACATTAAAAGAAAAAATTATACTTCGCCAAGAAAGTTGAGCCGTAGCATTATACATTGGGTCCGCCCCTGGTTATGAATGCAGGTGAAGGGACAGAAGGGATAAACAAATAGAGTAACTGAGTGATTCAAAGATAAGCTCATAATGTAATGACTAATTCAAAGATAACCTCTTGAGGCTATGCCCCTTATTTGAAGTTCGATTCTACTTTATACTATTAGAGAGTATGCTTTCAAATCCGTATTTAAAAACATTACTTTTTTTGATTTTTTTTCTAGATCAAAATATCTATCAATTTTCTACAGCAAATATCATAATATATTCTATTTGCATCATAAAAAGTTTACATTTGACTTTGAGGTAAATGGGTTGACTTTTAATGCTAAGAACTTGAGATGGACTAAAACTAGTTTACCTTAAAAGTTGGTTTGACCATGTTTTCTATTGTTTTTCCTTTTTTTCATATTTGTGGAAAGTACAAAATTAAACAGAAAAGAATAAGTAACCTTCAGAAAAGCATTATCATCTGATTTTTTTAATAAAAAGTTTGAAGGTTGCAAAAAGTTTCATTAAAGGTATAAGATAGAAAGTTACCATTCTTTTTTTAGTTTATAATTGAATATAAAAAGTCATAGTTTCTAAGTTATCCATTTGGGATATTATGGGTCTCTAAGTGGCAATGGGATAAGATGGTTCTGGTTTTGGGAAATAAGACTGCGGGGTATGGTGGGGCGGGGGTTGGGCTTGGGTTGGGGCATTTGTTGACACGTGGCTTGGGGTGGCAGACATGGGGCGACCCACATTTAAACAGGGTATGGTGGGGCGGGGGTTAGGGGCGTGGGTTTGGTGGGCTTCGCTGGGCTGACCCGGCTGGGCTCTTTGTATTTGTTTTTAATTAAATAAAATTACATAAAAATTAAAGAAAATTACATAAAAATTACATAAAAAAATTACATAAAAAAATTTCCTAACGTTTATATTTGTTTTTTATCTCTTCTCTCATCTCCAAGACTATTTCCAACTCGTCACCCTTTAGGTGATCAATCGGCTGGGATAGAATTTTCAAATCCTCCCGTCTTTGTCTCTGGGCTTCTCTAGCGGCATCTCTAGCTTCTTTGCTCTTCCGAATTTCGGCCCTTTGTTGTTGGAAGACGTTGAATGTATCCATCTTGGATGAAATGTCATCCAACTGTCGTCCGAAATGTCGTCTTTGTTGTTGGAAGACGTTGAATGTATCCATCTCTAGCTTCTTTGCTCTTCCGAATTTTATTATTTTTTTTTTTAAGATAGCCGTTGGCCAACGGCTAGCCCAACGGCTTCTTTGGTTTGTCCAATTAGAGCCCGCCATGTCAGCTTGGCCAGACCGCCCCACGCCCGGCTTGAAACCCATGCCCCAAGGGCCACGCCGAAACCCATGCCCACCCGGGGTGGTGGCTTGGGCGTTTTCCCCCTACCCACGCCCAAACTCCCGCCCCATACCCCGCAGTCTAAGATTGTAGTGGCTTGGGCGTTTTCCCCCTACCCACGCCCAAACTCCCGCCCCATACCCCGCAGTCTAAGATTGTATGGATCTAGATGTACACAAAAATATATATAATTCAATAAGAACCTTTTATGGAAAACAATTGTTGGAAATCATAAACAAGCAAGTAGATTAATGTAAGAAACTAGTAAATTTTGTTCGTGCGTTAATGAGGTGTCAAAACAGAAAGTAATTTGAATATATACCGTTTAATAAAAACATATTATGTTTGACCTGGCTTATTCACAAAATAAATTAAACCAACTTGAATTTATACCGATGTGTTCATAAAAATAAAGCACGTACGAAAATACTGTTTTTTTTTTTAAGTTAAAGAATGATACGGCGCTTTGCGACGATGTCGAAACGTAAAGTAACTCGAATTTATACCGTCTAATTAAAACATATTATATTTGACCCAATTCGTTTAGAACAAAATTTATGTTAAAACGTAGACGAACTAAAAACGTGCATAGAAATAAGCACGAAAACGTAATATTTGACCCAACTCATATTGATAGTAGGGATGGCAATCAAACCCGAACCCGCTGGGTAAACCCGAAACCCGATACATTTGGAATGGGTTTGGGTCGGTTAATCGGGTTTGGGATGGGTTTGGATTTTTTCGCGGGTTTGGGACGGGTTTGGGATTTAGTGATATACCTGTTTACCCGGCCCAATTACCCGATAAAGTGTACCCGTTTACCCGATTGTATACCCGAAATAATTTCTTTTATATTATTAAATATGTATATATATGATACATCCATTTTTTACACATATAGGTATTATATTCCGTATACATTGTAGTTATTTGATCTATATTTTTATAATGAAAATACAAATGTAACCGGTTAGTAGTTACCCGATAGATACCTAATGGGTTTTGAGATGAATGTACCCAACGAGTAATCTTTTTAAATTAACGGGTTTACCCGAAACCCGCGGGTATACCCGATACCCGATGGGTATTTACCCGCTAGAAACCCAACGGGTTTTGGGACGGGTTTGGGACAAGCTTATCTAACCGGGTTTGGGTTTGGGATTACCTAAACCCGTCCCAAACTCGACCCATTGCCATCCCTAATTGATAGGGATCACTTACATCTTCTTAATCTTAGTAAGGATCACCATTTAGAACTTATCTTCTATTAAGGTAAACATCACATTCATAGCTTTTCTCTATTTCTTTTGTAGTGATCACCATCTTTGTTTAAAGAAGTAAAGATCAAATTTACATCTTATTAAACTTGGAATTATCCAGTACTAACAATCCAGCATAACTACATGATAACTACTTGAATGATTGTTTAGTTGCTTAAATATAAACGTAAAAGGTAAAACAACTGATAATTGATATTATAATTAGCAACAAAATTGACTAATTCATAAACATATATATTCAAACACAGGAAAACTAATGTAAAATTTCAAACTAAATGAGTATTTAATGAAAATGTGTATGTTGTAAATTCAAGACCATAAAACATGCTTCAAGACTTTTACTTGTGAGATATTTTTCCATCCAATTTGTTATACTTTCACATTATATAAGGAATATGCACTTAAATTGGTTTAATTGTAAATTCAAGACCATAAAACATGCTTCAAGACTTTTACTTGTGAGATATTTTTCCATCCAATTTGTTATACTTTCACATTATATAAGGAATATGCACTTAAATTATTTATACTTTCACATTATATAAGAAATATGGACTTAAATTGGTTTAATAAAAAAAGTAAAGTATATCTTTTTTTATATAAAAACTCTTGTTTCTATAAAAAAAAGTCCAAAAGTCCTTGGTATCATTAATCATTATCTCTTAAAAGGTTATATTTACTATTTAGCTTCAATGACCATACATTTTATTCCCTATGTTGGATTTTCATATTTGTATTGGACATTCTCTATTCACTATAGTTGATCTCCAATACTTGTATTTGACTTTGACAAAATTGTATTATTGCTCGATCTTGTTAAGTGTTAACCTTTATTGAGTAAATGCATATGATCTCCAAAACTTGTATTTGATTTAGCCATCTTTACTTCTTTCTTTTCTTCACTTATTGAACTACGTTGGTTTTAACGATTTATGGCCTGGTCGTGCATCTAGCGTGAGATATTTTGGAATTGGTATCTTCTTCTTCACTTGTCCTGGCACGATCCAGTCAATACATGATCTATCATTTTTTTATTGATTTCGTTACTTGTTGGTACTTATATTTAAGAGTTAACGACTGTTAACTTTTTGGATTAAACTGGCATGTTTAAACAATGTCATGGACAAAGATGGCACAATTCTCAAATTTGACATAGACTGGTATAATTGAACAAAACATATGGACGAAATTGGCAATTAACTCTATATTTAATATTAATCTAAAATGTTCATATATTCATTGTGACAAATACCTTTTTTTATATTTTACGATATATGATCACACAGACTTGTAGACATTTATCAAATGAAAACACAAATATCTATTAACAATTGCATTTTTGGCCCAATAAACAAAATGCTCTTTTTCAGCACTTTTATTGCTTTCCTTAATATAATAAATATCATTAATTAATATTAATATTAATATTAATAATACAACAAAAGGTGAACAAGATATTGTATTGAAAAAAAAGTCCCAACTTAACATTAAATTGGTATAATTGTCACCATGAATGGTAGATTTTGATCAATTGTCAATAAGCAATTTCGGTAAGGAGTATCAACAAATGTATGGACCAAAAATATGATCAAAAGTATCCATCACTACTAATCACACCCAACTCAACTCCTTTATTCACACCCAACCCTCTGCCTAACCACTCTTATATCACTACCAACTCCAACCCACACTCGACACGAACGAGCTAACTCACTTGCCCCGATCAACAAGTCAAATGCACACATTTTCGGTGAAAGCAGTTATTAGACTTATTTACTTACTAATTTGTCTGTTTAATTAAACTAAGCGAAATATTTTGGAAATGAATAAAAACCTAATTATACTCATTAACGATAGAAAAATTACATAAGAATGGCAGATAAACAGACAACAAGCTACGAAATATTAGTTTGGCATTAACAAGGCAACTAAACTAGTGTGTCCACGGATGAAGTTATTGATATAATTCGGGTTGGGTCTTATGAAATACCTTCTAAATCATATTACTTAGAGAAACCATATTATGGTTCATATATGAAATACCTTCTAAATCGTATTACTTAGAGAAACCATATGTAATTACATGGCATAAGCACCCTCTACTGCCCTAGATGTTCTAGTCGTTTAAAGGCCTAAACCAGTCCACTTTTTAGGGTGTTAATATTCACACACCCCTCCCCTCTATCTCTCCCTATATACACATAGATATATATAGAGAGAGAGAGAGTGTGAAAAGGGTGTGAGAAAAATTTTTTAAGGGTGTGAGGATAAGATGAGCCGTTTTACGTCCGTCCATTTTGCCACTCCTAATTGTAGGCACATACAAATTACTAAACCACATGTCTACCATCCTTGAAATCTTTTTTGATCAATTAAATATTGTTGCATGTGATCATGAACCCAACAATATCATCATGACTTCTTAGGAAGAAGAGCAATATATCCCACATATTATGAATATGAATGCCTTCATAAAGGTACCAAGTAAAAGTGGTCCAATAATATGATAATCAAACCATAAGTTATTAAAACAGCAAGAAGTGGTTCTGCATCATTTTCACCAAGTGTTTTCACATAAGCCTCAATGATTATTTGGCTAAATACAATGTGCAAATATTTCACCTTACAGTTTTTAATTGCAAACCATTAACCTCTATGCGAAAACTGAGACCGACTGAACAAGGTTCGCCACAAGATTATATTGGAGTCAACCCGACCACACCTGCATATTTCAAAGGGCGAAAGAGATTTGCGGTTTAAAAAAGGTGTAACAAAGTGAATCAAAATACAACTCTTTTTTCTTTCTTTTTCGCCTTTTATGTGAATAATGATTTAGAAAACGACACACTTTCTAATCTGATGAAACCACACAGACAATCTTTTGAGACGTTCTTTATTCATTTTTCTTACTTTGTTTAATGATTTTTATAGTAAAGATGTTTTTGAAAATATAGCATGAAAATGGCAATATGATTTTGTTAATAAAATGGTTAATTTAAAACTATAAAAGTAAGGGTTTGGATACCCTTTAAAAAGGTTTAAACCCGTTCAACGCATTTGACCCATTTGAAATTAAATACAACCTGGATCAACCCATCTTTGGATAAACTGGTCAAATTTGCCACCAAAGTTAGCATGTTTAAGTGTAGACTTAATTTAATAAAACCAAAAAACTACACCAACAATCTTTTGAGATGTTCTCTGTTTTTATTGTTTTAAATGATTAATGCACTAGCTGCAAAATATGATTATGAAAACCAAAGTATAAAAATAGTAATAATATTTTTTAATAAACTGGTTTAAAAGATTGTAATTTTTTAATAAACTGGTTTAAAAGATTGTAATTTGCAACGGTTTGATTACACTTTTAGGCAAATTTTGACCGTAGATAAATTATAACCAAGATCAACCCATCTTTGGATAAATAGGTCGAAATTCACACCAAAATTATCAAAGTTCACATGTGTATAATTAATTAATTAATTATCATACCACAAGCCAGTCGTCCGCCTGCATTTCCAGTGGAGAGGCTAAGTTCGTGACCCCCTAAAAACGAACCAACAAAAAAGTCATAAAACATTCAGATTCCAGGTAACATATACTCAAATTTCTAAAATTTAGATGTAAATTACCCTTTCCAAGGTCGTCAGCAAGCTCATGAACCACAAAGGCTCTTCCAACCACGGCATTAGGCCCGGTCAATGGTATCTGCAAATCCTCATTACGCAAATATTAACTAAACGATCAACAAATTACACAAAACACCACCATGTAACATAATAAACGAACAAAACTTTACACTCAAACCTGGTTATCAACGATTGTAGCCTCCGCCACACCTGCATTATATTTAACACAAATATAATGAAGAAAGATTAAAAACGGTCGTTTAACTTGGGATTGGTGTAAACGACCAAATTCAAAATAAGAGTAAAATGCCATTTTCGTCCCCGAGGTTTGGCCAGTTTTGCACCTTTCGTCTAAAGGTTTGTTTTTATGCATCTGGATCCAAAAGGTTTGAAATCTTGCCATTTTCATCCGGCCCGTTAACTCCATCCATTTTTCTCCGTTAACTCAAGGGTATTTCCATCTTTTTTGTTAACTTAAAGGGCAATTCCATCTTTTTCGCTTTATGTACAAGCATTTATCATAATGTGCAAGTAATCAAAATACCCTTAACAGAAAAAAAAAGACGAAAATACCCCTGACTTAACGAAGAAAAATGGATGGAGTCAACGAGTCGGATGAAAATGGAAAGATTTCAAACCTTTTGGATCCAGATGCGGAAAAACAAACCTTTGGACGAAAGTCGCAAAACTGGCCAAACCTCAGGGACGAAAATGCCATTTTACTCAACAAATAAAAAGTGATTATAGTGAGATACCATCGGCATTGGCAATAATGTTTCCCAGGTCGCCCGCGTGGCGGATTTCATCTTCAGGAGCACCATGAGTATGCCCATTCGGATTGAAATGAGGTCCTAATATTAATCAATGGTCACCGTAAAATCACTAGAACTAAATGATCTGTATCATGAACCCTAGAACATGTATTGTAATGGAATAAAAAATCAAACCTGTTGATATGCACCCATTTGTGGTGTCACCAAACTCATGCTACAGATTAAAGAAACACGAAACGGTCAGCATTTAATAACGCGTAAAGATGATAAAACATGTTACGGTAAGAACAAGATAAATGCTTACTAGATGAAACCCATGGGGTCCTGGAGTTAGTCCGGTTATTTTGACATTCACAGTTGTTGGGCCTACAATAATAACAATAATTCACAAACAAATCAACGAAATATATCAGACGCTATAAGCAAACCTACGCTTTTGCCTAGTCAAAATTTAAACGCTATTCCAAATATGAGATAATGTTTATTACAAAATTCAGAAAAACATCCCAATCCAGCTTAAGTTTCAGGCTATGCAGATAATGCGGTAAAATATCGGATATCGGTCAAGGACCGATATTTGAGATATAGGTTATCTCGGTGAGATATCAGTGGGATATCGGTAATTTTAATATAATGCAGAATTTATATATATAGCAATTTAACACTGATAATTCAATGATATATCGGTGATATATCGGTTTTATCGGTCAAATATCGGTGATATATCGTTCAAATATCAGTGATATGTCGGTTATATCGGTCAATATTGCCGATATTATCGGTACCGATATGTTGACCGATATTTGAGACCGATTTTTCACCAGGGGACCGATATATCACCGATATTAACTGCATAGGTTTCAGGTTCAAATCGAAACGGATGCTTAGAGATTTCAACACTTAAGTGCTAGATAGGTTTAAGTAGTGTGTGCAGTTGTGCACGGGGCAGTTCAGTTTGATTTTGAGCCCCAACCGGAACCGAAACTGGAATATTCAGTTAAAAGTTTTTGAAAATTGGTCCATTTTGGTTGATTCAGTTCGGTTCGGTTTTGAGCCCCAACTCAACAAAAATTTTCGGTTAAAAGCTTTGAAAACGGATCTGTTTTGGTTAGTTCAATTCCGTTCGCTTTTGAGCCCCAGCTGAATCAAAATTTTCAGTTAAAATTTTTGGAATACCAATCCATTTTGGTTGATAAGGTTCAATTTTA
Source organism: Helianthus tuberosus (assembly GCA_030545235.1). Lineage (NCBI taxonomy): Eukaryota > Viridiplantae > Streptophyta > Magnoliopsida > Asterales > Asteraceae > Helianthus > Helianthus tuberosus. The sequence continues at coordinate 20,393,781 of CM060358.1, read as the reverse complement.
ATCCCCAACCAAACCGAAACCTAACTTTTCAGTTAAAAGTTTCTAAAACCAATCCGCCTTGGATGATTTGGTTCAGTTCGACTTTGAGCCCCAACCAAACCTTGGTTTAAAAAAGCGCACCACCTGAGGCACGATTTCTTGGCAAAAAATGTCTGAGGCGCGCGCCTCATGTATTCCTTGGCAAAAAAATATTAAAGCTTACTTGTCTCTAAATATTGGGTAAATGATGTGAGAAACCCATAGGAAATATACAAAAAAAAATATTTAATTATGTTTGCCTCACGTACGAAGCGCTTCATGCCTCGGTTTTGGACTTTGTCACCTTTGTGCGACTCTTGCTTTCTAAAACCAAGAAGCAAACCGAAACCCAATATTTTGTTAAAAGTCATTAAAAACCTATAGTTTTATGTTCATTCCCTAGGTTTATTTCATGTAATTAGGTTACGGTCTATGTAGTTAATTTCCCAATATATCAGTGATATATCGGTTATCGGTCCCCTGCCGATATATCGGTGCAAAATATCGGTCAGAATATCGGTACCGATAATATCAGCGATATTGACCAATATTGGACCACTATTTGACCGGTGTATCACCGATTTTCCCAATATTAGCACCTTTCTTTCTATTTCTACCATTCGTCTTTCATCTTATTGCTGCTATTAGTGTTTTAAGTCTTATTTGCTAGTTGTTAGTGTTTTAAGTCTTAGCGAGTTCCTACTTGCTACAATTGTTAGTGTTTTGCAAGTCGCAAAAGGTTAATTTGTTAATGGTAGGAGGGACTATACTGAATTATTAGTATTAAATTTATACATTTATAAATTTAGCATGATATAAAAATACCGATATCCCATCGCGATAACCGATATCTCAAAAATCGGTATATGATATTTTACCGCATTAACTACTTAGTCAATTAAGTTATTTGCACAACTCTAGGGTTTAAGTCTAAGAACACTATTCTTCAATTCTTCAACAACATATGCAGTTAATATTGGTGATATATCAGTCATATCGGTTCCCTGGTAAAAAAAAAAAATCGGTCTCAAATATCGGTCAAAAAATCGGTACCAATAATATCGGCGATATTGACCTATAAAACCGATACATCACTGAATTATCAGTGTTAAATTGTTATATATATATAAATTCTGCATTATATTAAAATTACCGATATCCCACTGATATCTCACCGAGATAACCTATATCTCAAATATCGGTCCTGGACCGATATCCGATATTTTACCGCATTAACTGCATATCAACAAAAAGCAAACAAACGTATAAGATATACAAAACATATTAAAAAAATACCGCCGTCTTCTTGAGTGAGGGTAACAACGCCTTCAACGCTAGAAGTACCCTTGAGAACAGCAACAGCTTTCTTGGTGGCAGCAACAACCGTAAGCGGCTTAGGAGCGGTGGCGGCGGCGGCGGAGAGGGTTAGGGATTGGCGGTTGAGGGTGGATTTGAGGGAGACGCCGGTGAAAGAAGAGTGGAGAGTGTTAGGGTTTGAAAGAGGGAAGATGAGAGGGTTAGTGGTGGTTGGTGAAGAGAAGAGGATTGAGTGAGCAGCCATTAATGCAAGTGCAGCTTGCTGCATTCAGTGGTAGGTGTGAATGATGATAAAATGATAATGTTTGTGTTTGTGTTTGTGTTTGTGTTGTGACAACAAATGGGAGATGATAAAAGATGATTCATTCGGTGTGTTTCTTGTTGTTTTGTTGGTTGTGTTTTTGGATCTCGGATCCTGTTGATTTGGATCCGGGCTGAGAAGGATATGTGGCCCAAGTAGACAAGCCCAATAGTAAGTTGAAAACATGGAAGTGTGGAACCGGGTTTTAATCTTGAAAAGTTTTGAGACAAAACTATGGACTGGTTTGGGTTTGTTTTGGTTTCAGTTCGTTAACCGGTTCGTATGTGCATATTTTAAGGTTATCTTTATGTTGACGAAAAAGAACATAAAATTGTAAAATGTGTTCGGTTGGCTCGTTAGAGGATGCACCTACACGAACGGGAGACGAAGCAAACGAGCAAGTATATATGAGAGCTTTTTTTGCGTTTTGTGTGTGTTGCGAACTGAGCGAACTAATCCTGGCCATACACGTATGTAAATCGATGGTCAGGATTTGTTCTCTCAGTTCGCAAATACACTAGTGTTCACTCTAGATCCCTACCTTATATATATAAACGTATGGGTGATTAACTTGCAAAAAAAGGTTAGGTAGGGCTTCATACGGCTAAAAGCTGTTACCCAACGGTCAAATGTTTAAAACAAAAAAAAAAACCGTTCAGAACCGCTTTGAATTAGTTTGGTGTGAATCGATGCGAAAGAGAAATCGGTATGAGTCAAGTTGAGTAACAAGGGAGGGGAACTGGTCTTGGACCGTCAGTTTGGATACAAACTGGAATTGGTTTGAGGGCTACCGGTTTAGAATCGGAATCAGTCCAGGCCAGGTTGTCGGTTTCAGTTACCGAATTTATTTTTTGTTAATCTCTAATCATAATTACCAACACATAAATAATCGTATTTTGAGTTGTTCTGTCTAATGAGTTAGTAACACGTCGTGTTCGGGTTGACATGTTTAATTAAACGGCCCTTGTATGAGTAAATATGTTTAATTAATGCCAAGCTATTTTATTAAACATGTCAACCTACAAACATTTTTAATCATCTTCTACAACTCATTAACCTAATTAGCAATTTTTAATCATTTTCTACAGCTCATTAACCTAATTAGCAAGTTTAAAACTTGATTACTACTTACTTCTCAACACGTTTGACACGTTTAGATAAATTGGTTAAACAAAATTGTGTTTGGGTTACATATGTTAAGTGTGTGCCTTTTAGGATTGATGTTTTTAACATGAATAAAACATAGAGTGTGCTTGGATTGAACAATTCAACCCACACACTTAAGTAACTAAAAGGTTGTAACTTTTAAACATTACTATGACACCCAATTTAGTATGATGTTTAACTTTTAAACATTATTCTCAAAATTAGACTGGACCATTTACGCAACCGGTCCAATTGAGCTTTTTTAGTTCTCTTTATTTGGGCCGGCCAGATGAACCCGCGAATCAAATTAGTGGTTGGGCATAACTTTCGAATTATTTTTACTTTTTTCCTTAAAAAATCTCAGTTATTTACAGGCTTTATATTAAATTTATTTATTTCAAACTCATTATTTTGTTAATAGTGCAGATTTACATAAAAAAGATAAAATAATTTAATATTTGATTTAGACAATTTCAAAATAACTGGACATCAAAATCATAATCATGATAATAAAAAAAAAAATTAGTTTATAACACTTTACATTTTTGTCATGTAAAGTTGTCTAAATACAACTCAAAATTAAAAGATTATATTTTTTGTGTCAAAAGTGGACCGGGCCAAACTGGGCCCAATGTATAAAAATAACAGCCCAATACTTCGAAGATGCAAATACTATTTCAAATCGTTGTCAAATACAACGACTGGGTCAACAGTCCACTTCTTATGGGCTTTTAAGGCCATGTTTGTCTAAGCTTATTTAATTTAAAAAAAAAAAAAACTTTTTGTGAAAATAACTTATTGAATTATGACTTTTTGAAAAGCAGTTTTTAAAAAAGTGTTTAGATTAACTTATGGGGTGAGAAAAGCCAATAAGTCAATAAGTTGTTTTTAAAAAGTGTTTGACTTAACTTATTGATGTAAAATGACTAAAAGAGACATTCTTTTATAAGTCAATAAGTTTAAACAGGGGTAATATGGTAATTTGGTTTTTGAAAAGTTAAAAGCTCCTCAAAAAGTCACAAGATCCCGACTTCTCAAAAATGATTTTTTCTCCTATACAAAAAGTCCTTTTGGGTATAACAAACACTAAATCTCCTTATTAGTTTTTTTTTTTGTAAAAGTCAATAAGTTATAAGTTGGGGTGGAAAAGCTTAGCCAAACATGCCCTAAGTAAGGATGTGAGTCATGTGACGAATCTAATTTGATAATTATGGGTTTGAGTTTAGTTGTAAATGAATTTGGGTTAATTTTAGTTCGAATTTGGGATTACGTTTAGCTAAACGGATCTTGTATCTCACAAGTTTTAGGTTGTGTCGTGTTCGTATTCAAATTATACTAATTATACAAAAAAGTATTGCATACAATTATCTTTCCATACTTGTTGACAATGATGACTAAAATCGGGTATTAGGCGCAAAAGGATCGGAGGAACTCAAGCGGTACCACGAAACCATTGTGTTGAAGGTTGTGGTGCAAAAGCTGCCTCCGCCACCCAAAAACCATTTATTTTTGGGACACATTGAGGACAATGTGTAATTTAAGTGTGGGGGGATGCTAAAACCTTGAATTTTGCAAGTCCTAAATACAAGCCTTACACAAAACTCTATTGGAACCGCTAATCACCCCAAATTTTTTCAAAAATTTCAATTTTTTTTTACTTGTCTAGGTTTAACTCGGGAAATTCAAGCTGTCAAAAAGGTTATATTTTTACAAATTTACAACCGATAGCGTAGTGATAAAAAGAACCAACATAAGAAAATTATGAAAAGGCATGACAAACTTATTTAAAATTTGATTATATATACTTGATCACATAAAAACCCATTCCCACAAAAGTGAGTTTTGAGCCTTTATTGAGCACACAATTCCATATCATTTGACTAAATGCTCATTTTTCGTTTCTTGTGTGAATAATCGCTTGGTTCTTACGACTCTAGAACTTGCCATGACAATACATTCCCGGTCCTTATCAACTTAAACCCGAGTAAGTAAATGATGGAGGCATTAGGACTAACATTTTTTTTTCTACACCATTATTTTTCTTTTTCTTTTACCACCTACCCAAAAATCCCCCTAGTTAGCCCATTTGAGCCTAAACCTTTTCGTTTCATCACCCAAAACAAAAACCCTTTCACCCACCAAAACCTTTTTCATTTTTACCCTTTATTTTAGTAACAAGTTCGGTTCTTCGAAAAAAAAAATTTATTTTTAATGAAGCAAAAAGAAAATAAACAACAAAGTAAGCAAAAATAACTTTGTTTGAATAAAAGCTTCATTAAAAATAAAGAGTTGAAAAAAAAAATATACGAAAACCGACGCTTGTTACGCTTTTTGCTTTTTCTACTAACAACTAACCCAATCACCTACCTTTAACCCTAGCCAACCCTTAACCCACAAAGTCCTCTTGATATCTACAAAGGTATAAAAGTTAAAAAGGAGGAGGATTGATTTCTTAGCAAGCCTATGGTAGGAATAAGTTCCAGGACCGCTCTCGAGTGATTCACTAAAAATACACCTTCGGCCGAGTGTGAGTGATTTCCCCGTGAGGTATGTGAACTTGTATATAAATAGAATTTTAAAAAGGCATGTTATGCCCAAATAAGTAATTTCTTTTATGAACAGTTCTAAATAAATCATTACGAATAGGAGTGTAAATAAATAAAAATAAAACCCCAAAAAGATCTTGGAAATCCCGACACTCTATGACAAGCCCAAAACCTTCTCTTCTACCTATTCCATTTGGGAGTGTAAGCCAAATATTAAAGAGTTTTGCTTGAGGACAAGCAAAAGTTCAAGTGTGGGGGTATTTGATGTGTGTAAAATGCAACATATAAATTACATCAAATGAGGCATAAAACTAACCCTTTTTTTTTAGTACTAATATTGGAAAAAGAGTGTTTTTGTCTTCCTTTTGTATTTTCAGGATTAAATGAGCTCAAAAACACAAAAGAAGCAAAAAGACAGCTAAATCCAACATAAATACAAGAAAAGGAACATTAGTGGATTGCCCGAACCCTCAACGGCACCTTCCAAAGCAAAATAGAGAAAACAAAAGGCTGAACACGCCCCGTGCTCAGCCAGCACGGGGCCGTGCCCAAGAAGCAGCAGAAAAGACAAACCTATAGAAGCTTCTATTGCCCACCACGGGCCGTGCTCAGCGGACACGGGGGCGTGCCGAAAGTACTGCAGACGCATTAATTGTAATTGCGAATTACAATTAATGAAGAGAGAGAGTGTCAGACGGGCACGGGGCCGTGCCCAGCGAACACGGGGCCGTGCCCAGGCTTCTGTTCAGCCTATAAATAGGAGTGCTTGGTTTCATTGCAACTCATCCCTTGGCACACCACCTCTCTCACACTTCATCCACCACCCACCACCATCACAACACCATCATCCACCACCATCATCCATTGTCCATCATAGAGTGTGTGAGTCGTCTCGGGATCCAAGATTGATCGTAAGAGTTCTTGACAATCAAGGCCATGTTTGCCTAAGTCTCTTACATCACTTGGTGAAGACAAAGTGTCTAGTATAATACTTTTTATTTCTAATCTTTTGCACTTTTTATTTGGTTTTGTATTAATGACTTTAATAACTAGTTACTTATGTTGAAGGTGATCTTTCCTTATCGTTTGTCCGTGGTGTCTTGGCATTATTTTACTGTCTATATAAAATAAAGGATTTTCACCATTCATATCTCCACGGTCTATATGGAGGTATGTTGGCTACCTGGTAGGGGGTTAAGGGAACGGTTTGGTAAAGGTCTTGCCATTGTTCAGCGTTTAGAGGTCCTGCAATGGACCTGGGTCAAATTTAGTAGGACCTCCTTCAATATTTCACGGTATTGGATGGCGGGGGTCCAAACTCTTTGATCCCCTCATAAGTTAACTACTATTAATACTATAACCCGGCTATTTAGGACTGTATCCCTGCTGACTCAGACTACTTAGTCGAGGGTAACGTCACCGCCAAAAGCGGGGCCTACCACAATACTGCATTAATAACTTAATTCATTATCTTCCAATAATCCACCCCTTTAGGATTGTATCCCTGCTGACTCAAACTACTGGGGTGAGGGTAACGTCACCTTCAAAAGAGGGGCCTACTACAATAACTAAGATAATCTCTTAATTATGTGCAAAAGTGCGGAAATAATCAAAGGTTATACTAGATACGAGTCGGAACCAAGTGATTCATCTTGTCTATCTGTTTTTGTTTTTGTTTTTATTTTTATTTTCAGCATTTTAGTTAGTTTTTATTTTTTTCTTAGTTTAAAAACATTTTTCTAAACTTTTATTTTGGTTAGACGTTGAGGATAAACCGGTACTAAAAGCTCTTGTGTCCTTGGACGACCTCGGTATCTTACCAACGCTATACTACACTCAACGATGGGTGCACTTGCCCATATGTGTGTCTAGTGTTAGTGAAATATCGTGTTTTATAAATTTAAAACTTGGCTAAAATAAGTGTTAAAAAGGGCTTAAAATATACACCTAAAATATACGACACTTCAAACGCACATTAAAGAGCATACTCATCAAGGACCAAAATCGCGTAACGGTCGCGAACAAGGTTAATAGCAAGGAACGCCCGTAGGGGCAAACATTACAAGGTGCACATTTTAAATAATCGCACAATTAGCAATATGCAACAAACACGTAGAGAATGATCGTTGCATGGGTAAATTAGAAACTTGGAAAGCCTGAACAGAAATACATATCCAGGATATAATTTCCAAGAAAACTGAATAGAGGCGTTACTTACATAGGTCGTGATGTGAAAACTATAAAAAGATCGTGTACGTCATGTGTTAAATCGCTTACTCTGGCCAAGTAAGTAGTGGCATATGATACCACGAGTTTCTTATAGCGGACACATTTACATCCGATGTAGTAAGGGCGGAGTAAATGGGACTAATTAAAAAGTACCCAAATGAATCAGATAAGCAAAATATTTGATAATTATGTAAACGCACAACCGAGTGACTGAAGCGTATTACATCAGGATAATGAACCCGAGCGAAGGGACAAAGAAGCATGTAAAAGGATTTAGACAAGTATTGGGAGGGAGTGTACTTACACTCGAACCCATAAAACGCAAGCATGTAAAATGATTTAGACAAGTATTGGGAAGGAGTGTACTTACACTCGAACCCATAAAACGCAAGCATGTAAAATGATTTAGACAAGTATTGGGAGGGAGTGTACTTACACTCGAACCCATAAAACGCAAGCATGTAAAATGGTTTAGACAAGTATTGGGAAGGAGTGTACTTACACTCGAACCCATAAAACGCAAGCATGTAAAATGATTTAGACAAGTATTGGGAGGGAGTGTACTTACACTCGAACCCATAAAACGCAAGCATGTAAAATGATTTAGACAAGTATTGGGAAGGAGTGTACTTACACTCGAACCCATAAAACGCAAGCAAGTAAAATGATTTAGACAAGCAATGGGAGGGAGTGTGCTTACACTCGAACCCAGAAAACGCAAACATGAAAAATGATTTAGACAAGCAATGGGAGGGAGTGTACTTGCACTCGAACCCGGAAAATGCAAATATGTCCCTTAACGGGTCATTTTTGTAAAACGTCGAACTTAAAGACAAAGTCAGAATATAAAAAAAAAATGAAGCGAGGTCTTAATGCATACCGGGAGGATTGCAATACTAACAACTTTGGTAAAACACCCGGTTGATGGGTAAGAATTAAACACATGCGTAAACCGAGAAACGAGAACATGAATTTAAAGTCAAAAGACTCGGATTATGAGTTATGACTAAAAGACCATAAAAATTTCGTAAACAGAAATTCTGATAATTATATTCAACTATTTTGAGATTGAACAGGTTGAATAAAGTATAATGCTTGAAGGCGTAAGTAAGCGCAAGCCGGATAACGGTAAGCTTGAGACAAATGAATTTCAAACGTAAAAAGAGTGCTTTGACACCAAATATATATTTTAATAAGACACGAGTAAAAAGAGTGATCTACGGGATCAACATAACCTTTAGGGTTATAAACAAATGAGAGATATACGGACTAAAACGACCCACGGGTCATGATTAGAAAGAAGTTAGAAGGACTTCGCTTTAAAGAGGTGAATGTCTAATAAAAAATAGCCCATAAGGCTAAGTGATAAAACCTACGGGTTAATAAGACAAAGCGAGGGGAATAAATGGAGAATCCTCGCATAAAACAAAGACTGAAAAAGAATAAATTTTGGACTGTCAATATCCCGGTATGGATAATTGACAAAGGTTGAAGAGAAGACGCTAAACTAAAACTTCGGTTTTGGTAAGAAATAACGTTTCTACAAAAATGAATTATGATGGAATTATAAACGGTAAACATGAAAGATATAAGTCTTGACACGGATAGGTGCAAGACGATATATCCGAAAAGTGATAATTCTGAAAATAGAAAGTTGATGTAAAAGTTGGCATGACGTGACATGATCACGGTCAAGAAGTGTAATGTGAAATATAATCACATTAGAGCCGAGTGATGAATGTTAAAGCCGAGCGATGAATATTGCTAAGTTAATTAAACTAGTGGAAATAACGAGATTACGTTATTTCAAGTCACATTATGTCATGTAAGCTAAGTAGATGATCAATAACCAAAAGGATATGACCATACTTTTATGGTAATACTAACAATCGGTTAAAGTATAAGGAATGCCTAATTGATTATCGAGAGCAAATGCATGGAGTTAAACTCGATAAATTATGTAAGAAAAGGTTTCGAGGACGAAACCTCTTTAAGGGGGGTAGACTTGTAACACCCCGAAAATGGGATTGGTAATCAAACCCCGTTAATAATAAAAGACGGGTAAAGCACCGTTAGTGGTAAAATTTACCCGGTAAATATTAGGATTTAAATAATTAATCCTAATAATAAATAAAAAGTGAATAAAAGCTTTTAAGAAATAAAAGCTTAGAAAGCCCGAGTTAACGGGACTTAGAAATACTACGGGTTATAACTCCCTGAACCCACCAAGTTAACTAGGAATAATTAACCTAGTTAGTTAATTATTTGAAAACAATAAAGAAAGGAAGGAAACTTGAAATAGTTAACCATTTTATAAACTTTGGAACTTGAGGGGCTAAAAAGAGGCAAACATGAAAATGTTTTAAGATAAATGAAATAAAAACCAAAACACACACTTTGTGTGTGTTTTAGGTCGATCAACATCAGGAGCAAAAAGGGGGTTCCCTTCCAAGAACCCTAATTCACGAAAATTGGCCAAAATCAAAGGGAAATCGAGCCGGAAATTTGGGGCTTTTAATAAAATCGTGATCACCAAGCTTAGGGGATCACAAGGTATGTTGAATTTTGATGTTTAGTAATATTTCGAAATTATGATGAACTTGCATGAACGAAATTCTTGCATGGATGTTCAATGTTATAGTGATATTAGTGTGGGTACAAGTCAAGAAACAAACCCTAGTAGAAATCTTGATGAATTGTTGTCAAACTAGGGATTTGATAATTACCCTATTATGAGCTAAGTGGGTTTTGGTTGAATTGATGAAATTGATGTTCTAATGGTGTTTATAAACATCATACTAATTCATATGAATGAACTACTTGAACAAATTAGAGATTTTGTTAAGAGTTCATAAGTAACTAGAAGTGGGTTTTGTTAGAAATGATGAAATCATGAAGAACTTGAAGTAATATTACTTGTATGTGATTAACAAGTAAACTAGGAAGTGGGTTTTTATGTAATAGTAAAGATGATGATAAGTTTATGTTTAAAATCATCATATTGGATAATAGAAACAAGGCACTCAAACAAATTAAGTGATTTGGGAACTTGTTCATACATGATTGAAATGGGTTTGAATGTTATGATGAAATTTGGTAGCCATGTTCATGTAACTAAGTGTATAAGATCATGTTAGCTACTAATTGATAGATAGAACTTGAATGTGCATTTATATGCTAAGGGGCGTTTGACTTTTAGTAGTCAAACCGACCATTAATAAAATCGAATGGTATTTGTGATAGAAAATATGTAAGATGGAATAGTCATAATTAATGATGACTAATATAACCGTCTTACGAATTATGATGATAGTTTGACGCTTGACAAGCTAGGTGGAGGCTTGGAAAGGAAGCGGGTCAAACGAAGCAAGAATGGTGGAAAAGCATAATTCGGATGCAAGGTAAGTATAGCTTACACTAGTCTTATATTTGTTAGAATGTTCTCTTATCGTATTAGTTACGAATAAGATAAATATAGAATTGAGGTTTGATGTTCCGACGTGTAAACATACGGAACAAGGTAGTCGAGCGTGACAAGAAATCATGTTGATGGTTTAAAAGGAATTAAACGGTAAGTTGGTCATGCGTTGACCATAACTATTTGTTTTGAAAGACACTGTAAGGCGTAAGCCATGATAGGCTAAAAAGCGTTAAGAAAACGATTAATAAGTGAAATGACCACACGGTGTAAACCAACGCGAGTCATATAGATGAGATGATAATAAATATCATCTCGCCAACATAATCGGTCACTTAGACCAAATGGGTCAAAAGGTGAAAATATCACCCTTTGACAATAACGACTAATGATTATTGTCGAGCTATATTATTTCAGGTATAAATGTCAAATGGGTATTAGCAATACTATGAACTAGTGGTTATAAAAGCAAGGTATTAAAAACGGGTCAATATATTGATCTGCGCCAAGTATGTGAAATAGGGTAACACTCATTTAGAACATGTGGTTCAAGAGTGTTAAAAGAGGTCAAAATGGACGTTTGGTTACTTGATAAGTAAACCAAATGTTTTAAGTAATGGACATTACGTTTGGAAAGCTTAATGACTTTTCAAACAAAATCATAGGTTAAAAGAGGGATTTTGGGTCAAATATGCTTTCTAAAGTCCTTCATTGTTAATAAGAGACTAAATGGACCAAAACGCCCTTGGAGGCTAAATTGAGCAAACAACCTTTAAAAGTTGTTTGGAAATAATCTTTACGATTTAATAAATACTTAGGACAAGTATAGAAGTTGAAAGATGTATTACGCTAGTCAAACGGCTCTATTTGGGTCTTTGCCGTAGAATAAAGAGTTAAGGGGTAAAACCGGGTTTGCATAGATTACCTTAGTAAAATCACCATAAATATAGTTGTGGTGGAAGTTCATTTGACAAATATTGCGAAAATAGGATGCTAGAAACAAATAATTATGAATTATGCGGAAAAGGGTTTAAATACCCTTAACGGGTCAAAATAAGCATTTTAGTACAAACGGGTTTAAGAATATACATAAACTCGTGAATTGAACCTAATATGATAGACAACATTGAAATTATAAGATTCATGTGTTATAGGAATCAAACAAATACATTTGTTTGATAAAATCGCGAATGGGTCAAAATTTGGTAAAAAAGGGGAAATAAGCCGAAGACTTAAAAGTCTTAAATCTTGTTAAGCCGGACGTCGGATTTTAACTCCATATGATGGAGAATCAAATTACAAACATGTAGGAAGAAACGGTAGGTCAAACGGATAAGCGGTTTGAAAGATACGAAAGATTTCGTATCAATAAACGGCAAAATAGAAGGGTTGAAATGCAGGTGCCACCGTAAATTACGGTGCCACCGTAATTTACGGTGGAGCTTAAAATGTTACGGTGGTGACATACTGATTTACGGTGGAAGGCTAAACTCCCAGGGGTTACCGTAAATTACGGTCCCACCGTAATTTACGGTGGACCCAGAAACAAGAATATATTTTTATTTAGTTTAAGTTCCCGGATTCGTTTGGATGCGTTTTAAATCCTATATGACTAAAGCATTTCATGTTTTTATGAAATGTAGGTACTTAATGGATGCCGGAAGAAGATCAAGCTCAACGAAGAACCGAACACGATAATGATACACGCTTCCGCACTTTGCCACGTTGTAGATTTTAAACAACAAATTCGATCACGTTATGTAAAATAACTTATGAATTGTAAAAGCTTTAATAAACCCGTATTTTTATAGCATGTGTAGTCTTAGCTACACATCTAAGTGTTGGTGAATTCATACAAAATTGTTAAATCAGAACTAGGGTGTTACATTGCTAGCAGACCCGTTGAAGTTTTCGGTTGAAAGTTGAAACCCACACCACAACTACCTCCCAGATCTTCAACAAATGCTACCAATTCCTTCAAACATGCTCAGATTCGTTGCAATTCAATAACGTCACCAATATGAGCATATCGACGATTGCTAGCTCCTATGATTCGAATACACATCAATTCTCGAGCCCCGCTGTTATCTGCTACATTCAAATGGGTCTGAGGTTGAATCATATCATTTTTTTTTCTGTTTTTTACAATACAAAGGTCGAAGAAAAAAAGAAATATTATTTGTTCAAAAAAAGAAACCTGCACCCGCTATTTTTAAGGCCTATTTCTTTTTTATCCCGAAATGATGAATTGAGCTCGTATAGGCATTTTGGACGCTGCTATTGAAATAGCCCTTCGGGCTATATTTTCTGTTACTCCACCCATTTCATAAAGGATTCGACCTGGTTTAACAACAGCTACCCAATATTCGAGAGAGCCTTTACCTGAACCCATACGTGTTTCTGCGGGCCTTACTAATAAGAAAAAGAATGAAAAGTAAATATTTTGATTTTTTACTTTCTAGTGTTTGTTGTGTAGGAGTATTAATATTTGTGTGTTGATGAGGATTGAGGAATGGCGGCAGGAAAAGAACTGGGTGAGGGGCAGTGTTGTATTAATCGCTAGTCGCTAGTCGGGCGGCGGGGTGGGGACTAGCAATTAATCGGGATTAATCGGGGATTAATCGGAATTTATGGGGATTAATCGGGATTAATTTGATTAATCGGCAACTAATCGGGGATTAATCGGTGATTAATCGGCACCTAGTCGGGATTTTTACAACCATGGTGAGGGGTGTGAGACATTTGTTTTATATGTGTGTGAAATGAATAATTTGCCCTCATGTTATTTGCATGTGACATATCTTAACAATAAAAATTAATTGGGTTAGGCTCAAAAGGACATACCATGTAAGATTTTAAAACATTAAGTACAAAACTCGTTAATTTTAAATGTAAAGAACACCGCCTGTAATTTGATACATAGATAAAGGACAAAACTTGTAATTTACTCTAAAATATATATATGGATCTTTTTTTACTCTTAAGTGAAAAAATACAAGGCAAATTAACAAAGAGTTACATATGTTTTATTTGTGTTGTTTAATTTTTAAAAAATTAAGCGTTCTTGTGTTTGTGTGAACTATAGACATAAAACTCATTTAAGTTGCGAAAATTACGAAACCCTTTGTAAAATTTATGTAACAAATAGTTTTTTTTTTCTTCTAAAAAATAGGGTATGTAATATACAGATTTTTGAATGTTTTGAGAAAAAAAAAACCCAAAAAGCATCGAGTAGTTTTTTAAATAAATAAACAAATGTAACAAGGATGTTACATATAATTGTTTAGTAGAAAAGGCTCTTACACATCTGTTACATATAAAAATTAAAGTTTTTTCATTTAAATTACTCGGCGCTTTTTGGGTTTTAGTTTTTTGTTTTGCCTCAAAACGTTCAAAATATATATGTTACATTCCCTATTTTGTAAGAAAAAGAAAAAAAAACGATTTGTTACATAAGTTTTACAAAGGGGTTTCATAGTTTTCGCAATTCAAAAGTTTTTCTTTTATCCTGTCCCTATACACACACAAGAGTGAAACACTTAATGAAAATTAAGAGCCTTAATAAAGATAAAAGCTTTGAATAACTCTAATAAAACATTTAATAAATTTGGTTGCTCTTTTGTGAAGTTTGCCATTAAATGATAAATAAGTATGGCTTGAATTTGAAAAATTACTAAGAATAAGCTCGGACTTTAGATAAAGTTTGAAACGAACAAAACTCATACTTTTTTTAGTTAAATAAGCTAAACTCAAGATTGGACAAATTTAGCTCAGCCTATTTACACTTAGACTGAAGGGTGTGGGGATCGTCCCCTCCCCGGCGCCGGTCGTCGGCCTCGTCCCACACCGCCCCCTCCCCCTCGTAGCGGCGCAAACGGCAATCTTCAGACGTTGGGGATGAGCCTTGTGATTGGTTTGTTCTCTGACTTCACTCTCTCTCTCCTTTATTATATACTAGTTTATAACCCCGTGTAATACACAGGTTGCATAAATTTAATTTTATATAATAAGCAATATAGTTATATCTTTAAAATGTCCCGTATATTGCACGAGTTAAATAAACATACTGTAATCAATTAACACGTACGATGTCAAGATATGTATTTAAATGATAAATTTGTTGTACTATTTAATTTGGGTGTATTAACTCGGAAAATTTAGAACGACACATTAAACGGAGAACTTGTGAAAGATGAAAAGTATACGGGTTGAAAGTAAAAAAAGTGTTGAGGTTAAATTGCAAAAGATGAAAAGCTTTGGGTTGAAAGTAAAAAAAAATTAAAGGGGTTAAATTGCAAAAGATAAAAACCTTTGAATTAGAAGTAAAAAATCAAATTAAGCAAAGAGGTTAAATTACCAAAGATTGAAACTTTAGAATTAAATTCACAAAGATTGAAACTTTAGAGTTAAAAAGAAAATCAATTTTAGATTATGAAAACAAAAGAGATAAGTAGATATAGTTAAATAACAATATTATTATTATTATTATCATTATTATTTAATAGAAAAGAGATGTAGAAAAATAAGGGTGAGAAATTACCAGAGAATGACAAGTGTCTAAAAGAGATTTTTGTTTATTAGTATACAAAGATTATTATATAGAGTTAATTACACAAATGGGTCATGTGGTTTATACCTAATTTCGCCTTTGGATACTAACTTTTTTTTTTAACAGGTTTAGGTTTTATGGTTTCAATTTTGTAACAAATTTGGGTACTAACACCAAAATTTGTTAATTAATAACTAAAATACCCTTGCATTTTTTTTAAGTTTATCAATGTAACACATTTAGGTACTAACACCTAATTTTATTTAAGTTTAAATCAATTTTACAAAATCTATTTATTTTTTTATTTTCATCCTTTTATTATATCTCTTAATTAACATAAAATCTATTTATTTTTTTATTTTCATATTTTTATTAAATTTCTTATTTAACATAAAATCTACTTGTTACACCAGTATTTTTTTAAATAGATTTTTTAAATAAAATCTACTAGCTATATAGTTTTATGTAAATTAAATTTCTTACTCGTTTTAAATAATGTAAACCTTACTCATTTTCAATTTTGGATAGATATGATTGATAATAATAAATATCTTTCATATAAAAAAATGTAAGCCTTTTTTTAACTCGTTTTTTTTATTCATTTACATTTTACTATTTTAGAAAAAATATTTAATTTACATGAAACTATATGGCTAGGTATTTTAGATAAAACTATATAGCTAGGTATTTTAGATAAAACTAAAAAAATTTAAGCCTTTTTTAAACTCATTTTTTTAAATTAAATATCTTTCTAAAATAGTAAAATGTAAATGAACAAAAAAAGAGTTAAAAAAAGGCTTAATTTTTTTTACATGAAAGATATTTATTATTATCAATCATATCTATCCAAAATTGAAAACGAGTAAAGTTTACATTATTTAAAACGAGTAAGAAATTTAATTTACATAAAACTATATAGCTAGTAGATTTTATTTAAAAAAAATCTATTTAAAAAAAATACTAGTGTAACAAATAGATTTTATGTTAAATAAGAAATTTAATAAAAAAATGAAAATAAAAAAATAAATAGATTTTATGTTAATTAAGAGATATAATAAAAGGATGAAAATAAAAAAATAAATAGATTTTGTAAAATTGATTTAAACTTAAATAAAATTAGGTGTTAGTACCTAAATGTGTTACATTGATAAACTTAAAAACGTAAGGGTATTTTAGTCATTAATTAACAAATTTTGGTGTTAGTACCCAAAGGTGTTACAAAATTGAAACCATAAAACTTAAACCTGTTAAAAAAAAGTTAGTACCCAAAGGCGAAATTAGGTATAAACCACATGACACATTTGTGTAATTAACTCTATTATATATTGGTTTTTATTATAAATTAGGTAGTCCTCCACACCTTTGGGTAGTCCACAAAGAGATGGTCCTCCACTCAATGTAACGTGACGCCTACGTGTCAGATAGTCTCAAAGAGACTACCCAAACCACACCCCATGGTGTTATTAAACACACAATGAAAGATACTAGAAACCTCCTATATCATATAAAAAAATGCAAATTATAACACACAACGTCCAATAATTAACCCCTTGGTTGATATAAGTGTTTCTCGAAGGATCGCGACTTCGTATAAGATCTTGAAAGATCCTCCTGTCTTTCTTTACTGTTTTTGTTACATTTTTACATATTTTATAGACAAAATTGCAGAAAACAACCTTTATGTATACCAAAAACTGCACTTTATACCTTTCACTATGAAATCCGCCAAAACCAACCTTTACGTTCATGTTTTGCTACAAATTCAACCTTTACACCTAACCTAGTCAAAAAAGTCAGTTAAATGCAGTCACATGCCTTGCACGTGAGGGCATATCTGTCTTTTCCTTTGACCCCTTTTACTATGAATATTATATTTAAAGTTTTTTATTTATTTCCTTCAACTATGCTAAATATCATATTCCCCTCTCTCTATACATCTCTCTCCAGCCACATCTCTCTGCAACCACTACTTTTAACATCACCACCACTATTCTCCACCAAGCACCGCCACTGTTCTCCACCAACCGCTGCCTACCTGCCACCACTGCCGGAACACCATTTCTCTCGATCAACTGCTTAGAAGCAGCCATTTTCTTTATGATCAAAGTTGAGCCCTAAACTTCATCATCTCCCCTTTTCACCCCCTTCTTGAGCATTGGGGTTTTTAAACTGAACCAGGGTTTTCAGATCTAAACAGGTGCGGCGGTCGATAGTGGAGGCGTCTGCGATCGACGGCGGATTTTAGGTGTGGTGTAGGAGGGTAATTTGGTCTGTCAATCGGGTCGATGATTGATAGTCCCTCAAAGAACCCGATGCAGATTTCATACTAGAGGCCACAATGATTTCATTAGATGTTAATGTTCCAAAGGCGGTTGAGATCTTTGTTTGGCCACCACTTCCGATGGGAAAGTTTGGAGGAGAAGGGTATCAATAGGGAGATTTGACTGAACAGTGAACAAAGAGAAGAAACCAGACCCAAATGGTATTTTTAATATCCCTATAAAAGTTGGAAATGTGTAGCATATACATAGAGGGTTGCATCTGTGTTGTTTTTGTCACCTTCATTTTGTATTGTAAATGAGTTACAATGATTCGATCACTAGAAAGTTTAGGATTTTTGGTCGGGTGTAAGAGTCAATTGCCGGAAAGATGTGTATAGACTAGAGATTGTGGTGCTTGAAGGTGGCTGATTCGGTGGTGACGGTGGCTGAATTTGGTGGTGAAGGTGGTGGTGGTGGTGGTGGTTTAAAATCTGATTTAATAGAGAGAGAGATATATTAGTTTTTTAAAATTTGATTTAATTATTTATTTAAATATATTATTCAAAGGAAAAGACATATATGCCCTCACATGCATCGCACATGGGGCAACTTAACTGACTTTTTTGACTAGGTTAGGTGTAAAGGTTGAATTTGTAGCAAAACATGAACGTAAAGGTTGGTTTTGGCGGATTTCATAGTGAAAGGTATAAAGTGCAGTTTTGGGTATACATAAAGGTTGTTTTCTGCAATTTTGTCTATTTTATATTATTATTATTATTTTTTGCTAGTTTATTTATAATATTCATTTCTTTTTCGAAAGACGGAACCATGTGCGTGTGTGTACATATGAATGTACTAGTTTAAGATCCCGTGAGTTTCGCGGGTGGCTTAACACAAACATATAATATCTACTGGCATTAAAGCAGGGGCGAAGGATCATGGGTGCTCGGGGGTGCACCCGCCCACCCCAATGTTTCGGTTAGAAGTGTATATTGTCCGATTTTTCGTCCGAAAATTTTAAAATTATATAGGATCGCCACCCCGATTATTTTTCCTAAATGATGGGTAGTTTGGTAAATATATTTTAACTTTTATTTTTATTTGTTTAACCCTAGATTACCCACCATACAATAAACTTAATACCCAATTTATTAACTATCAAATATAATTAATCTTGATCCAGCCGACATTCATATCTGCGATTCTGCTCTGCGGCTCTGCCAAAGACTTTTGGGGCCAATTTTTGGTGTGTTGCAACTTGCAATCCTTAGACTAAGCGGTATGGGGGCCGGCTTAGGCCCGGCGAGGCCCGGCGCCGGTCCCCCACACCGCCCCCCTCCGGCGAGTTCGGCTCCCCACGGACGATTGTGCCGGGCCTCTCTCTCTGTCTCTCTCTTCTTTCTCTCTCTCTTCACGGCGCCGGTCCTCCCACACCGCCCCCTAGCCCCGTGGCGGCCCATCCTTCACGGCGCCGGTCCTCCCATACCATCCAGTCTTATCCATGTTACTTTTTCTGTTTTCCAATTGAATTCAAGATTTCTCAATTCCCAATTTCCACTTTTCAGGTAACAATTCTTTATTTTTTTTATTGTTATTAGGAAAGCATTGGGTAACAATTCTCTATTCTTTTATTGTTATTAGGAATGCATTAATGTTTATCTTTATTCATGAATAAGAATCATAATTACATAAATGATATATCTAAAATACTTAATAGATAAAGAGGATTTGATACCTTGATGTTGAATTAATTAATGTATTATTAGTACTTTTTGTTAGGAATTCATAGGAAAGACGAAAACTATTGATTCTTTTTTCAAAAGAAAGGATGACGAACAAGAGAGTAAACGTAAAAAAAACTTCAACTAGTGAGCCTGAAGAGCATGAAGCGCCACCACCACCACAATCAAACACAATTCCAAACGAAGCTCCACCACCACCACCACAATCAAACTCAAATGAAGCTCCACAACCACAATCAGACAACAATGAAGTGGATGTTAATCTTTTAGAAAGAGATCCCGGTAAACGAAAACCAATGTGGGAGCATCCGGTTAATTTAAGAGAACAAGTAAGGCGTGCTTATCTTTCATTTGGACCTTACCAAATAGAACTTACATAATATAAAGTTAATGGTACAAAGAAGCAAGCTCGTAGGTTCCGATATCCTTGGTTCAAACTTTACCCTAATTGGTTAGAGTATTCTCCAACAACACATTCGGCTTATTGCTTTCTATGTTATCTTTTTTGTGACAACCCAAATATGAGCCATGGTCATGATACATTTACAGTTAAAGGGTTTGATAATTGGAATAAAGTTTGTGGGAAACAATGTGCATTCATGAAGCACATTAAAACTTCAAATCATAGAGACTCCCTTTTATTCAGTCAAAACTTATTGAACCAAGAAGCACACGTTGATAATTCCATATCAAATCCAAATAAGGAGATAATTATGAAGAACCGTTTACGATTAAAGAGTATTGTTGATGTAGTTCGCTGGTTGACATACATTTGTTGTTATTAGATGTGCACACCTTACTGATATGAACACAATTCATATGTTTATTTGTGTTCAGTTAGTGGTTTAAATTCATAGACATGAACACAATTTATATGTTTATTTGTGTTAAATACTTAAAAATATCAACATTGATCAAATTCATGTACAAACAAGTTGATAGATTGAAACATGTTAACCTAGACACAACATTTTTAACTAAACATAGTAACAAACTTATTCGGTTTTAAACCGCATAAATATAGAGGCTAGCAAGAACGGACTTGAACATAACCAAATGGCAAGTCTAGTTTCGATTTCCACCAGCAAGCAACTAATCTGACACATCTCGAAGCTTGTTCATTCTGCTTTGTAGTTGTGCTTTCAGTTTAAAATTTAAACATTTGTGAGAATTTTTACGAAGTTGTTTATTAAAGTACTGGCTTCTTTACATGTGTTATATTGATAAAGTATAAACATGTAGCTAAGTTTTATGGTTGAAGGGGTAGTTGGAGTTTTGCTTAATGTTTCTTGTTGACCAAGTGGGGTTTCAACTATAAATATCTAGCGACGTTTAGGGTTATGTATAAAAGTTAGAACATTATTGTCTTGTGGTTTTTGAGCTATTTTTCCATAGTATAATAAATGTAAGGTTACTCTTAAACGTGTGTTTGGTTTATCGATTAGGTCGGGACTTGATGAACTATCAATTTCGTAGTTAGTTCGATTACTTTATTAGACTTTTAATAACTTTGGTTATTGTTAGGGCTGCAAACGAACCGAACGTTCAGCGAATCATCAGTGACCAATGTGTCCGGAAGTTCGTTTACGTTCGTTCGTTTAATACATGAACAATAATTTTGTTCGATTAAATAAACGAGTGAACACGAACAATGGTCACATTCGTTCAATTGCGTTCGTGAATATTCGGTAATATGTTTGTTTATGTCTGTTCACATCCGTTCATGATTGTTTGTTTTGTTTACGTTTATGTTCAATCATTTATAAACTTAAATCTTTGAAACACAATTTTGTATTAATTATGTTTATGTCTATAATGTCTAAGGGCTGTTTGGCAACTTATGAATGGTTAAGTGCTGAAGTAGTAAGAGGTCTAAACCATTAAGAGCTAGTATAATGTTTAACTATTCGAGGCAAATGAGGTCTTAACCATTCAAAAACCTGAATAATGCTTAACTATTCAAACTCAGTATAATGCTTAACCATTCAGATGTAAATGTCTGAACCATTCAGACGTCTGCTCGCGAAACAAACAGTCTGAACAATTAAGTGCTGAATGACTAAGAGGTCTGAACCATTAAGAGCTAAACAAACAACCCATAACTTGTACATATATTTTGGGATAATTAAGTTTATGATTATAACTAGTGGTATTTCCCCGCGCTTCGCGGCGGGGATTAAGTCGGTATCAATTTGGTTCGTTACGGTACATGCACTCGATATAGTAATTGAAAGAGAAAGCACTACATCGATCGAAAACAAAAAGAAAACACATATATGTTGTTCAGTTGATATCTGTTCGGTTTGCTTGCATTTTATGTTTATTTTATTTCAACATTACGATATTATTTTGATAACGGATATTCTGCCGCTATCGTACCAAGCCCAATCGAAACCAATTGAACAACATTTGTATCGGTACCAATATTTTTTTTATTTTTAGTTTTTTTTTCTTTCAATAAATTGATACTGTATCGCTACCATATTGTACCGAACATCATCGGTACCGGTATACATTCCGTTTTATTGTTTCTTGTTTGATAACAGATACTTTGATCGTATCTTATAAGTTATATGAGAAAAAAATGTACTTAAATCAATTAAAGTAATAAACCAATAAAATAATAAAACCTTAGAAGAAACAATATTGAAAAAAATCAAAAACAGTTGTTCCCCTCTTTTTATTTCAACATTGCGATGTATATTTTTTAAACGGATATTGTGTCGCTATCATACCAAATTCAATCAAAACCGATTGAATAACATATGTATCCGTATTCAGTATCAATATTTATTTTTAGTGTTTTTTGCTTTTGATTAATTAATATCGTATCGCTACCATACCGTACTGAACAACATCAGTACCAGTATACATTCAATTTATGATTTCTTGTTTGATCGTATCTTAAAAGTTATATAAAAATATATGTTTAAATAAATGAAACTAATAAAACAATATAATAATAAAAACCTAAAAAAACAATATTAAAAAAAATCAACAAACACTGTTCATGACCTGTTTGTATTAATATGTATAATATAATATCAAATGCTTAATAAGGTAATTATGTCTGACATTTTAAATTAAGAATGTTGTTTTTTAATGGTATATGTTTGTTTATGATCGTAAACCATTCATGAACAAGTTCAATTCCTTAATAAATGAACACGGACAATAAAATTTGTTCAATATGTATCCGTTAACCGTTCGTAAACAAGTTTAATGCTAAGCAAACAAACATAAACATGACTCGACTCAGTTATGTTCGATTCATTTACGGGCTCTGACGTATACCCGACGAGCACGAGTTTCGCGTGGCGAAAGTGACAGATCATACTTTTGTAAAAATATCCACACATCAAAAAAAGACAACAAGGTGTTTATCAGTTGTATGTACACGTGTCGGTTTCTTACTGGTTTGGAGGTGACGCTTAGCTGTCACAATGGATTACAACTTTTTTGTTTGTACTTTACACCCCTGTAGTTGGTACTAATTACATAAAAGCCCCTCAAGTTGCATAGCATTGGAATGATTGTATAAGGTACCAAAAGAATGGTCGCTTTTATGTAGCATATGAACATATATATTGTGATCTTTTCTTGCATTTGAGGACCACATCACTTTTACATGTTATTTGGGTATTGTGTGTATGCTTTACAAGATACCTACGTAAGTATAGTACATATGGTCCATAATTATTATATGGATAAGATGTTTTTGTTTCTAAGGTTAAAGTTGTTGTATTTTCTTTTGTTACTTGTTAATAACTTAATATGGATAAAATTATTTCTAAATATAGTTTATAAAACAAGATTTTTAAATTAAAGGACAAGTTGCAGTACTAGAAAGTAGGGATGAGCGTGGTACCAATACCGAAAATCGCACGAGATTAAATAGATCAAACATACTTAATATCATTCTATTGTGTAAATGTGTAATCTTGGCTGGAATGGACTTGCATCAATGATCTTTAGGCATTTTCGTAAGAATCACTCGACAAAGGATAAAAATTCATCTTCAAATTCTTCTTTGTGACTTGCAACATAGATAGACACTTGGAGCATGTCTAAAAAGATTATGCAATCTTCTATTGTCAAGTGTTTCAAAGTATTCTTGTAGATACTTGTCTCATTGGTTTTCTGAATTTGTTAACGATGGGTCAGGATCTGAATTCTTTTCTTGGTTACCGGCGGTCATCTCTTCTTTTTCATTCAACGATTTGCATGAGAACATGGCATATATGTAGTATATGGTTAATGGTTCCTTTAAGTGTTACTTCAAACCCTTGTAACATCAATTGTTCGATACTAGGGACATTTCTTTCTCGATTTTGCCCGGTGTACCATTATAATTGATCTCAATTTTGCCCACTCCTTTCGTTAACAACATGTTTTGTCCATTGGTCTTTGTTTCAATACATAAAAAAATGTGTGTATATGCCTATAAAACTGAAAATTACATATAAAATCTCAATCCAATTAATCTCTACTAATCCCGATTAATCACTAGTCGGTACCTTACTGGCTGACTAGCGCCTAACGATTTTTACAACCTTGTAATTGACCCTATATATAGTTTATGAACCGACATGAGTTAATCGCCATAACCCTTCCTAATTGGTGGTATTAATATGACGGTCATAAAAGTAACTTATCAACCGCTTGTGACTAATATTTAATTCGACCCATAAGTTTATAAGTAATTTACATAAAAAAATGATAGTACTTAATATAAGTTTTTTTTCTTATTTTGTAATGCTAAGTTTATATCTTTAGGAAAAGCCGACCACCAAGACATATGGAAACAATGTCACATAAATGAGGAAAGGGACGTGGAGATACATAAAGACAATGATTAACGCCTAGCACATGCATTTTCTTTATATAATAGTGCTAAAAAACAAGAATCTTTAACAACGCAACATATGTGGAAATTTTTAAAACAAGCATTTAGATAACCTCTCTTGACTTAAATACACGTATTCACTTATCTTACACGATTTGAACTATCCTCTCATAAATAGGGGTTACGTTATTTTACAAATGCTTCTAATTGTAAGAAGAATTTATAGATTGATAAGTGTCCAATTATCTAAAATTAAACTCACTACATCACCACCAAAAACCTAACCCCCCCCCCCCCACCCGGCAAAAAAAAAAAAAACTAAACCCCCTCGACAATATATATATATATTTTGGGGGGTGGGGGTTTAGGTTTTTGGTGGTGGTGGATGTTTAAGTTTTTTTTTTTTTTTTTTTTTGTAGGGGAGTTTTTTAGGAGCCTTTGTACCTTTCTTACAATTAGGATTCTTTGTATTTGGAAGCAAAATGTGTATTACCGGACACGTCAGCCGACCCAAACCATTGCCCCGATGATGGTGGAGGCGTCCCCCCCATTGGTTCCCCCCCCCCCCCCCCCCCCCCGCGGTCAGAGTCTAAGGTTTAGGGGTGAGAGGGCAGGAGCTAACCCCAAGTGGGTAAAGCGGAGTAGTCCGGAATCGAACCGCCGCAGTATGGAAGCAAACATTTCCCCCACTTTAGCCACTGGGTTGCACCCCTGAGGGCTAGGATTCTTTGTATTTGATCCTAATCCCATAAACAGAACTCGGCTCTATTATAAAAAAGGACACCTTATCATCACACAATGTTCCCTGAAAACAAACATCGGATAAATACTACAACATAATATTTTGATTAGCAATATTATAATCATTATTTATTTTCTCTTATGTTCAACACACCGTAAAAATAAAGGTTTAACTAATTGTGTAAACACATCAATATTCCATAGGGCCCAAAATTAAAGATCGTCTTGCATCTCTATAAACGTTAAGCCGACCCTGACCGGTTGTTGTCGTGCCACATTTGTCACTCCTCCGGCGTCTAAAACTTGATAGTTTGATTGATTATTCAAAATTTTATTATCTTATTGTTCCATGTAATCACGTTTAGAATTTAGATAAGTAGTGGTAATGTTTAACGACACAACTTGAATCTAACCGAACCGGATGAAGATCTATACACGAGTGGTTATATACCAAAATTTCTGACACTCCTGAAAAAAGTCATGGAGTCGTGGGTCTAACACCCTTGACAAATTCCCACTACATCATGCAAAGGGATGACCAAAATTCTCGAGAGCCCGACAGGTATATCTGAACCCGAAGCATTTGGGACCGGTATACTCGATACACGATGAGTATGAGATTGGAAAAAAAAAAACATTTCACAGGTATGGGATTAAGTGATACCCGACCCAATTACCCAAATTATATACCTGTTTACCCGAATCTTACACCCGAAAACTTTTAAGCTTTTATATATTTTCCCTTAACTATTTGTCATAATTTCATATATTGTATAGATTTTAGAACATAGAATTATAAATATACATATACACACACATGAAAATTCCAACGAATATTTTTTATAACCTTGACGGGCCTACCCGATGCCTGTGGGTATGCTCGATACCCAAGAATACCCACTCAATAATGGAAAGAACATGAGACGAGATTTTACAACCAGATATGAGTATCTGATTTAACGATACGCAACGCATATTGCCACTTTCTAAACTTTCTAGACAAATAGAAACTACTACTACACTCCAACTCTAGGGTCTTCAAGCAAAACCAAAACACCACCGGCAACCGGCTAAACCAGTCACCCAAACTCCACAACCTCGTCAATATAAACCACCATAACCCATGCTACGACACCACCCTCAACACACATTCTCACAACTTCCTTCACAACTCTTCAACAATGCCACCGATCCACCGCCAACTCGTGGACCGAGTCGCCATCGGCCGTTACCAAGATGAAGTAACACACCCTGGAGCCATCAAGGCCTTTGTGGCTGAGTTCATAAGTGCACTTATTTTTGTGTTTGCAGGACAAGGGTCCGGAATGGCTTTTAGTAAACTAACTGATGGTGGTGCGAGTACACCAGACGGGTTGGTTGCGGCTGCGATTGCTCATGGGTTGGGGCTGTTTGTGGCTGTTGCGATTAGTGCTAATATCTCTGGTGGACATGTGAACCCTGCTGTCACTTTCGGTGCCTTTGTTGGTGGTAATATCACGTTGCTTCGTGGGATTTTTTATATCATTGCGCAGCTTCTTGGCTCGGTTGTGGCTTGTTTGCTTCTTTGGTTTTCTACTGGTGGTTTGGTAAGTTGATCACTTGTTTATATGGAGTGTATGTATGGGAGCCTGGTTGAGATCGTGCTCGTCTAAGTTTGAGTTCAGCTCGTTTAACTTACGCAGTGACGGATCTAAGAACTTTTTTCACTGGGTTTCTTTTAGTAGATTCTCACTAATTTTCACTATTTTTTTTTCTAAACTATACGAGGTTCTCATTAATTTTATTTTCAATTTTTTCCAAACCGAATGGGTTCCTGAGAACCCACAAAAATGGCCTAGATCCGCCCCTAAACTTACGGAAGCTCGAGCTACAGGAGATCGAGCTTGTTTTGAGGTTTATCTCAAATACTCAAGCTTGGCTCGTGGGTAGATTTTTGGGTGTGGTCGATTTATTAACCTACTTATAAATTATTTACTGATTTTTATCATAGATTTATGTATAATTATTTATTATATAAATATATATTTAATATATTAAAAAAGAGATAGGCTCGAGCTCGAGCTTGTTTTAAACTTTTTATTTAAATCTCAAGCTCGTGGCTCATATATTATTTATTAACTTATACACATTTATAATATTTATATATTAATAATTATAAATTTTATATTGAAAATAGCCTATATTATCTAGTTATTTTTATGGTGGATTTATATATAATAATATTAGTTATTTTTATTGTAGATTAATATATAATAATATTAACTATTATTATCGTACAAATATATATTATATATATATATATATATATATATATATATATATATATATATATATATATATATATAGGGTAGGGATCCTAAGAGAAGTCCACCCTATATGAGAAACTTGAGAAGCATTCTGGATCACACATTTTTCTAAGCCTTTCGTAATATACACATATGTATAGTTTAAAAATGACTATATACATATATGTATATTGAGTTATACACATATGTATATAGTCAATTTTAAACTATACATATGTGTATATTACGAAAGGCTTAGAAAAATGTGTGGTCCAGAATGCTTCTCAAGTTTCTCAACTAGCCTATCACTTCTCACATGATCCTTATCCTATATATATATATATTTAATATACTAGGGGAGGGTTCATTGGGGAACACAAAAAAAGTGGGGAACAGGGGAACAGTTTTAAAAATTATACTTAACATGTTAAAAAAAATATTTTTCTAATTTTTTTTCAGCGCTTTTTCTTATAAATACAAGTAGAAACATTTTTGATAAAAAAAATCAAAAACTAAAAATATAAAAAAATGTTTAAAAAACAGTTATATCTTATAGAATTAACTTAACATGTTAAAAATAAATTTTTTTAAAATTTTTTTCAGCGCTTTTCTTTATAAAAAGGAGGAGAATCTAGTCGAGTAAAAAAATATTTTTTCTAAAAAAAATTTTTTTAGCCTTTTTTAATTTTTTTTTTATATTTTTAGTTTTTGATTTTTTTTTATTAAAAATGCTTCTACAAGTATATATAAGGAGAAGCGCCGAAAAAGATGTTTAAAAAATTAATTTTTAACATGTTAAGTTAAATTTTTAAGAGTGTTCCCCGGTTCCCCACTTTTTTAGTGTTCCCTAACGAACCTCATACTAATATACTAAACAAAAATTATATAAATAATAGGCTCGAATTCCAAATATTATTTTACATGGACTGTTGTTTAAGCTAATCTTTCTTAAAACATACAGACAACCTCCGGATTCGCCTTAAGCGCGGGTGTATCGGTCTGGAACGCCTTCGTATTCGAGATCGTGATGACGTTCGGACTAGTCTATACAGTTTATGCCACCGCAGTCGACCCAAAAAAGGGTGACATCGGCACAATTGCGCCTTTAGCAATTGGTTTAATAGTTGGTGCCAACATTTTAGCCGGTGGTGCGTTTACTGGTGCATCTATGAACCCAGCGGTCGCATTTGGGCCCGCCGTGGTTAGCTGGGACTGGGGGAACCACTGGATCTACTGGGCTGGACCGCTAATCGGTGGTGGGCTCGCGGGTGCCATCTATGAGCTCATCTTCATTAGCCGATCTTATGAGCCGTTGTGAGGGTCTGAATTTTAATATGTGTGAAAGTACATTTGTGCCCTCGGTAGTGTTTAATCATTGATGTACTTTGTAAGTTGGAGTCTTGTATCTTCTTCCACTATGTGAGTTGTGTTTGTTTTGTATTCGAATTTTCTTATTAAATTTGATTTTCTTGTGTAACTATTGCATATATTAATATGTTTTTAATAATCTGAACTATTAGTTGTTGGCCGGCAACAGTCTCAACTTAAAAATTAATCAGTGTTGGTCTCACATTTTCACATAAACCAATAGACCTTTTTAACAGAACCTTAATTTTTCCCCCCTTTTCTCATCTCTGTTAGTAAAGGTTTATTAGTTTATAATGTGTGAAAAGGTGACACAATCACTGATTTTTTTTTTGAAACTAGAAATAAAGTTACGCGTAAAGTTATACATATTAGCTCGTTAAAAATTTGCATTAGAAATAAAGTTAAATGAACTTTGAGCAGGGCCGGCCCAGAGCAAGTGCTGGGTGGGTGACCATTCTGGGCCTAAATCGAAACAAGGCCCGAAAAAATTTATAAATTATATATATATATAAAATATGTATGTTTTTAAAGAAAAAAACTTAAAGGGCCTGCATTTATGAACTAAAAACATTAAAGCCCAATTATTTCGAAGCCTAACCGTTTTAGTGTGTAATAGATTAGTGACTTGACCCAAATCAATAAACAAACACAATGGATTAATAAATTGGCCCAACTTTTTTTTTTTAATCTCGCAAAGTGCCTTTTTTGTAATTTCGAAGACGACCCTGACTCCGAGTCTAAAATACGCTAGTGTTGTAAAAATTCGATCTTTCTTAAGTTATATAGATACACATGAGTGACGAGTCGAGCTCGAATTCCGTTAAAGTATATGTGTCGAACTTGATTTTTTAAACTAAACAAGTAAATCCTTGTCACAAGCCAATTTTTTAAAACAAAATAAATCAACAAATATGTGGCTAAAAGTCAAAGAAATTTTCTGAATGATTGAGTGCAAATTTGTCTTTACTTTTAGTAACATCAATCATTTTTACTTTACTGTATATAAATAATTAAAGTTATTGCACACGTAATAATATAAAATAAAATCATGAAAATAGTACCATATAAAATGATTTAATAATAGCAATATTTAGAAATTTATGGCCAAGAGATGTTACGTTAATGTTTTGTAGTTTTGTGCCAACCTTATCTGTTCGAGACGTAACAAGAGGACCGAGTTGCGTTAAATAGCTAGACAAGTACATATGATTTATATATTTTATGTCTACACTATTCAAAATAAATGTGTCACGTGTTTAGAAATTGAGACGTAACAAGGTGCGATACTCGTATGAAGTGTTTGAAACTCGTCAAAAACCCAAATTAAGTCGAGCTTAAACGAGCCTGAGACTAAATTGAAGATCATGTATAAATAAGGGTCGGCAATAGTGGAGATGGGAAAGGGTAAAAAACGGTTTTGAAACTGATTTGGGTCAAAGCGGTTTTTGGGCAAAACCCTAATTGATTCAGATGGGGTTGAGGGTTTCATTGATGAAACCGGTGCTTAACCCGAACCAGTTTGGGCCAAACCGGTTTGAGCCCATCAATAAAAACACCGGGTCAGTTTTAAACCCGAACCACCTTGGACGTAAACCAAGTTTTGTAGTTTTTACACCTCTAGGGATAAGGCTAAATTTGGGGTTCGGTCTTTATACATTCTAACTTCTTTAACAATTTATAAACCAAACACTTTATAAAATTGAAAGGTTGCTTTCAAAATCCAATACATGTTCCTTTAAAGAAAAAATACATTAGACATGCCATACGCCCTCCATGTGCTTAAATATTATGTCTTATGCCTTAAATTTAGAGTATTGATGTGAAATCTTATAAGCTGTTTGTTTCAACTCTTAATGGTTTAGATCTCTTACTATTTTAACATTTAATGGTTCAGACTGTTTGTTTCGCGAGCATATGTCTGAATGGTTCGGGCATTTGCCTCTGAATGGTTAAACATTATATACTTAGTCTGAATCAGTGGCGGATCCAGCCAGTTTTTTCACTGGGTTCCTTTTTCCAAATCATACAAGGTTTACACTACAAAAAAAGTTCTTTTCCAAATCATACAAGGTTTACACTACAAAAAAAACGTTTTTTTCCAAATCGACTGGGTTCCTGGGAACCCGGTAAACCCCTCTAAATCCGCCCCTGGTCTGAATGGTTAAGACCTCTATCTAAATTGGTCAGACATTTGTCTCTAAATGGTTAAACATTATATTGGCTCTTAATGGTTCAGACATCTTATTGGTTCAGCACTTAATGATTCAAACCTCTTACTAGTTCAGCACTTATCCTTTCAAAAGTTGCTAAACAACCCGTTAGAGGTTGATGGTTTAAATCATGTAAGGTGGAGGTGTAGATGGTTCATAGGAGTATATTAGTGTTACGAGCCGTTCTAAATAAAATGGATGTGTAATGATTTAAACTAAGAACGTGTTTTTTCCTTGTTTGTTATCATTCAATTACAATTCTGGTAAGACAATGACACTAAAGCATAAATTTGTGACAGATGAAGTAAGATGATTCATTAATATCCACCAAACTATTAAACACATTTGGTGTTATATTCCTTCTTTTAAACTCTTTACTTGAAAAATGCTGGTTCTTATAAAAGATTTATAAAGACCACAATCACTAATATTCTTTTGTACCTTGTTTTCTACGTAAACGAGCCGGGCCAAGCTCGAGCCCGACTAGGCTCGAGCTTGGCTCGTTATGCTTTTATAAAGCTCGAGCTCGGCTCGAGCTATTTTGAGAACCTCAAACGAGCAAAAAGCTCCGCTAGAGCTCGCTTCAACATCACTTAAACGAGCCAAAGCTCGGCTCACTAATGTTATCATCATTATTTTTATATTATATATAAAACAAAAATTTTGTTTGGACTCGATTAGGCTCGCGAGCCTAAACATGTTTTGTATTTCAGGCTCGAGCTCGATAACGAACGAGTTTTAATTCAGGCTCGGACTCGTTCGATCTTTTAGCCAAGCGATCACGATTAGCTCTCGAGCCTCTGGTCTTGTTTACACCCCTAATTACTTCTTAGTGCCATTTTTTTCACAGTTGCCTACCCGTTTTGATTTTCAGCAGAAACAACGACCGTAGATTAGAGGTGTGCAAATCGTTTTTTTTAAACCGGTCTGGTTTTTTTCATCAAAAACAAAAACCGGTTTTTTAATAACCGATTTCGGTTACTAACCGGTTTTTCAAGTCCAAAACACTAACCGGTGTAACCGGTTGGGAACGGTTTTAACCGGTTTTTTAAAACCGGTTTCGGTTATTAACCGGTTTTTCAGATCAAAAATAGTAACCGGTCACAAACCGCTGGTTCGGTTCGATTCTAAAACCGGTTTTAAAAAACCGTTTAAAAAAAACGGTTTCGGTTTTTTTTTTCCAGTTACGATTCTAAAACCGGTTTTTTTGTACACCTCTGTCGTAGATTAAGACCAGATCACCATAGCCCATAGGCCTGTTTTGGCTCGTACTGGGCCGGTTATGGTTCAAGCCACTTGAAGAAAATGATTTTGGGCTTGAAGGCCCAAAAGAAATGCACGAGTCATTCTGTTCTGTCATTTTGTTATTATGGTTTTGCGTATTTAGATTCCATCTTAAAATACACTACATACTTTTTAGAAAAAAAATAGGAGATGCCATCCAAATGTAAACCATATAACTTGAAGGTTCGTTTGATTAACGCTACTAGTTTGAATTGTATTTTTTAATTGTTTTATCTATTGTACAAAAGTTGATTCTTTTATGCTTTAAATTTGGGTTGGTTTTATTGTTTTTTAGCTATTGTACAACCTGTTAAAGAGGTTGAGAATCATCCAAACAAGTGCCATCAACTTTTCACTAAAACCACTTTGTTGCATGCCCAAAGTGAATTTATTATTTGCAAGCCCAAAAAATAACTTGTTTGTAAATGGTTCTACAGGGTCCAAAAGGGTATGTGACCCATGAGACCCTTCTCCGACCCGAACCGTTGCCTTCTTTTAAGGGCTTGATCCCGGTTCTTATATTTTAAGATAAACGGTTATGGGTCGGGTCGGTTCTTGAAGGTTTGAAACCTTCGGTCACCCTTAACTTTTACTCACCCAATCGATATAAAAGATGATCGTGATCTCTCAGATTGTTTTTTCAAAATGTCTCAGCAAAATCCTTTTGAACTATTTAAATTATACGTGTTAGAAGAAGTTGGTGTCCAATGGCGGAGGCACACCTTGAACAACGGTGTCGTTCGACACCATTGAATTTTGTGTAGCAAATACAACGTATAATAGGAAAAATTTGAGCGACACCATTGTTTTTTTACGAGCGACACCATTGTCTTTTTAGAAACGACACCATTGTCTTGTATTCTTCTAAAAGAATTACATAATAAACAAATTTATATTTAAAAAATAAAGCCTGGTTACTTGAATTTAATAAGTATACTTTAAATCATTAAAGGTCCATGCTAAATTTTTATTTTTTTTTCTAATCCGGTAAGCATTATAGCCCCATGTCTATTGGTTTTCTTTCAATTGTTTAACCTAACAGTATGTTTGATGATCATTTGAATGATGCATGCACTTGTTTGTTATAATGAAAAAGAGGTGTTTTTTTTGCAAGTTGCCATTGAAAACATTATGAATCGTTTTCAAAACATGAAAATGCATACAAAACAACTATTAAATGCATTTTTTATATATTTCAAATGACTTTGTAATTTTATTATGTGTTTTTATTCACTGGCATTGTATTTTTACTGTGATATTTGCTTTTATTATGTGATTTGACCCGACTAGATCCGAACCGATCCAAGAGGTTCGACTCTGGGTTACTATCAGTGGCGAAGCTTGAAAATTTTCACCGGGGGGTCGGAAGTCACCGGACCTAAAAAAAATTTCTATCGCTTTGTTTCGAGGTGATATGTTCGGGTTGGATGTCGGTGATTCGATTCGGGTCGGGTCGGGGCAAACATTAATATCAAATAAAAAACGTTCTCAAACATTAAAAAGTAAACATTGTTTAACAAACAACTGAACAAAGACACCAAAACATTAAAAAGGAGAGGAAGGTGGGTATCCGGTTCACCTGGATGAAAAATTATAATTCTGCCCGTCTTCATCTTCAATTCCCTTTGTTTGTTCTTCATTGTTTCTTTTGAAAAAATAAGTTATGCTTTTATACTTCCCCATAGCATAATCTAATAACACAACAAGTTAACAAATCACCCTAAATTTCAATCTCTAATTTCTATCTAAATCACATTAAGATTAAACAAATAAAAATCGACATAATTACAAAAAGATTCAACAAGTTTAGGGCAAAAATTCGGCCTCAATTTCACCCCTAATTTCAACCTATATCACATATATTACAGCCCTAAAACATATGATGATTACCAATTTTTTTTATTAACGGGTATATCACATATACAAGAACGTTATCAAATAGGTTTATATAAAACTTTAAATGTTATTTAAATGTTTTATAGATAATATTTGATTTGTGATAAAAATATATTCAACAACAAAAAGAACCGAAATTTTATTAGTAAATTAAAGCTAAACTTAATATAATGATAAGCAAATAACTAGAAAATAAATAAAACAAACAAGTAATATACAATAAATTAAACAAAATAAATTGGTTAAGTATTAAGAAAGTTACCTTTCAAAACAAAGTATTAAGAAAGTTTGACTAATGTAAATTATGACTTGACAGAAAGTTGTCTTTTTAATTCATTATTCCCAATGCCCATATTTAATATAATAATATAACATCTTCTTCTCCAAACTCTATGTAGTTGCCGCTGCAAGTTTTTTGGCCGGGAAATTTTGTTTCCTTCTATCAGAAAAGTTCATTTTATCTTATCATCACCTTCACCTACATTCAGAGGTATCCTAAATCGGGGGGTCGTAAACGTATATACCTAAAAAATTCTATACGAAACGTACATACATAACACTACTGAGCGAAAAGTTCGGGGGGTCGGGCGCCCCTCCCGGCCCCTTCAAAGCTGCGCCCCTGGTTACTATAGACCATGGTATTCATAAAAAATGACAACATAAGAAAAAATTTCTGGCTCCGCCACTATTGGTGTCAGTTTATCTAGTCATATACCAGTCTCTTTTGGTGGTCCTACACCTTCAAACATTCCTCAATTTCCTGATATAAATGATCCCGTTAATAAAAGCATTGTGAGCAATGTTTCCGGTATAAAATAGATAAATCATTAAGAAAAGCCGGTTTGAAGCATCATGCCTCTTTACCGGTTGCGAGTGGTGTAAAACTATGATAAATCTAGCATGTTTTACGTTAAATATTTATAATAAACACGCACACATGTTCGAAGACGCAGACATAGCCACAACTTTGTCATGCAAATAAAAAGGTATTGGGTAACATACTTAAAGACCAACTAGAATACAAAGGTCGCATATCCTGTGGCAAAGAGATAGTTAAGATACCCTTCAGAGATTTATTAGCCGAAATGCCATTTTATTGCTACAATAGGAAAAAGGCGAATCCGGGAAGACTTACTCACATCCGAACTGATTATATGAGTTGTTTTTAAATGGATTTTGTCGCTATTTGAGTTCTCGTTTATGATGTACAACTCTGTAGATTCGGGAGCAGGATTAGGAAGTGTATAAGTTAGGCGTTCTTAAAAAGTAAAATAGTTATTCTGACAGATGTTTTGAGTGCATTGTGGCATCCGCCAGGACAGGAACATGAGCACCTCCTTAACCTTCAAGGGTTAAGGCTAGTATTTACAGCAAGGAAACCCTTGGTTGTTTCTAGTGCCCGTATGTTGGCCACATAAGGAGATCTCAATGGGTATGTGAAAATAGAGCGCACTCTCGCCATACTCTTCTCGGTCTTGTCCCAACATTTATGTGTTTTGAACAACTCGATATAGGTATGTGTTTCGCCCAAGACTGTAAGAATCGCTATGCGCTAGTCGGCCGGTGAGGTACCGACTAGTGATTAATCGGATTGAGATTTTATATGTAATTTTCAGTTTTATATGTATATACACACATTTTTTATGCATTTTTTTTTAAGTAGACATGTTTTAACACGTTATTCTTCGACCCATATTTTCAAGTAGATAGGATTAATTGCCGGAATTTACCGGTTTTCGTCAAGATTCTAGGAATCTGGCCGGAATCGCTAGACTACCACTGATTTTTTTGCCAATTAGGACTTAATTTTAAAATTATTTAGTGAACCTAGGACTAGCAATTAATCAGCGACTAATCGGGATTTTTACAACCATAGTTTTGCCTCATCATCAAGGTCCTAAAGTCATGCTTATGTACAAACCTTCTTATCACCAATCTCCCTAGTGTAGTTTCATTTTATTCAGAGTAAAGTACACTTTCAGTCTCTGAGATTTACACCCGCTCTCAGGTTCAGTCCCCATTTAAAAAAATTCAACACTCCAGTCCCTAACATATTCAATTGCTCACAATTAAAACCTTGGCACTAACAGACCATTTGTATTTATGTGAAAAGACGAATGTATAATTGAATATATCAGGGACTAGAGTGTTGAATTTTTTGAAATGAGAACTAAACCTGAAAACAGGTGTAAACCTCATGGAGTGAAACTGTAATTTACTCTTTTATTTAAGTTCACTGTATTATACTATGAAGTATCAAACAACCTCTTACATCATATATTTACACATAATACAAAACATATTTTGATATTCTCAAAAAACATGTTCCATGTGAAGCCAAATTGGCAACAACTCTAGGCAACTTTGACCTTGATATTGGATCTTAATAATTACTAGGGAATCCTATGTGCTGACTTTCAAAGTCAAAAGTAGGTCTTCTGCTAGTAAACAAAACTTCACGAATACACATGACTCACCACTACCACACAAACAAGTGTCAGTAAATTGACTCAAACGATAAATTCACACATAATGTCATACCTCTATTTTGTCTACAATATATGCTTGTCACTGTATGTAATCAGTGCAGCAACAGCTAAAATACACAATCTAAAAAAATAAATAATAAAATAAAAAATCAGCCAGAAAGTTAAGTTTTCAAACAATGTCTTTGTATAACTTTCGATAGCTGGGGCCTTAGGTTGGTTATTAATACAGTTCGGTTTCGGACCAAAACCGCATCTAGTATATTTTCATAACCGATCAGCTTCAACATTTTTAGATTTTCATTAACCCGATTGGTTCAGTTTTTCGGTTTTCAGTTAAGCACTTAACCGTCGGTTTGGGTTGATTCAAGCCCTACAAGTAACCGGCTTGGCTGTTGGTTCGATTTTTTCAACCCTATGCAGTTAATATTTATCGGTTCCCATGTAAAATTTCAGTGTCAAATATCGGTACCGATATTATCGGCAATATTGACTGATATATCAACGATTTCCAATATCAGTACCTTTCTTCTTAGTTCTACCATTCTTCTTTCTTCTCATTGATGCTATTAGTGTTTTAAGTCTTGATTGTTAGTGTTAAATGTTAGTTTTTTAAGTTTTAATCAGTTCCTACTTGCTATAATTGTTAGTGTTTTGCAAGTTGAAAAAGGTTAATTTATAAAGGTAGGAAAGTATACTGAATTATTAGTGTTAAACTGCTATATATAAATTCTTCACGATATTAAAATTACCAGTATCCCACCGCAACCGATATCTCAAATATCAGTCAAGGCTGATATCCGATTTTGTACCGCGATAGTTTCAACTTTTGAAAGTTAATCTTGTTGAACAACAGTAAATCCAAGCAGTAGATGCCAAAAGGAGCCCAAAAGAATGTATGCCATAAAGAAAGCAGAATCTGAGGATTGCATTTAGAGTTGTAAAGCCAAAAAAGCAGATATGAAAAGGCAGACCAAAAATCAAAAAGCACCTTTTTTCTTAAATATTGTGATTCTCTTCTATTTCAAATTCACAGGCTGAATTTACTAAAATGCCCACCGACAGATTATAATTCCCTAACCAAATTTGAATTAACAAACACCTACAAGTTACCGTCGTTATCATGAGACGCTTCCGAGTGGATTATAACCCGAGCTCCTGAAGCAAGCCTGTTAGAAGAAAACGAAACGAATATCAAACAACATGAGCTAAAGAAATTGCTTTTGCCTTTTATATAATTAACATTTTGACTAAATGGCATTTTCGTCCATGAGGTTTGGTCAGTTTTGTGACTTTCGTTCAAAGGTTTGTTTTCTACATCTGGATCCAAAAGGTTTGAAATCTTGCTATTTTCATCCAGCTCATTAAATCCATCCATTTTTTCCCGTTAAGAGGTATTTCCGTTTTTTTGCTAACTTAAAGGGCAATTCGGTCTTTTTCACTTTATGTAAAAAGACAGAATATCCCTGACAAAGACTGAATTGCCCTTTAAGTTAACAAAAAAGACGGAAATATCCTTGACTTAACGGAGAAAAATATATGGAGTTAACGAGCCGGATGAAAATGGCAAGATTTCAAACCTTTTGGATCCAGATGCGGAAAAACAAACCTTTGGACGAAAGTCACCAAAACCTCAGGGACGCTGGGACGAAAATGGCATTTTACTCTATAGAAATTAGAAATCAGATCATAACTTAACTTTCTTCGATTTTGATCACATTTTCTTTCTCTTCTCTGAAAGATTCCAATCGGCCCGATTGTTTCTTGGAAGAAGATGGGTCGGTTATCCTTTTGCTACTGCCGTTAGAAGGGCAAGGGGATACAATCCGTGAACTGGGGCCAGCTTCAGATGAGATCCGTGGGCCCACGGAAACAGGGGATCTCATTGGCTCATGTTTCGAGTGTTTACCGAATGACGGTTTGAGTGATTTTGGTATGCATTTTGTACGTGTTGTGGTTTCCTCTTTATCTAAAACCAAATCACCATTATTCGTCCTGCATTTTAAAAATCACTTTTTTTTATTAAAATGATATATAGTTACGGTATTCCTCTATCAAGCAAATGAGTTCAAGATTGTAACAATAAGGGGGTGTTTGGCATTGCGTTTTCATGTCGTAGATAATCAGTTTCTAATGTTTGGTTAGTTTTATCGATTCCGATCATCTGATTATACTGCAGTCTGCAGCAAAACTGATCCTGATTATCTGATTATTTAGGGGTCAATTCACATTTTAATTTCTAAATAACCAGAAGAGTAAAGTATGGTCCCTGTGGTTTACCAAAATTTTAGATTTAGTCCCTGGCTTTTCAAAAGTACACTGATGGTCCCTGTGATTTGCACTTTGTAACGCACTTAGTCCTTAGCCAACACATCTAAAGGTTTCAGCAGGTACAAGTTAGAGGCTAAATGTGTTACAAAGTGCAAACCACCGGGACCATCCATGTACTTCTGGAAAAAGCTGAGGACTAAATACATTACAAAGTGCAAACCGGAGGGACTCAAAAAGATAGGGACCAAATCCAAAATTTTAGTAAACCACAGGGACCATCAGTGTACCTTACTCTAACCGGAACAACTAATTGCGGTCAGAACTTAAAACGGAAGAACCGCATCCAAACGTAATGCAAAACACCCGTGTATTCGGATGTCCCTTAATGTAATGAAAAACGATATAATATACAGAAGTACTAACCTGTCCGCATTGAAGGAGTTTGATCTTTTTATAGTTGCAAGGCCTTCTTCCTTAAGTAATTTCGTCTCCACTAAACTCCCACTAAAGTATTCCTTATCTTCTAATCTCATGCTCATAAATCTCGGATTATCCGGTAAGCAATCAAGCTCACTCAACATAACAGATGTCGAAAACAAAGGTGACGGAAATTTCGAATCCGAGAATCTCGGTTTATAAGACGGAATTAATCCAAAGCTATGATCTTTGACCGATATTGACCCACAGGAAATCAGTTGCATCAACATATCTGTAGCCCGAAGCTTCGAGTTGACCGGCATTTGACTTTCTTCCACTCTTCTAGAATTACCATACTTGCTAGCATCCGCTTTGATTAACGACTCCAACGTCTCGGTTTTTCCCACAGACGAACACGTACTTGATGAAGACGGCGGGGACGGATCTATTTGAATTTCGGAATTATCTTTAACGCACGGGCTGACCGAGTCTAGAACTACCATGTCATCGGTTGAAACGCCACGTGTGCAAGTTTCTTTAGCTTTATTAGCTTTTATATTTTCTTCGGTTTGTGTGGATGCATCAGCAAGACCGTCGGTTTTGTAGATTTTGTACTCTGTTAAGCTAAGACAACCGTTTGACGGCGTACTCTTTCCATTTCTAGACTCCGGGGATACGCCAGATGAACTAGAAAGCCGAACCGGAGGTGACAGCTCATCGTCTTGAGAGTTTTTAGTATCTCTTCCACTCATGCTTGTTGATGATGATGAGTCATCTTGACTTCTTGCAGATGGTGGTTCAGGTAGTTGTTTTAGGTTCGGTAGTTTTACAGCAGGCGCAAAACGACCTGCAAACATGTTACCTTTAAAAATTTAGTGGTCTTAAAATGTATTACAAGAAAGAGTAAAGTACACGGATGGCCCCTGTGGTTTACCAAAATTTTAGATTTGGTCCCTAGCTTTTCAAAAGTACACAGATGGTCCCTGTGGTTTGCACTTTGTAACGCATTTAGTTCCCAGCCAACACATCTAAAGGTTTCAGGAGGTCCAAGTTAGAGGCTAAATGCGTTATAAAATGCAAACCACAAAGACCATCCATGTACTTTTGGAAAAAGCTAGTGACTAAATACGTTAAAAAAGTGCAAACCACAGGGACCCTTTGTGTACTTTCGAAAAGATAGGGACCAAATCCAAAATTTTGGTAAACCATAGGGACCGTCAGTGTACTTTACAAAAAATGTAACAGAGAAATGCACCTGAATTAGATTCTTCAACAAGCTCGGACCCTTTAAGAACGTATTCGTTTCCGTTAGCAGGAAGAATCAGGTCATCTTCACAAAGATCATGCCAAACGAACCCGTTTTTATAGCTCCTGCATCAGCAACCAAACCAAGATCCACACTCATCATCCAAACATACAAAAAAGGAAAACACGAAGTAAAATTCAAATCAAACAGTAGTTAAGGAAAAACAATTTAACAACCTCTTGCAAGACCACGAATACATCGAAGTCATCCCCCTTCCCCTAAGCGCATTAAGCTTTTCAATCACATCTACAACAATTGTTTTCAAAGTCAAATTTCGCAGTCAACAATTTAATCAAATGATTCAACCGCGAGACAATAAGTAGGGGTGTGCGTGGGTCGGTTTTGGCCTAAAATCATAATCATAACCGAGATGTCGGTTAATGAAAACCCATAACCATAACCGATCAGTTATGGTAGTTATGGTTAATCGGTTTTGATGGTTAACCGTGAATTTGATCCAAGCTAAAAATAGCTCAAAAATATAGTTGGGCATTATTTGGACCTAAAAGTTTGGGCTTGAATTTTTTAACCATAGCATTAATTAATAAATACATATAATCTATAATACTAATACCGAATATTCGAGCAAAACGATATGATATAGTCCATAAATTCAAACAAACTTTCAACCAAAACGGTATGATAAAATCCATAACATGCAGGTCGGTTCGGTTATGGTGGTTATGGAACAATGGAAAACCATAACCGACCCATTAATATCGGTTTTCAGAAAATCATTAGCCGACCCATCGATTTTCTCTTCGGTTCGGTTCTTTCTGTTAATTTGGTTATGGCTCGGTTAATTTAGTTTTTTGCACAGCCCTAACAATAAGTATGCAATATAAATAATAAACTACCTCTCAGAAAAAGACCTTCTGGAGAAGCAAGCGAAACCTCAATGAAATGCGGATGTTCAAGCTGTCGATTTCTACATAAATAATAAACCACCGGCACCTTCCGGCTCTTCTGCTCCCCCTCCGTCTCCTGCACCACTTCCGGCTCGCGTTGCCGATACCTCGGTGACCGCTCCTTCCACACTTTAGCTCGATCCGGACTCAACCGCTGATGCTGCTGCCCATACTTCCTCACTCTTCCCTCCATCAAAACCCTAATTAAACTCAACTAACAACAATTCACAATTCCGTAACACCGATTATCCAATAATCGAGTCCGAAACACTAAGAAATCTGCATCAATTAACAACAATTCACAATTCCGTAACACCGATACTCCGATAATCGAGTTCGAAACGCTAAGAAATCTGCATCCTGTATAACAAACTGTACTCAATTAACAACAATTCACAGTTCCGTAACCGATAATCCGGTAATCGATGAACAACACTGATCTACAGTAACAAATCTGCATCCTGTATAGCAGAAACAGTAATCAGATCTACAGTAATCCAATGAACAACAAGTCAACACAACACAACACACATCAAATCACAATCAGGAACCAAGTAATTTATTAGGAAGCATGTTGTAGGAAACAGGATCGCTAATAATTGGGAACAAAATCTGAAGCGTTTATTGATGAATAATAATGATGGGTTTGGACCATTTGGTAGGGATAGTATAGTGGAGTGAGTAAACGCTAATAATAATTAAGGGCATGTTTGGGTAAGCTTTTTGAAACAACTTATTGACTTATTGGCTTTTTGAAAAGTCATAAGCTCTAAAATGATGTTTGGCAAAGAGGGTGTATGTGAGGGGGAAAAGCCAATAAGTCAATAAGTCACAAAATCCTGACTTTTCCAAAAAGCCAATAAGTTAATAAGTTGTTTCAATAAGCTTACCCAAACATGCCCTAATAAATATATATAAAAATGAAAAGTGGAAGAAAACTGAGAATAATTAAAGCTATAAAAACCTCTTTTGACTGTTCACAGTTAGAGCGAATGAACAGTGTATAGTTCACCTGAAGAATTTACTTGGAAGAAGAGAGTGATGGATCTGGTGAGATGTGTGGTGCGAAAGTGACAGGATGTGGTTAACTTTTTGGCTTTTTTTTTTTTTTTTTTATTGTGTGTGATGTAGACAAAATGGAAGTGGAGTGATTCGATGGTGGTGGGAATTAGGGTTCTTGATTTGCCCCAAATTGAGATGGGTAAAAGGTTGTTGGATTGAAAATGTTTGAACGGAATTTAGAGCATGTATCTCCCTCCCTGTGTGGGATTGTGGTCTCAATGACTGGTGAATATATAAATGAGTATCGATTTTTGGATTTTTCTAACTTTGAAGACACAAAAAACTAATATTTTTTTAACAATTAATTTTTTTCCTTTAAATGATTGAACCTTGATCTCCTTACAAAAGATAATTACTCTTGACCACTAGACTAAAGCCTAAGTGACACAAAAAAACTTATGTTAAACTTAGG
This sequence comes from Helianthus tuberosus, assembly GCA_030545235.1. NCBI lineage: Eukaryota > Viridiplantae > Streptophyta > Magnoliopsida > Asterales > Asteraceae > Helianthus > Helianthus tuberosus. The sequence goes on along the minus strand of CM060358.1, from coordinate 20,350,762 downwards.
AGTTGTTTCACGAATTTTATATAATAAACTAGGATTTTGACTCCTCGCGCGTTGCGGCGGCGTTGAAACTTAATATAACTTGAATTTACACTGTCAAATATTTGACGCGACTCGTTTCTGAACAAAATTTACATCATAACGTAAACTAACTAAGGGGTTGTTTGGTAGCCTGTGAATGGTCATTAAGATGCTACCTCTTAATGGAACCATTAAGAATTTTACCAATGAGAAGGTAGAAGAATGTGACATGTGATGATTTACCATTCAGATGTTACCTTTTAACCATTCAGACTTGAGGTTACCTCTTATTCATTCAGAGGTTTTAAACCATTAAGAGGTAGCATCTGAATGGTTATTAAGAGGCTACCAAACAGCCCCTAAAAATGCACATAAAAATAAGAATGGAAACATATTACATTTGACTTAACTCGTTATCGAGAAAAATATACGTTGAAACGTAAACCAATGTGGATTATAGAGATAAATGTTTGGTTGGTCCCTGTAGTTTGCAAAAAAATTCATACTTGGTCCTAGTGGTTTACTAATTACACGCGTGGTCCCAAAAATTATCAAAAATGAACTCGGTTGGTCCCCTAACCTAACCTCTGTTAAATTTCTCAGTTAACTATGTGTGAAATAACTATATTACCCCTGAACAATTAAAAGAAATAAATAATATATAAAGAAGACTCATTTTCTTCAACCTCTAACACCACCGCCTCCTCCACCTTCACAACCCATCGCAACCTGCAACTACCTCCACCACCACCGTATTTTTCTTCCTCCTCTTTCTCTCTATTCTTCACCAAAAAAAACTTCCAAAATATGAAATCTATCTCACGAACATGTGTTGTTTCGGGACAGAAGGAGAATGCAACTTCTGCAAAACTAGTAGCCATTGAAATTCCAGATTCTCTGAAACAGCAGCTTGTTGACGATTGGAAATAATAAACACACAAAGGGCCGGAGATGGCAATGTGGTGCACCTGGATGACGGGGTATGAAGTAACGGTGACTAATTAGTCTAGCCGGTAAAACCATTCAAGGTCAAGGTAATGTTATGACCGATGTAACGCGTTTGTCAATATAGGGTTAGTATGGAGTAAACATGTCAACGGACTCATACTATTGAGTGGTCAATTGACAATTGAGATAAATAGGCGACAAGATAAGAAATACAAGATACAAGTTACAGTCCGTCAGGACTTACACGTGGAAGACGCACACGTCAATGCGAATGATAATTTCTAACTAAAAGAAAGAATGCCTTGAAAACGAAACTAAGATAGTTTGGTCCAAACTAAAGGACTACTTAAGGAAGGTTTCGGGGACGAAACCTCTTTAAGGGGGTAGACTTGTAACACCCCGAAAATATAGATTTAATATTTTAAACTAAATGTCGGTTATGGTCAAGATAGAATAACTAGGAATAAATAACCTAGTTAATTATAAGTCTTGCAATAATAAGAAAAACATGGTTAGAAGCACCCTTTGTAAACCTGGGTAAAGTTGAGGGACTAAAAGAGGTTAAAATGAAAAATGGTTTCATTTAATTTAAAACTAAAACACCAAAACATACACCTTTGTGTGTGTTCTGGTCGCAGGAATCACAGGAGCGAACAAGGCTGCTTCAACTAAACCCTAACTTGCAAGAATTGATCAAATTAAGAAGGCAGTTCGAATTCGAATCCAAATCGAAATCCAAGCTCAAATTGGTGATCACCTCAGTGAAGGGATCACAGGTATGTTAAATTTCACTATATGGTTCCATCTTGAATTCTTGATGAACTTATGAAATCGAAATTCGAGCTTGCATGATTGATGTTTAGATGAAACTAGAATGAATCCATGTCTAGGAACAAACCATAGTCGAAAAATTGATGAATTAAGATTGAAAAGTAGGAATTTGATAACCACCCATATATGCGTAAGTGGGTTTTTATATCTTTGTGATGAACACATGATTTAGTATGTTAAATTGCGAGCAAAATTGATGTTATGATGCAAGATAAAGATATTGTGCATGAATACTATACCAAGGGTTTGATTATTGTGAATAAAACTTGGTTAAAAATTAATTAGGAGCTAAATTGATGAAAGTATGAAAATAATGCCCACAAGGTGTTTGATAAATTGCCTAAGTGAAAACATAAAGATATAGAAGTATGATAAAACTTGAAAAGAATCATATGTAATGATTCTTAACAAAATTGGATGTTATAGATGCTTTAAAGTGGCAATTTAATAATTAGCCGGGTTGTTCAATTTTTACGGAATAGTACCTCGGACACGGCCCCGTGTTCAGTTGTCTGCAGATTTTTGGGATACGGAATCTTGGAGTTTTAAATTATTTTCAAGGTTTTCAAAGCATTTTTAAGCAGAAACAACTTAAAACATTGTTGTAGAACTTATTTTTAACAAGATTCCTTGAACAAAAATCTATCAAACACTACCTTAAAGCTTGGAATAATGGTGACTTCAAGCTCTAATGGAGGTATTGAGTGAAAAATTGAAGAAGATAATGGACAAAAGAGGAAGGACAAGATGGTTGTTGAGAACCTTCTTTTAGAAAATACCTAGGATGGTATGAGTGAAGATTCCCCCAAATCTCTGTCCCTGGAATGGTCCAAATGTGCAGGATTCTTGGCTGCATTTATAGAAAATGACAGCATGCTGCACACGGCCCCGTGTCGGCTGGGCACGGCCCCGTGTGCAGGCAAGGTCCTGACACATTTTGTTCGTATTCTGACAAAAAGTCAAAAAGGAATCTTTTAGTGGACACGGGGCGTGTTGACCTGGACACGGCCCCGTGTCTAGAGGCTGTTTATGAAGTTTCTTCTATTTCTAAGGAACTTATACGGATCGGGTGGTTCCTTACTGGATAGAACAACCCCAAAGTGCCTAAGATACCTTAATTGCTCTAGATTAAGACGAGAACGCAAGAGGTTGTCGGTGAGGGTGATTCCTATGCTAATTGTAGGTGGACAAGTCCAACTCTTTCCCGGGCTCTCGTTAAAGAAGGTGTATGCCGAATCGCTCAGGTGTATGTATGCACCGAACGAAGTCGATGGGGAGTCCTTCACGGCACAATCGACATAGGGACGACTATCGCCCAAGTCTTTGCTAGACTTAGAGGTAATATCGGGAACAACGAAGTTGTTTTTATTTGAATGTGATCCCAACAATTCTTCTTGGGTATCGTCTTGAGATGAATTATTGAAATCCATCTTAAGTTCTTTTAACCAATTAAGAATTAGATCTTCCAATTGAAATAGTTCATCAAGAAGCATTTCTCCTAGAAGGTCCGGTTGAGAGCATTCGAGGGAGAGATAGGGATTATTTTTACTTTCGCCCCTCTTAAGGCTACAAGAAAACAATGGGTCTATATAATGGGGCTTATAATTTAGAAAATAACATTCTAAATCTTTATGAGGGACACCACATATTTGACACCACGTACCATAAGAGTGCCGAAAGTAAAAAAAATATCAGTATCTCTCATGTTTGTGTCAGAAATTACCAACCGTCGGGATCTTACGGTTCTGTTTTCAGGAACCTAAACTTGGGCACGAGGCGTGTTGAGTGGGCACGTCCCCGTGTTCAGCTTGCTGTCTGACTTAAAACAGGATTGCAAGTTCCAAAGATTAGGCACGGGGCGTGTTCAGCGGGCACGGCCCGTGCTGAGTTCTGCAGAAGCTGAAAAATTAAGAAAATCCTAAAAAACAGAAAAATAAGAAAAACTTATTAGGCCGTTGATTTTAAGCTTTCTTAAAATCCTTATGTCCCCGGCAACGGCGCCAAAAACTTGATGTGCGTAACTGTGTATAGTTTTTAATGTATAATTTAAGCCCTTTTACACTTTTAGCCAAGTTTTAAATTTATAAAATATGATATTTACTAACACTAAACACACGGCAAGTGCACCCATCGTGAGCATAGTATAGTGTTGGTAAGATACCGAGGTCGTCCAAGGACACAAGAGCTTTTTGTACCGGTTTATCCTCAACGTCTAATCAAATCAAAAGTCAGAAAAAAGGTTTTTAAACAAGAAAAATAAAACTAACTAAAATGCTGAAAAATAAAATAAAATAAAAAACAGATAGACAAGATGAATCACTTGGATCCGACTCGTGTGTAGTGTAACCTTTGATTATTTCCGCACTTTTACACTTTTTAAGAGATTATCTTAGTTATTGTAGTAGACCCCTCTTTTGAAGGTGACGTTACCCTCAACCCAGTAGTTTGAGTCAGCAAGGATACAATCCTAAAGGGTCGGATTATTGAAAGATAATTAATTAAGTTATTAATGCATAATGTGGTAGGCCTCTCTTTTGAAGGTGACGTTACCCTCGGCTAAGTAGTCTGAGTCAGCAGGGATACAGTCCTAAGTAGCCGGGTTAAAGTTTTAATAGTAGCTTACATATGAGGGGATCAAAGAGTTTGGACCCCCACCATCCAATACCGGTGGGTATCGAAGGAGGTCCTGCTAAATTTGACCCAGGTCCTTGCAGGATCTATACACTGAACAAGGCAAGACTCTTACCAAACCGTTCCCTTAACCCCCGACCAGGTAGCCAACATACCTCCATATAGACCGTGGAGATATGAATGGTGAAAATCTTTTATTTTATATAGACAGTAAAATAATGCCAAGACACCACGGACAAACGATAAGGAAGAATCACCTTCAACATAAGAAACTAGTTATTAAAGTCATTAATACATAACCAAATAAAAAGTGCGAAAAGATTAAAAATAAAAAGCATTACACTAGACACTTGTCTTCACCAAGTGATGTAAGAGACTTAGGCAAACATGGTCTTTGATTTTCAAGAACTCTTACGATCAATCTTGGATCCCGAGACGACTCACACACTCTATGATGGATGATGGATGATGGTGTTATGGTGGTGGTGGAGTGTGGGTGAAGTGTGAGAGAGGTGGTGTGCCAATGGATGGTTTGCAAATGAGCCAAGCACCCTTATTTATAGCCTGAACAGCAGCTCGGGCACGGCCCCGTGTCCACCATCCTTCTATTTCTTCATTAATTGCAGTTTGTATGCATTAGTTGACCACGCCCCCGTGTCCGCTGGGCACGACCCCGTGTGCAGAAGCATATCTGTACTATCAAGATTTCCCCAGATTCTGCGAATCTTAGAGTTGACCACGGCCCCGTGTCCGCTGGGCACGCCCCCGTGGTGGGTGATAGAAGCTTCTACAACTTTGTCTTTTCTGCAGACACTTGGGCACGCCCCCGTGCTCATTGAGCACCGGGGCGTGTTCAGCCTTCTGTTCTCTTGTTTTTGCTTGGGAAGATGCTGTCGGGGGTCGGGCATGCCACGTTTATTCCTTTTCTTGTATTTATGTTAGATTTAGCTGTCTTTTTGCTTCTTTTGTTCGTTTGAGCTCATTTAATCCTGAAAATACAAAAGGAAGACACAAACACACTTTTTCCAACATTAGTACTAAAAAAAAAGGTTAGTTTTATGCCACATTTGATGTAATTTATATGTTGCATTTTGCACATATCAAATACCCCCACACTTGAATCTTTGCTTGTCCTCAAGCAAAACTCTTTATAATGTGGCTTTACACTCCCAAATGGAATGGGTAAAAGAGAAGGTTTTTGGGCTTGTCATAAAGTGTCGGGATTTCCAAGATTCTTTATTAAGTTTTATTTTTATTTACTTACAATCCTATTCGTCATGATTTATTTAAAACATTACATAAGATAAATTACTTATTAGGGCATAACATGCCTTTTTAAAATTCCACTTATATACAAGTTCACATACCTCACGGGGATCACTCAACACTCGGCCGAAGATGTTTTTTTTTTTAGTGAATCACTCGAGAGCGGCATGGAACTTACTCCTACCATAAGCTTGCCAAGCAATCAATCCTCCTCCTTTTTAACTATACACCTTTGTAAATATCAAGAGGACTTTTTGGGTGAAGGGTTAGGCTTGGGTTAAAGGTAGGTGGTTGGGTTAGTGGTTAGTAAAAGGGCGAAAGGGGTAAAAAGCGTCGGTTTTCGTAAGACTTTTTATTTTTTTGTAACTTTTTTATTTTTGATGAAGCACTTTTTTCAAACAAAGTTCTTTTTGATAAACTTGTGTGTTTACTTCTTTTTGCTTCATCGTCATTTTTTTTCATAAGGAAGACTTGAGAAAAACCGAGCTTGTTACTAAAACAAAGGGTTAAAAATAAAAAAGGAAAGTTTTGGTGGGTAAAAGAGTGTTTGTTTTGGGTTAAGAAATGAAAAGGTTTAGGCTCAAAGGGGTTAACTAGGGGGATTTTGGGTAGGTGGTAAAAAAAATAATGGTGTAGAAATAAAAAGGGTTAGTTCTAATGCCTCCATCATTTACTTACTCGGGTTTAAGTTGGTAAGGACCGGGAATGTATTGTCGTGGCAAGTTCTAGAGTCGTAAGAACCAAGCGGCTATTCACACAAGAAACGAAAAATGAGCAATTAGTTTAAAGATATGTATTTGTATGCTCAATAAAGGCTCAAAACTCACTTTTTATGGGAATGGGTTTTTATGTGATCAAGTATATATAATCAAATTTTAACTAAACTTGTCATGCCGTTTCATAATTTTCTTATGTTGGTTCTTTTTTTCACGACGATATCGGTTGTAAATTTGTAAAAATATAACATTTTTAGAATTTGAAACTCCCAAATTAAACCTAGACAATGTAACACCCCAAAACACGAATGTTTATATTCGTTAAATGTTATGATATGGTACATCAAGAAATAAATGACTAGGTTATTTAACCTAGTTAAGAGTATGGTAGAAACAATTTAAGGATGAGAGTTGTGCCATTTATAATTAGTGGCAAACTTTAGGGGCTAAAATGGGGTAAAATGAAAGATGAATTTTTATTTATGAAATACACACATAAACACACACACGCATGTGTGTTCGAGAAAGAGCCAGGAGCTTCATGAGAGCTCTAAACCCCTAGGCATGAAGATCATCAAATTGGAAGGGTAAATGAAGTCTAAATCCATAACCGAGTACGGATTAACGATCACCTTCTCAATATGATCATAAGGTATGTCTTAAAAGTTAGATTGGTGATTATGAACAAAGTGAGTTATGTTGTAAATCATGAATTGGTATGAAATTGAGTATGAGGATATGTTAGAATCATCATATAGAACATAGGTTATGCATGATTTAGGTTAATTTGATGCTTAGAGGTGAAACCCATTAGTTATGGTGAAAATGATGACTTGGGTCATCATCCATGTCTAATTCTTGTTGAATGTTGATGTATTATGTGAGTAATATGGATTCTTGTTAGAGGAATTGAAAGAAATATGATGATAGTGTGTTTGATGTTTATGCATGAATGATTCATATTGATTAGAAGGAGGAATTTGATGAATTATGAATAAGATTAGAAGGATATGCATGAACTAGTTGTACACTATGCTTAGGAGGTAGTACACACATCAAAAGTATGATGAAATTATGAAGAACTTAAGATTAGATCACTTGTAAGTGATTAAGAAAGTAGTTATGAAGTGGGTTTTTTGATGATATGATGGAAGTAATGATATGCTTATGTTAATAATGTTGAAAATCATATATGTGTAAGTATGTTTAAAGAAATTGGATAAGAAATGATGGATTATCATGTTTTAAGGTCAAATGATAAACTTTATATAAGATTCGTGTGATGAAAAGGTTGTGATGAATGATGAATAAGCTAACTATCTTGAGAATGATATATGATAGTTGATGCTTGATAAGCGACATGGAAGCTTGGGATACGAGCGGGTCAAACGGGACTAATGTGCACAGGAAGCATATTCGGATGCTAGGTAAGTAAAGCTTACACCCCTTTTTGTAGAATAATTTTTTAATGTATAGATTACGAACATGGTAACTAAATATGTGAATTATGATGTTCCGACAAGTTTTGGTATGGGTCGGAACATGTGATTATGTTAATAAACTAAGTTGGAAGGTCAAAAAGGGTAAAAAGGGTAAAAAGGGTATTATGGTAAATTTTGGTTACGGGATAACGAAGGAATAAGTTACATGGATGGAATAATGAATAACTAAAATCCCACAAGGATAAAATGGACATTTATACTTAACGGGTCAAATGGTGAAGACATTACCATTTGGCGATATTGACTAATGAATTGTTTTGTCAAGTATTATGCATTCACAGGATGAATAGCGAAAGGAATTATGTTGCTATTAACTAGCCATTTAGTGCACGAAATATTAAATCGGGTCATAGCTTTGATCCGAGCCAGGTATGTGCGTTTAGAGTTGTAGTTAAGTCGTGGGATTAGTCAAATGTTTAAGGAAGTCCTTTGTAGTAAAAGATGGAACGAAGTTGACAAAAACGCCCTTGATGGGTAAATCGGGCAAACGATCTTAAAAGGTTGTTTAGAAACTAGCCATTAGATTAAATAATTACTTTGGACATGTATGAAAGCGAAAAGTATGATCTTTGCGAGTCAAAATCCTTAAAAATGCGTAAATACCCTTAACGGGTCAAAATAACATTTAAGTGGAAATGGGTTGGGATGTTGTAAGAAACCCGTAATTGGAACCTTATATGATAGACGACGTTGAAATTATAAGGTTCATAAGGAATTTAAGTCAAACAAACAGATTATTTTGATAAATGCATGAACGGGTCAAAACTTAGTGAAAGGGTGATAAGTCGATAGCTTAAAAGTCTACAATTTTGTTAATCCGGATGTCGAATGTTAACTCCATGTGATAGAGAATTAAATTACGATCGCGTAGGAAAAAGAATCGGGTTAAATGGATCAAAAACGAGAAAGTTATGCTCGTTTCCGTAAAATCCGGTTGTGCTGGGAATATGCAGCATCCAGCTGCAACATTCTGATCATATGAGGTCGTCGCGCGACGCGACGGCAGAGGCATGTAGCCGTCGCGCGACGCGACGGGGGTATGTTTCGCCGAAAAGTGTTTAGTTGACTCGTTTGGCCTGGGAAACTCGTTTAAATGTGTTTTAAGCTATGTATGACTAGTTTAACTTACGTTTTTATGAGCATAAGTGTAAGCACACATGTAGATAGGTATGTATATATGTATGTTCGTATGTCTCTATACACGTATGTAGAAATGTATGTAAGCATGTATGCACCTACGTATGTATGTTTATAAGCATGTGAGCAAGTATACACGGATATACGAAGGTATGTATGTGAATAGGCATGTATGAGTCAGGTATGTTGCAAGTAGGGATGTATGTATATATATATATATGTATAATGTTATGAGTGTACGTAATGATGTAGGTATGTGTGTATGTAAATATGTTTGTAATGTGTAGATGTGTTTATATGTGGGTATGTACGTATGTATGTAAATGGTTATGTGTGAACGTATGAATATGTATAAGTATGTATGAAGGTAGGTACGCAAGTATCCAAGGAAATTGAGTACTAACGATAATATTAGCGTGCCTGGTGAATGAAGTGTAACGCAGGAATAGCAAAGAAGTCTCACCAAGGATTGCATGATCAGATGGAAAGTTGGGATGTAAAGAGTTAACGGAACGAAAAGTAAACGTGAATAAATCTTGTATGTTTATAAGGCGTACTAATGTTATGAATTTTATGTGGTGAGCGCAGGTAGTGTGAGTCATGAGGATCATCAAGGAATAGAAATCGAGGATCGAGTCACAAGACATATTGTACGGGGACGTTGGTGTATGAAATATAGAAAACCCATGTTACGTTTTTAATTGTAAATGAATCGATTGATGATTTCCTGTGAAAAAGTTGTGTTAAAATGAAACTTTAAGTAAGTCAAGATATATATAAGGAAAGAAATTTTATGGCATGAACTTCCGCTGCGACTTTTTGTCAAATACGAACTAGGGTCTTACAAGTTGGTATCAGAGCCCTGGTTTGAGAGAATCAAGTACGAGAATATAGGTGCTTGAACTCAAACATGTGTGCTCTTGTGATAAGGAACCCGTACAATCCATGACTCGATCAAGATCTAAAGGTAGAAATGGATTGAAAACGTGTATGTATGCATTCATATGAAGAAACTAATGGTTATATTATGTGTAAGGTAAGCATAACTGCTTGGAAAGGATGACCCGTGAACGCGGTCTAGAACCGGCATCAAGGCAAGTGATAAGACAAATGGACCCCAGGTGCGTAAATTTAACGTGTGGGCGTATGAAGCGGTATAATTAAGCGAGTGAAAGAAAATTTTAAATGAAATATAATAATGATGCGGCAATAAAGTTTTGAAAATGATACACGTGGCGTAGTATAGTGTTGGTAAGATACCGAGGTCATCGAAGGACACAAGAGCTTTTAGTACCGGTTTATCCTCAAAGTCTAATCAAATCAAAAGTTAGAAAAAAGGTTTTTAAACAAGAAAAATAAAACTAACTAAAATGCTGAAAAATAAAATAAAAAACAGATAGACAAGATGAATCACTTGGATCCGACTCGTGTGTAGTGTAACCTTTGATTATTTCCGCACTTTTGCACTTTTTAAGAGATTATCTTAGTTATTGTAGTAGGGCCCTCTTTTGAAGGTGACGTTACCCTCAACCCAGTAGTTTGAGTCAGCAATGATACAATCCTAAAGGGTCGGATTATTGAAATATAATTAATTAAGTTATTAATGCATAATGTGGTAGGCCCCTCTTTTGAAGGTGACGTTACCCTCGGCTAAGTAGTCTGAGTCAGCAAGGATACAGTCCTAAGTAGCCGGGTTAAAGTTTTAATAGTAGCTTACATATGTGGGGATCAAAGAGTTTGGACCCCCGCCATCCAATACCGGTGGGTATCGAAGGAGGTCCTACTAAATTTGACCCAGGTCCTTGCAGGATCTATACACTGAACAAGGCAAGACTCTTAACAAACCGTTCCCTTAACCCCCGACCAGGTCGCGTGGAGATATGAATGGTGAAAATCTTTTATTTTATATAGACAGTAAAATAATTCCAAGACACCATGGACAAACGATAAGGAAGAATCACCTTCAACATAAGAAACTAGTTATTAAAGTCATTAATTCATAACCAAATAAAAAGTGAGAAAATATTAAAAATAAAAAGTATTACACTAGACACTTGTCTTCACCAAGTGATGTAAGAGACTTAGGCAAACATGGCCTTTGATTGTCAAGAACTCTTACGATCAATCTTGGATACTGAGACGACTCACACACTCTATGATGGATGATGGATGATGGTGGTGGATGATGGTGTTATGGTGGTGGTGGAGTGTGGGTGAAGTGTGAGAGAGGTGGTGTGTGCCAAGGGATGGTTTGCAAATGAGCCAAGCACCCCTATTTATAGCCTGAACAGCAGCTCGGGCACGGCCCCGTGTCCACCCTCCTTCTCTTTCTTCATTAATTTCAGTTTGTCTGCATTAGTTGACCACGCCCCCGTGTCCGCTGGGCACGACCCCGTGTGCAGAAGCGTACCTGTACTATCAAGATTTCCCCAGATTCTGCGAATCTTAGAGTTGACCACGGCCCCATGTCCGCTGGGCACGCCCCCGTGGTGGGTGATAGAAGCTTCTACAACTTTGTCTTTTCTGCAGACACTTGGGCACGCCCCCGTGCTCATTGAGCACGGGGCGTGTTCAGCCTTCTGTTCTCTTGGTTTTGCTTGGGAAGATGCTGTCGGGGGTCGGGCATGCCACGTTTATTCATTTTCTTGTATTTATGTTAGATTTAGCTGCCTTTTTGCTTCTTTTGTTCATTTGAGCTCATTTAATCCTGAAAATACAAAAGGAAGACAAAAACACACTTTTTCCAACATTAGTACTAAAAAAAGGTTAGTTTTATGCCACATTTGATGTAATTTATATGTTGCATTTTGCACACATCAATACCATGAACTTCTTGTAGTGGACGCATTTACGTCCGATGTAGTGAGGACGGGGTGAATGGGACGAATTAAAAAGATACCTAAATGAATCAAACAAGTAAGATGTTTGATAGTAAACGTAAACGCAAGTCGGATGACGAGAGCGTATTACGTTAGAATAACGAGCCCGAGAGAAGGGACAAAAATCAAAGTAAATGAAAATACAGACCGACTAATGAGAATGCTAAGCATAGAGATAAAATTTGACTGTCAAAAGTAATGAAATTCACACGAACATGTCAAACGGAATGAATAAGGAATAAGGATCTCGTTGAATAAAAGCGATGGATTTCGCTAAGACGACTAAATAAGTTAAAAACGAAGTCTAAAACCATAACAGAATGGTTGCTTCGAAGATGACTTCGGTAATGATACCCGATAGATGGGTGGGATTTTGAGCAACTGCGTAAACCAAGAGACAGGAACATGGACTAGAAAGTCAAAAGACTCGGGTTGAGAGTTATGACTAAAAGATGACAAGATTTTGCAAACATAAATTTTGAAAATTTCGTTCAACTATTTCAAAGTTGAGCGGGTGGAATAAAGAATGAAGTTTGACACTTATAAGTGAGGAAATTTCATACGAACAGGTCAAACAAGTTAAATAGAGAATAACGCTTGCTAATGTAAGTAAGCGCGAATCGAATAAAGAAAAACGCGAAATATTAATAAACCTATGCAAAGGGGTACGGGCGCTAAAAACATTAAGATAAAAGAACCCGGTAATGGGTCGTAAAGAAGTATAGGTAAGAACCGGGTAACGATAAGCGTATAACAAACCGACGTGTAAATGACGTTAGAAGTCGTAAAGTCAGAAGGATAATTCGAAAGAAAACAAATGTAGCCTTAGACTACGGTCAAGGTCAAATGAAATCCAAAAAGCAGAAATAAATATTTCTAAATAATAACAAGGGGTGCCTTGACACCATATATGTACATACATGTACAAAAAAAGGAGACACGAATAAAAGAGGATCTATGGGATCATCATAACCTACGGATTAGAGGTAATGTTAAGGTCTACGGGACCAAAAAGACCCTTGGGTCGCAAATAGAAAGAAACGAACTATTGAGGTCTCACCTTATAAAGGTAAAAATCTAAAGAAATAGCCTACGAGGCTAAGTGAAAGAACCTACGGGTTATTTGGGTTAAGCAAGTGAACTAGTTATAACTCCCCGCCCTAAATAATAATGGGAAGGAATAAATCCTCAGACGTAAAATTCCCTGATATAAGTAAATGACGTAAGACAAAGAGAAGACGTTAAACAAAAAAAAAATCTGTTTTTAGTCAAAACTCAAAAGCAACGTTTTAACAAATACATGTAGTATGAAATGGTGTGGGAAATAATAAACACACAAAGGGCCGGAGATGGCAATGTGGTGCACCTGGATGACGGGGTATGAAGTAACGGTGACTAATTAGTCTAGCCGGTAAAACCATTCAAGGTCAAGGTAATGCTATGACCGATGTAACGCGTTTGTCAATATACGGTTAGTATGGAGTAAACATGTCAACGGACCCATACTATTGAGTGGTCAATTGACAATTGAGATAAATAGGCGACAAGATAAGAAATACAAGATACAAGTTACAGTCCGTGAGGACTTACATGTTGAAGACGCACGCGTCAATGCGAATGATAATTTCTAACTAAAAGAAAAATGCCTTGAAAACGAAACTAAGATAGTTTGGTCCAAACTAAAGGACTACTTAAGGAAGGTTTCGGGGACGAAACCTCTTTAAGGGGGGTAGACTTGTAACACCCCGAAAATATAGATTTAATATTTTAAACTAAATGTCGGTTATGGTCAAGATAGAATAACTAGGAATTAATAACCTAGTTAATTATAAGTCTTGCAATAATAAGAAAAACATGGTTAGAAGCACCCTTTGTAAACCTGGGTAAAGTTAAGGGACTAAAAGAGGTTAAAATGAAAAATGGTTTCATTTAATTAAAACTAAAACACCAAAACACACACCTTTGTGTGTGTTCTGGTCGCAGGAATCACAGGAGCGAACAAGGCTCCTTCAACTAAACCCTAACTTGCAAGAATTGATCAAATTAAGAAGGCAATTCGAATCTAAATCGAAATCCAAGCTCAAATTGGTGATCACCTCAATGAAGGGATCACAAGGTATGTTAAATTTCACTATATGGTTCCATCTTGAATTCTTGATGAATTTATGAAATCGAAATTCGAGCTTGCATGATTGATGTTTAGGTGAAACTAGGATGAATAAATGTCTAGGAACAAACCCTAGTCGAAAAATTGATGAATTAAGATTGAAAAGTAGGAATTTGATAACCACCCATATATGCGTAAGTGGGTTTTTATATCTTTGTGATGAACACATGATTTAGTATGTTAAATTGCGAGAAAATTGATGTTATGATGCAAGATAGTGATATTGTGCATGAATACTAGACCAAGGGTTTGATTATTGTGAATAAAACTTGGTTAAAAATTAATTAGGAGCTAAATTGATGAAAGTATGAAAATCATGCCCACAAGGTGTTTGATAAATTGCCTAAGTGAAAACATAAAGCTATAGAAGTATGATAAAACTTGAAAAGAATCATATGTAATGATTCTTAACAAAATTGGATGATATAGATGCTTTAAAGTGGCAATTTAATAGTTAGCCGGGTTGTTCATTATAGGCGACTCGAGCGAGAAGGCTGGCGATAAAGCCGGGAGCGATACGCGGCATAAAGGAAGGATCTAAGGTACGCGACTTGTCGTCCCATTACATTTATGTAGACAAACTTAGTTAAAATATGTGTAGTATTGATATAGCGAAAATGGTTGCGTTGGTATGTCATTAAGGTGATGGATTTCACTTGACAACCAAACGGGTCAAAATAAGTAGTTAAAATATGTGTAATGTTGATGTATCGAAAATGGTTGTGTTTGGTATGTCATTGAAGTGATGGAATTCACTCGAAAACCAAGTGGGTCAAATAAATAGTTAAAATAATAGCGATCAAAACAAATACACAATTTGGTAAAAGTTATAACGGGTCGAACAATTTAAGAATATTGTCTTTTAAGTAATACGAACTCATGGCGCGAACCGGAACAGGTTTAAGGCGCATGATGGTTTTAATATACCATCATACGTTGATAAACGGTTATGTCGACTAAACGGGTCAAATGATGTGTTAATACCATTTGACAATTATAACTGACGGCTACTTGTTGAGTTTTGTGTTCACAGGATATAATATATGTTTGTGATGCTTTAACTAGAAAAATTAAAGCAATAAGTATGTAAACGGGTCGATGCTATGACCCGAGCCAGGTACGCATATTTAGAATTTTGGTAGAAGTGATATTTTGGTCAAATACTAGTGAAAGTCCTTCATCGTAAAATGAAGGACTAAAATTAACCAAAAAGCCCTTGATGGGTGATTTGGGCAAACGACCCATATGGGTTATTTAAGAACTTGTATGGTGAATTCGGAATATAGGTAGATACTTTAGATAGGGATTTATGAAATGTAACAAGAAAAGAGGCAGTTTTGGACTAAATTGCTTAGATCCCCTAAACGGGTCAAAACGGATCTATGCGCATAACTTGCGTACCAGTTGCGTAATTCATAAGAATTACGAATCCGAGCTAAAGAATTTGTGTTAAACGCATTGGAGCATGTATTTTGATTAATTAGAAACAAATTAGTGGTTTTAAACTTAAACGGGTCAAAAGTTTTAGTAAAATAATTTCAAGCTGATGGCTTGAAATTCTATATTTTGAGAAGATAGATATCAGGTTTTAACTCCATAAGATGGAGAATCCAATTACGGTCGCATAGGAAAAAGAATTACACAAAACGGAGGTCCAGATCAAAAGTTATGCTATTTTGAAGTTGGTATTTGGTTAAAACTTAGCTGGGCATATATGTAGCTCAAGAAAGAAACTTGCTGTCGAAAATAGGGTCTAGCGTCGCGCGACAGGTGAAGGGCCTCACCATCGCGGCACGCGATAAGAACTCCCAACACCGTCGCGGCACGCGACGGGAGTATAACCTGCAAATTTTTGTTGTTTTGTTTGTTTGGCTTAAGGAACTTGGTATAACTAGTTATAAAATTATCAAAACTAACTTTTAAGTTGGTTTTGATTCCAGGTGATCGATATAGGCCTCCGGATGAAGATCGAGTGACGAACAACAACCGAACACACCTCTCAATAAAGCTTCCGCATTTGTTCTTGGTTGTTTTATAAAAAAGTGAATTATGTAAACACTTTTACTATATTTTAGGTTGTTGTAAACATGGTTAAACACTCGTAATGTAATAGCTTTTAATAAGTGGCATTTTCTTATAAAATGCTTACTTTAATTATATATATAAATATTAATTTAGTATGGGTATTACAAATCAAAAGGGATTAATTAGAGCTTTCGAAAATATTGGGAGAAAAAGGAACCATAATTTGACTCCACTCGGTTCGAAACAAACTTTACGAAACATACATAAAATAAACACGAAAACATATTATATTTGACCTGAATCATTTCCCAAAAACGTTTACGTCGAAACGTAGAACAACTTGAATTTATACGAAAACGTACATAGAAATATGCACGTAAAAATGGTTTCTTTAAACGAAAACGTATATATTTGACCTGATTCGTCTATAAAAAAAGTTTACGTTGGAATGTAGAAGAAATCATATTTACACATACCCGTACATAAAATATGCACGTAAAAAATAGTTTTTAAGTAAAGGAAGTATAGAGGTAAGCTGAAACAAAAAATTAGTAAAAAATTTAATAGGTTAAAAACGTTCGTAAAACCGTGCCAAGTAGCACCAATTCCACAACCACATCAACTCTCAACATCGTAAAAATAAAATAGATAAAATGATAAAAATCACACTGAACGAAAAGCAGATTAAAATCGTTGAACCACACACACCCGTTACAGTGTCTTAATGTGAAGAAATTAACCAGAAACGTAAAACGTAGAAAATAATAACTTAGTCGATCTACGACCCGCCCGTTGCGGCGAACTTTTCAAAAGGGAAAAAATGGACGCGTTGCGACGGGTCTGTCATGAAAAAATATAGCAAAAACGTTGAACCTCACATGCACGCTACGACATGTTAACTCGCAAAATTTAGAACGAAACGTAAAACGAAAAACTTGCGAAAAATAAAAAGTATGGGGTACGAAAGTTGTAAATAATAAAGTGTTGTGTTAAATTATAAAAGATGGAAAACTTTGGGGTAAAAGTAAAAAAATGAAAAGCGGTTAAAATGTAAAATATGAAAAACCTAGTTTTTTTTAACACTCCCCAAGCACAAGGTACAAGTAATGATGCACATATAAGTTTCTTATTTATATATGGAATAATTAAAATTGTAGAGAGATAGCTTTGTTCAATAGGAGTATGATTAAATACAAATCATATTTCGCATACAAACCGTAAGAACCATTTAAAAAGTGTCACGTGGCATCCAACCAATTATAGAGAAATGATAAAATAATATCCTAAATAATATCAGTTATATTGAATTCTCTATAAATATGCTAACAACCAATTAATTCTTTATTTAGATTTTCCTTTTGTTTTCAATATGCTGATTAAGAAAAGTGTTGATATCATTAAAATATGTGCTAAAATCAATTATCTTGATTAAATTTCATGTGCTAATATAATTCAAATGTGCTACTTTTATGTATGTATTGTTTTGGTATGTGTTAATTTAACTTTTTTAAGTGCTAGGATCTGTTCTTACGGTTTGTAGGATAAATTTGGTTTGTACCAGAACCAACCCCTTGTTCAATATTCAATGGAATCAGACCCATATCTACATATGTCTACCCTCTCTTTCTAAAATCATTTTGTTCTCTCTTTAAAACACCTGCGAGTCATCATCCTTTTCTTCCATTTCATTGTCGGGAATCCCGATCATTAACACAAACATAGCCGACGTCGTCACCACCACAACAACACCTAACCGCATCGTCATCGTTCACTGTCTGTCGTTATCTTACTATTCTTTATTCACTCCACATATTGCAAACTTGAGGAGAACCCCGTTTAGCCGATCCACGACGGTGACCCGGTGAGTCCATCCGGCGTTCCGGCGACTCTAAGGTAGAGCGGTGTTGACGGCGTTCCGGTGCTGACGCGTCCCGGAGAATCCCATCTAACAGCCTTAAAGGGTTGCGAAAGTCGATGCTGATGGCGTTGGGAGCATGATGGTAGACCTGGGTTCTTGTTCGTAACAGAAACAATCAAAACATGCACAATCAACACAAACAGTAAACACAACCACAACAATGCCGTAATTTAGCTAGAAGTTGGACGAAGGGCAGAATAGTAATTTTGGCCGGTGCATTGTAGCACCGACATTTCTTTTTAAGATGTTATATAATATGATATAATTTGAAAAAAAACTACTAATAAACTTAAAGTTGTTTTGCAACAAGGTTTTAAAAACATGTTTATACCGGCCACTTGAACTGGTTAAATCGAATGCCGGAAGCTTGGCCGACATGAATCATACAGGTAAACTGAGGGAACATTAAAGAAGTAGTATTGTCGATAAATTGGGTTATACCGGTTTAAACTGGTATACCGGTACCGAGCCAAAGGTAAAAGTTTATACTTTTTATCTTTTATGAGCCCAAAAAGATGGCGATAGTGAATTTTATCTTTTAAGCAATCGTGAACTTGATGCATTTAACACTCCAATGGATTAACTTAATGACGATGACTTTGATATTGATTTTATTATGGATTAATTTTGGAATAATTTTTATTATGGAATGATGCAGTTTTGTATTATTTTTTTAGTTGAAATTGTATCTTATGAATTTATAGGGTTAATTAGTCAACCCGGTTGAACTGCCCGTATAACCCGGTTCAACCGGTTGAACCATTTCTAAGCCTAGTCTGGTACGATTTAAAAAACCGGTTTTTAAAACATTGCTCTCAACCTTATAATAAATTCAAAGACACAAAAATTAAAAACTATTAATGAACTTGTTGATCAGTTCTGTTTTAGGCATAATGGAAAAACATGTGAAAACATACCTTTGATTGCATCAGCACAGGCCAGCAGAGAATCCAGATGGAGACGCAGCAACAGTGTTTGACATGATTGTCAGCTTGGTCTGGTTCCTCCTTAGGGTGCAATCTAATGATGGTGATTATGAAAACCGAATAAGGGAGTTCGGCTATGGAGATGGAGGTCGATATTAATGTTATGATTATTAGGTTATGTGTCTAACCCTAGAACCTCTACATAAGTCTCCTTATATATGCACCCAGGAGGAAACCCTAATTAGTTAATAAGGGTAATTAGGCCCATCAACAATTACCAACTAATTATTTAATAGGATTGTTATATATTTTGATCCATATAATGTAAATGATTATAATGGCTACTAGATTAAATATAAAATAAAATATATTTAATCTTACATTCTCCCACTTAGCCGAGTAATCATTTACTATGAGTATTAGATAAGCCTGATCAGGAGTTAACACTCATTTTAGCCTTAAACAAGTACTATAGCAGAGAAATACAACCGTTGAATCATTATGCGACTCAGGACCCCCATTAGTCATACTATAGCCTTAATTTAAAACCTAATCGTCATGATCAAAATACGCATAAGCCCTTTGTTTGATTTGTAACTTTATTTGTCTATATGCCATTATGTCGACTTGACATATTCTTAGAGACATACAAAATCAAACTGATGAGGAAAATTAACTAATACTTAGTCATTCATAGTACGATATGCAATTGCGCACGGCCATTAATTAATACCCGTCTATGAGCTCTCTTAATAAGACTTATGGGTAATAGCCCTTCAATTATAGGATCCTTAAGCATATCATGAATGTATTCGATACAAAACTTAGTTTCCTCAATTCGTTTATAAACGAATAATTAATTGTGTATCGAAATTTAATGCAGCACCTCTTAAACTGTTACTGTTCAAGGAGTCATGGTAGCTGACTTTATCACACTAAGTCTTCAAAACATTAATTATATGGAGTTAATAAACTTATGAGTCCACTGATAAATTTCCAACAACATTTAATGACTATATTATGTCGTTGTAACTTAGGTTGTTAATATCAGTGCATTATGACTCCTCCATGAGATAGGTTTTATCTGCTGACATAAGGATATACCCGAAATTACATTTTGTCATCTTTGAATATCACAAAGTTAAAGTAATCAACCGGTTTTTAGTTCTCACTTTTTCTTTGAATTTTAGCCTCTCGTTTCTTTTAAAGATATTGTAATACTCCATTAGATGCTTCACATTAATCTAGACAAATCTAGTGTGTTGCAATGTGAGTAATATCTAAACGAGTATAGACTTAAACTTACATAAGGCTTCCAATTAATGAAGCGTAAATAAATAATCTCATTTATCCTATTATCCTCTAAAGGAGAGCAATATTGTTTGTTACATATGTAAGGACCCATTTAAGGTTAAACTTATAGAACGAAACTAATGTCCCATTGGGTCTATCTCGGTATGTTATGATATCAATCACGTAAGAGATATCTCCGAGATCTATTATATCAAAGTTTGTGTTAACAATGCTTTGACTTATGTAACATATACTTGTCAAAAGAATATCATCTATATAGACAAGTTTATCTTAGTTGCTCCCACTCATTTTGAGGTAGGTACATTAATCCACTTGGTTGTTGATGAAAATAATTACGTTAAGATTTCATCACATTATGATGTTTGCATTAACCCATACATGGATTTTATTGGCTTACAAATAAAGTGTTCTTTAACCTTCAGTTTAGAACTTTCAGGTTGTTTTATGAACATGTAAATGTGTCATCCAATTGTTAGGGAAAATTGTTTTTAATGTTCATCTAATGTAGCTTTAAACTATTATAAGCTACTAGAACAGTGATGATCCTCAAAGAAATCTTTGATAATTTATCTCTTTCTAAGTATAACCTTTGACAATCAATCATGCCTCTTTGTGTCTTAACGCTTATATTAGGATTTGATTTAGTTATGAACACTCTTAGGTAATTCAATCAAATCCCAAACGTTATATAAACACATAAAATCAGTTTTACTAGAAAGCTATTTTATTCCATTTAGAAGATTGATTGACACTAATGGCTTAATTTGAAGAGATAGGATCGGTAAACTTTTCCAAAGTCCATTTCAACTTCATTAGGGAGGTTATGTAATCATCAAAGTTAGTAGGTTTTTAAACCTAGATGACCTCCTGAGTTGAAGATTGGGTTCATTAGAAGTTTCAGTTTTATGGATTAGCTCTTGGTTAGGTTGCTATCATTTTCATTCTAAGTTTGTAAGAGTTGGTGCAGTATGGTGTACAAGAGGTGTAATCGGAGTTAAATTCAGAGTGAAATTTAATGACACTCTTCCCCCCGCCTCTTGTATTCCTTGCAAGTCATGATAAGGACCTTGACTGCTCCCACTGACCTTAGAAAACTTTAGGAACTCAGCATGCTTAGGGTCAATATGTAACGACCAACAAATTCTAATAGAGAAACAAGTTAATGACGTTAGTCGTGATTTCTCTTGTTGAGGATTATGCCAGTTTAGGTAAGAAATCTAAGTGTGCCCACAATTAAGCAACAATGAAACTTTTGTAAGAGTAGCATTAGATTTTAAGGAGACAAGTTATGATAGAACAGTGTCAAGATGGAGCAGTGTCTTGTACAAGAGGTGTAAATTGAAGTAATATGAAGTTTTCACTCCCCCACCTTTTGCAACTATTGCAAGTTATTATTAAGACACTTAATCCTCCCACTGATCTTTAATATCTCTAGAATGCTACAAGAGAAGTTTCAATGAGCTACGTGACGTGGGAACCAATCATATATACGTTAGACTTTATTTGATTTCTTTAATGTCCAGATATCATAAGAAACTTTAGGGACATATTTAATAGAAATCTTATTAAGTACATACATGAATAGATTTCTTCTAAGAACGTGGGCCATATGCGACAAAATTTAGATGCAAGTTGATAGTCTTTTAAATGATAAATGAATTATGTCTGAATATTCCATTTGGAATAAGTTCCACAAATATCAATGAATGACTTATGATGGACCCATACTTATTCCTTAAGCCAAGTAATATTTAGGGTTGTAACGTCATGATTTAAAATCACTTAGAATGAGATTAGATGAAAAAATCATCCTCATAACCATGTCATGATTTCTCATGAATTTTGGTTGTAATGGATGAAATTTATAAGTCTCATTTTCCTTTTGTCAAATTCTCATTTACATGATGACAAAAGTTGTGAAAAATGTAAGGTATCATCTAGTTTTATCTTAGTAATGTTTCAATCCAGATATTTAGAACAAATAAGATGAGAGTTTAAGATAAGTGTGACTTTATGTTGTGTCACACCCCGAATTTCCACGTGTCACCGGTGGGCCCGGTGGGGAGTATCGTGACGTCATGGTTGGCAACATAATGGTCAAACAACACAATATTATTAAGCACAGCGGAAGCAATTGAAAATATAATACAACCGAATTTATTATTGTAATATCAACTGTCACAATATTCGGAAGTTTATCCACAGAAGGATCGAACATAAAATGGAAACAATAGTTCAACAGACTTTTAGGCATCTTAAGCTTGCGAGACTTCTACTGATGCTAAGGAGAAATATCCAGCCAATTTCGTATAGTACCTGCATTTAGCCTTTTTGTAAAATACGTCAGTTTACACTGGTAAATACATTCAACTGACTCATTTTGAAAATGGTTTTAAGAAAATTGATTTGGATGCACGTGGCACAAAATATCTTTTATAATTTGATTAAAATGCACAGAGGCAAAATTAATCTTTTTAACTTGGGAGAATTATTTAATATTATAATCTTGTGAACGAATTACATGTTACTTATGCGTTCAGTAGCCCGGATCTTGTCCGGGTTAAAGATCAATAGACACGCCACAATAATGAGTTATACACTGACAGGTGTGCGCCTACACCCCGTGCTCAGGTCGTGGCCATCTCGTAAGATGATGCCAAGGATATCCGGGACATGGTCATTAACCCCCCAAAGGCTGTAAAGTAAATAAGACTGTTTAAACGAGCCGATCAAATTATTCAACTACCCACTAAGCGTGGAGATTTGATGCCCGATCAAGCGGTATGATATATACCGTAACCCAAGCCCGTATAGGGAAAATAAGTTAAAAGTATTTACCTGAGCTAAATATAAATTCAATCCCAGCCGTATATCAAATCAGCAAGTACAGATAGCTTTTACTGGGCTCCTAATCTGGAACGAAGGTTTTTAATAACCTATTAGAATCCTAACGGGTCTTTAATTAAGCTTAAGCTTAGACCGGCTAGTTTCAAAGATACGGTTCGTATGCACGATTAAGCGAGGACCGGATAAAATGTGATTTAGACCCGACAAGTTCAGAGACTTGTTTAATATGGGTCCTTCATGCACATTCTGGATTTTGAGATAAAACCGATAAGGTTTGACCCGTTTCGGCTATTTTATGTAAACTTGTTACATAAACCGAACCGAACGCGTAATAAGCGTAACGGGTATCTGAAAGAGCCATATACAGGTTTCCTAAGTTAATATGCTTCGAATATGTTGTGACATCAGTAGGATGTCTTTCATTATGCCCCGAACTAATTTAAACACAAACTATGCCCCGTAGGGGTAGTTTGGTCATTTTAAAGGTTGTAAAGGAGTTTAAATGTTTAACTGAGTTACAGGTCTGATGTAATCAGCAAACATACTCAATTTGATGAGTTATAACAGTAGGGTAAAGTATATATGTGAAACATATCATTTATTACCAAACTATGCACCGAAGGGCATTTTGGTAATTTCACATAATCCGAAAAGCTCAAAACTGAAGTCTGAGTTTATCAACCTTTGCTTACTGTTAAAATATCATAATTTGCCTCATATATCAGTAGGTATCAACCCGGGTATGTTCAATATGATTTTAAAACATACTATGCGTTAAAAACGCTAAATAAGGCGATTAAAGGCCATTTCCGGGTTTGATAGTTAAATCTGATATTTTTATATTTCCAGAAGGCTTAAAATAATTTATTTATCATATGTGATCAGTAGCAAAAGGTTTGGAGTCGTTTAGATAAGTAAAACTCTTTTTATGGCCCGTAAGGGCAAAACCGACAATTACCGGATTAAGCCTACGACTACTAGTTATGCTCAGCCTAAAATTAATTAAAAATCTTTAAAAATCCCAAAATAATATATTATATCAGTGGGTATTAAGTTTTAAACCAAAAAGTAGGCTTAACTAGGCTATACGCTAATTACGCCGTTTTATTAACATAAAGCTTTAATTTTGCGATATTGAGCATAACTCTTAATCTATAAGTCAAACTGATGTCAAACTTTGCATACAAGTTTATATATCAGTAACTAAGGTTTCTACACTTTTACATTTTCATAAATCATGTTTTAAGGTAATAAGGGCATAACGGTCAACATATGAGCAATTAACGGAAATGTGCATATTAATTGGATAACTAGTGAACCAAGGTGTATAATCACAGAGGGTTGTTCTAACATGTATCCTAGTCCAATTAAAGCTCTGAGGCATTTCTAAAATATGCCTAAACGGGTCAGAACTGAAAGTCAAAGTGAAAGTCAACCTATGTGACTTTCGGTTCCGAACCGGGTCTAAACAGGAAATTGTCGGGTTGAACATGTTTAGACATGTTCTTACACTTATTACTAAGTTATAACAATGATACAACAGGTTGTATATGATCTACAATGTTAATTATGCATAAATGGCGTTTTAGACTTCCTGTTGACTTTTTAAGTAAAGGTTTGACCCGACTTTTGACCTGGTTAGAGTGATGATCAGGGGAAACCCTTTTGAGGTTTTATTACCCACATAAATACCATCTTATATCTACTTTTGATTCGAGAATTGACTGAGCCATTATTGACTAATCTTGAAGTCAAACCGTAATTACGACGGTTTGACTTTTAGCCTAAATACTAAGCTAAACTCAATTAAAGAAGGACTAGTAGACTTACAAGAGTCCTATGCACGAGATAAGATCAGTTGAGGCTGCTTGGGAGCTCCAGAATTGATCCAAATGGGCAGATGAAGGTGTGAGGAATGAATTGAAAGTCATGGCCTTTATATAGTGAAATTTTCACCACAAGAACTTGACACACAACTCTATAATCGACCACAACCATCCAACATGTGTCTCTAGGGTCTAGGGACATTTTAGGGGTCGCCCATGAGTGAAAAATACCAACAAGATCGGTCAGAATCGTGCAAAACCGGCTGTAGCAGGTTTTTCTGCATCTGGGCGCCTGAGGCGGCCCGCCTCAGGTTTGGTTATATGCCACGCGGGCCGCGTGGCCCTCCTGATCGTCCAAAAACGTTTTCAAGCTTCCACATCTCGTCTCTTGGCTCTTCGGAAGGTCAACTAGCATTATTTCTTGCAATTTGACCCCCTTATCTTTACCCATAAGGGCTTTAGGACTTATACCCACTTTGCCAAGTCCCTGAACACTTCCGGTTAACCCGAAAAGTCTTAACTTTCAATGTTTGCACTTTAATCCCTCGCATACGAATTTGGTCATAACTTTCTCATACGATGACGGAACTTAATGAAATTTTAATCGTGCATTCAAGTGAGTATAATTAACATTTACAAAGCTTCGGGTTTGTCAAAAGGTCACTCAGAGGTATATCTTTAAACATGTTGACACATTTAACCCCTGTAGTTTGTAATCTCTCACTTTTAGCTTCGTATGATCCATGATTTATTCGTTTGATGTTATGAACATCATGTAGGGTTATTATGAAGTATATTTATTCACAGTTGACACTTAGAATACGTACAAACACGTACTTTCCATGTTTGTCAACTTTAGTCCTTTTATAACATTCTTTCACACGTTCAAACTTTATGACACGTGACAACACATTATAGGACGTGAATTTTCGAGGTGTTACATGTTGACTATGCAAACCTCACAACCTTCATAACATTGCTTAATTATGATACTATATTCTGATTAATCTTCAGAATATATAAGGTATCGAAAAACGTTATTAGAAGACTGCTTATTATGGTTCTTATAGTCTTAACATTTAATTTTGTCACTAACTCTCATGTTAGTTATTTGTTGACTTCTGGTAAGGAAACGTTTAAAACTAGATTCAACTAATCATGTGTTAATAGGAATATTATAATTAGTAGACTTAAATATCATTAGTAAGTGACTATCTAATTAATTTATCCAACTGTTCTCTAGAATAATGGATAGCCTCGTTGCTTATGTCTAGTCTAATGGCATAATTATGCACTGAGATTTTCCCTTGAAGAACCTTAAAGTTGGAATTTTTACTTGTAATTTGTCTATGGACCTTAGAACAATCCTCTTTTAAAGTTAATGGTTCTAAGGTGAGTAACAACTTATTTTCTAGCTTCAAACATTTATTTCTTTGTACATATGTTGCTTATCAACACACTCATTATACTTTGGTACTTTTGAGTGTTATAGTTGATTTATAAGGCATCAAATTTTACAAGTGAAAATCTTAGTATGTAATGTACTAGAAAAATGTACTTATTTCCATGCGTAAACCCTTAACTTTATGGGTCATGGTATTGTACATTATTATGTATTCACATATACCACTTAGCTTTATAGTTTAGAATTTTAAATTAAGGCGTGCATCTTAGGAATTCTTGTAATTATTCCATAGATAATAGATTAGTCTTAGGAAAGACTTAATCTGGAATAACTTTAGTGATAGCATTATGTTAGAGGGATCTTGATTATCATAAGAGACATCATGTTCGATTTATCCTATTCATCATGCTCTAATTTTCTTCTGTAGTACTTATATCAGAAGAGAGCAATAGGATTATCGTGTCTTAAGAGATAATCAAGGATTTAATTTAAGAGCTAATTCTTATAGAAACTTTAAGCAAAACATATTAGATTTAGGAATTAGAGTGGATGAGATATAGATTTATAGAAAAAAATTATAGTGAGTAAAAATTATGGGTACTACGAATAAGGCAGACAAAATGATCATAAGAATTAATTAAGGATCATTAATATAAGGATCATTATGTGAAGAGGTTGTGATATGTCTATTACTAACATCAAAATAATAGACTATTTAAAGTTCTACTTAAACGAAAACAAATCAGCTTTGGCCAGAAGTGTAATTATTTAAGCATGTGTGCAAAGTGGTTGTAACAAATCAGCTTTGGCCAGAAATTGAGACAATCACTTTAGTTATGCACTTGTTAAGTATGCCATCTATGAAGGAATTAAACCAGCTTTGGCCAGATATTAAGACATTCATGTTTATGATGCACACTTAACATAGCTTCCGTAATACTTGGATGATAAGTAGATGTATCAAATCAGCTTTGGCCAGAAATGATACATCAGAAGCTCATTCAAGTCAAGCCATTTTGGTTTTGTAAAAACATTATTTGATCCTTATTAATTAACTAAGTATTTACAAAACCAATCATTTAATAGCAAACCACCTGTTAGCGCGGATTGAACTCCGCGGTGAGTTCGCTGGGGTTTGAAGGGGAACAGCGTACCCCCGCACGGGGTTCGGGGTTCAGGGCGAAGCCCCGAGCTAAGTCTTAGTTCACATTAAACAGCCTAAAATAATGAGGTTCCGAGTGAGATCTCGACTCAGTTATGAGGTCTCGAGTGAGATCTCGAGTCAAGTCTTGACTCATCTTGCAACATTATGGGGTCTCGACTCATTAATGATCTCGAGTCGCAACCTCAGTGTCTCGAGTCGCAACCTCAGTGTCTCGAGTCGTAATCATGGTCTCGACTACTGTGTTTTATGAGATCTCGAGTGCTTGATGAGATCTCGAGTCGCAACCATGGTCTCGAGTTGTGAAGATTGAAGCCCTTAGTAGAAACCTTAATGGTCTCGAGTTGTAAACATTTGAGAACACTTATGATTTAGAGTTGAGACCTTGTGGTCTCAAATCGAGATCTTGATCTCGAGTCGAAACCTGATGGTCTCGAGTCCACTGTTAACAGCTGTTAGTGTGATAAGTTTGAAATTCGAATTTTAAGGGATTTGGTATATTTTATTTCCTGTTTTAAAAGATATTTTATATTTATCCAATAATTCCGAAAATTATATCTAATAACATTAACATATTTTCGAAATCTTAAGGGATAAAAATTAATCAAATACAGGAAAAACACCTTCTAATCCTTAATTCATTCCAAAATAAGGGAATTTATTCGAATTTCACTAAGAACATGAAGAACCCTAATAAATAAAATAATAATTTTGGAACCCGAAACCTGAATTTTTAAGAGTTTTATACAGATTTCGGACAGTTAAGATTTACCATTATGATTCCGAGTCATTAAAAAAAACATTCTTTTTCCCCGAAACAGTGGACTCGGGTTATGTGACTCGAAACCGGCTATGAATTTAATTAGGCTTTCAAAATTCCGTTTTCCATATTTCAATCCCAGAATTAATGGATACGAAAACAAAACTTATTAATCAACATATGCTCTGATACCACATGTTGATCAGTTCTGTTTTAGGCATAATGGAAAAACATGTGAAAACATACCTTTGATTGCATCAGCACAGGCCAGCAGAGAATCCAGATGGAGATGCAGCAACAGTGTTTGACATGATTGTCAGCTTGGTCTGGTTCCTCCTTAGGGTGCAATCTAATGATGGTGATTATGAAAACCGAATAAGGGAGTTCGGCTATGGAGATGGAGGTCGATATTGATGTTATGATTATTAGGTTATGTGTCTAACCCTAGAACCTCTACATAAGTCTCCTTATATATGCACCCAGGAGGAAACCCTAATTAGTTAATAAGGGTAATTAGGCCCATCAACAATTACCAACTAATTATTTAATAGGATTGTTATATATTTTGATCCATATAATGTAAATGATTATAATGGCTACTAGATTAAATATAAAATAAAATATATTTAATCTTACAGAACTTAGGAATTGTTTTGTAATCTTCTGTTGAGTTATTAGGAGACCAGACCGATTAAGAGGTAGTCTTTCGGTCAGCATATTTTTTAAGCTTACTCATTAAGAAGCTCTATAAATCATTAAAATATGTCTTTTAAGTGAACCAAACACACTCTATGTCTTACTGATTCAGATTTAGAGATAGCCTCTTAATAAATTATAAAAAAAACTATTAATAATTAAGTTATAACCTAAGTGTTCATATAAAAAAAGTTACAACCTACATTATTTTATTCTAATAACTCATTATTAGTTAATATTTTTATTCAGTTATTAATAAACTCGAATAATAGTCCATTTTTATAATGGCCGAACTATATGTTTAAAGTCAACCATATCGTGTAGTATGCATGTTTGAAGCGGGTAAAGAAATGAAGGTAATGAAACGGCTGTATTAGCGTACCATTCCTCTTCTAAGCATGTCTTCCTACGTGAGAGCAAATAATCTTTTAATGATGGGCTCGCTTCTTCATGTTTGTGAGAGCTTAGGGGTATATTATTTAGTAGCACATGAGGATGGACGCATTGGGCTTGGATCTTATAAGAACTTCACAGTTAAGCTTGTTTGAGTGAAAGTAGTATTAAGATAATCGACCTATTGGGAAGTCTTCACCCGGACAGGGCGAGCCCCTAGTGGGCAAATCAAACAATATTATTGGTAAGAGAGCCCGGATATTACAACGTTTATAATTATTCATGACACCAAACAATAGTATTAGGTGTTTAATAAGTTATGTGTTCAAAGTGGGTGGTTTGAATTCGACTTGTCCTCTTTAATGATCATAGGTCAAACACCATCCTCGTGTTGCACTTTGCCATCGAGACAAAACATTTAACAACATATCAAAAGGCCATAGCACCACTAGTGTTGCGGCTTAATGGTATGTCTTTATAACATATGGCATAAAGAGTGGGGTGTACAATTGGTTTGGTATTGATGACGTGGGTACCCAAAAACCCCACTCAACAAAGCTAAGACCAATAACAATCGCAATAAGTAACAAAGGAGGAAAAACATAAACCGGAAACAGGAGGTTGAAGGTCGGAAGCTGGAAGCTCCCGACAGGAAGCCGATACACCAATAATGATCCTTGATCCCTGAGTCGCTGCATAGATATAGATATAGATTACTGTCTAATTAAAAACTTTTGTTACTAATTCCCGAATCAATCAACGTCTGCCACAAATTAATCAACGTCTGCCACCGCCACAAATCAAAGAACAAGAACTGAATCAATCGAACAATAGATGCTATTTAATCGAAGAACTGAGTTCGATTACATAATCTTAGAAACATTAGGAAACATACCCTCGTTAAGATTACGCCTGCCACTGAGTTCATTAAATCAGTAAGAACTGATTTATATTGTAAAATAAATTAACATGTCTTCAGAAACATTAAAAAATCGATAACATCATCAAATATATTGTAATATAATATACCAATGTTATATGTCAAGAACTGAGTAATCACACGGTAATCAAATGGAAGAACTGATTTAATCACTACAACAGATGGTTCGTTTGTAATCAAACAACAGAGGGTTTGTTTGTAATCGAATAACAGTGATTTAATCGGTAAGAAGTGATCGAACAACAGATGGTTTGTTTGTAATCGAACAACAGAGGGTTTGTTTGTAATCGAACAACAGTTATTTAATCAGTAAGAAGCCCTAATTAATGGAAGAAATAGCCGTTAGCGAATTAGTAATTACTTACCAACGATTCGTTCTTCAATTTCATCATCACTGCCGCTTGATCGGATACCTAATGATGTACAGCAGTCCCGCCCTTTCATTCTCCAATAAATTGATCTGCGCGTCCCGTGGTTGTTCTGTGTGAGGCCTTTTGTGTTTCTTTAAAAGTGAAAACGGTCCTTTCAAGTTATGGGCTGTTTTCTATTAAACTAAAAATGGGCCTACTATAGAAAAAACCCATAATAAATTTGAGGCCTTTCAATTTGGGTGGCCCTAGGCCTGTGCCTAGGGTCAAAAGCCCATTGGGCCGGCCCTGTTAAAAAGAAAAGTAAAAAAAAATCTCTTGGTTGTTATTCAATTTTTATTTATATTTTTAAATTCAAAACTTTATCTTATAAAATTACCCTCACTTTTTTTTTCTTTTTTTTTGCTGTGCCGGAATTATATTTACCCGAATATACTTTCAGAACCTTTCCATTCAACTACGTCATCGTCTTCTCATCTGTAACAGATTTCAGTAACCACCATAACCTAGATCTACAGTTAACCGCTTTCATGGCGTCTTCATCCGTCAACACCGCCATTGATAACCTCTTCAATCTTCAAATCAACGAACTCTCCACTTCTTCATCTCCAAACCTCCAGAAAAACCTCTCGATTCTCTCTCCGGATCAGGTTCCTGCAACGTTTTCGCTTGTTCGATGCATGTTTAAGCAATGTTTCGTGAATTTGCGTTTGAATTTGCTTTTGTTTGCAGGTTGAGCTTGCGAAGATGCTGCTGGAGATGCGACAGTCGCACTTGTTTGAGGATTGGCCGGATCCTGGAGTTGAGGATGATGAGAAAATAGCGTTTAACGATCAGGTGATTTGATTTGTTTTGTTTTGTTTCTGGCTTACTGGTTAATAGTTTCGAATTGCATTGTGTTGATCTCGTATTGTGAAGTTATAGTTACTTATCCATTGATTTAGTGCTGACTAGATCCGCAATTCTGTTGCTGAACAATTTTGTAACTGTTAGGATTGATATACATACATGTGTTAATAGTTTTCAATTGCATTGTGTTTATGTTGTATTGTGAAGTTATAGATTGATTTAGCGGTAGATAGATCCACAATTATGTTGCTGAACAACTTTGTGACTTTTATTATCCTATATCCAAATTAAGTCCAGATTTTGAATGTATATACTTGATAGCAGAGATACAGTTTATAAGTAATGAGTTTTCGTATGTTTTTGTTCTTAATTTTCAAAATAAGTGTGTGGCCTTTGCTTAATGAAGGACTTAATGTAGTAGATCCATGGGGATAAGAGTCCATAATTGAAATGCAGCTTGTTTTTAATGAAGTTATGAAAGTATCTTTTATCAATCAGGTGCTTGATTTATTGTTGCTAGGGTTTATAGTTCCTAGTTGCATTGTGTTTATCTTCTATTGTGAAATTACAGATTGATTTAGAGCTAAAGTAGATCCACAATTCTGTTGCTGAACAACTTTGCGACTGTTATTCTCCTTTATTAACATTGAATCCAGATTTTGAATGTATATACTCTGTAGCAAAGATACAGGTTATGAATAATGAGCTTTTATATGTTTTCTTCTTAATTTTCAAAATAAGCGTGTGGCCTTTACTTAATAAAGGACTAATGTAGATCCGTGAGGATAAGAGTCCAAAACCGAAATGCAGCTTGTTTCTAGTGAAGTTACGACAATATCTCTTATAGATCAGGTGCTTGATTATTTTAGCTAGGGTGGATGATACACGTCGTTTAACGTATTAATAGTTCCCAATTGCATTGTGTTCATCTCCTACTGTGAAATCATAGATTGACTTAGCGCTAAACTAGATTCACAATTCTGTTGCTGAACAATGTTGTAAGTGTTTTTATCCTATATCAAGATTGAATCCAGATTTTCAGTACATCTACTCTAAAACAAAGATACAGCTCATAAACAATGAGTTTTCGTATGTTTTTCTTCTTAATTTTCATAAACAAGGGTGTGGCCTTTGCTAAATCAAGGACTGAATGTAGATCTGTGAGGAATGAGGATAAGGCCCAAATATTTTAATGCAGCTTGTTTCCGATGAAGTTATAAAAAACATAGCAGACCTCTCTGACGATAACTGAAGCTTTTGTTATAAACTTTTATCTTTTAATTTTGTTCATACAAAGTCTAATCACCTGAGGTAATCCTGTTTTTTTAGGTCGGTCTTCTTAATTCAAGCTATCCCGGTGGTTTGGCGTCATATATTAAAACTGCAAGAGAACTCTTAGCAGATTCAAAAGCAGGAAAGAATCCATTCGATGGCTTCAAACCATCTGTAAGTAACACATATCTTTGAGCACTCAACCGGTGCAAATTATTTTCAGTTTTTTTTTTCTTATAGTTTCATGTTTAAACCACATTTCTGCAGGTCCCATCAGGTGAAGTTCTGACATTTGGTGATGATAGCTTTATAAAATATGAGGAGGCTGGCGTCAAGCAAGTGCAAAACGCTGCATTTGTTCTTGTGGCAGGAGGGCTCGGTGAACGTCTTGGATACAATGGAATAAAGGTTTTGCCACCTTTTTTTGTAGTTTAAGTTTTAATCCTTAAATGTTTTTTTAGTTTAATAATACTTGATGAAATTTGATCTATTTTGCAGGTAGCACTTCCACTGGAGACAACTACAGGAACCTGTTTCTTACAACACTACATAGAGTCCATCTTATGCTTATCTGAGGCTAGCTGTAAACAGGCTCAAGGTTGTTTACATTTACATTAGAGTAAAATGCCATTTTCGTCCCTGAAGTTTGGCCGGTTTTGCGACTTTGTCCAAAGGTTTGTTTTTCCGCATATGGCCCCAAAAGGTTTGAAATCTTGCCATTTTCATCCTACTCGTTTCTCCATCCATTTTTCTCGGTTAAGTCAGGGGTATTTCCTTCTTTTTTTGTTAACTTAAAGGGCAAATCGGTATTTTTCAGGGGTATTCGGTCTTTTTACATAAAGTGAAAGGATCAAATTGCCCTTTAAGTTAACAAAAAAGATGGAAATACCCCTGACCTAACGGAGAAAAATGGACGAAGTTAACGAGCCGGATGAAAATAGCAAGATGCGGAAAAACAAACCTTTGGACGAAAGTCGCAAAACTGGCCAAACCTCAGGGGACGAAAATGGCATTTTGCTCTTTACATTATATTATGATTTATGGACCAATAGAAAGTCAAAATAATCATATAAAATGTTAACAAAGTCAATGACACCGGTGTTTTTGAACTGTAGGTGAAAGCAGACGGGACGTACCTTTTGTGATAATGACTTCAGATGACACTCATGCACGCACATTACAACTTTTAGAATCAAATTCTTATTTTGGGATGAAACCTACACAAGTAAAACTTCTTAAACAGGTAAGTATTGAACATTCGTTTGATCTTTTTGCTAAATAGAGTTCCATAGTTGACTCATACTACCATGTTTCAGGAAAAAGTTGCTTGTTTGGCTGATAATGATGCTAGGCTTGCTGTAGATCCGAAAAATAAATACAGAATACAGGTTAACTTTCTAAAGTATCGTTTTTTTCTTTATCAAAACATCAAATCCGTCCCAGTTATAAACCATTTTCGTTTTTCTTATTAGACAAAACCTCATGGTCATGGTGATGTTCATTCACTTCTCTATTCAAGTGGTCTTCTTAAAGAATGGTATGTTTTCTTTTGATCGTTTTTTTATATATAAAATATAAAAATGTTGTCTATCTCATAACTGTTTTGTCATGTATAACTATCTTTTTTCAGGAAAGATGCTGGTTTGAGATGGGTGCTGTTTTTCCAAGATACAAATGGACTTCTATTCAAGGTCCATTAGAACAAATTTCTTATATAGTTTTGACTTTTGAGTAAAGTACACAGGATGGTCCCTGTGGTTGACCAAAGTTTTAGATTTGGTCCCTAGCTTTCAAAAAGTACACAGATGGTCCCTATGGTTTGCACTTTGTAACGCATTTCGTCTCCAACTTTTACCAAAGGTACATGGACGGTCCCTGTGGTTTGCACTTTGTAACGCATCTAGCCCCTAACTTGGACATGTTAAAACCTTCAGATTTGTTATTTGGGGACTAAATATGTTACAAAATGCAAACCATAGGGACCATCCATGTACTTTTGAAAAGCTAGGGACCAAATCCAAAATTTTGGTTAACCACAGGGACCATCCGTGTACTTTATATTTTTCCGTCACAAGTTGATTCTGATATAAATTTACCTTTTCAGGCAATTCCTGCAGCTTTAGGAGTTAGCGCCACTAAAGAGTATCATGTTAATTCTCTTTCGGTTCCTCGCAAAGCTAAAGAAGCTATTGGAGGCATTACAAGACTCAGTCATGCAGATGGTACATTTTGTTATCTCAGTACATACTAGGGGTGTGCATGGATTGGTTTTTGCACAAAACCATAACCATAACCGCGATGTCGGTTAATGGAAAATCATAACCATAACCGATCAGCTATGGTGGTTTCGGTTAATCGGTTTTTAAGGTTTTTGTGGATCGGTTATGGGTCTGTTAACTGTGAATTTTAGGCCTAGCTTAAAAAGCTAAATCTCTTTTTCACCATGGACTAAATTGTTATTACACATTTCTATATATTACTTATTAGTATATTACATGATGTTAAAAAATACATATATAATATTAATACTGATTATTATCAAATATTCAAACAAAACGATATAATATTATTCATAAATTCAAACAAGCGTTCAACCAAACCGATATGATATAACCCATAAATGCTAACAAAGATCTTACTATATGTCGGTTCGGTTTGGTTATGGCGGGTATGGAAATTTTGATAACAATAACCAACCCACTACTTTCGGTTTTCAGAAAAAAACAATTAACTGATCCACCGGTTTTTTATGTGGTTTGGTTTTTTCGGTTTTTTGCACACCCTGTTACATATTACAATTATTCATTTAAATATTAAAATTGGCCTTTTAAATCTTATGTATGTGAATATTAAACTCAGGAAGGGAAATGGTGATTAACGTGGAGTATAATCAACTGGATCCATTGCTTAGAGCAACCGGTCATCCTGATGGTGACGTTAATTGTGAAACGGGCTATTCTCCTTACCCTGGAAACATAAACCAAGTATATTTCAACTCTTGTGACATTCTTTTCCATGTGTGTTATTTTTTTTATTTTCTTTTCGTGGTATTGATTTTATTGTTACATTTCTTTGCAGTTGATTCTTGAGCTTGGTTCTTACATTGACGAGCTCTCAAAAACCGGTGGCGCTATAAAGGAGTTTGTTAACCCCAAGTAACTACTTTTTCGATAAGTCCTTACTAATATTCTATGGGTTATGATTTTTGTTAAAAAAAGGTTATTTGATATTCTTTAGAGTACAATGCCATTTTCGTCCCTAAGGTTTGGCCAGTTTTGCGACTTTTGTCCAAAGGTTTGTTTTTCAGTATCCGGATCCAAAAGGTTTGAAATCTTGTCATTTTCATCCGGCTCGTTAACTCCATCCATTTTTCTCCGTTAAGTCAGGGGTATGGGTATTGCAGTTTTTTTGTTAACTTAATGGGCAATTCGGTCTTTTTCACTTTATGTACAAGCATTTTGCATAATGTACAGGTATTCAAAATACCATTAACGGAGAAAAAAGACGAAAATACCTCTAACTTAATGGAGAAAAATGGATGGAGTTAACGAGCCGGATGAAAATGGCAAGATTTCAAACCTTTTGGACCCACATGCGGAAAAACAAACATTTGTACGAAATGTGCAAAAATGGCCAAACATCAGGGACGAAAATGGCATTTTACTCTATTCTTTATATAAAGAATATTTTTAAGAATAGTAAAATTAATCTAACTGTTGTTAGATGGAGAAAAAAAGGGCGTAAGCCGTTTAACTGATAATTAATGTAAATTTTGGATGACAGATACAAGGATGCAACAAAAACCGCTTTCAAGTCATCTACTAGGTTAGAATGTATGATGCAAGATTATCCTAAAACATTACCTCCATCAGCACGAGTTGGATTTACAGTAAGTAAACTGATTATTGTTTCTAATTATATATAACACGCGCTAACATTATTCCTCATTGCATCAGTTTACAACATTGCCATCCCAAACTTATATATATTTCTTCATTCTATGTGTTTCTAACCATCTTCTGATTTTTTAGGTTACAGATCCATGGCTTGCATATGCACCTGTGAAGAATAATCCAGAAGATGCTGCAAAGGTAGTTCTATAATCCTTGTAGTTGATCACTTTAAAACCGAGATATTATTATTAGTTGTTTTTATTGGTTGCTTGTTTCTTAGTTACAACTATGTTTATATTGATATATTTTTATATGAATTATAGGTACCCAAGGGAAACCCATATCACAGTGCCACTTCTGGAGAAATGGCAGTATATCGATCTAATAGCATGATTCTAAGAAAGGTCAGCACTAATTCTTTATCAATTTTTTTTACTAAATAATGGCAACTAGTTTTTTTTACCCGCTGCGTGTTTCGGCGACGTGATAATTATAGACGACAATTAACCTGACTCGTTTCTGAACTAAAATTATGTTGAAACGTAGAGTAATCCGGAATGAAAATGTATTATATTTGACCCAACTTGTTTCCAAACAAAATTTACGTCGAAACGCAGGCCAACTCAAAACGCACATAAAATAAACACGTGCGTTGGCGTCGTACGCAACATCTTAAAGTATAGACTACAATCGACCTGACTTGTTTCCAAACTAAATTTACATCGAAACGTATAGTAACTCAAATTTATACCGTCGAATGAAAATGTATTACATTTGACCTGATTTGTTTCCAAACCAAATTTAATTCAAAACGTACATTAAAATAAAACACTATATAACTGACCCGACTCATTTCCAAACAAAACTTACGTTAAAGTGTAGACGAACTCGAATTTAGACCGACACGTACATAAATATAAAAACGTAAGAAATTAGTTTTAGAGTAAACTCGAAACTTTAGAAACGTGAGGGGTCAAATTGACATTTAGAAAGTTAATTGCTTAGTTTTGACATTATTGTAAAGTTGGGGGTAGAATTGGTCAAGCCACCGACCTTTGACCCATTACCCAACCTGACCTTTTCGTTTCCTATATGTTAACTTTAAGGATCTGATGTTTGTCTCCAGCCAGGTGTTAAGATAGATGATCCGGTTCCAGGGGTATTCAATGGTCAAGAAGTGGAGGTTTGGCCCCGTGTTGTGTGGAAACCAAAATGGGCCGTAACGTTTGCTGATGTTAAAAGCAAAGTGAGTGGAAACAACTTTGTATCTCAAAAATCCACATTGGTCATCAAGGGTAGTAATGTAACTATTCAAGATCTCTCATTGGATGGAACCCTTGTTATCGATTCTGTTGATGATGCAGAGGTATGTTCAAATGTTCTGTCTTATAGTTATGACTTGGTTATTCAATTTTATGTTTCACGGGTCACATGTGTCAAGGGGGTCGAATGTCATCTTGTTTATATTTTCATGCATACAACCTCCTAAATCAGTTTATTCAATATAGTTACATTATTACTAAAATGATATTATTATTGGAATCATATTTATACACTTACTTCTAGGGGTGCAAACGAGCCGAGCTACTCGAGCTCGGCTCGATAAAAAGCTCGAACGAGCCGAGCTTAAACGAGCTCGAGCCCGAGCCTAAAAACAAGCTCATTTAGTAAACGAGCCCGAGCTTCGCTTATCGAGCTCGAGCCGGCTCGCGAACCTAAACGAGCTTTCTGTTTATATATTTTTTTATTAATATATTAAACATATATTTATATAATAATAATTACAATTTATATAAATATAAAAAAATAACTAAATTATATGTATAATAACAATTATAATTAATACAAATTAATTAATAAATACTAAACGAGTCGAGCCCGAGCCGAGCTCGAGCTTGAAAAATTACCTTCAAGCCGAGCTCGAGCTTTAGAAATAAAGCTCGAATCGAGCCGAGCTCGAGCTTTCATGTGTTAAACGAGCTCGAGCCTGGTCGAGCTCGGGCTCGGCTCGGCTGGTTTGCACCCCTACGGTTACACTATAAAAGTTGGAACACTTTTGGAGGAGTGTTAGGGGTCAGCCAAACCCAAACCATTTTGACCTTAACATGTTTTGACTTAGGGCTGCAAACAAACCGAACGAACACGAACAAGACCTTCGTGTTCGTTTGTTAAGGAATATATGTTCACGAATTGCTCATAAACACTTACCGAACGTGATTTTATGTTCATGTTCGTTTGTTAAGGAAATGAACGAGTTCATTTTCGTTTGTTAATTTTAGGAAAAGAACCCAAACGGATGACGTTCATGAACACAAATGGAAACAAACGGAGACAAACAAGCATTCATGAACATAAGATATAATAAACTGATACTTATTAAATATTTTATCATCGGAATTTTAAAATAATTAAATAGAATATACAAACTAAAAACACTAATGAACTACCGGACATAAACGAACCCATTACCGAACGTTCACGAACATAAATGAATGAACTGAACTGAACACAGACTCTGTTCATGTTCCGTCATTTAACTACACAAACGAACTTCCCGTCGAAGGTAATATATAATAAACTGATACTTATTATACTTATAGTGCATACAACCTCCTCGATCATTTTATTTAATATATTTAGATTATATTACTAAATGGTATTATTGTTGTAAACATATTTAGACGCTTTATGCATCAGTAATACCCGATCCATTAAACCGTGCCCATTTTACCATCTAATTTTTAGCTTTTTTGCTGAAAAAACTTGACTTTTTTATGTAATTATATATTATTTTCAGGTGAAAGTGGGAGGTTTAGTGCAAAATAACGGGTGGGCAATTGAAAGCATTGACAAAGACAACACTGCATTGCCTGAGGAAGTAAGAATAAGAGGTTTCAAAATAAACAAGATGGAGCAGTTAGAAAAATCCTACACTGAACCCGGTAAGCACACCTTAAACGGGTGAGATTAAACATTCTACCACTGTATACATTACCCCGATTCTTTTTACTCGATATTACAAATTACTCTGGTCTTCTCATTTTGATATTGAGAGGAGTTTCTTTGTAAGAGTGTATTTTCCCAGCAGCCTTTCGAGGCGGTCTACCAAACGACATTCTTTGTGATTCTTGAGGTTTGGGTTTGGACCATTTGTCATGTTTTTGTTGTGTAATCACTTGTGGAGTTTGATCATAATCTTCATTCATCTTAAGATCCTTAATTTCAAACAAATTCTCATTCGGTTCATCTTCTCGAGATGTAAACCTAGCTGACTGCCTTCTAACACAGCGCCTGGGTTTGAAAAGTCAAACACATTAGAATAACAAAGTGTTTATTGAACATATGAGGGGTGTTCGTTTTAGAACCATTAGAGCATCCACAATAGACATGTTTTTTGGTGTTTTTAAAGAGAGAGAAAGTGAGGTGGAGGAGAGAGGGTGTGAGGTGGATGAGAGAGAGTGTAGTTATATTTGTGGGGAAAAATGAGAAAAAATGGAGGGAATGTAATTATGTGAGTGTGATGTAGGAGAGAGGAAAGAGAAGAGAAAAATAGTGTTTTTTTGTGTATGTGAGTAGGTCAAGAGAGAGAAATGCTCTAATTGGTTGGGCAGGTGCCACGTTAGCACCAAAAAACACCACAAAAAACACCAATATTGGTGATGCTCTTAATATGTTGAGAACCGCAAGAAGTGCATAATGCATTTCTACCTGTTGCTTTTAATGTGATACATAAGACATTTATGTAGCCGTTTATCTTTTATGCACTACTATGTTCTTACAGTTCTCAACATATTTGTTCAGAAACGAACATGCCCCTAAACATATGATAAAAGGTTTAAATGCAAAATGCTCTTAACGTGCGATGGTACGCGACCACCAATATAACGTGCGTAATTAGGGTTTATAACTTGCGTATTTTAAAAATGAAGTTGCGTACGGTTGCACGTTAAGGGGCTATTGTACGTTAACCTTCCCCTAAACATATAAATATGTACATATATTAATATTTTGCTAACCTTTTATTCTCAGCTATTTCTTCCTCGGAAACTTTAACTATAGTCGTGTGGCCAATTGCTGCAAACATCAGTTACAAACACCAACTAGTCAATAAGAGAGTTAAAAACTTGATAATTAATTTTAACAAGATTTTGATTTTGTAGCATTTACATTGACTTCTTACGGGACGT
Source organism: Helianthus tuberosus (assembly GCA_030545235.1). Lineage (NCBI taxonomy): Eukaryota > Viridiplantae > Streptophyta > Magnoliopsida > Asterales > Asteraceae > Helianthus > Helianthus tuberosus. The sequence continues at coordinate 20,309,886 of CM060358.1, read as the reverse complement.
ATACGTCTGTTGATAAGAGCGTTTTCACCGTCCTTCATCCACCAAAACGAAAAATGGGATGTTAGTTATTTTTGAATATGTAAAAACAAAATGAAAGGAAAAAGAGCAAACCACCTTAGATTCACATTTTTGGTCATTCGTCTCACGTTTAGCCTGGAAACCAAAAGTACTACATTAGATACGATATCCATATATTACTCAAGTGTTTCCAAAATCGTGTAATAAAGTTAAATCAGTAGGGGTGACTTCCTTACATCACCTAAAATACAATATGAACACGACCTCATGTTGACCTGTTGAAACCATTTAATTAAAACGGATTGTGATTGGATTGACATGTCTTATCTTTTTAAAATTAAACGGGTCAACTTGTCAACATGTTTAAAACTATAATAATAGCTAAATGTCTTTTTAGAAAGTAAACCTGTCAACGTGTTTACGACTCGTTTATCCCAATTTATGACTGAAGAAACACGGAACTAATTACGGGAGTAATCAGTTTGGTTTATGTTTCAACCATGATGGTTAATCTTCTTATGGTTTCCTGAGCTCCTTAATGATCGTGTTTATCTGCAAAACAAAACACCGTTACTCGTTAAGAGGGGAATGTGGGGGTTTCCCTCTTAACCGGGCTCCGGCGTGAGAATAAGCGACTGTATTGGGGAGAGAATTAAGTATTGAATGAGAGTGGAGGGAATGGAATGGATAACCTGTGAAGTGAAGGTCTCTATTTATAGCCGGAGAGGTGTAAGAGGGTGTGGGCTGATGGGCCTTGGGCCGGAAGGCGACAACATGGAGGATATACTCCTTGTCTCACTGGTGTCGACCGTTAGTGGCTTCTAGGAGCTTTATGGAGTTGGCGCAACGTGATTGGAGCCACGTGTCACTGTTGTCGGCCTGGTCGCCCTTCTGCCATCAGCAGGTAAGTGGAGATCGTGGGGCAGTTGTCTCTGCCCTGTGATTGGTGCCACATAGGCGTCCTTAAGTACTTTTTGTCTCCTGCATGTCAGACGATCGTGGAGCACGATTGCGCAGGAACAGAAGGACCCTGATTGGCTCTTTTATCCTGCCACTTGTACCTTGTGTACTATCTGGAAAGGCCTCGCGCCGAAGTCACGCATGATTCTTGCTGAGCACGTTACCACCTCGCGCGAGCTTCATGGGCCTTCAGATGTTCTTTTTAGAATGCCAAGTGTTGCTAACTGGAGTTCACTCTTATGTGGACCTCGCGCAGCGTTACACAGAGATGTTGTAGCCGCGCGAGGTTGGCAATCAAGAAAATTGCTGAGTAAGGAGTATGGTCCCGCACGACCTTACAGGGGGTTGCGCGGCTTTTTGGGACCATACCCCTTCAAGTCCCCCCAGTCCAGTGCTGCACCATGCGCAAGGCAAGTGGTTGGAGCTCTGGACTTAATAAAGTAAAGTGATGCTTTTGGCTTTGGTAGGCGGCGCGCGTGTAAGTTGTTGGTTACTACGGCGCGGCTACCAGGCTTGTTGTTGGCTTTGTTGTTAGCTTTAACACGAAGTTTCTATTGACTTTAGGCGGGAAAACCCTCGAAATTTGAACTTCTGACAGGTTGGTGCAAAAGTCGTGGTTGGTGACGCCTGAGTTGACCTCTGACGGTTGTCATCAACTTGTTGCTGACGGTTCAGATTTTCGTCAGGAGAGTGAAGCTCACGCGCACGTGGTAACTGTCACTCCGGGAAACACGCCTTACGTGGCGCTTTTTGGTTGGCCTTGCTTGCGGCGGTTTCGGCACGGTTACCCATCGCATTAAGGGTATGTTTGGCAAAAGTAGCTGGTGGCTGCTAGCTGGAAGCTGTAAGCTGTAAGCTGGTAGCTGGTGGCTGGAAGCTGGTAGCTGTAGCTGGTAGTTAGTAGCTGTAGCTTTTTAGATATATTTGGTGTTTGGTAGAGTAGCTGGAGCTTTTAATAAAATGTATAAAATGACCAAAATGGACATAACTAAAAATTTAGAAAGTTGATGCATTAAAAAGTTTCCTATTTTTAGAGGTTAAAATAGTCATTTTTTCCCTAAAAGCTTGTAGCTCCTTCTAAACGCTACTAGTAGTAACGTTCAACCAAAAGCTTCAAGCTCCTAACCTAAAAGCTTAAAGCTCCTTCAACCAAACAAGACTTTTTATTGAGTAGGAGCTTTTTCTTAAAAGCTTAAAGCTAGAAGCTCCTAAAAGCTCCATGCCAAACATACCCTAAATGCGATGGGTATATATATCCGGGGAGATGTGAGGCTCATCACTTTCTCTTCTACTATTCTTTTACTTCCTCTCAAACTTCTTTGAATCTTCAAAGTTTGAAGAACACGGTTGCAGCAGATCTTCAAGTTCTTGAAGAACGTCGTAGATTATCAGGCTTGTTTCCAGAACATTCAAGACCCTTGTTTTATCTATCGATGGCTGAGGAACAACACGAAGATAATCCCGGAGAAGAAGGTCCTGTACCTGTTCTCCGGTGGGATTTAGGGCTTTTTGAACAACTTTCACGTAGTTTCCGGTTCCCACCGGAGTGGGATGCCCGGTACCCCGGCCAGAACCAGACGGCCGCTGATGCACCGCCGGGGTACATCACTTTATTCAAGGACTTCTTCCATCAGGGCAACTTCCGGTTGCCGGCGACTAACTTCATGGCTCATGTTCTTCAATATTATGGGTTCCATATATCTCAAATGAGCCCACCCGGAATGGTTCGTGTGCGATATTTCGAGTTCCTGTGTTGAAAAACAAGCTTCATGCTGCTGAACAGCAGTTGGCTAAGGAGAAAACTGAGTTCAAACGTATATGCGCGAAGGATAATGAACGCGCGGATGCGGATCGTAACAAGATTGTCAACCTTGAGGCTAGGGTTGTGGAGTTGACGGCGAAAGTTGAGGGTGCGCAGGCTGTGCAGGTTGCTAAGGAGCAGATTGAGGTTTGTCAAACTTCTAACCTTTTCCTTCTATGCTTGTTTGTAAAATAGCCTAAGTCCCTTCTTTTTAGGTTGAGTTGGCTGAGGTGAAGGCTCAGTTGTCGGGCAAGGATAAGGATCTGCAGGCCAAGGATGTCGAGATCGCAGAACTGAAATGCCGCCTGAATGATCAGGTTGATAAATGTGAATCCTTGGAGATCGATCTTGAGGCGGAGAAGGTCAAAGCTGCGAATGCTGAGGAGGCCAAGCAACGAGCTGAAGAAGCGCGTGATGTTAGTACCACTGCTCTTAATGTAGCACAAAACAACTACTCTGAAGTTCAAGGTATCGTGGATACTTTGGCCTCTGAGGCCGAGTGGCTGCGCGGTCGTGGAATGGTGCTGGTATGATTCCTCTTTTTCTTTTAATTTGATTTATTTATACCTGTTGGCTAAGGTATTGCGTTTGCTGTAGATGGCCAACTCCATTCTAAATGCTGGTCAATTGGATAAGGCTGTTGCGGCCGTTATAGATGCTTCCCTCGAAGTTGGTCACCGTAAAGGCTATGTTGAATGTGCGCAACATGCGTCAGTTATGCTTGGACAGGAGTTCGATACTAGTCACTGCTCAGTGACTGATGAAGCTGAGGCTGAACTAGCCCACGCGGAACATGGTTATGATCATCTATCCATTCCGGTGATGGACTTGGTTACTGATGCGCTAAAGCATGATGACTGGTGTCAGCGGCTGAAGAATATCCTTGATCCACCGGAGACTGTTGAGCTCTCGGATGAGGAGGCACCTGCGGGTGGTGATGGCGATGGAAAAGGTGATAGTGATGGTGGCAAGCGTGACGATGATCCTGATGATAGTTTTGAATAGGCTAGTACTTTTTAGGCTTTGTGCCTTGTAATTTTGTTTATGATTTGAATGTAAGCTCTTGCGCGGTCGCGCTAGCTTTAGATGGAAAGAACACCTCGTTGTCTATATAACTGTTGCGCGGTTGCGCTTGTATTAAATATGATGTCTGCTTATCTCCCCGTTACAATTATTGCACTGTTGTTAGAAACTTTGGTTAAGTTAGCGCGAATAAATGTAAGAGAGGCTCTTGTGCGAGTGTAATTGTAGTGTTTTCGTGCTAATCAGAAGTTTAACATGCATTTGTAACGAAATAAGTCGGATAGTGATAAAAGAGCATGTCGTATGCTTTCATTGATTACGTGGGCGCTTAGGCCGAGATACATTGCTTGTGACATAAAAGGCGTGTAGCCAACATAAGAAAGTAAAGGGCGCGTAGCCGTCATTAGTGGATAAAGGCTCGGGGCCTAATATAGTCATATATAGCATTTGTGCAGTTGTTGCGCATTCCACGTGCGCGGGATGATGTGTCCATCCAGGGTGCGCAATTTGTAAGCCCCTTTTCCTAGCACTTCGTGCACCAAGTATGGGCCTTCCCATTTGGGTGCTAGTTTTCCTGGGCGTTCGGCGTTTGAGGCTTCGTTGTCTCGAAAGACATATTCCCCTGGAATGAAGGTACAGATGCGGACTCGCGCGTTGTAGTACCTCTCCAGTTGTGTTTTGTACTTGGCTTCTTTGATTCGCGCGATTTCGCGCCTTTCCTCTAGCAAATCCAAGTCAAGACGACGCTCTGCCTCGTTGTCGATTGCGTTGACTGCTGTCAAACGCGGAGAGGGCAGGCCAACTTCTGCCGGGATAACCGCTTCTGAGCCATAGACTAGGCTAAAAGGGGTTTCGCCGGTACTTGTTTTCGGCATGGTTCGGTGAGCCCACAAGATACTCGGGAGCTCATCCACCCAGCCTCTTCGCTTTGTGCCCAGTCGGGCCTTAATCCCATTGACAATACACTTGTTTACACTTTCAACCTGCCCGTTGCCTTGAGGATGCGCAACGGAGGAGAAAGTGTGTTCGATTTTCATCTCCTTCATCCAGTTTTGGAGGTCTTCAGACGCAAAGTTGGTGCCATTGTCAGTTACAATTTTGAGTCGGAGCCCGAATTTGCAGATGATGTGTTCCCAAATGAACTTGCGCACCATCATTGCTGTAGTTGAAGCAAGGGCTTTGGCCTCCACCCATTTTGTGAAGTAATCGACGGCCACTATTATAAATTTGACGGCGCCGGGAGCGTCTGGGAAGGGTCCTACCATGTCAATTCCCCACTGCTGAAAAGGCCAAGCAGTGGATACGGGGATCAGGTCGTTCTTGGGGCGCAGGGTTTTTGGAGAGTGCCGCTGACAGGAGTCGCACTTGCGCAGCTCCTTCAGGGCATCCACATGCATCCCTGGCCAGTAATACCCGGCGTTCATAATCTTCGCAACAACCATGCGTGGTCCCGTATGGATGCCGCAGATTCCTTCGTGAATCTCCCTTATCAGATAATTCGCATCTTGGGGGTCCACGCAGCGCAGTAGTGGTCCCAAGAAGGACTTGCGGTATAAGATACCACCATTCATTTCATACTGCAGAGCTTTGTTCTGAATCTTTCTTGCCTCTGCCTTAGTCTCTGGGAGTATTCCTTCTTTCAAGTACTGAATGATAGGGGTCATCCAGGATGGATGCCCTATCGCGATCACATTGACTTGTCGTAACAAGACTGACGGGTTCTTGAGTACCTCAATCCTTACATCTTTGGCAAGATGTTGGAAGGATGTTGAAGCAAGCTTGCTCAAGGCGTCAGCTGGTTTGTTTTCAGAGCGATTGATGTGGATGACCTTGTGAGACTTGAACTGTTGAAGCAACTCTCTTGCTTGTTCCAGATATAGGGCCATAACTTCACCCTTTGCATCGTATATACCGTTGACTTGGCTGGCTATCAAGAGTGAATCAACATGTGCTTGTATATTTTTAGCTCCCATTTTGATGGCGAGGCGTAAGCCTGCCAGAAATGCTTCGTATTCTGCCTTGTTGTTGGTGTTTTTAAAATCCAACTTGATGGCGTAAGTGAATTCGTGGTTTTCGGGGCTTACTAGGCGCAATCCAGCTCCCGCGCCGTCCTCGTTTGAGGCCCCATCAGTATAAAGCATCCAAGTCTCATTTGTCGTGTCTTTTTCCGGAGTTTCCACCAGCTCACAATCTTTGATTTTCTCAACTGGGACTTCTGTGATGAAGTCCGCTAGAACCTGACCCTTGATGGCTGGGCGAGGCCGATATAGAATGTTGTGGCCCCCCTGCTCGATGGCCCATTTCGCTAACCGCCCGGACGTTTCTGGTTTTTGAAGTATCGTACCGATATGGAAATTGGTAAGCACGGTGATCACATGCCCTGTGAAATATCTGCGCAGCCTTCTGGAGGCGTGTAGCAGCGCTAGTACCAATTTTTCCATCGTGGAATATCTCGTTTCCGGGTCAATGAGTACCCTGCTGACATAATAAATTGGAGTTTGGACTCCATTTCTTTCCACTAGTAACACCGATCCTACTGCCTTATCTGAAGAAGATAAGTACAGTACGAGTGGTTCTTTTTCAAATGGTGCAGTCAGGGTGGGAAGCTCGATCAAACATTCTTTCATTTGCTGAAAAGCCTTTTCTGCTTCCGGGGTCCACCTGAACTCTTGCTTCTTCACACAATTGCGCAGTGTGCTGATAAAAGGGTACGACTTCGCGGCGTGATTTGACAAAAAGCGGTTAAGCGCGGCGAGGCGGCCGGCCAACCGTTGCATTTCTTTGATTGTTCGCGGCGATGGCATTCGCTCTATTGCCTGGACTTTTTCCGGATTCACTTTGAAGCCGCCGTTGGTGACTATGAAGCTTAAAAACTTCCCTTCTTCCATGCCAAAAGAACATTTGGCTGGATTCAACTTCATGTTTACGCTGCGCAATGAATTGAACGTTTTTTCGATGTCCTTCAACATTTGGTCCTCTTCGGGACTTTTGACCACTAGATCATCGATGTAAACTTCAATATGCTTTCCGATGTCACCCGCGAAGGTCTTGTCCATCAATCGCTGGTGTGTGGCGCCAACATTTTTTAGGCCGAATGGCATCTTTGTATAGCAAAAAATCCCAAGATCAGTACGAAAAGCCGTCTTGTCTTCATCCTCGAGCTTCATTTGAACTTGATGGTACCCCTTGTAGCAATCCAAGAAGCACTTCCATCTGTATGGCGCGAGAGAGTCTATCTTTTTGTCGATCTCAGGCAAAGAGTAACAATCCTTAGGGCATGCCTTGTTGAGATCGGTATAGTCAACACACATTCGCCATCCCCCACTAGACTTCTCAACCATTACAGGGTTCGCAACCCAACTTTGATAACGTACCTCTCGCAGGATGCCGGCTTTAAGTAACTCGCATACTTGCTCATTCATCGCTTTCGTTTTGTCTGCCCCTAAGCTTCGCCTTCTTTGGACTTTCGGCTCAACCGAGGGGTATGTATTTAAACAGTGCTCTGTGATGTCGCGCGGGACTCCGGTCATGTCGGCTGGGGTCCAGGCGAAAATATCCATGTTCTTGAATAGGAGCTGCTTGAGACGAGTTCTGATGTTTGGTGAGATAGCGTGGCCTATCGTCACCGTTTGCTCCGGATATTTGCGATTTAAAACCCATTTTTCGGGCTCGGTCGCTGAAACCTTCGCCGCTTTTGTTGGGCGCATCTCTTCTGTTGACATCACTTCCTTCTTTGCATAAACGATTGCCACCCCCGTCTTGGTTGGGAATCCAATCGCTGAGTGGGAAGTGGAAGTTATCATATTCAGCTCACCTTGCGTCTCTCTCCCGATCAGCACATCATGTCTTGACTTAACAGGCATCACCATGAAGTTAACGTTTGTTGTTCTTGAATGCTTCCCGTCAGAGAGTGTGACGGGGAAGCTAATTTGGCCTAGCGGGAAGACCATTTCATTGCAGAACCTAGACAGTGGGTAGTCAACTGGTTCAAGTCTCACTTTGTCTTCGTCGTCGAACTGGTTGAAGCATTGTTCATAGATGATGTCTGCTGTGCTCCCCGGGTCGATGAAGACGTATTCAGTTTCATAATGGCCGATGATACCGGTGACGACGATGGGTCGTGTGGCTCGGGGACCCCCGCGCACCACCGGGAAAATAACTTGCTGTTCTTTTCATGAAGGCTCATAAGGTCTCTTGCCTTTTTCTCTCGCGCTATACCTTGGTCCATTGACCATGTGTGTCTCCAGGCGTCGTACTTTCTTGTGATTTCCTTCATCGTGGCGATGGAGCTGTCTTGTTTCTTTGCGCACGTTTTTCACCAAGTGGCTCAGCTTTCCACTTTTCAGCGCTCTTTCGATCTCCTGGCGTAAGCTGTAACAGTCATCAGTTAAGTGGCCTGTATCCTTGTGGAAATCACAATATAGATTGGGGTCCTGGCCCTTTTTGTTCGTCATTGGTCTTGGCGTCTTAAAATCATGGTTCTCCGTCATTAGCACCTCCTTAGGTGTTTTTATGAGCGGAGTCCAATGCTTGTCACGATTATCGTCTCGGACTGCCTTTCTATAACCGATGCGATCAATGGTATCGCGCGCGTCCTCCTTATAGCGGGATCGTTCTTCATAACGGGGTCGTTCACTATAACCGCTGGAGTGGTTGGCCTTCCACCCAGGGTTCTTGCCTTTGTTACGTCTGTTGTCGTCGCGCGAGTGACCCCCTTTAGAAAATCTATCCTCAGAACGATAGTTGTTGTTTCGTGCGAGTGACTCTTCCGTTTGCGCGACTATCTTCGCGGCTTCCATCAGTTTATCCCACTCCTTGGGCATTCCATCCTTCCCAGTGATGGTTCTAATTAGGCTATCGCAGCGGATGGCTTTCTTGAAGTGGCAGCGCATGAGTTGTTCACTCACGCCACCGATCTCCAAACATTCTTTGTTAAAGCGGGTAATGAAATCTTCCAATCCCTCGTTATCTCTTCCCCAGATATCTTCAACTTCAGCTGTGTCGCGCTGGTATCGTCGTTGTTGACTAAAGTGACTCATAAACTGGGTCCTGAAATCTACCCATGATTTTATCTTTCTCGGAGGAAGGCTGTCGAACCAGGCGCGAGCAGCCCCGGTAAGCGTTTGGATAAACAGATGGCACCACATGGGCATATTCCAGTTCCCCATGCAACCGACGCTTGTGAAAGAGCTGACGTGATCATCGGGATTAGTCAATCCGTTAAACTTTCCAACTGTCGGAGGTAACTTTTCTTTTTTAAGCGGTGCAAGCGCTATCCTCGGAATGAACTTCGAATGCTCTACGGTTTCAGCTGGCCGGTAGGCGAGGCAAAAGTCTTGCTCTGCCTCTTCGGTGTATCCCACATGTTGTCTTCGTTTGTAGTATTCATGATTTCTTTGTAAACGATTGAAGACCGAAGATCCTTCATCGTTCTCCCAAGTTGGATCATTTGGGTCAGTATCTTCCCATTCGTCGTTCATGTTGCGCGACGTAAGCCGGCTATGAACTGGGACTCTTTGGAAGTTTGACGGATCGTCATAGTAGCTTTCAGTTTCTCCCCGTGTGTCGCGCGTGTCCTGCACGCTTAACCTTCGGGTGGGGGGAGGTCTGTTAACTCTTCTTAGAACGTTTTGCGGTGGTGGTATCTGGCGCGGCCCGTGACTGGGGCCGGTTGGTGTAACCAAGGATGGTTCTGCTGTTAAGACTGCTTGTTGTGCGCTCAAAGATTGATATGCCTCGTTAATGGTGGCAAGTTGCTTGGCGTACCACGAGGCTGGGGTTTCGCCCTCTGGTAGCCCTAGTAGCGCCGAGATATTCTGAGGTGGAGCTGGGTTTGAAGGTCCAGCACCGTTGTTTCCTGGGGTAGTTTGAGTAATGCGGGTGAAGCTCCCGCGCGGACCCCCCGTATTGGCTACTTCGACTTCACCAACTTTTTCGAAGTGTTGAGGTTGGGCGTTTGGATTACCCTCCCCCAACGCTGCATTAGGGTTTTCACCGAAACCAACGAACTCGGGAACGATTCCTTGACCAGCCATGATCGAAGGAAGAAAAACGACGAAAAACTCAGGAAAGAAGATGAAAATGGTTTGTAGAAAAAACCGGTGGGCGCCAATGAAGAAACACGGAACTAATTACGGGAGTAATCAGTTTGGTTTATGTTTCAACCATGATGGTTAATCTTCTTATGGTTTCCTGAGCTCCTTAATGATCGTGTTTATCTGCAAAACAAAACACCGTTACTCGTTAAGAGGGGAATGTGGGGGTTTCCCTCTTAACCGGGCTCCGGCGTGAGAATAAGCGACTGTATTGGGGAGAGAATTAAGTATTGAATGAGAGTGGAGGGAATGGAATGGATAACCTGTGAAGTGAAGGTCTCTATTTATAGCCGGAGAGGTGTAAGAGGGTGTGGGCTGATGGGCCTTGGGCCGGAAGGCGACAACATGGAGGATATACTCCTTGTCTCACTGGTGTCGACCGTTTGTGGCTTCTAGGAGCTTTATGGAGTTGGCGCAACGTGATTGGAGCCACGTGTCACTGTTGTCGGCCTGGTCGCCCTTCTGCCATCAGCAGGTAAGTGGAGATCGTGGGGCAGTTGTCTCTGCCCTGTGATTGGTGCCACATAGGCGTCCTTAAGTACTTTTTGTCTCCTGCATGTCAGACGATCGTGGAGCACGATTGCGCAGGAACAGAAGGACCCTGATTGGCTCTTTTATCCTGCCACTTGTACCTTGTGTACTATCTGGAAAGGCCTCGCGCCGAAGTCACGCATGATTCTTGCTGAGCACGTTACCACCTCGCGCGAGCTTCATGGGCCTTCAGATGTTCTTTTTAGAATGCCAAGTGTTGCTAATTGGAGTTCATTCTTATGTGGACCTCGCGCAGCGTTACACAGAGATGTTGTAGCCGCGCGAGGTTGGCAATCAAGAAAATTGCTGAGTAAGGAGTATGGTCCCGCGCGATCTTACAGGGGGTTGCGCGGCTTTTTGGGACCATACCCCTTCAATGACCCACTCACTACTTGATTACAACCCCAATCCATTTAATTTGTTTAGATAAATGGGTTACACTATTTTAAATGTGTCTGGATTAGGGATGATGTCTTTGACACGAATAAATATATGGGTCGTGTTTGTGTTTATCAATTCAACCCTCGAACCTAACACGATTGAAACCCCTAAATGTATTATCTGAAGGTTTAAATTCATGGTTTTAAGCAAAGCATCTTTGCAAGTAAGCTGATGCTGCAATTCTTTTAGTTGTTATGAGAAAATAAACACATGAGATAAACACCACAAATTGGGCATTTGAAAGATCTTACCTTCTTTTTTCCTATATTAAGCTCCTGCCAATAAAAGATTACACATTAATGTCGATATTTACTTGGTTTTTAAGAAAGAAAGACTAATGTTACTTGTTATGAAAGCAAAGTATCAACCGCCATCATATGACTGTTTGTTTGGGCAAGGTTCCAGTTCTGCAACTGTGTTTTCTGAATAAAAATTCGCAGCTTTGAAACTCAACTCCGTTCATCTCTATGACCTTGCTGTTGTCATTCGAATTTAAGAAAATCTCATTGTTAACATAAAACAATTGAAATGTTGAAGAGATTGTGAATGACTTATACATTGATATGTAAAAGAGATAAGAGACGCAACATTTGTTTGTAAATAAAGCTTATTTGATGGTACATGGAGTAAGGCCACACGTACGTGAAGCTTTCGCCTCTTGCTTCGCAGTTTTTTAAAACTAAGATAACAACCCTGAGGTAAAAAATAATACGGTTTTGGGTTGCCCATTCTAAACCATTCAGAATTTGAATAAAAATAATTAAAAACTATAACTTATAAGTTCAACCCGCCAGCCCGTTTTCCAGTTTATTGCAACCCGTTAAAGATCCATTATTCCATTTACAATTTGATTACTATTACAACATATGTACTACTTGATTACAACCCGTTTTGGCTTTTCCATGTCGTTTAGATAAACGGGTTACATGGTTTTATACAGGTTGACGTTGACAACTTTGCTAAGAATAAATACACGTGTTGTGTTTAGGCTGGTCAATTTCAACCCGTCAACCTACCAACAAGACAGGATTGCCACCCTATACACTAAATTTCTATTATTTGTAAGAAAAAATGGATTGATAAGTATTTTGCTACTACTAGTAAAATCGTAAAAACATACTGTTATGGACTGAATTCAGAATTCTGGTTCGGATTCTAACCCGATTCGAATATTCAAAAACCTAATTTAAACCTCGAGTCAAATTCAAATAATGAACAGTTGAACACCCAAGTTGATCTTAACGAAACTTACTTTTTGTCGGTAACATGCTTCATAAGCCCTGCATTTTCCTGCCCAATTTGATCAATAAAAGAAATCCAGTCAAGTAAAGTCCGTAGTAAATTGTGACACAAACATCTACTTATTTTCTTGCATAGTTTATTATCAAGTAAAATTTTTAAGTACAACCTGACAAACCGTTTCAAACTTGAGCACAACCCGACCCATTGAACTCATCTACAAGTTGATTACAACCTGACCCATTGAACAAATTTACAACTTGATTACAACCCGTTCTGATTCACCAATCGTTATCCCTCTATATTACTCTAGCATAGTTGTCAATAGCCAATAACGGACTACGTAGCGATAACGATGAAATAGCGGGCGCTATTCGTGTTTAGCGATACACTAGAAGAAAATTTAAGAAGTATTTTATGCGTATATTTTATAAAAAAAAATACAAAAACTACAAAAATCTCAAAATACATAAATCACAAAAATCTCGCTATTTGTCGCTAAATCCTATATAGTGCCATCAATCCGCGTCGTTACGTAGTGCACTACAGTGCTCACTAAGGACACTATTGACATCTATGACTCTATGAGATACAAAAAAACTAATAAAAAAATGGGAATTTACCTTCAAAAGATGATCAATTTGATCTTTAGTTGAAGATGATGAAGCATTGAGTAGAAAATTTTGTTCAAAAACTGGTGAAGATTTGTGTTGTGGCTGGTAATTAGTGATATCAGAAAACCTCTTTCTTATTGATTTCCCAAAAGATGATCTTTTAGCCATTCTATGACCCCTTCAATTCCCTTCAGACAAATCTGGTTCTAGGGTTTGCACTGATAAATTCAAGAAACCCAAATCACAAATTAGGGTTTTAGGGTTTTAAAACGTTTTTTTGAACAAGATATAATAAAGAACAAATCTTTTAAAAATTTAATTCTTGGGTTTGCTTTAAAACACTCAAATTAAAGAAACCCAGATCACAGTTAGGGTTTGAAACCCTTGAATTGGGTTTTAAGTTGAACGAATTTCAAATTTGAAGATTTAAAAAACAAGATTCTAAAGAACAACTGGTGTGATTTTCTACAAGATTTCAAATTTTGAAGTATTCATAAACAGAGGAAAGAGAAAATGTGGGAGTTTAAACGGCTGTGCGAACCTAGTTTTCAAATTAGAACCCTCACTTTTTGGTCTAATTCTATGTTTGGAACATGTTTAGGTAATTCTGATCTTAAATCCGATTAGTTAGGTTTGTTACAAATCCGTTTAAAAACCCGTAGGGTTTCCATTGGGTATACACTCTGGTTTTGAGTAAACACGTTAATTTTAAAAAATTACCCTTTAGGTACCAAAAACTGTCTTGATGGGTAGCATTTCGTTGTATTTTGAAAATCGGGAAGCAAAACGTTGGTGGTATGACTAAGTATTTCGCGTATGTGATTTACGTGAAATAGATTATGGGATAAGGAATACGTTTGATAAAACAATGAATTTTGAAATTTGCATAAGTAGGGATTTTGACAAACGATAAACGATTTATGTATAAAACTTGATCGTGTTTGCATAATAAAGTCTTTTTAAAGGAAAATTTTGGTAACGATCACCTAGAAGGGAAACACCCCTAACCCGTTGGTGAAGTCATTTTAAGAAAAGAAAGGAGTAGTTAATCGTTAAGGTAAGGAAATCACTCCTATCTTGATGATACGTCTCCATTTTGGTGTTACAAGGAATGTAAATGAAATTTGAGTGTCGTTTTGAAATCATGCATGTGTATAACGTATAAATGTATTAGGAGATTTAGTATAATGTGTGTGTGAGGAAATAACCTCGAAAATAGATTTGAATTTGAAAGATTGCATCGCATAAGATTGATAATAGAAAAATATAGGTTTGGTTAAACTTGGATGGTTCCTAAACGGAACTTTGACTAACCAAAGTGGTCGAAAAGTCTTTTGAATTTGAGAAGCATGCTTTGACCTAATAGGTGGAATACTCTCGCCAACATGTCGGTTAACGTTATTCACCCTTCTGGTTACTACATGTCCCAAATCAATCGAAAATTCGAGACTTGGCGGGATTTATGAAAAATCAAAGAGTGGAACTAGTCGACAAGGTGCGGGTTTCACCCCTAACTTGACGATTTCGTATCCTAAGTGTGGTTGGTACTCGTCGGGTCAAAAATTTAATTTCGACACTTTGACAAGGGTCCACTAGAATTTGGAAATGGAAATTCTCCATCAAGGTGAGGATCTCACTCCTAACTTGGTGGCGAATTTCGTGTAAAAAAAGAATAGGTGGATTGAGAGTCTTTCACCAAATTGTGGGTTTCACGCCTATTTTGATGAAGTCGTCTCGTTTATGAAGTACGAATGCTTTTGAGTTTAGTATAGATGAATAAAAGGACGTATGTTAGAAATAATATTAACAAGTATGAGCACATAAAGCATTTCAAGAAAATAACACGTAAGAGACATTTCAAGAATAGCATATAAAGATGTTTCATAAAAGTAGCATGTGAAGCAAGTATGGTCGAATTTGGTACTTAACTATAGACTAGGTCAAAAGCATGGCAATTTTCCTAATTCCCTATAGTTATGGCTCTGATACCAATTGTCACACCCCAACCGATGGCGGAAACATCAGAGTGAGACGAAATAGATTGCAAGAGACTTCATAACACTATTTGTGACAAGTATTTAAATAATAAATTTTCATTTCAATTCTAAAGAGTCAATTACAAGGATTTGAAACAATTACAATATGAATGATGAAATACAATACAATAAGAATAACATCATTGCTAAACCTGCAACATGTTTTAAAAGTGTAGTTCAATACAAAAAGTATTGGCGAGCATACAAGTTTGGTGTGTAGTATATAAGTATAAAAATAATAAGGAACAATCTACATGGCAAACCTAGTTATCAAGATTAACGTATAAACTGGCATGCGATTTACAAGTCAACCCTCTGTTTACGCAAGTATGAATGAATAAACCTAACATGACATCTCGTTCACGGGTGGTGCGTTACTCCTATAGCGCTATATATGTTAAGTGGAGGCTTGTACGAAGCTAATGACAAGTTCATCACATAAGAATCACCCAGAAAACACGAATCAAGCATAACAAATAGTAAGCATGTATTGGATTATTTATTTGCATAATAATATGTATACTAAGTGTGTTTTGTATATAAAAACATGTTACACCCAAAAGTGTGAAAACGGTAAAATGGGTCAAGTATACTCACAATATTGCTAATTCTTCCGATTATCCAAGTGTTGACGAGTGTATGAGATTGGGAGGACAAATGTATAAGGGTTAAAGTTCAAGGTATGTTTAGAGTCAAGATTCGGAATTTAAAAGGAATATGGAAAGTACATATGCAAAAGTAATCATCTATCACGTAATACTCATACTTGACACTATGAAACTCAAAGGGGTTTAAATGTTTTCATGGGTTAAAGTACCCATTAGAATCATGACGAGTATTATGTTCTTAGGTGGTGTAACCTACTATTTTGACAAATAACCATTAGGTTATCATCAAAAGTTTGGTTATCATAAGTTTTATATACATTATATAGGTTATATCATAGATTATAAGTCCAAGATTATCACAAGAATGTCATAGAAGTCATGTAGGAGGTAGGAAGATAAATCTTCCATTTAGGTACCTCTTGTGTTTCACCAATGCACAAGTTGTCATAGACAACAGGGATGGTCATGAATACATACAATAAAGAATGGAAATACATACTATCTAACTAAAAAAAACATCAAGTGATTGTGGATTGAAGGTAGGATAGCCCAAGCTTATCCAAATAATCACACAACTTCAAGCTTTAAGTTTGTTCATCACTTGTGGGTTAAAACCCTTTTAAAAATAGAAAGTTTAGAGGATTAAAACCTCTGAATTTGTATGTTACAACCTTGTTTTTAAGCACACATAATCATAGTCTTGATTAGTGGCATAAGGACATAGGAATGTATGAAGAAAACATGATTTTTCTTCCAAAACAAAAAGATAAAAAATGAGCAGAATTATAGGTGCACTTTGGACATAAAAAATGGTGAGGTTTCACCTTAGTTTGCCCAAGCAAACTTGTGAAAACCTTCCTAGAGGTTATCCAAGTGTTAAGAAGAAAGAAACAAGAAGAAAATTAAAGTAGAAGTGAGTTAAAACTCACTTTTTATGGCTGGATGGTTTTGAAGGGGTTGGAGGCTTGTAAAAGTGTAATAAAGAGTGGGGAAGTGTTTATTATATAGGGAAGGGATTAGGGTTTCAATGGGTTGGGCTTTGGAAGTGTTTAGTGGGCTGAATAACTCAAAACAAAAGACTTAAGTGGGCTGATGCAAGGTTGTTAACAGCCCTATAATTTTTATTTTTTATTTTTTTTTAACAATAGAAAGTATATATTTTATGTTTAATAAAGTGTTACATGTTGTCTAGTATGTATGTAACTTGTAACAAGGTACAAAATGCATAAATGACATCTTTTAATTTAGCAAAAAGCGTGATAACATAG
Source organism: Helianthus tuberosus (assembly GCA_030545235.1). NCBI lineage: Eukaryota > Viridiplantae > Streptophyta > Magnoliopsida > Asterales > Asteraceae > Helianthus > Helianthus tuberosus. Next base: position 20,293,252 of record CM060358.1, on the reverse strand, counting down.
GTGTGTCTAACACATGAAATGTATAGTATGTATGGTTTATAGTTTGGTATAATCAAGTGAAAAACATACGACTTAGTCATATAATCGAATAACCAAGTGTTTGAATGTATGGAGATTTAAGGATTACAAATACACAATGATCGTGTACGAGTAAACTTATGTTTATGAGAATTACGAGTCATGTATCAAACGAATGCACGTATCAATGTAGAAGATTTATTTTATTACGATCAAAGTCTTGGATACGATTACAAGGAATACAAGTTTCCAAAAATAGAAACGCACGTCAAGCTTTTTAATTAAGGAAAGTTACGAAAAAGCAGGGCGTTACAATCGCCCACCTACAAACCTGCAATTCGAACCAAACTGCCACCATCACCCACCTACAAACCTGCAATTCGAACCAAACGGTGTGAATCCGTGCCGTAGTCTACACTCGATGGTCTGATTTTAGATCTGTTTTAGAAGAGATGATGGGTTAGAAAAGGGTTGTGCGGAGATGATGTTGGGTGTTGATGGGCGGCGATTGAGGTGTTGGTGACCATTGTGGTTTGAGAGAGAGGGGGAGAGAGAAAGTGGGTTGTGGTGGCAGTGAAGGTCGAGGTAGGGTGGGTGGTGGCGGTGAAGACTGAGGTGGGGTGGGTGGTGGCCGGAGAGATGGTGGATGGTGGCAGTGAAGGCTTAGGTGGGTTGGGTTGTTGGGTGGACGGTGGTGGTTGGGTGTTTAGTTAGGGTTGGGGTGGGCGGCGACGAAGTGGTTGTGGTGGTGGGAGGGTGGAGGATCGATTGATGTGTTTGAGGTAGGAGGTGGTGATGAGATCTGATTGGGTTAAGGTTGAATGGTGGTGTATATATAATAATAATAATAATAATAATAATAATAATAATAATAATAATAATAAATCTTTAAAATGTTTTGTTTTATTTTCAAATAATATTAAATAAAGAGGTAAAAAGACAAAAATACCTTTGAGTAACCAGATTTAACAATAAAATCTAAGTGGGTTAAGGCTAAAGGACGTAACGTGCAACAAAATTCACTGTAAAAGGCAAAACCTATCAAAATTCGTTGAAAAGAACACCGCCTGCAAAATGGTGTTAAGATAAAGGACAAAACGTGTAATTTTTCCTATAAATAAAACACCAAACTGTATATATAAAATATTCAAATGTATAGATGACAAAAATTGTGTTTACCTTTGATATATCATATAAATACATATTTAAAAAGTAAAAAAAAATATATTAGGTAAATGGTTACAATTTATCGGGTAAATGAGTGAGTATATGATCAAATCCTAACTCATCCCAAACCGACGAAAAAAAAGTATTCTCAGACTCAGTCCCATACCGATTACCCGACCCCAACCTCGTCCCAAATGTGTCAAGTTTTAGCTTTACTCATCGGGTTCAGGTTTAATTGTCATCCCCACCCTCTAATAGTTCACTAATTTCTCACCTATTTCCGCATCTTTAAAACACATTATAGCTTATCAAAACCAGTGATTGAAGACAAATAAAGATGTAAAGAGCAAGAGAAAAGGGGGCATACACTAATGTAGTTTTTTTACCTACACTAATGTAGTTCTTTACATACACTAATCTTTTTTGCAAAATATTGGTCAGCCCATTGTGCCACTTTCACTTCTGTAGTGCAATGTGTCAAATTTCATGGATCAAAAACACTTTATTAACTCAAAAGATTACAAAAACTATACTCAAATCAGGGCTGACCCTGAGAATTCATGTACCCTGTTCGAGCTCGAAAAACGTGCCCTTAGGTCTTAACTAAATAAAAAATTTAAACTAGTTTTTTCATACAACTTTGAACCGTTGACAAAAATATAGCATTCGATAAACAATGCAATTAACAAAATACAAAATATAGTATTCGAATGAATGACATACCGTAAAAACTAATAAGCTAATAGCTAACCAATGATTCGTGAAGCCGTATATACGAGTAAACGAAATTATATATCTTGGAACAACTTAGATATTTTAAGGTTTAATCAATCAAAAGGTGATAATAAATATTGTTTATAATTCTAAATCAAGTGTAATAGACATTGACAAGTTCCTGATGGCATATGGAATATTGGAATCGGCCCTATTATTCTATTAATTTAATTTTCATATAAATCACTAAATCAGCAAGTGGAAGAAGTAATTAAAAAATAGATGGGATGCTATTGCTAACCTTTATGGCTTTATCCTTATCCTACACCGATCACCCTGCCAGAAGCACTGAAGCAGCAGAATGATGATGATGATGAATGATCGAACAACCCAGAGCCTACAACTGCGACGTTTATGTTCTCTTTTTGCCGCCCAGGCTTCTTTTTTTAATTAGTTTTTAGAAAATATTTGGGTATTGGGCTCACTAACCTAATGGGCTAAATAGTTTAAACAATATGATTTTTTTAAGTGGGCCTATGTTAATATTTTTTTGGTTATACCCAATTAAATTTTTTTTTTACATATATAATATTGGATTTTTTTTTAAAAATTACGTGCCCTACGAAATCACGGGCCCTGTTCGGTTGTCCTCCCCGCCCTCCTTCAGGGCCGGCTCTGACTCAAACAGATTCGAAACATAACAGATCCACACTCGGTCTCACACACAGATCATCAACAAGATGATATGTCCAAACTCTCAACAAGACTTAAGATACACACAAACGATCTAAACAAACGAGATCAAGAAATGCCCTAAATCTGGGTTTCGGTGTGAAACCCTAGAGATAGAGAAACAACTTGAAAAGAGATGAAGTATCTTATGCATGAACTCAACAATGAGCTAAGTTCATTTATATAGAGACCCGACATCCGAACTAAACTTGAATCACTACACATTGCTACCCGACCCGACATTCTGAACTCCCAAGCCTGCTACAAGCCCAATCACTTCAACAAGCCCAACAATCTCAGTAAGCCCAACAACTCAACTAGATAGCTACGAGCCCAATTCATCTAACCACTACATGAAAAACAAAACAAAATTTATAAGTAATAAACTATATAAAAGTGACATATAAATATATAATGTGTTAGATTTTCAACGCATGGAAAGAACCCGGGTGCTATCGCGCAACCAAGGTTAGGTTGGGTTGACTCTTAAACACTATTCGTCAAAATATCCATAGCTTTAAAATAAATAATATGCTTGTTAGGATTAAAAAAAGAATATATTACATTAACAATAATTAAGTTTTTGAAGAAAATGAATTAGGAGGTTTTTTTGTTAAAGATACACTTTAACGAACTTTGACTTTGACGTATTTGGCCTGTTTCTTATCGACTAATCTTTTTTATTATACACATTTTACACTCTAGGGATAAAATATTACCGAACTTTGTCAGGTCACTTCTATATGGTACGAAATGAAAGCTTATTTTTGGCCATATAACTAAGTTATACGTTCTGAGTTATACACCATATATCATGATTTAGATGTACCCTATCAAATTAACCAAGTGAAACACTTGAGTTGGGTGGCAATGTGGCATAATGAACTGGGGTGTGAATTTCTGACACGACCCGAAAACATGACACAAACCTAATACGAAATTTGTGGGTTTGGATTTAGTCTAAACGGGTCCGGGTTAGTTTCAAGTTGAATCAGCGAACCGGTTTAGCTAAACATGTTAGGTTCGGGTCAACCCGATCGGGTAGGCGGGTTAACCCGTTTAACCCATCTCTATTATATTATATTTTTTTTTATAATATATTTTATGTAATATATTAAATTGGGTGTGCATTTAATGCTATAATTATAACTTAAAAAGGGAAATTCACGTAAGATTTTATGATTTTAATTTATTTTTATTATACAAATTTGTGTTTTTTTTTTGTAGTAGTTGTTAATTTAATATAGTGTAAATTGCCATTTTAGTCCCTGAAGTTTAACCCAAAATGCCACTTTAGTCAAAATAGTTTTTTTTTCTACTATTTTAGTCTAAATAGTTTTTTTCTGCCATTTTAGTCCCTGACTTTTGTCATTTTTTGTCATTTTCATCCAACCCACTAACTTCATTCAAATAAGTCAGTTAACTAAGGGGCATTTTGGTCAAACCACATTTTTTGCAGGTGCGATGGTATGGAGATGGTGGTGTGCCGATTTACAATGAAGATGATGGCGCCGGTTGCTAGTTTACGATGATGGCGGTGGTGTTGGTTGATGACGTGGGTGGCGGAAAAGTGGCCGGTGGTGGTGGAAATGGTGGGTGGTGATGGTGGTGGGGTTGGTGGGTGGTTGGTGACGGTGCATGCTGCGAATATTCAGGTGGGTTCGGGTAGATATGTATGACACGATTCTCGGGTTCGTCTAAAATTTTCGGGTTCGGGTTGAACCTACCAACCTGCGAACAGCCGAACACGACCCGTTTAGCACCCTATTATCAAGTGAATGCCTGTCATTAGTCAAGAAGCCTTCAAAGAACACTTTTCATGTTGTCTGCCCAACGGTAGCTATTGGGCTCAAAACCCATTAAAATTGACCCATTTTAGAATTGGGCTTAAACATTGTTTTTCTACCCCTGTCATAGTCCACTTTGGTAGTATATTTGTAATTTGTTTCATGTTCAAGTAAGAAGTAATCTTTTGGGAAAACAAATTAAACAAAATTTCAATATGTTGGTGTAATTTAAATGAAAAATGTTAAACTGGTTAATATAAAAACTAGAATAGTATCATTGAATTACATTTACATATATCACTTTTTTAAATAGAAATTAAAAAAACAATATATAAAGTATCATGTATAATTGTATTAATGACTAGATTATTGTTTGTGTAATACACAGTCAAGTTATTTACCATTGTTTGTTGTTTATTGGGACCCGTCTCATTTTTACCTTAACTCGTTTCTTGGCCTCGTAATATTTTTCTGGATCCGCCATCATTTGCAAGTCAAGATAGAGTTAGAGAAGATGAAAAATCGTAACCAACATCACCGAAACCACTCCCAAACGAAATGACACCAAACCACTCCTTAAAATTATTACTAATCAATATTATTATGACTCTTTGAACGGCAAAATGACATGCATTGTATCTTGGTGGAACTGTTATAACATATTACGTTGTTGTTGTTGTTGTGCCAAACCAACAAATTACAAACAAATGGCAGATAAACGGGCAACAAGTTGCGCTGCAACACCCCTTTGAATTGCAAAACCAATCCTACCAAAGACGAAGCGACTTTTAAGGGTCGAGAAATTACTATTCATGACCCGTTGGACCCTGTTCAGGAATTCCACGACCTCTGGGGCTAGGGAACCAAAAGTATCAAAAACAGATAGGATAAAACACGTGTTGATTCTCTAAACAAGCTTTCTCGTGTTTAGTGACCTTGTCTGATTTGCCCTTCAACGCTGCCTTGCCAGCAACAATTATCCCTAAACCCATTAATTAATATTACTTAAATACAATAATAACTTTTATTATTTAATTTATATTCAAAATTCCATTTCTTAAATTCAAACAATTGCTTAGGTGTAGTTCCATTCCACCCTAGACAGGGCACATGATTTGTTTTCATACACCCGTGATTTTATTCTTTCTATACAGGCTTTCTTATGAGTGGGTCATATGAATATAGTGAGTTTGAATAAAAATAAGGCAATAACACCTACAAATTTAGGTTCAATGTTTTTGTAAATATTGGTTGTTTGAGTTCAGACAGATTATTTTTTTTATTCATCGTTGTTCTAATTACGTTTTTTTTTCTGCTAATTCTACCTCAATGTCTACTTTGTGACTCGAACCCTCAACCTCGTGGAAAAGGACACCACTTTACACACTGTTATAACCTTTCAAGCTTTTCATGCTCACAAGTCGAGTTTACACTATCAAAAGGATGATATTTTAGGTATTTTTCAGATATTCGACCTTGAATATTCCCGTATCCAACGTCGATCAGATATCGAGTCATGCAAATCAGGTTTGTGTTTTGTCAAATATCATCGAGTCAAGTAGACCTTACCCGATTCGTTTACAACACATCTAAACACTTGTTATTTTACTTTTTTTAACAACAAATTTGGATCACTGACGGGCCACTGAATATTGTCGTGCCACCAGCGAAACCACCCAATCATATCCATATCCACTAGACAATAATGCCTATACACTAATTCAGGAGGAAACCCAATAAATCTGAGAAAAAACCCCTTGTGGAAATCGAATTCTTGTGAAAAACCTCCCTTGTTATTTTACTAACAAGCTAGAACTACACAACATATGCATGAATGTAATTTGATTTTGTCTAAATGATTAAAAGTTGAAACTAGTTATGTGTGGTGAATATGGGGATATGACTCACATGAACCTTAATAATTGAGTAGACCATAACATGTGCTTACACAGCTCATATGTGTAGGGTCAATGTTTTTTCTCAAGTCTTCACTTTAAGACCCCCTTTATGGGGCACCCTTAGGCCAGACCATTTGTGCCTACCTTTGTGACTTTTTATTAAGTGTTGGGAATATGACACAAGACCCTACATTGCTTGGCAATTCTGATATGGCCATGATCATAATAATCAAAAAGTGTATTTGGAATGTTACAACAAATTTGTTTGATAAAACTAGTCCTACCCACAAAAAGGAATGAATTAATTGGCCATATAGGACAATAACAAAGGGCCTTTTGTGTTCTTCAGAGGTTTTTATTTTAATTTGTAGGGTATGTTTGGCAACAAGCTTTTAGGAGCTTCAAGCTTCAGGCTTTAAAGAAAAAGCTCCAAGCCCAATAAAAGCCTTGTTTGGTTGAAACAAGCTTCAGGCTTTTAGATTAGTTGAAAAGCTCTTTTTGAAACGCTGGTGGAAGTAGCGTTTTAAAAAAACCTACAAGCTTTTAGGGTTTAAATTACTTAACTAACCTAGAATCCTCATCATCCCATATTGAAGAAAGGATCGATCACAGTAAAAGCCAGGTATGCGCATGTTCTTATTTAATTGAATGAATATCATCTTTTGTTGAAGCAACCATTCACGAACACTTGTTGTTGAAGCAACCGATGATGTACGATCTTATGTTGACTTTCCAGTGGCATCTCAGCCGGTTTACCTTATTTTGTTTGTGATTATTGACATTCACTACAATATAAGTTTTAAATATATATTTTGTTTGTGATCTTGCAATATGATGTTCAGTAAATTCATGGTTGGTTTTGTAAATCGAGTTATCAGGCAATATGTTGGTAACTAGTTTCATAATCTATAATTAATTGTTGTTATTTGTGGTTTGATAAAAAAAATGCGAAACAGATTTCGACTTATTAAGATTTGGATACGACAAATACCAAATATTTTAAAGTGTGGGTCTACAAGACTTTAGGCCAAGTGTTAATTACTTAACGAATACATCACGTACGACAACGTGCCAGGTATAACATGCGTGATTAATGGTTTTCAACATGCGTGATTTGGGTTTTTTAGTCTATAACGTGCGTGATTTTGAGATGAACGTGCGTAATTACCAGTCGTACTAGTCGTACGTTTAGCCGTAATATACGTTAACTGGCCTATATATATATGTGTGTGTGTGTGTGTGTGAAAGATTACGCTTATTATGTTTTTTTTAGTTATGCCCATTTTGGTCATTTTATACATTTTATTAAAAGCTTCAGCTACTCTGCCAAACACCTAAATATCTAACCAGCTTACAGCTTCCAGCTACTAGTTACAGCTATCAGCTTCCAGCTTTCAGCTAACAGCTACCAGCTTCCAGCCACTAGCTTACAGCTAGTTTTGCCAAACATACCCGTAGTCTCACAACTACAAAAAAGATATTTAAACGACCACATTCGTAACAAATCCATAGAAAAAAAAAGCCTCTTTTTAGTGATGGTAACATGGAGTTTACTTGTTATATTCGAGAACAATCGTCTAAAATATAGTTTATTATTAGTTATTATAAGACTTAGAGACCATTAGGTAATTGGTTCAATTCCCACATGGGGATTTTTCCTAGATTTATTGGGGTTCCTCTTGAATTGATGTATTATAGACTTTATAGCCTAGTGGAGATGGATATGATTGGGTGGTTCCGCTGATAGCACTACAATGGTCTGTCAGTGATCCAATTTGCCGTTAAAAAAAGAGGTTACGAACACGCGTCGTATCACTATTTTCAGTTATAGTAAGTTTATATCAGATGATAATATAAACTTACTATAACTGGTAGTTTTATTTCACTATGGTACCTGTCTCTTCTGCTTGTATCACGTCTGTTTGTCTGTATGCTTTTGTTTTTGAGTCGGGGGTCTTTCTAGAAGCAGTCTCTCTACCCTTAAGGGATGGAGATAAGGTTTGCCTACATCTCACCCTTCCCTGACACTACCACTAGCTTTGCTATTGGTGAGATATACTGGGTACGGCTGTTGTTTTATATCAAATGATAATAAAATATATGTTTGGTATATTGTATGATAAACATATATTTATTTGTGTATAATGATAAAAACACGAAAGGTGGTTACATTTGATACTAATAGCATGCGTAATTATAGAAGTTATTATGAGTAAATAATTGTAATTATATTGTATCCATAATTATTGTGATACTCTTGTATTATATAGTTTGGGATTATGAATGAGAAAAGGTCACGGTTAATTATTCCATTATGAATGAGAAAAGGTCACGGTTAATATTCCATTATGGTATCAAGAGACCGGGTTCTATTCTCCTAACCCTACTGCCGTCACCTTCCCAACTCCCTCTCCTTCTGCCTCCGATCATCTGCCTCCTGCCTCGTTCTCATGGCTGGTGATGATGATCAACCCAACCCAAACAATATACTCAATACACCAACCCCTCCCATCACTATCAAATCTGAGATTCATCCCGCAACCACGGTCTCAAACATCAAAACTGTGATCCCCTTTACCCTCGAGATTGAATCCAGCCAGTATTCATCTTGGGCGACGCTCTTTAGACTCCACTGTCGGGCCTACCTTGTCGAAGACCATCTCAAACCAAAACCCGAAACTACCACCGCTGAATCCTCTACCGCCACTGCTGAATGGAATCGCTTGGACGCCATTGTGTTACAATGGCTCTATAGTACGATTTCTAACGATCTTCTTCACACTATCATCAACAAAACCTCCACCGCTCATGATGCATGGGTGGCGATTGAAGCCTTGTTTCATGACAATAAAGCCTCACGCGCCATATATCTTATGCAAAAATTTTCGAATACCCGGCAAGATGGATTTCCCAATGTCTCTTCCTACTGTCAAGCCCTCAAAACCCTAGCCGATCAACTCGCTAATGTCGACGCACCGGTTGCTGATGATCGCCTGGTCCTACAACTGATTGCTGGCCTTAACGAGCAATACGAAGGCATTGGAACAATCCTCACCCAACAGTCACCTCTACCATCCTTCTATGTCGCCCGCTCACAGTTGGTTCAAGTTGAAACCCGCAAGAATGAACAAGCTCTACTAGCCTCAAAAACTGCCTCAACCGCCCTCACCGCTCAAACCACCCGTTTCCCCAACCCCGAGTACTCTCGTACACCTCCCGAGTCAACCCGTGGCCGCGGTCGCTCAGGACGCCGAGGCCGTGGCCGAGGCTCCTCCGGCCGTGGTCGCCACACCCAACCACCTTACTACCCTAACCCATCCTACTACCCTTGGGCTTCCTACTGGCCACCTACAACTCCTACTTACTCGGCCCAACAACCTACCTACAGCCCACTATCTCCACCACCTTTTTGGCCCACCCCACCTTGTCCATACCCGTCTTCAAACCGGCCCACTCACCACACTAACCAGGCCCAGCAGCCCGGCCTTCTAGGCCCACGCCCGCAACAAGCCCACATGGCCTACAGCCCCACCGACATTGAACAGGCTCTCTACACCATGTCCCTGCAACAACCGGACCCGACTCAATACATGGACACGAGCACCACATCTACCATGTCTCACGAACAAGGTGATTTCCATACTTTTTCTAATTCTTGCATTTCTCCTAACATTCTTGTAGGTAACGGCGCTACCATACCAGTTCTTGGCCAAGGCACCAAATACCTTCCCAAACCCTTCCCCCCATTTATACTAAAAAATGTCCTTTATTCTCCTAAACTTGTTAAAAACCTTATTTCTGTCCGTCGATTCACTACGGACAATTCTGTTTCTGTGGAATTTGACCCGTTTGGTTTTGTTGTGAAGGATCTCAAGACCAAGGCCCCTCTCCTTCGGTGCAACAGCAGCGGTGATCTCTACCCTCTGGTGCTCGGGTCATCCACATCTCAACCCTGTGCTTTTGCTGCTATCTCCTCACAACTCTGGCATCACCGGCTTGGACACCCAGGACGGCCCTCTTTAAATAAATTAAAAACCTCTACTTCTATTTCTTTTGATAAACTTCATAATAATGTATGCCAGTCTTGTGTTTTTGGCAAAAGTGTACGTTTACCTTTTTTTCCTTCCAATAATATGACTATTAAGCCTTTTGATATAGTTCATAGCGATGTTTGGACATCCCCAATCATAAGCTCATCTGGCCATAAATATTATGTGTTATTTTTGGATGACTTTACTGATTTTTTGTGGACTTACCCAATAACTAATAAATCCCACGTCTTCTCATCTTTTTCTCACTTCGCCTCTATAATTAAAACTCAATTTGAATCCACCATTAAAACCTTCCAATGTGACAATGGCCGTGAATATGTCAATTCAATGTTTCAAAATTTTTTCACCACCAATGGTATTCTTTACCGCCTTTCCTGTCCCTATACCTCTTCCCAAAACGGTAAGGCCGAAAGAAAAATCCGCACCATCAACAATATGGTTCGGACCTTACTTGCCCACGCCCACCTTCCCACCTATTTTTGGCACTTTGCCCTCGAAACTGCTACCTATTTGCTAAATATTCTACCCTCTAAACAAACTCAAAACAACACCCCCACCGAACTCCTATACCGAACTACCCCCACGTATGATCATCTCCGCGTGTTCGGGTGCCTTTGCTACCCGCTCACACCCTCCACCACCATTCACAAGCTTGAACACCGCTCACAACCATGCGTGTTCCTTGGATATCCGCCTACTCACCGCGGATACCGATGCTTGGACCTCTCTACAAATCAGATATTTCACTCACGCCATGTTGCGTTTGACGAAACGACTTTTCCGTTTCGTCACACCATTGATCCTTCTCCGGTTTATGATTTCTTGTCTGACCCCTTCCCTCATCACTTGTGTCCACATATCACAACACCAACTGACCCCACAACACCTACTATCCCTTTTCCCACTCCTACTCAAAATCCAATTGGCCCAAACCACGTTCCCAGTGTCCAACTTCCTTTGTCTTCATCTATCAGCCCACCTATCATCTCTTCGGCCCAATCCTTTCACCCCACACAATTTACCCCACCTCCGGCCCAAACATCCCATTTAAGCCCAGCCGTCACCCAGCCGATCCCAGCCCACTCACAACCGTCCGCCACTCACCCTAACCCACCATCGCACACTCATCCAACTTCCCAACCCGCCCGTACCATCCACACCCGCTCAATGAGCGGAATTTTTAAACCAAAATTACCGTTCAATCTACATGCTACCTCTACACCCAACTCCGTCCGACCCATTCCCAAAAACCCTATCGATGCCTTACGAGACCCGGTATGGTACTCCGCTATGTCTACAGAATATAATGCATTAATTAGAAATGGTACATGGGAATTAGTTCCACGTTCAGCTGACATGAATATTGTACGGAGCATGTGGTTATTTAAGCATAAATACAGGTCTGACGGTACTTTGGAACGCTACAAAGCCAGATTAGTGTGCGATGGTAGGTCGCAACAGGTGGGTATTGATTGTGGTGAGACGTTCAGCCCGGTGGTTAAACCAGCAACCATCCGGACTGTTCTGTCTCTGGCTCTATCAAAGGGTTGGGCGATTCATCAACTTGATGTGACGAATGCATTCTTACACGGGAACCTTCACGAGACAGTTTACATGCATCAGCCTATGGGTTTTCGTGATAAGAATTTTCCTGATCATGTTTGCCTCTTGCGCAAATCGTTGTATGGCCTCAAACAGGCCCCACGAGCATGGTACCAACGCTTCACCGATTATGTTCTCACCATGGGGTTTCGTCACAGCAGATGCGATGCGTCTCTTTTTGCTTACACACAGGGGCATGACACTGCTTATCTTCTCTTATACGTGGATGACATACTTCTTGTCACTTCGTCCGACGCCCTTCGTCACCATCTTCTGACCCGCCTAGCAGCTGAGTTTGCTATGAAAGACCTTGGTCCTCTCAGTTATTTTTTGGGCATCTCGGTTTCTAGGAATGCGAACACCATGTTCTTGTCTCAGCAGTCTTATGCCACGGATATTATTGCTCGTGCAGGGATGCAATCTTGCAATCCAGTAGCTACTCCGGTTGACACAAATGCTAAACTAAGCAACACATCCAGTGCTCCCTTTCATGATCCCACTTTGTATCGCAGTTTAGCAGGGGCTCTGCAGTATCTGACTTTCACACGACCTGACATTACGTATGCGGTGCAGCAGATTTGCATGCATATGCACGCCCCTTGTGTGGATCACTGGAATGCTCTCAAGAGGATTATACGGTATATTCAGGGCACCTCTTCTTATGGTCTCACACTCGGTCCAACTACTGCTACTTCCTTAGTAGCCTATACTGATGCTGATTGGGCCGGATGCCCTGATACCCGACGTTCTACTAGTGGCTATTGTGTCTACTTTGGTGATAACTTGATCTCCTGGTCCTCCAAACGCCAGGCAACTGTTTCTCGTTCAAGTGCCGAAGCTGAATATCGTGGGGTCGCCAATGTGGCTGCGGAGATTTGTTGGCTCCGAAACCTGTTACTCGAGCTCTCTCTGCCTCTCGCTCGCGCTACCATGGTTTATTGTGATAACGTCAGCGCCATTTATCTATCTGGCAATCCGGTTCAGCATCAGCGCACAAAACACATCGAGTTGGACATTCATTTTGTACGTGAACAGGTTCAGCGAGGTAATGTTCGTATTCTTCATATGCCGTCCCGATACCAGATTGCAGATATCTTCACTAAAGGCCTGCCGCGAGTTTTGTTTGAAGATTTTCGTGCCAGTCTCAGCATACGGTCACCTCCAGCTTCGACTGCGGGGGTGTAATAGCATGCGTAATTATAGAAGTTATTATGAGTAAATAATTGTAATTATATTGTATCCATAATTATTGTGATACTCTTGTATTATATAGTTTGGGATTATGAATGAGAAAAGGTCACGGTTAATATTCCATTAGATACAATGAATACTTGCTTAAACGCGTTAGATTGATAAAGCAAGGAAATACCTTTCTCCTATCTTTCCCATCTTGTTAGGCCAAAATATTCTTAACAAAACAATGTCTGGTGGTAAAGTTTGTTAATTTTATTTGAAAGCTTAACACTTTATATACTTTAATTAGCATACTTGCCAACCAAATGAGTACCCGATTCATACTAAACTTATGTGCGAATGAACTTGATAGAGACGGGAGTTTGTGTGTACACGCGTCACTAATGTGTAGCAAAAGTATATCCATATAACGATGAAATACGCAAACAAATTGTACATGTCTACTTTATGTTCGCGCATAATTACAAATGTCTGAGATGTAGACACCTGATTCGCTTTTTAAGAAAATAAAGTAGATAGATGAAAAGAAAATTAGACACCGGAAAAAAAAGTTGCATATAAAGAAAATGATTGGTGACAATTTGGTTAGTATTATACATCTTAAGTGGATGCTTGAAATCTTGAATATAAAGTAAATACATGAATAATGTATAGTTTTCATGTAAAACATGAGATGAGCACTAAGGTATAATTACATCCAAAAAATTGCCACTTTCATAATTTCTGTTTAGATAACTTTACATTCTTAATTGAGTTTGTGTTAGCCTTGATCCATATCATGAATTTTGTCATAACTTTTGAATAATATATACAAATATGGTCTCAACCTTTTTTTTGCATTATTTAACTCATTTGGTTCTAACACTAACTGATATTGATATGATTCTTAAGTTTATATGAAACAATCATTTATTATCTCTAAAACTAAAGGTAAGTTAGAGAACCGAGTTTAGATGTGTTATGTATCATATGAGTTTTAATAAATCTAGGGACTATTCTGTAATAATTGAATTGTATAAGGGGTGTTTAGCTAGTTATAACGGACAGATAGTTAGCGTTAAATACGGTGTAACAGTTGTTGGTTAGTCTGGTAATGAAACAGATTTCCCTCTTCTACGATTCTCTTTGTTTTCTTACCATAACATTGGTATCAGAGCGATCGATCCTCTGGACGCTCTAGAACCCTAATTCACAGAACAATTTCACACAATTCGATTCAATTCTTACAGAAATTAATCACTTGTTCGATTAATTTCATTGCGTTTCATTTGTTTTTCGTAAATTGGCCACTTTTCGATCAATTTCAGTACGTTCAATTCAAATTAGGGATTATTCATCGTTCAATTAATTCCAAATGACTACTCGTCAACAAGAAATGGAGAAATTGGAAAGGGCAACTCAGGAGAATGCGAAAACTCTTGAGATTCAACAATCAGTTTTAGATCAGAATTCAGAAGCCATCAAGATGTTGCAGATTGGAATGACAACATTGGTTTCTCAGATGACTGAAATCAACAATAAGTTGGGAAATGATAGATTTGGGGGTTTTCAAGAACAACGAATGGTTCGTACGGGTAGATTGGATTTTCCTAAGTTCAGTGGCAGTGAAGTGGAAGGATGGATTATACGTTGTAATCATTTCTTCACAGTAGATAAAACTCCTGAGTATGCTAAAGTGTATTATGCTGTGATCAATTTGGAAGGTCTGGCATTGGAATGGCATCAAGGATATGTTGAAAGTCAAAATAGAAGTATTGAAGAAATCACTTGGGATGAGTATTCAAGATCCGCCATCAATAGTTTCTTTGAAAGATTATCTGAAGATCCAATTGAGGAGCTCAAGAACTTAAATTAAACAGGTTCATTATCTGATTACACTAAAGAGTTTGATTCCCTGTTGAATAGAGTCAAATTACATGATGAGTATGCTGCGAGTCTTTATGTGGGGGGACTTAAACCGGAGATACGCTGTTTGGTTAAGATCTTTAAGCCAAAAACTATGAGGGATGCCATATCTATGGCTAAACAACAAACTGTTGTTTATTCCACCTTGTTTGGCTCTAAAGAGAAAGAGTCTAAGAAACCAGTGAGTAACAATAATTCCACTTATTACAGTGGTTCCTCAACAACACCTAAGGGAATAGGGAACCCAACTAATACCTTAGCCTTACTACCCACTCCTACAACCAGTAAAACTCAGAAAAATGTTAAAAAAGTGCCTGCAAAAGTAGCTGAGGAAAAGAGGGCTAAGGGTGAATGTTTTTGGTGCAGTGAAAAATATTCCCCTACACATAACTGTAAGTTTAAAGAACTGTATGTGTTAGAAATTCATGGTGATGAAGAATTAGATGAGGATTGTGAACAAATTTTGATGCAAGAACAGGAAATAGATCCTCATATTTCTGTCCATGCTATAATTGGGGTTAGTACCTTTTATACAATGAGGGTAGTGGGCACAATAGGAACAAGACAGATTCATATACTCATTGATTCTGGTTCAACAAATAATTTTGTAAATTCGAGGCTGGCATGCAAATTGAATTGTCCAACAACAGAAGTTCCTTTAATGAAAGTGCTAGTAGCTAATGGGAAAGAATTAGAATGCACTAGTCTGTGTAATGATTTCCAATGGTTAATGCAAGGGGTGTGGTTTAAAACAGATGTGTTATTGTTGCCATTGGATAACTATGATATGGTGTTGGGAATACAGTGGTTACAATCCTTAGATGATATTGTTTGGAATTTTAAGAAACTATCTGTGTAGTTCAAGGTGGACTCCAGGGTTATTGAATTAAAAGGTATCACTAAGGGAGAGGTTTCACTGTGTTCAATAGAAAAGTTTTCCAGTTTAATGATCAAAGAAGATACAATGGTTAAGATGGAATTGTTTAGTTTGCAGAATGTGGTTGGAGGGACATTTCAACATCAGGCTAGAGTTGATGAAGGTAAACCTGATGAAAAGATCCAAACATTACTTAAACAGTATGAAGATGTTTTTCAGGAACCAACATCATTACCACCTAGTCGAAGTTGTGACCACAGGATCAAGCTAATTGATGAGTCTGTGACCATAAATCAAAGGGCTTATAGATATCCCATGGGGCAAAAGACTATTATTGAGAAGATGGTTCAGGAGATGTTGGATTTGGGAATTATAAGACACAGTGTAAGTTCTTTTGCTTCACCAGTGGTGTTAGTCAAGAAGAAAGACGGATCATGGAGACTTTGTATTGACTACAGGAAACTAAACGATCATACAATCAAAAACAGATTTCCTATACCTCTGATAGAAGAACTTTTAGAGGAATTGGGAGGAGTAGCAATATATTCTAAACTGGATTTACGGTCTGGCTACCATCAGGTTCGAATGTACGAGGAGGACATTCATAAAACGGCCTTTAGAACCCATCAAGGGTTATTTGAATTTTTGGTTCTACCCTTTGGATTGACCAATGTTCCGGCTACTTTTCAAGGGTTAATGAACTCAATGTTTCAGAAATTATTAAGGAAATTTGTGTTGATATTCTTTGATGATGTGCTGGTGTATTGCAAGGACCACAATCAGCATGTTATTGATTTGAAAGAAGTATTACAACTGTTCAGAGACAATCAATTGTATGATAAACGGTCAAAGTGCAGTTTTGCTGGGGAAAGAGTGGAATATTTGGGGCATGTGATCTCAAAAGATGGAGTATCAACTGACCCTTTGATTTTTTTTTCATTATTACTGTTAAGATCTTGTCTGATTCGAGTATTCCTGCTTTCATCCAGTTAATCTTTCTACCCTTCACTGGTTTCTCATATCTGCAGTTGTCAAAATTATTAAAAAAAAATAATCACTCAATCACTCAATCTGCTCCACTCATTCAATTTTGTTTTTCAACTTCTGAATTACGTTCCATTCATTCAGCAACATTACTTTGGAAACCTTTTTCATTTAGTCAAAATCGAACCACTTTACCAATCCCTAATTCTTTTTTTATGGATGCACTCCAAGTGTTTGATTAAATGCCTATGCTTAAATTTTGGTTTTTACATCCAAATTTCGTGTCTCAACTTGAATTGTGATTTATTTAGCCTTAATGATGACCCCTTCTACGCCTTTGAGTGGCTCCTGGCCATGTCCTTTTCGTATGTTTCATTGTTGCCCGGTTGGTGAAGTGGGAAATAAGGGGATTTCTCGGTTGATCTCTCATCTCAAGAGGTTGCACCTTTCTAGTGATGAACGTAGAAGTGCGTTGCGTGAGGCTATTTCTACGGACCATGGGTTGTTCATGGACGTAGAAGGTACTTTGAAGTTTTTTGGCCAATGGATGTGTGTGAAGTGTTTGAGTATACATGCATTGAGTCGTGCATGCCATCACCCCGATGGGCTTGTCCGTTTTACCAATCGTGATAATGACATAGATAGCCACATTATAGGGATTTCGAGGCCCTCTCCCAAGGCGCACGTGACCAATGTGCATGAGTCGTTCATGTTAGATACCTTTCTACTAGACCGTGTCTTTAAAGCACCCATTGTCACCGTGAAGAGCATCCCTCATAGTTGTCGGTTGGCTTTCTCTCAGGCGTTGAAAACCGCTCTCTACAAAGTGGTTGCCCAACCTAGATCCATTGAGGCATGGGTTAGGTTGTTCCTTCTTCCTCGCTGCACTTTGCAAGTGGTTAGACCAAAAAATAGGCAAGAAAGAAGGTCTGGGAATAGGAAGGCATTGCAACAAAGATCAATTCTGAATTCTTTAGCCACATGGGGGAAAGAAGATGGTATTTTTATGTTAGTTAAAAATATATTTGATAGTCCTACGGTGGGGTCTCTAGGTCAAGGAGGTGTTGATAATCCTGAGGAGAGTACTGTTAGTAATACCAATGTTAGGCAGTGTCTTCGAAAGGTGGTTGATGGCCACTTTACAGCTGCAGTGAAGGTGTTATGTTCATCCGGTGTTGCTCCGTACAATGATAATACCGTACAGGCTTTAGAGGCTAAACACCCGTTCAGAGAACCTCCATCTATGCCAGGTACTATATATTCTGAGCCTCCTCTTGTCGCAGAGGTGGATATTGTTCTTTGCTGCATTAAATCGTTTCCTAAAGGAACCTCATGTGGGAGGGATGGCTTGAGGGCACAACACATTTTGGATGCTGATACGTGGTCGAAAACCGGTGTTCGTATTGGTGTAACTTGATGTTTTTACATGCGTTTTAATTCCGAATAGCCTATTTTTAATTAAAATTGTGTTTTGCAGGTTTGATGAAGTTTAAGGAGCTATTTGGGAGCTTTACGGACTATCGGGACGAAAAACGGACCACCGGAACGCAAAACGGGTCAATCGGAAGCGAGAAACACAAAAACAGAAAAATGGGTTTTCTGTGAGGCATAGCCTACGCCACCAGGGGCGTAGCCTACGCCTCCTCCTGATGCTAAACGAGATTTTTGGGGTTTTCTTGGTTGGTGACGAGTTTTAATGCTTGTTTTGACCCATTTCGGGAGTTACACTTTCTTGGGGGATTTTAAATATCATTTTGGGAGCTACTACTCATGATCTATCACCTACCATTCATCTACCATCATTCCTACAACCCGAATCAAGAACGATAGCAACATCATCTTCTTGAATCGAAACCCTAGTTCATCATTCCATCAATTCACTCAACCACTCACCATCATCACTCATCCTAAACCCTAACCCTTCATCATTCACCATTCTACAAGTTCCAAGATGACTCAATTCAAGCTTCCATTATTCGTTGATCGTGCCATTTCCACCATGAGCGGCTAATTTCTTGGAGGTTTCACCCCGGTGTAGGTTATTGTAAGTCTAGGGTTTAAACATTGTTATTGGTTTGAGTTTGTGACAATTTGCTATTTGATTTTGAAGCTTATGACAATTGTCTTGCATTTGTATTGAATTCCTAAATTGTCGAGTGAAGATTAAATTTGACTTTATGAAATGTTTATGTGCAATTATGCCTTGTCTAGGTTAGAGTTTACATGTTCTTGGTAACAAAGTGCATTGTGGTCCGTTATTTATAACGTTGATAGCTTTTGGCACCTAAGCCTCGCGACACTAAATTCGTTAATCATCTTTACAATTGATTCAAACCTAAAACGTGTAGAAACCCTAGGATTTCAATTACCGAACCGGGTGTGAACCTTGTTTTCTTATCATTGTTCAATCAATCAATTTTAATTCTTGCAATTTGTTAATCACTAGTAGTTAATCCATTCCATCATTTTAGTAATTCGAATCCACACCTTTCAATTAAAAAAAAATACGAAAACATATCATAGCAAGCTTCATAAGTGTAACATCTTTTCATAATTCAATCGAATCCATTCGCAAACCACATACTCTTCGTGGTTCGACCCCTTACTACCACTAGCTATTTGTTAAGGGTAATTTGGGACTATAAATTTTATCTTTGACCGGAGCGCGACACTCCGATCAAATTTTGGCGCCGTTGCCGGGGAGTGCGTGCGTTTTGTGTTTGGATTATTGTTTGAATTTTCGTGATTACCTGTTTAAGTTGTTTAGTTTCTTTTTGCACTTTGTCTTTTTCCTTGTTACGCGGGTGTGTTACTTGTGCAGGTTACAGGTAGTGTATGCATACGCGGAACTCCGGGAGGACTTCACCTTTAGTCTACGAACCGGAAATCGAAAGGGTAGCAAGAAGAAACCTAGCAAGCCGCTTAGAAGCAACACTTGCTTCTAATCAAACCAACCAAACACCACAACACACACCGTCCATTGAAACCGATTCAATGGCGAACCAAAACTCTAACCAAAACTTCAACCAAAACCAAAACCCGAACCAATTCCAATACCGAAGCAACTTCAATCCCGCTCCAAATATGCAACCTATACCTCCCGAGCGACCGGGTGGTAATAACAACAATACCGGACCACCTACACCACCTTTCCAAAACCAAAATCCCAACAACAATCAAAGAACACCTCAACAACAAAACCTTCATAGACAAACCTCTTTACCCATCAACCTAGATGACCGGAATGTCAATTCCGACCGTCGGGGAAATCGTGATCGCGGCAATCCCGCAAATGAAGACCCATTCTTCAATATCGATGACTTAAGGAATGCAATCCCCGATGATGAACCGTATAGTGTTCCCGGTTATCAATCGCCGGAACATGTGAGTGTTCATACGGAAAATTCGGACGACGGGGGATACTATGATGATAGGGCTAACGATGATGAAGATTGGGGCTACGTGAATAGGGGAAACGTCTACAATGCTAGAAGGTATGATGATGAGGAATTTGGCTACCAACATGCCAATTACGTTGGGGATGACGAATACGGTTACGGAGGTGGAAGAAATGATGGTTATGGGAACAACCGTCAACCACGAAACAATGACCAACGGAACCGGAATGATGGGTTTTATAACAACAACAACAATGCAAACCCTAACCGGATTCCTCGTTTCGTGGGAGGAGGTAACCCAAGGGATAATAGAAGAGATGATCGAAGAGGTGAAAGACGGGATAATAGAAGACCGGTCGATCAAGAAGTTAATGGTCCTCATCGTCATCAACGACCTCCACGGGGAGTGAATGATCGTTTCAGGCCGGTTGTCACCGAGAATGATTCACCAATCGTTTGTGAGAGGAGGATGTTTGATTGTAAACCACATTACATCAACATACTTCCTCATTTTAATGGAAGATCTAATGACGAACCGTACACACATTTGACAGAGTTTTCTTCCATTTGCGGCACTATCGGGGGGCATAACTTTGCATTAGATGAGGTTAAACTTCGTTTGTTCCAATTCTCATTGAAAGACAAAGCGAAGCAATGGTTCCTTACACTCCCGGCCAATAGCATCCGCACATGGGGAGAAATGCAACAAGCTTTTCTAGATGAATATTATTCTATGGCGAAGACCGATGATGCTCGTGATGAAATTAGGTCTTTTCGCCAATTATCGGGTGAGCCATTGCATGAGGCGTTCACTCGATTCAAAGAAATGATGCGGAGATGCCCACATCATCAAATTGAGAAGTGGGAGTTGGTTAAGTGCTTTGTACGGGGTTTAGATGACACAACATGGAATCGTCTCGAGTCGACAAGTAATGGGACTCTTTTGAGCAATCACGAAGATGATGACTGGGAGTTTTTAGAGCGGATGAGTAAGCGGTCAAAAGAGAAAGAGTCGGCCGATAGAGCTAAAAAACACCCCGTTTCCCGATCACTTCCCGATCTTGACTCTAAAGATCGGATTTCCACCTTAGAGCGGGAAATGGCTCGAATGAAGAAAAAGGAAGTAAATGCGGTTCAATTCGAGGTATGTGAAGATTGTGGTGATATTGGCCATAGAGTGGAGCAATGTCCAACGGGGTCGAGTGGATACACCGAAGAGGTCAACCAAGTGTATGGAGATAGGAAGCAATATGATATGAACTCCAACACTTACCATCCGGGGTTGAGAAATCACCCTAATTTCCGATACGGTAACGCTTCGAATCAAATGAACCCAAACTTTCAATCGGGTAATCAAGGTAACCAAGGAGGTCAAGGTGGGTCTTCATACAATAATCGTCAAGGTGGTAACCAAGGGGGTTACCAAAGGAATTACAACCAAGGTGGTAACCAAGGGTATCAAAACCGTGAAGGCAATTATCAACGGGGTTACAATCAAGGTGGTAATGGGGGTGGTGCGTCTAATTCCCAAGGTGATGATTCGATTAACTCGAAACTAGACGCTATCATGAACACTCTCACCAACTCGCATCAAGAACTTAGAACTGAAATGCGGAATTCAAACCAAGAAATTAAAATTGAAATGCGGAAAGAGTTTGAGGTGAGAGACAAATCCCAAAAGGCATTAGAGAAGCAAGTGGGGCAACTTGCTCAAGAGATGGCTCAAGTTCGGGGAAGTGGAGGAGGACTTCCAAGTGACACCACAGTGAACCCTAAGCATCAAGGGTCGAACTCAAGGAACACGCGTGAGGTACCAATAAATAAAATTTCTTTACGTAGTGGTCGAGTCATAGATAGTGGTGTCGAGCCACCACCACCCGAGTTTGTTGAAGGGGTGGTGGAAGATGCGAGTGATGATGAAGGTAAAAATGGTCAAACGGGTCCAAAGAAAAATGATGTTAAAATTAATAATACTACACCCGTTGTGACCATTCCCGTCCCAAAAGCTAAGGAAAAGGGTGTGGAGGTTAATACCGCCCCTTATCCCGAAGCCTTGTTGGGACCATCTAAGAAAGTGGTAAACAAACGAGGCCCACAACAAGAAGAGATGTGGGAAATTTTTAAACAAGTCAAAATCAACTTACCACTCTTAGATGCAATTAAGCAAGTACCTTCATATGCTAAATACTTGAAAGATTTATGCACACAAAAGCGAACTCACAAGTTTCCTAAGAAACTTGATTTAACCGAAAATGTGAGTTCGATTCTTTCGGGTGCACTTCCACCAAAACTTCAAGATCCGGGGGCGCCCATTATTTCAATACAAGTTGGGGAATTCAAAATGACACGGGCACTTTTGGATCTTGGGGCAAGTGTGAGTATCTTGCCGGGCAGTTTATATGACCAATATGATTTTGGTCCACTTCAAGTGTCGAACACCACCGTGGTGTTAGCCGACTTAACCCCTAAACTACCCCGTGGGATAGTCACGGATGTAATAGTCAAGGTCGAGGACTTTTACTATCCGGTGGACTTTCTTGTATTAGATTATGTCTCTTTGGGCCGAACCAAGCAACCAACGGTGATCCTCGGTCGACCATTTTTGGCAACATCGAATGCCCAAATTAATTGCAAATCGGGCACGGTCGACATGACTTTTGGTAACCGTCGGTTGCGGTTAAATGTATTTTCGGGATTAACGGATCCTCTAGTTAGCGATGAATGCTACATGGCGGACATTGTTGACGAGTGTATACCTCTATGTGACACTAGTGTCGAAGAGGAAAACACAATAGAGGAATGTTTCATGTTTGACAGGTTGCAAGGAGAAACAAATCGGAGCATGGATGAAGAGATGAAAGAATTGGAGGTTATGGCGGCAAAAGAAGGAAGGCCCACTTGGACGCATCAAGTGGAAAGTCTTCCGGAAAGCATCGACACGAAGTTGAAGCCGTCATTGGAAGAACCTCCGGTACTAGAGTTGAAGGTGCTACCCAAGAATCTTAAATATGCTTATGTGGGTGAAGGTAGCACGCTCCCGGTAATTATTGCATCCAATTTGACCGGGGAGCAAGAAGAGAAGTTGATGAAAATTTTGGTCACTCATAGAGCCGCTATCGGGTGGACCATTGCAGATTTGAAGGGAATTAGTCCCTCGGTAGTGATGCACAAGATCATCACTGAAGATGGCATGAATCCTTCTCGTGACACGCAACGGAGATTAAATCCAAACATGCGAGAAGTTGTCAAGAAGGAGGTATTGAAGTGGCTAGATGCGGGTATTATATACCCTATCTCGGATAGCCAATGGGTGAGCCCGACACAAACAGTTCCGAAGAAGGCGGGTATTCAAGTAGTCACAAATGACGCAGGTGAAGAGGTCGCCACTCGGCCGGTAACCGGGTGGCGTATTTGTATTGACTATAGGAAGTTAAACGCTGCAACTTCCAAAGATCATTTCCCTTTACCATTTATTGACCAAATTGTTGAGAAATTGGCCGGACAAAAATTTTATTGTTTTCTGGATGGTTATTCTGGATACAATCAAATTGCTATATATCCGGAAGACCAAGCAAAGACTACTTTTACTTGTCCATACGGTACTTTCGCATTTAGGCGAATGCCCTTTGGACTCTGTAATGCCCCCGCCACCTTTCAAAGGTGTATGACGAGTATCTTTTCAGATATGGTGGGGGAGTCTTTGGAAATCTTCATGGATGATTTCTCAATATTTGGACCGTCATTTGATACATGCCTTGACCAACTCGAAAAAGTTTTGCAAAGATGTGTTGAGAAAAATCTGGTTTTGAGTTGGGAAAAGAGCCATTTTATGGTTCAAGAAGGGATTGTGTTGGGGCATGTCGTCTCGAGTCGTGGGATTGAGGTGGATAGAGCAAAAGTGCAAGTCATATCCACTTTGCCTTATCCTACAAGTGTTAAGGGTGTTCGGTCGTTTTTGGGACACGCGGGGTTTTATAGGAGGTTCATAAAAAGCTTTAGTGATATAACAAAACCCCTATGCAATTTGTTGTTAAAAGATAAAACATTTGATTTTGATAAAAATTGCCAAAACGCCTTTAACATTTTGAAGAAAAAGTTGGTTGAGGCCCCAATCTTGCAATCACCGAATTGGTCTTTACCATTTGAAATTATGTGTGATGCAAGCGATTATGCGGTGGGGGCCGTATTGGGTCAAAGGGTAGACAAGAAACCGGTTGCCATTTACTACGCAAGTAAGACTCTCTCGGATGCACAATTAAATTATACAACTACCGAGAAAGAGCTACTTGCGGTGGTATATGCGTTGGATAAATTTCGTGCTTATATATGGGGTACTAAGGTCATTGTATATTCTGACCATTCTGCAGTTAGGTACCTTATGGACAAGAAGGATGCAAAGCCGAGATTAATATGGGGTACTAAGGTCATTGTATATTCTGACCATTCTGCAGTTAGGTACCTTATGGACAAGAAGGATGCAAAGCCGAGATTAATCCGATGGGTTCTCTTGCTACAAGAGTTTGATTTGGAAATTAGAGACAAGAAAGGGAGTGAGAATGTGGTTGCGGACCACTTGTCTCGATTGGTTGTGGAGGAGGATTCTTCCCGTGAAGAGATCAATGAGAACTTTCCCGATGAGCAAATTTTAAAAGTTGGAATATTACCATGGTATGCTAATATTGTTAACTATTTGGTTACAGGTGATTTGCCAGCTCATTAGGATAGAAGGAAGAGGTTGCACTTCCTATCTCAAATCAAGTACTACACGTTGGAAGAACCGGACTTATTCAAGTTTTGTCCGGATCAAGTCGTTCGAAGATGCATACCCGACGAGGAGATTCCTAGTGTCTTGATGCACTTGCATTCATTTGCTTGTGGGGGCCATTTCAGTGGTCACAAAACCGGGCACAAAGTGCTCAATAGCGGTCTTTATTGGCCGACTATTTTCAAGGATGCTTTTAATTTCGCTAAAAATTGTGTTGAATGTCAAAAGCTAGGGGGTATTTCAAAAAGGGATGAAATGCCCATGCAACCGATCCTCATTGTAGATATTTTTGATGTGTGGGGGATCGATTTCATGGGCCCATTCCCTAATTCGCATGGCAACCTATACATCTTGGTGGCGGTCGATTATGTATCCAAATGGGTCGAAGCGATTGCCACCAAGACGAATGACCATACCGTTGTTTGCAATTTTGTACAAACAAACATAATTTCGAGATTTGGGATTCCCCGAGTGATCATTAGTGATGGGGGATCTCACTTTAAGAATTTTAACTTTGGCAAACTCTTGAAACGGTATGGTGTTGATCATCGAATCGCTACCCCTTATCACCCACAAACAAGTGGTCAAGTGGAAGTTTCCAATTGGCAAATAAAAGAAATTTTGCAAAAGACCGTTCGACCCGACCGAAAGGATTGGTCGACGAAGTTGAATGATGCTTTATGGGCTTATAGAACGGCTCATAAAACACCTATTGGAACTACACCTTATCGCTTAGTGTATGGGCGAAATTGCCATTTACCGGTTGAACTTGTGCATCGTGCTTGGTGGGCTATTAAAGAAGTTAACATGAAATATGACGATGCAGGAAAAGAGCGAAAGTTAAAGCTTTGCGAATTGGAGGAGCTTAGGGAAGAAGCATATGAGTGCGCCTCGAAATACAAGGATGATATGAAGAGGGCACATGATGCGAAATTGAAGCCGAAGGAGTTTGAAGTGGGTCAAAAGGTTTGGCTTTACAATTCACGGCTTAAATACTTTCCCGGAAAGCTAAAAAGCAAATGGATGGGCCCGTACGTGATTACACGGGTCGGAAAGCTTGGAGATGTTACCATTGAGGATCCGAAGGATGGATCGAAGCAAACGGTTAATGGTCACCGCCTTAAACCGTTTCTTGATAGTAACGAGGAGAAAAAGGACGCAAATGTGGAGTTGGTATGTTTCTTGGTAAGCGTACCAACATATGAGGTGAATTAAAGGGCCGGTAATGTTCGTTGTAGAGTTTTGTACATGTGCGCTACTTGTTTCGTATCGTTTGTTATGTTTATTGTTTTCGTCTCATACTAACCTGTTTGATGTGTGAAGTTCCGAACATCACGAACGAGTTTTGAAGATGAAAGATATGTCTTGAGCTTGCTTTGTGTATCGGGGACAATACACGACTTTTCGGGGGGTGGCAAGGATCGTTAAGCGATTCGGCGAACAATTTGTAATGCGATTCGGTATTTAATTTAGTTTAGCGTTAGTTTAATATTAATCTAAATATAATAAAAATATGTTGTTTTTGATAATTTAGTTTTAATTTAATTTTGTAAATAGTTTTTCTTAAAATTTTTCTTTAAAAAAAAAAAAAAAAAAAAAAAGTCAAAAATGATGCCAGCTTGATGTCAGCATGACATCACCCTTCTTCTTCACAAAATAGAAACACAGGCATACAACGTTAATCCACCAAAACGCTAATTGTGGCTGGAATGAGCGTAGACGACGCCGGAATTGCCGTCGCCGACGGTAAGCATCAAATTGGCGTCGAGAAAGTGCAGCGTAGGCAGGGGAGGAAGCCGTCGACACCTTTGAGCTTCTCCGATGGGCGTCGTCGATGGTACTTCCGGCAACGTCGACGGTGAATCAGAACTTGACGTCGAACAGAGGTGGCGTAGGCAGACAGTTTTGGCGTTGGGTGGATTTTGGTGACGGAGTTGGCGTCGCCGACGTCGGAGTCACCGTCGCCGACGGTAATCAGGATGTGGCGTCGCGTAGATGTTGCCGTAGACAGCAACATAAGGCGTCTATGGTTGTTGCTTGTTCCGGTTGGCGTCGCCGACGCCGGAGTCACCGTCGCCAACGCGAGGTCCTCCGGCCAAAACGCTGAATTTTTTTTTTTCGTTCTGTCGGACCTGGACACACCCAATTCCTTTAAAAACCCGATCCATAAGCCCTCTTTATTGTATATTATTGTATATATTTGTTAATTCCTAAGTCAACCATCTATATATTATATTTATTAATTCTTTTCATTGTTTTGTCAAACCAAACGTTTCACCTACCACATAATCTCATTTGGTTTTATAATCGTTTATTTTTATGGTTTAATCGAAAATTCTTTTAAATGTAAGTGTCTGTGACTAACTTGTAATTGTGTCTTTACGTATATTCAAAAAAAAAAAAAAAAAAAAAAAAATTATAAAGTATTTTAGTTCTTTTGATAACCCGTAAAATCCAACCCAAATTCAACTCAAATCCCAATTAAAACCATAAACCTCCTGCATTCTCTCTCCTCCATACTTCATCTTCTCCACAAACCTTCTAAGAACCCTAAAACCTTCTCATCTCTATAACTCCTTCAATACTTAACCAATCTCAGCGATTTTTGGGTCTATTTTGTGTGAAATTTCGAGAGGAACAAAACCCCCATCACGGTTTTCATTAATTGTTGCTCGTTTGCAAGATTCGGAGACTTGAAAATTCGGGTTTTTCAAGAGTAGTTCACAACTTAGTTGATTTTTCAACTTTTGATTGTTTCTCTCCGTTCTACAACACAAAGGTACGAATTTTACATAATTTCAAGCTTGATTACCATACGGTTTGTCAAATCCTTCCGAAAATTTTGAGTTTTTGCTTGAATAGTAGGTTGTAAGTACAATGTATGATGTTATAACTTGAAAATTGTTATGTAAGCTTTGAAATTGGTTAGATTGAACTTGCAACATCTATGGTGACGTAAACAGCCCCTCTTAATGGAACCATTAAGAATCCGTTGATGAACATTGTTGAAAACCCTATAGAGTTAGGATTTTCACATGAACAAATTGATTTTTGATGATAAAATTGTGCGATTTCTGAAAATTTAAAATGAACAAGTTTCATATCTTAAGTTAATGGACGTTCAAAATGTTGATTAATGCTTGGGTTTGAAGATGAATTGATGGTTTAGGAGTTATATTGATTGCTTATTGTGGTATTTTGCAGGAATGTATAGTCGAAAGAAATCAAAAACCTCGAGGGAAGGGTCCTCATCCGGTGTTGCTTTAGCAAAATGGGAGCAACCGTGCACCTTACCGGATATTGAGGATAAACTGTTTTCGCAAAAGTGGGATTGGTCTCGCTTCAAAGATGAAGAATTCGGTGCATGTTGGAATGAGAATCAAAACAAACCTTTGTGTAAATTCAAGAACAAGCAAACCGAAAAGAAGTTGTGGAGATACAAGATGTCAAAAGTGACTAATCCAATCGATAAAGTGTGTGTGTACGAAAGATTAGTGAATGCTGAAGAGTTTAAGCAAATTGGAATCACACAGAAGTTTGAACGACTCGGGTGGGAGCGCGTACTTGATTGGGTTGAGGACGCTACTCCAAAGGTATATCTAAAGGAAGTCACCGAGTGGTTGGCTACGTTGAGATTAGAGCACGCAGATGAAGAACCATCGAGGTGGAAGTTGAAAGGGGAAACATCCAAAGGGGTGATGGTCATGTCTTTCCAAACAATGAACCGAATCGCCAACTTCGACTCTTTGAGCGATGGTAGTTATACATACTATGAGATTCGGCATTTCTGGGAAAGTGGTGTGGTTCAAACGGATCCGAGTGATTTGGTGAATGCAATTTTACCTAACTACACAGAGGGTGAACCATACAGTCGAGCCCACTTATCGGTTGAAGGAAAGATCCTCCAGAACATCTCATTGGAGAACATCATGGTACGGTTCGGTGATAGAGGGAAGTTAAGAGTTTGGGATTTACGGGTGCTCCACGCACTCCTGTATGGTGAGCCGAAGCTATCATGGCGGCATATCGTCATGATGAACATTTGGGATACAAGAAACCAATACAAGAGAAAAATGATCCCGCATGTCCGACTGATCAGTGCAATGATTGCACAACAAAACCAGCTGCCGGAAAACTCGTTGTGGGTGCTTAAAGCTATTGACAATTTCGATTTTGCAAAAATGCGAAAGGGGTCAAAGATATGGGTAGAGGAAGCCGGACAAAGGTATCGAGTCACGGATAATGATACGGGATCTAGTTACATGTATCCAGAAAAAGAGGGTGAAGACGAAGAGATGGGGGAAGGTGATGAAGATGAAGAGGGCAATGAAGAAGAAGAGGATCCGGGTAGGCGGCCCGGTAGGCAAAGACGGTCAAAACATAAAGAGATATCAGGTTTCGTCGCCAATTTCATTCGGAACCGGCAAAAGAATGCCTACGGAAGCTATAACCTCGGACAACAAGATGTGTATGATAACGTGTCCGCGGCTATAGCTGAAGCAAGAGAGAGGGAAGAGCGGCGAATGAAATCAGAAGAGGAGTGGAGGAATAAACAGGAAGAGATGTGGGCATTAACACGGGCCCATTGGGAGCAGGAACGGTTAGAAAGGGCTCAAGAAGTAGCGCGAAGACGTGCTTGGGAGCAAAAGGAGGAACGTCTTCGTGTGACGCGAGAAGCACTAGAATGTAGGAGGTGGGCAACATTGACCACTGCGCTACAAATTCACATCAACAACCTCAAACACCTCCATGATCAAGAGAGGCACCATAGGAACTACATGGCGGGCCTCCCGTACCAACCACACACACCGTGGATGAATTACGAGAATCTTCCCGTGCCTCGTGGCCCATCCGACCCGTCTCCCCATTGGCCCGAGGGAGTCGGCTCGAGTCACGTTCCACCACATCCGCAGCCGCCACTCGAAGGGGAGAGGGGCCCCTTAGATGATTTCCGGGAAATGATGGAAACTCTCACTGGCTACCCCTACAAACCGTACCCACCTGTGGATCCGAATGAGCAATACCAGCGGTGATGGTGAGGTACGTTTTATGTTGTATATTATTACTTTGTCATTTTTGCTCGTTATTTCATCTTTTGTCTAGTATTTTCGTTTAGTAGGTAAATGAACTTTGTGGGTGTGTTCCCTATATAACCCTCACGAGACCTCTCGTCCTCCCAAGCTATTGGGGGGTTTAAAAGGGCTTGTTGCATAAGCTAAATGCAACCGTGATTCCTACGAAAGTGAGTTAGGTTTGTTATTGTTGTAAATTATTTTTCCACAAAAATCAAGGTAGATTAACGCATGATTTGGTAACACTTTCATAAAAACGGTAGAACTAAGTAGCTAACAAATTTCAATGGTTGTGAGAAGCATGCTTCTACACAAGGGTTAAGATTTGTAGGTACATCATGTTCAAGGGACGACCGTTTTTGTGAAGAGAAGAAGAAGACAGGAGCATCTAGCGACAAAAATCAGGTGCATGCGTTTCCTTTTCACCTTGATTTTTAGCTTAGTAATAAGTGGACTGTAATTGTATGTTATTTTCCGGGGTGGAATTTTGGGGAAGTTAGTCGTGTCACATCCCTTGTGTGCTTTAAAAACTCTAGTTCCTACACATTGAGGACAATGTTTACCTCAAGTGTGGGGATGGGAGAGTAGTAAAAGTTTTCGATTTTGACCCGTTCATTTAAATACTACACATTGAGGACAATGTTTACCTCAAGTGTGGGGATGGGGGAAAATTTCAAATTTTTTTTTCAAAAATATCTTGTTTCAAAAGCGATCTTAAAGCACAAGTAACTAAGTCAACGAGGGATGTCACAACCCATTTGGTCCTTTGTCATGGTCAAGTTCAAATTAATAACATGGCAGGTATTTAACGGGTGGTTATTTGGGAATAATCCGCCTAAGAAACTAGCATATCATGCATGTCACATACCATACCCTTATATATGTGAGGTTTTGAGCCACTTTTACATCATAGAATTACATATTTATGTTTCTTTGTTTGAGTGGACCATTAGTCATGTATTGTAGAACTTGCAACTTTTGATACGTTTGAGACCATAGACCGAATACAAGCACGAGAATGATTAAGGCATTAGGTAAACCTTTTCCATTTTACACCATTTTTATATCCTTACCTAAAAATCATCCCCTAGTAGCCAATTTTGAGCCTAATCCTTCTGTTTGATCACCCTATAGCCCATAACCTTAAACCTTTTTCTTTTAAACCCGTGTGATGGAAATTCGATTATAGGAGTCGTATTTGTATAGTTGTTTTTTATTGTTTGCAAAAAAAAAAAAAAAAAAAAAGCAAAAAATCAGAAAATGTTAAAAAAAAAATGAGAAAGCGTTGAAAAAAAAAACACAAAAAGATGTGTTAGTAGTAGTTGGAATAAAAGGCGAAAGTTGTTGCCTCATAGTTGATGTTTGTATTGAGTTTATTTAGTTTAGTGGTTTGTAATAAAAAAAAAATCGAGTTTTCATCACCTTAGCCACTTTAAATATCCTATTTCCTACCCTTAGCCTAGCCCCGTTACAACCCTTACAAAGACCTTATGACTTGTGCTTAGTATTCGTGATCGATGGTGGAGAATGATTGAGTTGCAAGCTTATGCGGGTATGTGTTCTAATCGGTTTTGAGTGAATATTCTTTGAAGTGCTAATACATTATAAACATTAGCCAATTTACAAGCCGAGTGGAGAGAACATTGTGAGGGATGCGCATGAATTGTTGTTGGTGCACTTGTGTCTGTACTTTGTCTGTATTTAGTCTTGATACAAAACGATGTCTTTGATGTAAGATTGATGTAAGTTTGACCAAGTCAACCATCCTCCGGTTTGACTTGGCCAAACAGTTAGACAATGGTTGAAAGATGTTTGGGTCGAAGGATGTGCCATCGAAGGATAGATTAGATCCTTCGATGAGCTCGAAAGATAAGCATTCGATAGATGGACCACGAAGGATATCATCCTTCGTGGTACATGTGGATCCTTCGAGCTGTTTCAGGTCGACAGATGATCTTTCGATCAGTCTGTCTGATCCTTCGACCAGATAAGCTGTTCGGGTATATATACCCATGTTGTGTGTTCACTTCGGGAGAGACAGACGAGAGTTCGATAGAGTTCGAAAGTTAGACACATAGAGAACATTCTGTTCAGAACACACACACACGAGAGTTAGAGAGAGTTTACAGAATACATTTGTAAACATTGAGCTTGTAACCGGAACCTTTCATACGTATTAATACAAGTGGTGTTAATCGGTGAAGTTTGTGTGTTGTGTTTGTGCTTGTTCTATCTCGGTTTGCATGCTAGCTTGGATTCCGCACTTGCTAGTGTGTTAGACATAACAAGGAATAGGTTAAACCTCAACCTCCGAGGGACCTACAAGTGGTATCAGAGCCGTGGCTCTCCGTGGCTCTTTTCCTTGTTAAAAACCGAGTTTTTACAAGACTTTGGAGTGTTTTGGACAAAACTCACTTGGTTTTTGCAGCCGTTTTTACTGTTTTTCTCGCTCATCTTTACGTTAAAACGTGTTCTAAACTAACCGGGTGTGTTGCATGACGGGTTGGGTAACTTAAAAACTTGTTTTTGAGGTGTTTGGCAATTTCCGGCCAAAATTCCGGCTTCTCCGGTGACCGGTTTCTGGATAAAGTTTGTCATTTTTGGGTTATATTTTACTTGTTCAAATCTGTTTTTGCAGAAAATGATGGTCTGAACCATACTTTCTGCCGAAAGATTTACCAACCCATCACCTTTTTCACCAACCTGTCACTCTTTGTCAACTGTGTCAGAGCAGTTCGAAAGATATCCTTCGAAGTCGAAAGATCATCTTTCGATCAGTGGAGGCTCGATAGATATTCATCCTTCGAACATCCTTCGAAGTTGGTGACTTATCCTTCGATCCAAGGAATATTTTCGAAGCATACATCTTTCGGTCTACAGTGCTTTTTCGAAAGATAAGGATCCTTCGTCTGGAGAATCTTTCGAAATCATTGTTCGAAAGTTCAACAGTGATCTTTCGAACCCTGTTGATCCTTCGAACAAGTGTTGATCTTTCGATCCTTAGTTTATTTATGTTTAACAAGTTGTGATTTTCAGGTTTTATTTTTCTTGATCAAAATGAATTCGATGTGGGGAATTCCGGTAAATGCAGAGATGTATTTTGGTACTCCGGCTCCGGATTCGGGTTCGCAAGCTAATGCTACATCTACCGGTCAATGGGCATTTGTATCAAATCAAGCTCCAAGTGTTCAAAGCATTTTGCTAAGCGAAAGTGAAACGGGAAGTTTGAATAGGCCTCCAAAGTTGATGCATTTAAGTGAATATCCGGGATGGTTTGATAGATTTCATACATACGTCCTTGGTCAAAATACAGAACTGTGGTTGCGCTTCATCACAGATTTTGATCAAACGATAGAGGTTGCCGCTTCATCTGCTGCTACGTTTGCTGATCTTACGGAAGATCAGAAGAAGGTCTATGACTTAGAAAAGAAAGCATATGCCATTCTTACTCAGGCGTTAAGCAAAGACATTTATCATCAATTTGTCAGTTTCAAGACAACGAAGAAGTTGTGGGATGCATTGAAGATAAGGGGCGTAGGAAATGAAGCAACACGTCAATTGAGAAAAGATCTGCTAAAGAAAGAGTTTGATGGTTTTATTTGTATGCAGAATGAATCTTTAGGAGATTTAACAAGTCGATTTAATCATTTGCTGACTGAATTGGCAAATATTGGGGTTGTAACAACTTCAGCAGAGATAGTGAAGAAGTTTGCAGATGCACTGCCACCTCAATGGAATAATTTCTTAGAAATCATGAAGTACAATGGCACTTTGGATACAACAAGCTTCGGTGACTTTGCTCAACTCCTGGAAAACAAGAATCAGGAAGAAACTCTCAAGGCAAAAAGAGTTCCAGTGCCACAAAATCCTGAAATTTATTATGGAACTTCTAGCACTTCTACAAAACCTTCTTCACACGCTCCAATTCAAACAACATTTGTGTCTAGCACTAGCTTGTATGTCACTCCTCCTTCAACAACAGACATGTATGGAAATCCGCTTAATCCAGTCCCTCAACCAGTACCACAACCAGTACCACAACAGCAAGCGTGTTATGGAAGCACATCATCTGCTGGTCAACAATCAAAGCCAAATACAGTACGGCTCGACACCTCAAGCTTTTCTAAAGTCAGTGTGGAAGTAGCAAAGGAACACATGGAGCTGCTAAACACTTTGGTGAGCGCATACTGTGGATTAGTGGAAGGTCAGATTGGTAATATTAATCTGACACAAGAAGACGATCAGCAGATTGATAAAGAGGAGATGGAGATGATGGACATCAAGTGGGCCTTTGCCAGTGCTGTTAGGCGAGCAAAGGATTTCATGGAAAGAACAGGCAGAACCAGCTTGGAGAGCAAGAAAGACACAAAGTATGGGTTTGATAAGCAGGCTGTCAAGTGTTTCAACTGTGGTG
The DNA here is from genome assembly GCA_030545235.1 of Helianthus tuberosus. Taxonomy (NCBI): domain Eukaryota; kingdom Viridiplantae; phylum Streptophyta; class Magnoliopsida; order Asterales; family Asteraceae; genus Helianthus; species Helianthus tuberosus. The sequence continues at coordinate 20,258,673 of CM060358.1, read as the reverse complement.
AACGTGGTCATTTCAAACGTGAATGTACGAGGCCATCTCAACATGGGAACCAAAATCCCTTCAGAAATCAAGGCAACCAGCAGAACCAGAACAGGAACAATGTTCGTACATTGGTGCCTGTCAACAACCAGAGTCAAGCAGGACCATCTAATGCCAACCAGGCACTTGTGGTTCAAGTAGATGAAGGTTGTGATTGGTCAATTCAGTTGGGAAATGATGCTCCAGATGGAACAACTTGTTTTGCTGAAGTTGTCAAGGATCTTAAACACACCAGTGGTGGAGAATCTTCCACCAATGGTAGTGAATATTTTGAAGATGAAGACAGCTCCGGTTACAGTGGAAGTTCAGATGAAGAGTCCTCGAGTTCAGGGAATGATCAGGAAGATGACACATCAACTGCGTCAGTTAATGCAGATATTGATGAACTATTGGAAGAAGCTACAGCAGGAATTCAAAGAAGATCTATTTTGGTGGATCAAGCTGCCTATTCTTCGTCTTCTCTCCATTCAGCCTTTATGGCTAATGTCGACAGTTCATCAAGTCAGGTATGTGTCGATGAACCCACTGCTGATATATGTGATAATTGTGATAGATTGCATGTTAAATGTGCTGATTTGGATGCAAACATGTCTGAGTTGCAAGGCAAACATGATGCTTTACAAGCAAGTTTGTTTGACTTGCAAGACAAACATGTTTCATTGAATGAAAAGTGGTGTGAATTGCAAAGCAAGCACGAGGCTTTGCAAGAGAAATATGATGTGACATTCATCCACAATCAAAAGTTGACCGTTGATCTTTCCAAGTGCACAGAAGCCAACATGTTTTATGAAAACCATGAAAAGGAATTTAAGTCAATGATTGAAACGTTAAAGAAAGATAAAACAGAGCTGACAAAAATGGTTTCTAGAAAACAAACTGACATTAACCTTTATATAACTCGTCTTGAGGTAATGCAAAAGGAAATGGCTTGTGTTAAAACAGAAAGTGAGGCGATCCGACTCAAGTTAGACAGTTATTTGAGCTCTAGCTATGTGTTGGATCACATCATTGATGTTCAGAAAGAGAAACGGGATGTCACATGCATAGGTTACAAGAAATGTCCACCACCCGTGAGAAACAATTTTGATGCACTGCCTGATGAGGAGTATAGAACTCATTTTGAACCATCTGTTCCTTTGGACGTTGAGGAATTTGCAGCAGGACTCGGATACAAGAAAGAAGTATCATCAGATTCGGATGTGTCAGCAGATACATTTGTAACTGCTGAACAGAATCAGGATCCTCCAGTTGTGATTGAGGATGCTGATTCTTCTGATGATGAGTCTGATGATACTGATTCAGCAAAGTCTGATGCGGTGATAAACGAAGAGGACATACCTCTTGAGAATCATATTCTGTGTGATCCTCCTGCAAAACCCGCTAAGACTGTTGCAATCGAGTTCTTGTCTGAAAAAGAGTCGGAGAGTGTGGATTTGCTGTACACTCTTGTTGGTGATGATAAAATTTATTCTGACAAAGATTTTCCTATTAAGAATGTTAATCAATCATTAATCAGTAAAGTCTTTGAAAATTCAACAAGTAAGTTTTTGGGAAAGACAGGATCACGTGTTACAGTAACACAGTGCCCTCCTATCCCAAAGGCTGAAGTTAGAAAACAATTTGGCAATCAGAAATTACCAACAGTGCAAAAACAGCAAAACCATACCAAGCCAAAAGGAAAATTACCGGCTCAAGGTCAAAGGAAGCCGAATCAGAAGAAGAAAAAGAATGTGAACTTTGTGAAATCTAAGGGAACGGACAAAATTGCAAAGTTTGAAAATCAATCTAATTTAGATTTTGTCAAGAAAGCAACTGTGATGAAAAGGAATGAACCAAGTAGTTCAAAACCTAGTACCTCGGGATCACAAAGTTCATCATCGGTAAGACGATCACATGATACTTCGGGGTTTGTTGAACGAAGATCATGTTTTGAATGTGGTACAATTGGGCATATTGTCAGAAATTGCCCGTATCTTCATAAATTAAAAGCCAAAGAAGATGATCCCCGTGAACGCAATCACCAAAAGCGATCTGTGTCTGTAAAACAAGATCCCCAACTTGTAAGAGAAAGGGAAAAGAAACAGAGACGCCAACAAGTCAAGGTGGTTGAAAAGGCACTTAAAAATGAAGTGGTTCAAAAACAATCGGTTCCAGTTAAACCAGAAAGCTCAAAATTTTCAAAAACTTCAAACAATCACGAAGTTAAATTTGCAAACAATCAAACTGGTAAATTTCAACAGACATGGAAACCTAAAATAACCACAAATTCAGGGGGACCATCACAATTTTCGAATCATCAAAGAATAGAGGTTATTGTTGTTGATGAAAATGGAAGACCCAAGACCACAATGGCTTGGGTCCCCATCTCCAACTAATTATCTGAGTTCATGTGCAGGGTGTTCCAGGAGGAACTGTCAGTAGTCATTGGATTGTTGATAGTGGGGCATCCAGGCACATGACAGGCGACATGAAACTTCTCTACGACGTTAAATCTATTAGAGGAGGTTATGTTGCTTTTGCTGGAGATAAAGGCGGATATATTACGGGTGAAGGAATGATTTCCAACGGGGTTGTTAGCTTTGATAAGATAAATTTCGTACAACAACTTGATCACAATCTTCTTAGTGTTTCTCAAATTTGTGATAAGCAGTTCTCAGTACACTTTGATGCAAATGGATGTTATGTGCTGAAACCCGGCTTCAAAATTCCGAAAGAATGGATTCTCTTGTCAGCTCCAAGGATAAATGATTTGTATGTCCTTGATATGAGCCAAGCTATCACAACGTCTGCACAAGCAACTTGTTTCGTTTCTAAAGCCACAGAAAAAGACACAATCTCTTGGCACAGACGAATGGGTCACATTCACTTACGCAAAATGAATCATTTGGTATCAAATGAATTGGTGAATGGTGTTCCTCTTAAAAACTTCCATCTTCAAGACGTCTGTGTCTCGTGCCAGAAAGGAAAACAAACGAAGAAGCGACACCCTACAAAGAAAGTCAACACGGTGGCTGTTCCTCTTGAACGTTTGCACATGGATTTGTTCGGTCCAGTCAAGCACAAAAGCATTAGGAATGATCAATATTGCCTCGTGATAACGGATGATTATTCAAGATTTTCTTGGGTGGCGTTCATGGCACATAAAAGTGAAACCTTCGGTATTATCAAAAACTTGATCATTCAGATTGAGAATCTCTATAACTTGAAGGTTAGGCGGGTACGTAGCGACAATGGTACTGAATTTAAAAATCATGCCATGGCGGAGTTTTGCACTTCAAAAGGTATTCTTCACGAATTTAGTGCAGCTTATACTCCTCAACAGAATGGCGTCGCTGAACGTAAGAACCGCACATTGATCGAGACTGCTAGGACAATGTTGGTAGAGTCACAATTGCCGATTCCATTTTGGACTGAAGCTGTGGCCTCTGCCTGTTACACGTTGAACCGAGTCCTTACAGTCAAAAGGCACAACAAGACCTGCTTTGAGCTTATTAACAAACGGAAACCAGATTTGTCATATCTTGAACCGTTTGGAGCTCCTTGTACAATAATCGATCCTAATGGAAAGTTTGGGGCAAGAGCAATTGAAGGATACTTTCTTGGGTATTCCACCCCGAACTTAAGAGTCTGGAATCTAGAGACTAAAAGGGTCGAGGAATGGTCTGAAGTCAGAGTACAAAGGCACACTTTACCAGTCAAATGTCCTGGTCAGCCTTGGATGTTTGAGTACGATGACTTTTTCAATTCGATCAATGTTGAAGCCGTTGAAGAAAATGCTGCGGCAAGGATGTTTTTCGAGAGTGATAATGCAACAGATTCACCGTTGGTTCGTCCAATTCTTGTCAATCAAGAACCATCTTCGGTGAACAATAATGCTCTCGACAATGAGGATTTTCACGATGCTACCGAATTGAACGAATCTTCAGAGGATGATGAATTTCTAGATGCAGATCAAGAAGCTCCAACAACAGCAGTACATGGTACTTCAGAAGGTACACCTCCAGTGGATGTCCCTCGAACAGCTGAAGCTACTGCATCATCCTCTTCGTCAATTCCGGGACTTGAATTGATTGTTGATCTCAATCTCAACAATCTGGGTACAAATATTCCAGTTCACGATAATCCAGAAACAAGGATTCACAATACCCATCCTCAACAAAACATCATCGGAAATGTACAAAGTGGCGTTCAAACAAGAAACATGTTGCGAAACAACAACAATGCAGGCTTGTATGCAACTATCCGAGAATCTGGTCAACAAAATGATTGGTCTTTCGCGTGTTATGTTTCACAGGAAGAGCCAAGAACTTGGAAAGATGCTTTGAAAGATAGCTCATGGGTTGAAGCGATGCAGGAAGAACTGCAACAATTCCAGAAGCTAGGTGTCTGGAAACTCGTAGAGAAACCTGCTGGTTACAAGAAGATTGGTACCCGTTGGGTGTTTAAATGCAAAAAGGATGACCGTGGAATTGTTATTCGAAACAAAGCAAGGCTAGTCGTTCAAGGTTTTCGTCAGATTGAAGGGATCGACTACAACGAAGTGTATGCACCTGTTGCACGTCTAGAAGCAATTCGGATTTTTCTGGCTTATGCCTCATTCAAAGGTTTCAAGGTATACCAGATGGACGTGAAAAGTGCATTCTTACATGGTGTGGTGGAAGAAGAGGTGTACGTCGAACAGCCTCCAGGTTTTGAAGATCCTATCCATCCCGATCGGGTTTGGTTGCTCAACAAAGCTCTATATGGTCTACATCAAGCACCGCGAGCTTGGTACGCAACCTTATCTAATTATCTGCTGGAGAATGGATTTCGCAGAGGTCTTATCGATTGTACTCTTTTCATCAAAGAACAAGATGGAGATCTTCTACTGGTACAGGTATACGTTGATGATATTATTTTTGGTTCTACTAATGATGTTTTGTGTAGGGATTTCGAGCGTGTAATGCAGGATAAATTCGAGATGAGTGCTATGGGGGAAATGACTTTCTTTTTGGGCCTACAAGTACAACAAACTGAGTCTGGGATATTCATTCATCAGACTAAATATGTTGGTGACATCTTGAGCCGGTTCCAGATGTCTGATGCAACGCCCATCGGTACCCCATTGCCGCAAAATCACGGAATTACTCCAGACTTGAAGGGTGAAGCTACTAGCCCCTCATACTACCGCGGGATGATCGGATCTCTTATGTACCTCACAGCATCAAGACCATATATAATGTACCCAACGTGCCTGCTTGCCAGATATCAAGTCAACCCGAAGGCCTCACATCTTGCAGCTGTAAAAAGGATTTTTCGTTATTTGAAGGGTTGCCCTGACACCGGTCTATGGTACCCTAGGGATAATAACTTTGACTTGATCGCATTCAGTGATTCTGATTTTGGCGGATGCAAAATCGACGGCAAATCCACAACGGCTGGATGTCAGTTTTTGGGAAATCGCCTAGTCACATGGCAGTGCAAGAAGCAGACATGCGTCGCTACATCAACATGCGAAGCTGAATACATTGCTGCCTCAAGTTGTTGCTCCCAAGTCCTATGGATCCAACAGCAAATGCGTGACTACGGTTTTGAATTCCTAACTACTCCTATTTACGTTGATAATTCTGCTGCTTTACAGATCACTAAAAATCCTGTGCAGCATTCAAAGACTAAGCACATCGAAATTAAGTATCACTTCATCCGTGATTGCTTTGAGAAAAGGCTAATCGATGTTGCTTATGTCCACACCGATGACCAACGTGCCGACCTTTTTACCAAAGCATTTGACAAATCAAGATTTGACTACTTATTACTGGTAAACGGCATTAAGGTCAAGCAAGAGTAAAACCAACATCAGAAAATCATTTTTGTAAATACCTTTGTGTTTTTAAATTTATCTAAGTTTGTTGTTTTTAGGGGGAGTAAATCCAAAAATTTGAAAATCCAAAAACATTGAAAAATTTCAAAAACACAAAAACAATAGAAAAGCAAAAATGAGTTTCCTGGCGAGCAAAAGAGAAAATGATAGTACATCAGTGGTCTGTCCAAACCTCTTTAAACCTTAAATGAAAAACGATAAGCAGCTCTATATAAGATGTATCGGTAGGCTCACAATCATTTTAAAGTGTGCAGGGTGATATAAACTTAAATCGACTGAAGACCAGGTGGGAACCATTCATTGGCATATGGTCTTAGTACCGAAATTTCGTTTGAGAGATTGCCGAGGTTCTGAAATATTCGGTCTTTATGCTGCTTATCATCTGGGTATCATGGTTGTATCTTTTACCGGAAAATAACGGGGACGCAAGTCTAGATCTTCCATGATACTATACATACGTGTACATACTGCATACGACCTCAATAAGTGATCAACAATCACATGTCCATACAAATAAGTGATAATATATCACATTTATCCGGGAGTCAAGTTCGTCTCTCTGCTGTACGAAAGTACTGACCTGTTCACGGACTTGCTCCTGTGCCCTCATGCATATGAAAATCAAGTTCCTCATCAATAAGTGATTCTATCACAAAGGGCTTGTTTTCAAATTAAAATAAGTGAGAATCTCACATCTTATACGGTCAAACAGATGATAATCGGTATACTCACCGGTAAGATGAACCCTCGTGCATACCTCGATACGGGAATGTGTCGTGATGTGGATGAACACCGGTCGGTAAGTATAAGTCATACCTTAACGTATCCCCTCGCCATGATTACATCTGATAAGTTGAGCTTATGTGGACAACAATACCGATAATCGTTATAGGATGCTTATCTTAATGTTATCTAATTGAACAACAAGAGCGTTTTGGCATGACCGTACACTGATATGATTCTCTTACCCTCGAAACTCGCAAAAAGAATGTCTGTAAATATTTATTTAATGCTTTCAGTTTCTGCATCTTTGTATATATTTATTTACTGCTTTCAGTCTTTACATTTGAAATATTCAAAAATACCAAAAAGATTTTAGGTGTGTTTTAATATAAAATTTCAAAAATCCAAAAAGATTTTATTTTCGATCGTACGATGTTGGAGCTCAAGTCTTCGTTACCTGAAACCTGATTGAAAACCGAAACGACTGAATCTTTATAAACGGTCGAAATTTGCAAGTGTTGAAAGTTAAAGTCTAAAATTGATAAATTCATTAAACTTTCAAACTGTCGGACGGTGTTTGTTTAAACAATGGTCACACGTGTGTCGTTTGTTTATGTTTACTATATTCCAAGCAGTTGTTCTCATTACGCGTTTAGATTTCTTGCATGTGCAGATTCTAAAGGCAAGGAGAACATGGTCGATGACAAGCTTCGGAATGAAGACACGACGTGAAGGCACTCAAATGATGAAGATGATCGAGTTGCCACTGACCATCATCAACACCACAAGGATCTCAATTCATAAAGATCAAGTATTTCACGAGCATACCTCAAGGGGGAGCTTATGTTAAGGGGGAGTTTGTCAACACAATTCCTACATGAAACGGGGAGTTTGTTGATACACTTTCTGCTTTCAAGACGTGAAGACTTTAAAGATCCTCCGACATTGAAGACTTGAAAAGACGTCAAAGACTTGAAGTCACAAAGATCGAGACAAAGCTACAGCCAGACAAAGCTACAGCCAAGGGGGAGTTTGTTGGTGCACTTGTGTCTGTACTTTGTCTGTATTTAGTCTTGATACAAAACGATGTCTTTGATGTAAGATTGATGTAAGTTTGACCAAGTCAACCATCCTCCGGTTTGACTTGGCCAAACAGTTAGACAATGGTTGAAAGATGTTTGGGTCGAAGGATGTGCCATCGAAGGATAGATTAGATCCTTCGATGAGCTCGAAAGATAAGCATTCGATAGATGGACCACGAAGGATATCATCCTTCGTGGTACATGTGGATCCTTCGAGCTGTTTCAGGTCGATAGATGATCTTTCGATCAGTCTGTCTGATCCTTCGACCAGATAAGCTGTTCGGGTATATATACCCATGTTGTGTGTTCACTTCGGGAGAGACAGACGAGAGTTCGATAGAGTTCGACAGTTAGACACAGAGAACATTCTGTTCAGAACACACACACGAGAGTTAGAGAGAGTTTACAGAATACATTTGTAAACATTGAGCTTGTAACCGGAACCTTTCATACGTATTAATACAAGTGGTGTTAATCGGTGAAGTTTGTGTGTTGTGTTTGTGCTTGTTCTATCTCGGTTTGCATGCTAGCTTGGATTCCGCACTTGCTAGTGTGTTAGACATAACAAGGAATAGGTTAAACCTCAACCTCCGAGGGACCTACAATTGTTGGTTTTGCGGGCGGGTTAATCTTGGATAACCATTGTTATATGTGATTATTCACTTAACCGTTAAATATGTTGAAAATTGTAAAGATTTTGAACTTTAGTATGACATTAGACCTTAACCTTTGTCTCGGGAATGGGGAGTGTGTTTCTCGTGCGACCTACGTGAAAGTGAAAAACAGATTTGCTTGAGGGCAAGCAAAAGACAAGTGTGGGGATGTGATACGTGGTCGAAAACCGGTGTTCGTATTGGTGTAACTTGATGTTTTTACATGCGTTTTAATTCCGAATAGCCTACTTTTAATTAAAATTGTGTTTTGCAGGTTTGATGAAGTTTAAGGAGCTATTTGGGAGCTTTACGGACTATCGGGACGAAAAACGGACCACCGGAATGCAAAACGGGTCAATCGGAAGCGAGAAACACAAAAACAGAAAAATGGGTTTTCTGTGAGGCATAGCCTACGCCACCAGGGGCGTAGCCTACGCCTCCTCCTGATGCTAAACGAGATTTTTGGGGTTTTCTTGGTTGGTGACGAGTTTTAATGCTTGTTTTGACCCATTTCGGGAGTTACACTTTCTTGGGGGATTTTGAATATCATTTTGGGAGCTACTACTCATGATCTATCACCTACCATTCATCTACCATCATTCCTACAACCCGAATCAAGAACGATAGCAACATCATCTTCTTGAATCGAAACCCTAGTTCATCATTCCATCAATTCACTCAACCACTCACCATCATCACTCATCCTAAACCCTAACCCTTCATCATTCACCATTCTACAAGTTCCAAGATGACTCAATTCAAGCTTCCATCATTCGTTGATCGTGCCATTTCCACCATGAGCGGCTAATTTCTTGGAGGTTTCACCCCGGTGTAGGTTATTGTAAGTCTAGGGTTTAAACATTGTTATTGGTTTGAGTTTGTGACAATTTGCTATTTGATTTTGAAGCTTATGACAATTGTCTTGCATTTGTATTGAATTCATAAATTGTCGAGTGAAGATTAAATTTGACTTTATGAAATGTTTATGTGCAATTATGCCTTGTCTAGGTTAGAGTTTACATGTTCTTGGTAACAAAGTGCATTGTGGTCCGTTATTTATAACGTTGATAGCTTTTGGCACCTAAGCCTCGCGACACTAAATTCGTTAATCATCTTTGCAATTGATTCAAACCTAAAACGTGTAGAAACCCTAGGATTTCAATTACCGAACCGGGTGTGAACCTTGTTTTCTTATCATTGTTCAATCAATCAATTTTAATTCTTGCAATTTGTTAATCACTAGTAGTTAATCCATTCCATCATTTTAGTAATTCGAATCCACACCTTTCAATTAAAAAAAAAATACGAAAACATATCATAGCAAGCTTCATAAGTGTAACATCTTTTCATAATTCAATCGAATCCATTCGCAAACCACATACTCTTCGTGGTTCGACCCCTTACTACCACTAGCTATTTGTTAAGGGTAATTTGGGACTATAAATTTTATCTTTGACCGGAGCGCGACACTCCGATCAGATGCTTTATGTGGAGAGGGGTCTGCTATTGCCACTGATCTCTTATGCGCTATCACCGCGGTAGTCAACCTATGGCTAGGGGGAAATGCCCATCGTGTTTGGCAGAGTTTGTCGCGTCTGCTCCCCTTACACCGCTTTTAAAACCCGACAATGGGATTAGATCTATTGCAGTGGGTACTATATGGAGGCGTTTGGTTTCCAAGGTTGCTATGAAGGGTGTTGGTAAAGAAATGACCAAGTACCTTAATGATTTTCAGTTTGGGGTCGACGTGTCGGGGGGTGCTGAGGCCATTTTACACAGCGTCAATAGAGTTCTAAGTGAACGTCACACTGATGGGTCTCTTGCAATGCTTATGGTAGATTTTTCTAATGCTTTTAACCAGGTGGATAGATCAGCCTTACTTCGTGAGGTCAGGATGAGGTGCCCTTCTATTTCTTTGTGGGTGGAATTTCTATATGGGCAGCCAGCAAGATTGTATCTTGGAGATAGGCACATTTGGTCTACCACGGGAGTTCAGCAAGGGGACCCATTGGGTCCACTTCGTTTCGCTCTTGTTTTGCACCCCCTTGTGCATCAGATTAGAGACAAATGCAAGCTTCTCCTTCATGCTTGGTATCTTGATGATGGGACTGTCATTGGAAGTTCAGAAGAGGTGGCTAGAGTGTTGGACATCATTAGGGTGTCGGGTCCAACATTGGGTCTTGAACTTAATATTAAGAAAACTGAGCTATTTTGGCCTTCTTGTGATGGTAGCAAGTTTCGTGAAGGGTTATTTCCTAAGGACATCGGGAGGCCATTAGTGGGGGTGAAGCTTCTTGGGGGGGGGGGGGGGCTGTTAGTAGAGACGCAAGCTTTATTAGTGGGTTAGCAAAGAAAAGAGCTGCTAAGGCAGTAGATTTGATGCGTCTTCTACCGAAATTAGGTGACCCGCAGAGTGAACTACTCTTGCTTCAATCCTGTATGGGGATTGCCAAACTTTTCTTTGGCTTGAGGACATGCCAACCTGTACACATGGAAGATGCAGCGTTGTTCTTTGACAAAGGTTTGCGTGAGGCGATTGAGGAATTGGTGGTTTGTGGAGGTCCTTTCTTTGGAGACCTCCAGTGGCGACTTGCTTCACTACCTATTAGGTTTGGAGGTTTGGGGTTGTATTCAGCTATAGAGGCTTCATCCTACGCTTTTGTGGCCTCGAGGGCCTAATCGTGGGTGCTACAGGACCACATCTTAAGAGACAGTGGCATATGCAGTATAGATTCTGATTATGTTTGTGCTTTGGCTTGTCTTCGTGATACGATTCCAAGCTTTGACTTCAGCGGTTTCACTAATAAGGACACCGCCCCCTAAAGCCCAACATGCATTGGCGAGTGCTCTTTTTAGTAAAATTGTCCACAAAATCGAAGTGCAGTTTGACTTGACCGTTAGACAAAAAGCCGTTTTTGAGTGTCTCCGAGCACCACATGCACAAGATTTTCTTCTTGCTATACCTATAGATGGGTTAGGCCGGCATATGTCACCGGTGGAGTACCGTACTATCCTTAAGTATCGCCTCATGATTCCTTTATTCCCAGTTGATGAGGTATGCCCAGTTTGTCATAAGGCGTGTTTGGATTCTTTTGGTGAGCATGCAGTTCATTGTAGAGAGCTCCCGGGGTTCAAATATCGACATGATTTGGTTAGGGATGTCCTTTTTGACATATTCAGGTGCGCTGGTATTTCGGCTAAGAAAGAGGCACCCGTTAATTTCTTAACGGACCCGTTGGAAGGGAGATCTACCCTTCGACCAGCCGACATTCTGGTCTTTGGATGGGTAGGAGGAAAACACGCCTGTGTGGATTTAACAGGGGTTTCCCCGCTGGTGGGCTTAGGGAGTAGTGCTTTCACAGTGGGCCAGGCTGCTTTAAAGGCTGCTTCGGGTAAAGTGATCAAGCATGAGAAAGCGTGCCTTGACAACCAGCACGTGTTTATCCCATTTGCTTTTGATACTTTTGGTTTTCTGGCGCTAGAGGGTGTGGACCTACTTAGTCGAGTTCAAAGGGTCATGCATAGTAATGTTATGACCCCGAGATCTATGGACGTAGTTTTTAAAGGCTTAGTTTTGCTATTCAAAAAGGGGTAGCGGCGCAGCTTGTTGCCCATTTACCAACTATCTCGATGTAAATTTCTAATTAATTAATAAAGAATTAATCTAAAATTGAAGCTGTCAAGAGTTGGCCTGTTCCTACATCAGTTAAACAACTTAGAGGATTTTTGGGTTTAATAGGCTATTATAGAAGGTTCATCTCTTCTTATGGTATTATTGCTAAGCCTCTTACGAATTTATTACAGAAGGATGCATTTCAGTGGTCCAGTGAAGCACAAGAGGCATTTGAAGTTTTAAAATTATCCTTGATGAAAGCTCTAGTCTTAGCGTTACCAGATTGGACTCAAGAATTTATTGTTGAAACTGATGCAAGTTCGAAAGGCTTGGGAGCTGTCTTAATGCAAGGCAGACATCCTATTGCATTTGTGAGTAAATCTTTGTCTGCTAGACAGTGTGCACTTTCTGTGTATGAAAAAGAATTGCATGCAATTCTGTTGGCGGTTAAACATTGGCACCAATATCTTATTCTTAATCATTTCACTATTCGAACTGATCAAAAGAGCTTGAAGCACCTCTTAGAGCAGAAGATTACAACTCCGTTACAACACACGTGGTTGAGCAAATTAATAGGGTATGACTATGATATTGTGTATAAAAAAGGGGCAGAGAATAATGCAGCAGATGCTCTATCCAGAGTCCAGGGTTCTACCTTGCTGCAAATGGCAGTATCTTCCTATGAACCATTGTTGTTAAGTAAAATCAAGAGGCATTGGGAGACTGATCTTATGGCTCAACAGTTGATCCAATCCTTGTTACAAGGAATATATATGAAGCATATGAAATGGGATGGGGTATTATTAACAAGAAAGAATAAGCTTTGGATTGGTAAAAGTGAAGAATTGAGGCAGGAGATTCTGTTGTTGTGTTATGCCTCTGCAGTTGGAGGTCATTCAGGCATCCAATCAAATTTACAACGTTTTAGGAACATGTTTTATTGGAAAGGGGCAACTAAGGATATCAAAAAGTTGATCAAGACCTGTGACACCTGTTTAAAAGCTAAACATGAGCCTATCGCTACACCTGGTTTACTTAATCCACTACCTGCACCCCAGTCCATCTTTACAGATATTTCAATGGACTTCATTTGTGGGCTTCCTAAATCTAAGGGCATGGATACTATTTTGGTAATTGTGGACCGGTTTACTAAGTTTGGACACTTTGTTCCTTTGAAACATCCATTTACAGCTGCTAATGTGGCCCTGGTTGTAATGGACACGGTATTCAAGCTTCATGGTTGTCCACAGACCACAGTTTCTGATCGTGATCCCATTTTTTTGAGCAATTTTTGGAGAGAGTTTTTGAAACTACAAGGAGTTGAGCAAGCATTGTCAACTGCCTATCATCCGCAGTCAGACGGGCAAACGGAAGTGCTAAATAGATGTTTAGAAACTTATTTGAGGTGTATGGTTATGACTAACCCTACTGCTTGGTGTAGTTGGTTAACGTTTGTAGGTCCCTCTCGGAGGATCGAGAACAAACCTAAACCTTGTTATACTAACTCACTAGCGAGTGCGGAATCCAAGCTAGCAAGCAAACCGGGATGATGCAAGAACAAACACAAGAACACACAAGACTCAACGATTAACACCACTTGTATTAATGCGTATGAAAGGTTCCGATTACAAGCACAATGTTTACAATCAGTTTGCAAACTCTCAAAGTGTGTGTGTGAGTGTTTTCAGCAGAATGCTCTCTATCTCTCGGGTGTGCATTCTCTCTAAAACAACACACTGCATGGATATTTATATACCCAGCTCAACATGTCTGGTCCGAAGGATCCGATAGATGGTCCGAAGGATCATCTATCGATGACAATGCTTTCGAAGGATCAGCAGGGACCTCGAAGGATGATCCTTCGAGGTCTATTAATCGAAGCATATCTTTCGAGCACCTCGAAGGATCAACAGTATCCTTCGAGGAGCTATCCTTCGATACAGACAAACAAACATATTACAAACTTATTGGCCAAGTCAAACTAGGAGGATAGTTGACTAGGTCAACTTACAGGACATTGTTTACATACAGACCGAATACAGACAAAGTACAGACACAAGTGCACCAACAAACTCCCCCTTGGCTGTAGCTTTGTCTTTATCTTCTATAATTGCAGGCTCGTCTCGAACTTCGACGGTCTTTGGTCTTCGAGTTCCCAAAACTCTGATGTCCTTTCAAGTCTTCATTGTCGGAGGATCTTCAAAGTCTTCACGTCTTGAAAGCAAAGAGTGTATCAACAAACTACCCGTATCATGTAGGAAGTGTGTTGACAAACTCCCCCTTAACATAAGCTCCCCCTTGAGTTATGCTCGTGAAATACTTTATCTTTATGAAGTGAGATCCTTGTGGTGTTGATGATGGCCAGCGGCAACTCGATCATCTTCATCACTTGAGTGCCTTCACGTCGTGTCTTCATTCCAAAGCTTGTCATCGACCATGTTCTCCTTGCCTTTAGAATCTGCACATGCAAGAAATCTAAACGCGTAATGAGAACAACTGCTTGGAATATAGTTAACATAAACACATGACACACGGATGACCATGTCACAATCAAACACCGTCCGATAATTTGAAAGTCTAATAGATTTATCAATTTCAGATTTAACTTTCAAAACATGCAAATTTCGACCGTTTATGAAGACTTAGTCAATTCGGTTTTCATTCAGGTTTCAGGCAACGAAGACTCGAGTTCCAACATCGTACGATCAAAAATAAAGTAGAAATAAAATCTTTTTGGCTTTTAAAAAGTTTATATTAAAACACACCTAAAATCTTTTTGGTATTTTTGAAATTAAAAGACAACAATTTAATATCCTTTGAGTGTTATCAAACGACATCACCGCTAATGTCGTGCTGATATGCACCAAACGACGAAACTGTTTAAAAATAAAGCAATAAAATTTAAGCAGTAAATAAATATATACAGACAATCTTTTTGCGAGTTTCGAGGGTAAGAGAATCATATCAGTGTACGGTCATGTCAAGACACTCTTGTTGTACATTTAGTTAACATTTAGATAAGCATCCTATAACAATTATCGGTATTGTTGTCCATTTAAGCTCAACTTATCAGATGTAATCATGATTAGGGGATACGTTAATGTATAATTTATACTTACCGACCGGTGTTCATCCACATCACGACACATTCCCGTATCAAGGTATGCACGAGGGTTCATCTTACCGGTGAGTATACCGATTATCATCTGTTTGACCGTATATGGTGTGAGATACTCACTTATTTTGATTTGAAAAACAAGCCCTATGTGATATAATCACTTATTGATGAGGAACTTGATTTTCATATGCATGAGGGCACAGGTGCAAGTCCGTGAACAGGTCAGTACTTCCGTACAGCAGAGAGACGAACTTGACACCCGGATAAATGTGATATATTATCACTTATTTGATTTGGACATGTGATTGTTGATCACTTATTGAGGTCGAATGCAGTATGTATTATGTACACGTATGTATAGTATCATGGAAGATCTTAGACTTAGTCTATTTATAGAAGCAACCATGATACCCAGATGATAAGCAGCATAAAGACCGAATATCTCAGAACCTCGGCAATCTCTCAAACGAAATTTCGGTACCAAGACCATATGCCAATGAATGGTTCCCACCCAGTCTTCAGTCGATTTAAGTTTATATCACCCTGCACACTTTAAAATGATTGTGAGCCTACCGATACATCTTATATAGAGCTGCTTATCGCTTTTTCATTTAAGGTTTAAAGAGGTTTAGACAGACCACTGATGTACTATCATTTTCTCTTTTACTCGCCAGGAAACTCATTTTTGATTTTCTATTGTTTTTGTGTTTTTGAAATTTTTCGATGTTTTTGGATTTTTCGATTTTTGGTTTACTCCCCCTAAAATCAATAAATTAAGACAAATTTTAAAACACAAAGGTATTTACAAAAATGATTTTCCGATGTTAGTTTTACTCTTGCTTGACCTTAATGCCGTTTACCAATAATAAAAAGTCAAATCTTGATTTGTCAAAAGCTTTGGTAAATAAGTCGGCACGTTGGTCATCGGTGTGGACCTTAACAACATCGATTAATCTTTTCTCAAAGCAATCACGTATGAAGTGATATTTGATTTCGATGTGTTTGGTTTTTGAATGCTGCACAGGATTTCTAGTGATCTGTAAAGCAGCAGAGTTATCAACGTAAATAGGAGTAGTTAGGAATTCAAAACCGTAGTCCCGCAATTGTTGTTGGATCCACAAAACTTGGGAGCAACAACTTGAGGCAGCAATGTATTCAGCTTCACATGTTGATGTTGCGACACACGTCTGCTTCTTGCATTGCCATGTGACTAGGCGATTTCCTAAAAACTGACATCCAGCCGTTGTGGATTTGCCGTCGATTTTGCATCCGCCAAAATCAGAATCACTGAATGCGACCAATTCAAAGTTATTATCCCTAGGGTACCACAGACCGGTGTCTGGGTAAGCCTTCAAATAACGAAAGATCCTTTTTACAGCTGCAAGATGGGAGTCCTTTGGATTCACTTGATATCTGGCAAGCAGGCACGTTGGGTACATTATGTCTGGTCTTGATGCTGTGAGGTACATAAGAGATCCGATCATAGCGCGGTAATATGAAGGGCTAACAGTCTCTCCCTTCAAATCTGGAGTAATTCCGTGATTTACTGCCAATGGGGTTCCAATGGGCGTTGCATCAGACATCTGAAACCGGTTCAAGATGTCACCAATATATTTAGTCTGATGGATGAATATCCCAGACTCCGTTTGTTGCACTTGTAGGCCCAAGAAAAAGTTCATTTCCCCCATAGCACTCATCTCGAATTTATCCTGCATTATGCGCTCGAAATTCCTGCACAAAACATCATTAGTAGAACCAAAAATAATATCGTCAACGTATACCTGTACCAGAAGAAGATCTCCATCTTGTTCTTTGGTGAAGAGAGTACAGTCGATAAGACACCGTCGAAAACCGTTCTCCAGCAGATAGTTTGATAAGGTTGCGTACCAAGCTCGCGGTGCTTGATGAAGACCATAGAGAGCTTTGTTGAGCAACCAAACCCGATCGGGATGGATAGGATCTTCAAAACCTGGAGGCTGTTCGACATATACCTCTTCTTCAACCACACCATGTAGAAATGCACTTTTCACGTCCATTTGGTAAACCTTGAATCCTTTGTAGGACGCATAGGCTAGAAAGATTCGAATTGCTTCGAGACGTGCCACTGGTGCATATACTTCGTTGTAGTCGATGCCTTCTATCTGACGAAAACCTTGAACGACTAAACGTGCTTTGTTTCGAATAACCACGCCACGATCGTCCTTCTTGCATTTGAAAACCCATCGAGTTCCAATCTTCTTGTAGTTTTCAGGCTTTTCAACAAGTTTCCAAACACCAAGCTTTTGAAATTGCACCAATTCTTCCTGCATAGCCTCAACCCATGAGCTGTCTTTCATTGCTTCTTTCCACGACTTTGGTTCTTCTTGTGACACGTAACACGCGAAGGACCAGTCATTCTGTTGACCAGATTCTCTTATAGCTGAATACAAACCAGCATTCCGGTTGGTTCTCAGCTGATTACGCGTCTGCACACCGCGATGGACATCTCCTATAATGTTCTGCTGGGGATGGGTATCATGAATCCTCATTTCAGGATTATCTGGCACACGAGCATTGATACCCAAATTGTTCAAATTAAGATCCACAACCAACTCTACACCAGGAATGTGTGTCGAGGTGGATGCATTTCCTTCAGTAGTGTCTACATTCTGCATATGAGGTGTATCAATAGAAGCACCTTGAACAGGAGCAACTGGAGCTGAAGATCCTTCAGCTGCATCATGATATTCATCATCTTCAGAAGACTCATTATAATCAGCAGCATCTTCATAAACCTCATTTTGAACTGTATTGTTAACAGATGAAGAACCTTGAGGATCAACAATAACAGGTCTAACCAATGGCGAGACAGCCGCATTATCACTTTCAATTAACATTCTTGCAGCTGCTGATTCTTCGTCAAAGGTTGGCAGATTGAAGGAGTCAAAGAGTCCATCATAATCGAACATCCACGGATCACCCGGAGCCCTAACAGGACTCGTATACCTTTGAACCCGCACCTCACTCCATAGCTCTACCTTTTTGGTAGCTAGATTCCAGACACGAAAGTTTGGAGTTTGGTATCCAAGAAAATAGCCTTCAATAGCCTTAGCACCAAATTTGCCATCTGGTTCAATCATGGTACAAGGACCACCAAAGGGTTCTAGGTAAGAAAGATCAGGTTTCCTTTTCTGAAGGAGTTCGAAACAAGTTTTGCCATGTCTCTTCACTGTAAGAACTCTGTTTAATGTGTAGCATGCAGTCGACACAGCCTCCCCCCAGAATTGAATAGGGAGTTCCGACTCAACTAACATTGTTCTAGCAGTTTCTATAATCGTTCGATTCTTCCTCTCGGCGACACCATTTTGTTGTGGAGTATAACGAGAACTGTATTCATGAAGAATGCCTTTAGAAGTACAGAACTCATCCATAACTTGATTCTTGAATTCGGTTCCATTGTCGCTTCGGATTCTTTTTACTTTCAACGAATAGAGATTCTCCAACATAGGGAGAAGATCCTTGAGAATGCCAGGAGTTTCACTTTTGTGTGCCATAAAAGATACCCAAGAAAATCTAGAGTAGTCATCAGTAACTACCAGACAATATGCATCACCGAACATTGTCTTGTGCTTCATAGGTCCAAAGAGGTCCATATGAAGACGTTCGAACGGCAAGCTAACAGTGTTGATTTTCTTCAAAGGATGGGATTTCTTCGTTTGCTTTCCCTTTTGGCACGAGACACAGATATCTTGTAAATGAAAACTTCTTATAGGCACACCATTCACAAGATTGTTTTTCACCAAATGGTTCATTTTTTCTCAAGTGAATGTGTCCCATTCTTCTGTGCCATGAAATTGACTCCTTTTCTGTGGCTTTTGAGACAAAGCAAGTGACTTGTGCAGATGTTGTAATCGCCTGGCTCATATCGAGAATGTAAAGATCATTAACTCTCGGAGCCGATAAGAGAATCCATTCTTGTGGAATTTTGAATCCAGGTTTTAGCACATAGCAGCCGGCATCATCAAAATGCACGGTGAACTTCTTATCGCAGATTTGCGACACGCTCAGAAGATTATGATCAATTTGCTTCACGTAATTGATCTTGTCAAAACACACAATACCATTGGAGATACTTCCCTCTCCAGTGATATAACCGCCTTTATCTCCCGCAAATGCGACATAGCCTCCTCTAATATTTCTCACATCGTACAGAAGCCGTAAGTCGCCAGTCATGTGCCTAGATGCTCCACTATCAACAATCCAATGACTGTTAATAGTTCCTCCTGGAACACCCTGCACATGTCAAGTAAAACATCAGTTGAGAATGGGGACCCAAGCCTTAGTGGTCTTGGGTCGTCCCTGAGCATCACGAAACGTGATATCAATCTCTTGATGGTTTTTAAGAACAACTGCTCCCCCTGAATTGTCACCTGCCTTAGGTAACCAAGGTTGTTTTTGCCTACCAGTTTTTGAAAATTCTGGTTTTGCATGTTGTGACACACTTGATTCCTTTTGAACTGTTTTAACTTCAGATTTTAAAGCTTTTTCAACAGTTTTCATGTTCTTACGTCGTTGTTTAGTTTCTTGTTCTTTAACAGTTCTTTTATCATTTTTAGGTGAAACTGATCGACGTTGGGGATGAATTGTTTCAGGTGGAGTTTTCTCAACAAATTTTTGCTTTGGAGCATTTGGGCAGTTTCTGATGATATGCCCAATTTCTCCACATTTAAAACATGTTCTCCTTTCAACAAGCTTAGGAGAACTTGATCGACCACAAGAAGTCGAAGTCGTGGACCCTGAGGTACTAGCCTTTTCATCACACCCATTTGTATGTTGAGTGTAATTGTTATCACTGTTACGTTTTAAGATTGTGACTTGTTTTACAAAATCTGTGTTAGATTTGTTTTCAAAGGTTTCAATCTTATCAGTACCCTTGGATGACACGAACTTGACATCCTTTGCTTTCTTTTGAAATCGAGCTCCTTTTGTTTCAGACTTCATCTGAGAGACTTGATGTTTTTGAGCTCGTTTGACGGGTTGTTTACCATTAGAAGCAGTAGGTTGTTGAGTGATTGGAGATTTTTGATTCCTAAATTGTTTTCTAATCTCAGCCTTAGGAATTGGATCACATTGTGTTACCACAATTCCTGGAAGTGTTTTTCCCAAAAATTTGTTTGTGTTGTCTTCAAAGACTTTATCAATCAAAGATTGATTTACATTTTTAATTGGAAAAACGTTATCTGAGTAGATTTTATTATCTCCAACCAATGTATACAACACATTACTGCTTTTAACAGTAGACACAGACTTCTTTTCAATCTTGACAGGATCTATCACTTGTTTCTTGACTAATGAAACCTCAGGAGTATCGGGATCACACAGAATGTGATTCTCAAGTGGAACAACTACTCCTTTCATTTTGTCAAGTGATTTATCCTGTTCACCTACATTCACTTCTGATTCATCATCCGATGACTCATAGTCCTCGATAACTGGAGGACTTTGTTTCATAGATGTTGAAACTCCTTGCTGCTTTGCACTGTCCGGTTTGAACCCTAGGCCAGTAGAAAATTCCTCAAAGTTCAGAGGCACACTGGGTTCATACCGTGGCATGTTTTCATCATTAGGCATCGTGTTGTAATTATGCCTCAAAGGGGGTGGGCATTTCTTGTATCCTATGCCCTTTTGATCTCCCTTTAGTTGTTGAACATCGATGATGTGATCAAGCACAAATCGAGAGTTAGAATAACTTTCCAATTTCTGTTTGATCGCGTCATGCTCACTTTTGGCAATGGCTAACTGCTTCTTGGTTTCCTCAACAAGATTTATGTATTCATTTATACTAATTTGTTTATGGTAAACCACTTTATTAACCTCGGACACATCTTTCTTTAATGTTTCTATTACAGATTTAAATTCTTTTTCATTCCGAGTTAAAGCCATGTTTGCCTCTTTGCATTTTGACAGTTCAATAACTAAATTTTGATTATGACTATGAAGCTTTTCCAATTCAAGCTTCATTTCAGCACATGATTCACAAACACTAGGAGCAGGAGGTTCAGAATTTACCTGACTCGAAGAGGCTGACAAATTTGCCATAAAGGCAGTTTGAAAAGAAAAATCTCCATCTTCAGAAAATAACTTTTCCATTTCCTTTGATGCAGTAGCAGCCCTCCTAATCAGAATTGATTTCTGACATTTCAGCTCATCAGCTTCATTCAATAACTCCTGAATATCAGAACCTGCTTCCTCCTTCACATCAGATTCAGACTCTGATTGATTATCCTCAGAAACAGAGCCTTCTTCATCAGAACTCCCAGAATAACCAGAACTGTCATCACTTTCAGATGACTTTTGATTGATGATTTTTGCATAAAGAGCTGTTCCACTTCTTTGATCACTGTCACCAAACTGCACAGACCAGTCACATCCTTCATCACCTTGAACTGTCAAAGCCCGATTGGGATTTGATGGTCCAGACTGGTTCTGATTGTTGTTGACTGCTACAATCCTCCTGTCTTGGTTTCTGAATGGGTTGTGATTGCCTTGTTTTGTTGGCCGAGTGCACTCACGCTTGAAGTGCCCTTTCTCGCCACAATTAAAGCACGTGACGGCATTAATATCAAACCCATACTTCGTATCTTTCTTTCCTTCCAACGAAGTCCTACCAGTACGAGCCATGAAGTCTTTGGCCCTTCTAACCGCACTAGCAAACGCCCACTTAATATCCATCAACTCCATTTCATCCTTGTCGATCTGTTGATAATCTTCATGTGTCATGTTGATGTTTCCAATCTGTCCCGCAACTAACCCGCAGTAGGCACTGACCATAGTATTGATCAATTCTACATGCTCCTTTGCAACTTCTATACTAACTTGGGAAAGATTTGAAGTGTCAACACGAACAGTGTTAGGGTTTGGAGGTTGAGAATTGCTTGTGAAATGAGCTTGCTGTTGTGGTTGAACTGGTGGCTGTGATGGAACTGGAATGTAAGATCTTGGATCAAAACCCGGAGCAGGATTGGTCTGAGGAAACGGAAGAGAACTTGTGTTGGATACGAAAGCAGTTTGCAGTTTAGGTTGCTGAGCTGCAGCGGATTTTGCTAAGATGTCGAAGCCTGGAAGATACATTTCTGTATTTTGAGGAACTGGAGCTCGCTTAGCTTTCCTGATTTCTTCCTCATTCTTATGTTCCAGTTTCTGAATGAACTCATAGATATTAACCGTGTCTAGAGTTCCAGTGTGCTTCAGCAACTCAATGAAAGAACTCCACTTTGGAGGTAAAGCATCAGCAAACTTGTTCACCATGTCTTGCTGAGTAGCAATAACCCCATAAGCACACATTTCACTGATCAGATGATAGAAACGTGTTGTCATATCATTTAGAGTCTCGTTTTCCAAAAACTGAAACGAGTCAAACTCTTTCTTCAACAAGTCATGACGAGACTTTCTCGTAGCTGCATTGCCTTCTCCTCGAGCAACCAAGGCATCCCACAATGTTTTCGTGTTCTTGCAATAGGAGAACTGATGATAAATATCTTTATTAAGCGCCTGTGTAAGTGTTGCGAAGGCCTTTTTCTCCAATTCATAAGATTTCTTGTCAGGTTCAAGCATGTTGGCATAACCTTCTGAAGTGGACGCAGCAACTTCAAGAGCAGCATTGAATGGATTGATGAAACACGTCCAAAGATCAGTGCTTTGCCCTTGAACATACGTGTG
The DNA here is from genome assembly GCA_030545235.1 of Helianthus tuberosus. NCBI lineage: Eukaryota > Viridiplantae > Streptophyta > Magnoliopsida > Asterales > Asteraceae > Helianthus > Helianthus tuberosus. Next base: position 20,235,887 of record CM060358.1, on the reverse strand, counting down.
GAAGCGGTTTTTCCATGAAGGAAAATCGTTCATATGATTTAGCTTTGGAGGACGATTGTTGCTTCCCGTTTCGCTTTCACTGATCAAAAGGTTTTGAATACTTTGACTTTGATTGGATACCAAAGCCCATTGACTTGGACTGATTGATGGCGACGGAAACATACTCTTAGCCCAAGCATCAGCAGTAGTTAGTTCTTGACTAGATTGTGAGTTCAAACTCCAATCCCAAGGACTTGTACAACTCATCTTGATCAAATATTAATAAATAACCTACACAACCACAAACTGTTAAATGCAAACAGACAAGAATTGAAGGATATAGACCTGTTCGAAAGATCAAGACTGGTTCGAAGGACCAACAGTGATCGAAAGATTACTGTTGAGTTTCGAACAAAGTCTTCGAAAGATTCACAAATGACAGATCCTTATCTTTCGTAGAGTTTTATCGAAAGATTCACAGTTCGAAAGATATTTATCTTTCGAATACTGATCTCGAAGGATTCACAATGAAAGATCCTTATCTTTCGAGATAAATCCTTATCTTTCGGACAACTAACTTTCGAAAAGATTCCAGAAACGAAGGATAAAACTTAGACTTCGAAAGACTGTTCGAAAGATGCTAATCTTTCGAGCTGTTTCTAAGTCGAAAGATATCTTTCGGAAGTTTCTGACACACTGACACAAAGTGACGGGTAGGTGGGAAAGGTGATGGGTTGGTGCACTACTTTCGGCAGAAGGTATGTGCAGACACAACTTTTCACCAACTTTGAAAAGTTTTCCCAAAATGGACAACACCTTATCCAGAACCTGTCACCGGAGATATGACCGGAAGTTGGTCGAAAAAAAAATCAAAGTTTCTCAAAAACAAATTTTCAAGTTACCCAACCCAACCTTGAACACTCCCGAAGGTTTAGAAACCGTTTTTCAGTTCAAAGATGCAAGAAAAACTACCAAAAACGGGTGCTAAACCAAGTGTCCAAACACACCAAGAACTCGAACAAACACCCGGTTTTAAACAAGGTAAAGAGCGAGGCTCTGATACCACTTGTAGGTCCCTCTCGGAGGATCGAGAACAAACCTAAACCTTGTTATACTAACTCACTAGCGAGTGCGGAATCCAAGCTAGCAAGCAAACCGGGATGATGCAAGAACAAACACAAGAACACACAAGACTCAACGATTAACACCACTTGTATTAATGCGTATGAAAGGTTCCGATTACAAGCACAATGTTTACAATCAGTTTGCAAACTCTCAAAGTGTGTGTGTGAGTGTTTTCAGCAGAATGCTCTCTATCTCTCGGGTGTGCATTCTCTCTAAAACAACACACTGCATGGATATTTATATACCCAGCTCAACATGTCTGGTCCGAAGGATCCGATAGATGGTCCGAAGGATCATCTATCGATGACAATGCTTTCGAAGGATCAGCAGGGACCTCGAAGGATGATCCTTCGAGGTCTATTAATCGAAGCATATCTTTCGAGCACCTCGAAGGATCAACAGTATCCTTCGAGGAGCTATCCTTCGATACAGACAAACAAACATATTACAAACTTATTGGCCAAGTCAAACTAGGAGGATAGTTGACTAGGTCAACTTACAGGACATTGTTTACATACAGACCGAATACAGACAAAGTACAGACACAAGTGCACCAACAACGTTGGCACAATGGTGGTACAATACCACCTGGCATTCAGCCATCAAAATGTCCCCATTTAAAGCCCTTTATGGTATTGATCCTCCAATTCAATTGCCTTATGTTCCCTGTACTACTACTATTGCTGAATTGGATAATTGGTTTCAAGGCAGAGAAGAAATGTTATTGGTTTTAAAACAGTCATTGGAAAGGGCAAGGAACAGGATGAAACAGTTTACGGATTTAAAAGGAGTGATAGAAGTTTTGAAGTAGGAGACTGGGTCTATTTGAAATTGCAGCCGTATGTACAAACATCTCTTCGTTTGCATAGGTATTCTAAGTTGTCACAGAAATATTTTGGGCCTTTTCGGGTACTTAAAAAGATAGGTGGGGCAGCTTATACGTTGGAGCTTCCTACTGGGTCCCAATTACATCCTACTTTTCACGTGTCTTTGTTGAAGAAAGCATATGGACCTCATGATCATCCTATAATTTTACCTAATGCTACAAATACAGTGTTACAGCCATTAGCAATTTTGGATAGGAAGATGATAAAGCAAGGTAACAAGCCTGTTGTCAAGTTTTTAATCCAGTGGAAAGATTTGCCGGTTCATGATTCTACATGGGAAGATGCTAAAGAATTCGTGTCTAAGTTTCCGGGCTTCAATGTGGATTCTTGAGGTCAAGAATCTTATTGGGGGGAGTTTTGTTACGTATCATATGAGTTTTAATAAATCTAGGGACTATTCTGTAATAATTGAATTGTATAAGGGGTGTTTAGCTAGTTATAACGGATAGATAGTTAGCGTTAAATACGGTGTAACAGTTGGGTTTTTTATACCCTATTTCCGAGTTTTTTAGTACCATATTTTCAGGCTTTTTAATACTCTATTGCGTTTTATTACCCTATTTTCTCGTCTTTTTGTTTAATATTATTAAATATGTATTTTATAATGTAAAAATAAAAATAAATACACTAACATAAATTTAAAAGATAGATGGGTATAATCGTTTCCGGTTCCGGTTTTTGTCTGGTTCAAGTATTAATCTGGTATGATTGGTTTCGGTTCCTGTTCCAGGTATTGAGATCAAAATGCATACCCTACCTGTACCCTACGGGTAGGGTCTATTTCAGTTTCGGGTATAGAGTACCCGAGTATTAAATAAACCAGTTTCGTGTTTTTTTTACCGGGTACAGTTTTTTTTGCACCTCTACTAAGAACTGTTATTATCAAAGGTTTTGTGTGGATCAGTCAAGTACTATGTTGATATTGAAGAGAGTTGCAATTGAAAAAAACATTGCTATCAATACGCATTGCTATCGACAAGTGTTGATGCGAAGGACATTTCTGTTGTACCTACCTTAGTTTTGCTATTGGTGGCATTTACATAGTATGGTGACGATGATGATCTATTGTAAAAGTTAAAAATTTATTTGTTACTTCTTCAAAGTAGTAGAGTAGTTTATGTATATTGAGTTATCCCTTGTTATATATAGATTCAAATGTAATTGATTTGTAACCTAACAAATGAAACATGTCAACTTATTTTGATTTTATAGATTTAAATAACAATTTCTTGAATGAAAAATAATTTAACTTTTCAATCATATAATTAACTTTTAACAGATCTTTAACTATCTTATTTTGGTTATATATTTTACTGAATCTTGTTTGGTCAAGACTTGCTCTATTTGTTCTTCGCACATCTGATTCCTTGTTGTTCCGGTATGTTAATACTTGAACCCTCCATCCTAAATTATTTGAGTTATCATCGGATCTAACCATGTTGTTGAATTCCGGGTTATATCAATTTATATATGTGAAGTTATGTACTTAGTTGTAATGTTTTAAAAACCGGTAAATACTGGCCGGTTATACCGGTATTACCGTTTCCAGATGTAAATCCGGTACGAAACACCCCGGTAAATAAGTGAAACAGCATAAGGTTTGTACCGGCGGTAAAATCCGGTATACCGGTTTGAAACGTAATACCGGTACCGGTCCAGTGTTATTTTAGTTTGGGTTGTTACTTATTTTTATTATATATGCTACTTATCTTACGTAATTTTTATATATTATGATTATTCGTAACAAAAAGTTCTTATTTGATATTGTATGAAACGAAAATAGTTGATGTGTTCAACACTTAAATGACTTAAACATATCGTACACTTTCATTTAAAAGAGTTTGTTGGAAAATTGAATGGTTTTCGATTATCTTTTGGATTATTTTTTATTATGGATTTACTTTTGGATCATTTTTAATATGTAATCATGCATTTTTGGATTAACTTTTGAGCTGATGTTGTAATTTATGAAATTATAGAATTAGCTAGTTAACCCGGTTGAACCGCTCGGTACAACCTGGTTCAACCGGTTGAACCATTTTTTAGCCTAATCCGGTTTGATTTAAAAACCGATTTTTAAAACATTGCTTAGTTGGACTTTCAACTAGTAATAATTTTTTAAGTGTTTAAAAATGCAATCTTTGTATTTAACATACTATATATGTAGTTTTCTTCCCTAGATGTATTGGAGCAAAATCGAGAAGTGAACACATGGTGAGGATTGGATGCCATGACAAAGTCAATTAAGGAAACATTATATATATAATCTGTAAATTAAGAACAATAAATCGGCTTGGTATTAACTTTTTTTTTGAAACGTAAACTTCATTAAACAACACCGAACCCGAAAACCGGGACGGCCCAACAAAACAACAACTACATATTCACAAATTTACACCAATCCTTCCAATCTAACTTGCCTTTCTTGGCCCTATGTTTAAACCAAAAGAAACTAACCACCCTAACTTCGCTAAAGACCTCGTCGACACTACACCTCTTACCATTGAATCTTCGATTATTTCTAGCCTTCCACAAAACCCAACAAGCCGAGAGCACAATGCCATGTAAAACCTTTCTTTCCGACATCGATCTAACACCCGTGTTATGGATTTCGAGTAAGTCTCTAAAAGAAAAAAAGAAAAAATTCGAAATTCGGCACCAAAAACTGATTTTCTCCCATAAACCCAAAGCCAACAGACACGCAGTAAACAGGTGATTCATAGAGTCGAAACCAACATTACAGAAGCTACACATATCGTCTAACACGGCCACACCCCTCTTTGAAAGCGCTTCGACCGTCGGAATCCTATCCATATCCGCCCGCCAAGCAAAGATGTAACATTTTTGGGGAACCCACTTGCACCATTCCATGACGTACCGGTTGCTATAATCTTTTTTAGAGTTAAGATATTTTTTCACAGCAGCCGTCGAGAAACCATCAGAACCGAAACCCAGCCAACTCCATCTGTATGGAATACTGGTCAATCTGATCGAAACCAAAGTCGCACTTAAAACTAGCCACTCAGCCCCTTCATCTTCAGAATCCGGATCGTGTTTCCATAACCAAAGGCCATCACCATCTAGCCGATCTCGCACTACACGTCTTAACCACCTCCAATTGGAAAAGAGAGGGGAACTTATCTTTCAAAGGAACATCAAACAGCCAAGGATCAAGCCAAAACATTATGTTGTTTCCCGTACCCACCACACCTTTAAACAGATTTCGAATAGGCAAGTTATCACACAAAGGCTTCTTAAGAATCGAAACAATGTTACACCAAGCTCCACCATAAGCTTTTTTTGAAGGAAAAAAATCCCAATTGGTTCCCCCTATATGTAGAGCATTTATAACTTTAACCCACAAATTTTCCTTCTCGTTTTTGTATCTCCATCCCCACTTAGATAACAACGCCATATTCACATCTTTAAGGCTACGAAGCCCCAAACCTCCCATATTTTTTGGCGACGCCACTCTATCCCACGCAACCCAATGTAACTTCTTTTCCTCCGATGAGCCCCCCCATAGGAATTTTCTAATTAAAGATTCCAAACCCTCCACAACTCGTCGGGGCGCGATAAAGAGAAAAATAATACGTAGGGAGAGTTTCGAGAACAGACCGAATCAGAGTGACTCTACCACCTATGTAAGGCTGGCAAATCGTGTCTTAACAGGTTTAACAGGTTTCTGACGGCGCGCACAACATAAGTTTCAAACATGATTACGACTCGTTTAACTACTTTCTACCTCATGTTTATAAAACAGTTTTATGTTTTATGTACAAAGATGAATAAATGATAGATTCTAACATTGTAATTTTAATTATTTTAAAAAATAAAAAAGTCAAAGGGTGTATTTTTCAGTCAAACAGGTCTAATCGTGTCTTAACAGGTACCCAATTGCCAGCCCTACACCTATGGAAAGAAAAGAAGCTTTCCATAAGGATAGACGCTTCTCAAAAATATTGACAACCGGTCTCCAGTTGACAATCCGGTTCATGTTAGCCCCAACGGTCAAACCAAGATACTTGAAAGGGAGAGACTCAGCTTTACACCCAACTAACTCTGCCATCTCTTCGACCTCCCCTACTTGCATCCCAATCCCAAACATGTTTGATTTACTAAAATTTATTTGAAGCCCCGAGCACGCATAAAAACATCTCAAAATCCGCACAACGTTGAGGATGTTATCCCTACTCCACTCCCCAAGGATGATAGCATCGTCTGCATAAAATAAATGAGAAACGACAGGGCCGTCGTTGGGAAGAGAGACACCTTTAACAATGCCCAAACTGCAAGCCTTGCTGAACATACATGACAAAGCTTCCATAAGAATGACGAAAAGGAAAGGGGAAATAGGGTCCCCTTGGCGCATACGTTTATGACACTTGAATTCGAAAGTCAGAGTACCATTAACCAAAACCGAAGCCGTAGCCAATGTGATCACCTCCCTAATCCATAAACACCACTTATTGGAAAATCCCATTTGAGCGAGGATATCCAACACGAAGTTCCAATTTATATTGTCATAAGCCTTTTCGAACTCAATCTTGAGAATAAATGCCTTCTTCTTGACTCTTTTAATCTAGTTTTTAATTTCATTGACAATAAGCGGACCATCCAATATGTATCTCCCACTAATAAAGGCTGACTGAGACTGAGAAATTCTGGAATCAAACACCCTTTTTAGCCTGTTTGAAAAAATCTTAGAAATCACTTTGTTCATGAACAGTTACCGAACGTGATTTTATGTTCATGTTCGTTTGTTAAGGAAATGAACAAGTTCATGTTTGTTAATTTTAGGAAAAGAACCCAAACGGACGATGTTCATGAACACAAATGGAAACAAACGAAGACAAACAAGCACTCATGAACATAATATATAATAAACAAGCACTAATGAACTACCGGACATAAACGAACCCATTACCGAACGTTCACGAACATAAATGAATGAATTGAACACAACATCTGTTCATGTTCCGTCATTTAACTACACAAACGAACTTCCCGTCGAACGGTTCACAAACTGTTCGCTGAATGTTCAGTTCATTTGCAACAAATTGACTCATACCAAACATATCGAATGTCATCCTGTTATATTTATAGTGCATACAACCTCCTCATTCATTTTATTTAATATATTTAGATTATATTACTGAATGGTATTATTGTTGTAAACATGTTTAGACGGTTACATTATAAGAAAGACGGCCGAGGAGTGTTAGTAATACCCGACCCATTAAACCGTGCCCATTTTGCCATCTCTAATTTTTAGCTTTTTTGCTGAAAAAACTTCACTTTTTTATGTAATTATATATTATTTTCAGGTGAAAGTGGGAGGTTTAGTGCAAAATAACGGGTGGGCAATTGAAAGCATTGACAAAGACAACACTGCATTGCCTGAGGAAGTAAGAATCAGAGGTTTCAAAATAAACAAGATGGAGCAGTTAGAAAAATCCTACACTGAACCCGATAAGCACACCTTAAACGTGTGAGATTAAATATTCTACCACTATATACATTATCCCAATTCTTGTTACTCGATATTACAAATTACTCTGGTCTTCTCATTTTGATATTGAGAGGAGTTTCTTTGTAAGAGTGTATTTTCCCAGCAGCCTTTCAAGGCGGTCTACCAAACGACATTCTTTGTGATTCTTGAGGTACGGGTTTGGACCATTTGTCATGTTTTTGTTGTGTAATCACTTGTGGAGTTTGATTGTAATCTTCATTCATCTTAAGATCCTTAATTTCAAACAAATTCTCATTCGGTTCATCTTCTCGAGATGTAAACCTACCTTCTAACACAACGCCTGGGTTTGAAAAGTCAAACACATTAGAATAACAAAGTGTTTATTGAACATATGAAGGGTGTTCGCTTTAGAACCACTAATATGTTGAGAACCGCAAGAAGTGCATAATGCATTTCTACCTATTGCTTTTAATGTGATCATAGTTGTCAATAGCGGCTATAGCGACCGCTATAGCGCGCTATGTAGCAAAGCGACCAAGTGTCGCTATTTGGGACATAGCGACCAATAGCGTGAATAGCGACAATTAGTTTTTTTTATGTAAATAGCAATTAGATATAGCTATGCTGTTTATCTTTTATGCACTACTATGTTCTTACAGTTCTCAACATATTTGTTCAGAAACGAACATGCCCCTAAACATATGATGAAAGGTTTAAATGCAAAATGCTCTTAACGTGCGATGGTACGCGACCACCAATATAACATGCGTAATTAGGGTTTAAACCCAACCCATGCGTAATTAGGGTTTATAACGTGCGTATTTTAAAAATGAAGTTGCGTATGGTTGCACGTTAAGGGGCTATTGTACGTTAACCTTCCCTAAACATATAAATATGTACAGATAATAATATTTTGAAAACTTTTATTCACAACTATTTATTCCTCAGAAACTTTAACTATAGTCGTGTGGCCAATTGTTGCAAACATCAGTTACAAGCATCAACTAGTCAACAGTTACAAGCATCAACTAGTCAACAAGAGAGTTAAAAACTTGATAATTAATTTTAACAAGATTTTGATTTTGTAGCATTTACATTGACTTCTTACGGGACGTATACGTCTGTTGATATTCTGTCGGTTCACCGTCCTTCATCCACCAAAACGAAAATAGGATGTTAGTTTTTTTTGAATATGTAAAAACAAAATGAAATGAAAAAGAGCAAACCACCTTAGATTCACATTTTTGGTCATTCGTCTCACGTTTAGCCTGGAACGTAGTCACATGGTTCGTGGTACGCTCCGGTACGGGAACGTGAAACGGGGTCGTAATTCTCTAGGTCTCTAAAATTCGGTACGAGCGGGGGTAGGCTCATTTCGGATCGCTTCGGTACGATTTACCATATAATATGGTATGATGTACATGTTGAAGTTAACTATAAATAAGTTGGAGGCTCTTAAAAGCAAGATCTTGACATAGCTTGGATAAGCAATACCAACATCCTTCAAAGCAAGATCTTGACATGCATGAAGAGAAAACTTGAAAACAAACTTGACAGAATTTGGCCGGATTCTCTTCAGAGTTTCTCTACGTCTCAAACCGCTCTGAATTAGAGAAAATGCACCTCACCATGGTGTTCGGAACGTCAAAATTAGTCGAAAAAATATACCTTTGGCCGGAAAATGGTCACCGAAAGGTTCGCTGGAAAACCGTCGCCGGCATGTGCCGCCGTGGTCGGCTACCACCACCACCACGACTCCGCCGTGTGGTGGCTGGATTCTTGTCGACGGGTCTTGTGTTCTAGAGAGAGAATGTAGAGAGAGGTTAGAGAGAAAGGAGGCAGAGAGATAAAGTGTTTGTGAATAATGAAAGATGTGGAGGTATATAGGGGTTTATATACCTAAGGTTTGGTGGAGTGAGTTTGAACTTTGAAGCCCATCAGCCAAGCCCATCCTTCAGCCCACCATTGTCTGCACACAACTCCGTTTCAGCTTGTTCTTGCGTCAGAATTATGTTTTCTCGCGTAAATTTCAATACAAATTAGTTTATAAATTAAAATAATTATTTTTATGCTCAAAATATTAGTATTTTGCTGATATGGCATTAAATGTCGCGCACACGCGCGCTACGTGTTGAAATCGCGTAAGTTGATCTGCTTGCTGATTCTTGCCGTTTCAATGACTCGAAAGTTACTGTAACTTATAAACATACTTTTTCAATAATACATAAGTATTCTAAACATATTTATTACAATTAACGCACGAATTCTTATTATCTCATGCGCAGTGTTGACCGTATACACGTCAAAACACTGTGTATCTCTCCTAAATGCTAATTTTTAAATCTTAAAGATACAATTTCTTCTTAATCATAAAGATTAAAAAAGAGAGTCAAACATTTGTCTTGAGTTATATTTTTGGTCGAGTCTTTGTTTTCCTATACACTAATTAGGTTTTTCAATGTTAGTATGTTCTTAAATAATCATTAGTTTTTGTCTACATCTTACTTTAAGATGGTGTTTGTTTTTCTAAAAAAATATCTGCATAGGCTCTTCTGTTTGTTCCACGCAGACATTGCCATCTACAAACTGTTTGTTTTTTTAAAGATGTTTCATTAAAAAACATTTTTGCGAGCTCTTGTTGGTGCAGAATTGGACCAACCACTTTTAAGATATTCTAAGGTCTGCAGAGGATTAAACACCACCACTGTCATCACCATCACCATCATCCACCACCCCCGTCCACCACCACCACCCATCATCCACGTCCACCTCCCACCACCACCGCCACTAGGGATGGGATTGGTATCGTACCCATACCCATACCCATACCCGTACTGCCGAATTTGAACAAAACTGGGTACCAAATACCGTACCAAATATATAGGTACCGTACGGGTACAGGTATTTTCGATACAGTACCCGCTTTGGTACCATTTTGTTTTTATATAGTTTTTAAGCACTTGTACGGGGTACTAAATAGGTAAAATTGACATGAGTACCAATATAGTACGAGTGCCAAATATGTAGAATTGGTACGAGTACCGTATAGGTAAAATAAATACAAGTACTATAAATACCATAACACGAAATAAAACATAATATAAAAAAACTTTTAAAGGTATGTATAAAACTAAGAACCGATATATGTACCAAATACCTAAAATTTGTACGGGTACAGGTACGGTACAGTACAGGTACGAGTACGGGTATTTGGGAAAAAAAGCTCATCCCTAACCGCCACCACCATTGTCCGTACACCACCGACCGATATTTATGTGTGTGTATTAAGGCCCTTTAGCTATCTTTCAATGATCTCATGAAGTCCCCCTAGATATTAGCATGTAATTCTTCCAACTCAACAATCTTCTTCATTTCTACAATTTCATTTGCACATAATAAACATATAGTATGTGTATATTTTGGAATCAATTATTTAGCCACAAAACCAAAACTACCGAAACAAATTGATAGGAACTTCATTATTTTGGCAATACCTCCCGTTCATGATTACGATTTTCTAGCTACTCCACTTTCATTTTATCAATAACCGACACTTCTTTGATTACGCAGAGCTTGTTCAGTAGCGACTTTGCTGCTTCTTTCTCATGAATAATTTGATTGTGTGCCTTTTCCAATTTTCCTTGCATTTCTAGGATAGCATTCCACAACTTTATGATTTCTTGTCCCTTTCCTTCTTCAAGATTGACATGTAGGTAACATAAAACGTTTAGAAATAACTTTTTTTTTATTACTATTAAGATGTTCATCTCTATTGGACATATACAAGATATACTATCAAATGTCTTTTAAAAGTCTAATCTCCTTGTTAGATCTTCACCACGCTTCTCCAGCTTGTCTTTAGCTTCTCTAAGGGCCTATACTTCAAAAAATTTAAAACTTTTGCAGATAAATTATGAGTAGGTTACGCTCCAGTAATAAAAAGAAAATACAACGCTTTACGGAAATAAGAACTTCCTCTGAAGAAGGAAGTGGCTTACGGAAACCATGTTTTGCAAAAAAGCAGAAGGAGTTGGGCAAGTGGTGGGTTTTTTTTTATGATAAAATAACATTCTGGAACTAATGAGAAAGATGATAGAGAAATGTGTTTGATCTAGAAAAAGAAGAAGACACGTGGCATGAAACCATGTTAACTAGGGCTGTAAACGAACCGAACGAACACGAACGGGGCTGTGTTCGTGTTCGTTCGTTAAGGAATTTTGGATGTTCGTGAACTGTTCGCGAACGCATGACGAACAGAAGTTTGTGTTCGTGTTCGTTCGTTAAGGAATTTTGGTTGTTCGCGAACAGTTCGTGAACACTAACGACGAACGCAAACGAACACAAACGAACGCAAACGAACACAAACGAACACAAATGAACATTAATTTTGAAAATTAAAAAAAGGCACCGTTAATATTAAACATTGTACACAACTAAAGTAGTTAAGTATAACCATTGAACGATTATCAAGAATTCAAGACACAAAAGTAGCACCATATGACAAATCAAGTTTATCTTAAGACATAATCATCCAAAATACATATCCCAAAAAAGTCTTCAATGTCCATCTTTTTCATATGAACTTCAAAATAAATGTCTTGACTCTTGAATATCTAGCTTCCATAAAAGTCTTCAATGTCCAGCTTTTTCATAGAAACTGTGAATGAAAAAGAAATTGCAATTAGGAATGACTAATGTCCAACTTTTGACCCATTTGTAAATATAACTAATTTCATACAAATGGTCCATCCTGGGATTGAACAAATAAAAAACATGAAAATAAAAAATATACATCCTAAATCAATTAATCTCGTGGTTATGTTCTTACCCAACTAATACTTCTCATTCTTCACAGAAGCGCAATATATACGACATCGTCATTTTCCTATAATTATCAAAGAATATAAGTTAACCACGATGAATAAATAAGAAAATAAATATCAAATAAACATCTGGATTATTTTCCATTGTTGGAGTATCAGTACTTGAATGGTACATCTTCTCCTTCATTATTAGCTGCATCAGCTTCCTCTCTACCCGCAGTTGCTGCATTTACAGCTTCGTTGGTTTCTTCATCCATAAGTTCAATAACATCAACATCTGGATTATTTTCCATGGTTGGAGTATCAGTACTTGACTGAAATTCTGCAGTATTTAATGACGAACCAAGGTCTAGATGATGATCTTCATCAGATGAAAATGGGCCATTATATGAGACATCAGACATCTGCATTAAAAAGTTGATTAAAATATAAATAATTTAAAAAACTAGTAACAAATCATGTGACAAAAAGATTTTTATAAAGAATGATATAGGGTGTATACTTAGTTGTTACAAGTCTAGATCTGGTAACAAATTAATCTAGTAAAAATGTGTTATGTACACTTAATTAAAAATCCTTAAAGTATATATGGCATCTAATAACAAATAAAAAAGTACATTAATCCAAGACATCCTAAAAATGTGTTCATGAATCATGTGACAATGGAGTTTGTATTATCGAGTACAGCAAAAGTAATTTCAAGTATACAATAAAGCCCTGAGATAACCTTTGACAAAGAATACTTCTATATGAAGGTGAAGTACATTAATCCCAAGACTTTAATAAAACTTACGTGGTTTAGGTCACTTTAGTGGAAGATGATGGTTCTGCACAAACACAGGCAGGTTACGCAATTGAAGAAGCGCCGATTGAAGACCGGACGATGATGGTTGATGCCGTTTAAAGATTGAAGGAATGAAGGGAGTGTGATATCAAAGAAGGAGAGGGCCAGAGGGGTATTGAATGAATGGTCGGACTTACTGTTAGGGTTTCAACTTTCAATATCTAGATATTTAGATAAGGTCACATGGGTTATTACTTATTAGTTTTTTTACTAATTTTTTAATATAATTAGGAATTAGGTGGGAAAGTAAAGAAAAAGGTGGGAAAGGTACAAAAAAGAGAGGGAAATAATAATTATGGGGGGAAAGTAAAAAATTAATATAACATTAAAAAATTTTAGAAAAATAAACATATAAAACCGAACACGAACGAACACGGACGGTCGGACGGACATAAACGAACGAACACGAACGAACATAAACGAACGTATTACCGAACGTTCACGAACGCAGTCGAACGAACGAGACCTTTGTTCGTGTTCGTTCGTTAAGCTTCTCGAACGAAATTATTTGTTCGTGTTCGTTCGTTAAGCTTATCGAACGAACATAAACGAACTTCCCGCCGAACGGTTCACGAACTGTTCGCTGAACGTTCGGTTCGTTTACAGCCCTAATGTTAACAGCAAAAAAGAGAGTAGGTAAAAAAAGCTCAAAATAATTTAACTATGCTGGGTAAAAAATGAAAATCATGTTAACAGCAAAGAGGGAGTAAATAAAAAAAGCTCAAAATAATTTAACTATGCTAGGTAAAAAATAAATTAATTTTTTTTTTACCATGACACTATTCGTTAGCCATGGTTATCTAGAAAAAGAAGACATGTGTAAGACCCTAATACGTTTAATTTTAAAACGACGCAACGGAAATACGAGCCTTAAAATTTCTTTCATTATTAGTTACATTACTTACGTGAAAGCTCAATTACAAAATGTCAAACATTTACTAGAAGGAATTTACGACATTCACGTTTAATTAACACTTCAAAGCGTTACATAAATTTAAGCTATGTGACCGTTCTTTCCGTACAATCCTTGCTCTTTGACTCGATCTACGCCCGTTTATCTTCGTTAGCTATAGAGAAAATCTGTGTGGTTCATGTGGACATCATATACAACTTAACCGTTAGTCATTATCATCATCATACAACATTATTCTATATAATTGAAAATCGTATAACATTGTATAATATAAACAATTTGCCAGCAGCAAGGTCTCTCGCGGGTCGCGAGAGCCTTGGCCGATTCCTTCGCGGGCCGCGAGCATAGTCGCGTGCCGCGACTGCTTTTCCACTTGGCTGTCGCGCGACGCGACAAGCCATTTTCGACAGAATGTTGTTTTCTTTGAGCTGCAGATCCCCAACTCTGTGTACTCAATCCTATATTTCACAAAAATGTGCATAACTTTCATTTTACATATCCGTTTTACGATCCGTTTCTTCCTATGTGATCGTAATTTGGTCCTCTAACATATGGACTCAAAATCTAATATCCGGACTTAGGAAATTCTTAACTTATACTTTTTCGACTTAAAATTTATTTACTAGTTATTTGACCCGTTCATGTTTTCACCAAACAACTCATTTGTTAAAACTCAAAACTCACATGAACATTATAACTATAAAAGTTTTACATTATCCGGAGTTCCGTACGTGGGGTTTATGAACCCGATTCCTGGTATGCGTTAAACTCATCCATTTCAATCAATTGTACGTAATTGAACTTTATTAGTAAAACTTCCTTACACGAAATTGTTTCCAATTAATCATAACTCACAACCGAGTCTTTGACCCTTAACCCGCGTCCCCGTTTCTCGGTTAGCGCACTTATAAGAAATTCTACCCATTTCCGGTTATAATACCATCATCATTACTTATGCAATCATTCCGTATTGAAATAAATCCTTATTTTGACCCGCTGGTCTGCATAGCGAAAACCTTCGCTTCTAAATAACCAAATCTTAATAGGCTTCGATTATCATGCTTAAGTAACTAGCACATAACTTTGCTTAAATAAACTAAGAAGTGATTCAGAAATCACTTACTTAATACTACTTACCTGATATCATCATCAATAACACATTTCAGCATAACTTCTAACAATCATCATACAATTAATCTCTTTTACTACTAAAGCGGGAGTCCGGGAGTTTACTTACCTTACGCATCCGTATTTGCGTTCGCTTCCTCATGTCCTCCTGACCCGTTAGCCTTTCATACTTCCATCCATCTTGACATGATCCCTATACTTTCATTCCATTGCATCCACATTCTTGTTAGCATATATAATTATACATATGAACGATCATATCAATTTAAATTTCACATTCGACTTTCATTAGTCAATTCGACAAGCATATGGTGTACTCATAATGCAATACTCATTCAACCACATGATCATCAAGTTACATCATGCACATATACAACCAAATCAATACAAACTAAAGCTCTCATGATCCTACAATTGTCATCCACATTCAAAGCTAGTAATTTAACATAATCTCAACATCATTCTTTACTAGTAAGTCCACAAACTACCCATTTAGTGCATATCCATATCCAAATTACCATTTAGTCACTAATCTGACACATGATATGCACCTCATCATTCAAGCATAGAGTGCAATTCCTAATACATAATTCAACCCAAGTCATACCATCAACTACCCCATCTTACAAAATCCTTCTTCAATATATCTTCTCATGTTTAATTATCATCAATCATGTTATTATCAAACTCTACACATGTTCATCCATTATTTAGCGTATAATTTCACATGCTAGCTTATACTAGGCATTTCATCAAACACTTGGTGTGCATACACCTTTTAATGCACAATGTATAACTAATTTATGTATAATCTTCCAAGCTTATTTATAATTCATCAAATCTTCTTACTAAACGACAAGTATCATTCGTGCATAAACATCAAACATATCAAACGCCACATTTCTTTCGATTCATCTAACAAGAATCTATCATACATAACATAGTGCATCATCATTGAACAAGAATTGGACATGGATGATATATCCATGTCACCATCTTCAACATCACAAATGGGTTTCATCTTAAAACATCAAATTAGTCAAAATCATACATAATACATGTTCTATGTAGCGATTCTAACACATAATCATGCTTAATTTCATACTAATTCGTGGATTAATTAATAACCCACTTCATGCAAGATCACCAAATCACAAATTTCAACTTACCACATGTTTGTTCAAGTTAGATGGTGAGAAATCTTCATTCATGCAACGTTTTCCATTCAATTCGGGCCTTGATTTGGGGTTGAATTGCATCTTCATTCAAGACAGGGTTTTCTCCTTTCTTTCTCTCCATGTACGACACATCCACACACACTACACACGCTTAGGCTAATTTATCAAACTTCAACCCCATTTACCAAGTTTAGTCCCTCTTGTTTGTTCCTAAAACATAATTGACACAACTTTCCTTCTTTACTTGTTTTTACCATACATTTAACTAGGTTAAATAGCCTAGTTATTCTATTTCATACTATAGAATATGGACACATATTAGCGAATTAAAGAATTCGAGTTTTGGGGCGTTACAACATGTGGCATGAAAAACATGTTAACAGCAAAAAAAAGATTATGTAAAAAAAGCTCAAAATAATTTAACTATGTTGGGTAAAAAATGAAAATCATGTTAACAACAAAGAGAAAGTAAATAAAAAAACTTAAAATAATACAACTATTCTAGGTAAAAAACAGATTAATTTTTTTTACTATGACACTACTCATCAGCCATGGCTATCTAGAAAAAAGAAGAAGACACGTGACATGAAAAATATGTTAAAAAAAACTCAAAATAATTTAACTATACCGGGTAAAAAATGAAAATCATGTTAACAACAAAGATAGAGTAAATAAAAAAAACTCAAAATAATTTAACTATGCTAGGTAAAAAATAGAGTTAATTGCCAAAGTCATCCCTGAGGTTTGGACGCATTTGCCATTTTTGTCCAAACTGACACTTTTGTACCATTTTGCCCCCCACGTTTGTAAGTTTTTGCCATTTTCATCCAAAACACTAACTTAGTTTATTTTTCTGTTAAGTTGAAGGATAATTGGATGAAACTGGCAAATATAAACCATAGGGACGATTTTGGCAATTTACTCAAACTCTTTTTAATTTCTTTTATTTAGTTAATTTTGTCACACACACACAAACACACACGTATATATATATATATATCTATATATAACATAATATACATGCAATTTTTAGAAAAAAAATTAATAATTTTGTCACATAATTTTTATAAATTTTCATCCAAATCACTAACTTAGTTTATTTTTTCTTTTAAGGTGAATGATGTTTTAAATTTTATAAATTAAGATAGAAATTAATTTGCAGTTTCTTTATATAAATCAGTTTTATTAAGAGAAAATGATATATAAAATAAATATCATTGGCGTGCAACACATAACAATCGATAACAACTTTTAGTATTTAATCAATTGTAAAGATAAAAAAAAATTGTAAAACATTACATATTTTTTAAATGTGTTGAGCACTTAAAGAAATTGGAAATTAATTATTTGGTGGGTAATTTTAAGGTTTGGAAACGGTACGTTGTTTGATGGGGGCATTGGCTTTTGTAATTATTCTAGACCATCATTAATTGTATATAATTATTATTTAATTTAAATTATTAAATTTAGAGTAAACTGCCATTTTGGTCCCTGTGGTTTGGGCACTTTTGCCATTTTAGTCCAAATCTCAAACTTTTTAAATCTAGGTCCCTATGGTTTCACTTTTATTGCCATTTTGTAGGATCGTTGAATCGATCAAAACAAGTCGATCAGAAGAGTTCTAGACCAAATCAGAGGCAGAATTCATTGATTTGATCTTCATTCAGCTTTGTATGCACTTAGAATCACTTTAACTGTCACTTGTATTAATTTGATAATGTTTACAGACCACTTGACACTTCGGCAGAGCTTCGCTACCGGAATCAGAACTGTTACAAATGAAGACCCAAGACCTAGTATTTATAGGATTCTCCAGGTCGCACCAAACAGTCACACGAGCTGGTGGTCCAGGTCGTGCGACCTGACCACTTCACATGGACTGGCCACCTCGCATGAGGTGGCTGGTTCAACCCAGCTTCCCGTTTATCTCGTACTACGTGTCTTCGTCTATCTAATCTATTACACGACTCGATACAAGACGAAGTCAACAGACATATGCACCAACAAACTCCCCCTTGGATGTTGATGAGTCTTCAGTCTTGATCAGTCTTCTCGCTCTCTCTAAAGTATCTTTCTCTTGTAAGCATCCTCATCATTCTCTCTCTTCTTCTTGTTTTCAGAATCACAACCTGACTCTTCAAATTCTCTTGATCAGATCTCTTGATTCGTTAAGCTCTTCAGCATTATCAACTTATATCTCAAACACTGTTTCAAGATCTTTATCTGGCTCTTACGTCTTCAGACTCCCTTTTGCTAACAGACTCCCCCTGAAGTTGTTCCGGGATCGCAATCTGACATAGCATTCGTTCTAAGATCGTAACCTGGCTCAACCTCTGCCCAGGCTTAGACACGGGGGATCTGCATAAATCTCTACCCAAAAGTAAGATTTTATAACAATTTTAGTTATAATCTCTGCTAAACCACTTGTATACTTAACACTCAAATTTGGTTTCAAATTAATGAACCATTTAATCATTTCAAAAACTCTCCCAACCCTGTTGTTCATCATGTTTATCACTTGGAATTTTGAAAATCAGCTTTCCAACATCAGTTGTCAAAAATAAGATGAAATAAAATCTTTTTGATTTTTAAAAAATGTATGCTAAAACAAATTCTTTTTGGATTTTGGGAAATAAACTATATACAAACATCTTTTTGTGAGTTTGTGTAAGAGGATCATATCAGTTTATGACAAATCACTAGCCCCGTTGAGCTTTAAACACTTTAAGTTCTAAACGATTCACTTAAATTGTCAGTATACTGATCCACTTAAATTTTCACACAAAGTTCAATTGATTCGAGATACGAATATTAGTGTTTTAAAGAACTTAACTTATTCGCGTGTCTCATCTCAGAATATACCCCTGTATCAAGATTCCTATATTCAGTCTTACAGGTGAATATACACTAATGATATCTGTAAACGGGTAATGCGAGACCATGAGAGCTCAGGTTAGAACTTCCATTCAGACAAAGAGATGATGGCTTGACTTTTCGGTGTGTCCCGTTTGGGGATCTTTTCTTCAACAGCACATGATTAGCATTTTTCAATGTTTCATCATTTTTTATACTGAGGGCGGGCTTTATGATTAAAGCAGTGAAAAGTATTATACGAGGACTAGGCTATTGCTCCCGCAAAATCAGAAGTCCTGGTATAATACCCTAGATATCAATACGTACAAAGACCTAGTATGTCAGAAACAGGCAATCTCTCAAACAAGATTTCGGGGGTTACCCATATATCCGAGAGATGTTCCTCACGAGATAAGTAAGTAATGATATTTAGGTTTATATCTCGAAAACAATCTACTGAATGAGTAAAAACCTACTGGCATATCATCAGTGAGACTGTTTATCACATTAAAACATTCCAAATCTTTAGCGTATTGTGATAGTCTACCGATGTACTATCATTTCATCTGTTTCACAACAAAACTCATTTTTTATTTTTCAAATGTTTTTGGATTTTAGATTTTACCATGTTTTTGGATTTTTCAAATTTTCGAAATTTCTGAAATTTTTACTCCCCCTAAAATCAAAAATATGTTTCAATTTTTGATTTTTTAGGAAAATTTGAAAGTAAACGCAATAACCTGTACAATGTAACATGACACACTGATGTGAATTGCTTCAATTCGCCATCCACTTGGCATAAACAATCAGAACTCCCCCTGACAATAAACTATTTTCCCATTATGATTTCAAAACACTTAAGTTTGTTTTAATCAAAATGGTTTTTCCGGAAAATTAGTTTTGTCATTTCACAAACATGGGGATTAATCACCTTGTTTTCAAATTATCACTTGTAAGTTCACTTTTCCTTTTCTTTAACCACCTGTAAAAAAGCCATCTTTTGACATTTTTTAAGAATAATAACCACTTGTAAGAAAGTTAAATCAAGTTCAACTTAATGACCTTGATTAACCACTTGTAAGTTCTTCACAGAAACATTTTTATTTCTAAGAAAGATGCCGATTCATGCTCCACGATTACCAACTTGGGAGACCCGGCAAGTCTGGATTTTTAGACAAAGAATACAGACACCCAAGCCTGACCAGCTTTGGGTGTAACCTGTGCAGTTTCACTTGGTCTTTGAACATTCCTTTTAGCTTCATAAAATTCTTTTACCCCTTTTTCTTTACCATCGACAATTCTTTCAAAAATATGTTTCACTTTGCCATTGAATGCCTTTTCGACATCAAATTCTTTCTTTTCAGAATAGAATTGATTCGAAATCTGCACTTTTCCAACTTTTTGTTTAAAATTTTCAGTCCGCAATGGTGGAAAGTTGACATCATCCATTGGCGGAACTGAAGTTTCTCCTTTTAGTTCAACTGGTGGCTCCTCTGACTTTGACGAGTCAGATTCATCGCCAGATTTAACATCTGATTTCTTAACAACCCACGTTTGGTTGTTAAGTTTCACATTTCTTTTGTAAAATCTTTTTGAACTCTCACCAACTTCAAATGTAGATTTTTTAAACACTTTGAATTTGTCCATTGGCGGTTCATTTTCATCAACAATTTTTTCTTTGAGTTTAGAAGACACTCCCTGTTGTGTGTTGGTTGCCATTGGACAGTTCCAGGCGATGTGACCAACTTTTTTGCATCAGTAACAGGTTCTTGTCTCCTTTTTGGTTCCAAACATAGTCTTCTCAAACTTTTGTTTTTCATTAAGAAACTCCTTGTTAGACTGTTTTCATAAAGCTTTTTCCTTTTCTTCTTCTGAAGAAGCACCTGAAACAAACACTGTATTTGATTTAGAATCTTTAATATCTTGATTATTTTCAACATCAAAACCCAACCCCTTCTTTTTGAAATTGCTTTTATGATTTGGTTTTTTTTAATGACCTGGACCAAAACCTTTCTTTCTATTTAAACGTTGTTGAACTCTAGAAGTATATTTAGGTTTTGAAAATTCCATTTTATCTTTTATTTCTGAAAAAATTATTTTTACCAATTTAAAAACTGTTTTAATATTTTCAATTTTCACATTTTTAATTGGAAATTCCTCATCAGAATATAATATGTCTGAATCGTTCAAAGTATATGCTACTTTGAATGTTTCGTCATTCAAATTATTTTTTGATAACATAAATTCTTTATTGTAAACCCTTTTGACCGATGATTTCGAACTGTCGACTGATGAACTTGAACTCCCAGATTCGGACTTTGACTCTGACTCCTCATCTTTATCCAACACCTGATCGACCACTTTCTTTATTAACTCCGACTCATGATCAGTGTCAGACGATGTGAATGTAACGTCAATGTTGTCTGGTAACTCATCAGTTGTTTTAGACTTTAACTTTATATTGACTGCCTTTTTGAGTTGTTCCGAATTTGGTTTTCTGGGAGAATAACCTTCCCAGATCGGAGGCGGACACTTGTTATAATTTACACTTTGTTTCTTACCAGTATCCGTATCTTCCGACTTCTTATCTTGAAAAGCTTCAAAACCTGCAACAGTTGGATAAATTCTATCAATCAAGTAATCGGAACTTGAGTAATCCATTAGCAATCGTCTGATTCTTTCATTCTCAATCTTTTCAGTTTCTAATTCTTGCTTCAACTCTGCACACTCTTCAATATAATGATTGATGGCCTTCTGCTTCGACATCATTACTGCATTCATCATTGTCAAAGCATCTTCCCTTTCTGAGTTTGTCTTTTTCCAACTGATTGACTGTTCTGTTCAACACATCATACGATTCTTTCACATACTTAACATCGAACAATAACTTTTCTTTCATTTCGTCTAGCTCACTATACTTTTTATCTTTCTCTTCACAATGTTTGCATGGTTCCAAACATTTCAGACAAGGTTTTGTGATCTCTACAATCTTTTCAATCACTTTAACCTCTTCACTCTGTCCATTCTTCTCTTCCTGAGCAACATTTTCACATTTTACCTCTTTCTTTTCTTTTGCTGCTCGTCTCTCCTTTAGCTTCTCCAGTTTATCTGCAAAATAAAATTTGAAACTTTCAGGAGATAAATGAGTTTTTCCAATTTTTATTTGATTAATTTCTTCATCATCATCACTGCTATCAGTTGATGATTGATCAAAGACTGGTGTCTTTTCTGAACTATCTTCTGAAGAAACAGATTCTTCATCTTGACTTTTCTCATCATCTGCAAACACATCCATCCATTCTTTCATCAACTCTGGTTCTTGAATGATCTGTGCAACAAACGCTCTAAGCTTTGAGTCAGCCGGAATATATTTGTCCCAGCTAAAACCTTCTGGCAATCATTCATCTTCTTGATCTGGAATAGTAATACAAGCTTTCTTCTTTCCATCTTCAATAGCACGGGATGATGACGGTTGTTGAGCTACCTGATGATATATTGCTTTCCGATAATAATCATTGTTCCCGAACGGATTCTGAGCTCCTCCTGCTTCTCGGTTGGTACATTCCCTCTTGAAATGTCCTTTTTCCCTGCACCGAAAACAAGTAACTTTAGGCTTATCAAAACCTAAAGTAGAAACATTAGCATCACGAAAGTCATCTCTTCCTGTAATCTGCTTAAATTTCTCAGCTCTCCTCAACACGCTCGCTAAACACCACTTAATATCCATTAACTCCAATTCCCCAGCATCAATCTGATCGTAATCCTCTTTTGTTAACATAGGATTTTCGATTCTTCCTGCAACCAAGCTTTCATACGATTCTAACACGGTAACAAGTAATGCCATATGACCTTTAGCGACTTCTTCAGAGAAATTCTGTCCATTCTGAAGATGCAACGCGATGTTGCATTGTAGCACATGACCATTACCATTGTTTGAGCTTTGAGACTGATAACTTGCAGTTGAAACATTAGGATTAACACTCGGATATGAAGAGAATCCACTGTTGTTGTTTGAACTTTGATTGAGTGATCCGGATGAGTTTTCTGCGCTGAAAGCGGTTTGGATCTTCGGACTTGCTTCAACATTTTGAACATTACCTTTGAAATACATCTTAATATCTTGTTGACCACTTGAATTGTTCATTCTAGCGATCTTTTGTTGTTCAAGATCTTGTCCTTCAAGTTTTTCAATGAATTGAGCAATTGTCAATCTATCATACTCTCCGGTATTCTTCAAAATCATAAGATATGTACCCCATTCCTTTTGAGGTAAAGCATCAGCTAATTTTTCAACCCATTCCTCTCGATCTTTAGTACTATCCAATCGAGACATTGAACGCACTAGATGACAATATCTCTCAATGAGAGTCTTTGTAGTTTCACCCGGCAAACTTGAGAACAATTCAAACTCTTTCTTTAATAATGACTTCTTATTCTTGATCATCTCAGTACTTCCCTCAAATTTTGTATGTAGTGCTTCCCAAATCGAACGTGCACTATCATCATGTTGAAGTAATATGAAAATGTCTTCTTTCACTGCTTGTTGAAGTAAACTGATCATCATTTTTTCTGCCTTGTACATGTCTCTTTCTTTTTCCGTAAATTCAGAAATATTCTTTACAACTCCCATATTATTACGAGGTCGAACGTACTTTGTTTCGATACACTCCCACGACCTTAGATGATTTGCTTGAACCCAGTTTTCGAACCGTTCTTGCCAACTGTAATATTCCTCAATGCTCAACAGCTTTGGGGGGTTCTGCAACGGTCCCGTTTCATTTTCCATAGTTACACTCTGAGCAACAGTAACATGAGTACCCGGGGCAGTAGCAAATGCGTTGTAGAATTCAGAATCCATGTTTCGGTATTGAAATTTCACAAAAACAGTCTTTTCAAACGAACTGAGTAAACCACACGACTTGGTTCACACGACCTGAAGAAATTTCAAGCACCCCGTGTGAACTGGTAACACTTTCAAATGACCTGGAGATGGTGCGATCTGGATCAAACCACACGATCTGGACAAAGTTTCAAACGACCTGATCACACTTCAAACGACCTGAGGACCTCCTGCGACCTGAAATGTTCAAACCGTGCAACCTGAGTTGTTTCAAGTGACCTGGTATCACTTCGCACGATCTGGAATTCAAACTCAAACGATCTGATGATATTTCAAGCGAACTGATCAACTCGTGCGATCTGAGTTGTTCAATCCGTACGACCTGGCAAGATTCTCGAATGATCTGAAAGTGTTTCACACGATCTGGTCCATTTTATCAAGTTTTAGGTCGATTTTAGTTCTGATTTTTTCAAGGATTGATTAAAACTGTGTTTTACGTGTTATATGTGAAAATAAGTCCATTTTAACCGTAAATTCATTGAAATTTTGAAGAAAAGGTGTAGAAAATGAGTAGAAAGAAGTTGATTTTGATGAAAACAAGCTGAAATGGTAAGAACTCATCCTCCTGAGCTCTGATACCACTTGTAGGATCGTTGAATCGATCAAAACGAGTCGATCAGAAGAGTTCTAGACCAAATCAGAGGCGGAATTCATTGATTTAATCTTCATTCAGCTTTGTATGCACTTAGAATCACTTTAACTGTCACTTGTATTAATTTGATAACGTTTACAGACCACTTGACACTTCGGCAGAGCTTCGCTACCGGAATCAGAACTGTTAGAAATGAAGACCCAAGACCTAGTATTTATAGGATTCTCCAGGTCGCACCAAACAGTCACACGAGTTGGTGGTCTAGGTCGTGCGACCTGGCCACTTCGGACGGACTGGCCACCTCGCATGAGGTGGCTGGTTCAACCCAGTTTCCCGTTTCTCTCGTACTACGTGTCTTGGTCTATCTAATCTATTACACAACTCGATACAAGACGAAGTCAATAGACATATGCACCAACACATTTTAGTCCAAAATTCAAAAACCTCCTTTTTTGACTGTTGCAACCTGCCTATTTTGTCTTTTTGTGTAGGGGCAATTTTTTCCATCTGATTTTAATTCAACATATTAATAATTAATAAACTAAAATAAATATACATAATTCCTTTATACCTTTATTTAACTATCATCTTCTCCCATTTAACCATCATCTTCCCAAAAAAAACCCTAACCCACAAAATCGAAGCACCGCCCTGAGAGAAGCCGTCAAGACAAGTCTCCTGGTCGGTGAGCTCATAAACATCTTGAGATCGTTAGCGTGCTGCTGTAGGGATTTCTTGGTGTGGTACTCCTCTAGGTCTTTCTCAACTTCCGTAAGCTCTTCCAACGTTTCGGCTACCATCTCTAGACAGGCGTGAAGCGCCCCAATCTCGCGTGGCGTGAGACCTTTTCGAGTGCTTAGCTTCTTTATCTGGAAGTAGTTTTTCTCCACCGTGGTTTTTGTGATATTCACAGCCAGCTCGATCACGCCCTTTTGGCTTTTCACCTTTTTAGTGACTTCGGGGTGGCTAGTGATGGTGGAGTAGCATAATTCTGGGTAAAATGTGCTATCTCATGATGATTTTACAAGGGCGTGAGCTGTGGAAGCCGTCATACTTTGTGGGTGAGACTCATCAGAGCCGTTTTGCTGCAGGGGATTCGTTGTGGGATTAGGGTTTTTTTGGGGAAGATGATCTGCTTTGATTTTGTGGGTTAGGGTTTTTTTGGGGAAGATGATGGTTAAATGGGGGGAAGATGATGGTTAAATAAGGGTATAAAGGAAATATATATATTTAATTTAGTTTATTAATTATTAATATGTTAAATTAGAATCACAAAATTGCCCCTGCACAAAAAGATAAAATAGGCTGGTTATAACAGTCAAAATAGAGGATTTTTGAATTTTGGACTAAAATGGCAATAAAAGTGAAACCACAGGGACCCAGATTTAAAAAGTTTGAGATTTGGACCAAAATGGCAAAAGTGCCCAAACCATAGGGACCAAAATGGCAGTTTACTCATAAATTTATTATGTTTCAAACATTTAAGAAATTACAGATAAAGTTTCATAAAACATCTTATTATTTATTTATAGGGTTAAATGCCATTTTAGTCCCTGTGGTTTGGGTCATTTTGCCAGTTTAGTCCAAAGGATTCATTTTTAATCTGTGGGTCCAAAAAGGTTTCACAGTTGCCATTTTAGTCCACTTGGTTAACTTCATCCATTTTTTCTGTTAACGAGAAGGCCAATTTGGTCATTTTGTATGTAATTCTGTTAACTAAAAGGGCTATTCAACCATATAAAATGATCGAATTGGCCTTCTCGTTAACAAAAAAAATGGATGAAGTTAACCAGTGGACTAAAATGGCAACTGTGAAACCTTTTTGGACCCACAGGTTAAAAATGAAACCTTTGGACTAAACTGGCAAAATGGCACAAACCACAGGGACAAAAATGGCATTTAACTCTTATTTATATTAATAACTAGTTTAGAAATTATATCTTAATTCCTTAATTGTAGATAATTATTATTTAATTTAAATTATTAAATTTAGAGTAAAATGCACGAATAGTCCCTGTGGTTTTGTAAAATAACACCTATAGTCCCAAACTTCTGGAAATTACACCGGTGCTCCATGTGACTTGACAGTTTGTTACTCGGACAGTCCCTGGAGTGGATGGGGGTTAGTTTTCTCAGTTAAGTGGGTGTGAAAGGACCTTAATGCCCTTACTGTATTAAAAATATTAAAATATTAAAAGATAAATTTAACTCAAGTGGCCCCACCCCACCCTCACCACCTGCAACCCCCTCATCGATACACGCCTTGTGCATTTTACAAAAGTTGTGGACTATATGTGTTATTTTATAAAACCATAGGGACTACCCGTGCATTTTACTCTTAAATTTAATATATGTTTAAAATACAAGAAGAATAATAATAACATTTATCATACTAATAGATTTTTCAAAAAAAACTATCCTTTTAAGATGCAACTCACGTCAGATATTTAAATTTTAAAGTTATATAATTTAATAATTACCAATAATTTATACTTATCTAATTAACTTAAGTTGAAACATTATTTTTTATATAAGTTTATCTAATTGGATAATTGCTATATGCCTAATATGGACATTTCAACATTTTTTTAGAACTAATAAATTAAGACCGCTATTATTTAAAGGAAAATTGGTTTTTAATAAACCAACCTTTGTTCCGTTGGTAAATAATAATCTTACCTACGTAATTGGTATACAATAATCCTACCTATCAACATGTTGGTACTCAATGAACTTCCGTTAATTTTTTTTAACTGAAGTTAGTTTTTAAGTTTTATTTATTACACAAATAGTCCCTGTAGTTGTAATTTACTAGTTTTAACTATTTTAAAACTAGTAAATTACAGTCCCTTGAGGTTTTTTTGTTTTATAAAATGATTAAAACTAGTAAATTATAACTACAAGGACTTTTGTGTAATAAATAAAACTTAAAAATTAACTTCAGTTAAAAAAAATTAACGGAAGTTCATTGAGTACCAACATGTTGATAGGTAGGATTATTGTATACCAATTACGTAGGTAAGATTATTATTTACCAACGGGACAAAGGTTGGTTTATTAAAAACCAATTTTCCTTATTTAAATAAAACTTGGGTTATTAAATGTATGTTCACATGACTGTTAAAACTCGTGAGAAAATCGATGATAGTTTGTCTTCTAATCGATGGTTCAAATGCTTTCATATTTTTAAGGAAAAATTACACTTTTCGTCCTTTATGTTTGTAGCTAGTTGCAATGGATGACCTTTACCTTTAATAATTACAGCCACAGTCCTTTATTTTGAAAACTTGTTACATCTTTCGTCCTTTAGCACTAACTTGGTTAAAATTTCCAGTTAAGTCTATTTCATAAAGGGGCAGTTTAGTCCTTTTACTTAATTATTATTTGTATAGTATTTAATAAATAAAAAAATAAAACAAAAACCAACTTTAAAAACTTAATAATTCATAATCAAATGAAAATTAGAAACCATCTCATTCTCAACTATCTTTCTTCCTGCACTCTCTTTTTTCTATGAGCCACCACCACCATCACAGTGTTGCCATCTTCACCACCGCCTAACCACCATCTCCGGTCGCTTCCTCAAATCCGGCGACCACCAAGCTCCACCTCACCGATAACTACAAGAACCCCTTCGTTTAAATCAAAAACCTTAACAGGTAGTAGTTAGTACCTTTGGAGATACCGAATCGAGGCGTGATTCCAACGAATCAACTGATTCTTCAACTGCAAAGAGAGAGAGAGAGAGAGAGTGACGATCGAGCAAGAGATCTTTGTAGAGGAAGTTACCCATGACACAACAGTGGAAGCAAACCCCACCGTGAACCACATCAATCGCATCCTCATCATCATCTTTGAATTCAGAATTAGGGCTTCACAAATCATGTAGCTGTTCTTTGAAACAGGTTCCAATGAGGTAAGCAAGCTCCTCATAAAGCAACTGGATTTTTGGCTTTTTTGCTTTGATGTAAGGATTATCTTTCTAATCGACATATCATTGTCATTCTCGTAAAGTAACCTCCTCAACTTCTCTATGAACATCTCCAGATCTATGTTTGCCATATCTCAGGGTATCATTATTTGTGAATCGTATTTATGTGGTTTTAGCAGGTAGTTGGTTTTGTTCTTTTGGTGAATTTGTCAGTCGTCACGTTCCGATGACCGGAGTGGGATCCCCTGGTTCCGCCTCTGCTTTGATGCAATTTCAAGACCAGTTGTTAAGTTCCAAGTGGGTTCAGTGCGTCTTCATCTTAATGTAATTCTTGCATCAAACATACTCGCCTTCATCTTCTAATCAAAAGCCCCAACATCTTAATGTCTAACTATGATCAAAGAAATCGAATTTTGGGATTATGATAAGAGGGTTGTTCCAGGTTCTTAAATGTGGTGATTGCTGGTTGTTTAGAGAGAGAGAGGGAATTATGCTGTTTAGAGAGAATGGATTTTAGGTATTATTTTTGTTTGTTTATTAAAATATTTTTAAATGATTTGGTAGTTGGTAAAAAGACTAAATTACCCTTATTTGACTAAAGTTAACTGAAAATTTTAACCAGGTTAATGCTAAAGGACGTATGTTGTAGTGGGTTTTCCAAATAAAGGACTGTGGCTGTAATTATTAAAGGTAAAGGTCATCCATTGCAACTAGCTATAAACATAAAGGACGAAAAGTGTAATTTTTCCTATTTTTAAACTTGACAAACATCACATGTTTTGATCATACATGACACAAAATTTTGTTTGGATTTCAGAAAAGCGTCTTAAAAATATCGTTTTATAATTATTTGATTTTTTATTTACTTAACCCGTGTGTAATACACGGAGTTATAACCTAGTTGGCTAATAATATATAGTTAAAATAAAAATAGAAATAAAATTAAACCTAAAAAAAAGCAGCCTATCTCCCTGTTCGCTCCTCCATCTTCTAAAAAACAACTGACAGATCTTCTTTCTTTCATTATACGATTCAGCACAGCAGGGAGGGAAGGTGAGGTTCAATCAGCCAGCAAGCAAGCAGGTAAGTTTCGATTAGCCACCATTTCTTCTCTATTAACATTTGAATTGTTGCCATTATGGTCGTCGGAAACACGATCCCTTGCGAACCCGGATCCTGTTCGTACCGCGAATTTAACCAAAACGAAAATCGTGCCATGACCAGCGAATTATGTGACTATGGCCTGGAAATCAAAAGTACTACATTAGATACGGTATCCATATATTACGTAAGTGTTTCCAAAATCGTGTAATAAGGTTAAATCAGTAGGGGTGACTTCCTTACATCATCTAAAATACAATATGAACACGACCTCATGTTGACCTGTTGAAACCATTTAATTATATATATATATATATATATATATATATATATATATATATTGTTCCCATTAAGTCTAACCGCTTTGCAAATCAATATTCACCGTTAGATATGGCTGACGGTTTCTTTAGCAGGTGGCGGTTCACCGATGTTTCGGTCGGTTTCTTTAGCAGGTGGTTTTCACCACCTTTTCCTGCCCATGATCTCCATGTTTACCCCCACCTCATGCCCACTCTCCTAATTCCCTGCAACATTGATGCTCCCAACCTCCCACTCTCCCCGTTATTGTAGGTCAGTTCTTCTCACCTGCCCATAAAAATTGGCAGTTTAGAGAGGTTAACTACCATGTTTTCCTAAAATCATGGGTATACCCCTTAAAATACCATGATCTACAAATCTACAATTGCTTTTACGATTCTCTTATATCCCACTGCAATCCCCTTTGGAACCCTTGAAACGCCCAACATTGATTTCTCTCTGACGACAGCCTTAACCCTAATCAGCGTCCGATCGGTGGTGGTCGACTTGTAGAGATTTAGGGTTTCTCCGGCGAGTTCAAGGAAAAGGAATTCTTAGAATGTTTGTGTCTATTTACATACAACTGAACTCATTTATTGAGGTTAAACCATAGCAATTTATTTCAGATGCAAAAATTGAGAAGAATGAATCAGACTCCAAAGAAGCTTTGATGTTGTAGCCGTCGCCATCATCATTAGCTTCGTCTCCGCCCTCGAGCCAACCGATCAGGCACTCTTCAATTTCTTTCGGCTATCTCCCTTCTCTTCTCTTTTCCACTTCCATCTTACTGGTATCATTTGGCCATTAGGACGTCAGTCATTTTTCTCATTTATTCAAGTACTTTCAGGTCAGAGTAACTACCCTAGAAAAGTAGTTTATTACTTCTTAAGTTTTGTTGAAAACTGAACACAAAATTGATCTTTTCTAATTAAGGGAATCGATGGAGTGGCTAAAATTAAAGATGCTTATAATTATGCAACTTGGATGTTAGGGGTAATTCCACAGGTCAGGAAGCAGCTCTTGGAGTTAAATTTGCAGAAGTCTACAAAAACTTAGTGTTGTACAAGTATGGCAACTTCCTATGTTGATACTCATATTTAGATGTGGCAAAAACGGGCAGGTTGGACAATGGTTCAACACCGGGTAATTGTATACCGAGTTGTGTTGTTCCAGATTAAACTTTGTTCAAAATGTTTATAAAATGAAAAGTGTGTCGAATAAGATCAAAAAAGTGATATTATAAAGTTATATTTATAATCCATCTCAAATGCACTATGATTGAGCTATTTTTATATTTGGCTTCATTTTCTCTACATGGAATGATGGAAATGTTCTAACTGTTGTTGACTCATGCATTCGATCTAATGAAAACGGAAGGTTTTGCCAAGTGATGGTCATCTACCTAATCCACTAGCTATTTTGAAGAATAAGAACACACGGTGAAGCAAGTCAGCAACTCATCAAGCCTCTAAACTCTTTGTTTATGTTATTGTTTTTTTTTCATTTAGCATATTTGTTCAATATTTATTATATTACATGATATAATTTTACGTTCTAATCATGTTCAGTTATATTTATACAGGATATTAACTGCTAAGGTATGTATTTATGTTGAATTATTGTTTACTTTGTGTTTAATTGGATGTATATAGTAGAACTTAAATTAATTTATTTTTATTGATGCTTGTGTGGTAGCCACTCTCAAAAAGTGGTGGTATGTAGGATATTGCTTATGACTAGGCATTACTTATATGGTACATTTGATTTTTGTTTTATAGTGATGCATTTGGTGAAGACAATGTTGGCCTTCTCACCGAAGATACATGTTATATCAGAGGTGTGTACTGTATAAGTTCTTCATATTGTTACTTTTTTAAATAACAGGCTGCCCATGTATGCAATCTTGGGGTACAGTTTGGGAAGAAGTAGTGTGTTTTTCCTACATTCATCTAATTTTTTAGAACGAGTTGATTGAGTGTAATCTAATTATGCGTGCACATGTTTATGGGTAAGTTATGGTCTAGGAAAAGTTCAACTTATAACTTATATGCATATCAACAACAGTAGCAAATCTAGATTAATTACCTGTTTTATCACCTTGCATAAAACAATTCTAAAATATATTTGGGATTATTCAGATACTGAATCTGCCATGCTCTACAATTCCCAAAAGGTGTGTTAATGTAGGTCCCTCGGAGGTTGAGGTTAAACCTATTCCTTGTTATGTCTAACACACTAGCAAGTGCGGAATCCAAGCTAGCATGCAAACCGAGATAGAACAAGCACAAACACAACACACAATCTTCAACGATTAACACCTCTTGTATTAATACGTATGAAAGGTCTGTTACAATGCAATGTTTACAAATCTATCTTGCAAACTCTCTCTCGGTGTGTGTGTTCTCTGTCTCACTCTTGTCTGTCTCTCTCTCGTGTCTCTCTTATCTCTTTAGTGTCTAGCTTTTTGAAGTGAACACAACACATGGGTATATATACCCAACACAGATCGTCTGGTCGAAGGATCAGACAGACTGATCGTAAGATCATCTGTCGATCAGAAACCTACCGAAGGATCACATATACCTCGAAGGATGATATCCTTCGAGGTCTATCCATCGAAGGTTCATCTTTCGAGCTCATCGAAGGATCTAAACAATCCTTCGATGACACATCCTTCGACGCAGACATATTACAACCATTTTGTTGACTGTTTGGCCAAGTCAAACCGGAGGATGGTTGACTTGGTCAAACTTACAAGACTAACAAAGACATCGTTTCGTATCATGACAAAATACAGACAAAGTACAGACACAAGTGCACCA
Source organism: Helianthus tuberosus (assembly GCA_030545235.1). Classification (NCBI taxonomy): domain Eukaryota; kingdom Viridiplantae; phylum Streptophyta; class Magnoliopsida; order Asterales; family Asteraceae; genus Helianthus; species Helianthus tuberosus. Next base: position 20,203,041 of record CM060358.1, on the reverse strand, counting down.
ACAAACTCCCCCTTGGCTGTAGCTTTGTCTCGATCTTAATTCTTGTAGGTCCCTCGTGTCTTCAAGTCTTTGACGTCCTTTCAAGTCTTCAATGTCGGAGGAACTTTAAAGTCTTCACGTCTTGAAAGCAGAAAGTGTACCAACAAACTCCCCGTTTCATGTAGGAAGTGTGTTGACAAACTCCCCCTTAACATAAGCTCCCCCTTGAGTTATGCTCGTGAAATACTTGTTCTTTATGAATTGAGATCCTTGTGGTGTTGATGATGGTCAGCGGCAACTCGATCATCTTCATCACTTGAGTGCCTTCACGTCGTGTCTTCATTCCGAAGCTTGTCATCGACCATGTTCTCCTTGCCTTTAGAATCTGCACATGCAAGAAATCTAAATGCGTAATGAGAACAACTGCCTGGAATATCATAAGCAAACGACACACATGTGACCATTGTTCAAACAAACACCGTCCGACAGTTTGAAAGTTTTAACAAATTTTATCAATTTCAATTTTAACTTTCAACACTTGCAAATTTCGACCGTTTATGAAGATTTAGTCGTTTCGGTTTTCGTTCAGGTTTCAGGTAACGAAGACTCGAGCTCCAACATCGTACGATCGAAAATAAGATAAAAATAAAATCTTTTTGGTTTTTAGAAGGTTTATATCAAAACACACCTAAAATCTTTTTGGTATTTTGAATATTTCAAATTTAAAGACTGAAAGCAGTAAATAAATATATACAAAGATGCAGAAATTTAAAGCATTAAATAAATATTTACAGACATTCTTTTTGTGAGTTTCGAGGGTAAGAGAATCATATCAGTGTACGGTCATGCCAAAACACTCTTGTTGTTCAATTAGTTAACATTAAGATAAGCATCCTATAACAATTATCGGTATTGTTGTCCACATAAGCTCAACTTTTCAGATGTAATCATGGCGAGGGGATACGTTAAGGTATGATTTATACTTACCGACCGGTGTTCATCCACATCACGACACATTCCCGTATCAAGGTATGCACGAGGGTTCATCTTACCGGTGAGTATACCGATTATCATCTGTTTGACCGTATATGATGTGAGAAACTCACTTATTTTGATTTCAAAAACAAGCCCTATGTGATATAATCACTTATTGATGAGGAACTTGATTTTCGATGCATGAGGGCACAGGAGCAAGTCCGTGAACAGGTCAGTACTTTCGTACAGCAGAGAGACGAACTTGACTCCCGGATAAATGTGATATATTATCACTTATTTATTTGGACATGTGATTGTTGATCACTTATTGAGGTCGTATGCAGTATGTACACGTATGTATAGTATCATGGAAGATCTAGACTTGCGTCCCCGTTATTTTTCGGTAAAAGATACAACCATGATACCCAGATGATAAGCAGCATAAAGACCGAATATCTCAGAACCTCGGCAATCTCTCAAACGAAATTTCGGTACTAAGACCATATGCCAATGAATGGTTCCCACCTGGTCTTCAGTCGATTTAAGTTTATATCACCCTGCACACTTTAAAATGATTGTGAGCCTACCGATACATCTTATATAGAGCTGCTTATCGTTTTTCATTTTAGGTTTAAAGAGGTTTAGACAGACCACTGATGTACTATCATTTTCTCTTTTGCTCGCCAGGAAACTCATTTTTGTTTTTCTATTGTTTTTGTGTTTTTGAACTTTTTCGATGTTTTTGGATTTTCAAATTTTGGATTTACTCCCCCTAAAATCAATAAACTAAGATAAATTTAAAACACAAAGGTATTTACAAAAAAATGATTTTCCAATGTTGGTTTTACTCTTGCTTGACCTTAATTCCGTTTACCAGTAATAAATAGTCAAATCTTGATTTGTCAAATGCTTTAGTAAAAAGGTCGGCACGTTGGTCATCGGTGTGGACGTAAGCAACATCGATTAGCCTTTTCTCAAAGCAATCACGTATGAAATGATACTTAATTTCGATGTGCTTAGTCTTTGAATGCTGCATAGGATTTTTAGTGATCTTTAAGGCAGCAGAATTATCAACGTAAATAGGAGTAGTTAGGAATTCAAAACTGTAGTCACGCATTTGTTGTTGGATCCATAGGACTTGGGAGCAACAACTTGAGGCAGCAATGTATTCAGCTTCGCATGTTGATGTAGCGACGCACGTCTGCTTCTTGCACTGCCATGTGACTAGGCGATTTCCCAAAAACTGACATCCAGCCGTTGTGGATTTGCCGTCGATTTTGCATCCGCCAAAATCAGAATCACTGAATGCGATCAAGTCAAAGTTATTATCCCTAGGGTACCATAAACCGGTGTCAGGGTAACCCTTCAAATAACGAAAAATCCTTTTTACAGCTGCAAGATGTGAGGCCTTCGGGTTGACTTGATATCTGGCAAGCAGGCACGTTGGGTACATTATATCTGGTCTTGATGCTGTGAGGTACATAAGGGATCCGATCATCGCGCGGTAGTATGAGGGGCTAGTAGCTTCACCCTTCAAGTCTGGAGTAATTCCGTGATTTTGTGGCAATGGGGTACCGATGGGCGTTGCATCAGACATCTGGAACCGGCTCAAGATGTCACCAACATATTTAGTCTGATGGATGAATATCCCAGACTCTGTTTGTTGTACTTGTAGGCCCAAAAAGAAAGTCATTTCCCCCATAGCACTCATCTCGAATTTATCCTGCATGATGCGCTCGAAATTCCTACACAAAACATCATTAGTAGAACCAAAAATAATATCATCAACGTATACCTGTACCAGTAGAAGATCTCCATCTTGTTCTTTGATGAAAAGAGTACAGTCGATAAGACCTCTGCGAAATCCATTCTCCAGTAAATAATTAGATAAGGTTGCGTACCAAGCTCGCGGTGCTTGATGTAGACCATATAGAGCTTTGTTGAGCAACCAAACCCGATCGGGATGGATAGGATCTTCAAAACCTGGAGGCTGTTCGACGTACACCTCTTCTTCTACCACACCATGTAAGAATGCACTTTTCACGTCCATCTGGTATACCTTGAAACCTTTGAATGAGGCATAAGCCAGAAAAATCCGAATTGCTTCTAGACGTGCAACAGGTGCATACACTTCGTTGTAGTCGATCCCTTCAATCTGACGAAAACCTTGAACGACTAGCCTTGCTTTGTTTCGAATAACGACTCCACGGTCATCCTTTTTGCATTTAAACACCCAACGGGTACCAATCTTCTTGTAACCAGCAGGTTTCTCTACGAGTTTCCAGACACCAAGCTTCTGGAATTGTTGCAGTTCTTCCTGCATTGCTTCAACCCAAGAGTTATCCTTCAATGCTTCTTTCCAAGTTCTTGGCTCTTCCTGTGAGACATAACACGCGAAAGACCAATCATTTTGTTGACCAGATTCTCAGATATCTGTATACAAGCCTGCATTGTTGTTGTTCCGCAACATGTTTCTTGTTTGAACGCCACTTTGTACATTTCCGAGGATGTTTTGTTGAGGATGGGTATTGTGAATCCTTGTTTCTGGATTATCTGGTACAGAAACATTAATACCCAGGTTGTTGAGATTGAGATCAACAACCAATTCAATGCCCGGAATTGACGAAGAGGATGATGCAGTAGCTTCAGCTGTTCTAGGGACATCCACTGGAGGAGTACCCTCTGAAGTACCATGTACTGCTGTTGTTGGAGCTTCTTGATCTGCATCTAGAAATTCATCATCCTCTGAAGATTCGTTCAATTCGGTAGCATCGTGAAAGTCCTCATTATCGAGAGCATTATTGTTCACTGAAGATGGTTCTTGATTGACAATAATTGGATGAACCAACGGTGAATCTGTTGCATTATCACTCTCGAAAAACATCCTTGCTGCAACATTTTCTTCAACTGCTTCAACATTGATCGAATTGAAAAAGTCATCGTACTCAAACATCCAAGGCTGACCAGGACATTTGACTGGTAAAGTGTGCCTTTGTACTCTGACTTCAGACCATTCCTCGACCCTTTTAGTCTCTAGATTCCAGACTCTTAAGTTCGGGGTGGCATACCCAAGAAAGTATCCATCAATTGCTTTTGCCCCAAACTTTCCATTAGGATCGATTATTGTGCACGGAGCTCCAAACGGTTCAAGATATGACAAATCTGGTTTCCGTTTGTTAATAAGCTCAAAACAGGTCTTGTTGTGCCTTTTGACTGTAAGGACTCGGTTCAACGTATAACATGCAGAGGCCACAACTTCAGTCCAGAATGGAATCGGCAATTGTGACTCTACCAACATAGTCCTAGCAGTCTCAATCAATGTGCGGTTCTTACGTTCAGCGACGCCATTCTGTTGAGGAGAGTAAGCTGCACTAAATTCGTGAAGAATACCTTTTGAAGTGCAAAACTCTGCCATGGCATGATTTTTAAATTCAGTACCATTGTCGCTACGTATCCGCCTAACCTTCAACTTATATAGATTCTCAATCTGAATGATCAAGTTTTTGATAATACCGAAGGTTTCACTCTTATGTGCCATGAACGCCACCCAAGAAAATCTTGAATAATCATCAGTTATCACGAGGCAGTATTGATCATTCCTAATGCTTTTGTGCTTGACAGGACCGAACAAATCCATGTGCAAACGTTCAAGAGGAACAGCCACCGTGTTGACTTTCTTTGTAGGGTGTCGCTTCTTCGTTTGTTTTCCTTTCTGGCACGAGACACAGATGTCTTGAAGATGGAAGTTTTTAAGAGGAACACCATTCACCAATTCATTTGACACCAAATGATTCATTTTGCGTAAGTGAATGTGACCCATTTGTCTGTGCCATGAGATTGTGTCTTTTTCTGTGGCTTTGGAAACGAAACAAGTTGCTTGTGCAGACGTTGTGATAGCTTGGCTCATATCAAGGACATACAGATCATTTATCCTTGGAGCCGACAAGAGAATCCATTCTTTTGGAATTTTGAAGCCGGGTTTCAGCACATAACATCCATTTGCATCAAAGTGTACTGAGAACTGCTTATCACAAATTTGAGAAACACTAAGAAGATTGTGATCAAGTTGTTGTACGAAGTTGATCTTATCAAAGCTAACAACCCCGTTGGAAATCATTCCTTCACCCGTAATATATCCGCCTTTATCTCCAGCAAAAGCAACATAACCTCCTCTAATAGATTTGACGTCGTAGAGAAGCTTCATGTCGCCTGTCATGTGCCTGGATGCCCCACTATCAACAATCCAATGACTACTGATAGTTCCTCCTGGAACACCCTGCACATGAACTCACATAATTAGTTGGAGATGGGGACCCAAGCCATTGTGGTCTTGGGTCTTCCATTTTCATCAACAACAATAACTTCTATTCTTTGATGATTCGAAAATTGTGATGATCCCCCTGAATTTTTGGTCAATTTAGGTTTCCATGTCTGTTGAGTTTTACCAGTTTGATTGTTTGACAATTTAACTTCGTGATTGTTTGAAGTTTTTGAAAATTTTGAACTTTCTGGTTTAACTGGAACCGATTGTTTTTGAACCACTTCAGTTTTAAGTGCCTTTTCAATCACCTTGACTTGTTGGCGTTTCTGTTTCTTTTCCCTTTCTCTTACAAGTCGGGGATCTTGTTTTACAGAAACAGATCGCTTTTGGTGATTGCGTTCACGGGGATCATCATCAATTGCTTTCAACTTATGAAGATACGGACAGTTTCGAATTATATGTCCAATTGTACCACATTCAAAACATGATCTTCGTTCAACAAACCCCGAAGTATCATGTGATCGTCTTGCCGATGATGAACTTTGTGATCCCGAGGTACTAGGTTTTGAGCTATTCGGTTCATTCCTTTTCATCACTGTTGCTTTCTTGACAAAATCTAAGTTAGATTGATTTTCAAACGTTGCAATTTTGTCCGTTCCCTTAGATTTCACAAAGTTCACATTCTTGTTCTTCTTCTTATTTGGCTTCCTTTGACTTTCAGTCGGTGTTTTACCTCTTGGTTTGGTATGATTTTGCTGCCTTTTCTCTGTTGGTAATTTCTGATTGCCAAATTGTTTTCTAACTTCAGCCTTTGGGATAGGAGGGCACTGTGTTACCACAATGTGTGATCCTTTCTTACCCAAAAACTTACTTGTTGAATTTTCAAAGACTTTACTGATTAATGATTGATTAACATTCTTAATAGGAAAATCTTTGTCTGAATAAATTTTATTATCACCAACAAGAGTATACAGCAAGTCCACACTCTCCGACTCTTGTGCAAACAAGGACTCGATTGCAACAGTCTTAGCGGGTTTTGCAGGAGGATCACACAGAATATGATTCTCAAGAGGTATGTCCTCTTCTTTTATCACCGCATCAGACTTTGCTGAATCAGTATCATCAGATTCATCATCAGAAGAATCAGCATCCTCAACAACAACTGGAGGATCCTGATTCTGTTCAGCAGAAGACACACACGTATCTGCTGACACATCCGAATCTGATGAAGCTTCTTTCTTGTATCCTAGTCCTGTAGCAAATTCCTCAACGTCTAAAGGAACAGATGGTTCAAAGTGAGTTCTATACTCCTCATCAGGCATGGCATCATAATTGTTTCTCACGGGTGGTGGACATTTCTTGTAACCTATGCATGTGACATCCCGTTTCTCTTTCTGAACGTCAATGATGTGATCCAACACATAGCTAGAGCTCAAATAACTGTCTAACTTGAGTCGGATCGCCTCACTTTCAGTTTTCACACAAGCCATTTCCTTTTGCATTACCTTAAGACGAGTTATATACAAATTAATGTCAGTTTGTTTTCTGGAAACCATTTTAGTTAACTCTGTTTTATCTTTCTTTAACATTTCAATCATTGATTTAAATTCCTTTTCATGGTTTTCATAAAACATGTTGGCTTCAGTGCACTTGGAAAGATCAACGGTCAACTTCTGGTTGTGAATGAATGTCACATCATATTTCTCTTGCAAAGCCTCGTGTTTGCTTTGCAATTCACACCACTTATCATTCAAAGAAACATGTTTGTCTTGCAAGTCAAACAAACTAGCTTGTAAAGCATCATCTTTTCCTTGCAACTCAGACATGTTTGCATCGAAATCAGCACATCTAACATGCAATCTATCACAATTATCACAAATAGCAGCAGTGGGTTCATCGACACATACCTGACTTGATGAACTGTCGACATTAGCCATAAAGGCTGAATGGAGAGAAGATGAAGAATAAGCAGCTTGATCCACCAAAATAGATCTTCTTTCAATTCCTGCTGCAGCTTCTTCCAATAGCTCATCAATATCTGCATTAACTGACGCAGTTGATGTGTCATCCACATGATCATTGCCTGAAGTGGAGGATTCTTCATCTGAGCTTCCACTATAACCAGAACTGTCTTCATCTTCAGAAGATTTACAACCATTGGTGGAAGATTCTCCACCACTGGCGTGTTTAAGATCCTTGACAACTTCAGCAAAGCAAGCTGTTCCATCTGGAGCATCATTTCCCAACTGGATTGACCAATCACAACCTTCATCTACTTGAACCACAAGTGCCTGGTTGGCATTAGATGGTCCTGCTTGACTCTGGTTGTTGACAGGCACCAATGTGCGCTCATTGTTCCTTACTTGGTTCTGATTTGCCCTGTTGCCTTGACCTCTGAAAGGATTTTGGTTTCCATGTTGAGATGGCCTCGTACATTCACGTTTGAAATGACCACGTTCACCACAGTTGAAACACTTAACAGCCTGCTTATCAAACCCATACTTGGTGTCTTTCTTGCTCTCCAAGCTGGTTCTGCCAGTTCTTTCCATGAAATCCTTTGCTCGCCTAACAGCACTGGCAAAGGCCCACTTGATGTCCATCATCTCCATCTCCTCTTTATCGATCTGCTGATAGTCTTCTTGTGTCAGATTAATGTTACCAATCTGACCTTCCACTAATCCACAGTATGCGCTCACCAAAGTGTTTAGCAGCTCCATGTGTTCCTTTGCTACTTCCACACTGACTTTAGAAAAGCTTGAGGTGTCGAGCCGTACTGTATTTGGCTTTGATTGTTGACCAGCAGATGATGTGCTTCCATAACACGCTTGCTGTTGAGGAGGAAGTGGATTCCCATACATGTCTGTTGGTACGGTAGATTGAGGAGGAAGTGGATTCCCATACATGTCTGTTGGTCCGGTAGATCGAACAGGTAATGGATTTCCGAACATATCAGTTGCTCTGATAGGTCGTTGGCTTTGCTGTTGTGGTGCTGGTTGGGGAACTGGTTCAAGCGGATTTCCATACATGTCTGTTGCAGGAGGCTTGACCGGAACTTGGATAGTATTGCCATACATGTCAGTGCTAGACACAAACGCTGTTTGAATTGGAGCATGTGAAGAAGGTTTTGTAGAAGTGCTAGAAGTTCCATAATACATTTCAGGATTTTGTGGCACGGGAACTCTTTTCGCCTTGAGAGTTTCTTCCTGATTCTTGTTTTCCAGGAGTTGAACAAAGTCATTGAAGCTCGTTGTAGCTAAAGTACCATTGTACTTCATGATTTCCAAGAAAGTATTCCATTGAGGTGGCAACGCATCTGCAAACCTTTTTACAATCTCTGCTGAAGTTGTAACAACCCCAAAATTTGCCAATTCAGTCAGCAAATGATTAAATCGACTTGTCAAATCTCCTAAAGATTCATTCTCCATGCAAGCAAAACCATCAAACTCTTTCTTTAGCAGGTCTTTTCTCAATTGACGTGTCGCTTCATTTCCTACGCCCCTTGTCTTCAATGCGTCCCACAACCTCTTCGTTGTCTTGTAACTGACAAATTGATGATAAATATCTTTACTTAACGCCTGAGTAAGAATGGCATATGCCTTCTTTTCCAAATCATAGACCTTCTTCTGATCTTCCGTAAGATCTGCAAACGTAGCAGCAGATGATGCGGCAACCTCTATTGTTTGATCGAAATCTGTGATGAACCGCAACCACAATTCTGTACTTTGTCCAAGGACGTATGTATGAAATCTGTCAATCCATCCTGGATACTCGTATAAGTGCATCAACTTTGGAGGCCGATTCAAACTTCCGGTTTCGCTCTCGCTTAAGAGAATGCTTTGAATACTTGGAGTTTGATTTGATACGAATGCCCATTGACCGGTAGAAGTTGCATTAGCTTGAGAAGATACCGGTGCGGGAGACGGAGTACCAAAATACATGTCTGTATTTACCGGAGTACCCCATCTTGGATTCATTTTTGATCAAGAATAATAAAACCTGAAAATCACAAACTTGTTAAACATAAACAGACTAAGTTCGAAAGATCAACACTTGTTCGAAGGATCAACAGTGTTCGAAAGATTACTGTTGAGTTTCGAACAATGATTTCGAAAGATTCTCCAAACGAAGGATCCTTATCTTTCGAAAAAGAACTGTAGACCGAAAGATGTATGCTTCGAAAAGATTCCTTGGATCAAAGGATAAAACACAGACTTCGAAGGATGTTCGAAGGATGATTATCTATCGAACCTCCTTTGATCGAAAAATGATCTTTCGACTTCGAAGGATATCCTTCGATCTGCACTGACACAGTTGACAAAAGATGACAGGTTGGTGAAAAAGGTGATGGGTTGGTGAAATCTTTCGGCAGAAGGTATGCTCAGACAGTCATACCATACCTTTTACCAAAACCATGATTTGAAACATAAAATATAATAAACTTATCCAGAAAACCGGTCACCGGAGTAAGCCGGAGTTTGGCCGGAAATTACCAAACACATCAAAAACAAGTTTTTAAGTTACCCAACCCGTTCCTTAACACACCCTGTTAGTTTAGAACACGTTTTAACAACTGGAAAAGCGAGAAAAACAGTAAAAACGGAAGCTAAACCAAGTGAGTTTTTGTCCAAAACACTCCAAAATCTTGTATAAAACCCGGTTTTTAACAAGGAAAAGAGCCACGGCTCTGATACCACTTGTAGGTCCCTCGGAGGTTGAGGTTAAACCTATTCCTTGTTATGTCTAACACACTAGCAAGTGCGGAATCCAAGCTAGCATGCAAACCGAGATAGAACAAGCACAAACACAACACACAATCTTCAACAATTAACACCTCTTGTATTAATACGTATGAAAGGTCTGTTACAATGCAATGTTTACAAATCTATCTTGCAAACTCTCTCTCGGTGTGTGTGTTCTCTGTCTCACTCTTGTCTGTCTCTCTCTCGTGTCTCTCTTATCTCTTTAGTGTCTAGCTTTTTGAAGTGAACACAACACATGGGTATATATACCCAACACAGATCGTCTGGTAGAAGGATCAGACAGACTGATCGTAAGATCATCTGTCGATCAGAAACCTACCGAAGGATCACATATACCTCGAAGGATGATATCCTTCGAGGTCTATCCATCGAAGGTTCATCTTTCGAGCTCATCGAAGGATCTAAACAATCCTTCGATGACACATCCTTCGACACAGACATATTACAACCATTTTGTTGACTGTTTGGCCAAGTCAAACCGGAGGATGGTTGACTTGGTCAAACTTACAAGACTAACAAAGACATCGTTTCGTATCATGACAAAATACAGACAAAGTACAGACACAAGTGCACCAACAGTTAAGAACCTAATTAATTAAGGCTAATCATTTTATTTCTAGAAAACAGTAAACAAAGTGTTACTTTTTTTTTTCCAGGTCTTTATTGTGTGGACCTTTTCCGGTGGATATAGGAAAATGTATCTGTATTATTGTGAAGGAAAAATATCTTAATGGGCTAAGTGATGGAAGTCTTTACACTCTCTACACTAATGTAAGCTTCAAAGTTTTGATTTTTATAATGATATTTTTATGTGGGTCTTTTGTGCTTAATTATTTGGTTGTGGAATGCATGGGAGGGTCAAAGGGACACAATATGAAACTTAACACAACTGAAGACCTCAGTTCATAGTTGCTCAGAATACAATCTCATGGGTTCCAAATACCATATATGGGATCAGGTATATTTTGTAGACTACATCAATACCGTGAAGAGTTGTGTGTCAACGGTTATTTGATTTACGATTTATATTCTTAGCATCACCGAAAATTTATAATGTTGATATTAAACCCTCTTTTGCATTTTTTTAGCAGATGGTTCTTCCAATTGTTGTTAAAGGTGTAGTCAATTTCACTTGTAGTTTTTGTATTTGTATTAAATATATGATTTGTTTTTGAAATTCAATTGACTGTCTTTATTAATCTTACTTCTATTGAACAAATTTTGTGTTGTATCAACTAAAATATCTAATACAAGAGTTTACCCTAAATTACAAGAAAACGAAGGAAGTCATTGAGGTTGTCTCTCAGTAACATAATACAGAGCCTTACTTTACAAAGACAACTGTTTTCCTATTATTGAAGGTGGCCCCTGTTTTTTATGTTGAGATATTCGCCTGCAGGTTCATTTACAATGTTCATATTCATTTTGTTTTCTGCACTTTTATCAATATATTTCATAGAGAACAAACTTTGTGTGTGGACTGCCCTTTTGCTGGTTTTGATACCTATTTGGGTGCCTGATCAGTTATGAATAGATTCACACGGGTGGCGGATAAATTCTTTGGTCTTCTTATAGCAATTTGATACCGGGTACCGGTCGGTACCTATTTTTCCCGTTTATCGGTATGTTTGATTACTACCGTCACCGTACTGGTACCGGTACCCATTTTTCCCGAAAATCGCTCCGATACCATGCTCATTCCTAAATTACTCTTCATGCAACAGGCTATTAAAGTGTCTTTTTCCATATTACCTTGATTAAAATTTACCAAACCATTGGTTATTTGGATGAATTTGCGACTAAGAGTTGTAATTGTTAGCTAAGAGTATGTTTGGGATTGTTTTTTTATTGCTCATTTTGAATGGTACTTACTGCTACATGATTAGCCTCTAAAATATCTTTGGTAGTGGCATACAAGTAATTTCAAATCAGCTTGCTTAATAGGTTTCATTCCAATCAGCTTGCTTAATAGTTTTATTGATGTTGTTACTATAATACATCAATGTAACCCGTCCACCGGACGGGTATTAAACTAGTTAAAACGGATTGTGATTAGATTGACATGTCTTATCTTTTTTAAATTAAACGGGTCAACTTGTTAACATGTTTAAAACTATAATAATAGCTAAAAGTCTTTTTAGAAAGTAAACCTGTCAACGTTTAAAACGGATTGTGATTGGATTGACATGTCTTATCTTTTTAAAATTAAACGGGTCAACTTGTCAACATGTTTAAAACTATAATAATAGCTAAAAGTCTTTTTAGAAAGTAAACCTGTCAACGTGTTTACGACTCGTTTAACCCAATTTATGACCCACTCACTACTTGATTACAACCCCAATCCATTTAATTTGTTTAGATACATGGGTTACACTATTTTAAATGTGTCTGGATTAGGGATGATGTCTTTGAAACGAATAAATACATGGGCCGTGTTTGTGTTTTTTAATTCAACCCTCTAACCTGACACGATTGAAACCCCTAAATGTATTACCTGAAGGTTTAAATTCATGGTTTTAAGCAAAGCATCTTTGCAAGTAAGCTGATGCTGCAATTCTTTTAGCTGTAATGAGAAAATAAACACATAAGATAAACACCACAAATTGGGCATTTAAAAGATCTTACCTTCTTTTTTCCTATATTAAGCTCCTGCCAATAAAAGATTACACATTAACGTCGATATTTACTTGGTTTTTAAGAACGAAAGACTAATGTTACTTGTTGTGAAAGCAAAGTACCAACCGCCATCATATGACTGTTTGTTTGGGCAAGGTTCCAATTCTGCAACTGTGTTTTCTGAACAACCATTCGCAGCTTTTGAAGCTCAACTCCATTCATCTCTATGACCTTGCTGTTGTCATTCGAATTTACGAAAATCTCATTGTTAACATAAAACAATCGAAATGTTGAAGAGATTGTGAATGACTTATACATTCATATGTAAAAGAAATAAGAGACGCAACATTTGTTTGTAAATAAAGCTTATTTGATAGCTTTCGCCTCTTGCTTCGCGGTTTTTTAAAACTAAGATAACACCCCTGAGGTAAAATTAGGGGTGTTACTAAGTGGACCTTAGACACAAAAATAACACGGTTTTGGGTTGGCCATTCTAAACCATTCAGAATTTGAATAAAAATAATTAAAAACTATAACTTATAAGTTCAACCCGCCAGCCCGTTTTCCAGTTTATTACAACCCGTTAAAGATCCATTATTCCATTTACAATTTGATTACTATACAACATACGTACTACTTGATTACAACCCGTTTTGGCTTTTCCATGTCGTTTAGATAAACGAGTTACATGGTTTTATATGGCTTGACGTTGAAAACTTTGCTAACAACAAGACAGGATTGCCACCCCTATACACTAAATTTCTATTATTTGTAAGAAAAAATGGATTGATAAGTATTTTGCTACTACTAGTAAAATCGTAAAAACATATTGTTATGGACTGAATTCAGAATTCTGGTTCGGATTCTAACCCAATTCGGATATTCGAAAGACCTAATTCAAACCTCGAGTCAAATTCAAATAATGAACACCAAAGTTGATCTTAACGAAACTTACTTATTGTCGGTAACATGCTTCATAAAGCCCTGCATTTTCCTGCCCAATTTGATCAATAAAAGAAATCCAGTCAAGTAAAGTCCGTAGTAAATTGTGACACAAACATCTACTTATTTTCTTGCATAGTTTATTATCACGTAAAATTTTTAAGTACAACCTGAAAAACCGTTTCAAGCTTGAGCACAGCCCGACCCATTGAACCCATCTACAAGTTGATTACAACCCGACCCATTGAACAAATTTACAACTTGATTACAACCCGTTCTGATTCACCAATCATTATCCCTCTATATTACTCTAGCATAGTTGTCAATAGCCAATAGCCAATAGCGGACGATAGCGACAAGCTTGCTATATGCTACGTAGCGATAACGATGAAATAGCGGACGCTATTCATGTTTAGCGATACACTAGAAGAAAATTTAAGAAATATTTTATGCGTATATTTTATAAAAAAATATCAAAATACAAAAATTACAAAAATCACGCTATTTGTCGCTAAATCCTATATAGTGCCATCAATCCGCGTCGCTACGTAGTGCGCTACAGCGCTCACTAAAGACACTATTAACATCTATGACTCTATGAGATACAAAAAACTAATAAAAATATGGGAATTTACCTTCAAAAGATGATCAATTTGCTCTTTAGTTGAAGATGATGAAGCATTGAGTGGAAAATTTTGTTCAAAAACTGGTGAAGATTTGTGTTGTGGCTGGTAATTAGTGATATCAGAAAACCTCTTTCTTAATGATTTCCCAAAAGATGATCTTTTAGCCATTCTATGACCCCTTCAATTCCCTTCACACAAATCTTTTACAAATCTGGTTCTAGGGTTTGTACTGATAAATTCAAGAAACCCACACAAATTGGGGTTTTAGGGTTTTAATTTTTTAATACCCTTTTTTTGAACCAAATATAAAAAAGAACAAATCTTTTTGTAAATTGAATTATTGGGTTTGCAATGAAAAGTTCAAGAAACCCAAATCACAAATTGGGTTTTTAGGGTTTTACAACTTTTTTTTTGAACAAAATATAATAAAGAACAAATCTTTTTAAAATTTAATTCTTGGGTTTGCTTTAAAACACTCAAATTAAAGAAACCCAGATCACAGTTAGGGTTTTAAAACCCTTAGAATTGGGTTTCTTTGGGTTTTAAGTTGAACAAATTTCAATTTTGAAGATTTTAAAAAGCAAGATTTTAAAGAACGACTGGTGTGATTTTCTGCAAGATTTCAAATTTTGATGGATTCATAAACAAATGAAAGAGAAAATGTGGGAGTTTAAACGGCCTAGTTTTCAAATTGGAACCTTCACTTTTTGTTCTGTAGGTCCACCCGGAGGATCGAGTAACCTCTATTCCCTGTTTTCCGACAAACCCGAGAGTGCGGAATCCAAACGGGTAAGTTAAACCAAGTTACGAACACGTAAGACACAAGATTCAACGATTAACACTCAATGTATTAATGCTAGAAAACGGTTACAATGCGGTGTTTACAAATGGTCTTTGTAAACTCTCAGTGTGTGTTACAATGTGTTCGTGTGTTACAATGTGTTCGCTCTCAAATCTATTCAGACTTGTCTAACCTCGTTCTGTCTGTTGTCTGGGTTTATATAGTAAAGCCACGACGAAATCATGTCATCAAATAAAACCCTCGGCGAACTTACAAGGTCTTTGACGAAATCCATATCTTGGACGAAAACACACTTGTCTTTGACGAAATCAAGTGATTTCATCACTTTAATGGGCCTGGCTTGGTCTTCGTCACTTGTTGGGCCCTGATTTCGTCATGTATGCATGGAGTGGACGAACAGTTACCACATGCCCACTCAATGGCAATTGGCCCAAATGGCAATTGGCCCAAATAACATTTTCAATCTAATCTACGTTGCATGAATTACTAGAATTCATATTGCAAAGATTAGGCATATATGTTACATCATCATGATGATGTCATGATGATGTGTCAGCGGGAAACGTTCTCGGCTCTCCGAGCTTCGCGTGTCGAACTCTGGGGCGCACGACGGAGGAATGTCGCTACGTCGGGCTTGAGCCGAACCTAACCGTGTCGAACCGAACCAAGTCGAACTGAACCGAGTCGCGTCCACATAAAGTGTACCAACAAACTCCCCCTTGGACGCTACTCGTGATGGTTCGTCTTCCATATCTTTTGTGTCGGAGGATCTTCAAAGGTCTTCACGTGTCAAAGTCAGGGAGTGTATCAACAAACTCCCCCTTGAATGTTGCTCGTGAATCTTTTGATCTTCAATACTTTAGATCCTTGTGGTGTTGAAAAGTGATCAACTGTAATTTGATCATCTTGATCTTCAGATTGCTTCACTGTCGTGTCTTCACTTTACGGCTTGTCATCTGACACGTTCTCTTCGCCTTTAGCTGTTTCTGATGTCGCATCTGTACATACAAGAAAGCTAAACACATAACGAGAAGAACCGCTTGAAATATAGATGAATTAAACAAACGACACATATGAGATCAAATCTCAATCAAACACCGACTGGCAACAGTTTGAAAGTTTAAAAATTGATCAATTTTAATCTCTTACTTTCAAAACTTTTTAACTTCGACAGTTTATGAAGGTGCAATTGTTTTCCGGCTTAGAATCGGGATTTTGGGTAGTATAGACTCGAGTTCCAACATCGGTCAATCAAAAATAAACTAGAAGCAAAATCTTTTTGGCTTTTATAAAGCTTATATTAAAACACACCTAAAATCTTTTTGGTATTTTTCATTTGTCAAATGTAAAGACGGAAAGCAATAAATAAATATATACAAAGATGCAGAAACTGAAAACAGTAAACAAATATTTACAAACATTCTTTTTTTTTGCGAGTTTCGAGGGTAAGAGAATCATATCAGTGTACGGTCACGCCAAAACGCTCTTGTTATCCAATTAGTTAACATTTAGATAAGCATCCTATAACAATTATCGGTATTGTTATCCACATAAGCTCAACTTATCAGATGTAATCATGGCGAGGGGATACGTTAAGGTATGATTTATACTTACCGACCGGTGTTCATCCACACACGACACATTCCCGTATCAAGGTATGCACGAGAGTTCATCTTACCGGTGAGTATACCATTTATCATCTGTTTGACCATATAAAAGATGTGAGAAACTCACTTATTTTGATTGAAAACAAGCCCTATGTGATAGAATCACTTATTGATGAGGAACTTGATTTTCAGATGCATGAAGGGCACAAGAGCAAGTCCGTGAACAGGTCAGTACTTTCGTACAGCAAAGAGACGAACTTGACTCCTGGATAAATGTGATATATTATCACTTGTTTGTTTGGACATGTGATTGTTGATCACTTATTGAGGTCGAATGCAATATGTACACGTATATATAGTATCATGGAAGATCTAGACTTCGTCTCCATTATTTTTCGGTAAAAGATACAACCATGATACCCAGATGATAAAACAGCATAAAGACCGAATATCTCAGAATATCGGCAATCTCTCAAACAAAATTTCGGTACTAAGACCATATGCCAATGTGCGGTTCCCACCTGGTCTTCAGTCGATTTAAGGTTTATATCACCCTGCACACTTTAAAATGATTGTGAGCCTACCGATACATCTTATATAAAGATGCTTATCGTTTTTCCATTTTTAAGTTCATTTCAAAGAGATTTCGACTGACCACTATGTACTATCATATTCTCTTTTTCTCGCCAGGAAACTCATTTTTGTTTTCTATTGTTTTTGCGTTTTGAAATTTTTCGATGTTTTTCAATTTTTCAAATTTGGATTTACTCCCTCTAAAATCAACAAACTAAGATAAATTTAAAAGACACAAAGATATTTACAAAAAGGATTTCCCGATGTCGGTTAACTCATGTTTTACCTTAATGCCGTTTACCAAAATTAAGTTTTAATCAGAAAAGATTTATCGAATTTTGGAAAAATCAATTGGCACGTCGGTAAGCGGTGCGGACCATGACAACATTGACAAGTTTTATAGTGAAACAATCACTTATGAGGTGATATTCTAGATCAACGTGTCTGGCCAAAGAGTGCTACGAGAGGATAACAATTATAAAGCAGCTTAAATATCGACAAGTATAGGAGAGATTAGAAATTTAAAACCGTATCCTGCAACTGCTTCGTGCATTGCAATGAATCTGAGTGCTCTCCCAAACTGGATATCCACCCGGTGTGGATTTCAAAGTCGATTTTGTAGCTACTGAGAAATCTCTTCACATCAACAAGATCAGAAACCTTTGGGTCCGGCTGGTCTTCCACATTGCACCAGCGAAGGTCTTTGTCTTTCTCTTGAGAAGTAGTGTGCGGTTGTTCAATCCATGCCAAGGCATCCTGTAACACCTCGGAAATTCATGACCAATAATATAAAGACACGTGTCATGTTGTGCGGACGTGTTAAAAATACGGGTCCAGATAAAGATGTACGGTAGGATTTAAACGTCGACATGTTAATTTATACCTCTGAGCGACCTATTAATAAATCCCTAACCCGGATATATTTTATCCACATCTGAAGTTAGTTTAAAAATTTGGTCATCCTAATTAAATAAAAGGGTTACAAAACTCTAGACAAGAATTCAACATCAAGAACTTGTTTCTCCGTCAAATTAAAGCTCCCACAATGTGCCAAAGAAAATACATACATGCCATAACATGCAATGGCTGGTAACATGGTCCCATTACTGAATAAAGTGCATGAGAGTCGGAGTTTTGCATGTTGCATGGTCAAATGCTGGAAGAAAACAAAAATTTTGTCATCTGGCAAGGGGTAGCGCACCGCTACATCAGAAGCGTAACGGTGCGCTAGGCACGTATCTGGGCAAAAATAACCCACAGATGCCAGTTGCAGACCTGTTGCGAGTTGTAGCCAGCTGTTATCAACTCCAGGGCCTCACCAATGAGTATACATGCAAATGGGGACCCTTGAACCCTTCTCACAACATCATAAAACATCTGTGGAAGCCTCTAAGCAGATCAAAGTTGCATAAGAAGAACTTGAAGTAGCAACATTCAAGAACTTGCATTCTCTAAAAATTCACAAGACTACTCCTGGAGCTTTCTGGACGACAAGGCATCTTCATAGTGATCTCTAAGCTTGTTTAGGACCATTGTAAGTGTTCATATCATTCTCTAATTCGTTCTAGCTTAGTGTATTAACCGAAAGTCAAACTATCGTAAATTAAACTTGACTTTGAAATTAAACGAGATTGGCTCTGTAATTTCTCAAATTTAAAGTACCTACATGTTGGTAATTATGAGTGTAACAAACCCCTAAGAGGGTATTTTCAGATTCACACTCTAAGCATGTTAATTGTCGAGTCAAAGCTTTTCTTAAAAAGTCAACAGAATGTGTTTTTGCAAAATTAAGCATAATTAGCAATGTAGGTTACATGCAACCTGTTTGATCATCAAAATAAATTTTTAATTGATGTAAGAACACGTTTCATCATGATCAACTCGACAATTTTCAGTTTAAACCCGAATCGGAACCGAAAGTCACATAAATTGACTTTTTCTTTGACTATCAGTTCTGATCCGTACATGCATGTTTGAGATCTGCATTGGAGCATATTTTGGACCAATTTTTATATAAGTTTAATTCTCTAAGATTTTACAACTTGGTTCAACACTTATCCGGTTCATATGCATGTTACCGGTTTATGTTTAAATATGACTATTTTGCCCTTTTGACTTTAAAACGTGATTTTTGAAAAAGTGAAAGAGTAGAAACATTTGTTACTGATTTATAAACTTGCACCGAAAATTTGATATCAGTTTGAGGTCCAGATTAAGAGTTATGCTCAATATCGTAATTTGAAAGCCTTATGTTACTTAAACAGCGTAATTAACATATAACCTATTTAAACCCACTTTTTGATATCAAACTTTTTACCCACTGATGTTATACAATATTTTGGGATTTTTAAAGATTTTTATTTAATTTTTGGCTGATCATATCATAGGTCTCTAAGTTTAATTCGGTAAATACCGATTTTGCCCTTTTAAGCCATAAAATGAGTTTTACAAATCCTTTTGACCCCAAACCTTTTTCTACTGATTTTATTTGTTAAACAAAATATGTTGAGCATTCTGGAAATATAAAAATATCAGATTTCTTTTACAAACCCGGAAGCGGCTCTAAATCGCCTTTTTAAGCGTTTTAACGCCTAGTACGTACTATAACCATATTAAACATATAAGGTTGATAACTACTGATGTTCTTAGCATATTTTTATAAAATAACAGTAAGTATAAGTTTTTGAACTCAGGTTTCCAGTTTTGACATTTTTAGCCCTAGTGAAATTACCGAAATACCCCTAAGGTGCATAGTTTGGTTTTAAATGATAAGTTTCACACATGGGTCATACCCTACTGTTATAACATGTTAAATTAAGTATACTTACTGTATAAATCAGACCCGTAACTCAGATTTACAAATAAACTCTTTTATAAATCTTTTAAATGACCAAAATGCCCTTATGAGGCCTAATTTGTGTTTAAATCCGTTTTGGGCATAATAGAAAATAACTTACTGATATTATAACATATTTAAAGCATATTATCTCAGGGAACTTGCATATGACTCTTTCGTTTACCCGTAACGCTCTTTTTGCGTTCGGTTCGGTTTATGTAACTAGTTTGCATAAATTGACCGAGACGGGTCAAACATTATCATTTTTATCTCTAAATCCAGAATGTAATTAGTATACCCATATTATACAAGTATTCGAACTTGTCGGGTCTAAATCACGTTCTATCCGGTCTTCGCTTAATCGTGCGTTTGAACCGTATCATCCTTTAAACTAGCCGGGCTAAGCTTAAGCTTAAATAAAGACCCGTTAGAAATCTAATAGGTTATTATAAACCTTCGTTCCAGATTTAGGAACCCAGTAAAAGCTATCTGTACTTGCTGATTGATATACGGCTGGGATTGAATTTATATTTAGCTCAGGTAAATAGTTTTAACTTATTTTCCCTTATACGGGCTTGGGGTACGGTATATAAAATACCGCTTGGTCGGGCATTCGGCCTTAATCGATTGGTGGTTAAGTATTATCGAGATGACTCGTTTAAAAATTTGTTTTGTTTGCTTAACGCCTTTGGGGGGTTAATGACCATGTCCCGGATATCCTTGGCATCATTCATAAATGGCCACGACCTAAGCACGGGGTGTAGGCGTACACCTGACAGCTGCATATGTAAAAACTGGTATCCCACTTAAAGGAATCAGCCTTGTGGGCACTATACCTGTGGTGTGTCTATTAATCTTTAACCCGGCACGAACCGGGCTACTGAACGCATAAGGAACATGTAATTCGTTTACAAGTATTATACTCAATTAATTATCCCAAGTTATAAAATGTTTTGTGCCACGCGCATTCAAATCAATTTTCAACCTTTTCAAAATGAGTCAGTTAAATTGTATTTACCAGTGTAAACTGACGTATTTTCCAAAAGGTTAAGTGCAGGTACTACACGTAATAGGCTGGCTGTCTTCTAGAGCGTCCACAATAAGTCTCGCAAGCTTGGACGACAATAAAGCTGTTGAACAATATCTTATTTTATTTCGATCCGCCTGTGGATCCTTTACATTCCGTTTGTAATACTCGATATTACTTTATATCGGTTTGTAATATATTTATCTTTTGCTTCCGCTGTGCATTTAAATATTGTGTTGTTTGACTATGATGATATCAACTACGTCACTATACTCCCCACCGGGCCCACCGGTGACACGTGGAAAATAGGGGTGTGACACATCCGCACACCCGGTTGGTTTGTTCAACAAACACATTTTCTTCAATCACACCACAAAGAAATGTACACTGCACGTTCACCTTATTGATTTTGATCTTCAGACGTGCTGCAGGTGCGTACATTTTGATTTAATCTATCCTGGGGACCCGATTAAAGCCTTGAACAATCAAACTTTGGTATGATTTTCATTTTGTCGAAGCTTTCAATTTCTTTCGACAGACAATTCTGTCTTCTTTTCTTTTTCTCTCCATCAAAGGCAACAATTTCTTTTGTCGCTGATCTTGTGCCTGGACACTCCACTATCAACAATCCGATGACTATCGACAGTTCCTCCTGGAATATCCTGCACACTCACTCAGAGATTAGTTGAAGAGGGGGACCCAAGCCTTCATAGACTTGGGTTGCCCTTGAGAATCAAGAAATGTAATTTCAATTTCTTGATGATTTGGAAATTTCACGCCTCCCCCTGAACTTTCACCCGTTTTAGGTTTCCAAGACTGTTTTTGTTTACCAGATTGTGTATTATTAACAATTTTTGGTTTTAACGGTTGTGTTGAACTTGGTTCCCTTTTAACAAATTCCGGTTTTAAAGCCTTTTCGATCACCTTCACATCTTTACGTCGTTGTTTTGTTTCCTGTTCTTTAACAGTGCGTTTGTCAGTTTTTGGTGACACAGGACGACGTTGTTGGTGACCTTGTTCAGAAGGGGCTCTTTCTACGAAATTTGGTTTCGGAGAGTTTGTGCAATTTCTGATAATGTGGCCAAACTCCCCGCATTTAAAGCATGATCTCCTTTCAACATAATTAGGAGATTTGGTACGACTTTCACGTGTTGAACCTGTAGACCCAGAGGTACTTGTTCCTTCATCACACCCGTTTGTGTGTTTGGTGTAATTGTTTTGAGCGTTACGCTTTAAAATTCTGACTTTTTGAACAAAATCGGTGTTTGATTTATTTTCAAAAGTCTCCACCTTGTCAGTACCCTTGGATGCTACAAATTTAACATCATTGTTTTTCTTCTTGAAACGAGCTCCTTTGGTCTCAACCTTCGGTTGTGAACCTTTAGAATTTTGAGCTCGCTGCTGTTTCTGTTTACCCTTAAAAGCGATAGGTTGTTGCTTCGTTGGTGATTTTTGATTTCCAAATTTTCTTCTAACTTCAGCTTTTGGAATCGGATCACACTGAGTTACTGAAACTCTCGGGATCCCCTTTTCCAAAAACTTACTGGTAGTATCTTCAAACACTTTATCAATCAAAGATTGATTGACATTTTTAATTGGAAAAGCTGTGTTTGAATAAATTTTGTCATCACCGACTAAAGTATACAACACGTTATCACTTTTAATGGTAGACACTGTCTCAGTGATAGGATCTATATCTTGTTTAGCACCAGTTGATTGCACAACAGGAGTAGGAGGATCACACAGAATGTGATTCTCAAAAGGCACTTCTACTCCTTTGTTCTTCTCAAGAGATTTATCCTCATCACTCACATCTGGTTCATCATCGTACGAATCATAGTCCTCAACTGTGGGAGGACTTTGATTTGAAGCACATGATGACTTTTCTTTCCGATCCGATGAGCCCTCCGATGAATTGTCCGTTTTGAACCCTAAGCCAGTTGTAACTTCCCCATAATCAAGAGGTACAGTTGGCTCAAAACGCGGCAGTTCCTCCTCATCGGGCATTCGAGTATAATTTTGTCTCAAAGGGGGCGGACACTTATTATACCCAACACCTCTCACGTTTCCCTTCAGTTGTTGAACGTCAATAATGTGATCGAGCACAAATCGGGAGTTAGAATAACTCTCCAACTTGAGCTTGATTGCATCATGCTCGCATTTGGCAATGGCTAGTTCCTTTTTGGTTTCCTCAACAATGTTAATGTAATCGTTAATGCTAACTTGTTTATGATAAACAGTTTTGGTCACTTCGGAAACACTTTTCTTTAAGGTTTCAATTACAGATTTAAAATCCTTTTCGTTTCTAACTAAAGCCATATTTGCCTCTTTGCACTTTGACAGTTCAATAACCAAACTCTGATTGTGACTATGAACCGTTTCAGATTCAAGCTTCAATTCAGCACAAGAATTACAAACACTAGGAGCAGGAGTTTCAGAATTTACCTGACTCGTAGAGGCTGAGACATTTGCCATAAAGGCAGTCTGATAAGAAAAAGATCCGTCTTTAGAGAAGAATTTTTCCATTTCTTTAGATGCTACAGCAGCCTTCTTGATCAGAACAGATTTCTGACTCTTCAACTCCTTCGCTTCATTCAACAAGTCATCAAGATCAGAACTTGCTTCTTCCTTCACATCAGATTCAGAATGATAATCGCCCGAAGTAGAACTTTCTTCATCAGAACTCCCGGTATAACCCGAACTGTCATCACTTTCAGAAAATTCTTCCTTATGAACGTGCTTGATGTGATTGATGATCTTTGCATAACATGCTGTTCCTCCTCTATCTAGATCACCTTCCCCAAGTTGTACAGACCAATTACACCCTTCATCAGCTTGAACGGTCAATGCTTGATTGGCGTTTGATGGTCCAGATTGGTTCTGGTTCTGATTGTTGTTCACCGCTAACATCCTTCTTTCACGATTGTCTTGATTGACATTGACATTTGAAGTACTCGTCTGATTTCTGAATGGGTTCTGATTTCCTTGTTTGCTTGGTCGGGTGCACTCACGTTTGAAGTGCCCCTTTTCGCCACAATTAAAACATGTAACCGCATCTTTATTAAACTCGTACTTCGTATCATTTTTGCCTTCCAAATTTGTTCTTCCAGTTCGAGTCATGAAATCCTTTGCCCTTCTAACAGCACTTGCAAACGCCCACTTGATATCCATTAACTCCATTTCATCACGGTCTATCTGCTGATAATCTTCATTGGTCATATTGATGTTTCCAATTTGACCTGCTACCAATCCACAGTAGGAACTGAACATTGTGTTGAGAAGTTCCAAATGTTCCTTTGCAACTTCTACACTGACTTTTGAAAGATTAGAAGTATCAACTCTGACAGTGTTGGTGTTTTGGGGTAAAGGATTGTTGGTATAATGTGCTTGTTGTTGCTGTGGTAGGGCTTGAGGTTGGGGTATGGATTGTGACATGTAAGCACTTTGATTCCACTGTTGTTGAGTAGTGGTAACTTGAGGTGGAGGTTGAGGTAAGGATTATGACATGTAAGCACTTTGATTCCACTGTGGAAATGGTGATGAGCTTGTATTGGACACAAACGCCGTTTGAAGCTTCGGTTGCTGAATGGAACTAGAACTAGCTGAAGGACCAAAACCAGGCAAATACATTTCTGTGTTTTGAGGAGGTGCAATTGCAATCCTTTTAGCTTTCCGAATTTCCTCTTCGTTCTTGTGCTCCAACTTCTGAATGAATTCATAAAGACTGACATTTGCTGCATCCAGAGCGCCCGTATGCTTTAGAAGCTCAATGAATGGACTCCACTTAGGAGGTAGAGCATCAGCAAATCGTGCAACCATTTCCGGATGAGTTGCAGCAACATTATAAGAACTCATTTCACTAATCAAATGATAAAAACGAGAAGTCATATCATTTAGAGTTTCATTCTCCAAGAACTGAAATGATTCAAACTCTTTCTTCAATAGATCATGGCGTGTCTTTCTAGAAGCTGCATTTCCTTCTCCTCTCGCTACCAATGCATCCCATAACCCTTTCGTGTCGTCACAGTAAGCGAATTGATGATAGATTTCTTTGTGAAGCGCTTGTGTAAGAATAGCAAACACCTTTTTCTCTGAGTCATAGGCTTTCTTGTCATCTTCAAGCATATTAGTAAAACCCGCTGCAGTTGATGCTGCTTCTTCGAGGGCATTGTTGCGTGGAGTAATGAAGCACCTCCAAAGATCGGTACTTTGCCCTTGAACGTATGTGGTGAAACGACCTTTCCATGTCAGAAATTCATTCATGTGATTCAATTTTGGCGGGCGATTGTTGCTACCCGTCTCACTCTCACTAAGCAAAAGATTTTGAATGCTCTGATTTTGATTCGACACCATTGCCCATTGACTTGCACTAATAGATTGTTGTTGTTGAGGTATGGTATTCCTTAAATATTCGGCCATCGAAGTCGGTTTTTGAACTGGTTGTGAGTCCGTACTCCAATCCCACGGATTCGTACAACTCATGTTTGATATATGAACAATTATACCTGATAAAACACTTGAAAACACAAAGTTAAGAACACTTTTGCAAGTCCTCTGTTTAAAATTCACAACAGATAAGGATGTTTGACGAAATCCAATGGTGATTTCGTCGAAGTTATGTTGTGACGAAAACAGTTGATTGCGTTGACTGATATGGGACAAAATTAAAGTGTTTTCGTTTACTGAAATGGGACAAAATTCAAGTGTTTTCGTTGACTTTGGAATGGAACGAAATCAGATTTTGTTGAAAATGAATGTTACGAAATCAGCTGGATTTCATCGAAGACAAGTTGACGAAGACAGGTGTCTTCGTTGAGGATATGTTGACGAAAATGGGGGGGTGATTTCGTTCAGCCCACTTGTGATTTCGTTGAAGATCAACAGATTCAATTAGGGTGATTTCGTCTGGACACAAGTGAGTTCGCCCAATGGGTGTTTTCGTCCAAGACTGAATGATGTCCAGCTTGATATTTTTGACTAAAGGTGATTTCGTTGACTAGTAAGACAAGTCTGATAAAAAGTGTTTTCAATATAATAAAGTGATTTCAAAACAAGTTAGACAATCCAAGCTTAAAGTGATTTCGTTGACCAAAAATGAAGATATTTTTAAACAAAAATTAGATCTTATCTAAACCTGACACAACCCTGCCCAAGATGTCCAATTTTCAAACTTCACCTTACTCTTATCAGACTATTTTTCAATAAACACCATCATTTGAATGACACAATTTTCAAACAATTATTTTTATAATCTAACACAATTTTCAAACAATTGTTTTTATAATCAATAACAATTCATAACACAATAATTCATTAACAAATGGATCAAACTCAGATAAGTATCAAGAACAATTCAAGAACAATTGAAGATCTGACCAAACTTATCAACAGATTAAAATTTCAAGACCCAAATTTTTGCTAAAACTTTCAATAAAAACCCACAATAACATACAAGCATGTAATATAACAAGGTTTCCACTAAAACAAGAAGCAAAACATCGTGATTTACACGATTTTAAAAACTTTTTTTTTTAGAAAATGTATGATTTTAAACTCCAAAATACAAGAAAAACACTTTAAAAACCATGAAAAATCAAGAACACAAACTTGGTTTTAACAAGGAATCGAGCCAATGCTCTGATACCAATTGTAGGTCCACCCGGAGGATCGAGTAACCTCTATTCCCTATTTTCCGACAAACCCGAGAGTGCGGAATCCAAACGGGTAAGTTAAACCAAGTTACGAACACGTAAGACACAAGATTCAACGATTAACACTCAATGTATTAATGCTAGAAAACGGTTACAATGCGGTGTTTACAAATGGTCTCTGTAAACTCTCAGTGTGTGTTACAATGTGTTCGCTATCAAATCTATTCAGACTTGTCTAACCTCGTTCTGTCTGTTGTCTGGGTTTATATAGTAAAGCCACGACGAAATCATGTCATCAACGAAAACCCTCGGCGAACTTACAAGGTCTTCGATGAAATCCATATCCTGGACGAAAACACACTTGTCTTTGACGAAATCAAGTGATTTCGTCACTTTAATGGGCCTGGCTTGGTCTTCGTCACTTGTTGGGCCCTGATTTCGTCATGTATGCATGGAGTGGACGAACAGTTACCACATGCCCACTCAATGGCAATTGGCCCAAATGGCAATTGGCCCAAATAGCATTTTCAATCTAATCTACATTGCATGAATTACTAGAATTCATATTGCAAAGATTAGGCATATATGTGACATCATCATGACATCATCATGATGATGTCATGATGATGTGTCAGCGGGAAACGTTCTCGGCTCTCCGTGCTTCGCGTGTCGAACTCTGGGGCGCACGACGGAGGAATGTCGCTACGTCGGGCTTGAGCCGAACCTAACCGTGTCGAACCGAACCAAGTCGAACTGAACCGAGTCGCGTCCACATAAAGTGTACCAACATGTTCTTAACTCGGTTTCCATCTGGTAGTTTTCAAATTGGAACCTTCACTTAGACCATGTATAGTGGTTTGAGTGAATAAAGCCCTAGCTTTGGGCATTTTTCGTCATGTGACAGTACAACCAGTAAGGACATTATTGGGCTTTTTTCTAAAATGGGTATAATGGGGATGTGGACGTTATATTAAAAAAAGGGTGTTAAACAATTAAATAAAAAAAAACATCCAAAAAATGGTATTGGGCAAGCATAGGAAAGAATGCATGTGATTGCCCAAACAATTGGATGTTTAGCGTGGTTTAAAAAATGCCGGGAGGCTTTTTTTTTGAAAAAAAAACGCTAGAAAACGCCCGTGGGGGTGGGGTGGGGCATGATTGGGCGTGTTTGGAAAAAAAAAACTGGGCAAAAACTCCCCAGTACGCATGGTCTTAAACGTTTAGGTAATTCTAATCTTAAATCCGATTAGTGAAGTTTGTTACAAATCTGTTCCAAAACCCGAAGGGTTTCCATCGGGTAGATTAAAGATCCTGTACATTAATTCAAAACTGTGAGAAATATTGTGGAGATGATATGTTTCCTCAATCTAAATTAATTTAAAAGGGTAAACAAGTAATTTTCTCATTGATTCAATTAATTGATAACCTTCCATAACCACTACCCTTTATTTTAGGAGTACGAATTAATCTACGAATTTGTATTTTTTTTTATCGTTCATCAATTATAACTTTCTGAAGATCGCAGAATGAATGTTTTATAGAGTGTTATATAGTGATGGATGCAGAATGAAGGTTTTATACAGTGTTATTTTTTTTTTGTAACGCCTTAAAACTCGAATTTATAATTTGATTGTATGCCTTCTTATGTAGGGTGTGAAATGTACTAACTAAATTATTTAAATTAGTTAAATACATAAAGACTAACTATAAATGAAATGGTGATGTTGGTTGTAAATAACCAAAGGCCTAATTAGAGGGACTAAAAGTAGCAAGTGGGGCAAACTTTATAAAAATTCAGATTTTATAAGAATGAATGTATGTGTGTGTGTGCGTGGAACATCAAAAGAAACACTAAGGGACCCAAAACCCTTGTTCATCATTCATCACCAAATTGGTGATGAATTTAGGATCCAATCTTATGCATGAATGAAGAATTATCATCATCTCAACCTTACAAACATGTGGTAAGTTGTAATTTGAGATTTGGTGATCTTGTATGAAGTGAGTTTATGTTTAATCCACGGAATTGAATGAAACTGATCATGTATATGTGTTAGAATCACCGTATAAAACATGGGTTATGAAGGATTTTGAGTAATTTGATGTTTGAAGATGAAACCCACCGTTGGTGGTGAAGGTGGCAACATGGGTGAATCACCCATGTCTAATTCTTGTTCAAATTGGTGTATTTTGTAGTATGTGACGTATACTTGTTATTTAGATTGAGTATGGTATGGAAATTTGTTTGATATTTACCTGTGTTGATAAATAGAGTGATAAGTATGAAGAAAAGCCTGAACTACTTGTGCATTAGGCTTAGAAAGTAGTACGCACACCAAGTGTTTGATGAAATGTCTAAATGGCAATGATATGTGAAATTGTATGCAAGAAATATGTAATTATATATATATATAATGTGATAATAATGTATTTGATAGTAAACTGTAACAACCCTCATTAAAAGTCCTATTTATTTTATTATTTTATCCAATAGGAAACCCTAATTGAGACACCCAAGTGATTCTGCACAAACCCTAAAAATTTCAGAACAATCAGAATCAGGATCAGGGCCCCTAAAACTCAGGGGGGGCATTCCCATTGACGATAATCCTCACAAATTACTATCTAAATCGAATTTTCAAGAACTGGCGACTCAGCAGGCCTACTCCCACACGTGGCCACCCTATAGTGAAAACATAACCCTTACGGACCGTAAGGGTTGAGTCTTACGGTCCGTAAGCCAGGTCAAAATCGGGTATAAATAGCAGAACATTGGGACTTGATTTCTGGCAATTGAACGACGATCAAACTCGAAATACACGCTGAGATATCGTTCAAATACTCTCAAAACACACACAAATCACTAATTAGTATAGCGGGGTGCTGCCGCAAACAGGGTATTAACTCGATCGCTGCTACGATTTAATGTCCGATCGATTGAAACTATCCAATGGATGTTTAAGTATTGCACTTTGTCATTCGTTGTGAAGGTTTTTATCTCGTGAGTTTCGTAAATGCTGTATTAGTTAATTACCTAGTTCGTATGCACTAGGTTACAAGACTAATCAATAGGCTAAGCTCTGCTGGTATCAATCTGCAATCTATCAAGGCTTATCTGTAGACTAAACTTTGCCCGTAGAAATCTGCAATGTAAGTTCATTTCTCTTTTCTCACCGTTTGTGAGTCCATTCTCTTTTTTTTTTCACAGTTTTTATCACCTTTTTGTGATACAATTATATTTACAAATGCTTTCCAAAATCTTAAAAGTTTACCAGTTATACTTACAGTGATTAAATCTTTATATTCTATAATAACTGCCGGTATGGGAGGTTTTTATTATTATTTTATCCTCATTACTATTTGCCAGAAAATTTGCCAATAAAAGTAGGACCACAATCATAGTGAGAATTATACCCCAGTAGTCATAGCCTATAACTAATATTATTTTAACATTAATTAGTTAATAAATTTAATGTATGTTTGAAATAAATCTAAATGGTGTATATCATAATAAAATAATCAAGTATAATATATTTTATAATAAGATTATATTTTTAATCTTAGTCACGTTAATAGATTAAATAATGAAATTAGAATTATTTAATTAACATATTATATTTGATAAGTTATAAAATGATATATGTCATCTTCTGGGTTAAATGGTTTTGTGCCATAAGTAATATATTTGACAAAGTAATGTCACGGGACACAACTAAGTCCAGAGTCACTAGTTGAGAGAATGATCAACAGTGACATGTCCAAAGGCACTAGTTGAGAGAATGATCAACAGTGTTATGACTAGAATCACTAGTTGAAAGAATGATCAACAGTGATATGACCAGAGTCACTAGTTGAAAGAATGATCAACAGTGATATAACCACCATCACAGGAATCGCCTAGTGACAGATAAATTGAATAATAGTAAAATATAATTACTTGATAAATTCACTATTTGACGAAAGTAATGAATGATATGACTACTATCACATCGGAACTGTCACCATGTGACAAATACTGATTGAGTTGGGTAAATATATATAAATATAAAAACCTTAATGCTGTAAGGTATAACAATATATTTTATAAAAATGGAATGAACTTACTCAGTATTTCCGCTGACAAAACCTTTTTCAAACATATTTCAGGTAATTACAGTGGATTGGAGTAAGAGTTGGATACGACACTGAAAGGCTTCAAGAAGTGGCTTATTTTATTAATTAAATCAAATTAAGAAATATTGTTTTATGTAATCGAATTTTATCTTTATTAAAGCTACCTTTGTAAAACATGGGTTTATCCCATTTATTTAATAAATAAAATCCGGTGTTTCTAAACTCTGATATTTTTCCTAACTCACGGTCCTGATGAAATTTCCGCTGCAACGTTTTAAAAAATAATCACCGGTACCACTGGGCTGTTCGCGACTTCCGATTCCGTCCAGGGTGGGTCGGGGGTCGTGACAGAAGGTGGTATCAGAGCCACTTGCTTAAAGCTATTTAGGTGTTCTTTTAATACCTAAACTTAAAAGTTAGGAAACTGATACAAATTAACATATGTGTTATATATGAATATATATATGTCAAGATGCACATATAATATACTGGAAAGTATTGTTTTGTTCTAATTATTCTGTGATATTAATAAGTGAAAATGTTTGCAATTCAGATGTAGAATGAAGTACCACATAATCCAGAAGTTCATGCTAATAATGAAAATCCTTTGGATAAAAATGCTATAGAAAATCTAATAGCTCAAGGAATAGCTAATGCTTTACCTTTAATAATTAAAGCTGTTTAAAACCCCGTAGAACGCACCAAAGTTGTGAGTAGCAAGCATACTCGTGACGACAGTTTTAACCATAGTGTCAATGGAGGTAATGATGATATTATCAAAACCCCATTTCCCAAGAAAAAGAAGGCGATGACTCTCGGGTGTACCTACAAAGAATTTCTAGCTTGTAAACCAACTGAGTTCGCAGGCAGTGAAGGAGCCACTGCTGCTCTGCGATGGATGGAAAAGATGGAAGCTGTTCTTACAATCAGCAAATGTGCCGAAGAAGATAAGGTGATGTATGCATCTAATCTCTTCAAGGAAGAAGCCTTAGAATGGTGGAATACAATTCTTCAGGCAAAAGGAAGTGATATGGCTTATGCCATGAACTGGGAAAAATTCAAAGAAATGACAGAAAGGAAATTTTGTCCTCCTTATGAAAAGGAACGAATGGCTAACAAGTTCCTAAATCATAAAATGATAGATGTGAATTGTAACACCCCGAAAACGGGTTTGGTAATTAAACCACGTTAATAATAATGAACGGGTAAAATAGCGTTAGTGGTAAAATTTTAGTGAATATTAGGACTTAGACAAACAATCCTAATATTAGTTATAAAATTTAATAA
Source organism: Helianthus tuberosus (assembly GCA_030545235.1). Taxonomy (NCBI): domain Eukaryota; kingdom Viridiplantae; phylum Streptophyta; class Magnoliopsida; order Asterales; family Asteraceae; genus Helianthus; species Helianthus tuberosus. The sequence goes on along the minus strand of CM060358.1, from coordinate 20,170,986 downwards.
ATGCGGGAGAAAACAATGTTATAAGAAGCCCGAGTTAATGGGACTTAAAATAAAACGGGTTATGATTTCTCGAACCCATTAAGTTAACCGGGAATGTTTAACCTAGTTAGTAAGTGGGGAATATTGTTAGAAATAAGTAGGTTATGCCCTACTTAATTAACTAACCAAACATGAGGGACCAAAATGGGATAACCTGAAAATGGTTTTAATTAAACTAAATAAAATAACACAACACACACACAAGTGTGTGTGGTGCGTGTTCTGGTCGACCAAGAAAAGGCTCCCAGGAGCCAAAAACCCTAACTCAACAAGATCCCGCAAATTGAAGGTCACATTTAGCCCGAATCGGATGCATGAACACATATTAATGATCACCTAGTCGAGGGGATCACAAGGTATGTTAAATTTTATGATTTAGTGATACTTTGAGATTATAATGAACAATCATAATCGAAATTCTGAAATCAATGTTGAATCTATGAGTGTTATTATGATGAAATCTTCGTTTTGAAACAAACCCTAGTTGAAAAACTTGATGAATTGGTGTCAACACTAGGGATTTGGTAATTACCCTATTATGTGCTAAGTGGGTTTATTTACAATATGATGAACACTCGGATTAGAATGTTAAATTGATGAATATTGATTGTTATGATACAAGTTCTTGATATAGTTCATGAACACTAGACATAGAGGTTAGATTTTTGATGTAAATCTTGGTGAAAATAATTAGTTATGAACTAGTTAGTAAATATGTAAAATTATGCACATTAGGTGTTTGTTAAAATGCCTGAATGAGAACTAAGTGTTGATAATGTGCCTAATTGAGTCTTGTGAACTTGATAGTGCAATCATAAGTGTTAATTGGTGATTTGACTTTTAAAAAGTCAAACCGACCATTAATAAGATCGAATGATAATTTTGATAGAAAATACGTAAGATGGAATAGTCATAATTAATGAGGACTAATATAACCGTCTTACGAATTATGATTATAGTTTGACGCTTGACAAGCTAGGTGGAGGCTTGGAAAGGAAGCGGGTCGAACGAAGCAAGTATGAAGGAAAAGCGTAATTCGGATGCAAGGTAAGTATATCTTACACTAGTCAAATATTTCAGAATATCCTTTTGTCATGTTACGAAAAAGATAATTATGACGTAAGCCATAGTAGGCCAAAAAGTGTTATGAAATGGAATTATAAGTAAAGTGACCGCACGGTGTAAATCGGAGCGAGTCATATATACGAGGTGATAGTAAACGTTATCTCGCTAATATAATCGGTCAATTTGGCCAAACGGGTCAAAAGGTGTAGACACCACCTTTTGACAATATCGACTAATGATTTTGTCGAGTTATATGCTTATAGGAATAGATATCCAATGGGTACTCGCATATTTCTTAGTTAACAATTTCAAAGCAAGGTAGTAAAATCGGATTAATAAGTTGATCCGAGCCAGGTATGTATAATAGATCAACTCATCATTTAGAACTTGAAGTTCTATGAGAGTTATATGCTTACAGGAATAGATATCCAATGGGTACTCGCATATTTCTTAGTTAACAATTTCAAAGCAAGGTAGTAAAATCGGATTAATAAGTTGATCCGAGCCATGTATGTATAATAGATCAACTCATCATTTAGAACTTGAAGTTCTATGAGAGTTAGGTAAAGAAAAAAGGGAAATTCGGTTACCTTAAAAGGTAAACCGAAGGATTTAAATTATAGACAGAGTGTTTTGAAAACAAGATTTGGTTAAAAATGAGATTTTGGCCGTACATGGCTTAAGCAAGCCCTTCGTCGTAAAAGAAGAGTTAAAAATGGCCAAAACGCCCTTGTAGGTGAAATTAAGCAAGCAACCCTTAGAAGTTGCTTGAAAACAAGTTTTATAATCAAGTCAATACTTTGAATAAGTATGAAAAGCGATTTTAGGTTCGAAAGTGCTTAAATACCCTTAACGGGTCAAAATAAGCATACGAGCGAATACGGGTTTAAATGGTGTAATAAACCTATGATTAGAACCTAATATAGTAGGTAACATTAATTTGAAAAAGTGTAGGAGATATAGAGTCAAATAGATACGTCTGTTTGATAAAATGCGTAAACGGGTTAAAATTCGGTAAAAAGGTAACGAGGCGAAGGCTTAGAAGTCTCAAAATTTATTAAGCCAAATGTCGGATTTTAACTCCGTTTGATGGAGAATTAAATTACAAACACGTAGGAAGAAATGGTAGGTCAAACGGACACGCGGTTTGAAAGATACGGAAGTTTTCGTAACAGAAACGGCAAAATGGAAAGCTGGAATGCAGGGGCCACCGTAACTTACGGTGCTACCGTAAGTTACGGTGGGGCTGAACTTGTTACGGTGAAACACCCCTGAGTTACGGTGGGGGAATATCATTTCAGAGGCCACCGTAACTTACGGTGACACCGTAAGTTACGGTGGAGACCAGGTTGAAATTTTTGTTTTGATATCAAGAGATTAACGTTGGGATTTCTCCTTTCATATTTGTTACCGGACTCGTTTAAACACGTTTTTAATCCTAGTATGACTAAAGCATTTCATGTTTATGAAATGTAGGTACATTTTGGATGCCGAAAGACGATCAAGCTCAATGAAGAACCGAACACGATAAAGACACATGCTTCCGCACAATGCTTCGTTGTAAATTTTTAACGACGAACCTAATCACGTTATGTAGAATAACTTATGATTTGTAAAAGTTTTAATAAAACCGTATTTCCGATGTATATGTTATCATTAATTACATGATTATTTTCCCAAAATATACGTTAAACCTTGATTTATAAGAACGGGTGTTACAAGTTGGTAATCAGAGCTCAAGGTTGTTGACAAAATGTGTTCGGTTCGAGGCTTGATCGCAAATCCGGTAAGTACATGTATATTATTAGTTTAGTATGCTAAAGTGTTGTAAACAACACATAGGGCTATCGTGTGATACACGTTACCCCAATTAAAATGATTGATATAGTTGATGAAAATACGTGCGTTGACGCGTATAGTGGAAAAAGCCTTGTATTATAATACGGGCGATTATTGAAGTTGACATTACTAACTCTTGTGAATGTTTTAATTGAAGGACACTCGCGTCTGAAGATGACGAGAGTTGAACGAATTACTGATATAATAGAAGAATGGTCCAAAGTATGAAAGAGGACCATGCTCACCAAGGACCAAGTTGCGTAACAATCGCGAATAAAAGTAAAGGCAAGGAAAGCCCGTCAGGGTAAGCATTACCAGGTGCACATCTTAAATTTAGTTGCACAAATAGTAATATGCAACGAACAAGTAGAAATTGAAAGTTGCATTTGTAGATTAAAAACTTGGAAAAACCCGAATAGAAAATGTATTCGGGATATTGTTTCCAAGAGAAATAAATATAGGCATTACTTACATAGGGCGTGATGTGAAAACTATAAAAAGGTCATGCGTGTCATGTGTTAATCACTTACTCTGGCCAAGTAAGTAGTGGCATATGATACCATGAACTTCTTATGGCGGACACGTTTACATCCGATGTAGTAAGGGCGGGGTGAATGGGACTAATTAAAAAGTACCCAAATGAATCAGATAAGCAAAATATTTGATAATAATGTAAACGCACAACCGAGTGACGAAAGCGTATTACATTAGGATAATGAGCCCGAGTGAAGGGACAAAGAAGCATGTAAAATGATTTAGACAAGTATTGGGAGGGAGTGTACTTACACTCGAACCCAGAAAACGCAAGCATGTAAAATGATTTAGACAAGTATTGGGAGGGAGTGTACTTACACTCGAACCCAGAAGACGCAAGCATGTAAAATGATTTAGACAAGTATTGGGAGGGAGTGTACTTACACTCGAACCCAGAAAACGCAAGCATGTAAAATGATTTAGACAAGTATTGGGAGAGAGTGTACTTACACTCGAACCCGGAAAATGCAAATATGTCCCTTAACGGGTCGTTTTTGTAAAACGTCAAACTTAAGGACAAAGTCGGAATATAAAAATGAAGCGAGGTCTTAATGCATACCGGGAAGGTTGCAATAATAACGACTTCGGTAAAACACCCGGTTGATGGGTAAGAATTAAACACATGCGTAAACCAAGAGACGTGAACGCGGGTTGAAAAAAAAAATCAAAGGACTTGGATTACGAGTTATGACTATAAAATCTCATATATAGAAATTGTGAGTAAATATGTTCAACTATTCGAAGTCGAATGGGTTGAATAAAGAACAAAGTTGATTGTTTATAAGTGATGGATTTCACGTTAATAGGTCAAACAGGTTGAATACAATATAACGCCGAATGGCACAAATGAGCGCTAGCGTTGAATACAATATAACGCCGAATAATGAGCTCGATAATGGGATATAACCAAATAAGAATATATGCAAATCAAATAACAGTAAGCATAAGAAGAACTGACGCATAAATGACATGAGAAGTCATAACATCGGAAAATTGTCCGAAAGAAAACAATTATAGCCATGAAACTACAATTAAGGTTAACGGGACCTAAGCTTGAAACCAAATGATTCTTCGAACAAAAACAGGGTGCCTTGACACCAAACATGTATTTTAAGAATGACATGAGTAAGGAGTGATCTACGGGATCAACATAACCTTTAGGGTTATAAACAAATGAAAGATCTACGGGACTAAAATGACCCATGGGTCATGATTAGAAAGAAGTTATAAGGACTTCGCCCTAAAGAGGTGAAAGTCTAATCAAAATAGCCCATAAGGCTAAGTGATAAAAACCTATGGGTTAATTAGATAAAGCGAGGGAATCGGTTGAGAATCCCCACATAAAACTAAGACTGTAAAAGAATAAAATGATGGACTGTCAATATCCTGGTATGGATAATTGACAAAAGTTAAAGAGAAGATCCTAAAACTAAAACTTCGGTTTTAGTAAGAAATAACGTTTTTACAAACATAAATTCTGATAGGAATTTAAATAATAAGCATGAAAGATACAAGTCTTGACACTGATAGGCGCAAGACGATGTATTCGAAAAGTGATATTTTCGAAAATGAAAGGTTGATACAAACTAAACACGATGTGACACGATCACGGTTAGGAAATGTAATGTGAAGTAAAATCACATTATAACCAAGCGAGCGGTGAAAAGTAACGGGACTAATAAGTCTAGCTAGTAAGACCGGTTAAGGCCAGTAATTAAAAAAAAAAAAAAATTTGTGTGCTAGTAAGCGGTGGATTCAGTATAACTAAACCGAATAAATGAATTTTAAAACAAAAGAAATTGTTGCTGAAAGTGAAAGATTTCACTAAAGACCTTTAAACGGGTCAAAGTAACGGATTCATAAGGAATTCGATAGTATATGAAAGCGATGGATATCACTAAGTTAACTAAACTAGTGGAAATAACGAGATTACGTTATTTCGAAGTTACACTATGTCGTATGAGATATGTAGACAATTAGTAACCAAAAAGATGTTACCATACTTTTCGGGTAATACTAACGATTGGTTAAAAAGTATAAGTAATTTCTCGGGTAGAATGTATTGAGTTTAAACTCAATGAATTATGTAAGAAAAGGTTTCGAGGACGAAACCTCTTTAAGGGGGGTAGACTTGTAACACCCCGAAAACGGGTTTGGTAATTAAACCACGTTAATAATAATGAACGGGTAAAATAGCGTTAGTGGTAAAATTTACCCGGTGAATATTAGGACTTAGACAAACAATCCTAATATTAGTTATAAAATTTAATAAATGCTGGAGAAAACAATGTTATAAGAAGCCCGAGTTAATGGGACTTAAAATAAAACGGGTTATGACTTCCCGAACCCATTAAGTTAACTAGGAATGTTTAACCTAGTTAGTAAGTGGGGAATATTGTTAGAAATAAGTAGGTTATGCCCTACTTAATTAACTAACCAAACATGAGGGACCAAAATGGGATAACCTGAAAATGGTTTTAATTAAACTAAATAAAATAACACAACACACACACAAGTGTGTGTGGTGCGTGTTCTGGTCGACCAAGAAAAGGCTCCCAGGAGCCAAAAACCCTAACTCAACAAGATCCAGCAAATTGAAGGTCAAATTTAGCCCGAATCGGATGCATGAACACATATTAATGATCACATAGTCGAGGGGATCACAAGGTATGTTGAATTTTATGATTTAGTGATACTTTGAGATTATGATGAACAATCATAATCGAAATTCTGAAATCAATGTTGAATCTATGAGTGTTATTATTTTAGAAACAAACCCTAGTTGAAAAACTTGATGAATTGGTGTCAACACTAGGGATTTGATAATTACCCTACTATGTGCAAAGTGGGTTTATTTACAATATGACGAACACTCGGATTAGAATGTTAAATTGATGAATATTGATTGTTATGATACAAGTTCTTGATATAGTTCATGAACACTAGACATAGAGGTTAGATTTTTGATGTAAATCTTGGTGAAAATAATTAGTTATGAACTAGTTAGTAAATATGTAAAATTATGCACATTAGGTGTTTGTTAAAATGCCTAAATGAGAACTAAGTGTTGATAATGTGCCTAATTGAGTCTTGTGAACTTGATAGTGCAATCATAAGTGTTAATTGGTGATTTGACTTTTAAAAAGTCAAACCGACCATTAATAAGATCGAATGATAATTTTGATAGAAAATACGTAAGATGGAATAGTCATAATTAATGATGACTAATATAACCGTCTTACGAATTATGATTATAGTTTGACGCTTGACAAGCTAGGTGGAGGCTTGGAAAGGAAGCGGGTCGAATGAAGCAAGTATGAAGGAAAAGTGTAATTCGGATGCAAGGTAAGTATATCTTACACTAGTCAAATATTTCAGAATATCCTTTTGTCATGTTACGAAAAAGATAATTATGACGTAAGCCATAGTAGGCCAAAAAGTGTTATGAAATGGAATTATAAGTAAAGTGACCGCACGGTGTAAATCAGAGCGAGTCATATATACGAGGTGATAGTAAACGTCATCTCGCTAATATAATCGGTCAATTTGGCCAAACGGGTCAAAAGGTGTAGACACCACCTTTTGACAATATCGACTAATGATTTTGTCGAGTTATATGCTTACAGGAATAGATATCCAATGGGTACTCGCATATTTCTTAGTTAACAATTTCAAAGCAAGGTAGTAAAATCGGATTAATAAGTTGATCCGAGCCAGGTATGTATAATAGATCAACTCATCATTTAGAACTTGAAGTTCTATGAGAGTTAGGTAAAGTAAAAAGGGAAATTCGGTTACCTTAAAAGGTAAACCGAAGGATTTAAATTATAGACAGAGTGTTTTGAAAACAAGATTTGGTTAAAATGAGATTTTGGCCGTACATGGCTTAAGCAAGCCCTTCGTCGTAAAAGAAGAGTTAAAAATGGCCAAAACGCCCTTGTAGGTGAAATTAAGCAAGCAACCCTTAGAAGTTGCTTGAAAACAAGTTTTATAATCAAGTCAATACTTTGAATAAGTATGAAAAGCGATTTTAGGTTCGAAAGTGCTTCAATACCCTTAACGGGTCAAAATAAGCATACGAGCGAATACGGGTTTAAATGGTGAAATAAACCTATGATTAGAACCTAATATAGTAGGTAACATTAATTTGAAAAAGTGTAGGAGATATAGAATCAAATAGATACGTTTGTTTGATAAAATGCGTAAACGGGTTAAAATTCGGTAAAAAGGTAATGAGGCGAAGGCTTAGAAGTCTCAAAATTTATTAAGCCAAATGTCGGATTTTAACTCCATTTGATGGAGAATTAAATTACAAACACGTAGGAAGAAATGGTAGGTCAAACGGACATGCGGTTTGAAAGATACGGAAGTTTTCGTATCAGAAACGGCAAAATGGAAAGCTGGAATGCATGGGCCACCGTAACTTACGGTGCCACCGTAAGTTACGGTGGGGCTGAACTTGTTACGGTGAAACACCCCTGAGTTACGGTGGGGGAATATCATTTCAGAGGCCACCGTAACTTACGGTGACACCGTAAGTTACGGTGGAGACCAGGTTGAAATTTTTGTTTTGATATCAAGAGATTAACGTTGGGATTTCTCCTTTCATATTTGTTACCGGACTTGTTTAAACACGTTTTAATCCTAGTATGACTAAAGCATTTCATGTTTATGAAATGTAGGTACATTTTGGATGCCGAAAGACGATCAAGCTCAATGAAGAACCGAACACGATAAAGACACATGCGTCCGCACAATGCTTCGTTGTAAATTTTTAACGACGAACCTGATCACGTTATATAGAATAACTTATGATTTGTAAAAGTTTTAATAAAACCGTATTTCCAATGTATATGTGATCATTAATTACATGATTATTTTCCCAAAATATACGTTAAACCTTGATTTATAAGAACGGGTGTTACATGAATTGTCGTGAATATACGACAGCGTTCTTAGAATATGCAAGAATGGTACCAACTCTGGCTTCGCCAGAACCCGTACTAATTTCTCGTTATATTTGGGGATTAGTTAGCGAAATCCGAGACATAGTCAAGGCCGTTAGACCACAGACTATTGAAGAAGCAGTCGAACTAGCTAACATGTTGACAGATGGACTCATTCGCACAAGAGAAGAAAATAAGAAGAAAGAGTTAGCCCAGAAGATTTTCCAAGAATTCAAAAAGAAAGGAACTGAACCGTCATTGGAGCAACCTATCTGCAGAAGCTGTAACAAAAAGCATTCAGGAAGATGCTGTTTTAGGAGAACACCCTACTGTGACTTCTGCAAGATGACCGGGCATATAGAGGAAGAGTGTAGAAGGAAAACTAATGTTTGTTTCAATTGCGGAGAGACGGGACACATCAAACCATATTGCCCGAAACTAACCAACGCATCCGACAACAAGGCCAGAACAACAGACGGAGCTAAGAAGAACGCGCGAGCATTCGTACTTACTACGCAAGAAGCAGAAATGATTCCAGACGTAATCGCTGATATGTAATATCTAAGTTAAGTTATTATTTAACCCAAATATAAATAGAAGTTTTTAAATAAATACATTCTGTCAAGTACTTCATATATTCAAAACCATAACAGAATTGTTTGGTCTTCACTTTCACTGAATCATTTATTTGGTCACGATCACCTTGTGGTGACGTTTTCACAAATTTGAAGCTTGTGCTAATCTCGTTGCACACCTTATATACGGGTTTAATTATTTAATTATATTGAATCCGCTTCATTGGGTTATTCTATAAAATCAATCTTAACACAATCATGTGCTAAGATAATGATACACAGATTCATTTCATATTTCAGTGTATCTCTTAATGATTTTTATATCAGCAATCGAGCGTTTCGTAATCTTTATTGCTTTATCATCTTTGATCGAAAAACATTATTCAATTATTTCAATTTCAAATCCTACTAGATTTATTTGAAACATTCGGACTTACTTCATTTAATTTAAAGCATGGTGAAACTCATTTCATTCACCGCTATTATTTCAATTACTACGACACCTTGTGGTGTCACAATAAATTGTAGCTTGAGCTAATCTCATTTTCACTCCTGATGTACGAATTTTAAATTTTGTTGGTTCGTTATCTTAAACAGTCTTAATACAAATATGTGTTAAGATAAGAGTACACAAATTCATATCATATTCCGGGGTACCTCTTAATGTTTCTTTCATCATTGATCGAAAATTTTATAATATTCATTTGGTCTTTTTCATTATCAATTGAAAATCCTATTCGAAATGAATATCCAAATTTACTTCATTAAAGCTTTCAGTTGATTACACGGTGAAATTGTTCGGTCACCATAATTATTGAATTATTTCAATCAGTACGACACCTTGCGACGTCGTTATAAATTTGTAGCTTGGGCTAATCATAATCATACGGACCATTCAAAACCACGTATGTCTTTCGTTTGACTCATCATTGAAAAGTAGTCTTGATACAATTATGTATTAAGACAATGATACACTAAACTCTATTGTATTTCGGCGTATCCTTGCAATACAATAAATGTCAATACATTGATTTTTCTTTTATGATTCGATAGTTAACAATCATTTTCGTGCTTCTATTTCATTTGAGCTTGTTGATTCTGAGTCTTCCCCAGTTGCCAATCAAAGTAAGCTTTCTTTTGACAAAGAATTTTATTGATTCTAAAAGTCCTTCACATTCATTTTAAATATCTATTGATCATATATCTTTTGGCTTGAACCTAGTCACTTTGGAAATTATATCATTTCATCTCATTCGTTTAACATTGATTTCTTGAACTAATTCAGTTGAACCATTGAATCTCGTATTTACAAAATTTGATATTTTAATTCTATGTCATTTACCTTAATATTGTTTTTAATAATTAAAATGTGACATAAGTCTAAAAAGAAATATCATAACCCAAATCTCGAGGACGAGATTTTTATTAATGTGGGGAGAATGTAACAACCCTCATTAAAAGTCCTATTTATTTTATTATTTTATCCAATAGGAAACCCTAATCGAGACACCCAAGTGATTCTGCACAAACCCTAAAAATTTCAGAACAAACAGAATCAGGATCAGGGCCCCTAAAACTCAGGGGGGGCATTCCCATTGACGATAATCCTCACAAATTACTATCTAAATCGAATTTTCAAGAACTGGCGACTCAGCAGGCCTACTCCCACACGTGGCCACCCTATAGTGAAAACATGACCCTTACGGACCGTAAGGGTTGAGTCTTATGGTCCGTAAGCCAGGTCAAAATCGGGTATAAATAGCAGAACATTGGGACTTGATTTCTGGCGACTGAACGACGATCAAACTCGAAATACACGCTGAGATATCGTTCAAATACTCTCAAAACACACACAAATCACTAATTAGTATAGCGGGGTGCTGCCGCAAACAGGGTATTAACTCGATCGCTGCTACGATTTAATGTCCGATCGATTGAAACTATCCAATGGATTTTTAAGTATTGCACTTTGTCATTCGTTGTGAAGGTTTTTATCTCGTGAGTTATCGTAAATGCTGTATTAGTTAATTACCTAGTTCGTATGCACTAGGTTACAAGACTAATCAATAGGCTAAGCTCTGCTGGTATCAATCTGCAATCTATCAAGGCTTATCTGTAGACTAAACTTTGCCCGTAGAAATCTGCAATGTAAGTTCATTTCTCTTTTCTCACCGTTTGTGAGTCCATTCTCTTTTTTTTTTCACAGTTTTTATCACCTTTTTGTGATACAATTATATTTACAAATGCTTTCCAAAATCTTAAAAGTTTACCAGTTATACTTACAGTGATTAAATCTTTATATTCTATAATAACTGCCGGTATGGGAGGTTTTTATTATTATTTGATCCCCATTACTATTTTCCAGAAAATTTGCCAATAAACGTAGGACCACAATCATAGTGAGAATTATACCCCAGTAGTCATAGCCTATAACTAATATTATTTTAACATTAATTAGTTAATAAATTTAATGTATGTTTGAAATAAATCTAAATGGTGTATATCATAATAAAATAATCAAGTATAATATATTTTATAATAAGATTCTATTTTTAATCTTAGTCACGTTAATATATTAAATAATGAAATTAGAATTATTTAATTAACATATTATATTTGATAAGTTATAAAATGATATATGTCATCTTCTGGGTTAAATGGTTTTGTGCCATAAGTAATATATTTGACAAAGTAATGTCACGGGACACAACTAAGTCCAGAGTCACTAGTTGAGAGAATGATCAACAGTGACATGTCCAAAGGCACTAGTTGAGAGAATGATCAACAGTGTTATGACTAGAATCACTAGTTGAAAGAATGATCAACAGTGATATGACCAGAGTCACTAGTTGAAAGAATGATCAACAGTGATATAACCACCATCACAGGAATCGCCTAGTGACAGATAAATTGAATAATAGTAAAATATAATTACTTGATAAATTCACTATTTGACGAAAGTAATGAATGATATGACTACTATCACATCGGAACTGTCACCATGTGACAAATACTGATTGAGTTGGGTAAATATATATAAATATAAAAACCTTAATGCTGTAAGGTATAACAATATATTTTATAAAAATGGAATGAACTTACTCAGTATTTCCGCTGACAAAACCTTTTTCAAACATATTTCAGGTAATTACAGTGGATTGGAGTAAGAGTTGGATACGACACTGAAAGGCTTCAAGAAGTGGCTTATTTTATTAATTAAATCAAATTAAGAAATATTGTTTTATGTAATCGAATTTTATCTTTATTAAAGCTACCTTTGTAAAACATGGGTTTATCCCATTTATTTAATAAATAAAATCCGGTGTTTCTAAACTCTGATATTTTTCCTAACTCACGGTCCTGATGAAATTTCCGCTGCAACGTTTTCAAAAATAATCACCGGTACCACTGGGCTGTTCGCGACTTCCGATTCCGTCCAGGGTGGGTCGGGGGTCGTGACATAAACTAACATGAGAAGTGTGTTTTAGATATAGTTCATGCGAAGATTATGTTGAAATGATGTTGGGTTAGCTAAGCATGGGTTAAGGTGTTAGTTGTGAAGATATGAAAACGCTAGTGTGGAAGGAATGGATTATGTATGTATATGTGTATGTGTATATAATTAGGTGATCATGTAGTTGTATATGTCATACAATACGATTATGAAATGCATATAATGTTAATACGATGGTCTACCAGATTAAGATGGATACATGTTCATAAGTTGAAAGTGTGTAAGTAGGACAATTTACTTTTTGAAAGTCAACAATGAATGAATAGCTTGGTTAGCCTTGTTAGTAACCTGGTAATAATAACTTGAAATCTGAAACAGAAAACAGTAAAGTAAACTATATAGAAACGATAACAGTGAACCAGGCTTGTGTTTGACACAATTTCCTGAAATAGATTCCTGGTCTGTTCCCAGGGTACGCCGATTCGAAGCAGTAATAGCGCACTGCCGGACTTGAGAGAGAAGATGATGTGTTGGTGTGTCTCAACTGTGTTGGTATGATTTGGTTTTATAGTCACAGAATTCATAACCGAATTCTGGACATAATTGCAACGAATTAAAACCAAATAATGGTCATTAGTACAGTTTTTAAAACTGATAATAATAACCGTTTAAAACTGAAACTCAATAATGATTATCATCAATACTGAATAATCATTTCAGTTTAAAACTCATTAACAAAACCAACCGTTTCAGTTTTAAAGACTAATTAAAAAAATTAGTCAGTCTCGAGTGCAAAAACTGTCTCGCGCGAGCCCGGATTTTCGGAGCTGGATTCGTGTCCGCAGGACGTGCGGGCACGCACGTGTTCAACCAAATTCCAGTTCCGAAACTCAATTTTTTCCACCCCCTGCGCTCGCGGGGGTAGGACTTGTGGTAAAACATGTCATAAGACTTCAAAGGCTTGGTTAAGGTTTCACCTTATAAATAGCCTATCATTTTGTTCCCACTCCAATGTGGGACAAAGTGGTTTTACCACTTGAGACTTTCCATTCACACCAAAACTTCCAACAATCCCCCAGATGAATGGAGGTCGATCCCAGAAACAACATAATTCCTTTTTACATTTCAGCAGTTGAGTTTTGCATACGATAGGTAGGTGTTACCCTTTGAACCTTCGCTCATGAAATACACTTAGCCCACTAGCTCTAAGTAGAACTCGATGTCTTTGAACTCGTCTACCGTTTGTGTAGACGACAATGCACTTCACACAAGACTCTCCCTGACAAAGTTAAGTCCTCATAGTTATGTTCGTTATGGTCATGAACTTGAGCCTGGGTCTGCGAGAGCCATTTGGTATTGTGCCCCCAAAACACCCTTCGAAGCGACCCTACTTCTCTCTCACATAGGTGATTCACTATGTATTGTTACCTACGTCGAATCATTAAAAGCCATAGGCGTAGCCTCACACTTGTCACTTGTAGGAATGGACTAGGAAGTTTACTAAGCTTTGCAATAAACTCCCTTATATATATACGTAGGGTTATCCCCCACAATGACTTTACTAATTCATACAATTAGGTTTTCCTTTTGAACAACTCTTGGGATCTCCAGTCTACTGAGTTAGGTTTCCATCATATGAACTTATATTTTCAAGGGCTTTAGTCCCATTCCCATGGACGACTTCTGTACTAACTCTCTACTTAGGCCTTTTGTTAGCGGATCCGCAATATTATCCTTTGACCTCATGTAGTTAACAGTGATAAATCCTGTAAAGATTAGTTGTCGTATCATATTATGTCTACGTCTGATATGTCTGTTCCTAATAGCTCTGCCAAGTGCCGATTGGCTATCACAATGTATACAAATGGCCGATGCTGGCTTAGGCCATCTTGGTATATCCTCAACAAATTGACGTAGTCATTCTGCCTCTTCACCTGCTTTATCTAAAGCGATGAACTCTGATTCCATCGTGGATCTAGCGATAACCGTTTGTTTTGACGATTTCCACGATATAGCAACACCTCCAAGTGTGAATACATACCCACTTGTTTCTCTGGAATCATTCGTGTCAGATATCCAATTTGCATCGCAGTGTTCTTCTATAACTACTGGATATGTGTTATAATGCAACCCGTATTCCCGGGAGTATCTTAAGTAGCGAAATAACCGAGTGATACAGTTCCAATGCATTAAACTTGGGTTGCTCGTGTACCTTCTTAGCTTGCTCACATCATATGCTAAGTCTGGTCTCAACTCATAAGATACATCAAGCTACCAATAATTCTTGAGTATTCCAACTGGTTTACAGGTTGTCCTCTATTCTTGGCTAGATGTTGACTTGTGTCAAGTGGAGTTCTAGCTTCATTAGAGTCATTTGCATTGAACTTCTCAAGAATTTTTTCCACATAATGGGATTGACTTAAAACAAGTCCACTTTGGGTTCGTGTGATTTAACCCCCAAAATCACATTCGCAAGACCCATGTCTTTCATGTCAAACCTTGCTTTTAGCAAGTTCTTTGTAGATTTTATGATTTTGTCATCACTTCCAACAATGAGCATATCATTTACATATAGACACAAAATGACATATCCATCAGATGTGTCCTTCACATACACACACTTGTCACATTCATTGATTTTGAACCCAGCATCAAGCATGACATGATCAAACTTTTGGTGCCATTGTTTTGGAGCTTGTTTCAATCCATACAAGGATTTTACAAGTTTACACACCTTCTTTTCTTGCCCAATAGTTGTGAAGCCTTCGGGTTGCTCCATGTAGATTTCTTCCTCTAGAATTCCATTCAAGAAAGCTGTTTTCACATCCATTTGGTGAACTTCCAAATTTCTAATGGCGGCAATGGCAATCACCAACCTGATGGATGTTATTCGCGTAACTGGTGAATATGTAACAAAGTAATCTAAACCTTCTCGTTGTTTATATCCTTTGATCACCAACCTTGCTTTGTATTTATCGATGGTTCCATCTGGTTTCATCTTTTTCTTGAAGATCCATCGATATCCTAGTGGTTTACATCCTTGAGGAAGATCCACTAGTTCCCAAGTATGGTTTTGTACGATAGAGTCTATCTCACTTTTGATTGCCTCCCTCCACTGAGGTCTTTCTGAGGAATGCACCGCTTGTTGGTACGTTTGAGGTTCATCTTCTACAATATAGGTAAGAAACTCAGGGCCAAAGGATTTTTCAGTCCTTTGCAGTTTACTTTTCTTGATTTCAACTTCCTCAATCTTAGATTGTTCTCGAGGTTCATCGTTTTCAACTTCACCCTCGGGAACAATTTCCTCAACTGGTCTAGAAGAACTCGGTTCACTTTTATCTAAGCATGGGAACATATGTTCAGACCATGATGTATCCTTAGATTCTATTATGGTGCCTTTGCATATTCCAGGGTTCTTAGAATCATACACAAGAAAACGATATGGACCATAAGGACGGGTGTATCCTATAAATACACAATCCACCGTTTTGGGTCCTATTAGTAGGCGCTTAGGTGGTGTGACCACCACCTTAGCTAGACACCCCCACACTTTCAAGGATTTATATGGTGGTTTCTTTCCCGTCCATAATTCGTAAGGCGTTACATCCTTTTTCTTATTGGGTATCATGTTCAACACATGATTTGCCGATAAGATTGCTTCCCCCACATGTTTTGGTTTACACTAGAACTTATCATCATGGCATTCATCATTTCTTTCAAGGTGCGATTTTTCTGTTCCGCTATGCCATTTGATTGGGGGGAGTAAGGAGCCGTGAGTTCGTGGATGATTCCACTTTTTGCACATACGTCAATAAAAGGTGAAACATATTCACTTCCTCGGTCGCTCCTTACGATTTTGATTTTCCAATTTAGTTGATTCTCAACTTCGGCTTTGAACAAGATAAACTTGTCAATAGCCTCGTCCTTACTCTTAAGTAAGTACACATAGCAATACCTTGTACTATCATCAATGAACGTGATGAAGTACTTGTTCCCACCACGAGTAGGAATTGCTTTTAGATCACACACATCAGTGTGGATCATCTCGAGGGGTTCGGTGATTCGTTCAACCTTTTTGAATGACGATTTCATTTGTTTTGCTTCTACGCAAGTTTCACATTTATTAGTTGAGTCGATATCGAAGGTTGGTATGCAATCAAGTTTAATTAAACGACGAATGGAATTATAATTAACATGACCTAGTCTACCATGCCAAAGATTAGAAGACTCAATCAAATAAGTAGAACTAGTAGCGGTTTCTTTCATTGCATTCACAACCATTACATTGAGTTTAAACATTCCATTTAGGGCATAGCCCTTACCAACATACATACCATTTTTGGTCAACACGACCTTATCCGACTCAATCACCATTTTGAACCCAAACTTGTTCAATTGCCACCCCGACACACGGTTCTTACGAATTTCTGGAACATACAACACGTTTGACAACGTAAGTTCCTTTCTAGAAGTCATTTTCAAAACCACATTCCCCTCGCCTTTGATTTTGGCCGTGGCAGAATTTCCCATAAAAACCTTTTCACCATTAGTCACCTCCTTGAAGGTGCTAAACAGGTTCTTGTCAAAACACACATGACGGGTAGCCCCCGTATCAATCCACCAATCATTGTGGTTTTGCCCAAGTTAACTTCTGTGACCAAAATCGAGAGGTCCGTGATCATAGCAAGGAGGTTATCAACCTCATGAACCATGTTAACTTGTCGAGCATTTTCCTTCTTTAGAAGCTTGCATTCGTTGGCCTTATGGCCTTGTTTTTAACAATTATAGCAAGTTCCTTGGAGCTTCTTTTTCCCAACTCCCCCCTTAGGACCAAGGTTGGAGCGTTTCCCATGAGCTTTCTTTCCACCCTTTCCACCGTTCTTGTTTCCCTTCGAAGATTGGCCATGCTCAACAATATTAGCCTTTGCTGTTTCAGGATTATCAATCCTTTTCAAAGCAACTTTATTATCTTCTTCAATGCGAAGGCGAACAACAAGATCTTCAATGGTCATTTCCTTCCGCTTATGCTTGAGATAGTTCTTGAAATCAACCTAGCTTGGTGGTAGCTTGTCGATCATAGCTGCAACTTGGAATGTCTCGCTGAGCACCATTCCTTCCGCATGAATATCATGAAGAATAACTTGAAGTTCTTGGACTTGGCTAATGACAGTTTTAGTGTCTATCATTTTGAAGTCCAAGAACTTAGCCACCATGGATTTCTTAGTGCCCGCATCTTCTGCTTTGTATTTGGGGTCCAAAGATTCCCATAACTCTTTGGCAGTCTTGGCTTTACAATACACATTGTAAAGCGTATCAACCATACCATTCAAGATATAGTTGTGGCACAAGAAATCCGAATGATTCCAAGCATGAACCGCGCTCACTGATTGAGCATCAATATCCCCTTCATCCACATGGGGAACATTTTCAGTCAAGAACCGTGCTAGGTTCAGAGTGGTCAGATACAAGAACATCTTTTGCTGCCAATGTTTGAAATTCACACCGTTGAATTTCTCAGGTTTCTCAGCATGTGAGACTGCGTTAGGAAGTGGTGCAACCAGACCGGTTGTGACAGCAACAGTGGAAGTCATGACAGTAGTCATGACTGCACAAACAGAGGTAGACATGGGCTGGGATGTCATTCTGAAAAGAAGAAGAATGCAGAAACAATTAGTAAAACGAGTCTATTTAAGTCTGTTAGTAACCTGGTAATAATAACTTGAAATCTGAAACAGAAAACAGTAAAGTAAATGAGACAGAAACGATAACAGTGAACCAGGCTTGTGTTTGACACAGTTCCCTTAAACAGATTCGCGGTCTGTTCCCACGGTACGCCGATTCGAAGTAGTAACAGCGCACTGCCGGACTTTAACACTTGCCTGAAAATAAGAAGAACGATGTTGCAGAGATTGAGATAGAAGAAGATGTGTTGGTGTGTCTCAACTGTGTTGGTATGATTTGGTTTTATAGTCACAGAATTCATAACCGAATTCTGGTCATAATTGCAACGAATTAAAACCAAATAATGGTGATTAGTAGCGTTTTTAAAACTGATAATAATAACCGTTTAAAACTGAAACTCAATATTGATTATCATCAATACTGAATAATCATTTCAGTTTAAAACTCATTAACAAGACCAACCATTTCAGTTTTAAAGACTAATTAAAAAAATAGTCAGTCTCGTGTGCAAAAATTGTCTCACGCGATCCCGGGTTTTCGGAGCTGCATTCGTGTATGTAGGACGTGCGGGCACGCATGAGTTCAACCAAATTCCAGTTCCAAAACTCAATTTTTTGCAACCCCCTGCGCGCGCGCGGGTAGGACTTGTGGTAAAACATGTCATAAGACTTCAAAGGCTTGGTTAAGGTTTCACCTTATAAATAGCCTATCATTTTGTTCCCACTCCAATGTGGGACAAAGTGGTTTTACCACTTGAGACTTTCCATTCACACCAAAACTTCCAACAAGCCTTTCGGACACAATTGTAATAGTAGAGAAGTCATGTGTTATATACTAGATGATCTACATGTTGTGTAGGATGATAATTGAGCTGCGTGAATGTGGAACAAGGTGACTTTTAGTCTATGCCTTATGTATGTGGTATTTGGTTAATAAAAATGCAAGTAATGTATGCATGGAAAGAAATGAATGTTAGTATGAATGAGAATGTGTGCTAACCATAATGTGATTGTGATGACATGAAAGGATAGGGATCACATTAGCATGGACTCAAGAACGGAAGGCTAATGGGTCAAGAAGAGGCGAGGAAGCAAGCATGAACACGAACGCTTAAGGTAAGTGATTCCCGAACTAAATTTATTATTATATAATGAGTTTAGATTGCAAGAAGTATGGAAATCATGAAAAGACGGGTAAGTAATGATTGAACAAAAGTAAGGTCGTATGCGTAATATGTGAATTAGTTATGAATGAAAACTCTCATTAAGTTCAAACGGGTCAAAATGTAGAAAGTAATGTGTCAAATGTGGATTTTGGATGTTGTGGTATGGGAACTATGTAAGAATGTTAGGTCATGTTAGTACTAAGGTATGTTTTGTTGTAGCGGGTCAAAAGTACTTAACTAGTTTGGAAAGTACATTGTAGAATCAAAAAGGTCAAAATCAAGAATGTATGATAAAAATATAGATTTGACTATGGAGACATGGGTTTAAGTTTTAGAATGATTTTGGGGCCTGGAATAATGTTATTTTACGATTTGGGAAGTTCGGGATGTGCGAAAGGGGGTCAAAACGTCGAAAAGAACGAAATCCGGCGTCAGTGCTGCAGGGGCAGCGTCGCCGACGCCAGCAGGCACGTTTCTTCATTTTTCTTCGATTCCGGACCCCGTAGACCCATTCCCAAGCCCCGTTAAACTTCCATAATGTACCCCAACCTTACCAAATAGTTTTGTGAGGTACGAGTGATTATAGTACTCATTTTTAAGCTCCCGCAATGTACCTCAAACTCATTAAAGAGTGTTTATGAGGCACGGGTAAAAATGGGGCGTGTATGCAAGTATGTGTGGGAACGAAATGAATATGTAGGAATGTATGAATAGATAAATTTTATGATAGTAGATGGAACCCATTAGTAAACACGAATAGAAACGAGCATACGCGTAGGTTGGTATGTACGAGACTTAGATGTATAGTAGTTTATGACTAAGAATTGTTAGTATGAATATGTGAGAATGTAAGTTGTATATAAGAGTTTGGATAGAGGGGTATGCATGTATGAAGTAGGATTTTTATCTTTAGGGAGTTGGGTTAGATAAGATGTATGCATGTTAATAAACTAAATGTTTTCTGAATGAGTGGAACTCGTATGAAGGTATGTATGGTGTTAATATATACGAGTATTGACTATACTAACTGATTGTTTATAAGAATGAAATGAAAATGCAGGTATGTAAGTATTGGGCTCTGAAAGATTGGAGGCCCGATGTAAAGGACGAATTCGGAAGAACATCATGTTGGAGTAGTATACATAGATAGGTTGCTACATGGTTATTGATTGTTTATATATTCATTAAGGTATGTATGATGTCACCATTTACTAATGTGTTAGTTATTTATGGTGACCGCAGGTTATTCGGATCATCATTATCATCGTGAGGGACAAGTGGACGAGGATCGAGTTGAAGATCATGGATTGTACGGAGAAGTGGTCACGTAGTTTGTATTCATATGTTATAAGGGTTACATTAACTAAGGATGAATGATGTACTTATTTTGAAGAAGTTGATTTAGACAGTTTTCAAGTATGCTAGAATAGTTATAAAGAAAGAAATTTTATGGTTCGTATTTCCGTTGCGTCTTTTTGGTTAAAACATGTTAGTGTCTACAATTTTCTAGTAGCAGAATGAAGGTTTTATACAGTGTTATATTTTCTGGTAGCAGTCTATGATGATGTATAGTGTTTATGACCAAATCCTAACCCGTCTCAAACCAGTGAAAAAATAAAAAGTAATCCCAAACTCGGTCCCATACCTATTACCCGACCCCAACCCGTCCCAAATGTGTCAGGTTCCAGGTTTACTCATCAGGTTCAGCTTTAATTGTCATCCCCACCCTAATAGTTGACCTATTTCGCCACATCTAATAACACATTATAGCTTATCAAAACATTTCGCCACCTATGCTAATGTAGTTTTCTACCTACACTAATGTAGTGTTTTACATACACTAATCTTTCTTGCAAAAATACTAGTCAGCCCATTGTGCCACTTTCACTTCTGTAGTGCAATGTGCCAAATTTCATGGATCAAAAACACTTTATTAACTCAAAAGATTACAAAAAATGTACTCAAACAGATTCGAAACATAACAGATCTATTATCACACCCCAACCGATGGCGGAAACATCGGAGTGAGACGAAAACGAGATTGCAAGAGACATCACAACCGCTGTTGTGACAATAATTTAATAAGCAACTTTTCATTTCATTTCAAAAAGATTCTAATACAATACATGGAAGCAAATTACAATAATTTAATAAGCAACTTTAATTGTCATCCCACCCTAATAGTTGACCTAATAGCGCTATCAACTAGTATCCCGTTCGCTCCCAGCGATTAATCAGTATATAAATGTAAGGGACTTTCTTGGTAGAGTTTCTTTTAGTGTATGTAGTTCCATTTACCGGGAATAAATGAAGTTCCCAACCACAGGGAATATGTGAAGTTCCCAACCCACCGGGAATGTATGAAGTTCCCAAACCATCCGGAATGCATGCTTTTAGTTTTAGTGTGAACTCACCTTAGGTTGCTTGGTAGAAAATGTATTTTACCCTAAGCTTGGTCTACCACATCCCATGGTTGTAAAACAAGGTCTCTAAGGCCGAGTACTCTCCGAATAGTCACTACAAGGTAGGCTGCCGAGGCGACTTTCTTCAACTCCGACTAATTACTCGGAATCGATCAAATGCGGTCAACATTGACCAAAATCGTATCAAGCAGGTCAACTCGGGCCAAGTTTGACTTAAAATACAATAAAACCTAATTTCTATGCCTATCATATTAAAGAATGAATATCAATTTCACGTATTTTGTTATAAATATTAGTAAATTTATGTTATTTGACATATATTTAATTTCCGAAAACTAATTTCTTTATAATTTGGCATCTCCGAGTACTCCCCGTGCACTCTCCGCCTAGGCTGAGTACTCTCAACTCCCCGGTCGACCGACTAGGGAGTGCCTAGCGACTTTTACAACCATGCCACGTCCTATTATGGTTACCAAAGTTAGGACCGTTTTCAAGTAGGCACGTATTCACATATTAACACGTAGCACATAGCACAGATCGTTTGCATAATTATACAATAACAGTAACAGTAACACTCATGAAACCCAAAACACAACACTTAAACTATGTGGCCAAATAATCAACAGCCCAATAACAGCGTGAACTAGGTCAGTCGAAACCATGAGGTCTCAACTCGAGAATAAGAGATCCCAAGTCGCAACCACAGGATCTTGAGGTTTCGAGTTAGCTTTGAGTCGCAACCAGGCTGGTCTTGACTCGCAACCAGGCTGGTCTCGAGTTGTCAACAAAATGGTCTCGAGTCGCAACCGGGAGGTTTCGACTCATAACCCCTGCCGATGTTTCTAGAATCTTGTCCTTTTGAGTAACAGCCAATCAGAATTCCTTAACATGTTTCTAGAATCTTGTCCTTTTCAATATCAAATTTCAAATATTTTTAGCATTATTCGAACAGTTCATCATCAAGGGTTTTCAATATCTATCAAAACAGATCTATCATATCATCATTTATCTTAGTATTATACACAACATCATGATATCATCAAACAAGCGGGTTAATCCTAATACTGTTTTATTAAAACTAACTAACTAAGTCAATAGCTGAATTTGTGAACAAGCTTGTTATTATCCAAACCCCTATATTCATCCTTATATACTAGCATCCAAATAACATTTATCATTCACCATCCTAACATGAATCAGTTTCATTAAACAACCATAATGCACATTATTACTATCAAAACAGTTTGCATATCATCATAAAACACTATCACATTCAAGCATTTAAACCTTCAAACAAGTAGACACACCTCTATAAACATCAAGTAATAGCTAAAACACTAACCGGGTAAGGTTCGAATACAAGGGTGTATAGAAGAATCAGAGAAACAAGCTTCCGGGAATAGGTGTTGTGGCTTGATGTTGATAAAAATGGTGCGCCGTAAGGGTGGGAGGAGGAGAGGAGGTGATGAGTTCTTAGGGTTTTTAGTGAGAGAAAGTAAGAGAGACAAAGGATAGAATGTTTGGGAATTTGTGGGAATGATTGAAGGAATGATTTTCTGTCAAAATAAGGAATGTCGGATGGCATAAAGGGTTTTATACCCTTATTGAAACCGCTCAAGCTCCTAGGGTTTAGGGTGTTTTCGAGTGGGCCGAGGTATCGGGCCAAGTCACGTGTTTACAGCCCATAAGCCGACAATGAAGGGAGTCGGAACCACCAGAACCCCGGACTCGAAACCAAGGGTTTCGAGTCGAAACCAGAGGGTTTCAGCTCACCTCCAAACACTTGCACATAATTATTAAGTACGTGTATATATATATTTTATATTTTATACGTTTTCACCAAAACACATATAATACACAAGAATCATAAATTCCAAATTTCTAATTAATAATTCCACGTAATTGTATCGTACAATGAACTAGTGCGGGAAAACCCAAAGTGTCACATTGCACCTCCCTCAATATGCCAGTTACTACTAACTTTTCCACATCCTGACAGGCAGCCAAGCTTCGCTCAGGGGCTAAGCTTCGTTTCTTCTGAGTAACAGGGTTATGTGTACGAGCTATGTTTAATGCATATTCAGCTATGTCTCTTGGTTCCC
The DNA here is from genome assembly GCA_030545235.1 of Helianthus tuberosus. Classification (NCBI taxonomy): domain Eukaryota; kingdom Viridiplantae; phylum Streptophyta; class Magnoliopsida; order Asterales; family Asteraceae; genus Helianthus; species Helianthus tuberosus. Next base: position 20,147,162 of record CM060358.1, on the reverse strand, counting down.
CTACCATGTCTCCGGAGCACCAAACAAATACATATGTGTTTTCTCATAGGAGCTCTTTTAGCCTGTGCTTGGTTGCTTCTTGTAAGTGCAGTTCCTGCTGGGTAACTGTGATTTATCAGTTCTTGTCAAAAAAGTCAAAGCCAAGTCAATAATTCGGAAGCTTTATCAGTTCCGAGTTTATGATGTTAAACTCAGAATATGTTGATTATTATTGTTGTCCGAATTATTTTTTTTGTATCCCAGACAATATATTTTATCCAGGTTTAGTCCCTAGTCTATATATATGTGTTGTATAGGGTAGATTAGGTGTGACAACCCTCACAAAACCAGGTATCCGTACAGTTAATTAATAATTAATTTGTTCTTAATGACTGTGCTTGATTACAACTGTTGATTTAACTGCTTACTGATTTCTCATACATACATACACATGCATCACATTCATACCGTCACTCCATTTATTACACACGAACTTTAGTGACAAACTTGATGCACAAAGCACAGTTAGCACAGTGAGCAGATAACCCAGAAAACATGCTGACAATGCCAGCACAAAGACAGACAAAGTTTATGAGGCCAGTATGAGCCAGAGACAGGACACTACACTAGTAGGGAGTGTAGGGAAGTGAGGACCATAAAACTGCGTCACTAAGTGATAGTTATAGTGCCGGGAAATGCCTAAAACATACTTTAACTGCAAAATTCTGCACTTTTAAATAAAATTCAGCATTTAAATATGCTAGTAATGTGCAAAAACTTGACAAAATGATCCTGTATACCTTCTAAAGTGTCGGGGATTAATTGTGATGCAAAAAAGCATCATAAAGGACACTTTACGGAACAATTAAGCACTTTAACAGAACGACGCTCAACCGAACAACCGGACATTAGCCGGAACACAAAAATATTGTCAAACACATTGTTTCACTTTTAATGAGCTAGTTATAATCCTCAAACATCATAACACCTCCTAAGAATATCTAATAACTGAAACACCTAACTATATACTTACCTTTCAACCATGGACTAACATTTAGTTGGAAACCTAGCCTACGACCCCCCCCCCCCCCCTCTCTAAACCGGTCATGGGATGAGGGAACATCCCCACAATTCTTTTATTATTTTATTGAAGTTGTTGTTGGTTAATAGAACATTAGGCACATTGGATAAAGATGAAGATGGATTATAAAGAAGCACAAAGGGTCACAACATTCATCCACCACCAACAAACACTTGCAAAACTCTCTCCTCCCCTTCTCTTTGGTTCGGCAGCCATCACCACACCGCCATACCACCACCATCAAGCCTCCTACAAGCAAACCATACATACCCAAAGGTGTTAGAGACCCTACAACTAAGCTTGGTGCACTCGGAAGCTCAAGGACCGCTCTCGTTTTCTTTTATCCACCACTTTTACGCCTTGTTTCTCCCCTAGCCTTGTGCTAGTAGTAAGTGCACTAAAAATTCATCTTGTTCTTATTCTTAGTGGTTAATAGATGAAAGAATGGTGAAATCTCAAGAAACTCTAAGAACTTAAACAAGTCTTGAACATGAACTAACAAGGTGATGAAGAATGGTTAAAGTAATGAAGTAATCATGATAAATCTGAGTATATAACTGATGACCTGCTGTAAAAGACTCACATCATGATATAAATCATTATTAGAAAGTATGGTGATCATATGTGTGCGTTTTAGTAAAATTTAAGTTAAAAACAACATGCTGAGTTGTATTTTCAGCCAACTTCAGCAGTCTGTAACCAGACCTTAACTTAACGAAAAGCTGATTTTCTTGAATCTATAACATGTTATTATGAAATACGGTTCTAATGGCACTAGAATCATAATTTTTGGACTTCGTTTACTATTTTTAAAGTGTCGTTTTGTAACAGCAGCTAGAGCTGCATTTTTACAGCAGAAAATGGGTGTTACATTTTTAGTCATAACTTGAAACCTGTGTAGAGTTAGATCATGAAATTTTTACTGTAGATGCCCATCGATGTATTTGTAATTATTCCACTGGAATTTCGTAAATCGGACTTACAACGAATTTTAAATAAATTATTCCGTGGGCTGCCGTTAGAAAAAGATAAATCTGATTTCAGTCCGGAAAATGATTTTCTATAAAATATTGGTGATAATTTGGACTCCGATATTTTACACAATAATTTTTGGAACTTATAAGACATTCAGTAAAAATTTGGGAATTTTTGGAATAAGATAACTATTTTATTAAAATACTCGAAAACAGCTCAGTTTTGTATATTAAAACTGAAACGATATAAGTAGTATTTTGCATGACTAAATGTTGGGTTGGTTATTTGAAAGTAATCTAACGTGTTATATGTTAAAGAAAATGATACGCTAGTAAGCATGGACGCCTCCATTTACAAAGGAAACTCTGGCGAAATTTTCTAAAATTCCAACACTTAGAAAATATTTTCTAAACAAGTGTTACAAGTATATTTTATAACTAGTGTTTCAAATATAATCTTCGTCATAATTTTTGTAACAAAAATCCAAGGTCCCGGAGGTTGGTTTTCGTAAATAAAGGTGGATAAATATATATTTGGAATATATATTTTATACTAAAACGTTTGTGTGAATATTTGAATCCATGATTGAACAAAATAAGTTTATATATATTTAAGTGAGACTTGAAATATATGATTTTTGAAATATACATTGGGAATATATTAACATATTTTTATTTGGAACAATACACCGAAATACGACGCCATTACTTGGCAAGATATACAAATACAAATACGAAAATACATGTATGAGATACCCCCATCCTTGGGAAGGAAATACGCATATACAATACTTGAGAAGTATAACTCCAAAATAGTTGTCTAACTATTATTTCAAAACCTTAAAAACAGTTGTAACTTGAAATAGCACCAAGAAACGTAACTCAAGTACATTAATGCTAAGCAAAGGCACGACCCGTTTGTCTAATAGACGTTAGACCATTGTAGGTAGTCGTGTTTACCGCGGAGATTTGGGTTACACATACTGAAGACGCAATACAGTGAGTTCATGTCCCCCCTTTTTCTCTTAACTGTTTTCAGTTTTTATACTTCGGGGGTGAAATACATCTTACAATGATTACGGATACTTTTTATACATGGTATGGTTAGCTTAAGGAGGGTTACTACTTAGATCATGTGAGTGGGTAGGCTGCAACTAGAGGCTATTAATCCTCATTGTAGGACCGAGGGTCATGAGTGATAGATCTATTTGGGTGTAGCGAGCCCCACTCCTGAGTCCGCTTAGTGGGCCAGGCGGTGACTATGTACCCGACGCACAAATCCGCTAGGTTTGAGTCTTCCTGCATCACTTCACACATATCATTGGCTTTGCAACCCAATGGTGATCTATTTTTCCTTAATTGCTACATACCAGGGATTTTTCATACATACAGACACCTTACAAAGGTTTTTACATACTTACTTACACATGAACTCGCTCAACTTTATGTTGATTTTTCAAACTACATGTATTTCAGGAAATTAGTAAATGGATCTGGCGGGCGATGGAGATTTTATGCTGCGTTAAGAATAAAGATGTCATCCATAGTCTTTAAGTTTGGTCAGTGTGTCTCTTTCCTGGACAAAACACGCCTTCCAAACCTTGGTACTATTTAATATCGTTTTAATGAGTCCTTAGTGAACTCATAAACATTTTGTATGATTGTAAAACTTGAAATTTGAAGTCTACGTTTTGAAACAATGTTGTTACTTTTAAACTTAAATTAATGGATGTAAATCTACTGATTTTATCATATAGTGTTGTTATGATCGTATGCAATGGTATTAAGAAGTCACACCAATAATCACGCTTCCGCAAAAGTCAGGGTGTGACAGCTTGGTATCAGAGCCTCGATCATAGCGAACTAGGATTCCTTCTCGAGTCTAGACTATGATCACTAGGGCTCTCACGAAAACATTTTTACATTGCATACACTAAACGTCCAGATCCAGGGCACAAACACCTTTTTACAAACAAAAAGAGGCACAAATACACTTTTCAAAATTTATAGTCCAGTCGGGGAGACTGGGAGATTTTAGTCTGAGAGACTGAGAATTCAATCTGAGAGATTGGGAGATTTTAGTCTGAGAGGCTGAGAATTCAATCTGAGAGATTGGGAGATTTTAGTCTGAGAGACTGAGAATTCAATCTGAGAGATTGGGAGATTTTAGTCTGAGAGACTAGGAAGTTCAGTCTAAGAGGCTGAGAGGATAGTCTGGGGAAGACTAGGATGATTACATGCGTACATTGTTACTGCTTAATTGATGATTATTGTTATACGTGCACACGTGGTGAATATTTGCATACACTAATTGTTAATAACTACTATGGGTATACATGCTATGACTATTAAGTACCGGCACACATGTCACTCTATTTAGAAAGTGAGTTATCAGACATTGATAACCCTACGGCCACCGCCACGGATAAGGAGACTGCATCTGCACCAGAGATATTTACGGCAGACACTGAGAGTGATCCTGATATGCCGACCAAGGACGAGGACGACTTCCAACAGTCCGCGCTACCAGATTCTGGTAATACTTTACCCTTGCTGATGGCTTCTCTGACAAGAATCCTTCTGTCACTCTTGTTTCGATCCATGACCACTTCATCACTGGTCATCCCGATGGTGAGCACACCATGGCTCCAATCCTCGACAATGCGCCTCCTGTGGACATTCCTTCCGAAGGTTGGCTACTCGACGAACGATTGATGATGACGTAGGCATGATTACTGATGGTCCTCCTGTTGACACCCATGATGATGGAAAATTAGATGAAAACATTGTTACTACTTGCACATTTTGAGATCCCAGTTGTCAAGCTACCCCCTGATTCTAGCATACACTCGATTTCAGACTCCTTTGAGTCTGTGACATTTTACAGCCTTACAGATGGCCGGATTACATCTTTCTACTACCGACACGGACGACGACGCCGTTATGACTGCTGCACTAGCACCTGCATGAGGCACCACACCGTTACACAACCCAGGGCCTGCTCTTGAGCTAGCTTCAGCACCTTTTGGGCCAGCTTGATGTTGCACCTACTGATCCTGCACCCCTACTTGGTCATGACCCTGTTCCTTTTGGTTTACTAAACATTGCACCCCTATTATCTGACCCAGTACCAGCACCTGACAATCTCCTTATTAGTTGAAACGTTTGTTTTTGCATCCATAACCGCTGATGTTGCTCTTTTTTTCCCTATGGAGACCGACGCCCATTGCACTGGCATACTTATCGTTTCCTTTCCGGACTTACCCCGGAAGAGTACTCTGGATCGGCACCAGCATAACGATCCTTTTTGCTACAACAGCACCTTCCCCGACCTCACAGGCCGCACCGTTTGCTATCTTCACCTTAACACAGCCGGACGAGCCATTTCGATGATTCCTATTGTACACTGTGCTGAAGTTAGACCCTTACATGATGAAGGCCCCGCGCGAGATGAGTTGCTCCTGTAACATCAACTACAGTTTGAGGATATGAGTCGCAGAATGTTGGAGCTTGAGCTGACACCACAATTGGTAACTTCAAATGCAAAACATTACATAACCGAAAACATGATTTAAGTGTCTACATCACAAGACAGCATATTGTCTGAGAAGTTTATGTAAGGCACCACGTCCTCCACCCTGTCTATTACCAGCATACTTTGATCCGCCACATACATCAAGGTTCCTTTTGCGCTCTTGAACATTGCTATTACGCCGCTCCCAGGATTTGATGCTCGTTTCTTTACTGCCAAGCGGCAGATCAGCTAATTGCTTCAACGTATATACACACTCGAGGAGGATTTCACGCATGATAACAATTTACTTTTCTTTCCTCCTCCACCTCAGTCACCAGTGTGGTTGATTTCTGGACTATGCGGATTGCATTACACTTGGGTAAAGACACTAATGATAAGCCGGGAATGCGGAGACTTTTGAGGACCACTTCTGACTACGTAATTTTGATGCACTAATATACCTGTTGGACAAGGGTAGGGTGACCCTGTGTCCCTTCTGATGTGATGCATTTTGTAAGACACAGTGATTGTGGCCGGAGGATAATGAAAGCCCGATCATCTTTAAACACGCAACAACACTTATGACTAATGACTAACGAAAAACTCCGTCGCTATGTTCCCACTAAGCACGCTGTTGATCTACATATTTGTGCTATAACTATAATGCTACATGCGTACTTGCTACATTCCTATGTACTAGTTGTGCAATACTTATGATAATATGTGATTGAATGTTATAACGACTGCGTATATACACTTCTGAGGTCTTATTCGTTAAAAAGAGACTTGTGTGCTCGTGTCCTTAACAAGACCTGACCTAACTGACCTTCTTCTAGGAAGATGTCGACTCAAGGGAACACCGATATCAACAACCCTCTACCGACAACAGAGGCAGAAATGCAAGAGCGCCTCTTACAGACCATCGCACGGTACGAGGCCCGTCGCTCCGAGTGCAGCGGAGGTACCTTGGGAAATAACCCCCCCAACGGTAATGTCTAGTCCTTTAAGACACAATACAAAACGTTAGGACATTTCCAAAAGTGCCTTGCTAAGGCCTTACGCGAATAATGTTGCTTACATCACAGGCTACACCTACAAGCAGTTCTTGGACCACAAACCTCGAGAGTTCGACGACACTAGGGGTGCCTTAGCCTTCGTGCGCTGGGTTGAAAACACAGATTCTATTTTACGATTGAGCAAATGTGACCCCAAACATCAGGTCACGTATATAGCTGGACTATTGGTAGATGAGGCTCGGTCATGGTGGAACCTTCAAGTTCAGACGATGGGCGAGACCGCTGCGAATGCTTCGATGTGGGATGAGCTGAAAGATCTGATGCGTAAGAGATATTGCTCGAAGGCAGAAGTCCAGAAGTTGGAAACGGAACTGTGGAACTTGAAGATGGAAGGACCAAAGATAGCTGAGTATGTGAGGAAATTTAACGATTTATCGCAAGTTGCTACGCTCCTGGTGGGACCAGAGTTTAGGAGACTTGAACGTTTCATAGGGGATTGGCACCTCAGATTCTAAGCCTGGTAACAGCATCTAAACCTTCAACGATCACCGAGGCTATCGATATAAGCGTGGCGCTCACTGAAGAAGCAATTAGACAAGGAAAATTTGCCACTTCGGAAGAGAAAAAGGAGACTCCTGTAGAGCCATCTGGAGATGACAAGAGAAAGCTTGCGAATTCCAAGAAGGTTACTCGAGCAAATAACAAAAAGAAGGCCAAAAAGGGAAAGGATTACAAGGGTATCCTACCAAAGTGCGACAATTGTTTACGTTATCATGTCGGGCGATGCAAATATGGAAAATGTGATAACTGTGGTAAGAGGGGGCATCCCGAAGAAACTTGTTGGCAAAATACTGAACATAGTAATGGAGGCCAAGATGGTAGTGAGAATCACGAAGGAAACAACGACAATGACAATTACCAAGGCAGAATGAGTGATAAACAAAAACGTGCTCGAGGTTGTTTAAACTGTGGAAGCAAAAAGCATTTCAGAAGATATTGCCCTAAAAACAATCAGGCACAAGGATGAAAGCTCCCCACCGGAGCTAGGGAGACACGCCATGGATTCAAGCATGGATATCGGTACGTCCCGAATTACTCAATGTTATGCATCTGTATTGCTAAATACTGTTGCAAATTTTACGATTCGCACCTCTAAAGTTCGAGAGTGTAATTGGTTTATGTAACGAATAAGTAGGTATTCCAGTACCCATTAGAACTAGCTTAGGGGAAGCTAGTGGAAGCCGACGCAGTAACTGGGGGCGACAAGATAAAAACCGGAGAGTGTAAAGTTACAATAGATCTACTGCCAGTTGAGCTGGGAAGCTTCTACGAGGTAATTGGGGTGTATTAGTTGCCAAGCGGTCGAGCGGAGGTTGATATCCGCACCTCGATGACGAATGAAGGAACGATCGTGACTCACGAAGCAGGATACACCACCACAGATCACGAATTGTTTAAGGCACGAAAGATGTTGTGGGAAGGATGTGTTGTTTCCTGGCTCATGTCGGGGACAAGGGAGCCGAAGAACTAGAACTCGAAGATACCCCCGCGATCGGAGGATATCCTGAAGTCTTCCTCGAAGGCTAGCCAGAATTATCTCCTCCACGACAAGTCGAATTTTTGCATCGATTTGATTCCAGGCGTCGCGCCTGTAGTCAGTGCACCCTGAGCGACTTACACCTTCAGAAATGCAAGGATTGACAGTGAAGTTTTAGCAGTGAATAGAGAAGGAAGATAACAGACCAAAATTTTCATTTTTGGGTAACCCCATTTCTGCTCGTCAAAAAGAGGAATGATGATTTCCAAATGAGCACCATCTACTAAGAGCCGAACAAACTAACACACGAGAGTCGGTGACTCTTGCTAAGGGTTAGCGAACCTCTTACGTAACTGACTATGAGGACCCAACTACTACTACACGACTGATCGACGATCGCGCGTCGTTAGGGTGAAATTCAGGAAGAAAGTATACCAGGGCGAAATTGTGGGACAATGACTTGTTTTTAGACAAAATGGTGCTTCCTACACAATGTACAAACCGGATCCACACGGGATACGAAACCTGGAGAATCTATAAAACTTATATCTAGGACCTTTGGGAACCCAGGACCAAACTCGTAAGGGTTTACTTAGGAACCATATCTGTCAACTCAATCAAACATCATTAACTTGACAAACTTGTCATTGCAGTTAACAAAACCGAAAGTACTTAAGTTTTCTTCCGGTGAAGTCTTCACTGTTACTTCTAACGAGTAGGTATTTGCATTTCTACTCCCCTCAAAGTAGTTGCATCACGTTGATTTTCTTCGCTGAGAGCGAACATACGTTTGCTTCGTATACTTGGTCACTTCTCCCTTTTGGTAGAAACACATCGCTTCATCACTTGAAAACTTATATATAACCCATGCACCTTTTGCTACGCATGCGGTTTCATTTTGAATAAACGCTTCATTGAAGTTCAAATATTACGTTGCTAAATCTAATTACTAGTTTGCGATTCGAGTAACCTACGTTATTGAAATTATTGGCTCTTTTGCTATCAAGTCAACACACTCTCTTGAAACTTCTTTTATTACAAATTACATTCATGATTTATTTTGTTACCATGCCGATACTTCCTTTGTTGATACGTATGTTTATTGCCGGGCTACACTGAGATTAAGTTCGGTTGCTTGAACTTATCCACTTCGCATGTCCAGTTTCAGACATCATATGATGTATTGAGAGCATCATATTCGGATATTTTCGCAAAGATCTTTTCATTTCGAGTCATAGTAGATTCGGTTGGTCTATGACTCCACTAAATCTTTGATTGATTTCGATACCTTGCAGTGATACTTTCACAGAATTGAAGCTTGCGCTAATTGGGTTACTCATTTCATACACGGGTTTAATTGCCCATTTACTTGTTAATAATCCATTTTGATATCCACGATCGAAGCAGTCTTAACACAATTGTGTGTTGAGGCAATGGTACATATATTCATTTCATAAGCACAAATGTACCTTCTAACGATTCTTTCGTTGTCAATCAAATGCCTTACAGTACTTAATACTTTTCATCTTCGATAAAAAACAGTGACTCTTTGATGTTCCGTATTTAATTGGAAACTTTATGACATTGCGTAAATCAAATCTTCAAATATTCTCAGCACACTTTCATTTGATGTCAAACACGGTGAACTTGTTCAGTCACCACTATTAGTGAACTTTCTCATTACGACACCCTGTGGCGTCATTACAAACTATTAGCTCGTGCTAATCATGGTCAACCTTTTCACGCAAAACCACACATACTTTTGTTGACTTGTCATTTAAACATTCCTAACGCAACTACGAATCAAGACAATGATACACCAGATTCGTTTGTATTCCATTCGGTGTATCTTCACCGTTCAAAAAAAAATGTCAACACCCTAAGCCTTACCAATCATTTACTCGGGAGTTGACAGATTAATTTACTGTTACCTTTGAATTGCTGATTTTGAATTCACATAGCGGATGCTATGGTTTGTGAAAACTCGTTTGCATATTGCAACCGATCGTTTAAAAATCTTATTAGTCAGAACTCCACTTTTGTGGAACCCCTGCTAGCTGGATTACACTAGACTATACGTCAAATGCGTCTTGTACCTTTGACACCCAATGCTAAAAGCACACACCTTTTAACCCTAGGATTCGGGTTGCTATATATTCTTGGACTCACCTAATGTGAGTAATGTTTATTTCGGTTTGATGATTATCTACTCCGATATTATCCATATACATACATGTGTGACTTAACCATAAGGAGATAATATAGTACAAATTTCGAGGACGAAATTTCTTTAACGTGGGGAGAATGTGACAACCCTCACAAAACCAGGTATCCGTACAGTTAATTAATAATTAATTTGTGCTTAATGACTGTGCTTGATTACAACTGTTGATTTAACTGCTTACTGATTTCTGATACATACATACACATGCATCACATTCATACCGTCACTCCATTTATTACACACGAACTTTAGTGACAAACTTGATGCACAAAGCACAGTTAGCACAGTGAGCGGATAACCCAGAAAACATGCTGACAATGCCAGCACAAAGACAGACAAAGTTTATGAGGCCAGTATGAGCCAGAGACAGGACACTACACTAGTAGGGAGTGTAGGGAAGTGAGGACCATAAAACTGCGTCACTAAGTGATAGTTATAGTGCCGGGAAGTGCCTAAAACATACTTTAACTGCAAAATTCTGCACTTTTAAATAAAATTCAGCATTTAAATATGCTAGTAATGTGCAAAAACTTGACAAAATGATCCTGTATACCTTCTAAAGTGTCGGGGATTAATTGTGACACAAAAAGCATCATAAAGGACACTTTACGGAACAATTAAGCACTTTAACGGAACGACGCTCAACCGAACAACCGGACATTACCCGGAACACAAAAATATTGTCAAACACATTGTTTCACTTTTAATGAGCTAGTTATAATCCTCAAACATCATAACACCTCCTAAGAATATCTAATAACTGAAACACCTAACTATATACTTACCTTTCAACCATGGACTAACATTTAGTTGGAAACCTAGCCTACTACCCCCCCCCCCTCTCTAAACCGGTCATGGGATGAGGGAACATCCCCACAATTCTTTTATTATTTTATTGAAGTTGTTGTTGGTTAATAGAACATTAGGTACATTGGATAAAGATGAAGATGGATTATAAAGAAGCACAAAGGGTCACAACATTCATCCACCACCAACAAACACTTGCAAAACTCTCTCCTCCCCTTCTCTTTGGTTCGGCAGCCATCACCACACCGCCATACCACCACCATCAAGCCTCCTACAAGCAAACCATATATACCCAAAGGTGTTAGAGACCCTACAACTAAGCTTGGTGCACTCAGAAGCTCAAGGACCGCTCTCGTTTTCTTTTATCCACCACTTTTATGCCTTGTTTCTCCCCTAGCCTTGTGCTAGTAGTAAGTGCTCTAAAAATTCATCTTGTTCTTATTCTTAGTGGTTAATAGATGAAAGAATGGTGAAATCTCAAGAAACTCTAAGAACTTAAACAAGTCTTGAACATGAACTAACAAGGTGATGAAGAATGGTTAAAGTAATGAAGTAATCATGATAAATCTGAGTATATAAGTGATGACCTGCTGTAAAAGACTCACATCATGATATAAATCATTATTAGAAAGTATGGTGATCGTATGTGTGCGTTTTAGTAACATTTAAGTTAAAACAGCATGCTGAGTTGTATTTTCAGCCAACTTCAGCAGGCTGTAACCAGACCTTAACTTAACAAAAAGCTGATTTTATTGAATCTATAACATGTTATTATGAAATACGGTTCTAATGGCATTGGAATCATAATTTTTGGACTTCGTTTACTATTTTTAAAGTGTCGTTTTGTAACAGCAGCTAGAGCTGCATTTTTACAGCAGAAAATGGGTGTTACATTTTTAGTCATAACTTGAAACCTGTGTAGAGTTAGATCATGAAATTTTTACTGAAGATGACCACCGATGTATTTGTAACTATTCCACTGGAATTTCGTAAATCGGACTTACGACGAATTTTAAATAAATTATTCCGTGGGATGCAGTTAGAAAAAAGGTAAATCTAATTTCAGTCCGGAAAATGATTTTCTATAAAATATTGGTGATGATTTGGACCCCGATATTTTTAAACAATAATTTTTGGAACGTATAAGACATTCTATAAAAATTTGGGAATTTTTGGAATAAGATAACTATTTTATTAAAATACTCAAAAACAGCTCAGTTTTGTATATTAAAACTGAAACGATATTAGTATTTTGCATGACTAAATGTCGGGTTGGTTATTTGAAAGTAATCTAACGTGTTATATGTTAAAGAAAATGATACGCTAGTAAGCGTGGACGCCTCCATTTACAAAGGAAACTCTGGCGAAATTTTCTAAAATTCCAACACTTAGAAAATATTTTCTAAACAAGTGTTACAAGTATATTTTATAACTAGTGTTTCAACTATAAACTTTGCCATAATTTTTGTAACAAAAATACAAGGTCCTGGAGGTTGGTTTTCGTAAATAAAGGTGGATAAATATATATTTGGAATATATATTTTATACTAAAACGTTTGTGTGAATATTTGAATCCATGATTGAACAAAATAAGTTTATATATATTTAAGTGAGACTTGAAATATATGATTTTTGAAATATACATTGGGAATATATTAACATATTTTTATTTGGAACAATACACCGAAATACGACGCCATTACTTGGCAAGATATACAAATACAAATACGAAAATACATGTATGAGATACCCCCATCCTTGGGAAGGAAATACGCATATGCAATACTTGAGAAGTATAACTCCAAAATAGTTGTCTAACTATTATTTCAAAACCTTAAAAACAGTTATAACTTGAAATAGCACCAAGAAACGTAACTCAAGTACATTAATGCTAAGCAAAGGCACTACTTAGATCATGTGAGTGGGTAGGCTGCAACTAGAGGCCATTAATCCTCATTGTAGGACCGAGGGTCATGAGTGATAGATCTATTTGGGTGTAGCGAGCCCCACTCCTGAGTCCGCTTAGTGGGCCAGGCGGTGACTATGTACCCGACGCACAAATCCGCTAGGTTTGAGTCTTCCTGCATCACTTCACACATATCATTGGCTTTGCAACCCAATGGTGATCTCTTTTTCCTTAATTGCTACATACCAGGGATTTTTCATACATACAGACACCTTACAAAGGTTTTTACATACTTACTTACACATGAACTCGCTCAACTTTGTGTTGATTTTTCAAACTACATGTATTTCAGGAAATTAGTAAATGTATCTGGCGGGCGATGGAGATTTTATGCTGCGTTAAGAATAAAGATGTCATCCATAGTCTTTAAGTTTGGTTAGTGTGTCTCTTTCCTGGACAAGACACGCCTTCCAAACCCTGGTACTATTTAATATCGTTTTAATGAGTCCTTAGTGAACTCATAAACATTTTGTATGATTGTAAAACTTGAAATTTGAAGTCTACGTTTTGAAACAATGTTGTTACTTTTAAACTTAAATTAATGGATGTAAATCTACTGATTTTATCATATAGTGTTGTTATGATCGTATGCAATGGTATTAAGAAGTCACACCAATAATCACGCTTCCGCAAAAGTCAGGGTGTGACATTAGGGCAACCCTTGAGAAAGCTTGGTGCACCTCTCATAAGAATCCAACCATTCTCCATCAGTGTGTGAATTCTAGAGAGAGAGGGAGACTATGTGTTAGTGAGAGAAAGCTTGGTTTAGATCTTAGTGATCTAAACCAGCTTGTAGATGATGTATACTCTTTTGGTTTGTAATCTGTGATGACTGATTCAATAATAAAGAGATTCATCTTCTACATATTTCTATCTTGTTCATATCTTGATGTTTCGCGTCTTGAATCAAGTGCAATGTTGATGTTCGTCATCGATCCAGTGTTTTAACAGTGGTATCAGAGCATGGTTACCGATTCAGAATGGTCTAACCGCCTTCCGAATCACCATTGCTCTTGATTTGATTTGATGTTTGTTTCCGCCAAACATCTTGAAGACGTGAAGATTCTGCATAAAACTTGAAGAAAATGAAGTTACTCGTCGGTTGTGATGGTTTTTCTTGTTTTCCAAGTGTTGCAGTTCTACGGTTTTGATCTGAAAAAGTCTATGTCCGGATTTATGTAAGTGTTATACCTGTCCGAGTTAATCTATCAACATCAAGTCAGAGTTTACATCTTCAGGGTATATTTTTTTAAGAGGTCAGAGTTTATTACGTCTTCAGAGTTTATTACATCTTTAGATAAGATATCATGAAGCACCTCTTCAAAATTTACATTTTAAGAGGTCAGAGTTTATTACATCATCATGGTTTATTTTTTTTAAGAGTTCAGGGTTTTAATCGTTTCGGATTTCGATAAACGTTCAGGCAGTTCAGGTTTTTAAATCGTTCTGGGTTTCGATAAACGTCCAGGCAATTCACAGTTCAGGGTTTTAGTCGTCCGGGTTTAGATAAACAGATCAAGCTGCTCCGAGTTTTTTAAATACAGTCCGAATTTGAACTTCAAAGTATCAGTTCCGGAATTTTTAAAGTCTGAGGTTCCTGTCCGGGTTTTGTTAAACGATAAACAGTTCAGAATTTTTAAAATTCAGTTCTGGGTTTTACTTTTAAACAAAATCAGTTCCGGGTGTTATTTTTAAACCAAAATCTCGTTCCGGGTTTTTTTAAGCTATTAAAATGTTTTCGAATTTCATAAAGTTCATATTTTTCAAAATCGAACTTGTTCTGGGTTTACTATAGGTTTATGAATTTGATTTGGTTCAGACTTTTAAAAACTTTGTGTTTCCGAGTTTCGTTGGAGGTTCGGGTATCTATTTAATCAGGGTCTGAGTTTCTATTTCGTTCAGGGTTTTGATCGTTCCGGTCAGGGTTTCTTTATTTATGTTTTAAAAGGTCCGCTGATTTCTTTAAAATTATGATTTCAGCAATTCTTCATAAGTTCTGGGTTAGCATTCAGGTTTTTTCTTTGAAAGCACACTGGTTCCGAGTTTCTTTGTGTTCTGGTTTTATCTATAGGTATGTTCCGGGGTTCTTTTGCGTGTATGAGAGTCAGGCTTTCTGTATTAGAACAACTGTTGTTCCGTTTTGAAACAACAAAACAGTCCGGGTTTAATTAACAAACTGTTATCCCGATTTGTTTAAAAACAAAAGATTCTTCGTCAGAAATGTTTTGGTTAAAAAATCTAATGAGGATAATGCAACCAAACTCTTAGTCACGGGGTATGATGCTTTAAATGTAGAACAATGATAAGGATCACTTTAAGGTAAATTGCGCAAACGACACAAGGATTTATACGGGGAAAAAGCCCTTGATCAAGAGTTGATCCTCGGCACAAAAAACCCCGGGTGATGGAAACTACCGATCACCAAGCTCAAATAAATCAATAAATGTTTACAACTTCGGATAGTAACGAGCTAGGTACAAGGATCACTATTGTGAGATGTGTACAAGTGAGTGAAAACTAATAAGTGTTCGTCGAGAGCTTCAAGAATGCGATTGTACGAGAGTGTGTGTAGCTGAAAATGGCTAAGTGTTCTAATTCTAGCTCGTCACCCCTTTAAAAATAGAAGTTAGCTACACTAACAAACTATCCGACTTTTGTGCCAAGCTCCCATGTTCTCCACAACGTCCATTTCCAGTCAAACGTGTGCGAAATACTCGTGGAATATTCCATAGTAACTTTGCTAAGACCAAGTCAAGCTTGTTACTCCTGCGAAGTAATACAAAACACAAACAAACAATCGTCAGTATGAGGATCCTTAAAGTGATCCATGATCCTGATCCTGAAGCTCTTCTGAGGATCACTATCTGTCACAGAAGTAAGGATTATTAATTAGGATAACAAGTAAGAATCACTAATTGTTAGAAAATCCTCCCCTAACAATTGCCCCCAAAATATAAGGAGTGAAATGTTAAATAAGCGAATTATATTTTCCTGATCTTATCCGTAACTAACTATCGTAAATATTGCCATTATTGTGGAACTATCCGTTGCAACCATGACGTCACAGAAGTGACAACCCTGCACGATCATGATTATAAATAGGAGATAGAGATAGGATCAAATGCATTTAAAATTTCAGAGATACTCCCTTTATAACTGCGTTCCGAAGATAAACAGGTATTCTCTCTTCATCTTCTTCCTTCTCTTGCTCTGTTTTCCGTTTCTTCTCACCATTCTATCAAAGATGTTGCTCCGGAATTCCCCTGCTAAGGATCACCCGAAAAACAGCCCACCGAAAAGCCAGGGGATCATCGAAGATTCCATAAAAGAACGCTGCTGTTTCAATGATGCACAGATTGATAGGATCCGCCACTGCTTCCCGGCGAACACCGAGTTCAGACCTTTTGATCCCAATGCCCTGAGTGATCATATTTCCGACAAGTGGGTTGCTTTTCTTGTCACTCCGTTCACCATAGGCTATACATATCCTTTTCCAGCCTTCACCCAATCTTTCTTTTCCCTAACCGGCATCTCTTATATCCAAGCCATACCGATGATTTGGAGGGTTTTGTATACCCTTGAAAGGATCATCGAGCAGGAAGGGATAGACCTAGGAATGTCAGAGCTAATTGGAAGCGACGTTTCTTTTTCGTCAAGAGAGATTCTATTGAGGATGGAAAGGATCTACCCAAGAAATGGGCTACCCATGGTAGGGTGGAGGATCCTGAGAAGGATCACCAGAAACTTTCTTTTGATGTAAGGATCACTTATATTTTTGCTTTCTTGTTATGCAGCTATCACCGTCTCACACCTCAGGTTGTCTCCTGCTGCTAAAGAGAGACTCATCGCCTTCAAGAAACTTGATCCTGAAGCAAGAACTTTCAAGACAACAACACAAGATTCTCAGGAGGTATCCTCAGGCTCTGTCACGATGTCAAGTAAGTATCTTTGTTTAAAATTTAAATAAATAGTGAAATATAAGTTAAGTGAAGATACTTATCTTGTTTTGGTTGTGTAGGTGCTGGAAAATCCACCAAGCCTGCTTCTCAATTTGACACGGCTGACCTTGATTCTGTTAGACCTAGGAAGAAAAGGTCCACTACTAGTCCTAGCATCTCCATTCCCAAGGCACCCACTAAAGGAATGGGTGGCAAAAAGAGAAAGACCTCCGAGGCTGAGGATTTGCAGGGTCTGCCTCTGATCCGTCACCAATTCCTCGAGTACTTCAATGATGTAAGGATCACTGTATCTGCCTGTATATCCTGCTGGCATATCCTGCTGACATATCCTGCTAATTTGAGGATCACTTGGTCCTAACCTTATCTTTTATCTCTTTTGCAGAAATTCGCTGAGATTGAGGACTATGTGGGGAACGTCGAGGAGCAGGACAAGAAGAGTGCTGACCTCCAACAGGTTGCAGTGCTTAAGGACCTCAAAATTGCTGACCTTCAGAAGGAACTCCAAGATGCCAAGACTAAGACGGCTAAACTCCTGATTGATCTTGACTATGAAAAGCATGACCTCATAGAAGGTGCAAAGGTCTCTGCTGCCATCACAATGTATCAGACAAAACTGAAGATGGCCCAGGAAGCTCAAGATCCTAACTTTGACAAAAGCAGCTGGGATGTTGAGGGCTGGAAAGCAAGGTTGGCTGATCTTGAAGATGATGAGGAGACTGAGGAAGTTTTGGCGATTGAGGCTGGAGGCAAGGGTGAAGGTGGTGAAGCAAGTGGAGCCAGAGGTGGTGATGCAGGGAAGATTTAGGATGCATGATTGGGCGATGATGGAAACTTCTAGACATAGCCGGAGCCCAATTTTTTTAGTTTGATGGTTGTTTTGTTTGAACAATTTGATGGTTTGTACTGGACAATAGTTTTTAGGATTAAGGATCATGTATGATCCTTCGGACAATAGGCAAGATTGCAATTGGTGGAGGGATCCTCTGTTTGGGGGATGAAGCCATTGTGATCCTGCCGCCTTTATATTCATGCACTACTTTTTGAACTTATTATCATGGACACCCTTTACCTACCCCAGCGGACGGGCCACGTTTTGCTGGTAGATGCTCGGGGTAGGTAATTTTGACAACCTTTTAAGGGTTAGTCTTTTGTTAATAAATAAAATCTTAACCTTTTGTCGCCTATCTTGTGTTGTTATCCTTTTGTTTCTTTAATTCTCCTTTGTTTTGATGCACATTTATTGAATAAACAATTTTGAACAAGTCAGATTAAAAATATTTTAGGATATGATCCTCAATCAAATATCCTATATCCCAAAAAGTAATATATTCTAAGGATCACAAGTCTGGTTGTCAAATTTTAAGGGTTATTCAAATAAATAATGAATAGAATTAAAAATAGTTAAGGATCATACCTTAGGATCCAAGTTAGGATCCTAACCATAATTAGGATAACTACAAAATAAACCTTAGAAAGAAGTAAGGATAAAGGATCCCTAGTTGCTTATCTTCAAGGACCTGAAATAGAGCATAACTTGGGACTAAGCCAATATAAGATAAGAATTAGCAACTGGGGACAAGCCCAAGGACAACTGGGGACAAGCCCAAGGATAACTAGGGACAAGCCCAAGGATAACTGGGGACAAACCCAAGGATAACTGGGGACAAGCCCAAGGATCGTATGTAAACTGGAGTATGGCCCTAACTAGCGACTATCCAAACTTAGTGACATGAAAATGCCAAAACCTTAGCCAACGTGAAAACGTTAGAAACCTTAGGAACGGATGTATGGTACGTCTACCATTATACGTAGGATCCTAGGTATAGCCAGTACAATGGAATTATCAGCCCCTAAAGCGAGTACTGGTCCCACTGCCTTGAACTATACCAGGATCATCATGCGCTACAGGTGGAACTTGGGTCAAGCCCAAATAACTGGGGTTAAACCCAAGGAACGGATTGCTTCTACAGACAATCAATGTTATGCTAAGGACACCTGAACTTTCAAAACTTAAAATCACGTGAGAAATGGATAAAGGACACATGATCCTTATCCTTATATGAGAAAATAAAGAAATGAAATAGTTCAAGGTTAGGATATTACCAAAGTTAGGATCACTGATACTTTAAGGATCCTTCGAGGATACTCCTAATGTAAGGATCATCTGTGCCATGAGGATACTGCTCACATGAAATATTTCTTCAAGTGGACAGCATTCCAAGCTCTTGGTAGCAAATCACCCTCCATGGTTAGCAATCTGTATGCCCCCTTTCCTGCTTCAGCTTCAATCAAATAAGGGCCTTCCCATTTTGGAGCCAATTTTCCATCAGCAGAATTGGTGGTATTCTGAAATGCTTTCCTTAACACCATATCTCCAACTTGAAACTTCCTGATCCTGACATTTTTGTTGTAAGCACCAGCCATTCTTTGTTGATAATTGGCCATCCTTATCCTAGCCATATCCCTGATTTCTTCAATAGTATCCAGGTCTTGAGCCAAGTTCTCATCATTTTCCTCAGGATCACGGGTACTTGTTCTAGCAGTTGGAACCACCATTTCTGTTGGGATCACTGATTCTGCCCCAAATACCAAAGAGAATGGTGTTTGACCAGTTGCATTCTTAGGGGTTGTCCTATGAGCCCAAAGCACATAAGGTAGTTCTTCTTCCCATTTCTCTTTCTTGGATCCAAGCTACTTCTTCAAATTGTTGATGATGATCTTGTTGGATGATTTTGCCTGACCATTAGCTTGTGGGTGGACTGGTGTTGATGTTATCATCTTAATCCCCCAGCTGTCACAAAAGTTAGTGGTTCTGCCCCCAATAAATTGGGAACAATTATCACATATAATTTCAGAAGGAATTCAAAATCTAGTTATAATATTTCTTTTAATGAAGGATATAACTTCCTTTTCTCTGACTTGGGCAAAAGCTTCAGCCTCTATCCACTTGGAGAAGTAATCAGTCATAGCAAGCATGAATACTTTTCCACCAGGTGCCTTAGGGAGCTTACCAACTATATCCATACCCCATCTCATAAATGGCCAAGAGGAGGATATAGGATGCAATAATTCAGCTGGTTGATGAAGGATATTGCTGTGTCTCTGACAAGGATCACATCTCTTAGCATACTCCACGGCATCTCTTTTCATGGTTGGCCAGTAGTATCCTGTCCTCAGGATCCTTGAGAATAATGCCCTGCCCCCAGTGTGGTTTCCACAATCTCCTTCATGGAAGTCTTTTAAAACTTCTTGGATTTCAGGATCCTCAATGCATCTCAAGTATGGTCCTGCAAGAGATCGTCTATACAACATATTATTTAAAATTGTGAATTGAGATACCTTAATTTTGAAAGCCCTAGGGTTTTCTCCTGTAGGAATCTCTCCATGTTGTAAGTATCTCATAATTGGTGAGATCCATGATCCTGATCCTGAATGGGATTGAGTATCCTCACTAGGGATAATTCCATAATCATTTCCTATCTCCATAGCCACATGATCCTCGATAGCCGGGGTCAGGATATGGATAATAGGGATCTTGATATCCTCAGGGATCTTCAAAGATGATCCTAAGTTAGCCAATGCATCAGCTTCTGTATTTTCTTCCCTTGGTACCTGTGTCAAACTAAAGGAAACAAAAGAGAGTGCCAAATTTTTGACTATCTCTAAATATTTGGTTAGCTTTTCACCTTTAACAGCATAGGATCCATTAAAGTGGTTTGTAATTAATAATGAATCTACATGTACCTCAAGATACCTGATCCCCATATGCTTGGCAATTTGCAAACCAACAATTAAGGCTTCATATTCGGCCTCATTGTTAGTGGTTTGGAACTCACAAGCTATAGAGTGGGGTATTATGTCCCCCTGTGGCGATTTTAGTAGTATTCCAAGCCCTGTGCCTTTGACATTTGAGAATCCATCAGTATAGAGTATCCAAGGATCCTTGGTCTCCTCTAGCTGCTGGACTTCTAACTCAGCTTCTTCTTGTAAATCACTACTGAAATCAGCCACAAAGTTGGCTAATGCTTGGGATTTGATGGCTGTCCTAGGCTCATATCTTATATCATAGGCACTAAGCTTCACTGCCCACTTAGCCATCCTTCCTGACATCTCTGGTTTCCTGAGGACATTCTTAATTGGAAAGTTAGTTTTAACAACAATAACATGAGTTTCAAAATAATGTCTCAACTTAGTAGATGCCATAATTAATGCAAGAATAAGTTTTTCAAGGTGTGAATACCTGGATTCGGCATCAAGTAAACTTTTACTTACATAATAGACAGGATGTTGTGTACCTTCATGATCCTTAACAAGGACCGCACTTACTGTTTTTGAGGATACTGCAAGATATAAGGATAGCACATCGCCTTTTTCTGGTTTCATCAAGGCTGGGGCTGAGGATAGGTAATCTTTGAGAGCTCTTAAGGCATTCTCATGCTTCTCAGTCCACTCAAATTTCTTGTTCTTCCTTAGGATATCATAGAATTCTTTGCACTTCTCTGAGGATTTGGATATGAATCTGTTCAAAGCTGCTATCCTGTCTGTTAGCCTTTGAACATCCTTAGCATTGGCCGGAGATTTGATGTTCACTATAGCTTTGATTTGTTCCAGACTAGCTTCAATGCCTCTCTTTGTCACCATATATCCTAAGAATTTACCTGCTTTAACACCAA
The DNA here is from genome assembly GCA_030545235.1 of Helianthus tuberosus. Lineage (NCBI taxonomy): Eukaryota > Viridiplantae > Streptophyta > Magnoliopsida > Asterales > Asteraceae > Helianthus > Helianthus tuberosus. The sequence goes on along the minus strand of CM060358.1, from coordinate 20,125,432 downwards.
AGTGACATTTTGAAGGATTAAGTTTCATGTTATATTTGTCAAGGATATCGAATGCTTCCTCCAAGTGTCTTAGGTGATCCTCAGCTTTTAAGGATTTTACCACCATATCATCTATGTAAACCTCCATAGTTTGTCCAATCTGATCCTTGAACATCATATTCACCAGCCTTTGATATGTTGCACCTGCATTTCTTAATCCGAACGGCATAGCAATATAGCAGTATATACCAGTTGGAGTCATGAAGGCTGTATCCTCTTGATCGGATGGTTCCATTTGGATTTGTTGAAATCCAGATGAAGCATCCATAAAAGTTAACAGTTCATGACCCGCAGTTGCATCCACCATGGAGTAAATGTGGGGTAATGGGAAAGGATCCTTGGGACATGCCTTATTTAAATCGGTAAAATCGACACATACCCTCCACTTTCCGTTTTTCTTTTGAACAACAACCACATTGGCCAACCACCTTGGATACTTGACCTCTCTAATCATACCTGCCCGGAGCAATTTCTCTACCTCTTCCTGGATAATAGCATTTCTTTCCGGTGCAAACTTTCTTCTCCTTTGATGGATTGGTTTGAATGACCTATCAATGCCAAGTTTGTGAGTGATTACTTCTTTAGATATGCCTGTCATGTCTTCATGTTTCCATGCAAAGGTAGTCTTTCTCCTTTTCAGGAAGGATACGAGGTCTTCTTTCATTTCGCCGAGGATCCCTGATCCTATATAGATTTTGGATTCAGGATCATGAGGATCCATGAGGATTTCTACCACATCCTGCTCTCTTGCCTCCAAGACATCCCTTGGAGGATACTTTGATTGCTATTGCTCCCTTGACTTTGAGGCCGGTTTCATCGATGAAGTATAGCAATTCTTAGCCTCCTGCTGATCACTATCAATCTTCACTATTCCCCAAGGACTAGGAAGCTTCACACATTGATGGTAGGTAGATGGGACTGCCTTCATATCGTGTATCCAAGGCCTGCCAAGGATAACATTACAACAAGATAAACAGTCAATAACACAAAATTTTTGATAAGAGTGTAGGCCTTCGATGTATATTGGGAGTTTAATGTCCCCCAGGGTATTCTTAGTTTCACCACTAAATCACACGAGCACGGAGGATCTTGGTATGATATCTGATTCAGGGATACCCATCTTCTTTAGAACATCAAGCTGGATAATGTTCACTGAACTTCCTCCGTCTATAAGGATCCTGCGGACAAAATGGTTAGAAATGAAAAGAGTAATAACTAAACCATCGTGATGAGGATCCTGGATATCAACACGATCATCCTCATCAAAGGTTATGACTTTTCCTTCGGAGACACTTGATGTTCGAATGGGTCTTTCTCCATTATCCATTTTAGTTTCCTTTGCATGCCTTTTAGCTGCTGAGAAGGATGTGCCGCAAATGTCTGATCCTCCAGAAATAAAGTTTATTACTTGTGCATCTGCTGGAGGGGCTGGAGCCTTCTCAGGAATCCTTTCAGGATCCTGAGTCCTTGACTTTTTTCTTCCCAACAATTCTTTTAGATGCCCCTTGCTCAACAAGTATCCAATTTCCTTTCTCAGTGCAATGCATTCTTCTGTGAGATGCCCAAAATCTTCATGGTATGTGTTAGGGGAGGATTTTCTAACAATTAGTGATCCTTACACGTTATCCTAATTAGTGATCCTTACTTCTGTGACAGGTGGTGATCCTCAGAAGAGCTTCAGGATCAGGATCATGGATCACTTTAAGGATCCTCGTACTAACGATTGTTTACTTATGTTTTGTACTATCTCGCATGTATAACAAGCTTGACCAAGTCTTGGCGACATTCCTGGAGAATATTCCTAAACTATTCTGCACGTGCTTGACCAAAAATAGACGTTGTGGAGAACGTGGAGGCTTGGCACGAAAGTCGGATAGTTAGTTTAGGTGGTTATTTCTATTTTAAAAAGGGAGTAACGAGCTAGTAGATAACACTTAGTCATTTTTTTCAGTTACACACACTCGTACAAACGCTCATTCAAGCTCTCGCTCAAACACTTAGCAATTTCATACACTTTTTACACATTTCACGATAGTGATCCTTGTACCTAGCTCGTTACTATCCGAAGTTGTAAACATTTATTCATTTATTTGAGCTTGGTGATCGGTAGTTTCCATCACCCGGGGTTTTTTGTGCCGGAGATCAACTCTTGATCAAGGGCTTTTTCCCCGTACAAATCCTTGTGTTGTTTGTGCAATTTACATTGAAGTGATCCTCATCGCTGTTACATATTTTAAGCATCATTCCCTGTAACAAAGAGTTTGGTTGCATTATCTGTTTTGGTCAAAAAAATCTGTTGAGAATATTGCAACCAAACTCTAGATTACGGGGTATGATGCTCAAAAAGTGTAACAACAATGAGGATCACTTCAATGTGGAATGCACAAACAACACAAGGATTTATACGGGGAAAAAGCCCTTGATCAAGAATTGATCTCCGGCACAAAAAACCCCGGGTGATGGAAACTACCGATCACCAAGCTCAAATAAATGAATAAACGTTTACAACTTCGGATAGTAACGAGCTAGGTACAAGGATCACTACGGTGAAATGTGTAAAAAGTGTAAGTAATTGCTAAGTGTTTGAACGAGAGCTTGTATGAGCGTGTTTGCGAGTGTGTGTAGCTGCCAAAATGACTAAGTGTCACTAACTAGCTCGTTACCCCTTTAAAATAAGAAAAATATCTAGTTAACAAACTCTCCGACTTTCGGGCCAAGCCTCCACGTTCTCCATAACGTCTAGTTTTGATCTAGCACGTGCAGAATACTTTGGGAATATTCTCCAAGAATGCCGCTAAGACTTGGTCAAGCTTGTTATACCTGCGAGATGTTATAAAACATATGTAAACAATCGTCAGTATGAGGATCCTTGAAGTGATCCATGATCCTGATCCTAAAGCCCTTCTGAGGATCACCACCTGTCACAGAAATAAGGATCACCGATACTTTGAGGATCCTTTAAGGATATCCCTTTCACTAGGATCACCTCTGCCACGAGGATCCTTGTCACATGAAATATTTCTTCAAGTGAACAGCATTCCAAGCTCTCGGTAGCAAATCACCTTCCATGGTTAGCAATCTATATGCCCCCTTTCCTGCTTCAGCTTCAATCAAATAAGGGCCTTCCCATTTTGGAGCCAATTTTCCATCGGCAGGATTGGTGGTATTCTGAAATGCTTTCCTTAACACCATATCTCCAACTTGAAACCTCCTGATCCTGACATTTTTGTTGTAAGCACCAGCCATTCTTTGTTGATAACTGGCCATCCTGATCCTAGCCATATCCCTGATTTCTTCAATAGTATCCAGGTCTTGAGCCAAGTTTTCATCATTTTCCTCAGGATCACGGGTACTTGTTCTAGCAGTAGGAACCACCATTTCTGTTCGGATCATTGATTCTGCCCCAAACACCAAAGAGAATGGTGTTTGACCAGTAGCATTCTTAGGGGTTGTCCTGTCAGCCCAGAGCACATAGGGTAGTTCTTCTGCCCACTTCCCTTTCTTGGATCCAAGCTTTTTCTTCAAATTGTTTATGATGATCTTGTTGGATGATTCTGCTTGGCCATTAGCTTGTGGGTGGACTGGTGTTGATGTTATCATCCTAATCCCCCAGCTGTCACAAAAGTTAGTGGTTCTGCCCCCAATAAATTGGGAACCATTATCACATATAATCTCAGAGGGAATTCCAAATCTAGTTATAATATTTCTTTTAATGAAGGATATAACTTCCTTTTCTCTAACTTGGGCAAAAGCTTCAGCCTCTATCCACTTGGAGAAGTAATCAGTCATAGCTAGCATGAATACTTTTCCACCAGGTGCCTTAGGGAACTTGCCAACTATATCCATACCCCATCTCATAAATGGCCAAGAGGAGGAAATAGGATGCAATAATTCGGCTGGCTGATGAAGGATATTGCTGTGTCTCTGGCAAGGATCACATCTTCTGGCATACTCCACAGCATCTTTCTTCATGGTTGGCCAATAATATCCTGTCCTCAGGATCCTTGAAAATAAAGCCCTGCCCCCAGTGTGGTTTCCACAATCTCCTTCATGGAAGTCTTTTAAAACTTCCTGAACTTCAGGATCCTCAATGCATCTCAAGTATGGTCCTGCAAGAGATCGTCTATACAACATATTATTCATAATTGTGAATTGAGATACCTTAGATTTGAAAGCCCTAGGGTTTTCTCCTGTAGGAATCTCTCCATGTTGTAAGTATCTCATAATTGGTGAGATCCATGATCTGGATCCTGAATAGGATTGAATATCCTCACTAGGGATAACTGCAGAATCATCTCCTATCTCCATAGTCTGGTGATCCTCGATAGCCGGGGTCAGGATATGGATAATAGGAATCTTGATATCCTCTGGGATCTTCAAAGATGATCCTAAGTTAGCCAATGCATCAGCTTCTGTATTTTCTTCCCTTGGTACCTGTGACAAACTCAAGATACCTGATCCCCATATGCTTTGCAATTTGCAAACCAGCAATTAAGGCTTCATATTCAGCCTCATTATTAGTGGTTTGGAACTCACAAGCTATAGAATGGGGTATTATGTCCCCCTGTGGCGATTTTAGTAGTATTCCAAGCCCTGTGCCTTTGACATTTGAGGATCCATCAGTGTGGAGTATCCAAGGATCCTTGGTCTCTTCTAGCTGCTGGACTTCTAGCTCAGCTTCTTCTTGTAGATCACTACTGAAATCAGCCACAAAGTCAGCTAATGCTTGGGATTTGATAGCTGTCCTAGGCTCATATCTTATATCATAGGCACTCAGCTTTACTGCCCACTTAGCCATCCTTCCGGACATCTCTGGTTTCCTGAGGACATTCTTAATTGGAAAATTAGTTTTAACAATGATAACATGAGTTTCAAAATAATGTCTTAACTTGGTAGATGCCATTATCAATGCAAGGATAAGTTTTTCAAGGTGTGAGTACCTGGATTCGGCATCAAGTAAACTTTTACTTACATAATAAACGGGATGTTGTGTACCTTGATGATCCTTAATAAGGACCGCACTTACTGCTTTTGAGGATACTGCGAGATACAAGGATAACACTTCACCTTTTTCTGGTTTCATTAAAGCCGGGGCCGAGGATAGGTAATCTTTGAGGGCTTTTAAAGCATTTTCATGCTTCTCCGTCCACTCAAATTTCTTGTTCTTCCTTAGGATATCATAGAATTCTTTACATTTCTCGGAGGACTTGGATATGAATCTGTTCAAGGCTGCTATCCTTCCTGTTAACCTTTGAACATCCTTAGCATTGGCCGGAGATTTGATGTTCACTATTGCTTTGATTTGTTCCGGGCTAGCTTCGATGCCTCTCTTAGTCACCATGTATCCTAAGAATTTACCTGCTTTAACACCAAAATGACATTTTGAAGGATTAAGCTTCATATTATATTTGTCAAGGATATCAAATGCTTCCTCCAAGTCTCGTAGGTGATCCTCAGCTTTTAAGGATTTCACCACCATATCATCTATGTAAACCTCCATAGTTTGTCCAATCTGATCCTTGAACATCATATTCACCAGCCTTTGGTACGTTGCACCTGCATTTCTCAATCCAAACGGCATAGCAATATAGCAATATATACCAGTTGGAGTCATGAAGGCTGTATCCTCTTGGTCGGATGGTTCCATTTGGATTTGTTGAAATCCAGATGAAGCATCCATAAAAGTTAACAGTTCATGACCCGCAGTTGCATCCACCATGGAGTCAATGTGGGGTAAAGGGAAAGGATCCTTGGGACATGCCTTATTTAAATCGGTAAAATCGACACATACCCTCCACTTTCCGTTTTTCTTTTGAACAACAACCACATTGGCCAGCCATCTTGGATACTTGACCTCTCTAATCATACCTGCCCGGAGCAATTTCTCTACCTCTTCCTGGATAATAGCATTTCTTTCCGGTGCAAACTTTCTTCTCCTTTGATGGATTGGTTTGAATGACCTATCAATGCCAAGTTTGTGAGTGATTACTTCTTTAGATATGCCTGTCATGTCTTCATGTTTCCATGCAAAGGTAGTCTTTCTCCTTTTCAGGAAGGATACGAGGTCTTCTTTCATTTCGCCGAGGATCCCTGATCCTATATAGATTTTGGATTCAGGATCATGAGGATCCATGAGGATTTCTACCACATCCTGCTCTCTTGCCTCCAAGACATCCCTTGGAGGATACTTTGATTGCTATTGCTCCCTTGACTTTGAGGCCGGTTTCATCGATGAAGTATAGCAATTCTTAGCCTCCTGCTGATCACTATCAATCTTCACTATTCCCCAAGGACTAGGAAGCTTCACACATTGATGGTAAGTAGATGGGACTGCTTTCATATCGTGTATCCAGGGCCTGCCAAGGATAACATTACAACAAGATAAACAGTCAATAACACAAAATTTTTGATAAGAGTGTAAGCCTTCAATATATATTGGGAGTTTAATGTCCCCCAGGGTGTTCTTAGTTTCGCCACTAAATCCCACGAGCACGGAGGATCTTGGTATGATCTCTGATTCAGGGATACCCATCTTCTTTAGAACGTCAAGCTGGATAATGTTCACTGAACTTCCTCCGTCTATTAGGATCCTGCGGACAAAACAGTTAGATATAAAAAGAGTAATAACTAAACCATCGTGATGAGGATCCTGGATATCAGTACGATCCTCTTCATCAAAGGTTATGACTTTTCCTTCGGAGACACTCGATGTTCGAACTGGTCTTTCTCCATTATCCATTTTAGTTTCCTTTGCATGCCTCTTAGCTGCTGAGAAGGATGTGCCACAAATGTCGGATCCCCCAGAAATAAAGTTTATCACTTGTGCATCTGCTGGAGGGGCTGGAGCCTTCTCAGGGATCCTTTCAGGATCCTGAGTCCTTGACTTTTTCCTACCCAACAACTCTTTTAGATGCCCTTTGCTCAACAAGTATCCAATCTCCTTTCTTAATGCAATGCATTCTTCTGTGAGGTGCCCAAAATCTTCATGATATGCACACCACTTTGATTTATCCTTAGTTGCAGCTGGCCTGTCATTCTTTCTTGGCCATCTAGCTTTATCACCTAGGTTCTGCATGGCAAGGATTAGTTCATTGTTATCAACACTAAAGCAATATTCAGAAATTGGAGGATAATCCTCATCATCCTCTTCTTGATCAATAGAATGCACGTTCTGATTATCAGATTTGTTGTAGGATCTGAACTTGTTGTTTCTGAATGAGGATCCTTGCTTATCCTGCTTTGAGGATCCTGTTATCCTCTCCTGAATCCTCTTGTCATCCTCTAGCCGAATGAACCTGAGGGCCCGGGTTCTTACCTCATCTAGGTTCCTGCATGGTGTCATAACAAGATCATCATAAAATAACGAATCCCTAAGCAGTCCCATTTTGAAGGCTTCAACAGCCGTGGCTATATCTAAGTTGGGAATGTCTAAGGATTCTTTACTAAATTTGGTAATATAATCCCTTAATGATTCATTATGACCCTGGGTTATCCTATATAAATCACTAGTTAATCGTTCAAATTTTCTACTACAAGAAAACTGAGTATTAAACAAGTTAACTAGGTTTGCAAATGAGGTAATAGAATAGGGAGGAAGACTTAGCAGCCACTTGAGAGCTGATCCAGTAAGAGTGGATCCGAATCCTTTGCATAAGCATGCTTCCTTTAACTTTTCTGGGATTGGATTGATCTCCATCCTCTCCCTGTATTGTGCTATGTGTTCTTCAGGATCCGTCGAACCATCGTACAATTTCATTGTAGGCACATGGAACCTCTTGGGTATCTCAGCATCACAGATTGGTGGTGCAAAGCGAGATATCTTGTGGCTCCCATCTGCAATCTCTGGAATAGGTTTGACTACTCCCGGAACACTCGAGATCATATCCTTTATCTTTTGTAATTCTCTGGCCATGGCATGATTGATACCTGGATCCTGCATAAGACCATGGTTAGTAGTATGAGAATTATTAAAAGTGTTACCTCCCATTGGATTCAAGTTAGGAAGAATAGAGGTCAATCCATATTGTTGAGACTCTGGAATGATCGAGGGACCGGTAGAGGCATTGGTCTGCATTGGAATAAAATCTCCTTGATGGACATCTGAACTTCCTGTTTGTAAACTCCTCAAGGATCCTGGCATCTGGAAGGATCCCTGAAACTGAGACGATCCTGGAACAAAGGAGGATCCTTGAACCTGGGATGATCCTGGAACGAAGGAGGATCCTTGAACCTGGGATGATCCTGGAACGAAGGAGGATCCTTGAACCTGGGATGATCCTGGAACGAAGGAGGATCCTTGAACCTGGGATGATCCTGGAACGAAGGAGGATCCTTGAACCTGGGATGATCCTGGAACGAAGGAGGATCCTTGAACCTGGGATGATCCTGGAACGAAGGAGGATCCTGGAACGAAGGAGGATCCTTGATGCTGCTGCACTCCTGAATATCCTCCTGTACTCGTGAGGGATCCCATATGCTGGGGATAGGATCCTGCTGGCTGGAAATATGAACCTAGTGCCTGGGTCATAGCTGTTGTTCCATAGTGCACTCCTTTTGGTCCACCCGCATATTGAATGTCTGGAACCACTGATGGCTGAGAAGTAATCACCGGAGTGTCAAAATTCAAAGATCTGGGCATCAGTGGGGAATGATCCTCTGCCGTTTTCTTCTGTTTCTTAATTTCATCAATCTCCCGGAGGATCCTTTCGTTGGTTTTATCCTGCTCTTGTGCATGATTCCTCATCTGCAAAATCAAGGCATAGAGATCATTAGTAGTAGGGTTAGTTGAAACAGAAGAAGTAGGTGGTTTTGAGAAAATGGGAGTCGGTTTCTTCGCAGCATTCTCTGTATTCTTCTGGGATCCAGAAGGTGGTGGAGGCAAAGGAGGAACGCCTTGTGAAGAAGTGAACGAAGGCATCAAGTTTGAAGCATTCTTCGCTGAGGAAGCCATTTGCTTGGTAGTAATGAACCGGAATGAGCACAGAAATGCGAATTCTTCTAAGGACAAAGCACCAATTGCCCCACGGTGGGCGCCAAACTGTTTTGGTCAAAAAAATCTGTTGAGAATATTGCAACCAAACTCTAGATTACGGGGTATGATGCTCAAAAAGTGTAACAACAATGAGGATCACTTCAATGTGGAATGCACAAACAACACAAGGATTTATACGGGGAAAAAGCCCTTGATCAAGAATTGATCTCCGGCACAAAAAACCCCGGGTGATGGAAACTACCGATCACCAAGCTCAAATAAATGAATAAACGTTTACAACTTCGGATAGTAACGAGCAAGGTACAAGGATCACTACGGTGAAATGTGTAAAAAGTGTAAGTAATTGCTAAGTGTTTGAACGAGAGCTTGTATGAGCGTGTTTGCGAGTGTGTGTAGCTGCCAAAATGACTAAGTGTCACTAACTAGCTCGTTACCCCTTTAAAATAAGAAAAATATCTAGTTAACAAACTCTCCGACTTTCGGGCCAAGCCTCCACGTTCTCCATAACGTCTAGTTTTGATCTAGCACGTGCAGAATACTTCGGGAATATTCTCCAAGAATGCCGCTAAGACTTGGTCAAGCTTGTTATACCTGCGAGATGTTATAAAACATATGTAAACAATCGTCAGTATGAGGATCCTTGAAGTGATCCATGATCCTGATCCTAAAGCCCTTCTGAGGATCACCACCTGTCACAGAAGTAAGGATCACCAGTTAGGATAACGAATAAGGATCACTAATTGTTAGAAAATCCTCCCCTAACATTATCCTCGTCTGATTTTTTGACCAAAACAGTTTGGCGCCCACCGTGGGGCAATTGGTGCTTCGTCCTTAGAAAAATACGCATTTCCGTGCTCATTTCGGTTCACTACAACCAAGCAAATGGCTTCCTCAGCGAAGAATACTTCAAATTTGATGCCCTCGTTCACTTCTTCTCAAGGCGTTCCTCCTTTGCCTCCACCACCTTCTGGATCCCAGAAGAATACTGAGAATGCCGCGAAGAAACCAACTCCCATTTTCTCAAAACCACCTACTTCTTCTGTTTCAACTAATCCTACTACTAATGATCTCTATGCCTTGATTTTGCAGATGAGGAATCATGCACAAGAGCAGGATAGGACCAACGAAAGGATCCTCCGGGAGATTGACGAAATTAAGAAACAGAAGAAAACAGCAGAGGATCGTTCCCCACTGATGCCCAGATCTTTGAATTTTGATACTCCGGTGATTACTTCTCAGCCATCAGTGGTTCCAGACATTCAATATGTGGGTGGACCTAAAGGAGTGCACTACGGAACAACAACAATGACCCAGGCATCAGGTTCATATTTCCAGCCAGTGGGATCCTATCCTCAGCATATGGGATCCCTCACGAGTTCAGGAGGATATTCAGGAATGCAGCAGGTTCAAGGATCGTCCTTCGTTCCAGGATCATCCCAGGTTCAAGGATCCTCCTTCGTTCCAGGATCATCCCAGGTTCAAGGATCCTCCTTTGTTCCAGGATCATCCCAGGTTCAAGGATCCTCCTTTGTTCCAGGATCGTCCCAGTTTCAGGGATCCTTCCAGATGCCAGGATCCTTGAGGAGTTTGCAAACAGGAGGTTCAGATGTCCATCAGGGAGATTTTATTCCAATGCAGACCAATGCCTCTACTGGTCCCTCGATCATTCCAGAACCTCAACAATATGGATTAACATCCATTCTTCCTAACTCGAATCCAGTGGGAGGTAACACTTTTAATAATTCTTATACTACTAACCATGGTCTTATGCAGGATCCAGGTGTCAATCATGCTATGGCCAGAGAATTGCAAAAGCTAAAGGATATGATATCGAGTGTCCCGGGAGTAGTCAAACCTATCCCAGAGATTGCAGATGGGAGCCATAAGATATCTCGTTTTGCACCACCAATCTGTGATGCTGAAATACCCAAGAGGTTCCACGTGCCTACAATGAAACTGTATGATGGTTCAACGGATCCTGAAGAACACATAGCATAATACAGGGAGAGGATGGAGATCAATCCAATCCCAGAAAGGTTAAAGGAAGCATGCCTGTGCAAAGGATTCGGATCCACTCTTACTGGATCAGCTCTCAAATGGCTGCTAAGTCTTCCTCCCTATTCTATTACCTCATTTGCTAATCTAGTTAATCTATTTAATAATTAGTTTTCTTGTAGTAGGAAATTTAAACGATTAACTAGTGATTTATATAGGATAACCCAGGGTCATAATGAATCATTAAGGGATTACATTACCAAATTTAGTAAAGAATCCTTAGACATTCCTAACTTAGATATAGCCACGGCTGTTGAGGCCTTCAAAATGGGATTGCTTAGGGATTCGTTGTTTTATGATGACCTTGTTATGACACCGTGCAGGAACTTAGATGAGGTAAGAACCCGGGCCCTTAGGTACATCCGGCTAGAGGATGACAAGAGGATCCAGGAGAGGTTAGCAGGATCCTCAAAGCAGGATAAGCAAGGATCCTCATTCAGGAACAACAAGTTCAGATCCTATAACAGATCTGATAACCAGAACGTGCATTCTATTGATCAAGAAGAGGATGATGAGGATTATCCTCCAATTTCTGAATATTGTTTTAGTGTTGATAACAATGAACTAATCCTTGCGATGCAGAGCTTAGGTGATAAAGCTAGATGGCCAAGAAAGAATGATAGGCCAGCTGCAACTAAGGATAAATCAAAGTGGTGTGCATACCATGAAGATTTTGGGCACCTCACAGAAGAATGCATTGCACTAAGAAAGGAAATTGGATACTTGTTGAGCAAGGGTCATCTAAAAGAATTGTTGGGAAGAAAGAATTCAAAGACTCAGGATCCTGAAAGGATCCCTGAGAAGGCTCCAGCCCCTTCGGCGGATGCACAAGTGATAAACTTCATTTCTGGAGGATCAGACATTTGCGGCACATCCTTCTCAGCAGCCAAAAGGCATTAAAAGGAAACTAAAATGGATAACGGAGAAAGACCTGTTCGAACATCAAGTGTCTCGGAAGGAAAAGTCATAACCTTTGACGAAGAGGATCGTGTTGATATCCAAGATCCTCATCACGATGGTTTAGTTGTTACTCTTTTTATATCTAATAATTTTGTCCGCAGGATCCTTATAGACGGAGGAAGTTCAGTGAACATTATCCAGCTTGATGTCCTAAAGAAGATGGGTATTCCTGAATCAGAGATCATACCAAGATCCTCTATACTCGTGGGATTTTGTGGTGAAACTAAGAATACCCTGGGGGACATTAAACTCCCAATATACATTGAAGGCCTACACTCTTATAAAAAATTTTGTGTTATTGACTGTTTATCTTGTTGTAATGTTATCCTTGGCAGGCCCTGGATACACGATATGAAGGCAGTCCCATCCACTTATCGTCAATGTGTGAAACTCCCTAGTCCTTGGGGAATAGTGAAGATTGATAGTGATCAGCTGGAGGCTAAGAATTGCTATACTTCATCGATGAAACCAGCTTCGAAATCCAGGGAGCAATAGCAATCAAAGTATCCTCCAAGGGATGTCTTGGAGGCGAGTGAACAGGATGTGGTAGAAATCCTCATGGATCCTGATGATCCTGAATCCAAAATCTATATCGGATCAGGGATCCTTGGCGAAATGAAAGAAGACCTCGTATCCTTCCTCAAAAGGAGAAAGACTACCTTTGCATGGAAACACGAAGATATGACTGGTATATCCAAGGATGTTATCACTCACAAACTCGGCATCGACAGATCCTTCAAACCAATCCATCAAAGGAGAAGGAAGTTTGCACCGGAAAGGAATGCCATTATCCAGGAAGAGGTAGAGAAATTGCTCCGGGCATGTATGATTAGAGAGGTCAAGTATCCAAGATGGTTGGCCAATGTGGTTGTTGTTCAAAAGAAAAACGGAAAGTGGAGGGTATGTGTCGATTTTACCGATTTAAATAAGGCATGTCCCAAGGATCCTTTCCCATTACCCCACATTGACTCCATGGTGGATGCAACCATGGTTGTAAAACAAGGTTTCCAAGGCCGAGTACTACCCGAGTAGTCGCTACAAGGTACGCTGCCGAGGGGACTTTCACTAACTCCGCCTAATTACTCGGAATCGGTCAAACGCGGTCAAACTCGGCAAAAATCGGATCTAGTAGGTCAATTCGGGCCGAGTTTGACTAAAAAATAATAAAACATAATTTAGATGACTATCATATTAAATACTGAATATCATTTTCAAGTATTTTGTTATAAATATTAGTAAATTTATGTTATTAGACATATTTAATTTCTGAAAACTAATTTCTTTATAATTTAACATGTCCGAGTAATCTCCGAGTACTCTCCACCAATGGCGAGTACTCTTAACTCCCCGGTCGACCGACTAGGGAGCGCCTAGCGACTTTTGCAACCATGGATGCAACTGCGGGTCATGAACTGTTAACTTTTATGGATGCTTCATCTGGATTCCAACAAATCCAAATGGAACCATCCGACCAAGAGGATACAGCCTTCATGACTCCGACTGGTATATACTGCTATATTGCTATGCCCTTCGGACTAAGAAATGCAGGTGCAACATATCAAAGGCTGGTGAATATGATGTTCAAGGATCAGATTGGACAAACTATGGAAGTCTACATAGATGATATGGTGGTAAAATCCTTGAAGGCTGAGGATCACCTAAGAGACTTGGAGGAAGCATTTGATATCCTTGATCAATATAATATGAAGCTTAATCCTTCGAAATGTCACTTTGGTGTTAAAGCAGGTAAATTCTTAGGATATATGGTGACAAAGAGAGGCATTGAAGCTAGCCCGGAACAAATCAAAGCAATAGTAAACATCAAGTCTCCGGCCAATGCTAAGGATGTTCAAAGGCTAACAGGCAGGATCACAGCTTTGAACAGATTTATATCCAAATCCTCCGAGAAGTGCAAAGAATTCTACGATATCCTAAGGAAAAACAAGAAATTTGAGTGGACTGAGAAGCATGAAAATGCTTTAAGAGCCCTCAAAGATTACCTATCCTCAGCCCCGGCTTTGATGAAACCAGAAAAAGGTGATGTGTTATCCTTGTATCTTGCAGTATCATCAAAAGCAGTAAGTGCGGTCCTTGTTAAGGATCATCAAGGTACACAACATCCTGTCTATTATGTAAGTAAAAGTTTACTTGATGCCGAATCCAGGTATTCACACCTTGAAAAACTTATTCTCGCATTAATTATGGCATCTACCAAGTTAAGACATTATTTTGAAACTCATGTTATCATTGTTAAAACTAATTTTCCAATTAAGAATGTCCTCAGGAAACCAGAGATGTCAGGAAGGATGGCTAAGTGGGCAGTGAAGCTGAGTGCATATGATATAAGATATGAGCCTAGGACAGCCATCAAATCCCAAGCATTAGCTGACTTTGTGGCTGATTTCAGTAGTGATTTACAAGAAGAAGCTGAGCGAGAAGTCCAGCAGCTAGAAGAGACCAAGGATCCTTGGATACTTTATACTGATGGATCCTCAAATGTCAAAGGCACAGGGCTTGGAATACTACTAAAATCGCCACAGGGGGACATAATACCCCACTCTATAGCTTGTGAGTTCCAAACCACTAACAATGAGGCTGAGTATGAAGCCTTAATTGCTGGTTTGCAAATTGCAAAGCATATGGGGATCAGGTATCTTGAGGTACATGTAGACTCCTTGTTAATTACAAACCACTTTAATGGATCCTATGCTGTTAAAGGTGAAAAGCTAACCAAATATTTAGAGATAGTCAAAAGTTTGGCACTCTCTTTTGTTTCCTTTAGTTTGTCACAGGTACCAAGGGAAGAAAATACAGAAGCTGATGCATTGGCTAATTTAGGATCATCCTTGAAGATCCCAGAGGATATTAAGATCCCTATTATCCATATCCTGAACCCGGCTATTGAGGATCATGTGGCTATGGAGATAGGAAGTGATTCCGCAATGACCCCTAGTGAGGATACTCAATCCCATTCAGGATCAGGATCATGGATCTCACCAATTATGAGATACTTACAACATGGAGAGATTCCTACAGGAGAACACCCTAGGGCTTTCAAATCTAAGGTATCTCAATTCTCAATTATAAATAGTATGTTGTATAGACGATCTCTTGCAGGACCATACTTGAGATGCATTGAGGATCCTGAAGTCCAAGAAGTTTTAAAAGACTTCCATGAAGGAGATTGTGGAAACCACACTGGGGGCAGGGCATTATTTTCAAGGATCCTGAGAACAGGATACTATTGGCCAACCATGAAGAGAGACGCTGTGGAGTATGCTAGAAGATGTGATCCTTGTCAGAGACACAACAATATCCTTCATCAACCAGCTGAATTATTGCATCCTATATCCTCCTCTTGGCCATTTATGAGATGGGGTATGGATATAGTTGGAAAGCTCCCTAAGGCACCTGGTGGAAAAGTATTCATGCTAGCTATGACTGATTACTTCTCCAAGTGGATAGAAGCTGAAGCTTTTGCCCAAGTCAGAGAAAAAGAAGTTATATCCTTCATTAAAAGAAATATTATAACTAGATTTGGAATTCCTTCTGAAATTATATGTGATAACGGTTCCCAATTTATTGGGGGCAGAACCACTAACTTTTGTGACAGTTGGGGGATTAGGATGATAACATCAACACCAGTCCACCCACAAGCTAATGGTCAGGCAGAATCATCCAACAAGATCATCATCAACAATTTGAAGAAAAAGCTTGGATCCAAGAAAGGGAAATGGGCAGAAGAACTACCCTATGTGCTTTGGGCTGACAGGATAACCCCTAAGAATGCTACTGGTCAAACACCATTCTCCTTGGTATTTGGGGCAGAATCAGTGATCCCAACAGAAATGGTGGTTCCAACTGCTAGAACAAGTACTCGTGATCCTGAGGAAAAGAGTTAATTGCCATTTTAGTCCCTGTGGTTTGGGCCATTTTGCCAGTTTAGTCCAAAGGTTTCATTTTTAACATCTGGATCCAAAAAGGTTTCATCGTTGCCATTTTGGTCCAACTGACTTAACTCCATCCATATCTGTTAAGTCTGCCAAGGGTATTTTTGTCATTTCGCTTTTCTTTTTATTAACCCTTTTTTCTTAATTGCTTATTCCTATATAAAAAACATGTCTTCCCCTCTGCTAATCTTCATCATCATTCATCTTCATCATCAGCGAGCACCACACTGCCGCCTTCTTCTCTGCAATAACAACCACCATTAGCGAGCACCACCCCTGCCGCCACACCCCATACCAGCCACCACCACCGAGCTCCATCACCCATTTTGGGGTGATAAGCGACCTGCACCTTCAGCCATCAAAAGCACACACAACCCTCCGATCTGCACCTTCACATTCCATATCTACACACATCTTTGATTTAATCGATTGGACCGAGTGATGAATTTAAGTGATTGATGATATGGGATAGAAGGCGGTTTGACTTAATCGATTGGAATAAACAAAACCCTAACTTTTTAACTCAAAATTTCGCACGGTAAGGGTATCACACAAAGAAACTGTGATGGGGCTTTTGATCCCCGATAGAAACCGAACAGAAAGGTGCATACGAAAACTTACAGGTTGCATTTACGTGGGTTTTGGCGAAGAACAGTGATTTGGAAGAACAGTGTTTCTGGTGGTGATGACCGGCGCAGCGAGATGATGATGAGTATGATGATGAACGGATGGTGTCCGATGAAGATGGTGGTGTAAGGTGTTTCGGATAAGAGCAGGTATGCTGCTGATAATGAAGATGACTGATGATGATGATGAAGATGACTGTAAGGTGTTTCGGATAAGTCCGGGCTTACGCTTTGGTTCGCCTCGAGGTGTACGTCTAGGGAGGTGAAGGGAAAACGTCTCGAGGCACGATTCCATACTTTTAAACCTTGTTGAGATGCACATACCACAAACAAGGGAATAAATAAAGTGTGAGTTTGGTTTGTGTATATTGGTAAAATCAGGTGTGATACAAGACTTAGATGCATAGTGATTTGTGGTATGTTTCATCCTTTTTGGCATGAGTTTTCCTTTAAGATTGGTAGGTAAAATGTGGAACAGACATTTGAAGTGCAGGAACCTTAAAAGCAGAGTAGCTACATGGTGAAGACATGTTTTTATACAGGAACAAGCAATTAAGGGAAGACATGTTTTTTTACAGGAATAAACAATAAAGAAAAAAGGGTTAATTAAAAGAAAAATGAAATTACTAAAATGCCCTTGGCAGACTTAACACATATGGATGGAGTTAAGTCAGTTGGACCAAAATGGCAACGATGAAACCTTTTTGGATCCAGATGTTAAAAATGAAACCTTTGGACTAAACTGGCAAAATGGTCCAAACCACAGGGACTAAAATGGCAATTAACTCTGAGGAAAATAATGAAAACTTGGCTCAAGACCTGGATACTATTGAAGAAATCAGGGATATGGCTAGGATAAGGATGGCCAGTTATCAGCAAAGAATGGCTGGTGCTTACAACAAAAATGTCAGGATCAGGAGGTTTCAAATCGGAGACATGGTATTAAGGAAAGCATTTCAAAATACCACCAATCCTGCTGATGGAAAGTTAGCTCCAAAATGGGAAGGCCCTTATTTGATTGAAGCTGAAGCAGGAAAGGGGGCATATAGATTGCTAACCATGGAAGGTGATTTGCTACCAAGAGCTTGGAATGCTGTCCACTTGAAGAAATATTTCATGTGAGCAGGATCCTCATGGCAGAGATGATCCTCATGATAGGGATATCCTTAAAGGATCCTCGAAGTATTGGTGATCCTTACTTAGGTAATATCCTAAACTTGAACTATTTCGTTTCTTTATTTACTCATATAAGGATAAGGATCATGTATCCTTTATCCATCTCTCACGTGAGTTTGAGTTTTTTAAGTTCAGGTATCCTTAGCATAACATTGGTTATCCACTGAAGCAATCCGTCCTTTGGGTTTAACCCCAGTTATTCGGGCTTGACCCCAGCTCCGCCTGTAGCGCACGATGATCCTGGTATAGTTCAAGGCATTGGGACCAGTACTCGTTTTAGGGGCTGATAATTCCATTGTACTGGCTATGCTTAGGATCCTACGTATAATGGTAGACGTACCATACATCCGTTCCTAAGGTTTCTAACGTTTTCACGTTAGCTAAGGTTTCTAACGTTTTCACGTTAGCTAAGGTTTTGGCATTTTCATGCCACTAAGTTTAGATAGTCGCCAGTTAGGGCCATACTCCAGTTTACATACGATCCTTGGGCTTGTCCCCAGTTATCCTTGGGCTTGTCCCCAGTTATCCTTGGGCTTGTCCCCAGTTATCCTTGGGCTTGTCCCCAGTTGCTAACTCTTTTCTTATATTGGCTTAGTCCCAAGTTATGCTCTATTTCAGGTTCTTGAAGATAGGCAACTAAGCATCCTTGATCCTTACTTTATTCTAAGGTTTATCTTATAGTTATCCTTATTATGGATAGGATTCTAACTTGGATCCTCAGGTATGATCCTTAACTATTTTTAATTCTATTCATTATTTATTTGAATAACCCTTATACTTGACAACTGAACTTGTGATTCTTAAACCATATCACTTTTTAGAACTTATCGGTTATGGGATATGTGATCCTTGATCATATCCTAAACTTTCTGGATATCTTTTCTAATTTTTCAAGGCTTGATAAGTATAAACAGAATGAACATTACAACAGTTGGAAAGTAACATATTAAAGAGGATAACAACATGAGATAAGCGACAAAAGGTTAAGTTTTTATTTATAAACAAAAGACTAACCCTTAAAAGGTTGTCAAAATTACCTACCCGAGCTTCTACCAGCAAAACGTGGCCCGTCCGCTGGGGTAGGTAAAGGGTGTCCATGATAATAAGTTCAAAGATAGTGCAGGAATATAAAGGCGGCAGGATCACAATGGCTTCATCCCCCAAACAGAGGATCCCTCCACCAATTGCAATCCTGCCTATTGTCCAAAGGATCATACATGACCCTTAATCCTAAAAACCTATTGTTTAGTACAACCCATCATTGTTCAGCAAAAAACATCATAACCAAAACAAACTATCAAACTTAAAAAATTGGGCTCCGGCTACGTCTAGAAATGTCCTTCATCGCCCAATCATGCAGCCTAAACCTTCGCTGCATTGTCACCTCCAGCTCCACTTGTTTCACCACCTTCACCTTTGCCTCCAGCTTCAATTGTCAGGATCTCTTCAACCTCCTCAGCCTCTTCATCGTCCAGTTCAGCCAGCCTTGCCTTCCAACCTTCAATATCCCAAGTGCTCTTGTCAAAAGCAGGATCCTGAGCTTCCAAGGCCATTTGAAGCTTGGTCTTGTACATTGTAATGGCGGCAGAGACTTTGGCATCTTCGGTGATCTTACTCTTCTCGTAGTCAACATTAACCAGCACCTTGGCCATCTGCTGTTTGGTATCCCGGACTTCCTTCTGAAGATCAGCAATTGTGAGATCCTTTAACACCGCAACCTGCTGGAGATCGGCAATCTTCCTATCCTGATCCTCAACGTGGCCCACATAGTCCTCAATCTCAGCGAATTTCTATAAAAGGATAAGGTCAAGATCAAGTAATTAGCAGGATATACCAGCAGGATATGTCAACAGGATATACGAGCAAAGATAGTGATCCTCACATCATTAAAGTACTCAAGGAATTGATGACGGATCAGAGGCAGACCCTGC
Source organism: Helianthus tuberosus (assembly GCA_030545235.1). Classification (NCBI taxonomy): domain Eukaryota; kingdom Viridiplantae; phylum Streptophyta; class Magnoliopsida; order Asterales; family Asteraceae; genus Helianthus; species Helianthus tuberosus. The sequence goes on along the minus strand of CM060358.1, from coordinate 20,105,703 downwards.
AGTTCCCCAGCTTCAGAGGCTTTTCTCTTCTTGATTGCCTTCCCTTTGAGGGGTGCCTTGGGGACCGAAGCTGTCGGACTGGTAGGAGCTTTTCTCTTGGAGGATCTGACAATGGTGAGATCAGCAACGTTAAACTTGGAAGCTGACTTGGTAGATTTTCCAGCACCTACACAACCAAAACAAGATAAGTATCTTTTCTTAATTCATGTTTCACTATTTATTTAAATTTTAAACAAGGATACTTACTTGACATTGTGACAGAGCCTGAGGATACCTCCTGTGAATCTTGGGTTGTTGTCTTGAAAGTTCTTGTCTCAGGATCAAGTCTCTTGAAAGCGAGGAGCCTTTCCTTAGCAGCAGGGGACAGTTTGAGGCGTGAAACGGTGATAGCTGCATAACAAGAAAGCAAAAATATAAGTTATCCTTACATCAAAAGAAAGTTCCTGGTGATCCTTCTCAGGATCCTCCATCCTACCATGGGTAGCCCATTTTTTAGGAAGATCCTTTCCATCCTGGATGGAATCTCTCTTGATAAAAAAGAAGCGCCGTTTCCAATTAGCATCATTCTTGGTGGCTTTGAAGATCGGGTGTTCCTCGCCGGGTTTACGTTTAAACAGATAACGATGAGAACCAAAGGTGGTAAGATCATACAGTTCTCCTAGCTCTGCCATCCCTAGATCTATTCCCTCCTGATCGATGATCCTCTCAAGGGTGTACAAAACCCTCCAAATCATCGGCATGGCTTGGATATAAGAGATGCCGGTTAGGGAAAAGAAATATTGGGTGAAGGCTGGAAAAGGATATGTATAGCCTATGGTGAAAGGAGTGACGGGGAAAGCAACCCATTTATCGGAGATATGATCGCTCAGGGCATTGGGGTCAAAAGGCCTAAATTCGGTGTTCGCCGGAAAGCAGTAGCGGATCCTATCTATCTGAGCATCATTGAAGCAGCAGCGTTCTTTAATAGAGTCTTCAATGATCCCCTGGCTTTTCGGAGGACTGTTCTTTGGGTGATCCTTGGCCGGTGAACTTCGGAGCAACATTTTCGAAGTGACGGAGATAAAGAAAGAAAAACAGAGTAAGAGAGGAAGAAAGAGGAGAAAGAAATACCTGGTTGATCGTCGACTGAGAATTTAAAGGGAGTTTCTTTCGAATTTGAATGCATGATGATCCTATCTATATCTCTATTTATAATTATGATTCTGCAAGATTGTCACTTCCGTGACGTCATGATCGCAACGGCTAGTTCAATTTTAACGGCTATATATCCGTTAGTTAGTTGCGGATAAGATCAAGAAAATATAACTCGCTAATTTTACAAATTACTCCTTATATTTTGGGGGCAATTGTTAGGGGAGGATTTTCTAACAATTAGTGATCCTTACACGTTATCCTAATTAGTGATCCTTACTTCTGTGACAGGTGGTGATCCTCAGAAGAGCTTCAGGATCAGGATCATGGATCACTTTAAGGATCCTCGTACTAACGATTGTTTACTTATGTTTTGTACTATCTCGCAGGTATAACAAGCTTGACCAAGTCTTGGCGACATTCCTGGAGAATATTCCTAAACTATTCTGCACGTGCTTGACCAAAAATAGACGTTGTGGAGAACGTGGAGGCTTGGCACGAAAGTCGGATAGTTAGTTTAGGTGGTTATTTCTATTTTAAAAAGGGAGTAACGAGCTAGTAGAGAACACTTAGTCATTTTTTTCAGTTACACACACTCGTACAAACGCTCATTCAAGCTCTCGCTCAAACACTTAGCAATTTCATACACTTTTTACACATTTCACGATAGTGATCCTTGTACCTAGCTCGTTACTATCCGAAGTTGTAAACATTTATTCATTTATTTGAGCTTGGTGATCGGTAGTTTCCATCACCCGGGGTTTTTTGTGCCGGAGATTAACTCTTGATCAAGGGCTTTTTCCCCGTACAAATCCTTGTGTTGTTTGTGCAATTTACATTGAAGTGATCCTCATCGCTGTTACATATTTTAAGCATCATTCCCCGTAACAAAGAGTTTGGTTGCATTATCCTCGTCTGATTTTTTGACCAAAACAGTATGCACACCACTTTGACTTATCCTTAGTTGCAACTGGCCTATCATTCTTTCTGGGCCATCTGGCTTTATCACCTAAGTTCTGCTTCACAAGGATTAGTTCATTCTTATCAACAGAAAAACAATATTAAGAGATTGGAGGATAATCCTCATCATCCTCTTCTTGATCAACAGCATGCATGTTCTGGTTATCAGATCTGTTATAGGATCTGAACTTGTTGTTCTTGAACGAGGATCCTTGCTTATCTTGCTTTGAGGATCCTGCTAACCTCTCCTGGATCCTTTTGTCATCCTCTAGCCGGATGAACCTAAGTGCCCGGGTTCTTACCTCATCTAGGTTCCTGCATGGTGTCATAACAAGATCATCATAGAACAATGAATCCCTAAGCAATCCCATCTTAAAGGCCTCAACAGCCGTGGCTATATCCAAGTTGGGAATGTCTAAGGATTCTTTACTGAATTTGGTAATGTAATCTCTTAATGATTCATTATGACCCTGGGTTATCCTATATAGATCACCAATTAATCGTTCAAATTTTCTACTACAAGAAAACTGATTATTAAATAGGTTAACTAGATTAGCAAATGAGGTAATAGAGTAGGGGGGAAGACTTAGCAGCCATTTGAGAGCTGATCCAGTAAGAGTGGATCCGAATCCTTTGCACAGGCATGCTTCCTTTAACCTTTCTGGGTTTGGATTGATCTCCATCCTCTCCCTGTATTGTGCTATGTGTTCTTCAGGATCCGTCGAACCATCATACAGCTTCATAGTTGGAACATGGAACCTCTTGGGTATCTCAGCATCACAGATCGGTGGTGCAAAACGAGATATCCTGTGGCTCCCATCTGCAATCTCTAGGATAGGTTTGAGCACTCCTGGAACACTTGATATCATATCCTTCAACTTTTGCAATTCTCTGGCCATGGCATGATTGATACCTGGATCCTGCATAAGGCCATGGTTAGTAGCATAGGAATTATTAAAAGTGTTACCTCCCATCGAATTCAAGTTAGGAAGAGTGGATGTAAGTCCATATTGTTGAGGCTCTGGAATGATCGAAGGACCGGTAGAAGCATTGGTCTGCATTGGAATAAAATCTCCCTGATGGACATCTGAACTCCCTGTTTGCAAACTCCTCAAGGATCCTGGCATCTGGAAGGATCCATGAAACTGGAAGGATCCTGGAACAAAGGAGGATCCTTGAACCTGGGATGATCCTGGAACAAAGGAGGATCCTTGAACCTGGAATGATCCTGGAACAAAGGAGGATCCTTGAACCTGGGATGATCCTGGAACAATGGAAGATCCTTGAACCTGGGATGATCCTGGAACAAAAGAGGATCCTTGAACCTGGGATGATCCTGGAACAATGGAAGATCCTTGAATCTGCTGCGCTCCTGAGTACCCTCCTGAATTCACGAAGGATCCCATATGCTGAGGATAGGATCCTGCTGGTTGGAAGTATGAACCTAATGCCTGGGTCACTGTTGTTGTTCTGTAGTGCACTCCTTTTGGTCCACCCACATATTGAACATCTGGAACCACTGATGGCTGATAAGTAATCACCGGAGTATCAAAATTCAAAGATCTGGGCATCAGTGGGGAATGATCCTCTGCCGTTTTCTTTTGTTTCTTGAGATCTCCGATTTCTTTAAGAATCCTTTCATTGGTCTTATCCTGCTGTTGTATATGATCCTTCATCTGCAAAATCAAAGTAAACATGTCACTAGTAGTGGGAGTGTAAGAAGCAGAAAAAGTTGGAGGTTTTGAGAAAATAGGAGTTGGCTTCTTCGCAGCATTCTCAGCATTCTTCTGGGATCCAGAAGGTGGTGGAGGCAAAGGGGGAACGCCTTGTGAAGAACTGAATGAGGGCATCAAATTTGAAGCATTCTTCGCAGAGGAAGCCATCTGCTAGGTTGCAGTGAACTGAAATGAGCACAGAAATACGAATTTTTCTAAGAATGAAGCACCAATTGCCCCACGGTGGGCGCCAAACTGTTTTGGTCAAAAAATCTAATGAGGATAATGCAACCAAACTCTTAGTCATGGGGTATGATGCTTTAAATGTAGAACAATGATAAGGATCACTTTAAGGTAAATTGCGCAAACGACACAAGGATTTATACGGGGAAAAAGCCCTTGATCAAGAGTTGATCTCCGGCACAAAAAACCCCGGGTGATGGAAACTACCGATCACCAAGCTCAAATAAATCAATAAATGTTTACAACTTCGGATAGTAACGAGCTAGGTACAAGGATCACTATTGTGAGATGTGTACAAGTGAGTGAAAACTAATAAGTGTTCGTCGAGAGCTTCAAGAATGCGATTGTACGAGAGTGTGTGTAGCTGAAAATGGCTAAGTGTTCTAATTCTAGCTCGTCACCCCTTTAAAAATAGAAGTTAGCTACACTAACAAACTATCCGAATTTTGTGCCAAGCTCCCACGTTCTCCACAACGTCCATTTCCAGTCAAACGTGTACGAAATACCCGTGGAATATTCCATAGTAACGTTGCTAAGACCAAGTCAAGCTTGTTACTCCTGCGAAGTAATACAAAACACAAACAAACAATCGTCAGTATGAGGATCCTTAAAGTGATCCATGATCCTGATCCTGAAGCTCTTCTGAGGATCACTATCTGTCACAGAAGTAAGGATCATTAATTAGGATAACAAGTAAGGATCACTAATTGTTAGAAAATCCTCCCCTAACAAGAAGTTACTCCTTCGCACATATTCGAGTCTTGGGTTTTATCTTGAGTTTCCTTTACTCCGAGTTTATCTTAGTGTGACTCTCCGAGTTTATTCAGTATAAAAGGAAAAGGGGATCCAAATTATTCTTCTTTCACTCTTTCAATACCCAGTTAAAACCTTATCGGTAAACAAACCCAAAATGTCACACTTGCGTCCATCTATTACCTATGTTCTCTTTTGATTTAGGATTTCTTGATCTCTTGGTGATTTCAACTTAATCTTCACCAAGAAGTACTGCTTAGATAATCTGATCAAAGGTTACAAAAGCTAACGGGCATTACGAGTTCTGAATTTTCTAGAATTCCGGGTTACCTGGGTACCGGTTTTTTTGCTAAGTTTAGAAGTTTGCGTAGTTTGGAGGTTTCGAGTTTTACATGTTCCGATTTTTTCTAGTTATGCCGGGTTACCGGGGGTACCGGATAATTAGCTAAGAGTCCAAATTTTGTATAATTCGGAAATTTGAAGTCAGTTTCGGGTTACTGAAAAGTTCCAGGGTACTTATATTGTCCGAGGGGATGAGACGCGGTAATGGTGGTCCACGGTGTTCTTTTCAAGATTCTCCAAGTTCGGATGTGTTCCTTACTATAGTTTTGGGAAAATTTTGGACTATTATCGTGCATTTGAAGGCGAAGAGAATAATAACTTGGTAGGACTTTGATAGTTTGCGAAGAAATAGGGGGAGTAAAAGATCCTATTTTCTTTATAAATCTAAAGCTTGTGCGTAAAAAGGCTCGTGTATGATGGAGTTTTGTCAATTGTGTTCGTGTTTTTAATCTAGTATTGACGTGATGAAGTTGAATTCTCGGTTGATAGCTAGTTGAAGATTGAGCCTTATTAAGTTGCTGTTTAGAGTAGAGAAGATTAGTTATGGTCTCGAAATAATGTGGGATTTCTTGATTTGAGGGGAAGATCGGAGATGAAAGCCACCGGGGATTCAGCGGATTCGTGAAGATAGGAGATTGATTCATGAAGATACGTGACTAGATGAGATCATACACCAAGAGTTGAAGACTTTTGATTAAGATGGTGGATGTACATTTACGGAGTTGAGTTTGTTATTAAGTTATCGAACTGAACTTCATGTCTTAGTGAAGTTTGAAGTGTTCAAGGTTTTGTACATTGGAAATCCAATGTTTCTTTCTGCTTCCGGTTAGGTTTGAAGATTAATGTATCGAGCCAAGGTTACAAAAGCTACCGGGCATTACGAGTTCTAATAATCTTCATCAAGAAGTACTGCTTAGATAATCTGATCAAAGGTTACAAAAGCTACCGGGCATTACGAGTTCTGAATTTTCTAGAATTCCGGGTTACCTGGGTACCGATTTTTTTGTTAAGTTTAGAAGTTTGCGTAGTTTGGAGGTTTCGAGTTTTACATGTTTCCGATTTTTTCTAGTTATGCCGGGTTACCGGGGGTACCGGGTAATTAGCTAAGAGTCTGAATTTTGTATAATTCAGAAATTTGAAGTCAGTTTCGGGTTACTGAAAAGTTCCAGGGTACTTATGTTGTCCGAGGGGATGAGACGCGGTAATGGTGGTCCACGGTGGACTATTATCGTGCATTTGAAGGCGAAGAGAATAATAAATTGGTAGGACTTTGATAGTTTGTGAAGAAATAGGGGGAGTAAAAGATCCTATTTTCTTCATAAATCTAAAGCTTGTGCGTAAAAAGGCTCGTGTATGATGGAGTTTTGTCAATTGTGTTCGTGTTTTTAATCTAGTATTGACGTGATGAAGTTGAATTCTCGGTTGATAACTAGTTGAAGATTGAGCCTTATTAAGTTGATGTTTAGAGTAGAGAAGATTAGTTCTGGTCTCGAAATAATGTGGGGCTTCTTGATGTGAGGGGAAGATCGGAGATGAAAGCCACTGGGGATTCAGTGGATTCGTGAAGATAGGAGATTGATTCATGAGGATACGTGACTAGATGAGATCATACACCAAGGGTTGAAGACTTTTGATTAAGATGGTGGATGTACATTTACGGAGTTGAGTTTGTTATTAAGTTATCGAATTGAACTTCATGTCTTAGTGAAGTTTGAAGTGTTCAAGGTTTTGGACATTGGAAATCCAATGTTTCTTTCTGCTTCCGGTTAGGTTTGACGATTAATGTATCGAGCCATATTCTTACATGTGGTTGTAGGTCGGTTCGTGTTAACTTGATTCGGGGGTAGTTTGAGAGGGAGGATCTATAGTGCTTAATGTTGGATTCTTCAAGTTTCTCAAAGCATCCTTAAGTGATCGTCTACAAATCTTTTATTAGAAGGGTTGAAGATCGCAGTACTCTGCTGGAAAGATCAAGTCTCAGCCAATGTTGAAAGCAGGCATGATATCATCAGTCAAGGGGGAGTCTGTAAGTGTAGTATCCGGTGACTGAAGATATTTGTGTCAGATAGAACTGATAGCAACAGTTAAGGGGGAGTCTGTAAGTGCAGTTCCTGTCGGGTAACTGTGCTTTATCAGTTCTTGTCAACAAAGTCAAAGCCAAGTCAATAATTCGGAAGCTTTATCAGTTCCTAGTTTATGATGTTAAACTCGGAATATGTTGATTATTATTGTTGTCCGAATTATTTGTTGTGTATCCCGTAAATATGTTTTATCCGGGTTTAGTCCCTAGTCTATATATATGTGTTGTATAGGGTAGATTAGGGCAACCCTTGAGAAAGCTTGGTGCACCTCTCATAAGAATCCAGCCATTCTCCATCAGTGTGTGAATTATAAAGAGAGAGAGAGGGAGACTATGTGTTAGTGAGAGAAAGCTTGGTTTAGATACTCTTTTGGTTTGTAATCTGTGATGACTGATTCAATAATAAAGAGATTCATCAGCTACAACTGCAAGTTCCTCAATGCTAGCCTCTTCGATAACCTCTTCACACACTTCTTCGTTGACAATTTCAGCTATAAAGGCTTGTGACACAATAGCTCCTTAAATGTTTTCCAATGCACAACCCCAGTCGTAAGGCTCAGTCACATTTTGTAGAGGTTGAGCCACCATAGCATTGTTTGTCGAAGGTGTAAGATTTTCAGAACCACTTGGACGAGCACTTGAGTTTGAAGTAGTTGATGCATTGTTGTGAGGTCTTGAGTTGTTTCCTTGAGAGTTGTTTTCTCTGTTAGATCTCTCCATCTTCGGCTTCCGACAATCACGTGCGAAATGCCCGTAGATGCCGCAGTTGTAACATTTCACCTTTGACATGTCAACTCCCATTCGAGTCTTCGTCTGACCTCCTATGAACTTCCTACCCGTTCTCAACAGAAATTTCTTCGCTCTACAGACTAAGAGTGCCATATTGAGTTGTAGATTCAAGTTCTTCCATTTCGTCTTGGTCTATCTGGTCAAAGTCCTCATCGAGACTTGACGGTTCAACGAGCTTTCCAAGACAGAAGTTCTCATAGGCAGTCATGAAAGACGCCAAAAGGCTCATGTTTTCTTCTATCAACTTTAAGCAGCTTGCATCTAACTTTGGAATGTTCAAGTTTGTCGCTTGAGATTTCTGAGCTCCACTGGAAGAGTACATCCCTTGATTGGAATTTGTTGGTCCACTTGAACTTACATTGTTGCTTATAAAGGCGTGTTCACTTGCAGGAACTTCATTTTCTGAATATAGGGCAACACCGGCTACTCCATTACTACCCTTATCCGTCGGTTTTGAAGCTTTATATAACTGAGGATCTTGGATCTTCTCTAAATCAGATGCTTGATCTTCCATATTCCAAGCATAACCCTTCAGTTTTTGTACAGCTTCTTCCAATGAGAGCTCCTCGAAGAGAGCACATTCTCTAATCAATGCGGTGTACATATTCCATTCTCTAGGAAGGCAATTCAGAAACTTCTTAACTTTCTCAAATTCAGTGTAGATGCCTTCTTGACTCCGATCAAGTTCGCTCAACAGATGATAAAATTGATTCACCGTGTCATCGAATGACTCATTCTTTAAAGCTTTAGACACAATGAATTGAGTCTTCAATCATTCAACACGTCATTTCTTGTACATTGCATTTCCCTCGTACCGTTCAATCATGCTATCCCACAACTCCTTTGAATTACTTCTCTTACGGAAAGTATGAAGTATAGATTGTGTCATAGCCATTGTAATCATCGACATTGCTTTTTCTTCACAATCATAGAATTTTCTTTGGTCGTCGGTAAGTGCCAAATAAGTATCAATCGTTAACGTTCTTACTGGTGTGGCTCCACATCCTTTAACGATACACAACCAGATCTTGATGTCTTTTGCTCTTACATACCTTTCGAAACACTCCTTCCACTCAGGAAAATCAAGCTCGGTTATCAACAAAGGAGGTTTGTCGTTACTCCCTACCTCAGCATTGTGCTTGAGGTTTTGCACCATTGCAGTCAGATTATTGTTTGCCATTTTGAATGAATTGTGAAAGAAACATAGAGTGATGGTGAAAGAAACAGTGAGATAAAACACAAAGTTTGCTTAGTAAAAGTTTCTAAGTTCACAAAAACCGGAGACACAAGTGAAACTTTGAAAATACTGAGTGAAAACTCGAAGACAATCAGAGTAGAGTGGTATAACCCGCATCAAACCTGATATAAAAACTCTGACATCCAAACTCTGAAAACCCTTAAACACGAAACTCTGAATGGACTTTAAAAAATAAAACTCTAATAAATTTTGGATAGCTTAAACTCGGATCCTAGTCACAATCTTAAAGAAACTCGGACCATTTAAAGAATTTTTTTTTATTAAAACTCGGACTCGCTTAATAAAAGGCTATACTAAACTCAGACACCTAAACTCTGAGAACTTAACTAAACTCTGAGCAGAAAATTCGGACTCTTATATATGTTCAAACTCGGAACGATGAGATTAGAATGTAAACTCTGATTACGGACACTATTAAAAGAAAACTAGGAACTTTTGCTAAATTGAAAGAAAAATTCGGACTCCTAAAAAAAACTCTGACTATTGACCACTAGCAAGAAAAACCTGAATTTTAAACTCTGACCTTTAAAGGAAAAACCCTGACCTCTAAATCCTGACCACAAAGTCCTGACCTCTCAAAGAAGTAAACCCTGACTTCTTAGTCGGACTAGAGGAAATTGCTACAGGTTATCTCACAAGTGTGACTTCACACTAGTTCATCAATAATCCTGAAGCACAAACACTGAATTGAAACTCTGAAGGAAAAACAGTAAAAGAAAACTCTGAGCAGAATAAAATGGATCAAACACAGAATCTTTACTAACCTTCGAAAACCCTTAAAAAACCCCTGATGAAGATCTTCAAGCTCTGTAAAACCCAGATGAATGTATATCCTAAAAAACTTCTTTTCTAATCACAATCCATCATCCAGAATGAGCAAACACATGAATGATTAATGAAAAACACTTAAAACCCAGCAAACAACACCAAACACCCAATCAAAATGTGATCTTTCTCAACTAAACCTCTAAACCCAAACCTACAGTAGTATGAGCACACTGCTCTGATACCACTTGTAAGGCCTCTTACCCAAGGATCTCACTCAGACAACAATCACCAGGTGTGCGGAATCCACCTAGCAATAACTACTGTATGGTATTGGATCAAGAAAGTGTAGAACAAGAATGATGAAAATGATGAATGACGTCACACACAGTAGCCGTCAATTCACACACAGTGACAATGATTAGGGTTTCTTGAAGAACAAACATTCCACAAAAGAAATCGCCATGTATATCATTTCACTAAGAGTTTATATACAAAGGGAAGTCGTGACTACTCAAGTCAGGACAAAAGGCCCAAAGCCCAATACAAAACAAAACCCTGACTAAAACCATCCACCAAAATTCGGACTAAGGAAACTCCCAATCCCTGACCATGAAAACCCTGACCAAACTAACAGTTTCAAATAATTACATAAAAGACCCTTGAGTTTGAGAGCCTGCACTTATCACCCAAAGTGCATTTACAGACTCCCCCTTGATCAGTGCGGGATCTTCAATGTAAAGCTCAAGATCTTCTCTTTGTTAACGCTTCGAGTAATCGCTTCCTGCACAAACTTGATTCTTCACATAGAACTGCACTACCTTGATGAAATGAACTGCCAAAGGACGATCTTCTTTATTGTAGTGCAGAGGCAGATGACGAAGAACTTTCAGATGTTCCATCTTCAGATTTATCAGCCAAACCGGATCCAAAATCCGAAGGATCTCTTCAGTCATCTTCTCTTTGGTTATAACTGCTTCGCCAGTTTTTCCATCATAATACCAATCCCCAATTCCCTGAATCTTGTCAAGATCGAACTTGCGCATAGGAATTTTACTTAGGCATCTGGCAGGTGGGTAAACCATCTTCAAAACCTGTTTACCAGTGAACTTATCTCTGGTTTTGACGGCTCGGCCGACTACAGGTTTGAAAGTCTTCCACTTGCTTTCGCGGCTTTCAGCTACAAGATAAGGAATTAAACCTCTAATGCTCGCTACATTGGTATGTTTGTTTAAATCCAACTGTGCCAGATGATGAAGATCACGTGCAGGTAAGGTTTGTAGGAATTTGGCCCACGACCTGAAATATTGAACCCCATCCGTTCGTTTGATCATAACAAGACTATGTTGTTCGTCGAAATCCCAACTTATTATCTGACCCGTGTATTCCCCTTTTGTGTTCACATAACTCTTCTTCTGAGTCTGATTAGGAAGAGATTTGAACCATTTGTGAGACGCCAAACGGATCTCTTCGGGAATTTGTATGGGATCGGTAACTTCGTCAGGAGGAGCATCTCCAAAAACATAGCTTCTGGTAGGTGGTAGTTGATCTTTATCTTTTGTTCTGGGTAGGAGTCATTGATGCTTACTTCTTCTATTGGATTCTCTTTTACATTGCTGCTTTCCCCTTCCTCTATTTCCATAGACGCGACTAAGAGAGCTTCCTGTGTAGGTGTTAGCGAAGCGATTCCCTTGTCCGTTGGAAACTTCATTACTCCATGTGCCGGGGATATTACGGCGTCGAACGTCGCAATACCTAACCTACCTATCAACAAGTTGTAATTTGAAGGGGACTTATGACTATGAACGTAAGCTCCTTTGTTCGAGATAGGTCACCATCCCAGAAGCATATGATAAGTGCTAGCTTCCCTAGGGGTTGTACTCTTTCCCAAGTGAAGCTTCGTATGGATGTACCAGTGGCTTGTAGGGAGGTTTTCAGCTCATCCCTGAGTTGATTGAAACATCTTTCATACATGACGTTGGATGCAGCCCCCGGATCCATATGCACTCTTTTGGTGGGTAAGCCTTCTAGCTCAGCTTCCACGATGATGGGAAGTTCCAGCTTGTTGTCTGGATCCATCGGGAGAAAGCAGATAAACTGCTGGTTCCAGGGTGTGGTTTGTCACACCCCAACCGATGGTGTAAAAATTGGAGTGAGACGAAAACATGATTGCTCGAGACATCATAACTTGCTAATTGTGACAATAGTTTAAATAATTCAAATTTAATTCATACTAAAGAGAAAGTACATTGTTTTCGAAATAAAGATACGCCATTTTGCAAATAAGCGTAACAACATGAAACAAAACATAAATAAAAGTTTAGGTGTGTTTCTGGTCCACCCTAAGTATGTTTCTTCAACCGTTATCAACTAGTTTCCTGCAAGATGTATTAAAATAAAATTAACAAAAGTTGGCGAGTATACAAGTTTGAATACATAGCATAATTGTGTCTAAAAAGTTGACTCATATCCAACATGGTAAATTGCATACGTTGTTTATTATTATACTATCATTTGGTGTTGGAGATTTGTAAATATCTCTTTTAAATATGCACTCTATGCTTTCCGCAAGGTTTAAATTGAACTTTAAATCCCAAGAGTGTTCATTAGCCATTAAAAGACGGAGTATGTTTGATAAGAAAAGAACCTTTAAGTACTTCAGTAATAGAGAAAAAAACAGTTTAGGGGTTAAACACTCTATTAAAAACCAAAGAGTGGTTTTTTAAATATAAATTGAAAAACTTAAGAGTAGAAATACTAATTTAATCTAATATTACCAAGCAAAGCCTTTTACACGTGTGGGAATAAGGTTATTGTTTTAGAACATTAACTTACTTGAAAGAATAATGCTTTCTTAAGCTCCTTGACAACAACTTTCATGGTTGGACGTTGGTCTTGAGTTTCCGCCACACATCTATATGCAATTTCAATAAATGTGCGCAAAGAATCCTTGTTGGGTCCTCTATCTTGAACAAAATTATTTTCGCCATTTTCTCCTTTCAGTATTGGGTCTATCATCTCTTCTAATGTTCCCATGCAGAAGCGTCGTCTTGCAGCAACAACCAGCCCTTTGTCACTTCCCGTCTCATAAATTGAGTCATTGGCAACCCTCCCACATAGAATCTCAAACAAAACTACTCCAAAGCTATAAACATCTGATTCTCTTTTTAACTTACCAGTCTTGTCATACTCTGGATCTACATAGTAAACTCTGCCGGCTATTTTATTGAGATAGAGAGCTTCATCTTCTTGATTTGGAGGTAGGTATATGAAGTTATCAAAATTGGAAATCTTTGCCCCCCAATTCTGGTCCAACTCAATGTTAAGGCTACATATATCACGATGTATTATCATCTGAGAGTGAAGATAGTTCAAAGCGTGTGCAATATCAATGCAGATTTTCAAACGTTGTCCCCATGTCAAAACAAACAACTTCTTGGTGTTTGATAAATGATAATCAAGAAAAAAATTATCAAAATTTTCAAGGACGAGGATCCTCTCAGAAGCATCAATACAAAATCCAAGTAGAGTGACTATGTTGGGATGCTTAACACGGGTAAGAAGTTCAATTTCTTTAACAAAATGTTCTCCATGTTCGAAATCTTGTCCAGAAACGAAGCGCTTTATAACCACAGATGAATGATTTTGTTTCTCAAAGTTCTTGAGTTTTGCTGTGTAACAAGTATAGCAGGGACTACTTGATATTATGTATTTCTTTGAAAAATTATCAGTGGCGAATACAATATCAGTGAGACGAATCTTCAAGTTCTTCAAATATTCCAAATTTATTCCCTGCAAATATGTGACAAAAGGAAGAAAAAAGAGAGAGTTACTGTTTCTGCTTGCTAGAAAAATGAGAACCAAACTGAGAAAAAAAATGTGTGGTTAATATTTTGTTGGAAAAAATAAAAAAGACATTCCAATCTATCTCTGTTCTATCAGATCAAGTAAATTTCACTGCTATTCAATATTTCTAAGACTGTGGGGCGGGACATCACGCCGGAATCTGCCATGGCGCCCCATAGCGCCCGGCCACACCACTACGGCTGGCGCTATGGGTTAAATTTTTGCCCTCCCGCGATCTATATAACGGCGTTACCATTTCTTCCCCACTCACACACACATACATACATACATATATAACCCCACTACACACTCAAGTTATATAAAGCCCCATAAAGCCCCTTTCTTACGCGTTTCGCCACTTGTCGCATAACGCCCCACAAAGGGCTTTATGACTACACATGGCCTAAAGGTGGAGGGAGCACTCACTATTGATCTCCTCCATCACTTAAAACCCACCAATCACAAATTCACCTCATTTCATCTAGTTCTGTTGAACCCTAAGACCATGGGGTGTGGTTTGCTTAGTCCTTTTGAAGACTACCCGCCACGTAGGCACCACCTCACCATGGGTGGAGGATCATCCCCTTGGGGACTACCTAAAGGTGTGGAGGATAGTTCTCCCTCCTTTTTTATTATTATTTTGTTTGATTTAATTAAATAATTAAAAAAAATCTCTCTCTATCTCTCTCTATGTGGTGCCCACCATCAACCATCAGCCAATCAAAAGTCTCGTTGCTTCCGTCTTCCTGCCATTGTTTGCGACGTGACAAGTCCCAAGGAGGCGGTGTGCGACGGGGAGGGGACGACCCCTACACCCCTTGGTCTAAATCAGAGCAACCCTCATCAACTGAACCATTTCTATCCGTTGAGTTTTTTAAAATAAATATAGTATAAAATAAAATAAATTAAAATCAACTATTATTATTACGTAAAATTAAATATAAAAACTAAATAAGAAAAGGAAAGTAAAAAAAACTTTAACAAAAAAATGTTATAAACATAGAAATGTTATAATTTTATAAATTAAAAAAAATGTACAAAAAGTAAAAAACAAAAACCATGTTATAAACGGCATGAGATAATTATGTTAATTTAAAAAGTCAGGGATTCATTATTTACAACATGAGGGGCTAATTATGTAAATATCAAAATTATAATTTTATAAGTGTAGCTACATGGCCGAACCTAACCTTCGGCCACAACAGGTATACAACCGGACATGCACCTACAAACGTCTGAACTCTGAACATATTCAAGACCTATAAAATGGTCCGGCCCCCTCCATTTCCATTTAAGGATGCACATCAAGAGGTGCATCCCGGCCAAGTGACGTCATCTATGTAAGCAAGTATGATTTTCTCTAAACTCTCGTCCTTATTAGATTATAAAGTTAATTATATGTGTATTATGTATTGTTAGGTTAATTAAACTTATATTTAAGTATATATGTAACAAATAAGAGAAGGGACATATCGGTTGATTGCTACCGTTTCAAACGGCAGTTATTCCCGCCAAGAATAACTACCATATCAACCGCCATCTCTTCGGTATATAATGACATTTGCCGACAACCATTTTCGGCACCAAGATATTTCATAATATCCTATTCAGTTTCGTTTCCATTCTGTCTTGAGTGTGTGTTTGTTATCGTGCACTTGATCAAGGATAATATGGAATCTACTTCCAATCCTTGTAGATTCAATTCTGATGTTAATGATTATCACACAAGTGATAATCCTCCGCTGCCAATAAGTGGTATCAAAGCCACGATGAAGAGAGACGGCGAAATTCAATCAACTTCAACACTGATGCCCTGTGATCATTGTACGAATGAGAAAATAGAAAGACGAAAGAAAGAATCGTTTCATAAGCGATGTTACTAGTGCCATGAACCCGGTCATCATATCATCCCGTGCAAGACGAAGGAAAACGATGAAGCAACCCAGTTAATTCGTCAAGCCATCAACACCGGAACACAGAGACAAGAAGCAGACGATGATTTCAGACATGAATTAATAGTTACCGGCAGAAGGCGGTTTGTGGTCTTAAATTTGGTATGTTATTACTAATTTTAAACATCATTATGCGGGAAATCTAGATGTTTTTAAACGAATTAAACATATGTTCCGAATAGAGACCAAAACCGGTGAAAGCAATTTTTTATTCATAAGAGGTATTGTGGCTGTTGATGTTATGTCTGGAAATGATAAATTTCGAATTCAGAGTGTGTTTTACACTACTGAATTGGATCAAAATGTTCTTAGTATGGACCAACTTGTAATACAAGGGTATACGGTCAAGACAAGTGGAGAAAGATGTAGAATCTTTCCCACGTTCAGTGTCCCTGTTTCGAATAAAAGGAATGAGATTTCTGGTTTAACAAAAGAAGACGAGATTAGGATGAAAGAAAAACAAACTATATTCAATCTCGGTCCGGAACATGATGAATACAAAACAGATTATTTAAACTCCTGTTTTGAAAATCTGAATTTGTCTTCTCAAGAACCGGATTGGAATGTTATGATCTTACAAGCAATGGAATTTCATGAGTTTCAAGATTGTAAAGCCTTACTAGACATGTTAAAAGATACTGAATATGTCTGTAAATATAAGTAAGATTTGGGGACCAAATTTGATGAGATGTTGGAGTGGTTTATAAAGACTAAATTAGGAACCTCTACAAGACCGATTCTGGCATATTCTAGTGATAAAAGGAAGGTAAATCTGCTCGAGTTATATATGGTATATGGTAGTGAAACAAGAAGGTGGGCACAAGAATGTTACCTCAAACAACTTATGGGCAGTAGTAGCAAAAGACATGGGGTACGATTACCATGATGGTGAATTTATGAGAATAATGTATGCTATGTACCTAGATGTTCTCGTGTATTATTACAAATTCAAAACAACACAGCAGAATGTTTGTGAAAGAGAAAAAGTGAAGAGTAATGAATCCATTAGCCGAGGTCGGATTTACTCCGAGAAACGAGATCCAGTTGCAGAGCTGAGAGAAAGAGCAATGTGCGATGGCTGCATCCCGGAAGAAGAAGGGGAACATTACGCGTTATTTGTAGGAAATGATTGGCATGGGATGAAGAAGCTGCAGAAAAGGCGTTGATTCGATTTCAAGCAAGTGGAAAAGGCGGTGGATGAAGCTAATCGAAGTGTTCTAATGCATTCTCAGAAATATAATCAAGTTTAGGGGAGTGTATTAGATTATAAACTTAATTACATGTGTATTATGTATTCTTAGGTTAATTAAACTTATATTTATTTAGGGGACCGCTAAAATGAAAACCACCTCCAGTTGTAAGAACCATGAGAACTACACCGTACGGGGCGAGTTGGACCAATTTTTTTTTTCATAAACGTATATGCGTGTATTATAAACACATTTGTAAAAAAAATAAAAAAAAAAATTTTGCGTGTGTAGTTTTGAGCACCACAAGTTTGTGTTTACGGGTACCGTAAAATTTAAATAAAATTTACGTTACCCGTAAACGCAAACTTGTGGTGCTCAAAACTACACACACCACATTTTTTTTTGAATTTTTTTTACAAATGTGTTTATAATACACGCATCTACGTCTATGAAAAAAAAAAATTTGGTCCAACTCGCCCGGGATCAAAAAGTTCTCATGGTTCTTACAACTAGAGGTGGTTTTCATTTTAGCGGTCCCCTAACACGCATCTATGTTTATGAAAAAAAATTGGTCCAACTCGCCCCGTACGGTGTAGTTCTCATGGTTCTTACAACTGGAGGTGGTTTTCATTTTAGCGGTCCCATATTTATGTATATATGTAACAAATAAGAGAAGAGACATGTCGGTTGATTGCCACCATGTCAACCGCCATCTCTTCGTATATAATGACATTTGCTGGCAACCATTTCCGGCACCAAGATATTTCATAATATCCTATTCATTTTCGTTTCCATTCTGTCTTGAGTGTGTGTTTGTTATGGTGCACTTGATCAAGGATAATATGAAATCTACTTCCAATCCTTGTAGATTCAATTATGATGTTAACGATTATCACACAAGTGATAATCCTACGCTACCAACAAACTTCTCTATCTACTTTCTCTCTCTAAGAAAACATTTATTCTCATGCCGGAGGGTGGTCGCAGAGTGGCCCTCCCACCTCTGCGACGAGCCTAACCGTCTGTTACTTGTGCAGGGTTATCTTGTCCACAGGTTTTCAAGATCTAATCAAACCAAACCAGAGTGCGGTCCAGTTTTTGGATCTTCAATAAGTTTTCTTTTCATGGAAGCAACCTGCAAATTTCTCTTTTCTTAAATAAAACAACTTGATTTTTTTAAATGGTCATTGCTTCCAAGTTTCCAAACCTGCTGCCTAAGACCAAACCCACCACGAGAGCCATCACACCGTGGTCACTAACACACAAGTGATGCCATCACGCGAGGCGGTTTTCCACGGTGTGATGGAGGCCATCACACCACAGTGGTAGCCAGTCTACCCTAATAGATACATGTTAGGACCAACTAAAATAAGTATCGCACAAACCTCTACCCTTGTTTTTATGGGGACAACAAACAATATTCCATTCCACTTCCCCAAAATTTGCAGTAAACTGTTACTAGCAAAGTTACTAATAACAGCAGTAGTACATCACCAGATTGTTCACCCAAAACACACATTTATACATTACAGTAGTAAAATTAAAGTTCAGCCAATTCTCCTATGTCACATTAGCGTGTTTCCTTTTGTGTTTTAACCAAAGGAAATATATCACCTATACTTCTCCAAAAATTTCTTCAATGTTTATCCTCTCACCTCTAAAAGTGACTTCATTTCGTGCTTACCAAATCATCCAAACTTAAGATAGAATGATCACCCGTAGCAGCCTCCGTTTGTTTGCCTTCCGACTCATTCAAAATATTGTAAACTTGCAATAGATCTCTAGCATATATCATTTATATTTGGAACTTTACACAAATTACTTACCTTCTGCCATATCATTGATGCAACATAGCACAAAGTGAAAAGATGGTCAGCGTCTTCACCCCCTCACCACATAGTTTACACAACGAAGATACTAGGAGATTTTTTTGTTTTTGCAGCCCTTCTGCGGAGGGAGCCGGTCTTGCTTCACTCACCACCCTCGTATATTCACCTTCTTTGGTACACACTTGACCCATTCGAAAAGATAGAATGGGACCGAGTGCTTTGTTAACAGTTCTCGGCAAGCCTACTGAAAAACCCGTCTAAACTACCATCCTGCACCCATTTGTCAGGAACTGTTGAGAGCACCAGCCCGTTGACTAGCCCAATCACTTGTTAATCTCGAGCCGTTCTGTGTTACTGTTGGGGTTCCTTTTTTAATCCAACCCTTCTAATTATTAGCATTATTATATTAGGCATATCTTGTATTTATTTAGATATATATCAGGTCCTAAAATAGTGCTAGGGTTGTTGTAAAGCAATACTCTTGTAACATCTATATGATTTCATCGGGGATCAGCGACAAACTAATTTAAACATTCACAAAGTGGGCAATATTAGGTCGAGTCGCTTGTAGGTAAAGTAATCCTCCTACAAGGTTACGATGCTGACCGGCATCAAGCCGACAACCCTGCATCCCACTGTCTTTAAGAGTTTCATGTCGAGGACATACTTCCTTGGCTAAGAACTAAACCATCTCGAGTTCGAGCTACCTCAATGCCTAGGAAATACTTTAGGGTACCAAGATCTTAGATGCTGAATTTTGCAATAAAGAAGGCCTTTGTTTCATCAATCTTGGTGGCATCATTGCCAACGATAATAACATCGTCAACGTATATAAGGGCTGCAAGAAAATGTCTTCCGTTCAAAATAGGAAAAGAGAATGATCCACCTTTGATTGTGTGAAACCAACTTCAAGGAGCGCCGAAGTAAATTTTTGGTACCAATTTCTAGAGGCTTGCTTTAAGCCATAAAGGGATTTTCTGAGCCGGAAAACTTTATGTTTTTTCCCTTTTCGAACCCTTGAGGAATCTTCATGTAAACTTCCTCATTCAAATCGCCATGCAAGAAGGCGTTATTGACATCAAGTTGATGTATTATCCAGTTTTTCATGACCACGATCACGAGTAATGTACGAACGGTTACTAATTTTGCTAAAGGGGCAAAGATGTCATGAAAATCAATACCCTCTAATTGAGTAAAGCCTTTTGCCACCAGCCTTTCCTTGTACCTATCCACTTCTCCATTTGGTTTGTACTTTTTTTATATACCCATTTAGAGTCGATAGCAATCTTTCCTTCGGGAATCTCTTCAAGAGTCCAAGTTCCATTTAACTGGATAGCGTTTATTTCCCGCTTCATGGCTTTTATCCAATTCTGATCCTGCACAACTTTGTTAAAAGTCTTTGGCCCATCATTTTTAGTAATGGCCATTAGATAAGCTTTGTGGGATTTAGAGAATTTATTATAAGAAACATGATTTGCCATAGAATGTACCGTCGAAGAGGTATCTTGATTAGGATTGAATAATGCATGATCGATGGATTGTGGAAGATTGACCTCATAACCATCAAGTCATCTAGATCGTACTTGGCCCCTTCTTTCTCTTTATCTGATGAGTATAGGGATATCAGTCTCAGCATTATATTGCGACCCACTGTCATTTGTTTCACTTACAAGATGCTCACCGTTATTTGCCCCAAAATTTGCAAGCCCATTGCTACTAGGCCCACTGTCACTTGAATCCGTATTGGTTTGTGGCCCATAATGTGTTTGCATGGGGCTGGTCATATTTTGGGTTCCTATATCATTCTGTTGGGCTTCTATTTGGGTTTCTACGGGTCTGACATTTGATCCCTCGCTAATTTAAGGCACATAGGTTTGGTTCTCGTCATAATAACAGGGTGGAAACTCAAAGATTTCTGGCTCCTTAACACATTCGAGCACTCTGTTTGATTCGCTTGGAAAAGGGTTTTCAAAGAATTGAACATGTCTAGAAAAAATAATTTTATTTTTGCTGACATCGAATATTATATAACCCTTGGTTCCTTGAGGGTAACCCAAAAATATTCCCGGCTTCCCCCTTTCCTTGAACTTATCCCTGTTTGTTTCGGTGCTATGATTATATGCTAGACAACCAAAAAATTTTATATGTTCAAAATCTGGGTTTTGATTGAAAACAATTTCGTATGGATTTTTATTCCCAATGGTTTTCGACAACAATCAATTAATTACGTGTGCGGCTGTCAAGATGCATTCTCCCCAAAATCGTGAAGACGGTTTAGCCTCAAATTTTAACTCTCGTGTGGTCTTGAGCAAGTGACGATGCTTTCATTCCACTACACCATTTTGTTGTGGTGTATGTGGACACGTGGTCTCAAGTAAAATTCCTTGCTTAGTATAGAAATTTGTCATCCGATTAGAGGTGAACTCACCACCATTGTTACACCGAATTCGTTTTATAGTTTTGACAAATTGTGTCTTAATCATTTATGAAAGTTGATTAAACAGTCACTCGCTTCATGTTTGATTCTTAAAAGGAAAACCCAGACTGAGGGACTATAATCATCAACAATGGTCAAAAAATATTTTGCTCGCGTAAGCGACGAGGTTCGATATTTTCCCCATATATCACAATCTAAATGTTCAAAACAGTCTTTAGTTTTAATGGAACTAGTCGGGAAAGGTAACCTTGTATGTTTTGCTTTGGCACACGAATCACAAACGACATCATTGGTCTTTAAAGAATTTTCCTTGACAAAGTCAAAACAAAAAAATTTCTCCCTTAAAGCATGTCCCAAGCGTTTATGCCAAAGATCAAAACTTACCGGTGTTTTTGAAATCATTGTTAAAGAAATCCAGCTTGTGGGTTATGTGACCGGTAGCACCCAAGTCGATAACCCATTTATCATTTGGATCAAACATACCTCTGTTATGTTGGTAATAGGATCACCTTCCATAGAGAATATGCCAAGAAATCGTTGATATTTTTCGTTGTTTAGCCCTGCAATGGAGTTGCTCTCAGCGTCGACATAGGCTTCTTGGCCTTAGGTTTGTTGTCGGCAGTGTACTTGTGTGATCCAAAACTCTGCGTTTGGTTTCCATTTGTTCCAACCATGGAGATGGTTGTAGGAATCGAAACTTGGCGAGAGGATGTAAGAGCAAGCATCGATTGGTTGGTTGGGGCGAGTTAGGGTTTAGGTATGGTAGGAGCGGCATGAAGCCTGCTGTGATACCATGAAGAAATTGATAGATCTGAGTGTTTATTATTTTCTGAATGAATAACCAAAAGGGATTACATGTTTAAATAGAACAATGATAAATATAGACTAGAATACGATCCCTGTAATTAAGGGATGATAATTAAATGAATTTTCTCCTTCTTTAAAGAATTTCCCCGCCTTATCCCTTCACCGACATCCACCATCCTTCCGCAATTGCGAAACTCAGTCTAAGTCATTCCAAGAGAGCAATGTGTTGGAAGGTTTGAAATATAAAAGACGGTGGCTCCCCCATGCTCGCTCCATCTCCTGGGACAGTTTCTATTTCATATCCTTGTTTTCTAGCGCATAAAACTTTTTATAGTTAGCCACGTAACCAATAAGGCCTATATATATATATATATATATATATAGGGCCAGGATTTAGAGAAAGCGGTGAAAAGTGTGAGAACGCTTATGGGTCGTCCGATCAAAACAATCCATGGACTAGATTGCGCGATGGCGTTTTCGTAAATAACATCAATTTTATTATGTGGGACGCGCTTCATTAAGGGTAAAAGGGTCTTTTACCGCTCATATTCAAAACGCCATCAAATGATAAAACTCCATATAAAAAAATAAAACGCCATTAAAAACAAAACGTCAAAAATTAGTAATAAAACGCGTTGAATATTACAGGGAGATGAAACAACACAGTAACTGAATTTCAGTTATTAACATTTATTAGAAGAAATTCCCTCCTAATTTACGTGCCAAAAACATCATTATATAAACAAGCTAAAACATATCTTCCATAAAATCACTTCAATCTATCCATTTTCTACAAAAAAACATCTTTAACCAAAAATGCCAACTTAACCAAAACGCCAAAAATGGCAACAATTGTTTCGTGGAGATACACTCTGGGAATCAGGCGATACGTCCTCATTTTTTACAAAAGAAGGAGGGTGTATGTTAAGACGGTCAGGGCAATTCTGAAGATGGAAGAAGAGATACAGAGGCGAATCTTATCCATTGGCATCGCTCTAGACAACGAATGCCATGAAACGCATATGCTTATGAAAGCATTAACCAGCAAATTTGGACCAATCAAACCAGATGTGAAGTCAGGCCCTGTCATGACATCATGGCGTTTTGATGATGAAATAGACATGGTGACGGTTACATACGACAGCGGAGAGCAGGAAGTCTACTGGCTAGAGAACATCATGAAAAAGCAGGGTCTGGGTTTCATGGAAGAATTGCATAACGCCACTTGTACCAACACAGAAATAGACTCAAAATTAGAGTTAATGCAAGACATGTTCAGGTGGAGGCTTCAGAATCTTCAGGAACAAGAAGCTGCTGAAGGTGAAAGTGATGACATAGATGAAGATCCAGATGAAGACTCCGAGGAGGAAGAAGATAATGCAAGTGATGGATACTTTTCAGATAAAGTACCTTCTGACGAAGGCTTTTAATGTTTTTTCCTCTTTTTTTTTCTTCTTCTATGTAATCTTCTTTTTTTTAAGATAATTAAATGATATATTTCTATCTTTATTAGTAAAACGCCAAAAAAAATACTAAAAATGGTTAACCATTACAAAACGCCAAAAATAACAAAAAATATTTTTCCTGCTTAATGTTTTATTTACTCCATTATTGTATTTTTTCATCTTGGTCTGCATAACACCATTTAAAAAAAAAATGCCAAACTTAGAAGATGGTACGTGTATAACCTATAAAACTGATAAAAGTTGATCAACACAGTAAATAAAAAAACAGTAACTGAAAAGACACTTACTTTATTACTATGATTTATTACAATAAAAAGTCCCGCCTAAACTACGCGCCAAAAAACTCCTATAAGAGAGGGGTCTATACACAATGAAATTAATCACACCTAGAAAACACAAAACGCCATATCCTCTAGAAACCACTCACTTTTAAACGCCACAGATGGCAAAGCTTTGACTGAAAATGGATCCTTCTTCTGAGGGGGTTAACTCAATAATATTTTGTTAAATGAGATAGACAAATATTCAAGAAAAAGAGACTGGTGACAGTGATATGCCATCATGTGAGCTTTATTCTTGATGATTATGGGCATGGAATAAAGGGATCAACACAAGTGTAAAATGCTATTTTGGACTCCATTATTACAAATAGCATCAAGCAAGAGTTGATCTTTAATGACATGCCACCAAACAAGAATATCACACCAAAAAACAGGATGCCACTAAGCAGCTTCTTCTGAAAAAGATGGGGTTTATGAAGGAAAGTTGGCATCTAGCTAAAGTATTCAAAAAAAAGGTTCAAAACGCCAAAAACAAATTCAAGAAGAAAGAGGCTGATGACAGTGAAGATTAGGAAGAAAAAATAGATTACCATTTATTATTATTTTTGTTTTCATTCTATATTGTTTTGATATCAAGTTATATGTTGTTTTGTTATCTAATTCTCTATAAATAAAATACATTATTATATAAAACGCCAAAAACTACAAACACCAAAACCATAGTAGTATGAAAACTGGGAGAACAGCTGCTGGCAAAGCACCTTGTAAAAGGGTATTAAACGCCAAAAAGTTCACTAAACGCCAAAGAAAAAATTGGTCTTATTGTAATCTTATGCAAATATTAATGACTCGTAGTGAATTATTATACAAAACGTCACAAACGCCAAAAAATTAAACCAGAAAATGCTATAACACCAAAAAATTATATATGTGACACAAAAACAATTAATTCAACGCCAAAAAGTTTAATAAATACAATCAACGCCAAAAAAAAACTTAGACGCCAGAAAATATTATACCACGTCGGGAAAATAAAAGAAGGATGAAAAGATAAAAAAGCCCCTCCGCCCTTCTCTATGCCGCGGGACACGTGTTGGGCTAGGATACGTTCTCACCGTTCTCACACTTTTGAGCGTTTTCTCCTGATCCCGTTTCTCTCTCTCTCTCTCTCTCTCTATATATATATATATATATATATATATATAGGGTAGGGTTCCAGCGTGAACAACCTCCCAAGAGTGAACTGCGTGAACAGATATGTACCCTTGATTTCATTTTTAGTTGTTAAGGGTAGGATTGCAATTATATAAAAAATTAGATTTAAATCATTATTTTAATAATTGAATTAAGATACATCTTTCCTAATTTAAATTCATTATCCACATTATGTTTATTTATTAATAAGATAATTATCAAAACAAACAACAAATCACCAGATTTCAATTTTAATTTTTATTCCAGATTTCATCACCAGAATTCAAATTTTGATTTTTAAGATCCACGTAACCTTCATATTTCAACGGTATACACATGTGTACTTGGATATAAATAGAACAGTACACATGTGTACTCAGCATCGTACATATGTGTACAATAATTCACAGGTGTACATCAACATTCAATACAAAAAAAATTCTGAGATATCACAAAAACAGACGATATACACATGTGTACATCGCATTAAAAAGAGGGCAAAATCAGAATACACATGTGTACATCGCATTTAAACAAATAATTATTTTAATAATTGAATTAAGTTACATCTTTCCTAATCCTTGATTTGATTAGTGAGAGATTTATGCAATCAATTTAAGATTGAAATTACACATATACCCTTTTTATATTTAATTAAATGAAAAAAATTAACCAAATAATTACCATCATGCCACTCACTTTAATCTCAAGATCATAAAAATCAAGGGCCCAGATCAGTTCACGCAGTCTCTTGGGATTTTGTTCACGTTTGAACCTAATCCTATATATATATATATATATATATATATAGTAGGGTTCGCACGGAAAGTGTCTTTTTCCTAGAAAGTCTAGGAAGCGATCTACTCCATCCGATTGGTGTGTTTAAGGGTTGAGATTAAATCAATGGCAATCTTGTAATATTTGAGTTTAATTAATTGATTGTTTTAAATGAGTAGAGGCAATTTTGTCAATGACCGTGTTTTAAATCAATTAGATAACCATCCAGTTCCTAAATTCAAGCGATTTTCCCTCTCTCTCTCTCCAAACCCATCTTGGAAACCCCAATCCCTACCAAAAATAACTACAATCATGGAAGAAGATAACTTTAGAAACGATGGAGAGCACCAGATCAAATTAAAACACTTCTCCATCTCCACCATCTCCGAGTTCATCCTCACCATTCAAATATTGTTCTTATCATCTCCGTTTTCTTGACGATGTGTTTTAACAGCAAGCAGATTCATACAGTTGTGTTTTAGCATTCAGATTCATACAGATGTGTTTTAACAGCAAACAGATTCATACAGTTGTGTTTTAACAGCAAGCCAATTCATACAGTTGTGTTTTAGCATTCAGATTCATATAGATGTGTTTTAACAGCAAACATATTCATACAGTTGTGTTTTAGCATTCAGATTCATACAGATGTGTTTTAACAGCAAACAGATTCATACAGATGTGTTTTAACAGCAAGCAGATTCATACAGTTGTGTTTTAGCAAGCAGATTCATACAGATGTGTTTTAATAGCAAACAGATTCATACAGTTGTGTTTTAACAACAAGCAGATTCATACAGATGTGTTTTAACAGCAAGCAGATTCATACAGTTGTGTTTTAGCATTCAAATTCATACAGTTGTGTTTTAGCATCCAGATTCATACAGTTGTGTTTTAACAGCAAACAGATTCATACAGTTGTGTTTTAACAGCAAGCAGATTCATACACTTGTGTTCTAGCATTCAGATTCATACAGTTGTGTTTTAACAACAATCAGATTCATACAGTTGTGTTTTAGCATTCAGATTCATACAATTGTGTTTTAACAGCAATCAGATTCATACACTGTGTTTTACCATCTTTATATTGTGGGATCTATAAAAAAAATTGACTTTAGCCCTGTAAACTGTTAAAACACAGCACCAAGAACATGCTGATAAATTCCAGTAATCTTCTGAACAATGGAATATGCGATGTAATGTGACATGGAATTTTAGTTAATGAACACATTGACTTCCGGATTTGAATTCGAAAATAATAAAAATTCCGAAAATCATGGAATTTTAGTTAATGAAGATACATTCCAAAAATAAAATTAAAATGTGAAATTACATGATAGCCCTTCTACTTAAAATCCCTCAATGACACATGTCCAATTCTTATTCCTTCCTAGACTTTCTAGGAAAAATAGACTTTCCACCCAACTCCTACTATATATATATATATATATATATATATATATATATATATATAGCGTGTGAGTTGGCTACAAAGTCCATTTTTCCTACAAAGTGTAAAAAGTCATAAAACACCATAATTTCAACCATAAAACACAATCAAAACCCACAAATAACATAGTGGATATAACTAAAACACCATATTTGTAGGTTTTCTGTTGTGTTTTGGATTATAATGCTTTGATCATCAAATGACTAACATTAGTGTGTTTTATGTTGATTATCATGTTGTGTTTTATATTCATAGTTGTACGATAATGTGTTTGAAGTTTTTAAGGACTGTTAGGGTTTAGATATTGTGTTTTAGTGATCTTCACTATGTTATTTGTGGGTTTTGAGTGTGTTTTATGGCTGAAATTGTGGTGTTTTATAAATTTGTAGGAAAAATGGACTTTGTAGCCGAACCTCACCCTATATATATATATATATAGGGTTGAGTTCATTTCAGAACTCTAAATAACTACAGAACTTTTAGAACTCCTAATAAACAATCATTTTATACATAAGTTTTTGTATTTAGGATCTTTTTATCATCTATTATATGTATTTCTTTGCTTACATACATGTTAAAAGTAGTTTACATATGTTTAATTGCCAAAATTATATATATGTGTAATTATAAAAGTACATATAAAAATGATAAAATTACTCTTAACATGTATGTAATCGTAAAAATACACATAATAAATGATAAAATTATCCTAAACATAAAAATATATAAATAAAAAGATGGTTTATTAGGAGTTCTGCGAGTTCTGTAAATATTTATGGTTCTGAAATGATCATGGCCCTATATATATATATATAAGTTTGATTTTTTTTTTCTTTAGAACAGCCAACAAAAGCCCGATCACCAGGGTAAACCAATGGTAATTGAAAGCCACCCAAGCCCGCAAACGCAGACAGTGCTGGTGGGCGTCACAATTCCAAAGGAAATCTACTGCAATCCAATGGTAATTGAAAGCCACCCACGCCTGCAAATGCAGACGGTGCTGGTGACTGTCACCATTCCAGAGGAAATCCACTGCCAGAATGCTCAATGTGGTAAAACCCTAAGCTAAACCCAGAGCAATTTGGTCCAGACAAGACTCCAACCCATAACCTACACTTTGAAAGGTCATGGGGCTCATAATACACCCGAAGCTCATTGCCTATAGTATGTTTGAGTTAGTTTAGTAAATTAAAATACAGTTAAAAGGAGCCTAAATCCTTTGTTTATATACATAAAGTAAAGCAAAAATACTAACAGTTTTGTTCACAAAATAAGTTACTAAGGCTATCTCCAATGCATCCTTAACTCTCTTGTTCTTTTAAGCCCTTACCATTGGAGCCCATTGGAGCAATGGTGCCCTTTGAGGCCCTTAACAATGATGCCCTTAGTTATGGATGCATTTTGGTCTTGGTTTTGGTGATGAGGTGGGCCCAAATTAAAAAGATAAACTTTTTTTTTAAATATTGTGTGTAGTGGGTAGGTGGTGAGGTGTAAATTTAGAAGAGGAAGGATATTTGTAGGGTTGGAGATGAAATGAAGTTTTTAAGGATTCGTACGGATATGATGTGTCAGATGAGATGACGTGGTAGCTAACGACGCCCGTAGCATTGGAGATAATCTAACAGATAGAAAGTGTATGACCAGATTGTGATCCCAACCAATCCATTTCTTTGAGTACTGGTGGCAATGAATCGGGTTTTCATGATTTTAGTTCCATATACAATTCTAAAACCAGAAGAGAACTTTAATAAACAAAGACAAAACAAGTAAGGAAAACTATCTCTAAAAGAATTTGTCTTAAAAACTACACAAACCCACTATTGGATGTTGAATACATGTGCAGCGGAAGTTGTTTGAATGTGAGGATTCATTGTGTTTATGATGTGAGTGTGCAATGAACGAAGATTTTCAGGCAAGAATGGAGAGGACAATTTCGGTTGTGGAAAATGTCTTGGTACCGGACATAACTACCGGCAAACTATATATATAATGGTGGTTGTTAACAGTTGGTTTTGGAGGGAATGATAACCGTTTGAAACGGTGCCTACCGAAAAACCAACACAACCGTTTACATAATACATCGTCACATATACATAAGATTATATCATCCGAATATTAATTACATATATCACATAAATTAAGTTTATATTTACTAATACACTCCCAAGGTTGTAAAACAAGGTTTCCAAGGCCGAGTACTCCCCGAGTAGTCGCTACAAGGTAGGTTGCCGAGGCGACTTTCTTCAACTCCGACTAATTACTCAGAATCGATCAAATGCAGTCAACATTGGCCAAAATCGGATCTAGTAGGTTAACTCGGGCCGAGTTTGACTTAAAATAAAATAAAACATAATTTCTATGCCTATCATATTAAAGAATGGATATCAATTTCACGTATTTTGTTATAAATATTAGTAAATTTATGTTATTTGATATATATTTAATTTCCGAAAACTAATTTCTTTATAATTTGGCATCTCCGAGTACTCCCCGTGTACTCTCCGCCTAGGCCAAGTACTCTCAACTCCCCGGTCGACCAACTAGGGAGCGCCTAGCGACTTTTACAACCATGTACACTCCCCATAAACTTAATATTTCTTCCGAGAGTGCATAATCACGCTGTCATTAGCTTCATTAACCGCTTTCTCAGCCCACTTAAAATAGAACATCTTCCTTCATTGCAGCCTTTTAAGTCCGTACCAGTCGTTTCCAGCAAAGAAGGCATAGTGTTCCTCGGCTGCTCCTTCTTGTTCAGCACCAGACCGCCTACTTGATCCTTCAGTCTCGTCCAAGCTTTTGCTCCGTCTTGCTTCTGCAACATCTACCTTAATCTCCTTTCCGGCTACTACTTGTTGAGTGGATTTGAACTTATAATAGTAAATCAGTACATCTAAGTACATGGCATACATAAGTCTCATGAATTCCCCTTCATTGTAATCGAAGCCCATGTCTTTAGAGATCACAGCCCACATATTATTTTCAGTCACTCCCCGATGACCACCCTCCCTTTTAACAGCCATGTATAGGTTCAATAACTCACTTTCCTATTATTTTCAGCATATGCAGGAAGTGGTCTTGTAGTGATCTCTAATTTATCTTTTAGAAACAAATCAACCATCTCCTCAAACTTCTTTTCTATATAAAACTTGTATTTGCCGACATAACTTTCATTATCTAGCATATCTAGAAGAGCCTTGAAGTCTTGGAAGTCTTTGAATGACATTGCTTGAATTATCAAGACATTCCAATCAGGCTCGTTCGATGATATATTCAGGCTTTCAAAATATTGGTTTAAATATTCGGTTTTGAAGTTTTCATACTCTGGTTCGGACTTTAACACCGTTTCTTTCTCTCTATTACCAATCTCATCTTCCTTAGTGAAACCAGATATATCATTCTTCGTATTCATAACATGAACATTAAATGTAGGGAAAATTTTACATGAATCCCCTGTAAACTTAACCGTGTACCCTTGGGTGATCAATTGATCCAAACTAAGTATGTTCTTATCAATATCAGGAGTAAAGAAGACGCTTTGAATTCGAATTCTTTCAGATCCTGTCATTAATTCAACAATCCCTATTCCTTTTATGAAATAGAAATTATTCTCACCGGTTTGTGTTTCCACATCAAACATACTTTTAATTCTTTTGAACATGTCTATGTTTCCTGAGTAGTGCCTCTTAAAAGATTTGCTAACGTACCATATTTCGGACCAGAATCCGCCATCAGTTCCGGTCACCATGTACTCCACTCTCTTATCATTTCGTTCACCATCATCTGATTCTTTCTGTTGTTGCATCCCTGTGTTAATCGCTAGACGAATGAGTTGTGCAGCCTCATCGTTTTCTTTCTCCTTGCATGATGCAATCTGATGCCCCGGTTGGTTGCAATAATAACATTTCCTCTGCAACCATCTTCTTTCCTTCTTCTCGTCGGAGCAATGTTTACACGGCAGGGTCGTTGATGTCGTCATAGGATTTTCATCACTTTCTGTAGTGGCTCTGATACCACTTTGTTGGATGTTGAATACATGTGCAGCGGAAGTTGTTTGAATGTGAGGATTCATCGTGTTTGTGATGTGAGTGTGCAGTGAATGAAGATTTGCAGGCAAGAATGGAGAGGACAATTTCGGTTGTGGAAAATGTCTTGGCACCGGACATAACTGCCGGCAAACTATATATATAATGGTGGTTGTTAACAGTTGGTTTTGGAGGGAATGATAACCGTTTGAAACGGTGCCTACCGAAAAACCAACACAACCGTTTACATAATACATCGTCACATATACATAAGATTATATCATCCGAATATTAATTACATATATCACATAAATTAAGTTTATATTTACTAATACCCACTACCTTAGTTACCCATCTAGGATATTTCGAGTTTTTCCAGAAACAAAAATAAAATTGCAAGAATGAAGGCCAAAAACCACTTTTAAAAAAACAAAAGCAATGGGAAATAAACAATAATAAATATAAAAAAGGATCTTACCATATTTTCATTTGACAGATGAAGCTCCAGTGCTTTCTCAAGTTCGCCGACAATATGATTCATACCTGGGCGGCATGCTCGATCTTCATTTAAGCAAGAATATGCTACAGCTGAGTATTTGATGAGTGATTGTGGGTCAATCACTAGATCAGGATGGATTATATCATGCATTGTTTTGTTTTCATAATGATATTTGGCCAACGGAGTTAGAAACCTATCGGCCTCGCTTTCAACATAAGCTTTTCTCCCGCATAATGTTTCGAATAAGACGACGCCAAATGAGTAGACGTCTGACTCGTGGGTCACACCTCCTGTCTTTTCAATTGCTGGGTCCATGCACCCCATTGTGCTAGTATGTTCACAAAGCCAGACATGGTCCTTATAGCATACTAGATGTTTGATGGAAAATTCAAAACTAGATAACTTGGCTTCCCAGTTCTCATCCAATAAAATTGCATCGCTATTGACGTTACCATGTATAATAGTATAATCTCGTCCCTCATCATAATGGAGGTAACTCAAAGCACGAGCCACACCTACACATATCCTCAATCTTTGCGTCCATGTGAGGTTCGAGATGTTTAAATACTGCCCAAGACTTCCATTGCCTTCATACTTGGTTATGATGACTTTCTCATCTTTCTCATCAGAAAATCCAATAACAGAGACTAGATTTGTATGCTTGAGATCAGAAAGCATAGAAATTTCCTTCAAGAATTTGAGGTCTCCTTCCCCATGTTTATAATCAAACCTCCGTGCAGCAATCTTCAACAACGTTCCAGATCGTGAGAGTTGTCCTGTATATGTTGTACCAAATCCATGATGTCTGATAATGTTATCATTATGAAAGCTGTTGGTGGCCGTTATGATTTCTTCCAATGTGATATGTAAGTGATTTAGCTTGGTCATTGTTGATGCCATGTTCTGTTAGTGAGTGCAAGTAAATGGGTTAGTTATTCATTATTTAAGAACATTCAAACAAGACATAAAATTCAATCATTTTACAAAAGAATATATAAAAATTAAAAAGATAAAGTGTAGAAGAATACTTGAAACATAAAGTACATCAATATATATACACACACTTATAGGAGTGTGTTCTTTTAAGAATAATAATTCTGTTGAGCAATATGAGAAACCATTTTAACTATTCCACGGTATATATAGATTTTTTTAATTGACCAACTGTTAATTAAAAAAGATAAATTAACCAAAATGCATTTTATTTTAATATCTTTGAGATATTTTGTAAACTTTAAATATTCTTTTGTCTAAAGGAGTATGCATCCACATTTATGTGCATAGAGAGGGTTAAGTTAGTGTACAAATGAGTTTTAACATACAAAATACCCTTAACGTGAGAAGAGATGTGAAGGAGGGAAAAAAAATTTCCAATACCCAGCAGCATTGATACCGGCTCGTCGAACCATAACCAGAAACTCTAAACCTTAAACCCTAAGTGGTGTAAACTTTCTGTTTTGATTTACTTTTCATTACATGTTCACGTTCATCTTGTTCTTGTGGAGGACTTGTACCTATCTTGTCCCCAATCAATCAAACTCATGATTGTGGGGTTTGAGTATGGTTGATTTCCATAGAATTAGAGGTCTAAAAACCTCCAAAATTTTTTGTTTTAAAAAGGTTCCAAGCAACCTCTCAAGATGAGAGAAATCGGACATAGTTTTCAATCTCCAAGGTTGCAAGACTAGAGTTATGGTAAAGGTGTGAGTGTTGGAATCTTGTTCCACTACATGGACCCACATACCTGATGAATCATAAAATGAGGGACAAAGCTACATTACGTCCCCAAACACTCTCCATGTTGTTTGGGATGCACACATCTAGCTCGCTCATTTGGTTGTTTTTAGATTTAGATGACTAAGTAATTTCCAAGAATCAAAATGAACCAACCCCTTCCCCGTCTCCAACATTTTCCATGTTAGGTATGTACTCGTCGGGTTGTCTTATATGGTTCCTTAGTAAGTTATGCACTTTCATACTAGTTTAAATTCATGACTAACCGAAATCATCAACTAAGTTGATGATTTTGTGCTTTGATGAATCATAAAATGAGGTTTAATGGATGTCGATCATCCTACCTCCTTACAAGACCATTCCATGGTTCCTTAATACATAAAACGCTAATAAAAAATGCCTATCATCCAATTCCGTTAATCGAACCCATAAGACACATACACCTTTGTTTCCCCATCGTAGGGTAACCTCGGTGTTTCCAAATCCAAGACTCGTCAAACTCATTTTCGTGGAATTCTACGTAAAACCATGAATATACATGACTCCCTTTTAATTTTAAACACACTTTGGGTGCAGTATATATAACTTATCAAAAATCACACTTACACAAAAATTCACATGATTCAATCAAATAATCCTTGTATACATGCTAAATATGTTATGCTTAGGATACATGCATGTTAGAAGCCATTCTTGCACGACACTTGTCATTAACTTTGCGAGCCTACCTTAATATTTATAGTGCTATAGGAGTAGCACACCGCCCGCTTTCAAGTCATTGTTAAGTATTCAATCTTTAACGGTCTTATCATTGTGACGATAAGATTACGCTAGTATTCATTGTTATGCCATGTTAGGATTGAAATACTTTTATACGTATGTTAGTAATCAAATTTGTTTGCTCGGTAATACTTTGTATGTCGGCCGTTACTTTCATATATATTGCAAGATATGTATGATGAAGCTCAAGAAAACAACTTAGGGGGACCTTAGAAACACACTTTAATATATGTATTTCTTTATGTTGTTACTTGCAAGATGTTGTATTTCTCAGTTTTAAGAGAATGCAATCTTGTTTAGAATGAATGAAATTCTATTATTCAAATTATTGTCACATTTAGTCAAGTTATGAAGTCTCTAGAAATCTATTTTGTCTCACTCTGATGTTTCTGCCATCTATTGGGATGTGACAGATTGGTATCAGAGGCATAACTAAAGAAATTAGGAAAATTGTCATGCTTTTTACCTAGTCTATAGCTAAGAACCCATACTTGACCATTCCCGATTATCATGTTTAAAATACTTAAAATTCTTCCTATTTTGCTTCTCATCTTATCATTTAATCACAAAATACACTTGTCTTTCCTAATACAAATCATGCCACAAATATGAGGATTCGAATACACTCATATCCCACAAACGAGACGATCCCACCAAAACAGGCGTGAAAACCTTCACTTTGGTGCGATCTCTCAGTCTGCGTTATTCGATTTTACGAAATTATGCCATCAAGATAGGAGTTATATCCTCACCTTGATGGAAAATTTCACCATTCTCAATCTAGTGGACCCTTACCGACGAGTAGCATTAACTTCCTTATCTCGATATGTAAGTACTAACCACGCTTCGGGAACGAAATTATCAAGTTAGGAGTGATATCCATATCTTGATAACTAGTCTCATTCCTCGATTGTCAATCTCGCCAAAGTCTCGAATTTTCGATTAACTCGGGACATGTAGTAACCGGAAGGGTGAATGGCGTTAACCAAAATTTTGGTGAGAGTATTCTACCTATTAGGCCAAAGAATGCTTCCCGAACTCAAAAGATCTTCGATCACTTTCGAATAGTTTTAGTTTTGTTCCGAGACACTCCAAGATTTTCATTGAATTTCTTTTAAGTTAATATCAATTTCTATGTGTTTTAAACTTTGAACAGCTCTCATTACCACATAAATCAAGAATACAAGAAGATTTCTAAGTAAAACACAATTCACAATGGCAAAACCCAGTTCATAAAACGCAATTCGAAAACTCTGGTCGTAAAACGCAATTCAAAAACCCAGGTCGTAAAACGCAATTCAATAACCCAGATCTTAAAATGCAGTGATTTACGAAATTCTTCATATTTCTTACACAGATTGAAGCCGATTTCTTAGGTTTTCTTCAATGACTGACGAAAATTGCATGCTAGAAACATAAACAAATGAATCTATTGATTTGCTTAAAAAATGAGAAAATTTTGTAAAATTGAGCTGTGTTTCTTCAAAAAGTTGAGGAACACATTGATTGAGTGTTTCAATAATCATAGATTGATGAAGAAAACCGAAATATAATGTAGTGATTATAGAGAGAGAGAAAATGAAGAAAATGTTGAAGTTGATGGGTTTTAAAAATTGTGTATTTTGAAGATACATGGAAAGAGAAAGGAAGAAGATGAGATGAGATTGACTAACCCTTCCCTTTAAATTGTGTGTTTTGAAGATACAGGGAAAGAGAAAGGAAGAAGATGAGATGAGATTGACTAACCCTTCCCTTTTTTTTTCCAATTTTACCACATGTCACAACCTCATTCAGAGGCAATCCTTCTTACCAAAACTATATTTCCTATTTGATCATCTCCAATAAAAGGTTATCATAAATAACTTTTAGTGATACATATAAGTCAATTTCTTTTTGCGTTAATCAATGCATTTAAAGGAAGACTATTTTGAAAAGATATTATAATTACTTACTTGAAATTCCAATGCCTTCTTAAGTTCTACTAGAACTTTTTTTGTTGTCGGACGTTTTTCTCTTTCATGATGTAAGCATTGATAGGCAATCCTTTGAAATATTGTCAATGATTTTGGGACGATCTGCTCTCTTATTTGCTCGAATACCAGCTCATCTTGCTTTCCTTCTTTAAATTTGTTTTTAATGAAACCTGATAGAAACTTACCCTGATGTTTATGGGTAGAATACGTTGATCTCCCACACAAAATCTCAAATAAAACCACACCAAAAGAATAAATATCAGATTCTATGGTTAGGAATCTCGTTGTTTTATAATGTGGGTCCAAGTATCCCAATGTGCCACACACGTTATCGAGGACATAATATGTTTTCTGAGTTATTGGGCTTATTAAAGAAAGCCCAAAATCAGCAAGTTTTGCTTTTCCGACATTGTTTAGCAAAATGTTTGCAGTTTTGATGTCTCTATGTATCACCTTTGCTTGTTTTCCAACTCCTCCATGAAGGAAATCCAATGCACTTGCAACATCAATGCATATATTAAGTCGTTCCACCCATGTAAGAGAAGCATTGTTCAAATACATATCAAGACTTCCTCTAGGCGCATATTGATAAACAATGATCTTTTCCTCGTCTTCCTCACAATAGCCTACAAGACCAATGATATTTTCATGCTTATACTCCAAAAGAATTTGGAGCTCGTTCCAGAATTGTTGTTCCCCTTGACCAAGCCTCGTATCCAATCGCTTCGCAACAATTGTATTTTCTCCGTCACTATCTTGAAGGTTTCCTTTATATACTTTCCCAAATCCTCCTCCGCCAACGAAATTGTCATCATGGAAGTTTTGTGTGGCACGTTTTATCTCTATAAGTGAAAATTTGCGGTTGTCCTTGTATTTCTGTCAACAATGATACATATAAAAAATGTTAAAATACAAACTAATGGCTAAAATGGTGTTGAGAAGATGTATAAATTGGTGAGTGCTAGTAGAAAACAATATCTTGTTAAGATGGCATTGTTGGTGTTAGAAAACGGTCATGGTGGCATACACAAACTATAAAGTAGAGATAGAAAGCTTAACATTTTATTAGAAACTACAAATTAGAAAATGAAGAGCATAGAGTAAGATAAACCTTAATGGTTTAAGTAACAAAATTATGCATATATCTTTTATAAAATAAGGGCTTAACTAGCAAAATTATGCATATCCTTTACAAAATACTATGGTACATATGGGACTCGGTTTGTGCTTTACTATGTTAATCTAACATCATCAAAAAATTTACACAGTTCTAAAATAATGTTTTTAAAACACTGACTTACTTGAAAAAATAATGCTTTCTTAAGTTGCTGGATGACAACATTCATTGTTGGACGCTGGATTTGAGTTTCTGCCAGACAATGATTTGCAATGTTAATAAATATGTGCAAAGAATCCTTGTTCGGTCCTTTCTTTAGAATAAAATTATTTTCACTGGTTTCTGTATATAGTGTAGGATCTATCATGTCTTGTAGTGTTCCCGTGCTCAACCTCCGTCTTGCTATAGATGCCAACCCGTCGTCGTCCCCCCTACTGTAAATCGGGTGACAGGCTAAATTCCCACATAGAATTTCGAACAAAACTACTCCAAAACTATAAACATCTGATTCTCTTTGTAACTTAGAAGTCTTCTTGTATTCTGGATCTATGTGGTAAGGCCTACCTCTCAATTCGGTACAGGGATCTAGGCCTACTTGATTTGGATGCAGGAACATCGAGACATAAAAATTGACAATCTTTGCGGTCCAGTTCTCGTCCAACCCAATGTTGTGACAACATATATCACGGTTAATTATCGTCTCTTGGTCTTCCATTCCAGAGTGAACGTAGTTCAAAGCATGTCCAACATCAATGCATATTTTCAAACGTTTTTCCCATGTCAAAAGACGAAGCTTGTAGTAGTTTAGAAAATAATCACCAAGAAATCCATTAGAAAGATTGTCAATGACAATGATCATCTCAGAACCTTCAACACAAAACCCAAGTAGAGTAACTATGTTGGGATGCTTAGCACGGGTAAGAACTTCAATTTCTGTAGCAAATTCTTTCTCTCTTTTCAATCCATGTCTATAAGAGAAGCGTTTTACAACTACAGGATTTTGCTTATAAAAATTCTCGAGTTCTGCTCTGTAACAAGTATAGAGCTCATCATATGCTATTATGCATGTCTCGGAAAAATTATTTGTTGCGAATTTAATATCAGTGAGATGAATCTTCAAGTGTTCCAAGTTCTTTCCCTGCAAATATGTCACAAAGGAAAAAAAGAGAGAGTTAGAGCTTATTAACTTTGTAGACAAATGGGAACAAAACTGAATAGAAATTTAGAAACTATTGGGTTGTCAAGATTTTGTTGATCCATTTAGAAAAGCTAAGGTACTTGATCAATCTAAGTCTTAGTACTACAATTTTATAAGGTACTCGTATCCGATTGCACAAATGAACAATTTCTCTATTCTCTGCATTTCATTGGATGATGACGAGTTCAGTGAAAAGGAGTTTTTATTTATTATTTTTTATTTTTATTTTGCTTATGGTTATGCAATGGATACAATTTTGTTTTCATTGATACTCTGTTGAACTTTAGTTTGGAATTCTTTTTAATTTAGGTCACGGTGGTGGAGATGGTGTTCAACATAATGGAAAGAAACACCTTCAAATTAGATGATGGAATTGGAAAATTGGAGTGCAAGAGATGGTAAAACTATATATTGTACACACATTTATTATTATTATTTTTTTAAATTGATGGTTCAAGTACCTTGTTTGTAGGCTTAATCAACCATCTGAGCGGGGGACGGGGCACTAATGGGTAGAGGCATCTAAGGTACTTACCCATGCCAGAACACCCCCATGTTGGATTAATCGGGTTTGCACACGGGTCAGCGGATCATGGGTCAAATTTGTGGGTTGGTTCTGGGTTAATCAAATCCAACGGGTCTAGCTATTTTGAAGGGAATCGTGGACCAAGTGATAGGAAAAGACGTTGGACTAAAGCCACCATTTCTGGAAAGTTGAGCAAGTCTAGAACGTGGGTTTATTATGTGTTTATTTGTAAGTTTTATAAGTTTATATTATAAATAGGGAGTAGCAACAATGTTTTCATTTGTAACCCTTTTCTAATCGTAACAGTAGCTTTCACATTGCCTTGCATTTCTATTTCCTCTTCACATATTACATACATACTACTACGTGAGAGTTTAAGTGTGTGATTGTGTGTATTGTGGGGCCTGAACCAGCACCCCAAGGGTAGGCAAGGCGGGTTTGGTTAGCCAGGAGAGGTACCCATGAGAAAGGCGTGTGTTCAAGGTGGGTGTTGTTGACTATGATGGTGGCTTGTGATTGGTTGGGTATTTGATTTTATTGATATTATAAGTTTTATTATACCAGATGTGATCCATGTTACACACACCTAAAATTTCGTATACAGAGGTTAATTTGAAGTTTATTATGCAGATATGTTTTAGTAATCTTCATTATTTGTAGGTTTTCTATGTGTTTTATAACTTTTTACACTTTTTAGAAAACTTAGACTTAGACTTTGTAGCCAACTCTTAACCTTATAAATTTAATTTGGGGTATTAGAATCATCATCATCATCATCATCATCATACTCAGTATATCCCACCAATAGCAAAGCTAAGGTAGGGTCTGAGGAGGGTGAGATGTAGACAGCCTTACCTCTACCCCATAGGAATAGAGAGGCTGCTTCCAATGAGACCCCCGGCTCGATAAACATTTAAACATTTAAATATTTATAATAATAAAACAATCTTAAACATTTGCAAAGCTAAGGTAGGGTCTGAGGGGTATTAGAATCATGGCATATTTAAACATTTCCCTATATTTATAATAATAAAACAATCTGCAAAGAGCAACTTATATTTCTTTAAACAAATGTTTTCCACAACAAAAATTAAAATATACATCCAAAAAAAATTGTTAAAATCATCCAACAATAACATGAATCAAAAAGTTTAAAGAACCTACTTGCCCTTGGTAGTAAAACAGTATACTGCAAGAAATAAATGGTAAAAGTAAGAAACTTTAGAGTGAACACTACTGTATTGCGAACTGAGTGAACAAATCCTGGCCATTGATTTACACACAGGATTAGTTCGCTCAGTTCGCAAATACACTAGTGTTCACTCTTGAACCTGATCCTATATATATATATTTAGTTGATATACCGGAAAAGACTTAAATGTCCTTACTTTTGTCAGTAAAATTACCGAGATATCCTTTTAGTTAACGAAAATTAGAGTAAAAGTAACAACATCAGGGAGGAAATTTACACTTTTTAAACTGTTGGACAAAACCGTCAAAACAATGAAATCACAAGGAGTAAAACGAAAATTAACTCTTTCCGAAATGTGTTTTGGACTTGGAACCACATAGTATAGCTTTATTTAGACATCAACATGTATTTTTAAAAATCATAATAAGAAATCTGAAAAAAGTTTGAACTAACAAATATTTATATATTAATTTCTTTGATTTACTATTAAATTAATTTCTTTACTATTAAAAATCTATAAATTCTTTTGTTTTGTTAATTTTTGTATTTTATTTAATTACTGTATTACCATTCTATTTAACTTTTGTTTAGAGATATACTTGGTTATAACCCCGTGTATTACACAGGGTTGAATAAAAAAAATTTATACACTAAATAATAAAAGAATATATCTTTAAAAACCTCATTTATTGTACGGGTTGAATAAATATAATTTTATATATTAAATAATAAAAAATTATATTTATAAGAACCATATTGTACGGGTTGAATAAATGTAATTTTATATACCAAATAAAAAAGTTATATCTTTAAAACCACGTATATTACACGAGTTGAATAAATGTAATCTTGTTTACCAAATAATAAGATAATACATCTTTAAAAAACCTCATTTATTACACGGGTTGAATAAATGTAATTTTATATACCAAATAATAAAAAAAAATTACATCTTTAAAAATATGCGCATTACACTGTTCGAATAAATGTAATTTTCTGTACTAAATAATAATAAATATATATCCTTCAAAAAAACCCCGTGTATTGTACGAATGAAACAAATCTAATTTTATATATCAAATAATAAAAAGTTATATTTTAAAAAACCTCATGTATTACATAGGTCGAGTAAATGTAATTTCGTATAGTGAAAATAAAAATATTTAATATATTAATACAAAGTTTGTTTTTGGTGATAAAAATAATATTATGTTGTTGCAAAATTTGTTAACGAAGTCTCAATAAATTTAACCCTTTAATTAAAACTCCATAAATGTATAAATGATAAATAATATTAGTTCATTTTATTTTAAGTTTCGTAAAATCTATTTGATATAAAACTAAAAAAAACGTTCAAATATAATTAACTCAAATAAATAATAGAGTTAATTACATAGTTAGTCTCTGTGGTTTACACAAAATAACATACTTAGGTACTAATAGTTTAAAATCTCCTTCTAGGATATTAACTTTTCATTTTGTAACGTTCGGATGTATTAACTTCTAGGGTATTAACATAGTTAGTCCATGTGGTTTGCACAAAATAACATACTTAGGTACTAATAGAATGTGATTTTAAACCTACAAATAACGTTAATACCTCCAAACGTTACAAAATGAAAAGTTAATACCCTAGATTGTGATTTTAAACTATTAGTACCTAAGTATGTTACTTTGTGCAAACCATAGGGACTAACTATGTAATTAACTTTAAATAATATTATAAATGAGATGGAGATTAAACCAATAATAATTATTCATAAGATATTAAACTAATAATATTTAGTAGGAGTGTTATCTATAATATAAGATATTAAATTAAATAATATTTAGTAGAAGGATTATCTGTAATTAATTATAAGAGATTAAACTAAAATAATAATTATCTATAAGAGATGACCTAATATGATGCAAGTGTCCCTAAAGTGATTTCTTTTATTATATAGCATAGATTTTTTTTTTTTATTATAAACATTCATAAAAAAAAACTCAACAGATATAAATCGGTTAAAATGTTTAGCTTATCTTTAGCAACATGAAATCATTATAGTGGTCGTGGTACATCCATCAAATATATGTGTATATATACACACACTTCTGTGTATTTAAAATTTACATTGCGACCCCGTTCATATAAAAGTCAGATTCCGCCACTATTGGTAGCGATCTGTAATTTGGACTTTTAGAGTTAAGATTTCTCCACCAAATTGATTGTTTGTCACGCTTCCTGTGATGTCTGGTACCAATTAACTTAACTCTTATTCCGTAGGAAAACTTCGAAATTATCAAATATTACATTCGCGCGATAAGCAATTAGCTCAACTGCAAATTTTGAACTTTTTTCTGGCATGGTTGACTTAGGATGGGTGGATAGAAGAGCTACTAAGAGTTGAATTATTTATGAATTACAGACTTCATTTTTTAGTTCGTTGAGCTTTGAACTTTTGGAGACAATATACTCGTATTTTCATTGGTGCATTTTATTCATACTTACCAAGTTACATCAAAACTCGTATTTTCTTTAGTGCATGAATTTAGACTTTGTAAACAAGAAACTTGTTTCGTTTTTGTACTTTGATTAACTAAACATTTATTTTAGACTTATTAATTACATTCATGGAATATGATCTCCATACAAAATCTTGAAAGTATTTATTTTTTTACATTAATTTTAGGGTAGTCCATATATTTATAACCAAATTGTCCCTTAAACTAGTTAAGTTGATACCGGAGACAAATAGAGAAGAAAAAAGAGGACTCACAGGAATTCCATGTGTCGACTTAACTTCCAATGCTGTCTCAAGTTCATCTACGATTTGGTTCGGGTTTGGGCATTGTATTCGCTCCTCCTTTAACCAATAATATATATGAAGAGAAAAAAAAAAACATAAGTTCTAGAAATTAATTAATCAGTTAACTTCTAACTTATTGAGTAAAAGTAGCAAACATTAAATAAACTTTTTCAACGGGTATCAATATGAACTCTACAATGCTTAGAAGAAGAAAAACGTGATAAATCTAAGAATGATACTAAGTTTGTGATACTAACATACTAACTACTAACACGGTTAGCGATATACTAACTGTACACCGTTCAAAAAAAATCTAAGAATGATAATTACATATTGAGTGATAATTAAATGATGGTTGTAGTTATTGAGATTCTTTTATTATTGGATAATAACTCAATTTGTTGAACAAATTTTATTTGGTGTTAATAAAGAACACTCTAAAATCTTGTTTTCACACCCTCTATACAGGTCGTATAGGGTTATACAGGCGCGTATAGAATATTTTAATTCTGACATAACAAATAGAGGGTCGTATAATGCTACACCACTCATATAGATGGAGAAAAGATTGGGTCGGATAATATTATATGGACCGTATAACATTATATGGGGTTTGGGTCGTATAACAATTTATACGGGTCGTATAATGCTATACAACACGTATA
Organism: Helianthus tuberosus; assembly: GCA_030545235.1. Classification (NCBI taxonomy): domain Eukaryota; kingdom Viridiplantae; phylum Streptophyta; class Magnoliopsida; order Asterales; family Asteraceae; genus Helianthus; species Helianthus tuberosus. Next base: position 20,061,940 of record CM060358.1, on the reverse strand, counting down.
GATGGAGACAATGTAACATTCTCTGACATTTTTTTCGCAACATTCTCCTATACGACCCGTTTAACTCTATACGGGTTTTATTCATAACACCTATAATGTTATAATGGCAGAATGACCAAAACCAAAAAAAAAGGAGGTTCTTACATGGATACTCTCATTAGCACGTTCCGGTGTTTTTTCATGTTTATCCACAACTTGTTCAACATCTGGTGTTTCTTTATGCTCCTTTGATCAACAATATGAAGGGAAAAGTTAGCGACAAACTCAAATTAACAAGTAAAAAACATTGCTATTGTGGGACTAGTTCGGATGGTAGGTAGAAGGTTCTGGGTTTTAACCTGGGCAGCAAAGGAGGTATATAGGATGGCAAAAGAACCTAAGCTTGACTAATATGCCTAAAATCCGAAGCATTTGAGATGGGTATACCCGATACCTGAGGGGTATGTGATTGAAAAAGTTTATTTCACGGGTATAGATTAGGTGATACCTGAAACTATGTACCCATTGACTCGAAGCATTTACTGAAAACTTTAGCTATAATTTATATTTTCCCTTAACTATTTTGCATTAATGTTCAATTCTAGTAGCTCAATTACTTGTTCAAAAAAAGTAGCTCGGGTACTTGGAAAATATTTTTTTTTCTTTTAAAAATTATATATTTTTATGATATTATTTATATTTATATGCTACGAAATACAAATTATACTTTTTGATATTAACATTATATATCGCATTTACATGTTTAAGTATTATAAATATTTTTATGGTAATGATGATTTGTATATTGTGTAGATTTTAATAACATAAAACTATAAAGAAAGTAAAAATTTTTATATATGAAAATCCCAACGGGTATTAACGAACGAGTATACTCCATACTTGTGTGTAGGGACTAATGTTTTTCCACACGCCAATTTCAACCCTAAATCCAAGATCTCACGACCATATATGAGGTTATTGGACAACCAAAGAAAATCGCTATCTGCAAATAGATATTATCTGACTTGCTTGAAAATATAAATATAATGACTTGCTAAGAACTAAATTACTAAGAAAAAAAAAGTTAAAAACTCAAGACTTACTTGAAAATATAATGCTTTCTCAAGTTCCTGAGTGACGTTTTCCATTGTAGGACGTTTGTCTTGAGTTTTCGCCATACACCTAAATGCAATTGCAATAAATGTGTCTAGAGAATCTTGATTGGGTCCTCTATTTTGAATTATATTGTTTTCATCAGTTTCATTATTTAATAAAGGATCTACCATATCCTTCAAGGTTCCCATGTTGTATCTTTGTGTTACCACATGGGACAACCCTTTCTCACTCTCTGTAAGGTAAATCGGGTGATTAGCTAGCTTCCCACATAAAACTTCAAACAAAACTACTCCAAAGCTATAAACATCAAATGCGCTTTTTAACTTATTATCCTCCTCATACTCTAGATCTATGTAGTAGAATTGTCTACCAACCGATTCAAGACAAAGAGGTTCATCTTCTTGACATGGAGGACTTAATACCGAGTAAAAGAAATTATCAATCTTTGCCCCGAGGTTCTCGTCCAACACAATTGTCCATGGACATATATCCCGGTGTATTATCATCTTAGAGTGAAGGTATTTCAATGCATGTGCAACATCAATGCATATTTTCAAACGTTTCTCCCAAGTCAAAGTACGTACTTGTATGTTCATCAAAGCATCATCAAGGTTTTCATGAAAGTTTTCGATGACAAGGATCATCTCACAAGCTTCAACACAAAATCCAAGTAGAGTGACTATGTTGCGGTGCTTAACACTAGTAAGCATTCTAATATTTGTATAAAACCTTTCTTCTCCTTGCGGGTCAAATTTATAGAAAAAACGTTTGACAACTACAGTGTTGTGTCTCTTCTGGTGTTTGCCTTTATTCTCTTCTACAGATGAATGATTTTTAACATCAAAATGGTCTAGTTCCGCTTTGTAAAGATTATAGTCTTCGTCTGATTTAATTCCATATTTCTCTGAAAAATTTTCTGTGGCTGATTTTATATCACGGAGAGCAGTTATGAAGTGTTCCAAATTGTTTCCCTGAAAACATGTGACAAGGAAGAAAAAAAAGTTACAACTTATACTCGCAAGAATTTTGAGAATAAATCGTGTCATCAATATTGTTGGCCCCTTAAAAATTAAAGATGGCATGGGAACTATTGCCCTACGTAGTAGTGTCTCTGTCTTTGTCTATTATAGTTTCAGGTTTTGGCAGGAATGATAATGGGATAGGTATTCGTAATCCCAACTTCATATCCGTTGCGTATTTAGCGGGTTGGGTATCAAATATGCCCACATAGAACTTACAAAAAATATACTATTCAATTTTTTGTATATTAAAATTTGAAGTGAATGTATAGTTATGAGGGTATTTTGGGGACTTTATACTTTCACAGCTGACACGTACTTGGACACCTCGCCCTCCACCGCTCCCAGTTCAAAGTCCAGATTAGAAATGGATAGAGAGAGAGAGAGCTCAGCTATAGCACGGGAGATAGAGAGAGGAGCGGCGGCGATGGAGGAACCGACCATCCTCTCCCGCCGGTCACATCGCTCTCTGGCATCGACACAGGGGATCCGCCGCACATCGCTCTCCACATGACAGAGGGGATCCGCCGTGCATGGCGGCTCTCCAGCGTCCACAACAGGTTATTTATTCTTATTTCTATTTCACTTACTGTTGGTTAATTAATATCTATTAGTAACAGAATGGAAATGAACAGTTGTGCCTGCTGAATCACATGTCTACCACCGCTGTAGTTGACAGTTGACTGAAGTACTCCAGTACTCCGGTCTGTGAGACGAGGCTTGGGATTGGGATTAGCCTGAGGCGGAACCGAGTTTTCAGGTATGATGTCTCTGTTCTTCTTCGCTATGTGTTTGCTTTCTTAAACGACCTACGATCTGAACTGATATGGGTTTTCCAGGGACGGGGACGACTCGCCGGAAAAGATCGTTTTGAATGTTTTCGTTCCCCTCGTTGTTTGATATCAAAGATAGATTCAAATGAATCTAATTTTACATGAAAAATAGGCACATCAAGTATTTGTATAAATGTTCGTGATACAAATAATGGTAAAACCCTATCAACCATTTGCACAAGCACACCAAAAATGATTTATTGTTAATATTTTCTTTCTATAACTAATGGTTTTGTTACTGTTAACTATGACTATTTAAAGATTATGGTTGACAACCTTATTCTCAGATAAATAATTAAGTTTTGAACTTTAAAAGATTGAAAAGGTAAGTTGGCTTCACTATAGTTATCTTCATGCATGAACGGTCCAGTTGCAAGATTTTAAAGGGGCTAGTCCGGGTCAAGTTGTGTTGACCCAAAATACTTTTTTTAATCAGTTTTTGTTGGTTAGGGTTTCTGATACGAAATCCTAGGTTCTTGGTTTGTTGACGACTTTTGATGATGTCATGAGGCTGTGATGAATGCGTAGACGCGATTCAGATTGGGGTGACGTTCAAACTTTGGCGTGGCAAATTGGAAGGATGGTAGGTGCTCATCTGCTACTTCATTGCAGCCATGGTGCACTGACCCGTTTACACACCCTAGACCTGGTAATTTACTGTTTATGATGATTGTGAAATGATTATGAATGGTATGCATTCGAATGCAATTTAAAAATTGAATAAGTTATACATTCTCAGTTCAATATCTAGGTAATGTTGTAGTAATGTGTTGGTAATGAAACCTAATTTTCTATTAAAATGAGGATGTAATGAATGTGTAGATGTGATACAAATTTGGGTGATGCTCAAGCATTGCCGTAGCAAATTGGAAGGATGGCAGATGCTCACCTGCAACCACCATTTGCAGCCATGGTGGGTTGGTCCCTTTACACATCCTGAGTAGGGCTGTAAACGAACCAAACGTTCAGCGAACAGTTCATGAAACGTTCGGCGGAAAGTTCGTCTATGTTCGTTCGTTTAATAAACGAACGAACATGAACAAGAAATTTCGTTCGATTAGTTAAATGAACGAACATGAACAGAGGTCTCGTTCGTTCGATTGTGTTCGTGAACGTTCGATAAGGTGTTCGTGAACATTCGTTGATTTGCGTTCGTTTATGTTCGTATGTTTGTTTTTAATTGAAGATCTTTGTACTTTCTTATATTTTATTTGCACTTTTTATATTATTAAACTTTTATTTATTTTATTACCCTAACAATTAAACTAGGAAACCCATTTTCACCTTGTTCATGCATCATTTCTCTTTCATTTCTCATTATTTACATCGTCGAATACGATCGACCTCCGTTCCACAATGAGGGATTCAAGTTCGAGTGCTACTCTCTGGGCCATCTATCTTTATCCTTCATCGCGTTCGCCAAATTTATTTGTGTTCGAGAACCGTTCGCGAACACGCTCATTTCCTTAATGAACGAACACGAACATAAAATCTCGTTCGGTAAGTGTTCATGAACCGTTCGTGAACAAATTTATTTCCTTAATGAACGAACAAGAACTATGCCTTGTTCGTGTTCGTTCGGTTCGTTTACAGCCCTAATCCTGAGCCCGTTAAATACCTTATATGTTAATAAACTAAGGGAATTGAACGGTGGAAAGACATGTATGGCACCACGTGGAGCTTTTCTGCGGCTGCTATTCGCTTGTTTGGGCGGTCGTCATTCTCCTTTTTGCTTATTTGGGTGTCGTACTACATTGCTCTTTGTCCTCCAGCGTTTTAATATAAATTTCATAAATATATATAAATTAGAATTAAGCACCCCCGTGTTGCGGCGGGAGCCTAAAACTATGCCAAATAGCATCAATGCCACACCGCTGGTAGCAACCACCAACACTGAAGTTGCGACATGTTAATGCGAAGAAATAAGACTAAAACATCTAACATATAAAAAATAACTATGTTGATTTAGGACCCACGCGTTGTGACAAACTTGTTAAATGGAAAAAATAGACGTAAAAACGTTGAACTAGACGCTCACGCTGCGTCGTGTTAACTCGCAAAATAACGTAGAAAGAATAACTAAGTCGATGTAGGATCCACCCGTTGCGGTAAACTTGCCAAAGAGGGAAAATAGACACGTTGCGACATACCTGTCAAATGTGAAAAAATAGACCAAAAACGTTGAACCACACACACACGTTGCGACATATTAACTCGCAAATTTTAGAACGAAACGAAAAACTTGCGAAAGATACAAAGTATGGGGGACCAAAGTTGTAAATAAAAAAGTTTTGGGTTAAATTACAAAATATGAAAATTTTTGGGTTAAAAGTAAACAAATTAAGAGGGTTAAAATACAAAAGATGAAAACATTTGAGTTAAAAGTGAAAAATTACAAATTTTTTTTTGAAAAACACCCAATGCTTAGGGTACAACAATACAATGCAATAATGTATTGCTAATTTATATTATGAAAATATGTGAACACCCATAAAAGTTGATATTGGTACAACAGGATAAAATGAAAACTCACTTGAGTTGCGAAAACTTTGAAAAACCTTATATAACAAACTTTTTCTCTAAAGAAATTAATGCACGTAAAAAATATGTTACATTTTTCATACGAAGATGACTTTTGTAACAATGACACAACATGTTATTCTTTATGTTAGAGAAGAGGGAAGAGAGAACTTGTTACACTTTTATGTTAGAGGAGAGATAACGTGTTATAATTTTCAAAAATACTATTTTTGTATATGCTAATAATATTTTATGTAAAAAGTAAAAATGGTTTAATCTCAACCATATATTAGATTGGATAGATGGTGGAGATAAGGTTTCCTTGGTTTTTTCAACTAGATGGGGTTTTTGACTTTTTGTTCTAATATTCCCCTATCTGATTAATCTTCTTCTTTAATAACTAACTCAATCCTCTTTAATAACTAATTACATTAAATTTGTAGCTTATTTTCAAAATAAATATTTTTTTCAAAAAAATAATAATTTAGAGTGTAGGATAAATTACGAAGCGTGTAACATAAATTACGAGTTGTGTATGATAAAGTGTAGGATAAATTTCGATACGTGTAGGATAAATTTCGGAAATGTGTAAGATAAATTTTGGTGTTTGTATGAAAAAAAATTAGTGTGGAGGATGATAGTCTTTATAACTAATTAATGTAGACTTAGGGAGATGCATTTTGATGCTCCCTGTACTATTTATTTGACATTTTTGGGGGATGTGGGGACCCCTCGACCGAATGCCAACTACTCCCCAGGGGCCAATTTATTTGAGTTCGGACGACACCGGACCCACAGGGAGATTACTTGGCGACGTTTAGTTTTTCGGATACAAGGGGGTAGCTCATTTTCTACAGACGCCAGCGGTTTTTTTTGTGCGGAGAGCGTCATGAGTTGACGCTCCCCCAGTTTACGGCGACGATGGGACTCTACACGACCGAGGACTCCTTGTCGCATGCCTTTTTTGATACACTGGTCTCCACGTCCATTGACGTGTTGTAGTCGTATTGGCGCACTGTAGGTGCTAGGAATTCGGGGAGCGTGGTCAGCGCTCCCCGAAGCAGCGGGTCAGCTAGATTGTTTGTGTATCCTGATTATTAAACTTGTTATCCTAACATAAACGGCGACATATTACAAACACGTATATCAATAATTCGATATCTAACACAAGTTAACTCGGGATAAGTTTTCACTAAAGTAAAATCATTATCTAAACTCGTATTTTATTAAAAACTTATACGTTTTTCATTAATAAACGTGTATTTTGATAACACCATTATTAAACTCGTATATTAACAAAAACTCGTAATACGTTTTTAGTTTTGCAAATTTACAAAAAAAAAATATCATTACATCTATACGGGTCGTATAGGATTATACGACCCGTATAGATGTTCAAAACCTTAAAAACCCGATAATAACACAAGAAAATATTGTCTTTGGTTATCATTATACTGGTTATATAACATCCTAAACAACCCGTATAATGCTATACGGCTCGTATACAACAAGACAAAAAACATTCATTGATCTTTTTTGTGCAACACTCTTGTATACAACCCATACATGCAAGGGTGTGAAAATAAGATTGTGTGTGTTTGTGAATAATGAGAGCCTTAATTAAAAAATAGGATATAAAAACAATTTATATGATAATAAGTGTCATATAACACACACATATACACACACACACATATATATATAATGGATTAGGTTCAAACGTGAACAAAATCCCAAGAGTGAACTGCGTGAACTGATCTGGGCCCTTGATTTTTATGATATTGAGATTAAAGTGAGTGGCATGATGGTAATTATTTGGTTAATTTTTTTCATTTAATTAAATACAAAATGGGTATATGTGTAATTTCAATCTTAAATTGATTGTATAAATCTCTCACAAATCAAGTAATCAATTATCCTCTTAAATTGATTGCATAAATCTCTCACAAATCAAATCAAGGATTAGGAAAGATGTAACTTAATTCAATTATTAAAATAAATATTTGTTTAAATGCGATGTACACATGTGTATTCTGATTTTTGCCCTCTTTTTAATGCGATGTACACATGTGTATATCGTCTGTTTTTGCGATATCTCAGAATTTTTTTTGTATTGAATGTTGATGTACACCTGTGAATTACTGTACACATATGTACGATGCTGAGTACACATGTGTACTGTTCTATTTATATCCAAGTACACATGTGTATACCGTTGAAATATGAAGGTTACGTGGATCTTAAAAATCAAAATTTGAATTCTGGTGATGAAATCTGAAATAAAAATTAAAATTGAAATATGGTGATTTGTTGTTTGTTTTGATAATTATCTTATTAATAAATAAACATAATGTGGATAATGAATTTAAATTAGGAAAGATGTAACTTAATTCAATTATTAAAATAATGATTTAAATCTAATTTTTTATATAATTACAATACTACCCTTAACAACTAAAAAGGAAATCAATGGTCCATATCTGTTCACGCAGTTCACTCTTGGGAGGTTGTTCACGCTGGAACTCTACCCTATATATATATATATACATTGGGAGGATCAAACGAAAAGAAAATCAATTTAAGAAACAAATGGTATCTTACACATTATCAAATTTTATACTTCATATGTCAAAATTTATTCTACACTTTATCGTACATGGTTCGTAATTTATCCTACACTCTATTTTTTTTTCTTTTTGAAAACACATATTTTGAAAATAACTTACAAATTTAATTTAGTTAGTTATTAATGATTAAACTGCAAATTAATGATCTAGTGTAATCCTCTAAATGGCTAGAAGTTTTCTTTGTAAGTTTTCTAAGTTTTTAAGCTTCCGCATGTTTGAATAAAATCTCTGTATAAAGTTTGAGTAAATTGTTTTCTAGCTTTTTGTTACTCTTACTTTGATCCACCCGGGAATTTTCCTGGTATCAGTGCTATAAAAAGCTCCGGTATGGCAGGCTAAGCCTAGAAGAAGGCTTAATAGTGAAAGGGCTGGGAATGATTTAATTCAATTTTAAGATCTTGAATTAATTTAAATACTTTTATAATTGTTTCTGGTAAACAATTTCTGAGGAAAATAACATTATAAACATTACTGTTCGTTCGATTTGGAGGTAAAAATTAAACTATGTTTTAAAATGAAATTTTTCAAAAGACATGGGTTGTTACCGAAGAGTAGTAAGTAATCCCCCATGGTGAGATTAGTTCGGAAGAAAATATAGGCGGAGTTTTTGGAATTTGTGAAAAGCAAATGGTTTAAATGTGTTAGTCTTCAAAGGTTTTCAAAGTAATCTTTTTGTTTTCAAAAGACGCTGGCAGTGGCCAGAATAGTAGCCAAGGAAGGCGAAGATAGGCAGAACCCCAGTGGTGAGAAACTAAAGGAAATTTTATTCACCAATAAAAGCATCCTATGTTTATAAACCATGGATCGGAAACAACTAGTGTTTATATAAACTTCTTTCTTCAAACAAAGTAAAACTTTTATGATTAATTTAAGGAATTAATTAAGATGATGAGATTTCCCAGAGCCAAGTAACTATTAAGTCCTCTTTGTCTTTAAATCTTGTTTAAAACCCTGTTTATTTGATATGCTCTTTAAGTAGTTTTATGAATCAAAGCGTTGAAAGGTATCTTCAAGATTTTGAAAGACAAATTAATAATTCTTGTGAAAATAATAATAGGTTAGAATATCTTAATCTAGAGTTTTCAAGACCCGTCCATAGAAGAACAAATTTTGGTTTAGAATACGAGTGTTTTCATGGAGAAAGTATTACACGCGCTTTTAACGTTAATAATCACTCTACTAATCCGAATTTACTAATATCGGATGATTTAAATATTTTAAAATATAATTTACAAGCTTTTTATGATAGTCACTTGTTATCAACCCACCTTTACATAAAAAGATTTCGAGAGATTCTGAGAGAGCAAGAGAACCTTGGCAGGTAAATTAGTGGTGTTCACAGAGCCATTAATAAACTATCCAAGCAAGTCACACAAATAGGTGTAACCTTACAATCACAGCAACCACTCACAGCAGTTCAAGTTCGACAACTAGTCGAAGAAATCGTAAAGCAACCAAAGATCGTTGAAGCAGAAGCTCTTAGACTCACAGAAGAGCTTACCCATAAAGTGACGCAAGTCGAAGCACTGATTAAAGATCTCAGAGAATCTATGATTCTATGAATAGGTGGCAAGCCACAGCAGAAACTGAGTCTTATAAGTCAGCAGCAACAACAACTTGGTCCTTGGACGAACCATCAGTAGGTTTTAGCAAAACCACTGGTATTGGAAACTCAACACAACAAACAGCAATCTTGATTAAGCAAAATAACTTCTTAATCCAAGAGGTTACAAGAGTCTCGGAAGAACTTCGAGAAATAAAAGAAGACGTTGGTGAAATAAAAAGGTCTATTACAGAGCTAAGCAAAGAAAAAGGTGCTATAATAGAAGGATATCCAAAGGAGTTACTTGAAGGCCTTGAAAATCTTAAGAACCTTAAGATTGAAGGGAAGCCAGTAGTTCCAAAAGAAAAAGGCCCGTTCTACGTTTACAAAGATCCAAGCAAGATATTGCAAGAAGAACTTGCTAAGATCAGTAAATAAGAAGATCAACAGATCAACCACCTCCTTTATGGAGACCAACGGTAACAACAACAAATGATGATAATCGGAGAATTCCAAGTCAAGAAGACCAGATTAGACAGTATTCTACCTGGCAAAGGAATCTATTTAATACAAGAAGAGGAATTCAGAACCGACTAAGAAGAAGAGGGTTTAATCAAACACTGGAAACGCAAATAGATCCAGATCGAGAAATCCAGTTAACAAGAAGCAGAAGAGCTAATCTAGTACCAGCAGAAGTACTGTATAGCGCTAGTGAAAGAAGGCAAGAAAGTAGTGTTTACCAACACTACAGTGAAGAAAGAGTGCTTTTCATAGACGGTGATCAAGCAGAACTGGAATTCTGTAATGACAGATCATATGCAAGGCTTATTGAAAGAGGCCTGGAACATCTGCATATGGGTGTTATTATGATAAGGCTACAAACCCTGCACAGAACAAGAGCAGGAACACAAGCTTTAGTAGTCTTAAGGGACACAAGATGGGCGAATAACGTGTCTATAATCAGATCTATGGAAGTTGACCTATCATCAGGAGCACAAATGGTATACAGAGCACCAAACATGATGGTATCATTATCTGATTTCAGAAATATTCAGATAGTAATACAAACTCATGGCTATGAAGAGTTTAGTGGCGAGGCAAACTTGATTGTTACACGAGCACTGGTAGGAAGACTGACAAATACCAGTAATGCTGGGTTTAATTATAATATTGAAAATGTTATAAGTTACCTAGCCTCGTCAAGTATTAGGGCTATACCAGCTCAAGGGATAGAAGTGCCTATTGGGAGGCAGTGGACGATCAGACCACCCAGAGAAAGAGTAGTGATAAGAGCTCCAACCGAAGCATCCATTCGAGAAGGATTTGGAGGAACTCAGGTGTTAAACTTCCAAAATTACAGAAGAACTATTAATAAGCCGAATTTATTGGAAGATTTGGAAGTAAGAAGCCAAAGTGCAAGACATCCTGGTCGAGAAGAGGATGAAGATGAAACAGTTGAAACAGCACTAGTAGGCAGAATAAGCCATGTGGAAAATAATCCATTATATCACAACCCTTGTGATTTGGATAATCCAAGTTGGTTAACACCTTGGGAAGAGCTAGAACATAATGAAAGATCGAACAATGGAAAGTATGATCGAAAGAAGGTGCCAAAAATGAAGAAAGAGAAACCAGGTGTATGGAATACACTAGGGGAACCATCAGGAAAATATGACTATATAGTTAATTATTCATATGAAAGTTCATATGATGATTCACCAGTCATACCAACTGGATGGGAAGATGATCAAAATCACCATGATCAAGAATATGTTTTTACTGGAGGATCTTCTAACGAAGAAAAGGAAGAAAATATAGATTTTCCTTTGGAAAATCCATATTTTTATTTTGTTGGGAGTGATGGTGGTGATAATCCCTATCCACAGCAAAAACCAGTTGAAGCACTAACAACAGATACAGGCTCAGACGAAGAGATCGTATACCTAGCAGGAGAATATCAGCCAATTGAAGAAATCCAATGGCCTGAAGAAGAAGATAAATTATCTGTAGCGTCCTATAAGGAAAACATCCTTATGCAAGGTACATATAATGAAATCAATCAGTGTTATAAGAGATCTGCTAAGAATTACAAGAAACTGAGAAAACGACAAACAAAGAAATGGATTGCTAAAACGGCTAAGGAATCTAAAGTAATAAGAACTGAAAGTTCTAGTAATCAAAGCGAGCTGAAAGATGTGCCGTTTGATACTAAGACTGGAAGTGATTATGAAACAGAATCTATTAAGCAAAGAGGTGAAAGAATTTATGCTGGAGGGTTAAAAGAAGAATCTGCTGAAATGGAGTATCCTTCTCTTGCAAAATTCAGACAATTGATGTTGGGAAAAACAGAACATGCAAAGATGTCATCTCGTACTTCCCATTACTATGGAAGACCACCAGATGCTACGATGACACCAGTAGTTTACCCCCCCCCCCCCACCGCACAATCAATAGGGCATATGAGATCAATGTTTCCTTTTGATCAAGCAAAAATTAGGCAAAGAACGGAAGCAATGGCATCAGCCATGCCTAATAATATGTGGAACTTGCCACCAGATTATTTCTAGGAACTGAGCTTTCTGATAAGCTCTTTAGCAAACTTCCCCCAATATTGGGACATGACATTGAAAAAGCATGGAATGAAAAGTATCCTGGAGCAGCAGCTGCAGTTTTTCCTAGAATCAAGTTCATAGGATAATACCTTGAAGAAGCATTTAGAAGAGCAGCATTGCAGAAGGAAGTCAGAGCTATTGATTTCTGTGGAAATGTATCCATTCCTGGATACAATGGTACTCAAAGGAAAATAACGTTAACAAAAGCAAAGAATTATGATGGGAAACCTCATAAAAATCACATAAGAGCGTTCAAAAGTAAGTACAAAGATCAAGAAAGAGTTCGGAAATGCAAGTGCTTCAGATGTGGTGAAGAAGGGCACTATGCAAGTGTATGTAGAAAAGAAAAGGCTATAGTAGCAAGAGCTGCAGTCTTAGATAAAATTGAAATTCCGGACAATTGGGATGTTGTCTCCGTAGACCCAGGAGATCCAGCAAGTGATGTTTACTAATACTCAGAAGACGAAGGAAAAGGCAGAGAAGAAGGGGAATATGAGTTTGCATTTGCAGGAGTAGTTGAATACATAGAGCCGCAGTATGATTGGGCACCAAAAATCAAACTGGCTGAGGAAATGGAAAAATGTATTCACAACTTAAGAATGAACCAAAGAAGAATTCAAGGAAGATGTTCATTCTGTAAGTATGAAACTACCAACAAATCAAGGGCAACTTGTTATGAATGTGGTTTAGTTACATCCACAATGTGTGCATTTAAACATCTCAAGTTCAAGGTAGTTCCAGAAAAGAAAGAAGTTCATGGGTATGCCAACAAAGAACCTTTGATTAAAGAGCTTCTTCAGTATACTATGTACTTAACTGAAAAAAATGAAAGCCTAGAAGATCAAATTCAGAAGATTCAGCCTAAGGAAGAAATTGATAAACAAAGGGAGTTAGAAAAAGAATTTGAAAATCTAGAATGGCCACCAACCCATATGAGAAGAGAGGGTAAAGAGGAAGAAAAGCCCAAAGATGAGCCCAAGTTTGAATGGCCCAAGCTATTTAAACCATTAATAGAAAAGCCATTAACTATTAATAAGCCCAAGTAGTCATCTGAATCAGAAACTGAAGTAGTTTATGAAGAACCCAATCCCAAAGAAGTAGTCTTAATGGGTCATGAAGGAAGAAAGTCTTGGAACAGGCTATACAATATGAAGGTTTACTTTGAAATCAAAGATGGACCATCATTTGAGATACAAGCCATATTGGATACAGGAGCAACAACTTGTTGTTGCAACATTTTGAAGGTTCCAGAAGGGGCAATGGAGCAGAGCCCATGGGTAGTAAATTACAAAGGAATTAATTCAGAACAAAAGGCAAGAATGAAGATAAAGCAAGATGGAAAAATGATTATTGCCGGAGAAAGCTACCCAATTCCGTTCACTTATTGTTTTGTAATGGAAAAGAGTGAAGGAATAGACATGTTGATTGGTGCAAACTTTCTTAGAAGCAAGAAAGGAGGAGTTAATATAGAAGGTGATACAATTACCTTTTATAAAAATACATCAAAAGTAATTACCCAACCGTATGCTGTAATTGCTAAATGTGCCATTGAAGAATTGGATCTTGAATATCAAGATTATACTGAAATTAATGAATGGTTATACAAGACGGTGGAAGCCAGAATCAGCAGAAATGAAAAATTTGAAATAAAGTTCAAGGATTTAATCAGGAGATTAAAAGATCAAGGCTTTATTGGAGAAGATCCCCTGAAACATTGGAAAAGGAACAAGGTTATTTGTGAATTGGAAATACTTAATCCAAGTATAACAATTCAAGATAAACCTTTGAAGCATGTTACACCAGCCATGAAAGATCAGTTCAAAAAGCACACAGATGCTCTGCTACAACTAGGAGTTATAAGGAAAAGTAAAAGCAGACACAGAACCATGGCTATGATAGTTAATTCAGGTACATCCATTGATCCAGCAACAGGAAAAGAAGTTAAAGGAAAGGAAAGAATGGTGTTTAATTATAGAACACTTAATGATAACACCAAGAAGGATCAATATTCTCTCCCTGGAATCAACACAATAATCCAGAGGATAGGATACTCTAAGATCTATTCAAAGTTTGATCTTAAGAGTGGATTCCATCAAGTGGCGATGGCTGAAAATTCAATTGAATGGACAGCCTTCATAACACCTGAAGGGCTATACGAATGGTTAGTAATGCCATTCGGATTAAAGAATGCACCTTCAATCGTCTTTCTATGCCTATATAAGAGCTTAATGTGTCTAAGCTCTTCAGGTGTTATGAAGGCTGTCCATTCAATTGAATTTTCAGCCATCGCCACTTCATGGAATCCACTCTTAAGATCAAACTTTGAATAGATCTTAGAGTATCCTATCCTCTGGATTATTGTGTTGATTCCAGGGAGAGAATATTGATCCTTCTTGGTGTTATCATTAAGTGTTCTATAATTAAACACCATTCTTTCCTTTCCTTTAACTTCTTTTCCTGTTGCTGGATCAATGGACGTACCTGAATTAACTATCATAGCCATGGTTCTGTGTCTGCTTTTACTTTTCCTTATAACTCCTAGTTGTAGCAGAGCATCTGTGTGCTTTTTGAACTGATCTTTCATGGCTGGTGTAACATGCTTCAAAGGTTTATCTTGAATTGTTATACTTGGATTAAGTATTTCCAATTCACAAATAACCTTGTTCTTCTTCCAATGTTTCAGGGGATCTTCTCCAATAAAGCCTTGATCTTTTAATCTCCTGATTAAATCCTTGAACTTTATTTCAAATTTTTCATTTCTGCTGATTCTGGCTTCCACCGTCTTGTATGACCATTCATTAATTTCAGTATAATCTTGATATTAAAGATCCAGTTCTTCAATGGCACATTTAGCAATTACAGCATACGGTTGGGTAATTACTTTTGATGTATTTTTATAAAAGGTAATTGTATCACCTTCTATATTAACTCCTCCTTTCTTTCTTCTAAGAAAGTTTGCACCAATCAGCATGTCTATTCTTTCACTCTTTTCCATTACAAAACAATAAGTGAACGGAATTGGGTAGCTTTCTCCGGCAATAATCATTTTTCCATCTTGCTTTATCTTCATTCTTGCCTTTTGTTCTGAATTAATTCCTTTGTAATTTACTACCCATGGGCTCTGCTCCATTGCCCCTTCTGGAATCTTCAAAATGTTGCAACAACAAGTTGTTGCTCCTGTATCCAATATGGCTTGTATCTCAAATGATGGTCCATCTTTGATTTCAAAGTAAACCTTCATATTGTATAGCCTGTTCCCGGACTTTCTTCCTTCATGACCCATTAAGACTACTTCCTTGGGATTGGGTTCTTCATAAACTACTTCAGTTTCTGATTCAGATGACTCCTTGGGCTCATTAATAGTTAATGGATTTTCTATTAATGGTTTAAATAGCTTGGGCCATTCAAACTTGGGCTCATCTTTGGGCTTTTCTTCCTCTTTACCCTCTCTTCTCATATGGGCTGGTGGCCATTCTAGATTTTCAAATTCTTTTTCTAACTCCCTTTGTTTATCAATTTCTTCCTTAGGCTGAATCTTCTGAATTTGATCTTCTAGGCTTTCATTTTTTTCAGTTAAGTACATAGTATACTGAAGAAGCTCTTTAATCAAAGGTTCTTTGTTGGCATACCCATGAACTTCTTTCTTTTCTGGAACTACCATGAACTTGAGATGTTTAAATGCACACATTGTGCATGAAACTAAACCACATTCATCACAAGTTGCCCTTGATTTGTTAGTAGTTTCATACTTACATAATGAACATCTTCCTTGAATTCTTCTTTGGTTCATTCTTAAGTTGTGAATACATTTTTCCATTTCCTCAGCCAGTTTGATTTTTGGTGCCCAATCATACTGCGGCTCTATGTATTCAACTACTCCTGCAAATGCAAACTCATATTCTCCTTCTTCTCTACCTTTTCCTTCGTCTTCTGAGTATTAGTAAACATCACTTGCTGGATCTCCTGGGTCTACGGAGACAACATCCCAATTGTCCGGAATTTCAATTTTATCTAAGACTGCAGCTCTTGCTACTATAGCCTTTTCTTTTCTACATTCACTTGCATAGTGCCCTTCTTCACCACATCTGAAGCACTTGCATTTCCGAACTCTTTCTTGATCTTTGTACTTACTTTTGAACGCTCTTATCTGATTTTTATGAGGTTTCCCATCATAATTGTTTGCTTTTGTTAATGTTCTTTTCCTTTGAGTACTATAGTATCCAGGAATGGATACATTTCCATAGAAATCAATAGTTCTGACTTCCTTCTGCAATGCTGCTCTTCTACATGCTTCTTCAAGGTATTCTCCTATGAACTTGATTCTAGGAAAAACTGCAGCTGCTGCTCCAGGATACTTTTCATTCCATGCTTTTTCAATGTCCTGTCCCAATATTGGGGGAAGTTTGCTAAAGAGCTTATCAGAAAGCTCAGTTCCCACAAATAATCTCCCAGATTTTGCAGCAAGATTTTTGTAGTCACTTAGGAATTTCCATATGTGCTTTGTTTCATTGCACTGTAACCGCTCCAAATTCCTATAAGCTTTATCTTGTTTCGCCGTGCTGCCTTGGTATGGATCCTCCAGGATAAATATCTTTCTTATTGTTGAAATGATATTTTGAGTATCTCCTGCGGCTTCTTCAAGAGCATTGTACTCTTGTTTGTAAACACTTTTCCACTGGATCCATGCAAGTTTCTCAACTTCTCCCATGAGATTTTCTATGAAGTTGATTTTTGATCTGTCATTAGGCCAGCTTTTCGTCGGATCATCTACAACATTCAGAACACTTGATTCCTATCTCGATATCACATCTCCCCATAGGCTGATATCAAATGGTAAAACCAAAATACTCCCTTGATTAGACCATGCTGGTGGCAAGCTCCACATCTTATTAGGCATGGCTGATGCCATTGCTTCCGTTCTTTGCCTAATTTTTGCTTGATCAAAAGGAAACATTGATCTCATCTGCCCTGTTGATTGTGCGGGGGTGTAAACTACTGGTGTCATCGTAGCATCTGGTGGTCTTCCATAGTAATGGGAAGTACTAGATGACATCTTTGCATGTTCTGTTTTTCCCAACATCAATTGTCTGAATTTTGCAAGAGAAGGATACTCCATTTCAGCAGATTCTTCTTCTAACCCTCCTGCATAAATTATTTCACTTCTTTGCTTAATAGATTCTGTTTCATAATCACTTCCAGTCTTAGTATCAAACGGCACATCTTTCAGCTCACTTTGATTACTAGAACTTTCAGTTCTTATTACTTTATATTCCTTAGCCGTTTTAGCAATCCATTTCTTGGTTTGTCGTTTTCTCAGTTTCTTGTAATTCTTAGCAGATCTCTTATAACACTGATTGATTTCATTATCTGTACCTTGCATAAGGATGTTTTCCTTATAGGACGCTATAGATAATTTATCTTCTTCTTCAGGCCATTGGATTTCTTCAATTGGCTGAGATTCTCCTGCTAGGTATACGATCTCTTCGTCTGAGCCTGTATCTGTTGTTGGTGCTTCAACTGGTTTTTGCTGTGGATAGGGATTATCACCACCATCACTCCCAACAAAAGAAAAATATGGATTTTCCAAAGGAAAATCTATATTTTCTTCCTTTTCTTCGTTAGAAGATCCTCCAGTAAAAACATATTCTTGATCATGGTGATTTTGATCATCTTCCCATCCAGTTGGTATGACTGGTGAATCATCATATGAACTTTCATATGAATAATTAACTATATAGTCATATTTTCCTGATGGTTCCCCTAGTGTATCCCATACACCTGGTTTCTCTTTCTTCATTTTTGGCACCATCTTTCGATCATACTTTCCATTGTTCCATCTTTCATTATGTTCTAGCTATTCCTAAGGTGTTAACCAATTTGGATTATCCAAATCAAAAGGGTTGTGATATAATGGATTATTTTCCACATGGCTTATTATGCCTACTAGTGTTGTTTCAACTGTTTCATCTTCATCCTCTTCTCGACCAGGATGTCTTGCACTTTGGCTTCTTACATCCAAATCTTCCAATAAATTCGGCTTATTAGTAGTTCTTCTGTAATTTTGGAAGTTTAACACACGAGTTCCTCCAAATCCTTCTCGAATGGATGCTTCGGTTGGAGCTCTTATCACTACTCTTTCTCTGGGTGGTCTGATCGTCCACTGCCTCCCAATAGGCACTTCTATCCCTTGAGCTGGTATAGCCCTAATACTTGACGAGGCTAGGTAACTTATAACATTTTCAATATTATAATTAAACACGGCATTACTGGTATTTGTCAGTCTTCCTACCAGTGCTCGTGTAACAATCAAGTTTGACTCGCCACTAAACTCTTCATAGCCATGAGTTTGTATTACTATCTGAATATTTCTGAAATCAGATAATGATACCATCATGTTTGGTGCTATGTATACCATTTGTGCTCCTGATGATAGGTCAACTTCCATAGATCCGATTATAGACACGTTATTCGCCCATCTTGTGTCCCTTAAGACTACTAAAGCTTGTGTTCCTGCTCTTGTTCTGTGCAGGGTTTGTAGCCTTATCATAATAACACCCATATGCAGATGTTCCAGGCCACTATCAACAAGCCTTGCATATGATCTGTCATTACAGAATTCCAGTTCTGCTTGATCACCGTCTATGACAAGCACTCTTTCTTCACTGTAGTGTTGGTAAACACTACTTTCTTGCCTTCTTTCACCAGCGTTATACAGTACTTCTGCTGGTACTAGATTAGCTCTTCTGCTTCTTGTTAACTGGATTTCTCGATCTGGATCTATTTGCGTTTCCAGGGTTTGATTAAACCCTCTTCTTCTTAGTCGGTTCTGAATTCCTCTTCTTGTATTAAACATGTTCCTTTGCAAGGTAGAATACTGTCTAATCAGGTCTTCTTGACTTGGAATTCTCCGATTATCATCATTTGTTGTTGTTACCGTTGGTCTCCATAAAGGAGGTGATTGATCTGTTGATCTTCTCATTTACTGATCTTAGCAAGTTCTTCTTGTAATATCTTGATTGGATCTTTCTAAACGTAGAACGGGCCTTTTTCTTTTGGAACTACTGGCTTCCCTTCAATCTTAAGGTTCTTAAGATTTTCAAGGCCTTCAAGTAACTCCTTTGGATATCCTTCTATTATAGCACCTTTTTCTTTGCTTAGCTCTGTAATAGCCCTTTTTATTTCACCAACGTCTTCTTTTATTTCTCGAAGTTCTTCCGAGACTCTTGTAACCTCTTGGATTAAGAAGTTATTTTGCTTAATCAAGATTGCTGTTTGTTGTGCTGAGTTGCCAATACCAGTAGTTTTGCTAAAACCTACTGATGGTTCGTCCAAGGACCAAGTTGCTGTTGCTGCTGACTTATAAGACTCAGTTTCTGCTATGGCTTGCCACCTATTCATAGAATCATATATTCTCTGAGATCTTTAATCAGTGCTTCGACTTGCGTCACTTTATGGGTAAGCTTTTCTGTGAGTCTAAGAGCTTCTGCTTCAACGATCTTTGGTTGCTTTGCGATTTCTTCGACTAGTTGTCGAACTTGAACTGCTGTGAGTGGTTGCTGTGATTGTAAGGTTACACCTATTTGTGTGACTTGCTTGGATAGTTTATTAATGGTTGTGTGAACACCACTAATTTGCCTGCCAAGGTTCTCTTGCTCTCTCAGAATCTCACGAAATCTTTTTATGTAAATGTGGGTTGATAACAAGTGACTATCATAAAAAGCTTGTAAATTATATTTTAAAATATTTAAATCATCCGATATTAGTAAATTCGGATTAGTAGAGTGATTATTAACGTTAAAAGCGCGTGTGATACTTTCTCCGTGAAAACACTCGTATTCTAAACCAAAATTTGTTCTTCTATGGACTCGTCTTGAAAACTCTAGATTAAGATATTCTAAACTATTATTATTTTCCCAAAAATTATTAATTTGCCTTTCAAAATCTTGAAGATACCTTTCAACACTTTGATTCATAAAACTTAAAGAGCATATCAAATAAACTGGGTTTTAAACAATATTTAAAGACAAAGAGAACTTAATAGTTACTTGGCTCTGGGAAATCTCATCATCTTAATTAATTCCTTAAATTAATCATTAAACTTTTACTTTGTTTGAAGAAAGAAGTTTATATAAACACTAGTTGTTTCCGATCCATGGTTTCTAAACATAGGATGCTTTTATTGGTGAATACATCTTGGTTTTGTTAAAAACTTCATTTTTTCAAAATTTCCATTAGTTTCTCACCACTGGGGTTCTGCCTATCTTCGCCTTCCTTGGCTACTATTCTGGCCACTGCCAGCGTCTTTTGAAAACAAAAAGATTACTTTGAAAACTTTTGAAGACTCAACACATTTAAACCATTTGCTTTTCACAAATTCCAAAAACTCCGCTTATATTTTCTTCCGAACTAATCTCACCATGGGGGATTACTTACTACTCTTCGGTAACAGCCCATGTCTTTTGAAATTTTTCATTTTAAAACATAGTTTAATTTTTACCTCCAAATCGAACGAACAGTAATGTTTATAAAGTTATTTTCCTCAGAAATTGTTTACTAGAAACAATTATAAAAGTATATAAATTAATTCAAGATCTTAAAATTGAATTAAATCATTCTCAGCCCTTTCACTATTAAGCCTTCTTCTAGGCTTAGCCTGCCATACCGGAGCTTTTTATAGCTCTGATACCAGGAAAAATCCCGGGTGGATCAAAGTAAGAGTAACAAAAAGCTAGAAAACAATTTACTCAAACTTTATACAGAGATTTTATTCAAACATGCGAAAGCTTAAAAACTTAGAAAACTTACAAAGAAAACTTCAAGCTATTTAGAGGATTACACAACCTAGAATTCCTAACTTGTGTAATCCTCTAAATAACTTGAAGTTTTCTTTGTAAGTTTTCTAAGTTTTTAAGCTTCCGCATGTTTGAATAAAATCTCTGTATAAAGTTTGAGAAAATTGTTTTCTAGCTTTTTGTTACTCTTACTTTGATCCACCTGGGATTTTTCCTATATAATAAAATTAAATACAACTGTTATATAATAAATTTTTATTGGTTAATTTTTTTTCTTTTTTCTTTTTGTAAAAACTAAACTCTAAAGCTAAACCCCAAAACTAAATGATAAAAATGTTTTTTAACAGTTAAATCGCGACTTTTTATAAAGAGTAAATTGCCAAAATGGTCCCTGAGATTTGGTCACTTTTGCCACTTTAGTCCAAAACTCAAATATTTTGAATCTGGGTCCATGTGCTAAAATGGTCCCTGGATGGTAACTGAAAAAGCTAACCAGATTTTGCTTTTGGATGAAAATGACACAAAATTAAAACAACAGGGACCCAGATTCAAAATGTTTGAGTTTTGGACTAAAGTGACAAAAGTGACCAAACCTCAGAGACCATTTTGGCAATTTACTCTTTTACAAAAAAAAAAAACAATTTTTTATAAATAAAAAGTCGCGATTTATAAGGAAAAAAACTAAATTTTTTGTATGTTTTTTAAGCTTTCTTAAGTAGTTTTGGTTGTGTTCACATTGGTTCTCGCAATAAATGGCGGTTCCTAGAATCCATACCCTATATATAGTGAAAGTGTAAAATACAATATTGCTTAACGTACGAGAGTACGCTGTGACATTACCCACGTTGTAAAATTCAAAACCCTAATCACGCATGTTGAAATACCATAATCACGCATGTTATACTTAGGTAATGAAGTATGTTATAATTATCTAACGAAGCATGTTATGGTTTTCAACATGCTTGATTATGTCTTTTCAACATGCGTGATTATGGTTTTCAACATACGTGATTAGGGTTTTGAGTTTTACAACGTGCGTAATTTCACAGTGTAAGTTCGTACGTTAAAGAATATTGTAAGTTAACCAAACACACACACTCTCTCTCTCTATATATAGATATTAATTTGAGCAATAAATCTTATATCTACGGTACATTACACTAATATTTTTAAACTATATTATTATTGTCCAATTTTGAATTTTGTAACTTTCGTCTGAACACAAGAGACTATGCCAAATGACTAATTGAAGCTTCTTTTTTCTTTTCAAGGTGTTATGTTTTAAAGGTTGAACAATTAGACCATTCACAACAGTTTCCGAATATATTTGTGAGTGAATTTTGCGTGTTTTTGAACGTGAATAGACACTGTTTTCCCACATTTATTTTTTAATATTTTTAAAATAGTTGTGAATGGAAAAGGATAAAAAAAAAAAACTGATGTAAATGCTCCTAAAACAATGTGAAATAATATAATTATTATGTATAGTTTGCTACAGTAATACAGCAAGTACAAGTCTGAAAGACAAATTTGCATATCATACTAGCTGCTGCCTTTAGTTTTTATCCTCCCATATGTTTCTTTTTGACTTCTCTTACCCTAATTTTTATTAAATTACTAATACAACAAAAAAAATATATTATATTGTTTCTTATAACCCACCGATTTGTTTTATGTGGTTTAACCCAATGGTTAAGTTTTTTTTAAACCTTCTAAATTATATTATTATGAAGTGCAAAATAGCAAATGAGGATGTTTTCTGAAAGGATGTGTTAATATACAAATTGTTTTTTCTTTTACAAAATTTTCATTTTACGTTTCAGTTTAAATTTTTTGAGTTAACATATCGCAACATTTGTGTGTGGTTCAACGTTTTTACGCCTATTTCTTTCCCGTCACAATACGTCGCGGGTTGTAGATCAACTTAATTATTGTTTTCTATGTTTTATGTTTCGTGTGCGTGGTTAAACGTTTTTACTTCTACTTTTTATTTGGTTTAATTTTTTTCATTTTTTATTTGATAATTTTTTTTTCGGTTTTGTTGATCGTTGGTGCTACTTGGCACCGTTCTACCCCGGGGGACTAAAAGGTTAAAAAAACAATAATGGGAAAGAATTCTTACAAGAATTTGATTTTCACGCTTCAGCTGAAGTTCCAATGCTTCTTCAAGTACGGCGAGAGTATAGTTGATGTTTGGGCGGTGTGCTGGCTCGTCATTTATGCAAGAATATGCTGCTCCGGCGTATCCGTACCATGATGATCGGGATACCATTTGATTCTGGAGATAAAGAGGGATTATATCCAATAGTTTATGGTTTTCTATAAGATCTTTGACCAATGGAGCCAGAAGGCTGTTGATATGTTTCGGAATAAAGGCTTCTCTCCCGCATAATATTTCACACAGAACGACGCCAAAGGAGTAGATATCGGACGTGTGGGACGCACCTCTAATCTTCTCAATAGCAGGGTCCACATACCCAGCTATTCCAATGGGTTCACAAAGGACAACCTGGTCTATTTGGCTATCCGATTGTTTGATGGAAAATGTAAAACCGGATAACTTGGCTTCCCAGTTGTGGTCTAATAAAATTGTGGATGTATTAATGTTACAATGTATTACACTATAACCACGTCCCTCATCATGATAGAGGTAGCTCAGTGCACGAGCCACACCAACACTTATTCTCAATCTTTGTGTCAATGTGAGATTAGGGTTGTTTAGATGCTCCCTGAGGCTTCCATTCTCCTCATGCTTGATTACGATGATCTTCTCATGATTTTCATCACAGAACCCGATAAGAGAAACTAGATTTGTGTGCTTGAGATCAGAAAGCACTGAAATTTCGTTCCAAAACTCCAAGCTTCCTAGCCCAAGCTTACGATCTAACCTCAAGGCAGCAATCTTTATGGACTTCCCGGACCGCAAGAGTTGCCCTTTGTATGCTGCTCCAAATCCACCCTTTCCGATGATGTTAGAAACAGCAAAGTTGTCTGTGCCCTTTTTCACGTCTTCAAGCGGGATTTGTAAGTGAGCAAACGTCGCGGATGCCATATATGTTTCTGTTTATCAGAGCAATTTTATCAACTATATGTTTTGTATTTCAGAAACAAAATGCTGTCCGAAACCACTTAAACAAACCTGGTAATAGGGATGGTGGCTCCAAACAGAAGCGAGATCTAGATTAGTAGCAGCAGCCAATGGGTTACAATTTACAAAAGCAGCCTCTATTATTTTATTTTTTCTGTTCCTTATAACTAGATGACATTTGAGTAAATATCAATCATTGAATTTGAATCCATCATCTAGTGGCTGCTACTTTAACACCTCCTACTTTATGTCTTTAACAACTGGCAAGGAACACGAGCATCATAAAAAAACATAAATCAACATGTTACAAACACAAATCCATTAAAAAAAGTTTGTCAAGTGGTGTTTTACGTCAATTAAACCACTGTAAGAAACAGAGCCGTCTCTGTGAACGATAACAAAATTTTGAGCCTCGGGCGAAACAAAAAAAATGAGCCCACTTATTATAATATAAAGTCATCAGTTATATATCAAAAAACCACAGTACGACGATAATTGTTAACTAGATCAAACTGTTAATTAATTAAGTGGGTTGGTAAATAAAAACGCAGGAGACTAATAGTTGAAAATTGTTTAAATAAAAATGCACAGGAGGGGATTAGAACGCATGACCTTAGTTTTCAATTTGAGTGTCTTAACCATTGAACTAGCTTCACTTTGGGTTGTTGAACTCATTTATTAAACATTTAACATAAAAGTGCTCACTTAAAAATCTAGGCCTTGAAATTTTATCGGGCCCTATAAGTCCTTTGGGCCTTGGCATCAGCCCGGGCTGCCCAGCCCTAAAACCGGGCCTGGTAAGAAACTGCTGACATTAGCATTTATCTAACTGCAGGGTTTTCTTATGCTACTGCTGTAAATCAACACATACTTTTTTTTTTTGAAAAAGTTAATATTTTTAGGATTTTTTGATAAAAAAAATTAAAAAAATCTTTTTTGCCGACTTCTCGAAGTTCTCACAACCTAAGGGAGTTTTTATTTTACCCTCAACACACACACACACATATATTAAGGTGAGGTTCTAGAGTAAACACTAGTGTATTTGTGAACTGAGTGAACAAATCTTAGCCATTGATTTATATCATCAAATCGTAAAATACACTAATGCATTTTCTGTAGGAACCGTTCGCGTAAATAAATAAAATAAAACAAATTTTATTTACTGATTACAATACACAGAAATAAAGAAAGCTGAAACTAGAAGTACTATTACAATTACAACAGAAATAAACAAAATACAAGAAATGTAGAAGAAGAAGATTGGCTGAGTCACGTGTACACACGCTTCCCTTAAAACAAATTCCGAGTCTCCCAGGAGTACTCGTTTTGTTTCCCAGGGTACAACAGCCGGAGCAGTAGTACTGCCGGAGTTCGCCTACAACCCGATATCTACCTTGTAGAGAGCAGGAGAAGATCAGAAAAATCTGTAGAGAGAAAGTGAATTGCTTTTGTGTTACTGGGTGTCCTCTGCAGCTGGGTATGGAGCTGTATTTATACAGCTCCTAAGTCGAAACAGTCAAAACTGAATTAAAGAGAGGTTTAAATTGCATTAAACGTCTTCAATGCAATTTAATACGTCATTTAATTCTCAGTCAAAGACCGTTAACTCGTCAGTTTCGAAGCTGAACTGTAACTGCACAGTCATTCAATGTTGTAAGCTTCTACGCGCGCGCGCAAGTCACACTCGTGCGCGCGCGCCCAGGTCTGCATGCTCATGCGCGGTGCGTCCACTTGGCTCACTGCCATGCGCGCTTGCGCCACGTCACATGTGAGCCCCTACGAGCACGCCACACAGTCGCGCTGTTTTGGCTCATTTTGGTGCGCCGCGCACGTCACATCAGGACCCATGCACCATGCGCATCCGCGCGCCTTCATGCCATGTGTACTCACGCGCGGACTGCCACGTCACGCGCCTCGAACCTGCACACCACTTGGTCCTTGCAGCCTCAGTGATCCACCACGTGGTCAAAAATACAAAGGCGGCTCTCAAGCGGCTCGCGGCGATGCGAAGTGCAAAGTGCGCCATCAAAGCGCCACATCGCCCACTCCACGCGCGCGCAAGTGCGAGTTAGGGCACCCTTCGCGAGGACACTTAGTGTGTGCTTCCATGAAACAATAAGGATGGAGAGTTCCCACTTAAATACCCATTTAAGTTCCATCTCTCCTCCGATGTGGGACAAGGTGCTACTTTCCCTTTTGTTTCAGCATTCAATGTTTCAAACACTCAACTTTGAGCATCGATATCTCATTCGTCTTAGCTCCCTTTTGGACGTGGTTTAGTTCGTTGTGAAGCTCTTCCAACATAAAACACAAACCCACAAATAAATATATAAAACCCGCTCATTTTATTATATTTATTTCTAGTCCAAAATAAGAAAAAATCATTTTCCTATATTTGTGAAAAATGCTATTTTCACCTACTTTTCCAACAATCCCCCACATGAAAAATGCTATTTTCATCAAATTTCCAACAATCCCCCACATGTATGGAAATCGATCTTTTCCTTACACTTTTCAACGATAAACTTCGACAGTTGAGTATTGCAAGATAGGTAGGTTGTTGCCTTTGAACCGTCTTTTGTGAAGCATACTTAGCTTACTAGCGGTTTGTAGACGCGATGTCCTTGAACATACCCCCATTTGTGTAAATGACAATACACTTCACACAATACTCTCCCTGGTTTGGCCAACCCCTCATTGCCGTGTCCTATTATGGTCCTGAAACACTAGCCTGGTTCTGCGAGAGCTCTAGGATTTGCGCACCCCACAAATCCATTCGAAGCGACCCTACTTCTCTCTAACATAGGTGATTCCTTTGAATCATTAAAAGCATCATGGTTATTTGATTTCCCGAAATCGTTAACCTTAATATGCTTAGCCTCGCTTCAATGTCACTGATTGGAATGGACTAGTAAGTATATATAACTCCCTTTTATTTAGTTTGGGGTACTCCCCCACAGTGACTCCGTTTTGGTAATATGATTAAGTTGTCCTATTGAACTTAGATCTTGGGATCTCCAGTCAACTAAGTTAGGTTTCCCTCATATTCCCATTAATCACGGGCTTTAGTCTCATTCCTCTTGACGACGTTTTAACTAACTCTCTGCTTAAGCCTTTTGTTAACAGGTCCGCAATGTTATCCGTTGATCTCACATAATCAGTTGTGATAACACCCGTTGAGAGTAGTTGTCGTATCGTGTTATGTCTACGTCGCATGTGCCTTGATCTGCCATTGTACATCAAGCTTTGAGCTCTACCAATCGCTGATTGGCTATCACAATGTATACATATGGCTGGCAAAGGCTTTGGCCATCTTGGAATGTATTCCACGAATTGACGTAGCCATTCCGCCTCCTCGCCTGACTTATCCAAGGCGATAAATTCAGATTCCATTGTGGATCTCGCTATGACCGTTTGCTTAGAAGACTTCCAAGCAATAGCAGCTCCTCCAAGTGTAAACACGTAACCACTTGTTGATTTGGAATCTTTGTTATCCGATATCTAGTTTGCATCAGTGTATCCTTTGATCACTGCTGGTTATCGGTTATAATGCAGTCCATATTCTCTTGTGTATCTTATGTATCTAAGCACCCTCGTGATAGCTTTCCAATGATCCGCGCACGGATTGCTGGTGTATCTACTTAGCCTACTCACCGCGTACGCCAAGTCGGGTCTAGTACATGTCATTAGATACATTAGACTGCCAATAATTCTTGAATACTCTAACTGAGCAACTCCATCTCCTTTATTTTTCTTGAGATGTTGGGAGGTATCAACTGGAGTTCGAGCTACACTCGTGTCCCCGAGTTGAATTTTTCAAGAATTTTATCCACATAGTGAGATTGACTTAACACAAGACCATCTTAGGTTCTTATGATCTTTACTCCAAGAATCACATAAGCTAAACCCATGTCTTTCATGTCAAATCTCGCTTTCGACATGCTTTTAGTAGCTTTCATAATTTTATCATTACTCCCAATGATAAGCATATCGTCTACGTAAAGGCATAAGATCACATAACCTTCACTTGTGTCTTTGAAATAAACACATTTGTCGCACTCATTTATTTTGAAACCATTGTCAATCATGACATGATCAAACTTTTGGTGCCATTGTTTTGGTGCTTGCTTCAAGCCATACAAAGACTTGACGAGTTTACATACTTTACCCTCTTGACCTGGGGCAGAGAAACCTTCAGGTTGCTCCATGTAAATCTCTTCTTCTAAATCGCCATTTAGAAATGCGGTTTTAACGTCCATTTGGTGAACTTCCAAATTTCTTAAAGCCGCTATAGCAAGAACCAATCTAATCGAGGTTATGCGCGTCACAGGCGAGTAGGTATCAAAGTAATCTAGACCTTTCTTTTGTCTAAATCCTTTAATCACCAACCTAGCCTTGTATTTATCAATACTTCCATTAGCTTTCATCTTCCTTTTGAATATCCAATGATATCCAAGTGGTTTGCAACCAGGTGGAAGATCTACTAACTCCAAAGTATGATTTTTCAATATGGAATCAATTTCAATCCTTATTGCTTCTTTCCATTGAGGTCCTTCTGAAGAGGAAACCGCTTCGCGATATGTATTGGGCTCACCCTCAACCATATAGCTAACGAAGTCTGGACCGAAGGATTTTTCAACCCTTGGCCTTTTACTTCGTCTGCGATCACTTTCTTCAACCTCAGGTCGTTCATGTGTCTTATCATGAACTACCTCATTAATTGGTGTAGATGAACTTTCACCTACTTCAAAATTAGGTATTGATGACGTTGCATGTGTTTGTCTTCTCAAAGGAAACATATTTTCAAAGTAAGACACAACGTTAGGATTCACCTCCATGATAGTGTTTACGTGTACATCAGGATTCTGGGACTCTTGTATAAACGCATGTTTCACATTTATAGTGTGAGTCAATATGGAATGTTGGTATACAATTTAAATTGATTAAACGGCGTATTGAATTAAAATTTACGTGACCTAATCTACCATGCCATTTATTCGAATCAGAAAACTCAAGCATATAAGTAGAAGTAGTAGCAATTTTATTCATGTTCTTTTTAACTGCCATTACATTCAATTTAAACATACCATTTTGGGCATAGCCCTTGCCAACATACATTCCTCGTTTAGTAAGTACAAATTGATCGCTCTCAAAAACTAAACGAAATCCAAACTTATTAAGCAACCATCCCGAGACTAGGCTCTTGCGCAAGTCTGGAACGTACAACACGTTGCTTAACGTGAGCTCCTTCCCTGAAGTCCACTTCAAAATCACCGTTCCTTCACCCTTGATGTCCGCGGTGGCTGCATTTCCCATGTACAACTTCTCATCTCCCGCAAGCTCCTTGAAGGTGGTAAAAAGGCTCCTGTCTGGGCACACATGACGGGTCGCTCCCGTATCAACCCACCATCCTGTTGGAGTGTTGGTCAAGGTATTGACCTCATCCAACATTGCGGTTTTGTCAGAAATCATTGCCACCAAAGGCATTCCCTCTTCATCCACCATGTGCCCACGCTCACGCTTTGGTTTCTTGCATTGGTTAGCCCGATGCCCTGGCTCGTCACAGTTGTAACAAGTCCCTTGTAACGTTTGAGGTTTCTTTTTCACAACCCCTTTCTTCGGTCCAAGTTTGCTAGCCTTTGCTTTCTTCTTGTCCTTTTTCCCCTTACCCTTCGCGCCCTTAGAGGATTGCCCATGCTCAACCAAATTTGCGCTAGCAGAAGTTTGCGCATGGCTGCCTTTTAGGGCAATTCTATTGTCCTCTTCAATCCGAAGATGAACAATAAGGTCCTCTATAGTCATCTCCTTCCGTTTGTGTTTACGATAATTCTTAAAATCCACCCAACCAGGAGGTAACTTCTCAATCATCGCTGCCACTTGGAATGTCTCGCTAAGTGTCATGCCTTCCGCAAGGATGTCATGTAGTATAATTTGCAATTCTTGGACTTGATTCATAACGGTTTTAGAATCAACCATTTTGAAATCGAAGAAACGGGCTACCATAAATTTCTTTGTGCTAGCATCCTCCGTTTTGTACTTCTTGTCCAAGGCATCCCAAAGATCTTTGGAAGTCTTGACATTGTAGTACACATTATACAATGCATCCGAAATCCTGTTTAACACATAGCCTCGGCAAATGAAATCCGAGTGCTTCCAAGCCTCTACCGCACTCAGAGCCTGAGCGCTGGTCTCCCCTTCCGCAGGTTGGGGAGCGGTTTCAGTTAAGAACCTCGCAAGGTTCATGGTGATCACAACATTTGTAGTGTTGTTAACGTTGACATTTTCGTTCGATATTCTGAAAAATTAAAATTTAAAGTTTTAGTCAAAAAAATCTGTTTTACGCAAAAAACAGAAGTAAACTAATAAATTTTAATTTTACCACAATTTACTATTTCGGCTTCTAAGTCCAACTTTGAAGACCAAAAACAGAAAATTTATAACTTTAGAACTTACTAATTGGCTTCTAAGTCCAACTTTGAAGACCAAATCAGAAAGTTTTAGCAATTTTTAGGACAGTCTGAATGTAACCAGAAGAGTTTTCAACCAAAGTCGCTCCTTTGAAGATGAAAACTAAAAAAAATCTATTTTAAAACACAAACTGAGTGAATCAAAACTGGTTTGAGTCACAAAACAGAAGGGTTTTGATTACACGAACGGTTTTAAAAATTTGTTTTAAGATTGTAGGAACCGTTCGCGTAAATAAATAAAATAAAACAAATTTTATTTACTGATTACAATACACAGAAATAAAGAAAGCTGAAACTAGAAGTACTATTACAGTTACAACAGAAATAAACAAAATACAAGAAATGTAGAAGAAGAAGATTGGCTGAGTCACGTATACACACGCTTCCCTTAAAACAAATTCCGAGTCTGCCAGGAGTACTCGTTTTGTTTCCCAGGGTACAACAACCGGAGCAGTAGTACTGCCGGAGTTCCCCTACAACCCGATATCTACCTTGTAGAGAGCAGGAGAAGAACAGAAAAAACTGTAGAGAGAAAGTGAATTGTTGTTGTGTTACTGGGTGTCCTCTGCAGCTGGGTATGGAGCTGTATTTATACAGCTCCTAAGTCGAAACAGTCAAAACTGAATTAAAGAGAGGTTTAAATTGCATTAAACGTCTTCAATGCAATTTATTACATCATTTAATTCTCAGTCAAAGACCGTTAACTCGTCAGTTTCGAAGCTGAACAGTAACTGCACTGTCATTCAATGCTGGAAGCTTCTGCGCGCGCGCGCAAGTCACACTCGTGCGCGTGCGCCCAGGTCTGCATGCTCATGCGCGGTGCGTCCACTTGGCTCACTGCCATGCGCTCGTGCGCCACGTCACCTGTGAGCCCCTACGAGCACGTCACACAGTCGCGCCGTTTTGGCTCACTTTGGTGCGCCGTGCACGTCACATCAGGACCCATGCACCATACGCATCCGCGCGCCTTCATGCCATGTGTACCCGCGCGCGGACTACCACGTCACGCGCCTCGAACCTGTACACCACTTGGTCCTTGCAGCCTCAGTGATCCACCACGCGCACGTGGTCAAAAATACAAAGGCGGCTCTCGACGATGCGAAGTGCAAAGTGCGCCATCAAAGCGCCACATCGCCCAGGCCACGCGCGCGCGAGTGCGAGTTAGGGTGCTCCGCACCCTTCACGGGGACACTTAGTGTGTGCTTCCATGAAACAATAAGGATGGAGAGTTCCCACTTAAATACCCATTTAAGTTCCATCTCTCCTCCGATGTGGGACAAGGTGCTACTTTTCCTTTTGTTTCAGCATTCAATGTTTCAAACACCCAACTTTGAGCATCGATATCTCATTCGTCTTAGCTCCGTTTAGGACGTGGTTTAGTTCGTTGCGAAGCTCTTCCAACATAGAACACAAACCCACAAATAAATATATAAAACCCGCTCATTTTATTATATTTATTTCTAGTCCAAAATAGGAAAAAATCATTTTCCTATATTTGTGAAAAATGCTATTTTCAACTATTTTTCCAACAATCCCCCACATGAAAAACGCTATTTTCATCAAATTTCCAACAATCCCCCACATGTATGGAAATCGATCTTTTCCTTACACTTTTCAACGATAAACTTCGACAGTTGAGTATTGCAAGATAGGTAGGTTGTTGCCTTTGAAACTTCTTTTGTGAAGCATACTTAGCTTACTAGCGGTTTGTAGACGCGATGTCCTTGAACCTACCCCCATTTGTGTAAACGACAATACACTTCACACAATACTCTCCCTGGTTTGGCCAACCCCTCATTGCCGTGTCCTATTATGGTCCTGGAACACTAGCCTGGTTCTGCGAGAGCTCTAGGGTTTGCGCACCCCACAAATCCATTCGAAACGACCCTACATCTCTCTAACATAGGTGATTCCTCTGAATCATTAAAAGCATCATGGTTATTTGATTTCCCGAAATCGTTAACCTTAATATGCTTAGCCTCACTTCAATGTCACTGATTGGAATGGACTAGGAAGTATATATAACTCCCGTTTATTTAGTTTGGGGTACTCCCCCACAGTGACTCTGTTTTGGTAATATGATTAAGTTGTCCTATTGAACTTAGATCTTGGGATCTCCAGTCAACTAAGTTAGGTTTCCCTCATATTCCCATTAATCACGGGCTTTAGTCCCATTCCTCTTGACGACGTTTCAACTAACTCTCTGCTTAAGCCTTTTGTTAACGGGTCCGCAATGTTATCCGTTGATCTCACATAATCATTTGTGATAACACCCGTTGAGAGTAGTTGTCGTATCGTGTTATGTCTACGTCGCATGTGCCTTGATCTGCCATTGTACATCAAGCTTTGAGCTCTACTAATCGCTGATTGGCTATCACAATGTATACATATGGCTGGCAAAGGCTTTGACCATCTTGGAATGTATTCCACGAATTGACGTAGCCATTCCGCCTCCTCGCCTGACTTATCCAAGGCGATAAATTCAGATTCCATTGTGGATCTCGCTATGACCGTTTGCTTAGAAGACTTCCAAGCAATAGCAGCTCCTCCAAGTGTAAACACGTAACCACTTATTGATTTGGAATCTTTATTATCCGATATCCAGTTTGCATCAGTCTATCCTTTGATCACTGCTGGTTGTCGTTATAATGCAGTCCATAATCTCTTGTGTATCTTATGTATCTAAGCACCCTCGTGATAGCTTTCCAATTATCCGCGCACGGATTGCTGGTGTATCTACTTAGCCTACTCACCGCGTACGCCAAGTCGGGTCTAGTACATGTCATTAGATACATTAGACCGCCAATAATTCTTGAATACTCTAACTGAGCAACTCCATCTCCTTTATTTTTCTTGAGATGTTGGGAGGTATCAACTGGAGTTCGAGCTACACTCGTGTCTCTCGAGTTGAATTTTTCAAGAATTTTATCCACATAGTGAGATTGACTTAACACAAGAACATCTTGGGTTCTTATAATCTTTACTCCAAGAATCACATCAGCTAAACCCATGTCTTTCATGTCAAATCTCACTTTCAACATGCTTTTAGTTGCTTTGATAATTTTATCATTACTCCCAATGATAAGCATATCGTCTACGTAAAGGCATAAGATCACATAACCTTCACTTGTGTCTTTGAAATAAACACATTTGTCGCACTCATTTATTTTGAAACCATTGTCAATCATGACATGATCAAACTTTTGGTGCCATTGTTTTGGTGCTTGCTTCAAGCCATACAAAGACTTGACGAGTTTACATACTTTACCCTCTTGACCTGGGGCAGAGAAACCTTCAGGTTGCTCCATGTAAATCTCTTCTTCTAAATCGCCATTTAGAAATGCGGTTTTAACGTCCATTTGGTGAACTTCCAAATTTCTTAAAGCCGCTATAGCAAGAACCAATCTAATCGAGGTTATGCGCGTCACAGGCGAGTAGGTATCAAAGTAATCTAGACCTTCCTTTTGTCTAAATCCTTTAATCACTAACCTAGCTTTGTATTTATCAATACTTTCATCAGTTTTCATCTTCCTTTTGAATATCCAATGATATCCAAGTGGTTTGCAACCAGGTGGAAGATCTACTAACTCCCAAGTATGATTTTGCAATATGGAATTGATGCGTGTGAAGTGTTATATATATTAGGTGTATATTTTAAGCCCTTTTTAACACTTATTTTAGCCAAGTTTTAAATTTATAAAACACGATATTTCACTAACACTAAACACACATATGGGCAAGTGCACCCATCGTTGAGTGTAGTATAGTGTTGGTAAGATACCGAGGTCGTCCAAGGACACAAGAGCTTTTAGTACCGGTTTATCCTCAACGTCTAACCAAAATAAAAGTTTAGAAAAAAGTTTTAAACTAAGAAAATTAAAAACTAACTAAAATGCTGAAAAATAAAAAGAAAAGAAAAAAAAGATAGACAAGATGAATCACTTGGTTCCGACTCGTATCTAGTATAACCTTTGATTATTTCCGCACTTTTGCACATAATTAAGAGATTATCTTAGTTATTGTAGTAGGCCCCTCTTTTGAAGGTGACGTTACCCTCACCCCAGTAGTTTGAGTCAGCAGGGATACAATCCTAAAAGGGTGGATTATTGGAAGATAATGAATTAAGTTATTAATGCAGTATTGTGGTAGGCCCCGCTTTTGGCGGTGACGTTACCCTCGGCTAAGTAGTCTGAGTCAGCAGGGATACAGTCCTAAGTAGCCGGGTTATAGTATTAATAGTAGTTAACTTATGAGGGGATCAAAGAGTTTGGACCCCCGCCATCCAATACCGTGAAGTATTGAAGGAGGTCCTACTAAATTTGACCCAGGTCCATTGCAGGACCTCTAAACGCTGAACAATGGCAAGACCTTTACCAAACCGTTCCCTTAACCCCCTACCAGGTAGCCAACATACCTCCATATAGACCGTGGAGATATGAATGGTGAAAATCCTTTATTTTATATAGACAGTAAAATAATGCCAAGACACCACGGACAAACGATAAGGAAAGATCACCTTCAACATAAGTAACTAGTTATTAAACTCATTAATACAAAACCAAATAAAAAGTGCAAAAGATTAGAAATAAAAAGTATTATACTAGACACTTTGTCTTCACCAAGTGATGTAAGAGACTTAGGCAAACATGGCCTTGATTGTCAAGAACTCTTACGATCAATCTTGGATCCCGAGACGACTCACACACTCTACGATGGACAATGGATGATGGTGTTGGTGGTGGATGATGGTGTTGTGATGGTGGTGGGTGGTGGATGAAGTGTGAGAGAGGTGGTGTGCCAAGGGATGAGATGAAATGAATCCAAGCACTCCTATTTATAGGCTGAACAGAGTGCTGGACACGGCCCCGTGTCCGCTGGGCACGGCCCCGTGTCCGTCTGACAATCTCTCTCCTCATTAATTGTAATTCACAATTACAATAAATGCGCCTGCTGTACTTTCGACACGCCCCCGTGTCCGCTGAGCACGGCCCCGTGATGGGCAATAGAAGCTTCTATAGATTTGTTTTTTCTGCTGCTTCTTGGGAACGGCCCCGTGCTGGCTGAGCACGGGGCGTGTTCAGCCTTCTGTCTTCTCCTTTTTGCTTTGGAAGGTGCCGTTGATGGGTCGGGCAGTCCACTAATGTTCCTTTCCTTGTATTTATGTTGGATTTTGCTGTCTTTTTGCTTCTTTTGCGTTTTTGAGCTCATTTAATCCTGAAAATACAAAAGGAAGACAAAAACACTCTTTTTCCAATATTAGTACTTAAAAGGGGTTAGTTTTATGCCTCATTTGATGTAATTTATATGTTGCATTTTACACACATCAAATACCCCCACACTTGAACTTTTGCTTGTCCTCAAGCAAAACTCTTTAATATGTGGCTTACACTCCCAAATGGAATAGGTAGAAGAGAAGGTTTTGGGCTTGTCGTAGAGTGTCGGGATTTCCAAGATCTTTTTGGGTTTTATTTTTATTTATTTACACTCCTATTCGTAATGATTTATTTAGAACTTTTCATAAAAGAAATTACTTTTTTGGGCATAACATGCCTTTTTAAAATTCTATTTATATACAAGTTCACATACCTCACGGGGAAATCACTCACACTCGGCCGAAGGTGTATTTTTAGTGAATCACTCGAGAGCGGCATGGAACTTATTCCTACCATAGGCTTGCCAAGAAATCAATCCTCCTCCTTTTTAACTTTTATACCTTTGTAGATATCAAGAGGACTTTGCGGGTTAAGGGTTAGGCTAGGGTTAAAGGTATGTGGTTGGGTTAGTGGTTAGTAGAAAAAGGGCTAAAAGCGTAACAAGTGTTGGTTTTCGTATTTTTGCAACTTTTTATTTTGATGAAGCTTTTTTTTTTTTTTCAAACTAAGTTATTTTTTATTAACTTGTTTGTTTATTTTCTTTTTGCTTCATCATTATCACACATTTTTTTTTTCACGAAGAACCGAACTTGTTACTAAAATAAAGGGTTAAAAATGAAAAAGGTTTTGGTGGGTAAAAAGGGTTTTTGTTTGGGTGATGAAACGAAAAGGTTTAGGCTCAAAGGGGCTAACTAGGGGGATTTTTGGGTAGGTGGTAAAAGAAAAATAAAAAATAATGGTGTAGAAGATTAAAAGGGTTAGTCCTAATGCCTCCATCATTTACTTACTCGGGTTTAAGTTGATAAGGACCGGGAATGTATTGTCATGGCAAGTTCTAGAGTCGTAAGAACCAAGCGGCTATTCACACAAGAAACGAAAAATGAGCATTTAGTCAATTGATATGTAATTGTGTGCTCAATAAAGGCTCAAAACTCACTTTTGTGGGAATGGGTATTTATGTGATCAAGTATATATAATCAAATTTTAAATAAGTTTGTCATGCCTTTTCATAATTTTCTTATGTTGGTTCTTTTTATCACTACGCTATCGGTTGTAAATTTGTAAAAATATAACCTTTTTGAGAACTTGAATTTCCCGAGTTAAACCTAGACAAGTAAAAAAAATGAAATTTTTGAAAAAATTTGGGGTGATTAGCGGTTCCAATAGAGTTTTGTGTAAGGCTTGTATTTAGGACTTGCAAAATTCAAGGTTTTAGCATCCCCCCCACACTTAAATTACACATTGTCCTCAATGTGTCCCAAAAATAAATTTTTAGGTTGATTAGATGTGTAAAATAGTGTTTAAAAAGCAAAAATTTGTGTTACTGGGCACTGAACACGGCCCCGTGTTGTCCGGGCACGGCCCCGTGTTTAAGTGCCAGTAACAAAATTAAAATAAGAGAAACAGAAGTCTGGACACGGGGGCGTGTTGGGTGGACACGGCCCGTGTCCAGGTACCTGAACTGGGCGTTTTTCTGCAGGTGGTTTGGCACGGGGCCGTGTTGGTTGGGCACGGCCCGTGTTGAACCTTCTAAAATGGAGAAAATTGTCGGGTTGCCTTGTTCTTGTGCATGGGTTCATTTTTCTCGTTCCCCTTTTCATCCTTTACCACCATGAGTGTGTTTTATTTCTGAAAATTAAAACTAACTAGAAAGCATAAAAATTAATCTAAATTAAACTAAGGATAGTTCCGTGGAATGCCTCCATGGTGCGCCATGTTTATAAGGGTCCTTGGCTAGACCCAAAGCCTGGTCATATGTTACCCAAGTGGGATGTGTTGCATCCCATGTTACACCGTCAGAGAGCGTCATCCAAGCTTGAGTCTATGACCTTCATGTAGTTGACCGGATCTTCTTCCTCTACTCGCTTTCCACATTCAAATTTCACTTCCTCATCCCCAAACTTCAATGTTAGAGTTCCGTCATTCATATCCACCAATGCTTGGGCGGTGGCTAGGAATGGCCTCCCGAGGATGAGAGGGACCTCGGTGTCTTCTTCCATGTCTAGGATGACAAAGTCGGTTGGAAAGACGAATTTGTCAACCTTGACTAGCAGATTTTCGGCGACACCTTGTGGGAATTTGACGGATCTGTCGGCGAGTTGTATACTCATCTTTGTAGGGCTTGTTGTTCCTAGGCCGAGTCGCTTGAACATTGATGTGGGCATGAGGTTCATGCTAGCCCCAAGATCGGCTAAAGCATTTCGGACGGGGGACTTCCCAATTGAACAAGGGATTGTGAAGCTCCCGGGGTCGATTTTCTTTTGTGGAAGTTTGTTGAGTACTAGAGCAGAGCATTCTTCGCCTAAGTTAACTAATTGCAATGATTCAATTTTCCTTTTGTGAGTGAGGAAATCCCTCATGAATTTTGCATATTTAGGCATTTGGGTTAGGACCTCAATAAAAGGAATATTAACATGCAATTGTTTTAGTAAACTTTCGAACTTTGCGAATTGCTCATCGGTTTTTTGACGATTTAACCTACCGGGGTACGGGATTGGAGGAGTCTTGGTGGGCTCTTGATTTGGTACGGAAGCCTTTTCTGGCGCAGGAGGAGTCACAGGCTGGCTAGAATGGCTTCTTTCATTTGGCGGCAATGGAGCATCCTCGGGACCCACGGTTCGATTTCTTAATGTGATGAGATGTACTTGTGCCTTCGGGTTTGTTTCGGTATTACTGGGTAATGCGCCTTGTGGTCTCTCGGAGAAATTTTGAGCTAGTTGATTTAATTGTTTTTCAACGTTTTGAATGCTAGCTTGTTGATTTCTGAAATTCGATTCCAATTGTTGAAATCGATCCGAGTTTTTCTTTTCAGTGTCAGAGATGAGGCGAGATACAGTATCTTCAAGCCTTTCTCTTCCACCTTGTTGTTGAGGAAAATTTT
This sequence comes from Helianthus tuberosus, assembly GCA_030545235.1. Classification (NCBI taxonomy): domain Eukaryota; kingdom Viridiplantae; phylum Streptophyta; class Magnoliopsida; order Asterales; family Asteraceae; genus Helianthus; species Helianthus tuberosus. The sequence continues at coordinate 20,023,091 of CM060358.1, read as the reverse complement.
GCGGTTGTTGAAAATTAGTTCGTTGGTTTTGTTGGTTACTACTATTGCCGGGATCTTTCCAACCAAGATTTGGGTGGTTACGCCATCCTTGGTTGTAGGTACCCGTTGGAGGACCTGACGGCCTAGGTCTATTATCCATGTAGTTTACCGTTTCAGTTTGTTCATCTAATTCTTTCATACAACTCAAATTTTCATGTGACCCACCACACCCTTCACAAGCCATAACCGAGGCCGTTTTTGTCATTTCTAGCCTTTTGATTTTTGAAGAGAGGGCCTCGATTTGGGCTTGTAAAGAGGTGCTTTCATCAACCTTATGGGCGCCCGGGGCAATAGATTTATTACCTCGGGGAGTGTGCCATTGAAAATTGGTCTGAGCAATTTCCTCAATTTGGTTATATATTTCATTTGGGCGACGATTACCTAAGAGTCCCCCGGAGCTTGAATCAAGTGTCTGTCTTGTGTGTGGCAACAATCCATTGTAGAAAGTGGATACTTGTTGCCATACCGCTAGACCATGGTGAGGACACTTTCTTAGAAGCTCCTTGAACCTTTCCCAAGTTTCATATAAGGATTCCCCATCCTCTTGTGAGTGTGTATTAATTTCAGTCATTAATTTAGCCGTTTTAGAAGGAGGGAAATACTTATACAAAAACTTTTGGGCGAGTTCATCCCAGGTGTTTACCGATCCAACTGGGAGGGTGTTAAGCCAAGCCTTAGCTCGGTCTTTTAGTGAAAAAGGAAACATTCGAAGGCGGATGGCGTCATTGGATGCTCCATTGATCCGAAAGGTATCACATATTTCTAAGAAGTTAGTAATATGTAGATGGGGATCCTGGTCCGCAAGCCCGTGGAAGGTTGCGGAGTTTTGGAGCATTTGTATCAAATGCGGCCGAAGTTCGAAGTTGTTGGCCTCGACATTTGGTGCATTGATAGCGGCGCCAAGATTGCCTACGGTAGGCCGTAGGTAATCCATGAGGGTACGTTGGTCCGCCATTGGAAGTGGGTCCCCCGAAGCTTTCTCTTGATTTTTAGCTTTTAGTCTTTTTCTGAGAAAACGCTCGGGTTCGTCTAGGGGTTCTTTTATGTCTCTAGTAGAACTGGAGCTCATGCACTACGTAGGAGGTTCAAATGTGGCGCCTGGGTTCCAAGTCCTGCATCAAAAACAGAAAAGAACGCTGGTCAGAATGTTCACCACGGCCCCATGTTCAATGAACACGGCCCGTGTTCAGAGGCACAGTAATTGATTTCTGGATCCCTGTTACTGGGAGTTGGACACGACCCCGTGTTGCACCGACACGGCCCCGTGTTCAGCTCTCTGTAACTCAGAAAATAAAAACTGCCAGTGATGATGCTGGGCACGGCCCGTGTCTGACCGGGCACGGCCCATGCTGAGCGCTGCAGAAGCTGAAAAACTAAGAAAACCCTAAAAAAATAAAAAGAAAAATAAAAGATGATTAGGCGTTGATTCCTAACTTTCTTAAAATCCTTGTTTCCCCGGCAACGGCGCCAAAAACTTGATGCGTGGGAAGTGTTATATATATTAGGTGTATATTTTAAGCCCTTTTTAACACTTATTTTAGCCAAGTTTTAAATTTATAAAACACGATATTTCACTAACACTAAACACACATATGGGCAAGTGCACCCATCGTTGAGTGTAGTATAGTGTTGGTAAGATACCGAGGTCGTCCAAGGACACAAGAGCTTTTAGTACCGGTTTATCCTCAACGTCTAACCAAAATAAAAGTTTAGAAAAAAGTTTTAAACTAAGAAAATTAAAAACTAACTAAAATGCTGAAAAATAAAAAGAAAAAAAAAAGATAGACAAGATGAATCACTTGGTTCCGACTCGTATCTAGTATAACCTTTGATTATTTCCGCACTTTTGCACATAATTAAGAGATTATCTTAGTTATTGTAGTAGGCCCCTCTTTTGAAGGTGACGTTACCCTCACCCCAGTAGTTTGAGTCAGCAGGGATACAATCCTAAAAGGGTGGATTATTGGAAGATAATGAATTAAGTTATTAATGCAGTATTGTGGTAGGCCCCGCTTTTGGCGGTGACGTTACCCTCGGCTAAGTAGTCTGAGTCAGCAGGGATACAGTCCTAAGTAGCCGGGTTATAGTATTAATAGTAGTTAACTTATGAGGGGATCAAAGAGTTTGGACCCCCGCCATCCAATACCGTGAAGTATTGAAGGAGGTCCTACTAAATTTGACCCAGGTCCATTGCAGGACCTCTAAACGCTGAACAATGGCAAGACCTTTACCAAACCGTTCCCTTAACCCCCTACCAGGTAGCCAACATACCTCCATATAGACCGTGGAGATATGAATGGTGAAAATCCTTTATTTTATATAGACAGTAAAATAATGCCAAGACACCACGGACAAACGATAAGGAAAGATCACCTTCAACATAAGTAACTAGTTATTAAACTCATTAATACAAAACCAAATAAAAAGTGCAAAAGATTAGAAATAAAAAGTATTATACTAGACACTTTGTCTTCACCAAGTGATGTAAGAGACTTAGGCAAACATGGCCTTGATTGTCAAGAACTCTTATGATCAATCTTGGATCCCGAGACGACTCACACACTCTACGATGGACAATGGATGATGGTGTTGGTGGTGGATGATGGTGTTGTGATGGTGGTGGGTGGTGGATGAAGTGTGAGAGAGGTGGTGTGCCAAGGGATGAGATGAAATGAATCCAAGCACTCCTATTTATAGGCTGAACAGAGTGCTGGACACGGCCCCGTGTCCGTTGGGCACGACCCCGTGTCCGTCTGACAATCTCTCTCCTCATTAATTGTAATTCGCAATTACAATAAATGCGCCTGCTGTACTTTCGACACGCCCCCGTGTCCGCTGAGCACGGCCCCGTGATGGGCAATAGAAGCTTCTATAGATTTGTCTTTTCTGCTGCTTCTTGGGCACGGCCCCGTGCTGGCTGAGCACGGGGCGTGTTCAGCCTTCTGTCTTCTCCTTTTTGCTTTGGAAGGTGTCGTTGATGGGTCGGGCAGTCCACTAATGTTCCTTTCCTTGTATTTATGTTGGATTTTGCTGTCTTTTTGCTTTTTTTGCGTTTTTGAGCTCATTTAATCCTGAAAATACAAAAGGAAGAAAAAAACACTCTTTTTCCAATATTAGTACTTAAAAAGGGTTAGTTTTATGCCTCATTTGATGTAATTTATATGTTGCATTTTACACACATCAGGAATCAATTTCATTCCTTATTGCTTCTTTCCATTGAGGTCCTTCTGAGGAGGAAACCGCTTCACAATATGTATTGGGCTCGCCCTCAACCATATAGCTAACGAAGTCTGGAACGAAGGATTTTTCAACCCTTGGCCTTTTGCTTCGCATGCGATCACTTTCTTCAACCTCAGGTCGTTCATGTGTCTTATCATGAACTACCTCATTAACTGGTGTAGATGAACTTTCACCTACTTCAAAATTAGGTGTTGATGACGTTGCATGTGTTTGTCTTCTCAAAGGAAACACATTTTCAAAGTAAGACACAACGTTAGGATTCACCTCCATGATAGTGTTTACGAGTACATCGGGATTCTTGGACTCATGTACAAACGCATGTTTCACATTTATAGTGTGAGTCAATATGGAATGTTGGTATACAATTTAAATTGATTAAACGATGTATTGAATTAAAATTTACATGACCTAATCTACCATGCCATTTATTCGAATCAGAAAACTCAAGCATATAAGTAGAAGTAGTAGCAATTTTATTCATGCTCTTTTTTTACTGCCATTACATTCAATTTAAACATACCATTTTGGGCATAGCCCTTGCCAACATACATTCCTCGTTTAGTAAGTACAAATTGATCGCTCTCAAAAAGTAAACGAAATCCAAACTTATTAAGCAACCATCCCGAGACTAGGCTCTTGCGCAAGTCTGGAATGTACAACACGTTGCTTAACATGAGCTCCTTCCCTGAAGTCCACTTCAAAATCACCGTTCCTTCACCCTTGATGTCCGCGGTGGCTGCATTTCCCATGTACAGCTTCTCATCTCCGACTCGCGGCGATGCGAAGTGCAAAGTGCGCCATCAAAGCGCCACATTGCGCCTCATCGCCCATGCCACGCGCACGCGCGAGCGTGTGGTAGTGCGAATTAGGGTACTCCACACCCTTCGCGAGGACACTTAGTGTGTGCTTCCATGAAACAATAAGGATGGAGAGTTCCCACTTAAATACCCATTTAAGTTCCATCTCTCCTCCGATGTGGGACAAGGTGCTACTTTCCCTTTTGTTTCAGCATTCAATGTTTCAAACACCCAACTTTGAGCATCGATATCTCATTCGTCTTAGCTCCGTTTTGGACGTGGTTTAGTTCGTTGCGAAGCTCTTCCAACATAGAACACAAACCCACAAATAAATATATAAAACCCGCTCATTTTATTATATTTATTTCTAGTCCAAAATAGGAAAAAAATCATTTTCCTATATTTGTGAAAAAGTCTATTTTCACCTATTCTTCCAACATTTTCATCATCAAAACATGGCCATTGATTTACACTTGTGTATTGATAATCAATGGGGTCGGCCCTGAGAATTCGTATACCCTGTTTGAGCTCGAAAAAACGTACCCTTAGGCCTTAACGAAATTAGGTATTGAGCTCACTAAAGGTCTAAACCAAATGCCAATTGGCTAATAACTAATCTAAACCATAAGAATAGTTTTGTAAGTGGGCCTATATTAGTGTTTGTATGAGTATATATACCCTATTAAAAAAATTCTTTTACATATACATATCGTTTTTTTAAATAACGTGCCCTTCGAAATATTAGGCCCTAGCCGGTGGTCCTCCCCACCCACCCTCGGGGCCGCTCTTGATAATCAAGGGCTAGGATTAGTTTACTAGTGTTCACAATCAAGGGGGTTGTTTGCAAATAAACTTAACCATATATATATATAGGAGAAGGATCTGTTAGGAACCACCCTTTATTGCGAGAACCGGTGTGAACACAAACAGTAATACCTAAAAAGCGAGAACCAGTGTGAACACAAACAGTAATACCTAAAAAAATCTAAAAAACACCCAAAAAGAATTTTTTTTTTTTTTTTTTTTACCATTTTTTTTGTAAAAATCGCTATATTTTGTTTACAATAAAAAATAAAAAAAAATAAAAAAAAATTGAGTCACAGTTATCAATGCACATGTGCATTTGTATCATTTCTTTAACAAATTCTGTAATTCATTACAAATGTTAGACAATTGCACTTTCATTTACACTTTCACGTGTAATACACTACTTTTTACGTTAACAATATTAGAAATACACATGTGCATCTATATGTATCAACATGAAATAAGGTGTGTTGGTACACTACTTTCTCTTTCATCTATCATTCCATTCATAATACACAAACATGCACATGTGCATTTTTGTCATTTCTTTGACAAATTCCGTAATTTATTACAACTATTAGACAATTGCACTTTCATTTACACTACCATGTGTAATACAATACTTTTTACATTACCAATATTAGAAATACACATGTGCATCTATATGTATCAACATGAAATAAGGTTTTTGGTACACTACTTTGAATACAGTTTCCATTTCATCTATCATACCATCCATAATACACTACCATTACCTCCTACCATCCATAATACAATACCATTACCTTCTACCATCCATAATACAATACCATTACCAATATTTTCACTTTATTACATGTATGTAAACACCATTTATACCATTCAATCAACATATTACATCATAAATTGACAACTATAACCAAACCATCAACCACTAGATATAACTAACCAAAAAACATGTATATGGGCCTACTTCTCCATTCAAAATCACAAACATTTTGTACCAAAACACGTTATATCATGGTTATACCTAATGATGCACATGTGCATTTTGAATATTGGTAATGTAAAAAGTAGTGTATTACGAATGGTATTGTAAATTAAAGTGCAATTGTCTATTCCTAATAACGTATTACCGAATTTGTCGAAGTAATGATACATATGCACATGTGCATGGATAACTGTTACTCGAAAAAAAAAATAAGGTAACGAAATATAGCGATTTTTTAAGAAAAATATTAAAAAAAAATTGAGTGCTTTTTTTATTTTTTTTAGATTTTATTTTGTGTTCACATCGGTTCTCTCGGTTCTCGCAATAAGGGTGGTTCTCGCATGAACCTTACCCTATATATATATAGTGGAGAGTTCAAATGAGAACAGTTTTTTTATAAAAAGAAAAAAGAAGAAATTTCAACCAATAAGAATGATTTATTTTATTTCATTTAATATAAGTATTTAATTTTACTATAAGGGTACATTGGTAAATCTACATAGGTCATTAATTTGTAGTCTTCCTCTTTAATAGCTAACTACATTAAATTTTTTGTAACTTATCTTCAAAATATATATTTTTTTCAAAAAAATAAAATAAAATAATTTAAATTGTAAGATAAATTACGAGTTGTGTAGGATGAATTTCCAAATATGTAAGATAACTTTTGATGTGTGTAGGCAAAAAAAGTTAGTGTGGAGGATACTAGTCTTTATGACTAATTAATTAGTCAAAAATGATAATAAATGAGATAAGTTAAAAAAACTATTTAATGTTTTACAAAATTACCCTTTGTTCTTTTACTTCTCAATTAAATTTTCTTCTCAAATGAACTTTCCCCTATATATATATTATAGGGAGAAATCCTATGGGAGTTGCAAAAACTCTGAAAACCTAATGGATGGACATAATGTTGGCACGTGTTACACTTTTTCGCTGGAACATTTTTTACTGACATCTGCAACATTTTCTGACATTAACACACTTTTCGTAACAGTGGATAGAGGAGAGAGAATATGTTACATTTTTTTCAGTTGTCCACATTTTTTGTAACTCATTTTTATCGTGTTTTGACAACAGTTTCTTTAAGATTATATAAAGTGTATGGATTTTAGAACTTATAATTTATGAAGTTTTTATTTTGTAATGTGCGTAAAAAACATGTTACATTTTTTATAGCGAGATTTTTATGTAACAATGCAGTTGTCACATTTTTTGTGTTAGACGAGAGATGAGAGAAAAAAGTGTAACACTTTACTCTTTTTGTTAGACTGTAACATTTGTCTGAAAAAGTAACTTTTTATATCCTTTGAATATCCACCATTGATGAAATGAGATGGATACTAAGGTGGGTTTTTTATTTATCTTTTCCATATATATATATATATATATATATGATTAGGTTCAAAAGTGAACACTACTGTATTTGCGAAATGAGCGAACTACTCCTAGCCATACACGTGTGTAAATCAATAACTAGGATTTGATGATGAATTTATGATTTGATGATGAAATCCTAGCTATACATGTGTGTAAATCAATGGTCAGGATTTGTTCACTCACTTCGCAAATACACTAGTGTTCTATATATATAGTAGGGGTTCAAATAAGAAGAAAATTTATATAAAAATAAAAAGAATAATTCTTAAACCAATAGAAATGTTTTACTTAATATGTGTGTTTAATTTTATTGAAAGAGCCTACAGGTAAGTTTACAATTTTAATTAATTTATTGTATTTACTGTAGCCGTTGGATACGTGATATTCTAATTTTGAAAAACTTGTTTTAAAGACAGTTTGTTGCAAATCTGATAAGAATAGATATGAATTAATGTTTTGTTGAGATTTGCATATAAATGCTAAAAAAGGGTGGTTTGGACGTAAAAGGGTATAAACGGAACAACAGTTGAAAAGTAGAGGACGTATAGGAAGACTGAGGAACTTACGACCCGTACCCGACCCGAGGATTATGAATCGTAAACGCCGCCAATTGACTAGACTACATAATCTACATTTGGAATCGGGCCAGCATGGGTCCTACTTAGATTATGAGTCGTGGGCCTAGCCCATGTTTACGGCCCGTTAGTAACACGTCTCCAGGATACGATCAATGATATAAAAGGAATGCAACAGGAAACCCTAGGTGTAATTGGAATTCGAGATAACATGAAAATAAAGGGTTGTATAAATAGGAGAGAGATCGAAGGCATGGAAAAAGACTGAAGATCGAAGGCATAGGGAAGCAGTAACTGATTCTACGTGTTATTCTTTACAATTTCTAGTCTTTGAACTTTCTGTAATGATGATAAATTTGATTTTGATGTTGAATTTGTTTATCATATTCGGCTAAACCTTGATATAACTATCCGGATGAAATGATACGTTGATTTGTTTATGATTGATGATAGATTTCATGCGTGTATCATTTTAGTATAGTATAGTATGATAAAGTTCTTATGGTGCATATGTGTGTATGTTGAAATTGGTTATGATGTTAACTGTGTGTTGATATTGATCTTTCTATGAGGTTATGCATGTTAGATTCAGTATTTGCTCCCTCTAGGGTACATTGATGTCCATTTGTAACGTTCCGCATTTTTGTACTTTCCTTATTTAGAAATTTGTATTCGCATTTCTATTTTTAGCAACTTGTAATCGTATTTCATTTCTAACCTTGTAATCCAAGACTTTAATCATAATGGAAGTTCATACTTTTATACATACATGTTATTCATATTCATTCGTTATATGCAATCAATCATCAAACACGTGGTTACATACGAAACCAAGACTTTTAATACATTCATATTATCAATCATATATACACGTCACGTGTCACATACATACATACATACATACATACATACTCGTTTCGTACTTGAAAACATGATTAAAAACATAAGTACAACTTATTATGAGCAAGATGTAAAAGTCTTGTTACATGGAGTCCCGATATCCATTGTATCTGATCGAGACAGTCATTTCACTTCTCATTTCTGGGAAAGTTTTCAAAAATCCGTGGAAACTCGACTGAATCTGAGTACAGCTTATTATGAGCAAGATGAAAGAACAAGACAAACATATGAATATATGCTAAGTGCATGTGTGATAGATATTGGTGAAAGTGGGACGATCACTTACCACTTATAAGAATTCTCCAATAAACAAATAGTTACCATACCAGTATTAATGTTGCCCAATTTGAAACACTTTATGGATGATAGTACCATCCAGTATGTTAGGCAGAAATAGGAGAAAAGCAACTATCAGGCCATGAGATCAGCAAACCGTTAGAATTTCAAATCGAAGAAAGAATGCCACTAAAACTCTCTCCGTAGAAAGGAATAGTCCGATTCGACAAGAAAGGAAAATCAAGTCTAAGGTTTTTTGGACTATTTAAGATCATTAAACGAATTGAACCAGTAGCCTATGAGCTAAAGTTACCTGAATGTTAGGATCGGAGGCTCTCATGATTGTGTTTGTTTTTTATGTTCTGAACAATTTGTGAGTATGAAAACATGTAAAGTGCAGCGGAAATGAAAACAAACTTTGTAAACACAATCAAAGGAGAAAATAGTTTGATAAACAATTGCTTTTCATAGAGTCGAAAATTACATCAAAAGCAAAAGGTTACAATGCAAGCTTACAGACTAAACTCCCCCTCAGCCTGATACTTCAGAGTTGGTTGCACAAGATGAAAGGATTGAATTGAGGAGAAGAACTCTCCCAAAACGAATCAATTATAACAGTACAGAGTACTGTCATATTTATAGGCAAACCAAACTACTGATGTACCTCAGCTGACGTCACCATGATAGTGACATCTAACAGCCTAACAACCTATAAACACTGTTCTATACAAACTACTGATGTCTAACAACTGATTGATAATAAAATACAAAACAAGTCTAACACTGTTCACGTTCCACTGTTGTGGCCTAAGCACTGATTACTTGATCATCAGTGCTTTCTTCAAAAGGTGATCAGTCTTTGAATGAGCAGTGCTTGGGTCTTCAGCAGTACTTAAGAATCAGCAGTAGATAGAGCTCAGTGTTTGCCTTTTAGCAGTCTTTAGCTGTTTCATCAGTGTTTGGTTCATCAGTTGTTCTTCAGAGCAGTACTTAGAGTGTATCAGCAGATAGATAACCACTGTCAAGGGGAGAGCTTAGAGTAAACGTCTGCTTATTACGGATCCTCTGCCCTGATCCGGTTTTGGCTTTACATCATCTGTTCCTCTGGTAGGGTTCAATCCCAACAATCTCCCCCCTGGAACAGATGATGCCAAAACCCTTCATTATTCTGGATCTTTATTACCTCATCAGAAGTTCCTTAGCTTGTCTTTTAAATTCTGCTTCAAAGTCCTTGGAACTTGAGTCTTCCTCATCCCTGCAAAGTGTAAGCTCAAGGAGATCTTGCAGATCTTCAACACCCAGACCCAGTGCTTGTTCCCTTGATATGTGCTTCACTACACCATTAGATCTGAGCAGAGTCAATACATGGGTCTTTTGATCAGACTTCCACTTTAGTATTTTTGAACCTAATGGGTTTCTTGGGAGAGGTTTATTAGAAAATGAGTTTGGAGATGATGGCCTGGTAAGGACTGCATGGGCAGAGTCTGCAACCTTTGATGACACAGGATTTTCAGCCAGCATTTGTTGAAGAACCATTTTTATAATGTAATCTTCTGCTGTTTTATCTTGTGTTGTCTCTTCATCCATCTGTTTTTGAATCTTCTTTTGTCTGAAGATAACAGCAGTTGGAACAGTGGATTGAATAACAGTGTTTGATGAAATAGGTGTTGCCATTACAACAGATGTTGTAACATCTGTTGTTTTCTGCTTTATGGCAGGGGATGATGGTAGTGATGAGGTGGTTTTTGGTGGTGATGGTATATTTGGTAGTGTAAGTGATTTTGTGGGAACAGAAGTTGTGGTTGGGGTAGTAACTGGCTTAGTTTTAGAAGTTGTGGTGGTTGATTGCCTTGTTTTTTTTTTTAACAGGACTCTTCTTTAATGAAGTACCAACCTCTTCTTTTCTTTTTGCAGCACTATCTTTTTCTCAACCAAAGCTCTGCTATCATCCCTTACCCTTTTTAATATCAGCAGTGGTTTTGAGACCAGCTGAATTGACTTGACTTTGAACGATCCTCATTTGTGTATCTTCATCATCTGCTTGAATTTTCAGGGTTTCATCACCTCCCTTTTCCTTTTCTTTGACAGATGTTTCAGCAGAAGTTACTGAAAGATTTTCCTCAGAGTCATTTTTCTCCCCCTTTTTGGCATCATCAACTCTTTCGAAGATAGTGCAGGGGTTGAAATAAATTCCACAGCTCATCTGGAGTAGGAGCAGATGATGGAGTAGCTGTTGGAGGTGGTGCAGCAGTGGATGGTACCGTTTGTGCTTTCAACAACTGTTGCAGCATGTCTTTGATTTCTGCAGCAGATGTATCCAGTTTATCAATTCTAGTCGTCAATTCTTGGTACATTAAACCATCACCCAACTTAATGGGGTCATCTGATTTCCCACTAACAGTGGTTGTAACAGTGGTTGATTTGAGGAAGTGTATCCCAAAACTCATCCACTGTTGCCCCTTTGTCTTGGTACTGGGGACTTCTTTCTTCATAATGAGAAACACTTTTTAGTGAACCAGTGAAGACTGGATACACAAGAGTTCCCAGTGAAGAAATTGCCTTCAAGGAAGTCTTATTGATGAAACTACTGTCCAAGTGCAAACCAGTGGGTTCAGCACTTGTAGTAGCTGCTTCACTTGAACTACCACCAAGAGTTACTTGTAACTCAAGGGGTGTAACCTCCTCAATTGTTGCTGGGATAGCAGAGGTATAAGCATCAGACTCAGTCACTTGTTGGAGTATACTCTCAGTGATAGGTGGTTGAGAGGAACCGATTTATGTCTGAGCTATATCCAAAGCATGCAACAAGGTCATTATTGATGGTGGTATTTGTGAAATGATGATGGAAGTTGAAAGTGATTTTGCCCCGGGCAGTGGGCTGTGGATGATGAAATCAAGTGATTCCAGAGCATCATGATTTGGTGTCCCTGTTCTTACAACCTGTTCCTTTTTAGAAGAAGCAGGAGGAGTTTGAGGCATGGGTTGAGACCTTTCTACCATCTGCTGTGAGGAAGTAGCAGCAGTGGTTTCTAGTGACTTTTGTGTTGTCACAGGCAGTTGCTCTGGGATCTCATCTTCCAGAGTTGCCTTTATTGGATAGGTTGGTGGGCTTTTTGGTAATTTCCTTTTTAGGCTTTTTGGTAATTTCTGGTGTGGGTTGCACAACAGTGGTTGTACTGCTGTGTTCACCAGGAGCAGTGGGCTCAACAGCAGGTGCCTGAGGAGCAGTGGTAGCTGCTAAAGTCTGCTCATAAACCTCTGCTTTTGTTTTGGAAACTTTTATAGCCTTGAAAATGTTTCAGGTGTAAGGCCATTTATTTGAAAAAGTGATCATGGCATCTGATGCACACACTGTTGAATAACATCTGTCCACGTGTAACCTCTGTTGTAAATCAGTGTTTTGCACAAACAGAGGATACACTCTGGCAGTGGATAGATTTTACTATTTAACAGAGTTTTAATGCCATCAGTGCTTTGAACAGACTTTGAGGATTTATTGAAAAATTCAATTTTAAACTATTTTTAAGGTTATTTTAGATTTTTCTAAAAACATTTTTATGCTATTTACACATGGAACACAAGAAAGCTTGCTTAAATCCATGTTTAGCACTCCAATCATAGGGATCAAGTTTTTAACAGTAGATGAATCCAATTCTTAAGTTTGTACATCTACTGACTGATCTTTAGGATAGATATGTTAAAGATAAAATCAAACCTTTTTATAGCAATCCCCCACAAGGTGGTGTCTGATGTTATGTGATGATGGAGTGAGATATAGAATTTTTGATGATATATTTTAGCTACTTGACTGCCCTGCATAAAAACAATCTTTTGAGCATTTTATATTAAAATCCAATATCATATTTTTGAAGAGACAAACAGTTAGTTTCTCATCATGTAACAGCAGCATATTCTTCTTCAAAACTGTGATTGTGAAAACATCTGCTGTTTGTGCTTAGTTTGAACAACATGAATCTTGACAACTATGCTCCACCATATGCAATGTTTTTGAGGGTCCACTTTTTACCAAAAAGATTCTCGTCCTTTGGTAATAGAACAAGTTTTCAAACTTGTTTTTCCCTGAACTGTTGAAGCTCCTCTTCCTTGTCAATTACCCAACTTTCTGTCTTTAAATGCCCCAAAGGTACATGACATGTTGATGGAATGGTAGATAGTCAAGAAGAAGACAATGGTTTTGGGATAAACTTTTTATAAGAATCCCTTCAATTGATGTTGTCAAGAGAGTGGAAACATGAATGAATTTTAAAATGGCATTGGTGTTCAAAAGGTGAGGCTGCAGATGTGAGTCATCTGAGCTAACAACTGTTGGTGACTTTAATGATCCAACAACTATTTGAAGGTGAAAGTGAAGGAATAAAAGGAATTGGTGATAACCAGTGTTGATTTTTATCCACTGTTAGTAGATTTTTATCAACAGTGGTTGTGGACTTGGAAATAGAGGTGAAGGGCTACTTTGATCAAGCAATTGTTGAGGTAGCAGTCAAGTGATTTCTATCCATTTTTGATGGACTTCTATCAGCAACTGCTGGTGGATCAGTGGGTGAGCTTTACCAGCTGTTTTGTACATCTGCTGCTCAGATGGAGGAAATGATTTTGTCCTGTGATAACACAGTATCATGTCCAACATCTTTTGATGGTGATAATGAGATATCTGAATTTCCCTGAATCAATGATGCACACAGTTGCTAGATGACCATTGTTCACCCAATTTTGGACTCTTAAGTGTTTTATGTTTATACTCTTTTCTTTTGATTTCAAAAGTTTTGAGATAAACACACCTTTGAGTTTTTGTAATTTTTCTTCTTTCCCTTTTTACCCTTTCCATAGAAAAGTATTGAAACTTTTACCGGAAGGTTTTCAAGGAAAGAATACTCAATCCAAAATCATTTTCAGCAATGTTTTGAGAGATTTGGTCATTTTTGCACATGCTTATGCCAAATTTCACATTACTCATGATCTGGATATTTTGACTGCTGATTTTCTTAATGTATTCTTAACACAATTGATTTTGGTCCTTTTAGAGGACACTCAACCTGTTTTTCAATACATAAGATTCAAATAACTAAAGTTTTAATTTCCCTCTTTTTATGATAGCAAAACATCAATGTTTTATGAACATAGGTTTTGTTAATCTGAGGTTCATACTTTAGTATTTAATAAAAACATCACAAATTTTACATCAACAATTGAGATCAATTTAGAAAATAGGAAGTAATCTCATAGTTTAAACAGATATTGTTTTCAGATCTAGAAACCATGAGTGTTTTGTGCATGAAATCACTTGTTGTGTTAATTTTGTGTGTCATATGACATCTTGGTTGATTTACAGAGTTTTTGAATAACCATTTTGAACATGATTTACTTGATACTCTGTTTTTCAACTAACTACAACCAACCTTAGTATCAACGAATTTTGAGCCGAATTGTTATGTCAATTTGACTGTTAAATCGAAATTGACTGTCCAGGCTCTGATACCAATTGTTAGGATCGGAGGCTCTCATGATTGTGTTTGTTTTTTATGTTCTGAACAATTTGTGAGTATGAAAACATGTAAAGTGCAGCGGAAATGAAAACAAACTTTGTAAACACAATCAAAGGAGAAAATAGTTTGATAAACAATTGCTTTTCATAGAGTCGAAAATTACATCAAAAGCAAAAGGTTACAATGCAAGCTTACAGACTAAACTCCCCCTCAGCCTGATACTTCAGAGTTGGTTGCACAAGATGAAAGGATTGAATTGAGGAGAAGAACTCTCCCAAAACGAATCAATTATAACAGTACAGAGTACTGTCATATTTATAGGCAAACCAAACTACTGATGTACCTCAGCTGACGTCACCATGATAGTGACATCTAACAGCCTAACAACCTATAAACACTGTTCTATACAAACTACTGATGTCTAACAACTGATTGATAATAAAATACAAAACAAGTCTAACACTGTTCACGTTCCACTGTTGTGGCCTAAGCACTGATTACTTGATCATCAGTGCTTTCTTCAAAAGGTGATCAGTCTTTGAATGAGCAGTACTTGGGTCTTCAGCAGTACTTAAGAATCAGCAGTAGATAGAGCTCAGTGTTTGCCTTTTAGCAGTCTTTAGCTGTTTCATCAGTGTTTGGTTCATCAGTTGTTCTTCAGAGCAGTACTTAGAGTGTATCAGCAGATAGATAACCACTGTCAAGGGGAGAGCTTAGAGTAAACGTCTGCTTATTACGGATCCTCTGCCCTGATCCGGTTTTGGCTTTACATCATCTGTTCCTCTGGTTGGGTTCAATCCCAACACTGAAAAAATGACTGGTATACATTTCATGTATACAACTTAAGGAAATACTGAACTAACGAATCATTAATCATATCTCTTCAAGATGTAGAGGTAAAGTTCATTAAAAGACCTTTATAGGTCCAAGATAAAAAGAAATTAAGAATCTCAAAGCATAAGAGATTAGTTCTGGTCAAAGTGTAGTGAAATTCAAAACATGGACCCGAATATACTTGGGAATTGGAATGGAAGATAAAAATGGAAATACGCATACTTGTTTCAGTGAATCTCGAGGACGAGATTTAAAACAAGGTGGGGAGGATGTAACAACCCTAAAAAATATTCTGAATAAACCCGTAATCAAAACCCCAAGTGCGCGCGACGTAACTTGTAATAATAAATCAGAAAATTTAGCGGTTAAGAGAACTTGGTGGTTGATGAACCAACCTTCACAAAAATACCCCAACTAAACTCATAAATAAAAAATGAAATATTTAGGATCAAGACCTAAGCATACGCGATAAGAACCGACACGAAAATCGAGAAAAACACCCAATTGGACGAAAAAGGTGGCTGAGTACACATGTCACGTCAAGGCTCCACGTGTCAGACTGCTGGTGACATGGCAGGCCTAGGCCAAGCTGACCGCCCAGACGCCACATGGGAGATACTCTGTCTCCTCCCCTGACGTGCGGGAGAGTTTAACCTGGGCTATATAAGGGCCAGGTCTGAGACAGATTCATTTGCTCATTTTCTATTTCTAAAATCGATCTCTATATCCCTCGTCACTCTGTTTGTCTATATTCGCGTGTATTAAACCCTAATCACTGAAACGACCCTTTCCGATTGATTGATAAACCAACCAACGAATGCCAAAGTGCTACCTGAATAAGGCTATACTTTGTTAACTTACGTTAAGGTTTTGATCTCGTGATTATCGTTAAAGTTTAAGTTGGGTTTATAGACTAATACCGATTACATTCTGTGAAATTAGGGGTTAGAATTAGAACGCTTAAAACTATAAATTCACTAATAAAGTAGATGATTAATTATCAAAAGACTCGGAACTATAAACTTATTGTTAATCAAGAGGCTTAGTATCACAAAGCTTAGAATCGGGAGGCTTGTTAAATCATAACTATAGATTTACAAGGTGAGACATTCTCTTTTCTTCACATTATGTGATACTTAAATGTTTTCTAGTTATATTTACAGTGATTAAGTTTTTGTATTCTTAAATTACTACCGGTATGTGGAGTTTTGTATATATACACTATTTGATAAGCTTTGTTATTGGACATCGGGTTAGCCAATAGTGATATGACCACAGTCACCGAAATGGGCGTGCGGCAAGTACTGATTGAGTAGTTGAAAGATTTAAACAAATGTAAAAACCCTTAATGTTGTAAATATAAAAATGTGTCTTTTTATGCAAGTGAATGATCTCACTAGTATTTGCTACTGATAAAATGTTTTTAAACATGTTTCAGGTGATTAGAGTAGATCTGAATAAGAATTGTGATATGGCACCAAAAGGCTTAAAAGAGTGTCTTATTTTATCAAATAAATGAACTTTGTTTTATATTTTCGGGTTTATCCATATTAAAAACTTTCTTTGTAAAACATGGGTTTTATTCCCATTTGTTATAAATAAAATTCCGTTATTTCTAAACTCTGATATTTTTCCTATCTCACGGTCCAGATAAAAATTCCGCTGCAATATTTTCAAAAATAACCACTGATACCACTTGACTGTTCACGACTCCCGTCCGATGTGTGGTCGAGGGTTGTGACAGACCTGTTGACTTTGTCATCTTCAGAATTGATATGAATGATCAAATTTTCCTTTACTTATAAAAAGTTTCCTAACACAAACAAATGATGTGAAACTATTGTTGTGCAAAACAACTAATTAATTGGTGAAACAACTAGTGTGAAACTACTATTACGTAATCTTTTATAAAATCTTTCACTATAGATTCCATTTTTATTTTGGGTGGTACTAAAAGTAAGTGATTTTTGGGTGGTGCTCATTTTTTTAATTAAAGTGATTTTTGGGTGGTGCTCCTTTCTTGCAATTGTCGCCGACAAGAATTAGGGGTGAGGGTATTAGTACATCCCCTAAAAGTAGTGACACCCCCCCCCCCCCAGCAGCCCCGTATAAGGCAATGAGGGTTGTATAGGGGTTGAGTGCATTAATTATGTCAGAAAAAATAAAGCTATACGCCCCTCATTGCCCTATGAGCGGTGTATAGAAAGGTGGTAGTTGGAGCATTAAACCCTATACGCCTCTCATTGCTTTATACGCTGCTCATTGGTACTATAATCTCTGAATTTAAGGTATATTGCTGACAAGACAGCTGAGTTCAGACTGAAAAGGCTGAAAAGGTGATCTGCATATACGCGCTCATGGCCCTATACGCTGTGTATTGTTTCAAATTTTTTCCCTTTACCCCAAGCTTACGGGATTCATGTAATACAAATGTTCAAAAATCCCAAAAAAGTGATGAAAATGATAAAAATTTTCAAATAAACGGTTTGGTTAAATTAGATTCGAATCACGATGTCAAATTGGGACTTTGCGTATTTTTTTGGTGAAAGTTCGAATGAGTCATACGTCTCCGAAAGTGTTTGGATACCCGGCGTTGATCGAGGTGAGGAGGAGGTGGTTTCCGTACGTCGTTGTGATGAAGGGAGTGTGCGGCCCGTGATGCCTGATTTGAACCAGGTAAAAAATTCATATTGGCGTTATGGTTATTAAAGTCTAACCATTAAGTTGTTTCAGGTCGTAGAGGAGGCGGGACCATCTTACGTGGCTCAAAGCTATCCGCAACACGCCGGAACTTACCATTCGCATCAGGAAGGGAGTGTGCGGCCCGTGATGCCTGATTTGAACCATGTAAAAAATTCATATTGTCGTTTTGGTTATTTTAGTCTAACCATTAAGTTATTTCAGGTCGTAAAGGAGGCGGGACCATCTTACGTGGCTCAAAGCTATCCGCAACACGCATACGAGACTTACCATTCCCATCAGGAAAAACAACACAAGAAAAAGTCCGAGGAAGGTGCTTTTGACTTCGAGGAAGAGGAAGACGATAACGAAATCGAGAAAGTTGTTACACAGTTCGAGGAATGTGATCAAGACGAGGACGATGGTGGTGGCTGGGACGATGGTGGTGGTGGCGGGGAAGATGGTGGTGGCTAGGACGATGGTGGTGGTGGCTGGGACGATGGTGGTGGCGGGGACGATGGTGGTGGCGGTGACGATGGTGCTAATAACCCGAAAAAACAAGGAAAGGTATAACATAACCGTCACTTACGTGTTATTCGTTATGTATAATGTTTATTAAATTTTAGACAATTTTGATTTTGTATACGTGTTATTCGTTATGTATAGGTTTATTAGAAGGGTGCCTATTAGAATTTAGACAAAGTTGATTTTGTTTACATGTTATTCGTTATGTATAATTTTTTTTAGATTTTAGACAATGTTGATTTTGTATACGTGTTGATTTTGTATACGTGTTATTCGTTATGTATAAGGTTTATTTGATTTTAAACAAAGTTGATTTTGTATACGTGTTATTCGATATGTACCTATTAGAATTTAGACAAAGTTGATTTTGTTTACGTGTTATTCATTATGATAATTTTTATTAGATTTTAGACAATGTTGATTTTGTATACGTGTTGATTTTGTATACGTGTTATTCGTTATATTATCTGGCCCTATTTTATTCAATCAACAAATATAGTTTTAAATTACCGTTGTTTCAGGTATTTGCGACACTTCACAAGTTAAAGAATTGGGCTTACAAAATAGAAATTGTGAAAGGTTACGTCATTGTGAACCAACGAACGGTAACAAAAGGCGAAGATTCGTCAGCAAGGACAGTGAAGATATGGTTGCAATGCGACCGTGGAGGCACATGCAAAAGTAAAGCAACAGTTCGGCGTTCTGGTAGCAAAAAGATTGGGTGTCCTTTTAAAATGATAGGGAAACTAGAAGCAAGTAGTGGCAATTGGAGCTTAGTGGTGAAGCAAAATGATCATAACCATGAGCCTGCGCGTTTGCGAGAAGGTTGACCCCAGACGAAGAATCATTGGTAGAGAGACTTTATATTCAAAACATGGAGCCTACGAACATACATTTAACCATAAGAAAACAAAACCCACAGAGCGTGTGCATTCTACGAGACATACAAAACGTGATAAAAAGATTAAAGTCAAAATGTACGGTGATCGGACTCCAATGCAGATATTGGAGCAAATGTTGCATGGAGGAAGGTATGTTTACCACACCCGGGTGAATCCCGAAACAAATGCGGTCGAGGAGGTTTTTTTGTTCATCGGTACTAGTACATAATGTGGCGTGCTTTCCCACATGTGTTGAAGATTGATACCACTTACAAAACGAATGAGTATAGACTTCCGTTTGTTCAAATTGTGGGTGTGACATCGACACACAAGTCGTTTTGTGTCGCTCATGCTTTTATCTCTAAAGAAAAACAGGATAACTTCTTGTGGGTCCTACAGAAGCTCAAAGGATTGTTGGTAGAGGGTATGGAGCCGCGCGTGATAGTAACAGATTGCGATAAAGCTTTGATGAATGCTTGCGATAAAGTATTCCCAAAAGCATCCAAATTGCTATGCAGGTGGCACATCTCACAAAATATTCTAAAACACAACAAGGCAAAATTTGCAACGGCTGAAGAATGGAAAATATTCAAGCTTTCTTGGTCTCGATTGTGTAATTCTCCCACTGAGACGCTATACAATTATAACTTGAGCGGCTATATACGCGACTGACTAACGACCATAGATCAGGTACATATTATATTAGTTCACATTCATTCATGTATACACACATACATGTAACCTCCCTGAATTTTATATACGCAATTATATTTTACAAACTATAGGGGCCTATTTTGACATTTTGTGAAACTATAAGTTGAGGGACTTGTTTGTCATTGTTTGAAACTTGCTTTAAAAATGGTTAAAACCAAGTCCAGGGACTAAACTGTCATTTATTGAAAGTTATAGTCTAGGGGTTATTTTGACATTATTTAAAAGTACAAAGTATTGGGCATAAAATGTAATTATTGAAATCTAAAGTATAAGGGTTGAAATTGCCTTGTTTGAAACTTATTTTAACTCTAAAATCTTAACCGAGTTAAATGTTGAATAAGAAATCCTTTAAAAAAAATTAACTTAGTTAACTATGTTAATTAAAATAACAAAAAGGGGGGTTTCTTGTATAACCCGCCCCTTAGCAAAGATCGAACCCGAACCACTCGTGTAAAAGCACCCCTTCTTTACCAGTTTATCCTCCATTAGGAGCTGATTGATACCCTAACATTAATTGTTTTATACACTTCTTAAAATCCAACCGGGCACACACCTTTTATTTTACTTTTACGTTTTTTATCACTTTTATAAAAACTAACATTTTTATAAACTCATATACATCAAACCTGATTTATTAAAAATATAAACTATAATTATTTCCGGTTTTATCTAATTATTATGAATTAAGTTAGTTTTAATCTTATTAAATTCATTAAAAATAGTAAACTAATTTTATAAAACCTGAAAATATTAAGATAATTATTTTAACATCAGAATGATGTTCGAAAATATAAAATTGATATTTTTCCCAAAATTCGATTTTTAACCAATTTAATCCAATAATTACATAGTTTTATTTGTTTAATTAATTATTTAAAAATAGTTAATTTATCAGAAAAAGTTTGTTTCAGCCTTTGGTCGGGGTGTTACAATACAAACATTACAAATCGTTATATTCTGGTTTTTTCAGGAGTTTTGGACTATTTGTATACAGTCTGACTACTACCCTATAAAGAAAAGTTTGTTTCAGCCTGGACTAACACAAGCCCTAACTTTGGTCAACATACAACCAACAGAGTTGAAAGCCAACATGCTAAGTTTAAGAGATACCTTAAGGTGCCAAACAGCTCGCTCCATAGACTTGTGTGGCTTGTTGACAAAGTTGTAGAGTCACAACGCATACAAATAAACCTCACTTTTCAGGATAGCCGGTCCTTGAAAATGGGGGACCACATGATATCATTCTTTGATAACCTACGTGGTAATGTTTCCCTGAAAGCATTAGATTTGTTGCTTGTGGAGAAGAAAAAGATACGTACGTTGCTTGCAGTAGGGGGACTTGTGGTCACCAGCTTTTTACGAGTTGTGGGTTGCCATGTGCTTGTCAGATGGAGTGGTGGGAAAATACAAGTAATAAAAACAGGCTTCAACCGCTTATTCTACTTCATATGAATACCCCCCCCCCCTCATTTCTAACTATTGTTTTTAAAATACAGATTGCAAAATTCCTCTTGCCGCCGTAGACAAATTCTGGACAAAACAAGATTTCAATGCTGAAGAACTTAAGGAAGAAGATAATAATCTTCAGGAGGAAATGGACAGAGTCATGCAACAACTGAAGGCGCAACCACCGATAGTGTTAAAAAGTATGTTGTCGAAGACAAAGGAGGTGGTGAATCCAAGTATGACTGACCATCAACCGCCTGAGGTACAACAAGATACTCGGGGGCGCCCAACCTCTAAAGCACAACAAAAAAAGAAGGAGGAGGTTGCGAGATGTAAAGATACCCAGTCCGAAGCAAAAGGAAAAAGCCAAAAGAAGGACGAGGATGCTCAAAAGCCAGCAGTGCAACGTAGTCGTTCAAAGAAAAATAATGCTAAAAAGACAGTTGAATTTATAGATGAAGATTTTTCACTGTTGGTGGGGGATAGGTACGTCAACAATCATTGACCTATATAATATCCTACGTATTTCCATACATACATTTTCCCTGATAAAGATTTTCCACAATACATTTTCCAATTACAGGTACAAAAACATGATCGATCGTTTTAAGGACTGGCTTCCATCTATGTATCGGAGATACATAACACATATGGAAGATGCCCAGCCTGACGGTAACTGTGGGTTTCGATCGATGGCTATGGGTTTGGGGTTGGACCAGAATGCTTGGATGTGGGTCCGCCAAGAGCTACTGGATGAGATGTTCATTAACAAAGACCAGTGGTGGCCTATTCTTGACTCTTTTGATCCGGGATTTTACACTACGGTATATCGATCAATAAACTGGTTGCACGTGGAACCTGCACCAAGGGCATGCTGGATGTTCTTGCCATACACCGGATTGTTGGTGGCTCAAAAATTTGGTGTGGTTGTTCAACATTTAAGCAATGGTGTTTGTCAAACATACTTTCCCATGTTTGATGGTCCGGCGGAGGGCCATTCTGTTCTTTCGATTGCCTATGTGGAAGATGGCCATTTCATCAAGGTTAAGTTAACGGATGATGGTCCGATGCCTGTACCGAATGGACTATGGAATATGTATCGAAGTACTGAAGCTATGGAGTGGGAGACAATGTACATGTCTCATCTTTCATAGGGTAAGAAGTAACTTCGTAGTAATAGAAGTGTTCGAAGAGACTTTATTAACTGGTTGTAGGTTCTCGTTGTAACATGTAAAACTGTTTAATCGTATTATTATATGTTTATTTATTTTTTTAATTTACATTCTATTATCTTTCAAATATAGTGTAAGCAACATTTATTTTATAAAAAATGTTAATTACTTTTTATAATATAAAAACACTTATTTACATCACTATTTTTATTAAAAAAAAGGCATCATATGCAGCATATTGGGCAATGAGAGGTGTATACCAGCCTCTATATGCCGCTCATAGCACAATAAGCGGCCGCTGGTAGGCAATCTATAAGCTGCGTATTGGCCAATGAGGAGTGTATACCAACACAAACAACTTTTCAACTCACTAAAGAGGGAAAACTAGATCAAAATCAATTCAAACACACACACACCAAAACACCAAAAACACACACAACTCTCTCCCGTATACCATTTCTATCCCGTATCAAACCATACGGTGCGAATTTTCACAAGAGGTTAGTAACATCTTCATCTTTCCTTTTTGTCATTGTTTTTTTACGGGTTTTTTTTTCTGAAATATTTTGGTTGTGGTGTTTGGCGGTAGAGGTGTTTGACGGTGGTGGTTGTTAGAGTGGTTTAGGTTAGGACGGTGGTGGTTGTTAGAGTGGTTGAGGTTAGGATGGTGGTGGTTGTATCTATGGGTTAGGGTTTGACGGCGGTTGTGGGTTGGCTGTGGTGGTTGTGGGTTGGCTGTGGTTGTGGTGGTGGGTCAGCGGTGATGGTGGTGGTGGTGGGTCAGAGGAGATGGTGGTGGTGGTGGGTCCGAAATAAACTGGAAAACGAAACGAACCCGGAGACAAACTGTGAACCGATACGATATTTGACACATATTATACTTTAATATAAAATTTGTCGTAATTTTATTAATATTTTGACAAAATATTAAATTTTAATTGTTGCAGATATGTCGTCAGATGAGGAACAACAGGCACCAAACGGTTGTCCAGTATTCAATCCGATGGCCGGGGGTAATTGTGAAGAGTACAATTTTTTAGACTTCCCCCAGCGCAGTACGGAATACAGACGTTTTGCGAAGTTCCGGGGTATGAGAGTGAGGCAGCAGAGGGCGTTGTGTTGGGACGCGTTACGGGAGTGTGGCGAGGAGCAAAGGGCCCGGGGTATAATCGGGGAAAATAACCCGTGGGATCGTATGTTTTTTTCATGCGGCTGCGTCTTCTTATAAGCCTATGATGGTGGAGTTCCTCTCCACGTTTATCTATCGACCACGGCCTACTGAGTAGCCTAACTCCGATATGGACGATCCGATGGTGGAACCTCCCCCTGCTGAGGTAACTTTCTGTTTATTCGGGGAGCGACAGAATATGTCGCTGCGTCAGTTTGCTTTGGCCACCGGATTCTACACTGAAGAGGAGTTGGTTCAGGATATTTATACCACCGGGATCACATCTATGCCTGATGATCAGTTGCTTGCTTGGTGGCCCACCCTCTGTGTTGAACCCTTCGGTAATAAGGCCCGTGTCTCGTTGATTCCTGACCCAGTCGTTCGATACATACACCGTTGCATTGCCATGTTGATATCTGGGCGTGGCAGAAGCAACAAGTGGGTTACGAAAACTGACCTGTTCTATCTTTACTGTTTATTCACGGGGATGCCGTGCGCCCTCCATCGCTGCCTGGCGGAGTATTTCGCCTCATTTTCCTGACGTCAGAAGCGTGGCCGATTGCACAGAGGGGCGTTCATCACGCGTATTGCCCAGCATTACGGTCGGTATTTTCCATTCATCAGTGAGTTGCCACCGCCTGCCCCTTTCGAGCATTTGGGTATTAGGACGATGATAGGGATGCACTTGGCGGTGAACTTTCCGGGCACTGGTTATCGGTTTGTCGGTTTGGACGATCAGATTTTCGTAGCCTAGCCGTTAGTACATCAACATCTGTTGGAGGCTGCGGAGGTGGATATGCCTCGTGTTGTTGACGAGCCTATTGGAGAGGGTGACGTCGAGCCTGAGGTTGAGCAGGGGCATCCGCAGGAGCCGCCACAGCATCCTCGGCGCGTCTATCATGCGGTGAGGTTGCCTCAGTCCACTCAGCGTCTCCTCGAGAGGCTTGTGGCGGGTCAGACGGCTGTGATGGGGAGGTTGGCGCTGCAGGATCGGCGGACGGACCGGATGGAGGATATGATGGAGTGGATGATGGCTAGCGAGGCTGATAAGCGTACCGAGGCGGGGTTTCTGGTTCGAGACTCGCCACAACCACGAGTGTATCCGAGGTCCGGCTCGGAAGTCGGCCCGTCCAGCACGCAGGCAGGCCCGTCCGGCACGCAAGCAGGCCCGTCTGACACGCAGATGCAGTTGACATGGTATGGTAGTGGTTCTGATAACAGTGACGAGGAAATGGCTTAGAAGTAGTATTTATCTGTTTCGTTTGGTTATATTTTGGGTTTAATGTGGTTGTACGAACAAATATTTATTCCTCTTTTGTTATTTATGTTTAGTTGTATGCCCGGTTGTTTTTATATAAACGTTTAATCTTTTATCAGCATGTATGGATGGTAACATGTTTAATCTTTTATCAGCATCTATGTTGGTTTCTTTTGGATTTTACAACTATATTGTCATGTTTATAAGGTTCATTCTACTGCTGGTCTGAACCAGCTAACCTTCTTGCTTGTTCAATCCTGGTTCCATAGGTATTGGGATTCTTATAACGAAGGGGTATACTGGTCTTTTTTTAAAATGCTAAGCATGTGCAAAAGCTGTTCAATTGTTTATCTACTGGTGACAGACCAGCAAGAAGGGGCTGGATGATGCAGTCTTTAATGTTGCAAAGGCATGCCAGTTTAATAGCTGATATATGGAAGGGGCATGATGGGTATTTGGCAATAATACAGGAATAGTCCCTCGGTTATAAGTTTGAAAATTTACAATTACAGCCCAACATAGTTAACTTAGTTAAATTTCAGTTAAACTGTCCCTTTGTAATCCTTCCTTGTAACATAACTCAGTTAGTTTTTACTAACTGAGCAGGGACTGTTCTTGTGCAAAACAAACCTCGGTTAAGATTTTATAAAGGATTTCTTATTCAACATTTAACATTTAACTCGGTTAAGATTTTAGAGTTAAAATAGTATAAAACTAGAAACCAATAAACTCTCAAGACATAACATTCTGCTAAATCACCAAAATACGAGTCATTACATTCGTTTACATAAGTTGCATAAACTTAAATACGGCTAACGACAAATACAAATACGGACAAAAAAATCCAACAGATTATCAAACAGGTGTCCCTCTTACGAACGACCCTTGAATTTTTATTTTCCAATTCTGCTACTTGCCCTTTATACATTCGAACCTCCTCTTTCAAATACTTGATGTCTTCAAGTACTGCTTTCGAATCTAGCAAACCTCGGATGACTTGAACCGACCGAGGACACATGGGAGGGTCGATCCACGCAAAGAATTTGCACCGAGAACGCTGAAACCAAAGGCGAATTAGTGTTTCTAAGTGTAAAAAATAGTGCTTAAAGTACATACCAATTGAGAGCAGGTGTAAAATTGACGCCCGGGATTAATATCCGTCCAAGATGTTTTAATCGCAGCTTGCCTTCCACATCTACAAATAACCAATGTGAATGTCAAGATGGATATGGATTACACTTTCTCGTACGTAATATTTGTTTAGAAAAAAAAAAGACTCAATACGCCGCTCATAGCACAATGAGATGCGTATAAAGTACAAATTCTAACCACTTTTTTAGAAAAAGTAAATACATATGCCTCACATAGTGTTATGAGGTCCGTATAACAAAAAGTTAGGTGGTGTATATGCCTCACATTGACCTATACGGTCGTATACACTTGCAGCTTTTCAGAAAAAGTAAATTCATACGCCCCTTATAGATCAATGAGGGCCGTATAGACTGACAACTTTTTCAAAAAGTAAATACATACGTGTCATATAGATCAATGAGGGCCGTATATATTCGTTTTGTTTGCCTTATTTAGCAACAAGCCTGCTCTTTGACGAACTATATACCCAACTATATACCCAAAAAGGTCTTGGACCACATGAGACCAACGTTGGACCACACGATGAAGATCCGGAAGTACACACACACGCACGGATTCTTTGTCTCTCGTATTGTTATCGCTCTCGTATCTCTTCATACGCTCGGAGTATTTAAGGTTAGTTCGTATTCCGTATTTTTATGTTTAATTTTCATTTTTTTCTCTGATTTTTGTGGTTTATTTTGGTCGGGTATATTGGTGTTGGGGTGGTAGGTTTTGTGGTTGACAGTTGTGGTTGTGTTGTTTTGTGGGTGGTGGGCTGTGGTGTTTGTGGGTGGTTAGGTGGTGGTTGACGGTGGTGGTGGTGTTGTGTAGTCGGTGGTAGGCTGTGGTGTTTGTGGGTGGTGGGCTGTGGTGTTGGTTTGTTAAGATTGACGGTAGTGAGGTGGTGGGCTGTGGTGGTTGAGGTGGTGGGTTGTGGTGGTTGACGGTGGTGGCAATGGTGGTGTTGTGTTGTGGGTGGTAGCCTGTGGTGTTCGTGGGTGGTGGGTTGTGTTGTTGGTTTGTTAAGGTTGACGGTGGTGAGGTGGTGGGTTGTGGTGGTTGAGGTGGTGGGTTGTGGTGGTTGACGGTGGTGAGGTGTTGTGTTGTGTTGTGTTGTGGGTGGTAGGCTGTGGTGGTTGTTGAGGTGGTTGAGGGTGGTAGGTGGTGGTGGTGGTGGTGGTGTGTTGTGCTAGTTGGGATGGTGGTTTTGGTGGTGGTTAGGTTGTGGGTGGAAGGTGGTGGGCGGCCGACTAGTGGTGGTGGTCGGTTGTGGTGGTAGTGGGTGGTCGGCTATGGTGGTGGTGGGTGGTTGGCTATGGTGGTGGTGGGTGGTCGGCTGTGGTGGTGGTGGTGGTGGTGGTGTTGTTTGTTTATTATATTTTACAATAAAATTTCTAATATCGAGTCTAACACTATAATTCTATGTTTTTTAACAGGATATCGAAAGTCGGTGTTTTGACGGTGGTGGAAACGTAATTCTTAAGGAGAAGTGCACTGCATTCATATTTCAGATTCAACCGCGTACCTGAGCTCATATTTCAGATTCATGCGTCGGGACGTCGGTCTAGGGTGAGGTGCTTGGCGGTGGGGGATGCATCATCCAACATCAATTGCCAAGTCACCTTTTAATCTGACATCCGACGTCGGTCTAGGGTGAGGTGCTTGGCGGTGGGGGACGCATAATCCCACATCTATAGCCAAGTCACCCGGAACTCCGACATTGTCAGATGTTACCGTGCAAATAGCACGGAACTCTCATATTGTCGATTCCGGGTGCACTCTTGATAGCATCTACCGACGCGCGGTAGTTCCGTCACCGGCATCTACCGACGCCCGGAAGTTCTGTCACCACCATATACCATCACACGCAATTCCTAGACAGGAGTTAGACCCATCGGGTTCGTGTGAATCTAAGTAATAATATGTAATAATTAGCGATTTAGTGTGTAGGGTTTAGGGTTTCGGCTATGTATTGTATTACATTTTGTATGAAAGTGTTGTGTTTTGTGTTATTTTATCAAACAATGTTCACTTACGTTTTGTATTTATGTTTCTTCTTGCGTTATGGATTATAGAGAATTTGACGTTTTATAATAACACTTGATAAAAAAATGTAGAAGTTTTATAATACTAATTAAAAAAAATGTTGACGTTTTATACTAACACTTGATAAAAAAAAATGTAGAAGTTTTATAATACTAATTAAAAAAATGTTGACGTTTTATAATACTAATTAAAAAAAATGTTGACGTTTTATACTAACACTTGATAAAAAAATGTAGAAGATTTATAATACTAATTAAAAAAATGTTGACGTTTTATAATAATAATTAATAAATAAAAATGTTGCCATTTTTTTAAATATATTAAATAAAAAATGACATTTATATACCTTCCTTTTATAACAATAAATAATAATAAATATAAATGTTTATATTTCTTTTATTTTAACAACAATTTAAAAAAAATATATAAAGTTTTTTTTAAATAATATTTCGCCCACTTGAAAACCCTTTATACCCTTCAAATTTATTCCACACAAAAGAGCCAATGATTGGGCAATCATTGGCTGACACCCAATCATTGACAATTAATAGGATGTGTGAAAAAGTAACCAAAAAGTAAACGCATAGGGCAATGATGGGCTTATCAGGTGGGTCCATTTTCAGGCGTATAGGGCAATGTGGGGTGTATAGGGTTAGGGGATGTGTGGATAAATTGAGGGGATGTGTGGATAAGCAAAGCAAGAATTAGATATACTTTTCCATCTTTCTTTTCATTATTGGCACATATGGTCCATTATTTTTAATTATTATTGTTGTTGCTGCTTTTGAAAGGCAAATTATCTATATCAATTTATCCCATTACTCTATTGGAGGCTCGGTTCCACTAAGGTCAGATGATTATTCATTACAACAGGGTCTACGCTGGCACATAGAGTGATACGACGTTCAACCAGAGAAATCTCACAAAGACTACCAAACCAATTGAGTGCCCACACACACAAAGTGCAATATTGGGTGAGATTCGAACCCGAGCTTTAGGGGTAAAACGAGAATGTCTCATCATCATCATCATCATCACCATCATCATCATCATTTTATTTTATTACTATAAATAAGTAACAAAAATATGTAATACAATTTGTACGTTGTGCTTTGAGGCTTTTTCAAAAAAAAAACTTGATTTTTTTCTTTTAATCCAAAGCTTTTTACCTTTTTACAATTTTAACCCTACATAATTTGTTTTTTTAACTTTAACCCAAAACTTTTCTTTATTTGCAATTTAACTTCACAACTTTTGTCACTTATACTTTTCATCTTTCGCAAATTTTCGTTTTACGTATAGTTCTAAATTTTTCAAGTTAATACGACGCAACGTACGACTGTGGTTCAACTTTTTTATGTTTTGTTTCAAATTTTGCAAGTTAACACGGCGCAACGTGCATGTGTGGTTCAACGTTTTTACCTCTATTTTTTCATGTTTGACAGGTTCATCGCAACACGCAGATCCTAGGTCGAGTCAGTGTTCGTGGTCGATGACAGTTGTGTGCCATTAGTACTATTTGACACCGTTTTACGCCCTGCCGCAATGCGGGGTGTGCTTTGGGGGTTTCTCAAAGAAAAAATGGTTATGCGTATGGTTGTTGTAACCTTGGCTTTGGGTGTCTTCCAAAAAAAATAATTTTTTTACATTTCACCCAAAAGTATATCATAAATTACTTTTAACCCAAAACTATTTATTTTTTACTTTTAACCCAAAACTTTTTATCTTTTGCAATCTATCCTCACAACTTCTTTTACTTTCAACTTTGGTCCTTTATAGTTTTCATTTCCGCAAATTTGTCGCTTTATGCTTGGTTCTAAATTTTGTGACTTAACACATCGCAACGTGCGTCTTTGAATTAATGTTTTTACGTTTCGTTCTAAATTTGCGAGTTAACACGACGCAACGTGCGTGTGTGGATGAACGTTTTTACATCGTCTATTTTTTCCCGTTTGATAGGTTTAACATAACGTGCGGGTCCTATATCGACTTAGTTATAACTAAAGAATCCCCGCCGCATTGCGGCGGGTCGCATTTCTAGTTATTATTATTTAACAGCAAATCATCGTGCTTCTGAACAACAAACTCTGTCAAGGAAAACCTCCATCAGACTATGTCCTTTTTCTTGGCAGAATTGAATCGAATATTACACCTTCCATTTGTGCTTCGTTAATAAATCGTACGTCAATTCGTTGGTAACATGTTATAAACCAAATAGTATATAGCCGTATAACACTCATAAAGGATTTAGTGTTTGCATAAGTTTGTTTGTATGTGTGCTGTGTTTATTTACGGATACATTAATGTTTAAAGCGTAAAAGGGTCAAGTATTAATTCACGGTTTGCAAAGTAATTCCACAAAAAGCGAGTAAGCGGGTTTTAAGGATGGAACACCGAAGTTACCCAAAAAAGGTAAAGAAAGATGTATGAGTTCATGGATTTGGAGATTGGAAAGTATATGGAATTTACTAATATGAAAATACATAAATCATATCTTATTTGGACACTGTTGATACATATTGTGTGGATACGGCTCGGCTCATTTAGTCTCGGCTACGAAGTGAAGGCCGTAGTCAAGATATCCTCCTATCTTGACTCGGTATGTTATTTACTTTGTAACGATTGATGTACATGCAACTGCGTGTGTGCAGTATGCATGTTAGATTAAGTTTGAGTGTTGTCTGTTTGTTGTTTGGCCCAACATGACGAAGTCCCCTCGAAGCCCAAGCCCAACATGTGACTAAGTCACTGATCGCGAAGTCCCACAGTTGACAAAATCTTAGACTTCGTCATGTATGAAAGTGACGCAATCCCTATAGCGAAGTCCCCTTGGACGACGAAAACCCCATATGTGACGAAGACCCTGTGTGTTCGTCATGATTGATGAATGGCGAACTTAGAGTTCGCCGTTGCATGGGATTTCGTCGATGCTTCAGTATATATACATCAGACAGTAGACAGAAACAAGTGTGCAAGTCTGAATAGATTTGAGAGCGAACACACTGTAAACACATACACACTGAGAGTTTATAAGAACATATTGTAAACATTGCTTTGTAACCGTTTTCTAGATTAATACCTTGGAGTTTTAATCGGTGAATCTCGTGTTTGTCGTTTTTGTGTTCGTAACTTGGTTTAACTTACCCGTTTGGATTCCGCACTCTCGGGTTCGTTGGAAAACAGGGAATAGAGGTTGACTCGATCCTTCGGGTGGACCTACAATTGGTATCAGAGCATTGGCTCGATTCCTTGTTAAAACCAAGTTGTGTTTTTGAGTTTTCAAAGTTTTTTCATAAGATTTTCAGAAATTGTTCTTGAGTTTTGAGCTTTGATAATCATACTTTTCTGGAAAACAGTTATGAAATCGTGAAAACCTTGTTGTTGTTGCTATAAGTTTTTACAAAACCACTATTAAAACACATGCTTACATGTTAATATTTGGTTTTTACTAAACTTTTGTGCAAAAATCGTTTTCGGAAAATTTGTCCGGTGAAAACTTGGCCAGAATATTCAAGTTGTTCTTGTCTATCTTCAAAGTGTTCTTCATTGTATTCAAACTGTTCTTGAGCTTTATATATGTTTGATCTAAATTGTGGTTTGAAGTAAAGTGTTATTGTGTTTATTAATATTAAAAGGCAAGTGTATTGACAATTGTGTACTGTGATGATTTTATGTTGAAAAAAAAGCTTTGATACAGCAGAAAGTAAGGTGACTTTGAAACTAGGGCCACCAACTTGTCAGAAAGATTTGATCTGTTTTATTTTGCAAAATATCTTACAGGCTGTCTCATTTGTCAATGAAATCACCTTGTGCTCGACGAAATCACCTTGGGCTCGACGAAATCACCTTGTGCTTGACGAAATCACCTTGTGCTCGACGAAATCACCTTGTACATCGACGAACTCCCTCTAATTTCGTCAAAAGTGGTTCTGGACGAAATCACTATTTTCGTCAAGGGTTGTCTTGGACGAAATCACTATTTTCGTCAAAAGTTCTTTTGGACGAAATCTCTGAGTTCGTCATACAGATTTCATCAAACATCCTTGTGATTTTTAACAGAACCTTTGCAAAACTTATTTAACAGTTTGTTTGAAGTGTGTAAACAGGTTTTTCATCAATAGACAGTCGAAATGAATCCGGATTGGTGGGGTACTCCGTCTAATACGGAAAGTAAGTATAGAAGCACGGGTTTATCGCCATCATGGGCCGAATCTCCCGCACCCGCATCTAATACGGAAAGTAAGTATAGAAGCACGGGTTTGTCGCCATCATGGGCCGAATCTCCCGCACCCGCATCTTCGCAAGCGAATCCAATTTCGACAGGTCAATGGGCATTTATTTCAAATCAAACTCCAAGTATTCAAAGTATCTTCTAAGCGAAGCGAGACCGAAAGTCTAAATCGCCCACCGAAACTGATGCACATAAATGAATATCCTGGATGGGTAGATAGATTCCATACGTATGTCCTTGGGCAAAACATGAAATTGTGGTTATGTTTTACTACAGATTTCGATCAAGCTCTTGAGGTTGCCGCTTCAACTGCGGCGACATTTGCAGATCTTACAGAAGACGAGAAAAAGGCATATGATTTAGAAAAAAAAAAAAGCATATGCTATTCTGACTCAGGCGTTGAGCAAGGATATATATCATCAGTTTGTCAGCTTCAAGACGTCAAAGCGATTATGGGATGCATTGAAGACAAGAGGTCTAGGAAATGAAAAGTCACGCCAATTGCGACATGATTTACTCAAGAAGGAGTTTGATGGCTTCACATGTATGGAAAATGAATCTTTGGGAGATATGACAAGTCGATTCTATCACTTGCTGACTGAATTGAGTAATTATGGGGTAGTAACAACTCCAGCAGAGGTTGTCACAAAGTATGCCGATGAACTGCCACCTCAATGGAATGGTTTCTTGGAAATCCTGAAATACAATGGCACATTTGCTACGACAAACATCAATGACTTCGTTCAGCTCTTGGAGAAAAAAGATCAGGAAGAAACCCTAAAGGCGAAAAGGGTTCCAGTGCGACAAAATCCTGATATGTATTATGGAGCTTCTAGCACTTCTGCAAGACCTGCTTCACACGCTCCAATTCAAACGGCGTTTGTCACAAGCACGGATTTATATGGCAATCCGATACAAGTTCCTGTAAAGCCAGCTCCAACCACAGACTTGTATGGAAATCCACTACAACCAGCTCCACAACAGCAAAGCTACCGGCCATATACCGTAGCAACTGATTTGTATGGGAATCCACTTCCTGTTCAACAACAAGCTTGGTATGGAAGCACATCATCTGTTGGTCAGCCATCAAATTCAAATATAGTACGGCTTGACACGTCAAACTTCTCCAAAGTTAGCGTTGAAGTAGCTAAAGATCATATGGAGATACTAAACACATTGGTGAGCGCGTATTGTGGGTTGATTGCAGGGCAGATCGGAAACATCAATCTAACTCAAGAAGATTATCAGCAGATCGATAAAGAAGAGATGGATATGATGGGCATCAAATGGGCTTTTGCCAGTGCTGTATGGCGAGAAAAGGACTTCATGGAACGGACTGGTCGAACCAGCATGGAAAGCAAGAAAGATACCAAGTATGGGTTCGACAAGCAGTCTGTTAAGTGCTTTAACTGTGGCGAACGGGGTCACTTCAAGAGGGAATGCATAAAGCCAGCACAACATGGGAACTGTTTTGGTCAAAAAATCAGATGAGGATATTGCAACCAAACTCTAGATTACGGGGTATGATGCTTAAAAATGTGTAAAAAAGATGAGGATCACTTTAGTGTAAAATTGCACAAACAACACAAGGGTTTATACGGGGAAAAAGCCCTTGATCAAGAGTTGATCTCCGGCACAAAAAACCCCGGGCGATGGAAACTACCGATCACCAAGCTCAAATAAATGAATTAATGTTTACAACTTCGGATAGTAACGAGCTAGGTACAAGGATCACTACGGTGGAATGTGTAAAAAGTGTATGAAATTGCTAAGTGTTTGAACGAGAGCTTGTATGAGCGTTTGTACGAGTGTGTGTAACTGCCAAATGACTAAGTGTTTTCTACTAGCTCGTTACTCCCTTTTAAAATAGAAATAACCACCTAAACTAACTATCCGACTTTCGTGCCAAGCCTCCACGTTCTCCACAACGTCTATTTTTGGTCAAGCACGTGCAGAATAGCTTAGGAATATTCTCCAGGAATGTCGCCAAGACCTGGTCAAGCTCGTTATACCTGCGAGATAGTATAATACATAAGTAAACAATCGTCAGTACGAGGATCCTTAAAGTGATCCATGATCCTGATCCTGAAGCTCTTCTGAGGATCACCACCTGTCACAGAAGTAAGGATCACTAGTTAGGATAACGAATAAGGATCACTAATTGTTAGAAAATCCTCCCCTAACAATTGCCCCCAAAATATAAGGAGTGAAATTGTAAAATTAGCGAGTTATGTTTTCTTGATCTTATCCGTAACAAACTAACGAATATATAACCGTTAAAATAGAACTAGCCGTTGCGATCATGACGTCACGGAAGTGACAATCCTGCAGAATCATAATTATAAATAGAGATATAGATAGGATCAATATGCATTCAAATCCGAAAGAAACTCCCTTTATATTCTCAGTTGAAGATCAATCAGGTATCTCCTTCTTCTCTTTCTTCCTCTCTTACTCTGTTTTTCTTCTTTATCTCCGTTACTTCGAGAATGTTGCTCCGAAGCTCACCGGGCAAGGATCACAAGAAGGATAGCCCTTTGAAGAGTCAAAAGATCATCAAGGACTTAGTGAACGAGAGGTGTTGCTTTAACGACGCACAAGTAGATAACATTCGTCACCGTTTTCCGGCGAATGTCTTTTTCAAACCCTTTGATCCCACTGTTCTGAGTGACTACGTTTCCGAAACATGGGTTGCCTTTCCAGTTACTCCATTTGCTATAGGGTACACCTATCCTTTCCCGGAGTTCACACAATCCTTCTTTTCCCTTACCGGCATATCTTACATCCAAGCCATGCCGATGATTTGGAGGGTTCTGTATGCCCTAGAGAGGATCATTGAGCAGGAGGACGTTGATTTAGGAATGTCGGAACTGGCGGAGCTGTATGATCTTACTACCTTTGGTTCCCATCGTTACTTGTTCAAACGAAAACCCGGTGCAGAACATCCTCTTCTTAAAGTCACCAAGAACGATAAAGATTCCGCTTCTTCTTTGTAAGAAAGGATACTATTCCTGATGGAGAACATTTACCAAGGGAATGGTCCACCAATGGTAGGACAGAGGATCCTGAGAAGGATCACCAGATGGTCATGTTTTTGTAATAGGATCACTAACCCTTTTTGTCTTGTGTCATGCAGCCATCTCTGTTTCACATCTCATCACAACACCCCCAACCAGAGAAAGACTTGCTGCTTTCTGGGGACTTGATCCTGAAACTAGAACTTTCAAAACAACAACCCAAGATTCTCAGGAGGTATCCTCAGGCTCTGTCACAATGTCAAGTAAGTATCTTTGTTTGAAAATTTATAAATAGTGAAACATAAATATAGTGAAGATACTTATCTTGTTTTGGTTATGTAGGTGCTGGAAAATCTGCCAAAGCTGCTTCAAGGTTCAGTGTCACCGATCTCACCACCGTCAAATCCTCCAAAAGAAAGGTTCCTACCAGCCCGACGGCTTCAATCCCCAAGGCACCCCTCAAAGGAAAGGGAATCAAGAAGAGAAAGGTCTCCGAGGCTGAGGATTTGCAGGGTCTGCCTCTAATCCGCCACCAATTCCTTGAGTACTTCAATGAAGTAAGGATCACTGTCTCTGCTTGTATATCCTGTTGACATACCCTGATGATTTGAGGATCACTTAATCCTGACCTTAACCTTTTCTTTTG
The DNA here is from genome assembly GCA_030545235.1 of Helianthus tuberosus. Classification (NCBI taxonomy): domain Eukaryota; kingdom Viridiplantae; phylum Streptophyta; class Magnoliopsida; order Asterales; family Asteraceae; genus Helianthus; species Helianthus tuberosus. The sequence goes on along the minus strand of CM060358.1, from coordinate 19,986,852 downwards.
CAGAAATTTGCTGAGATTGAGGATTATGTGGGCCATGTTGAGGATCAAGATAAAAAGATTGCCGATCTCCAGCAGGTTGCTGTGCTCAAGGATCTTGCACTCGCTGATCTTCAGAAGGAACTCCAGGATACCAAACAGAAAATGGCTAAGGTGCTGGTTAATTTTGACTATGAAAGGCAGGAGATCACAGATGATGCCAAAGTCTCTGCCGCCATAGCAATGTACAAAACCAAGCTTCAAATGGCCCTGGAGGCTCAGGATCCTGCCTTTGACAAAAGTAGCTGGGAAATTGAAGAATGGAGGGCAAGGCTGGCTGAATTGGGTGATGAAGAGGAGGCTGAAGAGATCCTGACAATTGAGGCTGGAAGCAAGGGTGAAGCTGGTGAGGCAAGTGGAGCCGGAGGTGACAATGCAGCGAAGGTTTAGGCTGCATGATTGGGCGATGAAGGACATTTCTAGATGTAGCCGGAGCCCAATTTTTAAATCTGGTGGTAGTTTGTTTTGGTGATGGTGTTTTTTGTTGAACAATGATGGGTTGTACTGAACAATAGGTTTTTAGGATTAAGGGTCATGTATGATCCTTTGGACAATAGGCAGGATTGCAATCGGTGGAGGGATCCTCTGTTTGGGGGATGAAGCCATTGTGATCCTGCCGCCTTTATATTCCTGCACTATCTTTGAACTTATTGTCGTGGACACCCTTTACCTACCCCAGCGGACGGGCCACGTTTTGCTGGTAGATGCTCGGGTAGGTAATTTTGACAACCTTTAAGGGTTAGTCTTTTGTTTATAAATAAAAACTTAACCTTTTGTCGCTTATCTCGTGTTGTTATCCTTTTCAATATGTTACTTTCCAACTGTTATAATGTTCATTCTGTTTATACTTATCAATCCTTGAAAATTATCAAAAAAGCTTAGGATATGATCAGGATCACATATCCCATAACCGATAAGTTCTAAAAAGTGATACAATTTAAGAATCACAAGTTCAGTTGTCAAGTATAAGGGTTATTTAAAAGAATAATGAATAAGATCAAAAGAGTTAAGGATCATACCTGAGGATCCAAGTTAGAATCCTAACCATAATAAGGATAACTATAAGATAAACCTTAGAGTGACGTAAGGATCAAGGATCCCTAGCTGCCTATCTTCAAGGACCTGAAATAGAGCATAACTTGGGACTAAGCCAATTTAAGAAAAGAGTTAGCAACTGGGAACAAGCCCAAGGATAACTGGGGACAAGCCCAAGGATAACTGGGGACAAGCCCAAGGATCGTGTGTAAACTGGAGTATGGCCCTAACTGGCGACTATCCAAACTTAGTGACATGAAGATGCCAAAACCTTAGCTAACGTGAAAACGTTAGAAACCTTAGCTAACGTGAAAACGTTAGAAACCTTATGAACGGATGTATGGTACGTCTACCATTATACGTAGGATCCTTAGCATAGCCAGTACAATGGAATTATCAGCCCCTAAAATGAGTACTGGTCCCAATGCCTTGAACTATGCCAGGATCATCGTGCGCTACAGGCGGAACTGGGGACAAGCCCAAATAACTGGGGTTAAACCCAAGGAACGGATTGCTTCAGCAGATAACCAATGTTATGCTAAGGATACCTGAACTTTCAAAACTCAAATTCGCATGAGAGATGGATAAAGGATACATGATCCTTATCCTTACATGAGAAAATAAAGAAATGAAATAGTTCAAGTTTAGGATATTACCTAAGTAAGGATCACCGATACTCTGAGGATTTTTTAAGGATATCCCTATCATGAGGATCAACTATGCCATGAGGATCCTACTCACATGAAATATTTCTTCAAATGGACAGCATTCCAAGCTCTTGGTAGCAAATCACCTTCCATGGTTAGCAATCTATATGCCCCCTTTCCTGCTTCAGCTTCAATCAAATAAGGGCCTTCCCATTTTGGAGCCAACTTTCCATCCGCAGGATTGGTGGTATTCTGAAATGCTTTCCTTAATACCATATCTCCAACTTGAAACCTTCTGATCCTGACATTTTTGTTGTAAGAACCAGCCATTCTTTGTTGATAACTGGCCATCCTTATCCTAGCCATATCCCTAATTTCTTCAATAGTATCCATGTCTTGAGCCAAGTTTTCATCATTTTCCTCAGGATCACGGGTACTTGTTCTTGCAGTTGGAACCACCATTTCTGTTGGGATCACTGATTCTGCCCCAAATACCAAAGAGAATGGTGTTTGACCAGTAGCATTCTTGGGGGTTGTCCTATCAGCCCAAAGCACATAGGGTAGTTCTTCTGCCCATTTCCCTTTCTTGGATCCAAGCTTTTTCTTTAAATTGTTGATGATGATCTTGTTGGATGATTCTGCCTGACCATTAGCTTGTGGGTGGACTGGTGTTGATGTTATCATCCTAATCCCCCAGCTGTCACAAAAGTTAGTGGTTCTACCCCCAATAAATTGGGAACCATTATCACATATAATCTCAGAAGGAATTCCAAATCTAGTTATAATATTTCTTTTAATGAAGGATATAACTTCCTTTTCTCTGACTTGGGCAAACGCTTCGGCCTCTATCCACTTGGAGAAGTAATCAGTCATAGCAAGCATGAATACTTTTCCACCAGGTGCCTTAGGGAGCTTACCAACTATATCCATACCCCATCTCATAAATGGCCAGGAGGAGGATATAGGGTGCAATAATTCAGCTGGTTGATGAAGGATATTGCTGTGTCTCTGGCAAGGATCACATTTCTTAGCATACTCCACAGCATCTCTTTTCATGGTTGGCCAGTAGTACCCTGTCCTCAGGATCCTTGAGAATAATGCCCTGCCCCCAGTGTGGTTTCCACAATCTCCTTCATGGAAGTCTTTTAAAACTTCTTGGACTTCAGGATCCTCAATGCATCTCAAGTATGGTCCTGCAAGAGATCGTCTATACAACATACTATTTATAATTGTAAATTGAGATACCTTAGATTTGAAAGTCCTAGGGTTTTCTCCTGTAGGAATCTCTCCATGTTGTAAGTATCTCATAATTGGTGAGATCCATGATCTTGATCCTGAATGAGATTGAGTATCCTCACTAGGGATAACCGCAGAATCATTTCCTATCTCCATAGCCACGTGATCCTCAATAGCCGGGGTCAGGATATGGATAATAGGGATCTTGATATCCTCCGGGATCTTCAAGGAAGATCCTAAGTTAGCCAATGCATCAGCCTCTGTATTTTCTTCCCTTGGTACCTGTGTCAAACTGAAGGAAACAAAAGAGAGTGCCAAATTTTTTACTATCTCTAAATATTTGGTTAGTTTTTCACCTTTAACAGCGTAGGATCCATTAAAGTGGTTTGTAATTAACAATGAATCTACATGTACCTCAAGATACCTGATCCCCATATGCTTTGCAATTTGCAAACCAGCAATTAAGGCTTCATATTCAGCCTCATTATTAGTGGTTTGGAACTCACAAGCTATAGAGTGGGGTATTATGTCCCCCTGTGGCGATTTTAGTATTATTCCAAGCCCTGTGCCTTTGACATTTGAGGATCCATCAGTGTGGAGTATCCAAGGATCCTTGGTCTCCTCTAGCTGCTGGACTTCTAACTCAGCTTCTTCTTGTAAATCACTACTGAAATCAGCCACAAAGTCAGCTAATGCTTGGGATTTGATGGCTGTCCTAGGCTCATATCTTATATCATATGCACTCAGCTTCACTGCCCACTTAGCCATCCTTCCTGACATCTCTGGTTTCCTTCATGATCCTTAACAAGGACCGCACTTACTGCTTTTGAGGATACTGCAAGATACAAGGATAGCACATCGCCTTTTTCTGGCTTCATCAAGGCTGGGCCTGAGGATAGGTAATCTTTGAGGGCTCTTAAAGCATTTTCATGCTTCTCAGTCCACTCAAATTTCTTGTTCTTCCTTAGGATATCATAGAATTCTTTGCACTTCTCTGAGGATTTGGATATAAATCTGTTCAAAGCTGCTATCCTGCCTGTTAGCCTTTGAACATCCTTAGCATTGGCCGGAGATTTGATGTTCACTATTACTTTGATTTGTTCCGGGCTAGCTTCAATGCCTCTTTTAGTCACCATGTATCCTAAGAATTTACCTGCTTTAACACCAAAATGACATTTTGAAGGATTAAGCTTCATATTATATTTGTCAAGGATATCAAATGCTTCCTCCAAATCCTTTAGGTGATCCTCAGCTCTTATGGATTTTACCACCATATCATCTATGTAAACCTCCATAGTTTGTCCGATCTGATCCTTGAACATCATATTCACCAGCCTTTGATACGTTGCACCTGCATTCCTCAATCCGAACGGCATAGCAATATAGCAATATATACCAGTTGGAGTCATGAAGGCTGTATCCTCTTGGTCGGATGGTTCCATTTGGATTTGTTGAAATCCAGATGAAGCATCCATAAAAGTTAACAGTTCATGACCCGCGGTTGCATCCACCATGGAGTCAATGTGGGGTAAAGGGAAAGGATCCTTGGGACATGCCTTATTTAAATCGGTGAAATCGACACATACCCTCCACTTTCCATTTTTCTTTTGAACAACAACCACATTGGCCAACCATCTTGGATACTTGACCTCTCTAATCATACCTGCCCGAAGCAATTTCTCTACCTCTTCCTGGATAATGGCATTCCTTTCTGGTGCAAACTTTCTTCTCCTTTGATGGATTGGTTTGAAGGATCTGTCAATGCCGAGTTTGTGAGTGATAACATCTCTGGATATACCAGTCATATCTTCGTGTTTCCATGCAAAGGTAGTCTTTCTCCTTTTTAGGAAGGATATGAGGTCTTCTTTCATTTCGCCAAGGATCCCTGATCCGATATAAACTATAGATTCAGGATCATCCGGATCCATAAGGATTTCTACCACATCCTGTACACTTGCCTCCAAGACATCCCTTGGAGGATACTTTGATTGCTATTGCTCCCTGGACTTCGAGGCTGGTCTCATCGATGAAGTGTAGCAATTCTTAGCCTCCTGCTGATCACTATCAATCTTCACTATTCCCCAAGGACTAGGGAGCTTCACACATTGATGGTAAGTAGATGGGACTGCCTTCATATCGTGCATCCAAGGCCTGCCAAGGATCACATTACAACAAGATAAACAGTCAATAACACAAAATTTTTGGTAAGAATGTAAGCCTTCGTTATATATTGGGAGTTTAATGTCCCCCAGGGTATTCTTAGTTTCTCCACTAAATCCCACGAGCACAGAGGATCTTGGTATGATCTCTGATTCAGGAATACCCATCTTCTTTAGGACATCAAGCTGGATAATATTCACTGAACTTCCTCCGTCTATAAGGATCCTGCGGACAAAATGGTTAGATATGAAAAGAGTAATAACTAAACCATCGTGATGAGGATCCTGGATATCAACACGATCCTCTTCATCAAAGGTTATGACTTTCCCTTCCGAGACACTTGATGTTCGAACAGGTCTTTCTCCGTTATCCATTTTAGTTTCCTTCGCATGCCTTTTAGCTGCTGAGAAGGATGTGCCGCAAATGTCTGATCCTCCAGAAATGAAGTTTATCACTTGTGCATCCGCTGGAGGGGCTGGAGCCTTTTCAAGGATCCTTTCAGGATCCTGAGTTCTTGACACCCAACAATTCTTTTAGATGCCCCTTGCTCAACAAGTATCCAATTTCCTTTCTTAGTGCAATGCACTCTTCTGTGAGGTGCCCAAAATCTTCATGGTATGCACACCACTTTGATTTATCCTTAGTTGCAGCTGGCCTATCATTTTTTCTGGGCCATCTAGCTTTATCACCTAGACTCTGCATCGCAAGGATTAGTTCATTATTATCAACACTAAAACAATATTCAGAAATTGGAGGATAATCCTCATCATCCTCCTCTTGATCAATAGAATGCACGTTCTGGTTATCAGATCTATTGTAGGATCTGAACTTGTTGTTCCTGAATGAGGATCCTTGCTTATCCTGCTTTGAGGATCCTGCTAACCTCTCCTGGATCCTCTTATCGTCCTCTAGGCGGATGTACCTAAGGGCCCGGGTTCTTACCTCATCTAGGTTCCTGCATGGTGTCATAACAAGATCATCATAAAATAACGAATCCCTAAGCAATCCCATTTTAAAGGCCTCAACAACCGTGGCTATATCTAAGTTGGGAATGTCTAAGGATTCTTTACTGAATTTGGTAATGTAATCCCTTAATGATTCATTATGACCCTGGGTTATCCTATATAAATCACTAGTTAATCGTTCAAATTTCCTACTACAAGAAAACTGATTATTAAATAGATTAACTAGATTAGCAAATGAGGTAATAGAATAGGGAGGAAGACTTAGCAGCCATTTGAGAGCTGATCCAGTAAGAGTGGATCCGAATCCTTTGCACAGGCATGCTTCCTTTAACCTTTCTGGGGTTGGATTGATCTCCATCCTCTCCCTGTATTGTGCTATGTGTTCCTCAGGATCTGTCGAACCATCATACAGCTTCATTGTAGGCACATGGAACCTCTTGGGTATCTCAGCATCACAGATTGGTGGTGCAAAACGAGATATTTTGTGGCTCCCATCTGCAATCTCTGGGATAGGTTTGACCACTCCCGGAACACTTGATATCATATCCTTTAGCTTTTGCAATTCTCTGGCCATGGCATGATTGATACCTGGATCCTGCATAAGACCATGGTTAGTAGTATGAGAATTATTAAAAGTGTTACCTCCCATTGGATTCAAGTTAGGAAGAATGGATGTTAATCCATATTGTTGAGGCTCTGGAATGATCGAGGGACCAGTAGAAGCATTAGTCTGCATTGGAATAAAATCTCCCTGATGGACATCTGAACTTCCTGTTTGCAAACTCCTTAAGGATCCTGGCATCTGGAAGGATCCCTGAAACTGGGACAATCCTGGAACAAAGGAGGATCCTTGAACCTGGGATGATCCTGGAACGAAAGAGGAACCTTGAACCTGGGATGATCCTGGAACTAAGGAGGATCCTTGAACCTGGGATGATCCTAGAACGAAGGAGGATCCTTGAACCTGGGATGATCCTGGAACGAAGGAGGATCCTTGAACCTGGGATGATCCTGGAACGAAGGAGGATCCTTGAACCTGCTGCATTCCTGAATATCCTCCTGAACTCGTGAGGGATCCCATATGCTGAGGATAGGATCCCGCTGGCTGGAAATATGAACCTGATGCCTGGGTCATTGTTGTTGTTCCGTAGTGCATTCCTTTTGGTCCACCCACATATTGGATGTCTGGGACCACTGATGGCTGAGAAGTAATCACCGGAGTATCAAAATTCAAAGATCTGGGCATCAGTGGGGAACGATCCTCTGCCGTTTTCTTCTGTTTCTTGATTTCGTCAATCTCCCGGAGGATCCTTTCGTTGGTCTTATCCTGCTCTTGTGCATGATTCCTCATGTGAAAAATCAAGGCATAGAGATCATTAGTAGTAGGATTAGTTGAAACAGAAGAAGTAGGTGGTTTTGAGAAAATGGGAGTTGGTTTCTTCGCGGCATTCTCAGTATTCTTCTGGGATCCAGAAGGTGGTGGAGGCAAAGGAGGGACGCCTTGTGAAGAAGTGAATGAGGGCATCAAGTTTGAAGCACTCTTCGCTGAGGAAGCCATTTGCTTGGTTGTAGTAAACCGAAATGAGCACAGAAATGCGTATTTTTCTAAGGACAAAGCACCAATTGCCCCACGGTGGGCGCCAAACTGTTTTGGTCAAAAAATCAGATGAGGATATTGCAACCAAACTCTAGATTATGGGGTATGATTCTTAAAAATGTGTAACAATGATGAGGATCACTTTAGTGTAAAATTGCACAAACAATACAAGGGTTTATACGGGGAAAAAGCCCTTGATCAAGAGTTGATCTCCGGCACAAAAAACCCCGGGTGATGGAAACTACCGATCACCAAGCTCAAATAAATGAATTAATGTTTACAACTTCGGATAATAACGAGCTAGGTACAAGGATCACTACGGTGGAATGTGCAAAATGTGTATGAAATTGCTAAGTGTTTGAACGAGAGCTTGTATGAGCGTTTGTACGAGTGTGTGTAACTTCCAAATGACTAAGTGTTTTCTACTAGCTCGTTACTCCCTTTTAAAATAGAAATAACCACCTAAAATAACTATCCGACTTTCGTGCCAAGCCTCCACGTTCTCCACAACGTCTATTTTTGGTCAAGCACGTGCAGAATAGCTTAGGAATATTCTCCAGGAATGTCGCCAAGACCTGGTCAAGCTCGTTATACCTGCGAGATAGTATAATACATAAGTAAACAATCGTCAGTACGAGGATCCTTAAAGTGATCCATGATCCTGATCCTGAAGCTCTTCTGAGGATCACCACCTGTCACAGAAGTAAGGATCACTAGTTAGGATAACGAATAAGGATCACTAATTGTTAGAAAATCCTCCCCTAACAGGAACCAAAATCCTTTCAGAGGTTAAGGCAACCAAGAGAATCAGAATCAAGCCAGGAATGATGATCGCACCTTGGTCCCTGCAAACAATCAAGCAGGACCATCGAACACCAATCAAGCTCTTGTGGTGCAAATAGATGAGGGTTGTGACTGGTTAATGCAATTAGGCATTGGTGATCAGGGAGGAGCAGCTTGTTTTGCTGAAAATGCTAAGGATTTGAATCACGCCAGTGGTGGAGAATCTTCCGCCAGTGGTGGTGAATCTTCAGATGAAGAGAGTTCTGGTTATTCAAGAAGTTCAGATGAGGAAATCTCAACCTCAGGCGAAGATTATTCTGATGATGTATCTAGTGGGAGAATCGATGCAGATATTGATGAATTGTTAGGAGAAGCTGCAGTAGGGAATGATAGAAGATCTATTCTGGTGGATCAAGCTGCTTATTCTTCTTCTTCTCTTCATTCAGCCTTTATGGCTAATGTTGGCAGTTCATCAAGCCAGGTATGTGTTGATGAACCAACTGTTGTTAATTGTGATAATTGTGCTAGCTTAAGTGATAAATGTGCTGATTTGGATGCTAATATGTCTGAGTTGCAAAGCAAACATGATGCTTTAAATGCTGAATTGTCTGACTTGCAAAACGAACATGTTTCTTTAGATGCTAAGTGGTGTGATTTGCAAAGCAAACATGAGGCTTTGCAAAACAAATATGAAGTGACATATATCCACAATCAAAAGTTGATAGTGGATCTTTCGAAATGAAAAGAGGCTAACATGTTTTATGAAAACCATGAAAAGGAGTTTAAAACGGTGGTTGCAAATTTAAGAAAAGATAAAACCGAGCTGACAAAAATGGTTTCAAGAAAACAAACTGACATGAACTGTTATATCAATCGTCTTGAGATCATGCAAAAAGAGTTAGCCTGTGTTAAGTGTGAAAGTGAGGCGATCCGACTTAAGCTATACAGTTATTCAAACTCTAGGTATGTGCTGGATCACATCATTGACACACAAAAGGAGAAAAAGGATGTCACGTGCATTGGATATAAGAAATGTCCACCACCTGTTAGACAAAATTATGATGCAATGCCTGATGAGGAGAATATAACTTATTATGAGGAATCTGTTCCTTTAGACATTGAGGAATTTGCAACTGGACTTGGATACAAAAATGAAGTATCATCAGATTCGGATGTTTCAACAGTTTCAAGTGTGTCAACTGCTGAACAAAATCAGGATCCTCCAGTCATTGTTGAGGATGCTGATTCTTCAGATGATGAATCCGATGATACTGACTCAGCACAGTCTGATGCGGTAATCAAAGAAGATGACATACCTCTTGAGAATCATATTCTATGTGATCCTCTCGCAAAACCTGCTAAGACTGTTTTGGTCGAGTCCACGTCTGAAAAATAGTCAGAGAGTGTGAATTTGCTGTACACTCTTGTTGGTGATGATAAAATCTATTCTGACAAAGATTTTCCGATTAAGAATGTAAATAAATCTTTAATCAGTAAAGTTTTTGAAGATTCGACAAGTAGGTTTTTGGGAAAGTCGGGTTCACACGTTGTGGTAACACAGTGTCCTCCTATCCCAAAGGCCGAAGTTCGAAAACAATGTGGCAATCAAAAATTACCAACAGTGAAAAAGCAGCAAAATCATACCAAACCAAAAGGTAAATCAACGACTCAAGGTCGAAAGGAATCAAACCAAAAGAAGAACAAAAGGGTGAACTTTGTGAAGTCGAAGGGAACAGATAAACTTGAAACATTTGCCAATAAATCTAACATAGATCATGTCAATCAAGTTAAATCTTTGAAAAGAAATGAACAAAACAATTCAAAACCAAGTACCTCGGGATCACAAAGTTCATCAACAAGACAATCACATGTTACTTCGGGGTATGTTGAACGAAGATCATGTTTTGAGTGTGGTGAAATTGGACATATCATTCGAAATTGTCCATATCTTCATAAACTAAAAGCCAAAGTTGATGATCCCCATGACCAAATTGACCGCAAGCGATCTGTTTCATCAAAACCAGATCCCCGTCTTGTAAAAGAAAGGGAAAAGAAACAGAAACACCAACAGGTTAAGAAAATTGAAAAAGCAATCAAAACCGATGTGGTTAACAAAACATATGCTTCTGTCAAACCAGACAATTCAAAAACTTCAGAAAATCATGAAGTTAAGATTTTAAAGAATAAAACTGGTAAAACAAAACAGACCTGGAAACCAAAAACGGTTACTGAATCAGGGGGAACATCACAATTTCCACAACATCGAGAAGTTCAAGTAACTTACATTGATTAAAATGGAAGACCCAAGACCACAAAGGCTTGGGTCCCCATCTCCAACTAATCATGTGAGTACATGTGCAGGGTGTTCCAGGATGAACTTTCAGCAGTCATTGGATTGTTGATAGTGGGGCATCCAGGCACATGACCGGCGACATGAAGCTTCTCTACGACGTTAAATCTATTAGAGGAGGTTATGTTTCCTTTGCTGGAGATAAGGGTAGTTATACAACAAGAGAAGGAATGGTATCCAACGGGGTTGTAAGTTTTGACAAGATCAACTTTGTACAATAGCTTGATTTCAATCTTCTCAGCATTTCACAAATCTGTGATAAACAGTTTTCAGTACACTTTGATGCAAATGGATGTTATGTGCTGAAAACCGGCTTCAAGATTCCAAAAGAATGGATTCTCTTATCAGCTCCAAGGATAAACGATTTATATGTCCTTGATATGCGCCAAGCAATAACAACGACTGCACAAGCAACTTGTTTTATTACCAAAGCCACAGAAAAAGACTCAATCTCTTGGCACAAACGTATGGGTCACATTCACTTACGGAAAATGAATCATTTGGTGTCGAATGAATTAGTGAATGGTGTTCTTCTTAATAATTTCCATCTTCAAGACGTCTGTGTTTCATGCCAAAAAGGAAAGCAAACCAAGAAACGACATCCGACAAAGAAGATCAACACGGTGGCAGTTCCTCTTGAATGTTTGCACATGGATTTGTTCGGTCCTGTCAAGCACAAAAGCATTAGGAATGATCAATACTGCCTCGTGATAACTGATGATTATTCAAGATTTTCTTGGGTGGAGTTTATGGCTCACAAGAGTGCAACTTTCGGTATTATCAAAAACTTGATCATTCAGATTGAGAATTTGTATAAGTTGAAGGTTAGACGGATACGCAGCGACAATGGTACAGAATTTAAAAATCATGCTATGGCGGAGTTTTGCACATCAAAAGGTATTCTTCATGAATTCAGTGCAAGCTATACTCCTCAACTGAACGGCGTCGCTGAACGTAAAAACTGTACATTGATCGAGACTGCTAGGACTATGTTGGTAGAGTCGCAGTTGCCCATTCCATTCTGGAGTGAAGCTGTGGCCTCCGCATGTTCATGATAAATCGAGTCCTTACAGTCAAAAGACACAACAAGACCTGCTTTGAGCTTCTTCACAAACGGAAACCAGATTTGTCATATCTTGAACCGTTTGGAGCTCCTTGCACAATGATCGATCCTAATGGAAAGTTTGGGGCAAAAGCTATTGAAGGTCACTTTCTTGGTTATGCCACCCAGAACTTAAGAGTCTGGAATCTAGATACTAAAAGGGTTGAGGAATGGTCTGAAGTCAGAGTACAAAGGCACACATTGCCAGTCAAAAATCCAGGTCAGCCATGGATGTTTGAGTACGATGACTTTTTCAATTCGATCAATACTCAAGAAGTCGAAGAAAATGTTGCGGCAAGGATGTTTTTCGAGAGTGACAATGCAACAGATTCACCGTTGGTTCGTCCAATTGTTGTCAATTAAGAACCATCTTCAGTGAACAATAATGCTCTCGACAATGAGGATTTTCATGATGCAACCAAACTGAACGAATCTTTAGAGGATGAAGAATTTCTAGATGCAGATCAAGAAGCTCCAACAACAGCTGTACAAGGTACTTCGGAAGCTACAGCTCCAGATGATAACCCCAAAACAGCTGAAGCTACTGCATCATCCTCTTTGCCAGTTCCAGGTATTGAATTGGTTGTTGATCTCAATCTCAACAATCTGGGTACAAACATTCCAGTTCCGGACAACCCTAAAACAAGAATTCACAATACCCATCCTCAACAAAACATCATCGGAAATGCACAGAGCGGCATTCAAACAAGAAACATGTTGCGAAACAACAACAATGCAGGCCTGTATGCGGCGATTCAAGAATCTGGTCAACAAAACGATTAGTCTTTCGCGTGTTGTCTCACAGGAAGAGCCAAGAACTTGGAAAGACACTTTGAAAGATAATTCTTGGGTTGAAGCTATGCAGGAAGAACTACAGCAATTCCAGAAGCTAGGTGTCTGGAAGCTCGTTGATAAACCTGCAGATTACAAGAAGATTGGTACCCGTTGGGTGTATAAATGCAAAAAGGACGACCGTGGAATCGTTATTCGAAACAAAGCAAGATTGGTCGTTCAAGGTTTTCGTCAGATTAAAGGTATAGACTACACCAAAGTGTATGCACCTGTTGCACGTCTGGAAGCAATTCGGATCTTTCTGTCTTATGCCTCATTCAAAGGATTCAAGGTTTACCAGATGGACGTCAAAAGTGCATTCTTACATGGTCTAGTCGAAGAAGAGGTGTATGTCGAACAACCTCCAGGTTTTGAAGATCCTATTCATCCCAATCGGGTTTGGTTGCTGAACAAAGCTCTCTATGGTCTACATCAAGCACCACGAGCTTGGTACGCAACCTTATCTAATTATCTGCTGGAGAATGGATTTCGCAGAGGTCTTATCGATTGCACTCTCTTCATAAAAGAACAAGATGGAGATCTTCTACTGGTACAGGTATATGTGGATGATATTATATTTGGTTCTACTAACAATGTTATGTGTAGGGATTTCGAGCGTGTAATGCAGGATAAATTCGAGATGAGCGCTATGGAGGAGATGACTTTCTTTTTGGGCTTGCAAGTGCAACAAACGAAGTCTGAGATATTCATCCATCAGACTAAGTATGTTCAAGACATTCTGAACCGATTCCAGATGTCCGACACATCGCCCATTGGTACCCCACTACAGCAAAATCACGGAATCAATCCAGACTTGAAGGGTGAACTCGTTAGCTCTTCATACTATCGTGCAATGATTGGATCCCTTATGTACCTCATAGCATTAAGACCAGATATAATGTATCCAACATGCCTGCTAGCCAGATATCAAGTGAACCCGAAGGCCTCACATCTTGCAGCTGTAAAAAGGATTTTTCGTTATTTGAAGGGTTGCCCAGACACCGGTCTATGGTACCCTAAGGATGATAACTTTGATTTAGTCGCTTTCAATGATTCTGATTTTGGCGAATGCAAAATCGACGGCAAATCCACAACGGTTGGATGCCAGTTTTTAGGAAATCGCCTCGTAACATGGCAGTGCAAGAAGCAGACTTGTGTCGCTACATCAACTTGTGAAGCTGAATACATTGCTGCCTCAAGTTGTTGCTCCCAAGTCCTGTGGATACAACAGCAAATGCGTGATTACGGTTTTGAATTCCTAACTACTCCTATTTTAGTCGATAATTCTGCTGCCTTATCTATCACTAGAAATCCTGTGCAGCATTCAAAGACCAAACACATCGAAATTAAGTATCACTTTATACATGATTGCTTTGATAAAAGGCTAATCGATGTTGTTAAAGTCCATACCGATGACCAACGTGCCGACCTTTTTACCAAAGCATTTGATAAATCCAGATTTGACTTTTTATTATTGGTAAACGGCATTAAGGTCAAGCAAGAGTAATCCACATCGGAAAATCGTTTTTGTAAATATCTTTGTGTTTTTAAATTATTGTAAGTTTGTTGATTTTAGGGGGAGTAAATCCAAATTTGAAAATTCAAAAACATCGAAAAATTTCAAAAACTCAAAAACAATAGAAAAACAAAAATGAGTTTCTTGGCGAGCAAAAGAGAAAATGATAGTAAATCAGTGGTCTGTCCAAACCTCTTTGAGCTTAAAAAGAAAAATGAAAAATGTTAAGCAGCTCTATATAAGATGTATCGGTAGACTCACAATCATTTTAAAGTGTGTAGGGTGATATAAACTTAAATCGACTGAAGACTGTGTGGGAACCACTCATTGGCATATGGTCTTAGTACCGAAATTTCGTTTGAGAGATTGCCGAGGTTCTGAGATATGTGGTCTTTATGCTGTTAATCATCTGGGTTTCATGGTTGTTTCTTTTACCGAAATACAACGGAGACGAAGTCTAGATCTTCCATGATACCATACATACGTGTACATACTGCATACGACCTCAATAAGTGATCAACAATCACATGTCCACAAATAAGTGATAATATATCACATTTATCCGGGAGTCAAGTTCGTCTCTTTGCTGTACGTTTGTACTGACCTGTTCACAGACTTACTCCTGTGCCCTCATGCATCTGAAAATCAAGTTCCTCATCAATAAGTGATTCTATCACATAGGGCTTGTTTTCAATCAAAATAAGTGAGTTTCTCACATTTTCATATACGTCAAAACAGATGATAAATGGTATACTCACCAGTAAGATGAACTCTCGTGCATCCCTTGATACGGGAATGTGTCGTGTGTGGATGAACACCGGTCGGTAAGTATAAATCATACCCTAATCGTATCCCCTCGCCATGATTACATCTGATAAGTTGAGCTTATGTGGACAACAATACCGATAATCGTTATAGGATGTTTATCTAAATGTTAACAAAAAGAACAGCAAGATCGTTTTGGCGTGACCGTACACTGATATGATTCTATTATCCTCGAAACTCGCAAAAATAATGTTTGTATATATTTACTTTTCTTAGTTTCTGCAACTTTGTATATATTTATTTACTGCTTTCTGTCTTTACATTTGAAATATTCAAAATACCAAACAGATTTTAGGTGTGTTTTAATATAAACTTTATAAAAAGCCAAAAAGATTTTATTTCTAATTTCTTTTGATTACCCGATGTTGGAACTCGAGTCTTCGTTACCTGAAATCTGATAGAAAACCAAAACAACTGATTCTTCATAAACGGTCGAAATTTGCAAGTTTTGAAAGTTAAGAACCAAAATTGAACAATTTGTTAAACTTTCAAACTGTCGAACGGTAGTTGATTGAAAAATGATCACATGTGTGTCATTTGTTTAAATGTTAACTATATTCCAAGCGTTTGTTCTCATTACGCGTTTAGCTTTCTTGCATGTGCAGATGCTAAAGGCGAGGAGAACATGTTTGATGATAAGCTTCGGAATGAAGACACGACGTGAAGGCACTCAAATGATAAAGATGATCGAGTTGCCGCTGATCAATCACCAACACCACAAGGATCTAAAGCATTGAAGATCAAAAGATTCACAAGCATAATCAAAGGGGGAGTTTATTGATACACTTCCTAAATGAAAACGGGAGTTTGTTAATACACTTTCTACTTACAACACGTGAAGACTTTGAAAATCCTTTCCAAGAAAAAGAACCATCAAGAGATGGAGATGGAGAACGAGATTACGAACCTCGCGAGCAGCATCCAAGGGGGAATTTGTTGATACATATTGTGTGGATACGTCTCGGCTCGGTTAGTCTCGGCTACGAAGTGAAGGTCGTAGTCAAGATATCCTCATATCTTGACTCGGTATGTTATTTACTTTGTAACGTTTGATGTGCATGCAACTGCGTGTGTGCAGTATGCATGTTAGATTAAGTTTGAGTGTTGTCTGTTTGTTGTTTGGCCTAACATGACGAAGTCCCCTCGAAGCCCAAGCCCAAGCCCAACATGTGACTAAGTCACTGATGGCGAAGTCCCACAGTTGATGAAGTCTTAGACTTCGTCATGTATGAAAGTGACGAAATCCCTATAGCGAAGTCCCCTTGGACAACGAAAACCCCATATGTGATGAAGACCCTGTGTGTTCGTCATGATTGATGAATGGCGAACTTAGAGTTCGCCGTTGCATGGGATTTCGTCGATGCTTCAGTATATATACATCAGACAGTAGACAGAAACAAGTGTGCAAGTCTGAATAGATTTGAGAGCGAACACACTGTAAACACACACACACTGAGAGTTTATAAGAACATCTTGTAAACATTGCTTTGTAACCGTTTTCTAGATTAATACATTGGAGTGTTAATCGGTGAATCTCGTGTTTGTCGTTTTTGTGTTCGTAACTTGGTTTAACTTACCCATTTGGATTCTGCACTCTCGGGTTCGTTGGAAAACAGGGAATAGAGGTTGACTCGATCCTCCGGGTGGACCTACAGACACTATTATGTAAGTGTTTTTCATGATGTAGCCAGAAACTATTGCATACTATTTTGTTATAACGATCTGACCGTAAACTATTGCATACTATTTTGTTATAACGATCTGACCCGAAACTATTGTTTCAGCTCAAAGTGAAACGAAGGTTCTGGGAAACAACTTATGTTGTGTGAAACAACTAATCAGTGTAACTTATCTAGAAATTGTTGTTGTGCTAAACAGCTAACTAATCGGTGAAAAAACTAGTAATCTTTCATAGAATCTTTCACTTCAGATTCCCTTTTTATTTTGGAAGCATTTGCCAAGGATAAAAGTTCAAAAGCAGATGGAGAGAGAGCGTGAGTGGGGTGGCACCGACGGAGATAGAAGACACAATGGGAGAAAAGATGAGAGATGGCAGGTTGCCAAATACAAAGGTAGTGGACTCGTTAAGGAGTACACACAAAACAGTAGACCGCCACCTGCAAAGGAAACGACGTTAAGGTGTTATACCCGAAAACCCCACGGCTGCACATTCCATGTCTCCTCCTGATCACTTTAATCCGCGTGAAATTATTAATCAAGTGACAAATAAAAACAAACCCTTTGATCTAAACAACCCACCTTCTCTTGCAATGACTAACTCCAAAACTGCTTCTCCAAATGCGCCAAAAAACAAAGAATCACAAAATAAGGGGAAATTCCCCTCGATGAGGATGAAGGATGCGTTATGGATTCCAAAGCAGAGAAACAAACAGAGAGCAGTGGCAGTAGTCAGATTGAGGTCGAGAATACAGTGGAACCGACAATAATGTCAAAAGAAAATCGAATAACTGTAGTCGATAAAGAAGTCGAGTTAACCGTTGGGCTTTACGGTTGCAGGTCACAAAAAGGATCTGAGGATTCAGATCGATGAGCAGGTATCAAATGTTAATCCATGAAATATTTGTCGTCAAACATCAAGGGGTGACTCCAAAAGAGCAAAGCACATCAGGGAGTTGAAAAGAAACAATAAACTTGGCTTCATTTGCATCCAGGAGACTCGGATGTCTAACTCTTCAAAGGTTCAGGTCAGTGCCTTTTAGGATAATACACTGTTTGATTTTGATACGGTTGACGCGAATGGTAGATCTGGGGGATTATTAAACTTATGGGATCCGGGTTTGTTTGTAAAAAAGGCCTCGGTATCTAATAGGTTTTTTCTTGCAACATTTGGTGAAGTAAGACATGGCGGGGGAGATGTTACTATAGTAAACGTTTATGCGCCACATGACAAGAAGGATAAAAAAACAGTTGTGGGAGGATCTTCTGAATCTAATGAACTCAGCGTCAGGGGTGGGTTCCTGGATATTCCTAGGAAACTTTAACTGTGTGCATGAAACTGTGTGCATGAGGCTAGTGAAAGACGAAACTCCAAATTTTATGTCGAATGTGGCAGTAATTTTAATTCTTTTATTAGTACAGCTGGTTTATCAGAATATGCTATGTTGGGATGTCGTTTCACTTATATGAAGGATGATGGGCAGAATTTTAGCAAAATAAATAAGGTGCTTGTTTGTCACTCGTTCCTATCTAAATGGCAATCTATCAAATTCATCGGTCTGCCTAGATACCGGTCCGATCATAGACCACTATTACTTCTCTGCTTAGATGTGTACTTTGGCAAACCTTCTTTTATATTCTTTAACTCGTGGTTAAAGGAGGATGGCCTGGAAAACATTGTTCATTTGGCTTACCAAAGTGTAAGTCCTTTTCATCCACCGGATAAATTGTTGGCTAAAAGACTTCAAGCAATCAAGGCGGCTATCAAACCATGGAGTGTAGAGGTTTTTAAGAAAAATAATGGTTTGTTGAAAGAACTTACGAAGAAAGTGGAAGACCTTGACTTAAAGGCGGAAACAGTGGTGTTGTCCGATGTGGAGGTTAAGGAAAGGAAGATATGGTTGAAAACTATCAATGAAAGCGATGATAGTAGGATGGAGGATCTTAAGCAAAAGGCGAAACTAAAATAGGTGGTAGATACGGACGAAAACTCATCTCTTTTTCATGGTATAATCAAGGGTCATAAAAAAATCAACCGTATCAATGGATTGATCTTCAATGACGTGTGGGTATCACAACCAGATGCACTAAAAACATAAATCATAGACTATTTTGAAGCAACATTTAGGGAGAATACTCATGATAGACCAATTTTCATCAACAATGGCTTCAAGGTAATATCCCCGTCGCAATTGGCTATGCTTGTAAAGAGATTCACAAAAGCGAAAATAAAGGAGGCGGTTTGGATTTGTGGGAACGAAAAGGCACCGGGCCCTTATAGTTTTAGTTTCAAATTTCTAAAAAAAAATTTGGGTCGCTTTTGAAGCCGACTTCTACTCCCTACTTGACTATTTCTATGTGCATGGTAAACTCAACCGGGGTTGTAACTCTATCATACTTGTTCCTAAGATATCCAATCCACAACTCATCAATAATTTTCAGCCCATTAATTTAATCGGTTGCATTTCTAAAGTTATCTCTAAAATACTAGTCACTCGACTAAAAAGGGTGATTGGGTCGGTGGTTAGTTATGTGCAAACCGCGTATATTGAAGGGCGTAGTATTTTGTAGAGTCCTTTGATTGTTAATGAGATTGTCTCGTGGGCAAAGAAATCAAAAAGATAAGCAATGCTTTTTAAGGTTGACTTTGAAAAGGAATTTGACTCAATAAATTGGGGTTTCTTGGACTCGGTGCTTTCCCAAATAGGCTTCCCGGCTTTATGGCAAAAATGGGTAATGGACATTTTATCTTCGGCAAGAATGTCCATACTAGTCAATGGGTCACCAACTTTGGAATTCAATGTTCAAGGGGGGGTGCGCCAAGGTGACCTGTTGTCTCCTCTACTTTTCAGCATAGCTATGGAAGCTCTTCATGTGGCTACAGGGAGTGCTTTAGATTCGGGAATCTACAAGGGCGTAAAGGTATCGGTTACGGGTCCGACAATCTCTCAACTTCTTTATGCGGACGACGTCCTTTTTGTGGGCGAATGGACCGAGTCGAACTTTCATAATCTAGCAAGAATGTTGAGATGTTTTCACTTTTCATTGGGTCTCAAGGTAAATTTCTCAAAAGTCAACTTTATGGTGTGGGTGTAGATAACGTGGAATTAGCACATATGGCTTCCATCCTTGATTGTAAAACGGGTTCTTTCCCTTTTACCTATCTTGGACTACCGGTTAGTCCAAACATGGGGGTTGTTAAAAGTTGGAAGTTCGATAGTCGAGAGATTCGAAAATCAACTTTCACTATGGAAAGCAAGGACACTCTCTTTTGGGGGCAGGGTGACTTTAATAAAGGCGATGCTAGGCAATTTACCAACCTACTACTTCTCCTTATTTAATGTACCCGTGGAGGTATTGAAAAGATTGGATAGAATAAGAAGAAAAATATTTTGGGGAGGGTGTCTTGAAAACAATAAGATAAGTTGGGTGCCGTGGTTCGAAGTGGTCGCTCCGTTAGAACAAGGGGGTTTTGGTATCGATAGTTTAATGGCAACAAATAAGGCACTTATGGTGAAATGGTGTGTTCGTTTTAAAAACGAATCATCCCAACTTTGGTCACAAGTCATTAAGGCTATACATGAAGGAATAAGGGGAGTATCATCTATACCACTCAAGAACTCAATAGGGGGAGTATGGAAAAACATAGTACACATGGGGCGGGCATTGGGCAATCAACAAATTGATGTTCAAAACAGGCTAAAACTGAAGATTGGATGTGGTAACAACACTTATTTTTGGTTGGATAAATGGATTAGGGATACCACTCTACGGGCACGGTTCCCTAATCTCTTTTCTTTGGAGTCAGATAAACACTGCAACGTACAGCAAAGATATAACCTCATAATTGGTAACATTGCTTGGGTCTAGGGCAGCACAAACAATTTAGGAGATCCAGGGGTAATCTCGGAATGGGGTGATTGTATACGGCTACTAGATAGTCAAAATATTGGGCCAAACTCCGATGAATGGTTGTGGTATTCAGGCGACGCAAGTGAATTATATAGGGTGGGATACGTGCGAGACGAGCTGGATAAAATGCAACTGATTCCAGATACGAAGGCGTTAAAATGGTTAAGTTGGATCCCAAAGAAAGTCAACTGCTTTATGTGACGGGTCGTTCTAAACTGAATACCAACAAGGGAGGCACTTGCAAGACGAAATGTTACATTACCAACAGTGTCATGTGTTCTATGCAATCTGGTACAAGAATCTGTAGACCACCTACTTGTGACGTGTCAATATGCGCAACAGATATGGGTGACGATATCATTATGGACTAAAATACCCCTACCTAGGTACCTACTTAGCGTGGTGGAACTGCTTGAATTCGCACAAAATCTGCAGCTTTGGGATAATAAAAAGAAGGCTTTTACACGATTATAGCAACCGTGTGTTGGTCGTTACGGAGGGCGCATAATGATTTGATTTTTCACAGCAGGCCTAAACAAATACAAAAGTTAATTTGAGAGATCAAGGCACTATCATTCTTATGTATTAACTTAAGAGCTAAGAAACTGCACCTAGAGTGGAAGAACTTGTGAAATTTTAAGGTGATATGGTGACAAATATAGTTGCACCTTTTTTGTGTATGGCTTACCCTTTGTGTTTGCTTGACTTTGCTACACGTATCTTTTTCTTTTTTCTTTATTGCATTGTACCACTTGAGCAACTTGCTTGAGCAAAATTTCTAATAAATCGCCCTTTTTCAAAAGAAAAGAAAAACTAAATGATTTTTGGGTGGTGCTCCTTTGTTAGTTTGTTGTAATTAAAGTAAGTCATTTTCAAATGGTGGTCCTTTGTTGCAATTATGGCCGACAAGAATTAGGTATACTTTTCCATCTTTCTTTTCTTTCTTGGCATATATGGTTATTATTATTATTATTATTATTATTATTATTATTATTATTATTATTATTATTATTATTATTAAAGTTAATTACTGTTTTCGTCCCTATGGTTTGTCAAAAATTACCATTTCAGTCCATTAGTTTAAAAATTACGATTTCAGTCCCTGTGGTGTCACTTTCGTAACCCATTTCAGTTCCTATGGTTTCACTTTTGTAACCATTTCAATCCATTTATTTTGTTAGTACACGGACTGAAATGGATACGAGGTGAACTGAAATGGTTACGAAAGTGAAACCACAGGGACTGAAATCGCAATTTTTAAACTAATGGACTGAAATAGTGATTTTTGACAAACCACATAGACGAAAACAGTAATTAACTCTTATTATTATTGTTATTATTATTTGTGCTTCTACATGACGATGTCTTTTTTTGGCAGAATTGAATGGAATATCACACCTTCCATTTGTGCTTGATTCAACGATATAAAAAGTGACCGGATCAGAGGTGTACATTTTCAGGAACACAAGTGGAGTTTCAATTATTCAAGATAGTTTGAAGATGAATACAAATATTAAATCGTAAAGTTACAAGACATTCACATTCAGTACTCATTGTTATCTCTCTGGAATATATTCGGGTGGAAGCTCCTTAACTTGAACTTAGGTGCTACCGTAGCAGCAGCAGCGGGAGCAGCTACTTCATCTGAATCAGAAATCAGATTTTCATCTAACGGCCTCACAGTTCCAAAAGACGGTGGTTGAGAAGAAGCATAATGGTACTGATCGCCTGCACCAGAAACTTGTGAATTCTCTAACGGCCTCACTGCTCCAGTAGACAGTGGTTGAGCAGAAGCATCGTACTCGCCGACGATGCCGGAGACTTGAGAAGTATTTAACGGTCTCACATCCCGAGTTGACAGTGGTACTTCTTCATCATCTGCATGGTCATCGATGCCACCGGAAATTTGAGAAATTTCCAAGGGTCTCACAGCTCTCAAAGACGGTGGTTCGTCATTACTTATGCTCCCGTCAGACGGTTGTTGATCGGGATTCATTTTCTTGTTGGGTTGGGTCATGAAATTTTAAATAGGGGGGTCGTGATTTATTTATATGAAAATGAAGCATCATTTTATGTACACATGTATTTGAAGCTTTAAATAAAATAAAAATTAAATATATTATCTCAAGAAAGATGATTGATTCATTAGAGCACTCACATTCAATCCATCAAATAATGAGAGGAGAGGTTTTTATATTATAAAGGGTATAAAAAGTGGTTGTGAGTGGAGGAGAGAGAAAATGTTACTGTTCATCTGTATATTTGGGGGGACACTGTTCATCCAGTATAATTTTTTTAATATATATTGAAAGTGGTTGTGAGTGAAGGAGAGAGAAAAATGTAATGATAATATTATTTAATTGAAATGAGAGAGAAAAAGTATTTGTTTTTAGTGGAAATATATTGATATAGGAGTTGTTTTTTAGTGGAATGTATGTATAATTTGATGGATTGAATGTGAATGCTCTTAGGGTTGAGTTATAATACAAAAGATTTAAAAATAAGAAGGGTAAGAAGGCACCAGAGAGTGACAAGTGTCTTATGAGTAATTAAATGGAAAGGGTAATTTTGTCTACAAGAGTAAAAAGAATATGCACATGCAAGTCACATGCTATTACCCCCCTAACTTTTAAACGCCCGTAACTTTTTTATACATCATTTGTTTAAAAAAAAATTATACCATAAAATCGAGTGTATTTTATCTTTAATATGAGTACCGTATTGTTATATTTTTCAAAAAAATTTCAAAAACCCAGTTGCATATTACACAATGGAGGTGATGTAAAACACAATGTAAATTAGATTAAAAGCACAATCAATGACAACAGATAAAGACACAATGGACAACATACTAAAACACAATGAACATAACGTATAACACAATGACGATAACATATAACACAATAAGAATCAGACTAAATAAAAACACAATTGATGACAACAGATAAAAGACACAATTAATAACAGCAAATAAAAGACACAATGGAGAGCAGATGAAGACACAATGAAAAACAAACTAAAAACACAATACTTAACAAACTAAAACACAATGAACAAGATAATAAAAAAATTGAACAAATTATTAAACCACAATGGACAACATATTAAAACACAATGAATAACATATTACACAATGGACATGATGTAAAACACAATGTAAATTAGATTAAAAACACAATCAATGACAACAGATAAAGACACAATGGACAACATACTAAAACACAATGAACATAACGTATAACACAATAAGAATCAGACTAAATAAAAACATAATTGATGACAACAGATAAAAGACACAATTAATGACATCAAATAAAAGACACAATGGAGAGCAGATGAAGACACAATGAAAAACAAACTAAAAACACAATACATAACAAACTAAAACACAATGAACAAGATAATAAAAAAATTGAATAAATTATTAAACCACAATGGACAACATATTAAAACACAATGAATAACATATTACACAATGGACATGATGTAAAACACAATGTAAATTAGAATAAAAACACAATCAATGACAACAGATAAAGACACAATGGACAACATACTAAAACACAATGACCATAACGTATAACACAATGGCGATAACATATAACACAATAAGAATCAGACTAAATAAAAACACAATTGATGACAACAGATAAAAGACACAATTAATGACAGCAGATAAAAGACACAATGGAGAGCAGATGAAGACACAATGAAAAACAAACTAAAAACACAATACATAACAAACTAAAACACAATGAACAAGATAATAAAAAAATTGAACAAATTTATTAAAACACAATGGACAATATATTAAAACACAATGAATAACATATTAAACACAATGACCTGAACTAATAACACAATTTATAGAAAACCCAGATATAACAAAATCTTCATTGTGTCATATATTGTGTTACAGGTTTTTATAAAAACGCAATGGATAGAACTCAAATTAACGTTGTGTTATAGGTTTTGATAATAACACAATGTATAGAAACTCTACTGACCAAAACCCAGTTAAAAGACACAATGACCTGAACCTTTAACACAATGCCAAAAAACCCAGTAAAAATGAAAATTTTTATTTTATTTTTATATGATAATATGGTACTCATATTAAAGATAAAAAAACGCTCGTTATTATGGTGAAATTTTTTTTGAAAAAAAATGTCGTATGAAAAAGTTATGGACGTTTTAAATCGATGGGGGAATTGGAATGTGCCTTGCATGTGGAGAGAGAAAATCCATAAATATATGATTCCTTTTATGTCCTTCTATTATCTTCTTTTCCCTACAACCAATCTCAACCCTTCAAATCTAAGATCAATGGACTAGAATCCTTCTTACACTTCTTATTTATTTTATCCTTTGTATTTGATCCTAACCCTGATTCATTAACTTTTCTTTTTATATTAAATAAGAAATACATCGTGCTTGTGAAAACATGATTTCTCGTGTTTCATGTTTGTTCTAATTGTTTGGTGTTCGTTTGATGATCGCTTGAAAAATGCTCGGAATTTGCTTGTTCGATTAAGCTAGATTTAAAAAACGCTTGGTTCAGATCGGTTCGATTTGTAAACGAACGAGCACGAGCAAAGGTCCGCTCAGTTCGGTTCAGCTCGGTTTATTTTTTAATATATATGTATGTGTGTATGTATCGTTTTTAATTAAATGACTAGAGATCTACGTTAACAATGTTTGATCCAATATCCAAATAGAGCTTATTTAAGTAATTACAATTGGAGTCCAATACCATAGTCTATTGTCCATTTGAGTAATTAAGTCAAAATTTCAAATACTAAAATGTGAAGCATCGATCGACACTCAAGTCTGCATCGCCACTCGCCAAGATGGCAACTCGCCAGGGTTTTGCTTCAGTTGTTTCATTCAATTTCAAATTTCTGATAGAACAAGGGTATGTTTTAATCAGTCGACGATTTATCTTCCCGCTTAGTTAATCTCGATAGAACTAGTTGAGTGTTTTTGTATTCCTTGTTATTTTTAAATTTGTACCTGTGTTCTATTGGACGAAACATTAAGGACGAAAACTACACTTTATTCTAATAACTAGCACCCCCATCGTCACTTTCCTTGTTTGTTCTGTGATGCTCGATACTCGCTCGACGTTCGTTCAAAAAATCTCGGATCGAAAGACACTCGCTCGACTTTGGCTTGGTTGAAAAAACGTTCAGTTCAGTTTGGTTCGATTTGTAAATGAACCGAGCACGATCAAAGGTCTGGTCGGTTCGATTCGGCTCGTGAACAACCCTACTCGTGTTTGGTTACTTTCCTGGAATCCATAGCATGATCCACCGCGAAAAAACACTAATCCCCAAGCCCACAAGAGCGGAAACCCCTATTAAATCCGCACATGCGTTTTTCCTTCCAACTCATCGAAAAACCACGATGTCAGCTGGCCGGCCTGATAGTTGATCTTCCTTCCAACAGATCACTTAAAAAATTCACAGGTGCTTCTTTTTTAACTTATATCTCGGCACTCCTGAAATGTACAAAAATGACGTCCCTAACCAAATCATGTCGGTACTTGAGCCCCGAGAGCTCTATACAATGTACATTATGTTCCCCAAAGTAGTCCAAACATGCCTTGCAATAAATAGGACATATCTCATCAACCAGAAATAAATAGGACATATCTCATCAACCAGAAATATGGGTATCATGAGGCGATACTTAAGGAAAGTACGTAGGACACTCCACCGGCGACATACGTTTACCAAGCCTCTCTTGAGGGATGCTAAGAAGAAAATCTTGACCATGTGGTGCTCGTAGAAAATTAAATACAAATTTTTGTCTAATGAACATGTCGGCGTCTTCTCCTAAGTTCTAAGTAATTTTACAATAAACAGCAATAGCCAAAAGTTGTTGCCCATTAGGAATGTGTTCATTAAATTTCTCAAATATCCCATATTTGACAGAGATGATATCTAAGACCCTTACTATTATGTTACGATTTTCGTATAGTTTAAGACCATAATCCTGTAATTACGGTTACAATTACTATGAAAAATACGGGTTATTAAAAACTTTTACAATTTAAAGTAATACAACATAAAGTGATTTAATTCATCATTTAAGAATAACGACGAAACAACTTGCGGAAGCTTCATTTTCGTGTGTTCGGTCCTTTGTCATCGCTTGATCTCCATCCGGGTACACTTGATATCACCTATGATCAAAACCAACATAAAAGTTAGTTTTGATAACTTAAATATAAGTTTAAACAAGCTCTACACATCAAATAATCAACAAAATAATTATTTCCAACTTTGATGTCTCTCGCGTGTCGAGCGAGACTCATCTCAATGTGTCGCGTGTCACGTCCGAAACAACGTTACCCGTCGCGTGGCGCGGGGGAGACCCTTTTTCCAGCGATTCCGGGAGCTGCATATCTGCCCAGCTGTGGTTTTAGTAAAAAAAACGAACTTTAAAAAGGGCATAACTTTCATTCTTCTTACCCATTTTACGTGATTCTTTTTCCTACGCGTCCGTAATATAATTACGCACCCGTTTATCTTCTTGTTCACATCAAATTCAGATATATAAGCTTAAGGCTTATAAATCCCTTTTTATGATTATTCGACCCGTTTAGAGAATTTGAACTTTTAAGTTTATATTTCACTCATTCTTTTCACCCATCCTTTTTCCCACATTTGTATTATCTACTTACATTCCACCACAACTATTCTTGTGGTGGACTTAGTATATTTGAACAATTTTTTTTTCAGATTCTACACTTCGGTTGGTTGTTTTACGGAAAAGACCCATTACTAGGCATTTGACCCAAAAAAAAGCCTATTTTTAAAACCTTTATACTTATTAAAAGCTCACCTAATTATAATACATATTCCTAAACGACCTCTAAGGGTCGTTGCCCAATTTACCCTTCAAGGGCGTTTTGGTCAACTTTAGTCCCTTCTTTTACGACAAAGGACTTTAACTAATTATTTAACCAAAAATTGCACTTTTAACTATAAGTCTATATATGCGTACCTGGCCCGGGTCAACAAATAGACCCGATTTATACCTCGCTTTAATCATCACACAATCTATGGCGACGCAATTATCCGATTTGCTAATCGCTCATGTCAATATAAGACTTGACAACCACATTAGTCGCTATTGTCAAATGGCGTTGTCACCACCATTCGACTCGTTTGGCCTATATGCCCAATATTACCCCTTTTTACCATTCATTATGGTTTTCATCATTTTCGCTTATTCCGACCCATTTCAAATATTAGCTTATCATTTTCATAACCTTTATAATCATTACGCATTCTAAAATAAAAGGGTGTAGGATTCACTTACCTTGCATCCATGCCACACTTTTCTTTCCATACTCGCTCTGTTTGACCCGCTTCATCCACAAGCTTCCACCTAGCTTGTTAAGCGCCAAACTATTATCCAATGTTCACAAGGTGGTTAGATTAACCATAATTTAATATGATCTTCCACCTTACACATTTCTATGCATTCATCTGAACACTTAATATAATCACGTTTTACACACAACCAAGTAGACCGCGATTTCATTTAGGCATTTGATATCACTGAAAATGGGTTGTTTTTGGTGACTTGTTTAACCTGTTTACAAATCTTCAAAAATTCTGATTTTTTTTATGTGGCGTACCTCTCGGAGGGTTAGGCCTTGTGTTAAAATTTCAAGATTTAACTCTTTACCAAAAATTCATAAAAATTCATTTACTAAGCTGCAATCAGATTCGTCACTTCTGACTGTAGCTTACGGAAAAATTCATTTAAAATTCCTCGTTTATCCGATTGACGAAATTCCAATTAGAGATTTTTCTAATCACTTAAAACTATCTACAGTAAAAATTTCAGCTCATAACTAAATCCCTAAATTGAGTTATGACATTCGTAATGGGCTACAAATTCTGCCAGAAAACATAGCTTGAACTTTCGATACGGAAAAATTCATAAAACGCTCAATTTTCGTCGAAAAAATGCGATTCCAGTGGGGTTTTAAATATATTTCCAGGAATTACATTTTAGACTCAAGAAACACATTTTTTGTCACGTTTTGTCCATGTTACAGCCAATACAAGTTGTAAATTCTGATCATGAGTTGTTTGAATTCAGCTTTCAATTAAAGCATGTTCTTGACATCATAACACTATTTTTTAGCAATCAAAACCCTAAAAACATCTCATACATGAATTTAGCATCAACAAAATCTGAAATACTTGAGCTAAGCATGATTTCAATATATACTTGTCTAGGGTTTACTCCTAAACACTACAATGTTCCTATTTCATCCATATAACAAGCATGCATCAACAATTTTTGTATTCTCTAGGTTCACTCAGAAATTCAACTAGAGATTTCTCATTAAATTTACATACCTTGCGACTCCTTTTTCAGTGGAGATCACTAATTCGTGCTCGGATTTTGATTTGTGATTGATTTGATCCTTTAATTTGGCAGATTTTGCAAGAGTTAGGGTTTGTTGAGGAGCTCCTGGATCGCCCCTGTGTAACATCGACCAGACACACACACCTAAGTGTGTGTTTGGTGTAATTATTTTGTTTTAATATTACTTGTTTCAATTTTAACAACTTTGGTCCCTCAACTATCGTTTGGTTTATAAAAGACTTACTAGTCCATGCTTCTTTATTGTTTTTAAACAAATAATTAACTAGGTTAATTACCCCTAGTTAACTTAGTGAGTCCCGGAAGTCCTAACCCGTTTATTTTAAGCTCCGTTAACTCGGGCCTTTTATCCCTTTTATTCCTTGAAAGTTCTTATCCGCCTTTTAATTAATATTAGGATTATTTATTTAAATTCTAATATTTATCGGGTTACTTTTGCCGCTAACGGTACTTTACCCGTCTTTTAGTATTAACGGGGTTTGATTACCAAACCCGTTTTCGGGGTGTTACAAGTCTACCCTCTTAAAGAGGTTTCGTCCCCGAAACCTTATTTACGTATTTCTTTTAATTTAGACTAAACGAACCTAGTTTCGTTTTCAAGACATTCACTCGTTCTTTTCGATCTAACGTTTTCATTTATATTGACGCGTACGTCTTTCATGTGTAAGGCCTCGCAGGCCGTTATTTTTAGCTTATATGCATTATCCTTATTGACCGAGTTGTCACTTGACCACTTAGTCTCATCAATTAGTTAACATATTTATCCCGTGCTTGTCTTATGTTGACAAGCGTTTTGTATTTGTCATGACATTTTCCTATCTTTGAATAGTTTTACCGACTAGACTAATTAGTCGCCGTCACTTCATACCAAGTCATCCGGGTATACCATTTTGCCATCTCTGGCCTTATGTGTGTTTAAGATTTTCTAAATTCCCTCATACTACTTATGTTTGTTAGAACGCTGCTTTTGTCTAATTTTTTTTTTACGTCTTCTCTGTCTTACGTCTTTTTCTCTCAAGTCTAGGAATTTCCGTCTAAGTTTTATTCCTGACCGCTATTTTATTTTATTTTTTTATTTATTTATTATTATTTTTTTACATGAAGAACTGTAACTAGTTTTCCACGCTTTACCCAAATAACCCGTAGGTTCTTTCACTTAGTCCCGTAGACTATCTCTTTAGATTTCCACCTTTTTAAGGTGAGACCCTACAATTTGTTTCTTTCTATTTGTGACCCAAATGCCTTTTTGGTCCTGTAGACCTTAACATTACTTATAATCCCGCAGGTTATGATGATCCCGTAGATCATACCTTATTCGAGTTTTATTCAAATGTATATATGTTTATATACGTATATGGCGTCAAAGCAGTTACCCGGATTCATTATCTTAGTGTTTTTTAACATTCTTGTTTCGCTAGTTTGCATTTTTCCTATCTTCATTCCTTTACGACCCATCACATAGGTTCATTAATATTTCGCGCTTCCATTGTTCGGTTTGCGCTTACTTGCACTACTAAGCTTTTATACTTCATTTATCTTGTTTGACTTATTCGTTTGAGATTTCATTACTCCTGAACGTCAAACTTCATTCTTTATTCGACCCTTCAACTTTAAAATATTTGAACGTAGTTATCAAAATTCCTGTTTTGCAAATTCTCATCGTCTTTTAGTCAGGACACTTAATCCGAGTCCTTTGACTTTCTATTTCGCGTTCCCGTCTCTTGGTTTACGCATACTTGCAAAATCCTACCCATCTATCGGGTATCTTTACCGAAGTTATCATCAAGTAACCATTCTTATATGGTTTTAGACGTCACTTTAATTTATTTGGTCGTCTTAGCGAAATTCATCGTTTTTATTCAGTCGAGTCCTCTATTCTTTATTCTACCCCTTTGACTTGTCTGTGTGAATTTCATCACTTATGACAGTCAAACTTTATCCCCTATGTCTTAGCATTCACATTAGTTGGTTCGTATTTTCATTTACTTTAATCTTTGTCCCTTCTCTCGGGCTCGTTATTCTAACGTAATGCGCTCCCTGTCATCCGACTTGCGTTTACGTTTACTATCAAACATCTTACTTGTTTGACTCATTTGGGTACCATTTAAGTTCGTCCCATTCACCCCGTCCTCACTACATCGGATGTAAATATGTCCGCTACAAGAAGTTCATGGTATCATATGCCACTACTTACTTGGCCAGAGTAAGCGATCAACACATGATACACATGACCTTTTTGTAGTTTTCACATCACACCCCATGTAAGTAACGCCCCTATTTATTTGATATCTCTGATTTCATTTAGTAAAACTTTATTTAATTTCAAAACAACAATCATTAGTTTTACTAGTTTTAGATTTGAACATATAAAAAGTTTTTTTATCGAACTATTATATAATCACATTTGTTAATGTGATAGCTACTTTTCTCAATAGCATTATATTGAGAGTTTTCCACTTGGATAATTACCCCCCGTCCAAGTTTTCATATGAACTATTCCTATTATAGTTTTGATATTCATTATCGTGAATAACGCATGTTTCTATTAAACTTCTCTTAGAAACATCATCCTGAATAGATATCCTATTCACGTTTTATCAGATATATGCAACCGTTATCCTCTACGTGTTTGTTGCATATTACTACTTGTGCAATTAAATTTAAAAGTGTGTACCTGATAATGCTTGCCCCTTAATGGGCTTTCCTTGCCTTTGACTTTGTTCGCGATCGTCACGCGATTTAGGTCCTTGATGAGTATGCTCTGCTTGTCATACCTCGGACCGTTCCATCGTCATGTCCACCATTCGTTCAACTCTCGTCATCTTCAGATGCGAGTATCCTTCAACTAAACATTTACAAAAGTTAGTAATTTCAACATTAATAAATGCACGTATTGTGATACAAGGCTTTTTACTGCACGTGATTTCGTTAACTATACTAATCATTTTCATTGGTGTAACGTGTATTACACGATACCCTATGTGTTGTTCACAACACTTTAATCATACTAGACCATTAACATACTTGTACTTACCGAATCTCCGATCAAGCCTCGAACCGAACACTTTACCCTTCAACCATGAGCTCTAATTACCAACTTGTAAGACCCTTACTATTATTTTACGATTTTCGTATAGTTTAAGACCATAATCCTGTAATTACGGTTACTATTACTATGAAAAATACGGGTTATTAAAAACTTTTACAATTTAAAGTAATACAACATAAAGTGATTAAATTCATCATTTAAGAATAACAACGAAACAACTTGCGGAAGCTTCATTTTCGTGTGTTCGGTCCTTTGTCATCGCTTGATCTCCATCCGGGTACACTTGATATCACCTATGATCAAAACCAACATAAAAGTTAGTTTTGATAACTTAAATATAAGTTTAAACAAGCTCTACACATCAAATAATCAACAAAATAATTATTTCCAACTTTGAAGTCTCTCGCGTGTCGCGCGAGACTCATCTCAATGTGTCGCGTGTCGCGACGTCTGTCGCGTGGCACGGGGGAGACCCTGATGTGCGTTAGGTGTGATAGGTTTTTAATGTATATTTTAAGCCCTTTTACACTTTTTAGCCAAGTTTTAAATTTATAAAACACGATATTTACTAACACTAAACACACATATGGGCAAGTGCACCATCGTGAGCGTAGTATAGTGTTGGTAAGATACCGAGGTCGTCCAAGGACACAAGAGCTTTTAGTACCGGTTTATCCTCAACGTCTAATCAAATCAAATGTTTAGAAAAAGGTTTTAAACTAGAAAAATAAAAACTAACTAAAATGCTAAAAAATAAAATAAAAATAAAAACAGATAGACAAGATGAATCACTTGGATCTGATTCGTGTTTAGTGTAACCTTTGATTATTTCCGCACTTTTTAAGAGATTATCTTAGTTATTGTAGTAGGCCCATCTTTTGAATGTGACGTTACCCTCAACCCAGTAGTTTGAGTTAGCAAGGATACAATCCTAAAGGGTTGGATTATTGAAAGATAATTAATTAAGTTATTAATGCATAATATGGTAGGCCCCTCTTTTGAAGGTGATGTTACCCTCGGCTAAGTAGTCTGAGTCAGCAGGGATACAGTCCTAAGTAGCCGGTTTAAAGTTTTAATAGTAGCTTACATATGAGGGGATCAAAGAGTTTGGACCCCGGCCATCCAATACCGGTGGGTATCGAAGGATGTCCTACTAAATTTGACCCAGGTCCTTGCAGGATCTATACACTGAACAAGGCAAAACTCTTACCAAACCGTTCCCTTAACCCCCGACCAGGTAGCCAACATACCTCCATATAGACCGTGGAGATATGAATGGTGAAAATCTTTTATTTTATATAGACAGTAAAATAATGCCAAGACACCACGGACAAATGATAAGGAAGAATCACCTTCAACATAAGAAACTAGTTATTAAAGTCATTAATACAAAACCAAATAAAAAGTGCGAAAAGATTAAAAATAAAAAGTATTACACTAGACACTTGTCTTCACCAAGTGATGTAAGAGACTTTGGCAAACATGGCCTTTGATTGTCAAGAACTCTTACGATCAATCTTGGATCCCGAGACGACTCACACACTCTATGATGGTTGATGGATGATGGTGGTGGATGATGGTGTTGTGATGGTGGTGGGTGGTGGGTGAAGTGTGAGAGAGGTGGTGTGCCAAGGGATGGTTTGCAAATGAGCCAAGCACCCCTATTTATAGCCTGAACAGACGCTCGGGCACGGCCCCGTGTCCATTGGGCACGGCCCCGTGTCCACCTTCCTTCTCTTTCTTCATTAATTGCATCTTGTCTGCATTAGTTGACCACGCCCCCGTGTCCGCTGGGCACGACCCCGTGTGCAGAAGCGTATCTGTACTATCAAGATTTCCTCATATTCTGCGAATCTTAGAGTTGACCACGGCCCCGTGTCCGGTGGGCACGCCCCCGTGGTGGGTGATAGAAGCTTCTACAGCTTTGTCTTTTCTGCAAATACTTGGGCACACCCCCGTGTTCACTGAGCACGGGGCGTGTTCAGCCTTCTGTTCTCTTGTTTTTGCTTGGGAAGATGCTATCGGGGGGTCGGGCATGCCATGTTTGATCCCTTTCTTGTATTTATGTTAGATTTAGCTGCCTTTTTGCTTCTTTTGTTTATTTGAGCTCATTTAATCCTGAAAATATAAAAGGAAGACAAAAACATACTTTTTCCAACATTAGTACTAAAAAGGGTTAGTTTTATGCCACATTTGATGTAATTTATATGTTGCCTTTTTCACACATCAAATACCCCCACATTTGAATCTTTGCTTGTCATAGAGTGTCGGGATTTCCAAGATTCTTTATTAAGTTTTATTTTTATTTATTTACAATCCTATTCGTCATGATTTATTTAAAACATTACATAAGATAAATTACTTATTAGGGCATAACATGCCTTTTTAAAATTTCACTTATATACAAGTTCACATACCTCACGGGGGATCACTCAACACTCGGCCGAAGATGTATTTTAGTGAATCACTCAAGAGCGGCATGGAACTTACTCCTACTATAAGCTTGCCAAGCAATCAATCATCCTCCTTTTTAATTATACACCTTTGTAAATATCAAAAGGACTTTTGGGTGAAAGGTTAGGTTTGGGTTAAAGGTAGGTGGTTGGGTTAGTGGTTAGTAAAAGGGCGAAAGGTGTAAAAAGCATCGGTTTTTGTAAGACTTGCTATTTTTGTAAAAAAAAAATTATTTTGATGAAGCTTATTATTCAAAGAAAGTTATTTTTGATAAACTTGTTTGTTTATTTCTTTCTTTTTTGCTTCATCATCATAAAGTTTTTTTTTTTTTTTTTTTTTGAAAGTCATAAGAAAAACCGAGCTTGTTACTAAAACAAAAGGGTTAAAAATGAAAAGGTTTTGGTGGGTAAAAGGGTGTTTGTTTTTGGGTTAAGAAATGAAAAGGTTTTAGGCTCAAAGGGGTTAACTAGGGGGATTTTGGGTAGGTGGTAAAAAAAATGGTGTAGAAATAAAAAGGGTTAGTCCTAATGCCTCTGTCATTTACTTACTCGGGTTTAAGTTGGTAAGGACCGGGAATGTATCGTCGTGGCAAGTTCTAGAGTCGTAAGAACCAAGCGGCTATTCACACAAGAAACGAAAAATGAGCATTTAGTTTAAAGATATGTATTATATGCTCAATAAAGGCTCAAAACTCACTTTTTGTGGGAATGGGTTTTTATGTGATCTAGTATATATAATCAAATTTTAATTAAACTTGTCATGCTGTTTCATAATTTTCTTATGTTGGTTCTTTTTATCATAACGCTATCGGTTGTAAATTTGTAAAAATATAACCTTTTTTAGAACTTGAAATTCCCAAATTAAACCTAGACAAGTAAAAAATGAAAAATTTTTGAAAAAAATTTGGGGTGATTAGCGATTCCAATAGAGTTTTGTGTAAGGCTTGTAATTAGGACTTGCAAGATTCAAGGTTTTCGCATCCCCCCCCCCCCCCACACACACACACACTTAAATTACACAGTGTCCTCATTGTGTCCCAAAAATAAGTTTTTAGGTTGATTGAATGTGTAAAAAGGTGTGAAAAAGCAAAAATTTATGTTACTAGGCATCTGGACACGGCCCCGTGGTGTCCGGGCATGGCCCCGTGTTCAGATCGTCAGTAACAAATTGAGTAAAAAGAAACAGAAGCCTGGGCACGGGGGCGTGTTCAGTGAGCACGCCCCGTGTCCAGTTACCTGAACTGGGCATTTTCTGCAGACGGCTGAGCACGGGGCGTGTTGAGTGAGCACAGCCCCGTGCTGAACTTGCTGTTATGAAGAAAAATTTGTCGGGTGACCCTGTTTTTGTGCATGGGGTGCTGGTTCAAGTTTCCCTTGGTATCCTTCACCATCCTGAGTGTGTTTTATTCCTGCAAAATTGAAACTAAACAAGAAAACATAAAAATTAATCTAAACTAAGCTAAGGATAGTTCCACGGAATGCCTCTGTGGTGCGCAACGTTTATAAGGGTCCTTGGCTAGACCCAAAGCCTGGTCATATGTCACCCAAGTGGGATGTTTTGCATCCCATGCTACACCGTCGGAGAGCGTCATCCAAACTTGAGTCTATGACCTTCATGTAGTTGACCGGGTCGTCGTCTTCTACTCTTTTTCCAACTCCAAACTTCATTTCCTCGTCCCCAATCCTTAACGTTAGTGTTCCATCATTCATGTCTACCACCGCTTGGGCCGTAGCTAGGAATGGCTTTCCTAAGATGAGTGGTACTTCGGTATCTTCCTCCATATCTAGTATGACAAAGTCGGCCGGGAAGACAAATTCGCCGACTTTAACCAATAGATTTTCAGCGACACCATGTGGATATTTGATGGACCTATCGGCAAGTTGTATGCTTATTTTTGTAGGGCTTTTTTTATCTAGGCCGAGTCGGCTGAACATTGATGCGGGCATGAGATTGTTCAAGAAACGACGGATAAGATTCTTCAGATCCGTGATAACTTGATCAAGGCTAGGAGTAGACAAAAGAGCTATGCTGACAATATGCGGAAGCCTTTGGAATTTGTTGTTGGTGACCGAGTTCTTCTCAAGGTATCTCCCTGGAAGGGAGTAGTTCGTTTCGGGAAGAAGGGAAAGCTTGCTCCTCGCTATGTGGGTCCTTTCGTGATACTTGAAAGGATTGGCAAGGTAGCATACAAACTCGACTTGCCACAAGAGCTAAACAACGTGCATCCAGTGTTCCACGTATCTAACCTACGGAAATGAAGCTGTTCAGTTTGTGGAGAAACCAGTCGAAATCATGGATCAAACTGTCAAGCGTCTAAGGCGCAGCAAAATTTCCATTGTTAAGGTTCGATGGGAAGGAAAGCGTGGAGCTGAATTCACTTGGGAGTTGAAAAGTGATATGAAGGCCAAGTATCCGCACCTCTTCGAGCAGTCTATTTCTAATGATTTCGGGGACGAAATCTCCTGAAGGAAGGGAGACTGTAACGCCCAGCGTCCTTGGACTTTAGACATTTGGCAAGAACAGTCCCCGAACTTCTAATAAGTGGTCAATTTTAGTCTCTAGGGTTTTATGGAGTTGATGTTTTGATACTTTTGGTGTGAATATTGTTGATACTATGATGCTTTACTCTTTATTCTAGATGCTTGATTCTTGACGCTTAAACTATGAAACTTGATACTTAATCTAGATACTTGACTCTTGATACTTAAATCTAGACGCTTGATTCTTGATACTTAAATCTAGACGCTTGATTCTTGATACTATAGAAACTAGATTCTTTATGATTCTTGACACTTGATACTTGGACTCTTGATTCTTGATGCTTGAGAAACTATGATTCTTGACTCCTAAAACTTATTTGGTGCTTGACTCCTTAGACTCGTGAAACTTGATTCTTGGTGGAACGAGAGGCTGGAGCCTTGTCACTGGCAGAACCTATGAAACTTGGAAACTTTTGGTTTGAAATGTAATCTAGATACTTTACCCAAACTATTCATAATGCAAAGCCTAACCTAACGCGTAAAACGAATCAAAACGGGAACGCGGAAAAGATGGATTGGCCAGAGTGGCCGTCCGACCGGATGACCACCTGTACGGGTCACCACTCGAACGACCAGCCATCTTGTACCGCCTCCACTCCACTTTCACACTATAAATAGACCTGTCACATCACCATTTTCAGTGATGTGACAGCTCTGCTCGACTCAGACGCACAAGCACCTTTCTCCTCCCTTTTCTTGCTGATTTCGGTACGTTTTAGGCCAGATTCTTGTACTTTCTCGATCTACACATCATTCTCTACGTGATTCTCACTTGAAATCATACTTTTCACCGCGAAATCTCTCGGATCTGAGCTCTTGAGGATGACGTCATCATGAAGGTTGTACAAACTGACATGTGATGTCATTCTAGGCAAGATCTAGCTCGGATCTAAGATGATTCATGCGTTTTTACACTAAATCTAACCTAAATCTAAGCTAAATCTAAACTTTTCTTATAAAACTTGAATATCATCTTCTTTTTCTCAAAACTTTTACTTTATTCGGAAGGAATCGGGTCTACACTAACTGTAGATCTGATGAATAGTCTAGAGTTGGTGTTGATCTAAGTCCTTACCGGAAAAGACGAGCAAAACACGAATTCCAACACGAATCCCTTAGAGATAGACGACTGGCCGGAAAGGGGTGGTTCCCACCGATCAGAATGGTTGTGAACTGATAGGGTTACCGTTGTCTCAATACGTGTCGTACCGTCACCTTTAAACTTGAAACTTAGGATTTTCACAAAAATTGGTAACCAAGAACAAGGGTCTCCCGACCGAGCGGCAACCCGATCGGACAGCCGTCCGATTGAGCCACCGTCCGATTAAGGTGACCTTGGGTGTCGACCATTCAGACCAAATGGCAATCCAATCGGATTACCATCCGATCAGACAACCATCCTTTTCACTTATTTTTTTCCACACGAGAGGCAACCCGATCGGATGGCCATCCGATCGGGCAGCCATTGCCACCTCACAACACAAGTGTCACCCGACCGACCGACCGACTGACCATCCGATCGGACAGCCATCCGATCGGACAGCCAGTCGATCCGGTGACTGGTTTAACACTCGATCCAATTTTGTTACTCTGCTCGACTCTTATCCTATTGTAATCAAATCAGGCTAATCTTAAAAGAGCTCCCTTTGATCCAATAGCAGTTTATACTATTAAGCAATCACTGTGAGTATACTCGATCCCCTTTTACTTTAAACTTTTGGGGCATAACATGTATTCTATGAAACTTAAATTGGAATCTTGAAACTTATACTCTATCCTATCTGAAACTTGTGACTCTTGATTCTTGACTCTTTGTGCTATGTGACGTTTAATCCAGAGTGTGTAGTTCCACCTTAACTATAGTAGCACTATAGGAGATGCACCTCTCCCATTATTCTCGGGGGGTATTGTTAGGAGGATTCTAGTTTACCTTGAGTCTTGGGTAAACATTAAAGCATCGGGATACTTGGGCTATCACTGCGTGGACTGCGACACAAGCACAGCTGAAACTATTTATTGTTTACACTGTGGATATGAGTTGTTTTAATCTATTACTCTATTATCAAACTTGTATACTCGCCAATACTTTTGTATTGATATTTTAATGCATTTTGCAGGCTGATATGATGCTTGGAAGTGCATGGAATTCAGCTAGGAGATGCTTAGAAACGTCACCTAGTTAACTTAGAATCTTGAACATTGTGAACAATATCTGTTTTGGTCTGTATTCGATACTTGTGTGGATCGTGTTTGCCTTAGACAATGTCATGATGAATTTGATCTAATTTCTATTGAAACAAATAGTATTATGGAATATCGTGAGCAATCTGAACGCTTAGTGCTCGCACCCCGATGTTTCCGCCATCGGTTGGGGTGTGACAGATTGGTATCAGAGCCATAACTATAGGGAATTAGGATAAGTAGGAATACTTGCCCTAGTCTATAGTTCTAGGAATCTTGACTCTTATTTGTTATTTAAGACTTATGCATTCTACCGTATCTGCTTCCTAGCAGCACATGCTCCTATTGAACTTACATGCCTTTCCTAAGGCTGAGACAATGTACTTTATACTATGGAAACACTGTTGTACAGTATTTACATTTTGCACGAGATTTGCCCACTGGATAGGAGTGACATCCGAACCTTGATGGGAAATCTCTATATTATTCTAGTAGGCCTTGTCTGCGGATAAGGGCCCACAACATACAGGGTATGATGTTGTCAAGTTAGAGGTGAAACTCAGGTCTTGACAACTAGTCCCACTCCTTAATGATTTTATGTCTCGCCAAAGTCTCGTGACTTCCGATCAATTGAGTACGTGAAATGACTAAAAGGACGAATATCGTAGGCCTAACATCGATGACATATTTGTCCAAGTAAGTCAAGACACGTTACCTCATTTCGAGAGGGGTTTGAATCACTTTGGTTAGTCACCGTTCCTCTACCCGGAATAATCCTATGTTTTATAAGCCTATCTTGCTTTTATGTTATCTCGATTTCTTGAATGAGGTTGTATTTATGTGGTTTAAACTCGATTCTTCGTTTATTTTGAAATACTTTTACACAAATTTTCATGTTGTCCGCGATCTAAAACGTTAATTCTAATCTCAGATCGAACTAAATTTATGAAGTCTTATTTCATGTGTAATCTATGTGGTAATCTTGATTGACTATTGCGATGTGATGTGTTGTTGCGGG
The DNA here is from genome assembly GCA_030545235.1 of Helianthus tuberosus. Classification (NCBI taxonomy): domain Eukaryota; kingdom Viridiplantae; phylum Streptophyta; class Magnoliopsida; order Asterales; family Asteraceae; genus Helianthus; species Helianthus tuberosus. The sequence continues at coordinate 19,946,526 of CM060358.1, read as the reverse complement.
TATGAAACGCTAAGATGACATGGAAGTATGAGACAGAAGTGGCATGTCCGAAGCATGGTTGATACGCCGCTGGTACTTCCTATATATAAGTGTTTCCGGCATGTTACCAACTTTCGTACCAAGTGCCATACGAGATTAGTGTTTGCAGACCAGTGTGGAAAGTCTATGTAATCTACGGAATGTCTATGCAATCTATAGGAAGCCTATGCAACCTATAAGCAGACTATATAATCTATGAAAATTCTACTTGTGAAATCTATGGAGGTCTATGTAACCTATGGGAACTTTATTCGCGAAATCTACAGGGGAATCTATGTAGACTCTAAAGCTACGCATGCAATCTATGTGTACTCTAGCAACGTTAATCTATGGCAATCTATTGAGTTAACCTATGTTAATCTATTAAGTGGTCATGTTAAACTATTGGGTTATTCCATGAGCTAATCTATGTAATCTATTTGAGCAATCTATGCGAAACTATCTGTCAGTCTATGATATATGATGATGATAATGATGAGTAAATTGTTATGGGTGGTAATTGCGACACGTAACATGACACTGAGTACGGGGTAAGGCGATGTGCCCAAAGCGTGGTGGATACGCCGCTGGTACTTCCTATACATAAGCGTTTCTGGCATGTTGACCGAGCTTCGTACAACGCGCCATGCGAAGGTCGTAAATTTTGGGATGGTTCAATCTAGATTCTTAAATCTATTGTGTGTGTAATCTATATTGTGAGATCTAGTGAACTTAGACTTATACGGTCCCGTCTGTTGGATCTATAGATGTCTGCTCGTAGAACATCTGACACTCTCAGGAGATCCCGAGAGAAGTCTCAGAAGAAGATGATGTCTTTCATGGCCGATCAGATAGCTCGAGTCATGCCAAGAATCGTCACTAAGCTTCAAGGATCAAACACTCCGCCATCCTCTGTGGACTCCAAGGCTGAGAAACAGAAGCCTGCCAAGTTCAACTACAAACATTTCATCTCTTGCAACCCTAAGCCTTTCACGGGCAGTGATGGGGTAACTGCTATGCTTGAGTGGTTCGACAGCATCGAAGTTACCTTCATTAACAGCGAGTGCCAAGATCATTTGAAAACCAGGAGTGCGACTGGAATGTTTCAAGGCCGAGCATTGGAGTGGTGGTCGAATGAGATAAACATCCGTTCTAATGAATAATCCTATGCTCTTCCATGGGCTGAGGTGCGTGAACTCATGATGCTCGAGTTCTGCCCTCCTCACGAACAACTGAAGCTTGAAGAAGAGTTTTGGCACTTGAAGCAGATTGGTGATGATAATCTGGCTTATACTACCCATTTTAAACAGCTGAGTCTTATCGTTCCCCACTTGGTTTCGACTCCTAAGCGAATGATAACCAAGTACATCAATGGCCTACCTTCTGCTATGCGTGATTCCATCGAAGCAGCTCAGCTAGAAACTATTGAGGAAGTCTACCGTCTCGCAGCTAGTCTCAACAACAATCGTGTGCGTGATAAGCAGTTTGCTACCCCTGCTCCTTCGAAGTCTGCAAATCAAGTCACTCAGTAGCCAAGTGGCAGCAGGAACAAGAAACGGAAAACTCAGGGTTCGGGATATAATGCTATTACCCCTGCTGCTAACCCTGCTACTCCCGAAGCTAAGAAGCAATACACTAGGCCTCATCCCAAGTGTGCAACTTGCAACTACCACCATCCTGCTGCTTCTGCATGTCGTCTGTGCACCAACTGTAATCGTTATGGTCACATGACTCCTTACTGTCGTCAAACTAACCCGACCCCGTAAGCTCAGCAAGCCCCAGCTCAAGCAGCAACTGTAATCGTAATGACAATAATGTTGTCAATGGTATGTTCCTTGTTAATAACCTTTATGCTTCGATTCTATTTGATACTGGTGTCGATAAAAGCTTTGTGTCCATGGAATTTGAGTCTTTGATAAACTGTACACGCTCCAAGTTACCTGAGTCATTCTCTGTTGAGGTCGCCAATGGTAAGTCGATTCTTGTAAAATCTATCTTGCGTGATTGTTCCTTAATTCTTAACGATCACGTCTTCTCTATTGATCTTATACCCATGAGGTTGGGTAGTTTTGATGTTATCATTGGCATGGACTGGTTGCGAAAGAACCATGCCGAGATTGTTTGTCATGAGAAACTTGTTCGTCTTCCTCTTCCCTCTGGTAATACTTTGATCGTCTATGGAGACCGACCTTCAAAAGGACTAAGGTTAATGTCAGGGACTCAAGCGAGCAGAAGCTTACGTAAACAGAACCCTGCCTTCTTGGCCCATGTGGTGGAACAAAAAGGCAAGGGGAAGAGCATAAGCGACGTTCCGGTGGTGTGTGATTTCACCGATGTCTTTCCTGAAGATCTTCCTGGTCTTCCCCCTCCCAGATTTGTTGATTTTCGTATTGATAACGTGCCTGGTGCGACTCCTGTCGCCAGGGCTCCTTACCGTCTTGCACCTTCTGAGATGCAAGAGTTATCTAGTCAACTTCAGGAGTTACTCGATAAGGGTTTTATTCGTCCAAGTACCTCCCCGTGGGGTGCTCCCGTTTTATTCGTCAAGAAGAAGGATGGTTCCTTCCGTATGTGTATCGATTATCGTGAACTGAATAAGCTTACCGTGAAGAATCGTTATCCGCTTCCTCGCATTGATGACCTATTTGATCAACTACAAGGCGCGTCCTGTTTCTCGAAGATTGACCTACGTTCTAGATATCATCAACTACGTATCCTCGAAGATGATATTCCTAAAACAGCATTCCGTACTCGATATGGGCACTACGAGTTCGTAGTCATGCCTTTTGGCTTGACCAACGCACCTGCAGTGTTCATGGACCTTATGAACCGTGTGTGTAAACCCTATTTGGATCGTTTTGTGATAGTCTTTATTGATGATATTCTTATTTATTCCAAGTCTAAGGCTGATCATGCTCGCCACTTACGTCTTATGCTTGAACTTCTGCGTGGTGAACGCCTATATGCTAAATTTTCTAAGTGTGAGTTTTGGATTGACGAAGTGCAATTTCTTGGTCATATTGTTAGTAGACAGGGTATTCATGTTGATCCTTCGAAAATCGAGGCAGTGAAGAATTGGTGTACGCCTAAATCCGTGACTGAGATTCGTTCTTTCCTAGGATTGGCGGGTTATTACCGCCGGTTCATCGCGGATTTTTCAAAAATAGATGTTCCTCTTACTACGCTAACCCGAAAGGAGAAACCTTTTGTTTGGGGTTCCGAGCAAGAGAACTCCTTTCAGACCCTTAAGAATCTTTTGTGTAATGCTCATGTTTTGACTCTACCCGATGGCAATGACGATTTTGTGGTGTATTGCGATGCCTCGAACCGTGGATTGGGTTGTGTGCTCATGCAGCGGGAAAAGGTTTTTGCTTATGCCTCTCGACAACTCAAAGTGCATGAGAAAAACTACACTACTCACGATCTGGAGCTTGGTGCGGTGATTTTTGCGTTAAAGATTTGGCGACACTAACTATATGGTACTAAGTGTGTGGTCTTCACCGACCATAGGAGCCTTCAGCACATCTTTGACTAGAAGGAGCTGAACATGCGACAGAGGCTTTGGGTGGAATTTCTAAACGACTATGACTTCGAAATTCGCTACCATCCTGGTAAGGCGAACGTAGTGGCCGACGCTCTTAGCCGTAAGACTCATGTCAAGGCAATTCATATATCTAGTGATTTGCATGCTTGTATTCGCGAAGCTCAGTATTCATCAGCAAATGAAGGAAGTCTAGAAGAAGAAATTCACGGCGCTAGGATGGAGCAGATCGAAACTAAATCCGATGGTCTGCAATATTATCTAAATCGCATCTGGGTACCAGATCGCGATGTCCTCCGTGAGCTCATTATGACCGAGGCTCACAAATCCCGTTACTCTATCCATCCAGGTGCCGATAAGATGTACCAGGATCTGCGTGCAACTTATTGGTGGCCTGGCATGAAGAGGGATATTGTTGTGTATGTGTCTAAGTGCCTTACCTGCTCGAAGGTAAAGGCTGAAAACCAGCGTCCCTCTGGACTCTTAGAACAACCCAAGATCCCAGTTTGGAAATGGGATAGTATCGCTATGGACTTTATTACTAAACTACCCCGTACCTCTAAAAGTCATGATAGTATCTGGGTGATAATAGATCGTTTGACCAAATCCGCTCACTTTCTTCCCATTCGTGAGGATTACAGAGTGGAGAAACTTGCTCGAGTCTATATCGATGAGATTATAAGCCGTCATGGCGTACCTTTAGACATAATCTATGACAGTGATGGTCGTTTTACTTCACATATTTGGCAAACCTTCCAGTCCGCTATGGGTTCGCACTTAAATCTTAGCACGGCCTTTCATCCTCAGACAGATGGACAGACCGAGCGCACTATTCAAACCCTAGAGGACATGCTACGTTCTTGTGTCATCGACTTTGGTGGTAATTGGGATGTACATTTACCATTGATAGAATTCTCGTACAACAATAGCTACCATTCCAGTATTCAGATGGCTCCTTTCGAAGCTTTATATGGGCGAAAATGCCGATCTCCTCTCAGCAGGCATGAGGTTGGGGAAAAGCAGTTCACTTGCCCTAAGATTGTTCAAGAAACGACGGATAAGATTCTTCAGATCCGTGATAACTTGATCAAGGCTAGGAGCAGACAAAAGAGCTATGCTGACAATATGCGGAAGCCTTTGGAATTTTTTGTTGGTGACCAAGTTCTTCTCAAGGTATCTCCCTGGAAGGGAGTAGTTCGTTTCGGGAAGAAGGGAAAGCTTACTCCTCGCTATGTGGGTCCTTTCGTGAAACTTGAAAGGATTGGCAAGGTAGCATACAAACTCGACTTGCCACAAGAGCTAAACAACGTGCATCCAGTGTTCCACGTATCTAACCTACGGAAATGCCTAGCCGACGAAGGATTGCAAGTTCCACTTGAGGACTTGCAAATAAATGAAGTTGTTCAGTTTGTGGAAAAACCGACATTTGACCTAGTTAGAGTGGAAATCAGAGGGTGCCCTTTTAAGGGTTTATTGCCCACATAATTACCAACTTATAACTACTTTCAATTCGACTAATCACTGGACCAACAATGATTAATCGCTAAGTCAACCGTTAATTACAACGGTTTGACTTTTAAGCTAAAACTAAGTAAAAACTCAACTAAGAAAGGTTAAGCATACTTACTGAAGTCCTATGCACGAAATGTGATCACTTGAGTCTGTTTTGGAGCTCCAGAAATGATCAGAAATGCAGAAGTGAGGTGTGATCAAATGGTTGCAACCTTGTGGCCTTTTATAGTGCTTTAATCACCTTAGATCATTGACAACCAACTCTAGCAATGTTCCCTGATCACTAACACATGTCCCTAGTGTCTAGGAGTCATTTAGGGGTCGTCCAAATATGAGGAAAATCGTTTTAAGTCGGTTACAAGCGTTTAAACAGCTGCTGCCTGAATTTACTGTTGCTGTCAAAGGCTTACGGACCGTAAGGGGGACCTTTACGGTCCGTAAGGCCTTTATCAGGGGCAAAAATCTTAGCTTTTCAATGTTTCGAAAGGGCAACTGAATATGAACGATTTTTGGCCATGATTTAACAGTATGGGGCCTCATGTTTTGGGTCTTGAACAGTTATATACCCTTCCACTTTGATATGTTTCATTGAATCCTTTTGAAAGTGCCGAAAATGAAGGTTTACCGTAGAAATTTCCATAGGATCCTATCTTGTGCAATGAATTCAATTATTGTCAGCAATTACCGGATTGAAGGTATATTAGATGTTTAAGATATATATTAGGGTCTTGGGATTTATAAATGAGGTCGTTCAGAGGTATAAATTTACATGACGACACTTTTAAATCCTGCCTTACATCTTTAATTTGGATCCGGGTTTATAACGCTTTTGTCATACATAACACGTGTCGTTATTCTATTGAACACGAATTTTCAAGGTGTTACATCCTCACCCCCTTAAAATAAATCTCGACCTCGAGATTTACTGAAATAAATGAGGGTATTTTTCTTTCATTGTGGACTCAACCTCCCACGTGTATTCGGGACCTCTACGGGCATCCCATTTTACCTTTACAATAGGCACATGCTTCCTACGAAGCTTCTTAACCTGTCGATCCTCGATCGCCACAGGTTTTTCAACAAATTTTAAGCTCTCTTCTATATGCACATCTGTATGTGGTATGACCAGTGATTCATCAGCGAAACACTTTTTCAGATTGCAGATGTGGAATACATTGTGAATTCCACTGAGCTCTTTAGGTAAGTTTAACTTATAGGCAACTGACCCGACCCGTTCGATGACCTCAAAAGGTCCTATGTATCTCGAGCTTAACTTGCCTTTCTTACCAAATCGCATCACTCCCTTCCAGGGTGATACTTTAAGCAACACCTTGTCGCCTACCTCGAAGTTAAAAGGTTTACGCTTCAAATCTGCATAGCTTTTCTGCCTATCTCGGGCAGTGTAACACCTCGAAAATTCACGTCCTATAATGTATTGACACGTGTCATAAGCTTGAACGTGTGAAAGTATACTCTAGAGGGACTAAAGTTGACAAACATGGAAAGTATGTGAATATAAGGGTTCAAAATGTCAACAAGGGATAAATATACTTTACAAAAACCCTACATGATGCTCATACCTTCAAACGAATAAATCATGGATCATACGAAGCTAAATATGAAAGAAAGTGAGAGATTACAAACTACAGGGGTTAAATGTGTCAACATGTTTAAAGTGTACCTCTGAGTGACCTTTTAGCAAACCCGAAGCTTTGTAATGGTTAATTATGCTCACTATAATGCACGATATAAATTTCATAAAGTTTCGTTATCGTATGAGAAAGTTATGATCAAATTCGTATACAAGGGGTTAAAGCGTCAACGTTGAAAATTATGACTTTTCGGGTGATTACAAAGTTAACCAAGGACTTAACAAAGTTTATATAAGTCTTGGAACCCTCAAAAGTAAATTTAGAAGGCTTATAATGCAAGAAATAATGTGAAAACGACGTTTGGAAGGACCAGGGACCAAAAGTGCAAATATGAGAAACCTGCTGACCAGGTCCTTACGGACCGTAACACCAGGACCTTACGGTCCCCGTAAGCAGTTGCCCAGCGACAGAAAACAGGCAGCTGCCTGTTCCAGCCCATTCCACCGCCTCAATCTGCCATTTTCCGATTTTAGGGACTTGTTTATTGGTTTTAGGCTTTAGGGGGGGGGGGGGGCACTTGTATGCATCTTGGATCATTGGTAGACTTGTTTGGCATGATCTTGTGAGATCAAACTCACTATATAAAGCTCCATGTTTGCAACATTTTGATCATCCATTCCATCTGCAATTGTGGGACTTCCTGGAGCTCAAGCACCTTTCCTAGTGATCATTAGTCGTGCTTAGGACTATTGTAAGTATGCTTAACCTCCTTTAATTCAGTTTAACTTAGTTATTTAGCGTAAAGTCAAACCGTCGTAATTAAGATTTGACTTCGTCATTAATCTTAATCCCTTCAGTCAAAATTCAAATTGAAAGTACCTATGAGTTGGTAATTATGTGGGCAATAAACCATTAAAAGGGTATTCTCTGATTCCCACTCTAACTAGGTCAATTGTCGAGTCAAACTTGATTATAAAAAGTCAACATGAAGCCTATTTTCAAATAAATGCATAATTAGCAATATAAAGGCTATGCAACCTATTTTGTCATTAATATAACTTGGTAATTAATATAAGAGCATGTCTAAACATGTTCAACTCGACAATTTTCAGTTTAAGCTCGGTTCGGAACCAAAAGTCGCATAGTTTGACTTATGCCTTGACTTTCAGTTCTGACCCGTTTGAGCATGGTTTAGGAATTCCTTAGAGCTTTAATAGGACCAAGTTACCTATAAGTATAACCCTCTGAGATTATACAACTTGGTTCATTAGTTATCCGATTCATATGCATATTTCCGTTAAAAGCCTAAATGTTGACTATTATACCCATATGACCTTAAAACATGAATTTTGAAAATATAAAAGAGAAGAAACCTTAGTTACTGAGTTATAAGCTTGTACCTAAAATTTGACGTCAGTTTGAGGTCTAGAGTAAGAGTTATGCTCATTAGCGTAATTAGAAAACTTTTTAGAAATTAAATGGCATAATTAGCATATAGCCTATCTAAACCCAATTTTTGATACCAAACTTTTTACCCACTGATATAAAATAATATTTTGGGATTTTTGGAGATTTTTATTTATTTTTAGGCTGATCATAACCTAGAATTCTAAGCTTAATTCGGTAGTTGTCGGTTTTGCCCTTTTAAGCTATAAAATGAGTTTTACCAAACCTTTTGATACCAAACCTTTTTCTACTGATCTAATATGATAAATATAATATTTTAAGCCTTCTGAAATAGTAAAAATATCAGCTTTCCTTTAAGAACCCGGAAATGGCTCAAAATCGCCATTTTAAGCGTTTTAAACGCATAGTATGTATTAAAACCATATTAGATATATAAGACTTGATACTTATTGATGTTTTAAGTAAATTTTTATACTTTTTCAGTAAGCAAAATTTTTAAACTCAGATTTCCAGATTTAACCTTTAAACCTTAGGTGAAATTACCAAAATGCCCCTTCGGTGCATAGTATGGTTAGAAATGATAAATTTCACATATAGGTTATACCCTACTGATATAACTTAGTAAATTAAGTATTTTTTTACTGATTACCTCAGACCCGAAACTCAGAATCATATTTAAACTCTTTTATAATCTTTTAAATGACCGAAATGCCCTTACGGGGCATAATTTGAGTTTAAATTCATATGGGGCATAATAGAAGATATCTTACTGATGTCACAACATATTTAAGGCATATTAACTTAGGAAACTTGTATATGACTCTTATGGTTACTCGTTACGCACTTTTCGCGTTCGGATCGGCTTATGTAACTAGTTTACATATATTAGCCGAAACGGGTCAAACCATATCGTTTTCATCTCAAAACCACATTCTAATCCGGCCTTCGCTTTATCGTGCGTTTGAACCGTATCTTCCTTTTGAAAACTAACCGGTCTAAGTCAAGGCTTAATTAAAGACCCGTTAGGATTCTAATAGGTTATTATAAAACCTTTGTTCCAGATTAAGAGCCCTAGTAAAAGTACTTGTGCTTGCTGATTAGAAAATACGGCTGAGTATAAATTGAATTGCTAGCTCAGGTAAATACTCTTAACTTATTTTCCCTATACGGGCTTGGGATACGGTATTATAATAATACCGCTTGGTCGGGTATTGAATGTTTAGTCGTATTGTGATTAAATTATTGAGGTAACCCGCTTTAATCTGTATTATTTGAAATAAAAGCCTTTAGGGGTTAATGACCATGTCCCGGATATCCTTGACATCATTGTATTATAAAATGGGCACGTCTTAAGCACGGGGTGTAGGCATACACCTGACAGTTGCTTAAGAGAAAACGGTATCTCACTCTCTTGTGGGCCTATACTTGTGGCGTGTCTGTTAATCTGACTCGGTTTCTACATCGGGCCCTGAACGTATAACGAACATGTAAATTTGTATACAAGATTATAAATATAATTGTCCCAAGTTATAAAGAGTTTGTGCCACGTGCATTCAAATCAATTTTATTAAACCTTTTCAAAATGATTCGGTTGAGTGTATTTACCAGTGAAAACTGACGTATTTTCCAAAAGGGTTAAGTGACAGGTACTGAACGTAATTGGCTGGAAGCTCAGGGCGTTTATAAGGAATCTTGCAAGTTCTAGGCGCCTAAAGTCTGTTGAACAATGTTTATGTTTTAAGATCCGCCTGTGGATCCTTTACTTTCCGTTGTAATACCTTGATACTACGTTATATTCGGATTGTAATATATTTATCTTTTGCTTCCGCTGTGCATTCATATATATTGTGTTGTATGACTATGATGATATCAACTACGTCACGATACTCCCCACCGGGCCCACCGGTCAAACGTGGAAAGTCGGGGTGTGACAGGCAGCTTTGAGACGGTCACGAATCTGGACAATCTTGTCCGTCGTTTCAAAGACTATCTCTGGTCCTGATAATTGGACATCTCCAACTTCCGCCCAACAAACGGGTGTTCTACATTTTCTACTGTATAAGGCCTCGAAAGGCGCAGCCTTAATGCTGGTATGGTAGCTATTGTTGTAGGAGAATTCGATCAATGGTAGGTGGTTATCCCAACTACCACCTAAGTCGATCACGCATGCTCGAAGCATGTCTTCCAAAGTTTGAATAGTACGCTCACTCTAGTCGTCAGTCTGAGGATGGTAAGCCGTACTAAAATTCAAATGCGTGCCCAGAGATTGTTGGAAACTTTTCCAAAAATGCGATGTGTATCTAGTATCTCTGTCAGAGATAATAGACACAGGTACGCCATGTAGAGCTACAATCTTATCTACGTATAGTTGGGCTAACATGTCGGAGCTATAGGTCTCCTTAATGGGTAGGAAATGTGCTGACTTAGTCAGTCTATCAACTATTACCCATATTGTGTCATTTCCTTTCCTGGTCTTGGGCAACTTGGTGATGAAATCCATCGTCACCATTTCCCACTTCCATGTGGGAAGTTCAGGTTGTTGTAGCAAACCTAACGGCTTTTGATGTTCGGCTTTGACTTGTGCACATGTCAAGCATTTAGCTACATAGGTGGCTATAGACTTCTTCAAGCCTATCCACCAAAAATTTGCTTTCAAATCCTGATACATCTTATCAGCCCCAGGATGAACGGAATATTTAGAACTATGGGCTTCCTGGAGGATAACATCTCGAAGTCCCCCATAAATTGGAACCCATATTCGTCCATTTAATCTCAGGATTCCGTCCTTGCCAAGAGATAACTGCTCCTCAGTTACCCCTAGCTTTTCATTAGGGTAGTTAGCTTCCAACACAGCTTCCTTCTGTGCAGCTAACAACCTTTCATTCAAACGGTTCTTTATCTCAATGCTCTTGGCATTGATTCGGATGGGTTTCACCCTTTCCTTTCGACTCAAGGCATCGGCGACTACATTTGCCTTGCCGGGATGGTATCTGATTTCACAATCATAATCATTCAAATTCTCCATCCATCGGCGCTGCCTCATGTTTAAATCTTTCTGATTAAACAGGTGCTGGAGGCTCTTGTGATCAGAATAGATCACACACTTGATACCGTATAAATAATGCCTCCACAGCTTCAGTGCAAATACAACGGTACCCAACTCCAAGTCATGGGTGGTGTAATTCTTTTCATGCACCTTTAATTGCCGTGAAGCATAGGCAATAACCTTGCCTTTTCTGCATAAGCACACACCCCATGCTAGTGTGTGATGCATCGCAGTACACTACGAAATCTTCGGTACCTTCAGGCAATGTTAGTACAGGCGTGTTGCTCAGCTTTTGCTTTAGGATATCAAAGGATTCTTGTTGCTTCGGTCCCCAGTCGAACTTAATCTTCTTCCTAGTCAAAGAAGTTAGGGGCGCAGCAATCCTTGAAAAATTTTTGATAAAGCGTCTGTAGTATCCTGCCAATCCCAAGAAACTGCGAATTTCTGTGGGCGTCTTCGGCTCTTGCCAGTTCATAACTGCTTCCACCTTAGCGGGATCCACTTGGATACCACGCTCACTAACTACATGTCCAAGGAATTGGACTTCTCGAAGCCAAAATTCACACTTCGAGAACTTGGCATAGAGCTTCTCTTGATGAAGTAGCTTCAGAATGCAACGGAGATGCTTCTCGTGATCAGCTTGGCTCTTCGAGTAAATGAGGATGTCATCAATGAAGACGATGACGAATTTATCTAAGTATGGCTTGCAAACGCGATTCATGAGATCCATGAACGCGGCAGGTGCATTAGTGAGCCCAAAAGGCATCACTAGGAACTCGTAATGACCATAACGAGTCCTAAATGCAGTTTTGTGTACGTCTTCATCTCTAACCTTCAGTTGGTGGTAGCCTGACCTCAAGTCAATCTTCGAGAAATAACTTGCCCCTTGTAATTGATCGAACAAATCGTCGATCCTGGGCAAAGGATACCTATTCTTTATAGTGGCCTTATTAAGCTCACGGTAATCGATGCACAGACGCATCGATCCATCCTTCTTTTTAACAAACAAGACTGGCGCTCCCCAAGGAGACAAACTAGGTTTAATGAAACCTTTAGCTAGCAATTCATCTAGTTGTGCTCTCAATTCCTTCATCTCTGTTGGTGCCAACCTGTAAGGCGCTCTAGCAACAGGTGCTGCTCCAGGGATGATGTCAATTCTGAATTCCACTTGCCTATCTGGTGGTAAACCAGGTAGTTCTTCAGGAAAAACCTCAGGGTATTCAGAAATGACGGGGATGTCCTCAATCTTAGGTTTCGGCTCATCGATAGTCACTTGTGCCATGTAGATGACACAACCCTTCTTCAAACACTTAGAGGCCTTGAGCATAGTCACTTGCTCAGGCAATCCATACCGGGTATCTCCCTGAATGGTAAGTGATTCGCCAGACGGAGTGTTGATCACCACTTGCTTTTTATTGCAGACAATCTGGGCCTGGTTACGAGATAACCAGTCCATGCCTAAAACGATGTCAAACCCAGCTAACTTCAAAGGAAGTAAGGACAAAGGAAAAGAGTGGTTCTTAATGGATATGAAACATCCATCTAATATGGTTGAAGCGGTTTCTAAGGTGCCATCTGCTAACTCCACCTCATATTTCACTCTTAGGGTTTTAACAGGTAAATTCAGCAATTTACAAAAATTATTATCTACAAATGATTTATCAGCTCCTGAATCAAAAAGTACTCTTGCATAGACGTCATTTATAAGGAATGTACCTGTTATCACATTGTCATCCTGTACTGCTTCCTTTGCATCCATTCTGAAGACCCTATCATTGGTCTTCTTTCCTTCATCAGCTTTCTTTGCGTATTTCGGGCAATTGGTCTTTATATGCCCCTTCTCATTACAGCTATAGCAGGTTTCATCCTTCAACTTTTTGCAATCCAAGGTCTTGTGTTCCTTGGACTTGCATATACCACATGCAAAAGTTCTTGACTGAGTCTGCGAGTTCGATTCAAACCTGCACTTCCCGAAGTGCTGTTTCTTGCAGACTTTTCACTTGGGCTTTTCACCAGTTTGATGCCCATCTTTCTTAGATTCTGACCCATTCTTGTTGTCACCGTTTCCTCGGTGCTTCTTGTTTGACCTCCGTGAATTGTCATCTTCACGTTTCCTTTTCTCAGCATCCTTGTTCCTCAGCGATCTTTGTCTGACCGCGTCCAGTGTGAGGGACAAAGATATATCAGCCACAGATCTGAAAGTAGTTGGTCGAGAGGCCTTCACGCTTGCCTTTATCTCTGGGGCTAAACCCCCAATGAAACGAGCTATTCGTTTGGGTTCCGGGGTCACCAGATACGGAACCAACCTCGACATTGTATTAAAGCTCGTGAGGTAAGCTTGGTAATCCAGATTTGTCATCACCAATGACAGAAAATCTGACTCAATCTTTTCGACCTCGTGTTGAGGACAGTAGTTCTCCCTGATGAGGGCAACGAATTGTTCCCATGACATGTTGTACAATGGGATCTTCCCAGTGGCTTAAATCAGCGATCTCCACCAGGCTAAGGCCTCACCTTTAAATGATTGAGACACAAACTTGACTATATCCCTCTCAGCGCACCCGCTGATATCCACTACTGTGTCCATCTCATCTAACCACGCCATGCAGTCAATGGCTCCTTTTTCCCAGTGAAATCCCTGGGTTTGCATGAAACAAAGTATTTGTAGGAGCAACCCTTATTACGGGGTTCTTGATTTAGTACAATCTGTTGAGATGGAGCACTGTGGTGGTTTGAGGAGAGTCGATCATCATCTTTCTTGGGTTCTTCCTTCTTGGAGGGAGGCTTGCTGTGAGCCTCAGAATGAGTCCTCGGCTTTGAATGCGGCGCAGATAGGGTCCTACTTCGAGTCCCGCTATAATCTTCATACTGCCGCTCTAAGGCCTTTGTAACCACGTCGTCTACTAACGTTTTCAGTTCAGCACCCGTTATATTAATTCGGGCGTTATCATTGTTCTCCCTTGGGTGACTATTAATTTCGTCCGAGTCGGCCATTTTTACTTGAACTGTTACATAAGACAATGACAATAGTTTATTTTGGGAGTTTATTATGGAATTGCCCCTTAGGGTAATTCATTAACCATGGTAAACATAGACCATATATGGTTAATTTGTTACTCACATTTATTTAGGATTTCTATTATAATTTATCCTAATTATAAACAATATCAGTATTATTAGCACACAAGGCCTAGTCACAGGGACATTTTAAATTATAAGCCATGATTTCAGAGAATCAAGGCATGAAGGTTTGAACATAGTTCTTTACCTTTTTCAGACAGGGTCTCAGACTATTACTGTCTTTTGTCTCATATGAAAATGAGCAGGGCCCGTATGCACTATATTACCAATGTATAGTCAAAATATGATCATCTTAATTGATGATTTAAACCCATGATTCATAGATCATTAAGTTGGGTTAGGAATCTTTTGAAGAATCCTTATATAAGAATGACGTGTGTGATTTTTAACGAATCACGTCTGCCAGGAGCGTTAACATGTTTTCAGATGTTAACTGGGATTTGAATCTTTTTAACGAGTTTTACCATCTTGGCCAGGTCTTATAATGACATGCAGGCTAGGTTATACCTTTAAGATCCTTAGTTAATAATTAAATAGGCAGATTATTTTTAAAAGGAACGATTTTTGATTCATTTATTTCATATATAATTTATTTATGCATATAATGGCAAAATGAAATTTATAAATTAAACATTCCATTAATTATTAATAGATTACACATCGCCCTAAACGGGACTTTTTAATAGAACAACATACCCACGCAGGGGTCAAACTGAAATACTAGTCCACGCAGGGACTTAAACAAACAACATACATTCGTAGGGGTTAACAGAAAGATAGACCCACGCAGGGGCTTAACAAGCAAACATACTCACGCAGGGGTTAAAACAGTAAGACAGACCCACGCAGGGGCTCAACTGGAACAAGGAAAATACAATCAATAATTGAAGGATTCAATGGTCCTTCTTGCTCTTCCCTTTTATTAGACTTGTCAATCCCTGGAAGAAACTTTGTCGCTCCCAGCGATCTCTGTGAAAATCTCGCTCGACTTGGTCCAACCTTTGAAGAATTTCTTCACGCTCTGGTGGGGAGAACCTTGGTGGTTGCGATTGTTGCCGAATTATAGGTCTAGCAGATATTTGGTACCCATGAGTTAGGTACCCTACTCCCCACGGAGCTCCATACGGTCCTTCAGGATGAAGGGCGTTATAGTTGGCCGCTACCAAGTATGGGTCGGCTTCAGCGTAATTATAGTTGGTGTGGACCGGCTGCTCAAACGGGTTATATGCCATTGAACCAGTGTAAGCAGGAATTGGGTTATCAAAACCCATCGGTGGTGGTTGCGGTGCAACTGGGTTTGAAGGCCCACCCATTTGCGGGTCTTCATGTAGTGGCGGATAATGACTGCCACTCGAGTGTCGAGGAGAGCTGAAGTGAAAATCTCCTCCACGCGCGGACATTCGCGTGCCCGTCCTCCTACGCCTCGGCGGTTCTGGAGGTGCCTGATTAACTGGTGGTGGTGGAGGCGGTGGCATGACTGCCACAAATCGTGAATCCCCAGAGGGATCCTGCTGCTGCTGGTGAGGTGATGAATGGTGGGAAGGTGTGAAGTACCATTCATGCTGGTTAAACCTCGCTTGGAAGCTGTCTGGACCACCGTAGGGTGATCCGTGAAAAGACGAACTATCGGAGACCTCGATAGGATGGTTGGGACTTCCGGTTGCGGGCTCGACGGGATCCGTGTCCTCTTCCATGTCTTCTGCATGATCGCCGGAGAAATGATCCTCTGGCCCCAATGGGTTAAAACCCACTGGTTCTTGTATGTAGTTTGCCGGGTTAAACCGGCCCTGGAAAACAGGTGTGGGGTCTCCAAAGGAATGGTGCGATAAGGATCGCTGTAGAGGTATGTAAGAAGGTTGTGGGTTATTGGGCTCATTTTCCGACTGTGGCCCATAGGAGTCACGAAAGGGAGGCGTCGAACTGTGCGAAACCGACCGTCTAGCCGGCTCAAAAAGGTTCCTCCTGTTTTCTCGAGGATCAGCACTCTCGGTGGTAGAAGGAGCTCGCCTTTGCGAAGGCCCGGCTTCGTGGTCATTGGGGGCGGTGATTGGCCCCTTGCCTCTTCCTCTTTGTCTAAAGAATCTTGGCGGCATATTTAATCCTGTCAATATAACATAAGATAACGACAAGAATATATATGATAAAGGACAAAACAAAACAAAACAAAACAAAGTAGAATTTGTCCTATGTTATATGTCTAGACTCGAAAGTTTTTAGGAATGTGCAATTGTGTCATTGAGATTAAACACAAAGGCTAGTGTTTAATTCACTCAATGTTGGCTCTGATACCAACCTGTCACACCCCGACTTTCCACGTATTACCGGTGGGCCCGGTGGGGAGTATCGTGACGTGGTTGGCAACATAATAGTCAAACAACACAATATTTAAATGCACAGCGGAAGCAAATGAAAGATATATTTCAACCGAATATAATATTGTAATATCAAGTATCAGAACAGTCGAAAGTTTATCCACAGGTGGATTAAAAATAAATAGGAAACAGTAGTTCAACAGACGTTAGGCATCTTAAGCTTGCGAGACTCTTTATTGATGCTAAGGAGAAATCCAGCCTATTACGAGTAGTACCTGCATTTAATCTTTTTGGGAAAATATGTCAGTTTACACTGGTAAATACAATTAACCGACTCATTTTAAAAATGGTTAAAAATTTATTTGGATGCACGTGGCACAAACATTTTATAACTTGGGATAATTATTTAAATATGTAAACTTGTAAAAGGATTACATATTCCTTATGCGTTTAGTAGCCCGGATCGTGCCAGGTTAAAGATCAATAGACACACCACATTATTTATTTATGCACTGACGGGTGTACGCCTACACCCCGCGCTTAGGTCGTGGCCATTTCGTAAAATGATGCCAAGGATATCCGGGACATGGTCATTAACCTCCCAAAGGCTTTAAACAAACAAAACAATTTAAACGGGCCGATCAATATCAATTAACCACCATACGATGGAAGATTTAATGCCCGACCAAGCGGTATTTTATATACCGTACCCCAAGCCCGTATAAGGGAAAATAAGTTAAAAGTATTTACCTTTGCAAGTATATTTCACGAACAGCAAATGCAAGTAGCTTTTACTGGTCCTCCTATTCTGGAACGAAGGTTTATAATAACCTATTAGAATCCTAACGGGTCTTTAATTAAGCCTAGACTTAGACCGGTTAGTTTTAAAGATACGGTTCGTACGCACGATTAAGCGAAGACCGGGATAGAATGTGATTTAGACCCGACAAGTTTGAAGACTTGCTTAATATGGGTATATTATACACATTCTGGATTTTGAGATAAAAACGATAAGGTTTGACCCGTTTCGGCTAATTTATGCAAACTAGTTACATAAACCGAACCGAACGCGCAAGAAGCGTAACGGGTAACCGTAAGAGCCATATACAGGTTTCCTAAGTTAATATGCCTCAAATATGTTGTGACATCAGTAAGATATCTTTTATTATGCCCGAAACGAGGTTAAACACAAACTATGCCCCGTAGGGGTAGTTTGGTCATTTACAAGTTTATAAAAGAGTTTAAGTATTATCCTGAGTTACAGGTCTGATGTAATCAGCAAAAATACTCAATTTAATAAGTTATAACAGTAGGGTAAAGTATATATGTGAAATTTATCAATTATAACCAAACTATGCACCGTAGGGGCATTTTGGTAATTTCACATAAGCCGAAAAGCTCAAAACTGAAGTCTGAGTTAAACAACTTTTGCTTACTGTTAAAATATCATAATTTGCCTAAAATATCAGTAGGTATCAACCCTTGTATGTTTAAAATAGCTTTAGTACATACTATGCGTTAAAAACGCTTGAAAAGGCGATTAGAAGCCGTTTCCGGGTTCTATATAGAAATCTGATATTTTTATTATTCCAGAAGGCTTAAAATAATTTATTTATCATATAAAATCAGTAGCAAAAGGTTTTGGGGTCAAAAGATATGTAAAACTCATTTTATAGCCCAAAAGGGCAAAACCGACAATTACCGAATTATGCCTATGACTCTAAGTTATGCTCAGCCTAAAATTAATTAAAAATCTTCAAAAATCCCAAAATAATACATTACATCAGTGGGTAATAAGTTTGATATCAAAAATTAGGTTTAAATAGGCTATACGCTAATTATGTCGTTTAATCGCTAAAAAGCTTTCTAATTACGCTAATGAGCATAACTCTCAATCTACACCTCAAACTGATGTCAAATTTTTGGTGAAAGTTTATAAATCAGTAACTAAGGTTTCTACTCTTTTATATTTTCAAAAATCACGTTTTATGGTGAAAAGGGCATAATGGTCAACATATAGGCAATTAACGGAATTATGCATATTAATTGGATAACTAATGAACCATGGTGTATAATCACAGAGGCTTATACTAGCAAGTAACCTGGTCCAATTAGAGCTCTAAAGCATTTCTAAAACATGCTTAAACGGGTCAGAACTGAAAGTCAAAGCAAAAGTCAAATTATGCGACTTTCGGTTCCGAACCGGGTCTCTACTGAAAATTGTCGAGTTGAACATGTTTAGA
This sequence comes from Helianthus tuberosus, assembly GCA_030545235.1. NCBI lineage: Eukaryota > Viridiplantae > Streptophyta > Magnoliopsida > Asterales > Asteraceae > Helianthus > Helianthus tuberosus. The sequence goes on along the minus strand of CM060358.1, from coordinate 19,927,774 downwards.
CATGTTCTTACATTCATTACCAAGTTATATTAATGATCAAACAGGTTGTTTGGGTTCTACATTGCTAATTATGCATAAATTGGAAATTAAGCATTATGTTACTTTTTATTAACAAGTTTGACCCGACATTTGACCTAGTTAGAGTGGAAATCAGAGGGTGCCCTTTTAAGGGTTTATTGCCCACATAATTACCAACTTATAACTACTTTCAATTCGACTAATCACTGGACCAACAATGATTAATCGCTAAGTCAACCGTTAATTACGACGGTTTGACTTTTAAGCTAAAACTAAGTAAAAACTCAACTAAGAAAGGTTAAGCATACTTACTGAAGTCCTATGCACGAAATGTGATCACTTGAGTCTGCTTTGGAGCTCCAGAAATGATCAGAAATGCAGAAGTGAGGTGTGATCAAATGGTTGCAACCTTGTGGCCTTTTATAGTGCTTTAATCACCTTAGATCATTGACAACCAACTCTAGCAATGTTCCCTGATCACTAACACATGTCCCTAGTGTCTAGGAGTCATTTAGGGGTCGTCCAAATATGAGGAAAATCGTTTTAAGTCGGTTACAAGCGTTTAAACAGCTGCTGCCCGAATTTACTGTTGCTGTCAAAGGCTTACGGACCGTAAGGGGAACCTTTACGGTCCGTAAGGCCTTTTATCAGGGGCAAAAATCTTAGCTTTTCAATGTTTCGAAAGGGCAACTGAGTATGAACGATTTTTGGCCATGATTTAACAGTATGGGGCCTCATGTTTTGGGTCTTGAACAGTTATATACCCTACCACTTTGATATGTTTCATTGAATCCTTTTGAAAGTTCCGAAAATGAAGGTTTACCGTAGAAATTTCCATAGGATCCTATCTTGTGCAATGAATTCAATTATTGTCAGCAATTACCGGATTGAAGGTATATTAGATGTTTAAGATATATATTAGGGTCTTGGGATTTATAAATGAGGTCGTTCAGAGGTATAAATTTACATGACGACACTTTTAAATCCTGCCTTACATCTTTAATTTGGATCCGGGTTTATAACGCTTTTGTCATACATGACACGTGTCGTTATTCTATTGAACACGAATTTTCGAGGTGTTACATCGTCCCAAACCCAATTCTGATGCACGAGATCAAGAGTTTGATGACCTTTTGGATGATTCGCCAAACCGGCCTGAGTATGGAAGAGATGCCGCAAAAAGGCGCGCTCAAAAATCAAGATCGGGTACGGCATCGCCTTCAGTTGGGAGTTCGGGCTCGCGTATGGGAATATACAGGGATCAGTTGGATGACATTGCATGCAAGTTAGATACATTCAACGTATTCCAACAACAAAGGGCCGAAATTCGAAAGAGCAAAGACGCTAGAGATGCCCTTAAACAAAAACGAGATGATTTGAAATTCCTATCCCAGCCCATTGATCACCTAGAGGGTGAAGAGTTGGAACTAATCTTGGAGATGAGAGAAGAGATAAAGAAAAAATATAAGCGTTAGGATTTTTTTATGTAATTTTCTTTATTTAAAAATATTAAAAAAATTAAATTTGTTGTTTTAAAAAAATATTCAAATAGCCCAGCAGTTTGGGTTGGCCACGCCCCAAACCCCCGCCCCACCATACCGTCTTCAATGTGGGCGAAGCCTCCCCAAATCACGTGTCAACCCATGCCCCAAACCCCCGCCCCATCATACCCCACAGTCTAACTAAATTATATGTTATGAATTATACACCATATATCATGATGTCATAGATGTACCCAATTAAAATAACCAAGTGAAACATATGAGTTGGGTGGCATAATCAAGTGAATAGTCTATTTCGCTATGGTATTGTCTACTTCACCACATTTGCAGGCCAATTTCAGCACCCTGTCATTAGTCAAGAAGCCTTCAAAACCCATTGGGCTCAAAACCCATTAATGAGAATTGGGCTTAAACATTGTTTTTTACTCCTGTCAGGGTCCACTTTGGTAGTATGTTTGTAATTTGTTTCATGTTCAAGTAAGAAGTAATCTTTGGGAAAACAAATTAAACAAAGTTTCGATATGTTGGTGTAATTTAAATGAAAAATGTTAAACTGGTTAATATAAAAACTAGAATAGTATCATTGTATTACATTTACATATATCACTTTTTTAAATAGAAATTAAAGAACAATATATAAAGTATCATGTATAATTGTATTAATGACTAGATTATTGTTTGTGTAATACACATTCAAGTTATTTACCATTGTTGTTTATTGGGACCCGTCTCATTTTTACCTTAACTCATTTTTTGGCATCGTAATATTTTTCTAGATCCGTAACCATTTGCAAGTCGAGATAGAGTTAGAGAAGATGAATAATCATAACCAACAATACCGAAACACGTCCAAATGAAATGACACCAAACCACTCCTTGATAAAATGGTCTTCTCCTTACACTGCTACTAAGGTTTGATATCATAATTAATACATTTGTATAACTTAAAATTATTACTAATCAATATTATTATGACTCTTTGAACGGCAAAATGATATGCATTGTATCTTGGTGGAACTGTTATAACATATTACTCATAGAGTTAATTACTGTTTTCGTCCCTGAGGTTTGTAAAAAATAACGGTTTCAGTCCATTAGTTTAAAAATTGCGATTTCAGTCCATTAGTTTCATTTTCGTAACCATTTCAGTCCACTTTTCAAACGGCGTTTGTTTTATGCAGTTAATGGAAGCACGTGCTTGTCACGTGATGGGCAATTTGGGGGTCAGGGTTTGGATGAATAAGGGATAGGTGGTGTTTAATACAACTGGGTTTGTGAGAATTGGAATGGAAGTGACCAAATTGCCTATCACGTGACAAGCACGTGCTTCCATTAACTGCATAAAACAAACGCCGTTTGAAAAGTGGACTGAAATGGTTACGAAAATGAAACTAATGGACTGAAATCGCAATTTTTAAACTAATGGACTGAAACCGTTATTTTTGACAAACCTCAGGGACGGAAACAGTAATTAACTCTTACTCATATAATTGTTGTTGAAATTATAAGATGTTATTATTATTATAATTCCTAATATAACATCATAAAAGTGCCAAACTAACAAATTACAAACAAATGGCAGATAAACGTGCAACAAGTTGCGCTGCAACACCCTTTTGAATTGCAAAACCAATCCTACCAAAGACGAAGCGACTTTTAAGGGTCGAGAAATTACTATTCACGGCCCGCTGGACCCTGTTCAGGAATTCCACAACCTCTGGGGCTAGGGAACCAAAAGTATCAAAAGCAGATAGGATAAACACGTGTTGATTCTTTAAACAAGCTTTCTCGTGTTTAGCGACCTTGCCTGATTCGCCCTTCAACGCTGCCTTGCCAGCAACAATTATCCCTAAACCCATTAATTAATATTACTTAAATACAATAATAACTTTTATTATTTACTTTATATTCAAAATTCCATTTCTTAAATTCAACCAATTGCTTAGGTGTAGTTCCACCCTAGACACGGCACATGATATGTTTTCATACACCCGTGAATTTATTCTTTCTATACAGGTTTTTCTTATGAGTGGGTCATATGAATATAGTGAGTTTAAATAAAAATAAGTTATTAACATGTACAAATTTAGGTTCAATGTTTGTGTAAATATTGGTTGTTTGAGTTCAAACAAATTATTTTTTTTATTCATTGTTGTTCTAATCATGTTTTTGGAATGGCTAACACATACAATTCAACGTCTACTCTTTGACTCGAATCCTCAACCTCGTGGGAAGGAACACCACGTTACACATATTGTTTTAACATTTCAAGCTTTTCAAGCTCTCGGGTCTAAGTTTACACTATCAAAAAGATGATATTTTAGGTATTTTTCAGATAATCGACCATGAATATTCCCATATCCAAGGTCGATCAGATAGTAGGGGTGGACCTAGCATATAAGAAGGGGCAACCTCCGCTACGGCTTGGCGTTTCGGCGGTAGTGTAAAATTAGTGTAAATTTTGAAAAAATTTGACGTTTTTACGATTTCGTTACGGCTTTTTTATAAAACGTTACGGCTTGGCGGATTTTCTAGATCCGCCACTGTCAGATAGCAAGTAAACTAATCGAGTCATGCAAATCAGGTTTGTGTTTGGTCAAATATCATCGAGTCAAGCAGACCTTACCTGATTCGTTTACAACACATCTAAACACTTGTTATTTTACTGTTTTTTTAACAACAAATTTGGTTCACTGACAGGCCACTGAATATTATCGTGCCACCAGCGGAACCACCCGATCATATCCATCTCCACTAGGCAATAATGCCTATACACCAATTCAGGAGAAAACCCAATAAATCTGAGAAAAAACCCCTTGTGAAAATCGAACTCTTGTGGAAAACCTCCCTTGTTATTTTACTAACAAGCTAGAACTACACAACAAATGCATGAATGTAATTTGATTTTGTCTAAATGATTAAAAGGTTGAAACTAGTTATGTGTGGTGAATATGGGGATATGACTCACATGAACCTTAATAATTGAGTAGACCATACATGTGCTTACACAGCTCATATGTGTAGGGTCAATGTCTTTTCTCAAGTCTTCACTTTAAGACCCCCTTTATGGGGCACCCCTAGGCCAGACCATTTGTGCCCACTTTTGTGACTTTTTATTAAGTGTTGGGAATATGACACAAGACCCTACATTGCTTGGCAATTCTGATATGGCAATGATCATAATAATCGAAAAGTGTATTTGGAATGTTACAACAAAAAATTGTTTGATAAAACTAGTCCTACATAAGGGAATGAATTAATTGGCCATGTAGGACAATAACAAAGGGCCTTTTGTGTTCTTCAAAGGTTTTTATTTTAATTTGTAGCCTCGCAGCTACAAAACAGATATTTAAACGACCACATTCGTAACAAATCCGTAGAAAAAGCCTCTTTTTAGTGATGGTAACATGGAGTTTACTTGTTATATTCGAGAACAATCGTCTAAAATATAGTTCATTATTAGTTATTATAAGACTTGGGGATCATTAGGTGCTGAGTTCGATTCATACAATGGGGTTTTTTCAGATTTATTAGGTTTCCTCCTGAATTTGTGTATAGGCATTATTACCTAGTGGAGATGGATATGATCGGGTGATTCCATTGTTCTAGTGATCCAAATTTGTCGTTAAAAAAAGAGGTTACAAACATGCGTCATATCACTATTTTCAGTTATGGTAAGTTTATATCAAAAATGATAATAAAATATATGTTTTCAATATTGTATGATAAACATACATTTATTTATTTGTGTACAATGACAAAAACATGAAAGGTGGTTTACATTTGAATATTTGATACAATGAATACTTACTTATACATTGATAAAGTAAAGAAATACCTTTCTCCTATCTCTCCCATCTCGTTAGGCCAAAATATTCTTAACAAAACAATGTCTGGTGGTAAAGTTTGTTAATTTTATTTGAAAGCTTAACACGTTATATACTTTAATTAGCATACTTGCCAACCAAATGAGTACCCGATTCATACTAAACTTATGTGCGAATGAACTTGATAGAGACGGGGAGTTTGGATGTACACACACGTCACTAAGCATGTGTAGCTAAACTATATCTATATACCGATGAAATACACAAACAAATTTGACATGTCCACTTTATGTTTGCGCTGCGCATAGTTAGTTACAAATGTCTTGAGACGTAGAAACCTCGCTTGCCTTTAAAGAAAATAAAGTAGATACATGAAAAGAAAATTAGACACTCGACAAAAAAAGTTGCATATAAATAAAAAATAGGTGACAATTTGGTTAGTATTACACATTGGGATATTGGATTTTGATAATCTTAACTATTTGTCGTTGGCTACCAGCAGTCTCAACTTCAAAAATAACCACTAGCAGTCTCAACTATTAACATATTGGCCTCCAATTGGCCCTGATGAACAGAACCTTTTTCTGCCCACAAACGTTTTTTCGGCGACTGGAGACTAACGGCGTTAGTGTTATGTTAGTCAGGGTCGGGTCCACTGAAGGCCAATATGTTAATAGTTGGGACTGTCGGTAGTTATTTTTTAAGTTGGGACGATTGATAGCCAACGACGAATAATTGAGATTATTAAAGTTCAATATTCCCTATGCATCTTTTAAGTGGATGCTTGAAAATTCTTTATACATTTCAAGTGGAAGCTTGAAATCTTGAATATAAAGTAAATACATGAATATATAATGTTCATGTTTTATGGTTATAGAGGTAAGACATGACATGAATACTAAGGTATAAATATGTCCAAAAAATTGTCACTTTCATAGTTTCTGTTTAGATAACTTTACATTCTTAATTGAGTTTGTGTTAGCCTTGATCAATTATTCTATCTCATAATATTATCAAAGTTCGTCAATATGGCATATATCCATATCATGAATTATTTTGTCATAACTTTTTTGAATAATATATACAAATATGGTCTCAACCTTTTTTTTTGCATTATTTTAACTCATTTGGTTCTAACACTAAGACTGGTGGGTATGGAGAGCCTCATCTCCAAGGGGATAGGTCGCCACGTCACAGCCACGTAGGAGGGGCTTGGAAGGGATGGACCTAGGGGGTGGGGGATGAACCCATTTATATATAGTTGTGTGTGTGTGAGGAGAGAGGAAGAGAGCCCCGTCGAGAACGGCTGGTGGGAGCCGAAAGTGACGAGCCGGAGGAGTGGGGGGCGGTGTGGGGGACCGGCGTCGGGCCTCAGCCGGCCCCCATACTATGATTCTTAAGTTTATATGAAACAATCATTTATTATCTCTAAAACTAAAGGTAAGTTAGAGAACCGAGTTTAGATGGATTCTCAAAAGGCCCCCAATATCATATGATTTATGTTTTCAAAGAAGTTGTTAGTTCGAGAATGATATGTGAAATTGAACAATGAAACGGATTGAATACTCAATTTTATTTTAGAGTAAATTACAAGTTTTGTCCTTTATGTATGTCCCAAATTGCAGGTGTTGTCCTTTGTCTTTAAAATTGATGAGTTTTGTCCTTAATGTTTGCAAATCTTGCACGTTATGTCCTTTAGGCCAAACCCAGTTAATTTTTTCAGTTAAATTAAGTCATGTGCAAGGCACATGAGGGTAGAAATGTCATTACACCTCCCTCATGTCTTTCCCCCTTATTTAAAACCCTAATCTACCCTAATCCTTTATGTCACCAGCCACAACCACCGGAAAACTCTCCCGACCGCCATCAACCTCCACCGCCGGAACACGTTGAAGGCCACTAGGAACCTCCACGTCCGTCGTCACCTCCACCGCCGGAAATCGTTGAAGACCACCATGAACATAAGCAACAGCCATCAAACTCCTTATTACCATACAACAAATCCTAACGATCCTATCCAAAGCCCTAATTTTCATGAATCTCCTCTTTCAAAGCAACCGCCATCAACAATCGCCATGAACATAACCCTAATTTAGATTATGAATCTCCATCTCCATCTTCACCTGCAAATATCGACACAAACCCTAGCCCTAAACCAAATCAATCACCCAAAAGCCCCTCTCCGTCACAAAGAATCGCTGCAATCAACCCTGATTTAGATCATGAATCTCCATCTCCATCTTCACCTGCAAATATCGAAACAAACCCTAGCCCTAAACCAAATCAATCACCGTAACGCTTCCTTCTTGACGTTGCCGTCACGGTGGCGGTGTTGTCACCAGTATGTTCAGAGGATGCCATTGTTACAAGATAATCGTAGATCCGTCTGGTTTGGCTTTACTAGGTTTTGTGTACAGATACTCTGTACAGATACGACATTTTAGGGCTCAGATCTGGTATCAAAGTGATGAAATGACATAAATGAAGAAGATGAAATGGTGATTTACAGGTACTGTAAGTCCCGTGAACCGGATCTTTCAATGATATCAAACAACACCAAGTTTGTGCGGAATCCAAACTTGATGTGATTCAAGAATAAACCGAAGAAATATGAAAGTACGAACTGAATACGAAGAACACACCGAATCACTTTCAACACTTGCACACGATTCTATTACTATCAAAGCAAAATCGTCTAATACAAGTGCTCACAACCAAATCGCCTCCCACTCTCTGTTTCTCTAGAATTTCTGTAACTAGGAGGTTCGAACCCTAAAACAAGTTAAAAACTTGTTTATATACTCAACCAAGCCCACTTCCCTACATGGGCTTCCCTTGGGCCTGTTTGGCCCACATGGCCTAAAGCTTAGCCCAAGTGACCTATAAAGGTCCACATCCTAATGTAAACTAACCCGGTAAGGCCCAGCTCGTAACCATAGCCCGTTGTGTTAATTTGATGCGTCAGTCTCACACTTTAGGGCCTAACAATCTCCCCCTAGACTGATGCCATCAAATTGTCTTCATACCATGAATTCAGCAACGTCTTCAACTAAGTCTATGGTTGTCATAATGCTGCAGATGTTGTGGAAGTTCTTGACTTCTGAACTCTCAGCACTGGGTCTCTTTTCTTCAGCTCTTGTGGTTAGCTTCATATCAGAATCTCGATCAGCTTTGCTTGAAACATCTTTGTTAGAAAGAATGTGAGAGGAGGATTCTCAACAGCTCTTTTCTTCTTCAGTTTTTTTTTTCTTTCAAGCAGGTTCATGGTACTTCTTCAAATGCACTTTCATTGTCAGACGTCGTTTCGTATCCGGTTCTTCTGACTCAGGTACATCTTGTTGTTGTGCTGCTTTAGACTTCTTCAGCAACTAACAGCATCTCAATCTTCATCAACCCCTGTTCTTGAATGAAATCAAGTTCTGCACATTCTCACAAACTCATAAGCAAACATTTCTTATGCAACAGGGAGAGTACCACATGAACACTAGGTACATGAAATTTCACAATTTAAATTCTTTCAACTTTTGATGATCAGTCAAATCTTCAAGAACGGTTACATTTTTTTATTTTAAGAAAAACAATTAAACACTCTATTTTTGGATTTTTGGTTTTATAGAAAAGCAAGACACTATTTTTGTATTTTTGAATTTTTTTTTATTTTTTTTATTTTTAATATTAAGAACTAGAAACAAATAAAAACTCAAAATATAAACAACTACCATAATATACAATTACAATTGCAATGGGATCAAAATTCGTTCTCAGGCAGACTAAGGAACACTTTTCAGTACGAGCCTAATCAAACTGGTCTATGCGATTTCCAATATGTTTGTCCACTTAAACTTTAACGCTCAACTTTCAATTTTTTAACTTCGTGATATGCTTTAGGTAATATTATACTATTATACCCGTGTGTCCCATTCCAAGGCATACCCCCACGATCAAGGTAAGCACAACGATTCATCGTAGCAGGTGAGTATACTGATGTCATCCTTTAAGATATCCTGACTGTATCTAGGTCTACATATAATCTATTTTATCATGTTTTGATTTCTTAACAATGAACACCCAAATAAATACTAATCAAATCCTGGAAATATAAACAGCACACTCTATCATGCAAGTATCTTCCCTACCACATATTTCACAAGTCCAATCCAGATTTCTGAAATCTTAACTGGGAATAGGTTGAGAAGAGAACAGAATAGATCTTATGCAGAGATGGTATAATATACAGATCAAATGAGTTTTTCTCAATTTGATATAGGTTTCTAGGGTTTCTTTTGGGCACTTGAGGGCCTCTTTCGGGTGTATTAGATCTATAACGCGACAACGTACAGCTAGGTCAGCATGTATCTGGATGCAGCAGAAGCTGTCGTTGCCTAGCACCTCCAGGTCAGCATATATCTGGATGCAGCAGAGGAGGTACACGACTTTTTCAGAGAAGATTTCAGAATCAGATCAAAATTGTGTGTATCGGGACAACATACAGACATTCAAATAGAAATGAGCTAATTCCAAGTGACTTTCTTTCCTGGGTTCATGTACAATTTTAGTTCTGAACAGAAGGACAGCCAAGATATCCCCGGATGATTCAACAATATAAAGACCCGAAACCTCAGATGTTGGCTATCTATCAACGCAAGATTTAAGACCATAAAATCATACGCCATTGGTATGTTACCCACATGGTACATAGTTCGTTATGTTTATATCACTTAGTATCTTTTATCATGTTGAGCGTCAAGCCTATCGACACATCGCAATAGATCCTAGTCTTTTCAGCTATGACACCTTACATGTGTTAGTCAAACCCTTTAACACAAACATTTATTTCACTTCCCATATCATGCAATCTTTCTTTTTGGCTTTTTCATTTTTCTAATGTTTTTGTATTTTTCTCATTTTCTCCCCCTAAAACAATACATATTTACTGCAAACTCTTTTTGTATTTTCTGAGTTTTCTCCTCCTAAACTCTATATCTATCTATATGTTCCTCTCCCCCCCTAAATTTGTGCATAAATCTTGTATTTTTGCGCAAATTTACCATTTACTAGAGAAAGGACAATTTATATACAAAATAATAAACTAAGAAAAGAGAAAAAAAAATATTTTTTCTTAACCGTTCCGTCATTAGATTGAAGACTAATCAAATGCAAATCAAAGTACTGAATTTAAACGGTACCTTTTGCTGATCTTATCTTACTTCTCTAATCTCCTCCAAAGGAAACATATCATCTGTAAAAAAAATTTGAACTTTTTGCAACAGTGAAATGTTACCCGTTTTGATCTCTGGAACAACCGCTATCAACACTCCAGAGATTGTCAACAGCTCCTCCTTGGTTGTTCCTGAAAAGTAAGGAGATTAGTAAGACATGGGTACCCAGGCCATCGTGGTCCTGGGTTTACCTGAAGCATCAAAATAAGACACTTCTTTCAAACACAAGTCCCCTTTAATTTCAAGGATTGGAGACGTTGCTGCTTTGGATTTAGGTTTCCAAATCTGTTTCGGTTTAACAAACATATTCGTTGCCTTCGGTTGAGCAACTTTAGCTGATTCAGGCTTGTTTGTTTTAGAAAAACGTTTTTGTTCTTGAACAGCCTTGCGTTTGTTTTTAGCAGCGTTCCAATCCCCATCAGAAGGTTTAACCTTGGGATTCACATTCTTCATTGCCTTAGGTGAAGAAACCTTCATTGGCTTAGAATGGTAGTTATCCTTTGGTGTAACCTTCCGATTTTGCATATAATAGGGTATGTAGGGACGCCTTGTGCAGTTTCTAGCAATATGACCCGCAATGCCACAGTTGTAGCAAGTTTGTCTTTTCATCGGAAAGACGTTTTGAGCAGCTTGATTCGCTCTAGCAGGTCCTGAAGGACAAACCGGTCCTTTTTGCGCTGGATGCGCCTGCACATTTCTCTTAGACGAAGACGAATTGGGGTGCTTGTATTTGTTGTTTGCAGGAGTCTTGTTGCTTTGAGCACCATTCTTCGTCTTTTCTCCCTGATTGGAGCTTTCAATCACCTTGTCATGAGCCTTATGGGATCGTGATTGTCTTTGATGAGCAGACTTCTTATATCCTCGACTTTGATCTGCTCGTTTTGGCTCCTTTTGCGTGTTGTGAACCGGTTTACAAACACCAGCACAAGAGTGAGCATTGACTTTTTGTTGCACTTTTGGACGATGAACACAATTTCTAGCAATGTGTCCAGGAATTCCACAATTGAAACATGTCTGTTGTTTCAATGTATGGAGATTCTGAGAGCAAGCAGCATTAGCCGATCTGATTTGTCTAGATGACCGAGCTTGCTTAGGTTGTGTTCCGCATGCCTTTTCTGAATTCTTCTATTCCTGTTGATCAGAACTAGCACAAACATGAGATTCAGACAGATAATGTTTTTCGTCTTTTATAATTTTATCAGGATCATTTTGAAAAGACGATTCAGTTTCTGTTTTAATTTCCTTTTCAGAAACATTTTCTTGTGACTTTTCATTTAATGTGACCACCTCTTCTTTTTCAAAATCTGGTTCAGTTTTAATTTCAGAAGATGTAGAAGTTTCATCAACACGTGTTTCATCAACACACGTATCATGTGAATCTACTTGTGGTTTACTTTCATCTATAGTTTCCAATGGGGTCCCACTAAATTCAACATTAGGGACACCCACTGAGACAGATTTAGAAGAAGAATCGGGATACTCTTGATTTTCTTGAGAAGAAGTTTCAGTGGTTTCACTGAATGTGTCCTGAGGGACCTCACCTGTAACACTGTCAACAACTGAAATATTAGAAACATTAGGATCACACACATTAGCTGAAAAACAATCATCACCACACTTATTGTTCAAACTATCAACACAAACATCATCAGTTTTGCCCAAAACAACAGGCTCACAAGACGAAACATAAGCAGAAAACGACGCAAATAGAGAACGACTAAAAGCCATGTCAGATTCAGTTGGTTCAGAATAAGGTTCAAAATAAGGTTCAGAAATATTTGTATGAACAACTGGTTCACTCCCAAGAACATCTGCACATTTTACTTCAGATACTTTATCTGCACATGAAGACGAAAAGTTAGGATCAATAGAACCTTTAGAAACAAAATTTATTTGAGCAGACTTCTTTTTCTCAATTTGTCTGTCATTTAATGATGACTTATTGTTTTTGGGACCATAAGTCATTCTACTCTCATTCATCTCCTCCTCCTCAGTCATGGGTAAATAAGTATAATTGTCATTGTAAGGAGGAGGAGCCTGATTAAAACCCAAACCACGCCCTTTATTTTCCTTGTATGCGAGCTGTTGATCACACAAGTTTTTGACTAATTTGCTGGAAGAATCAAATTTCTTAATATTAAGCTCATTTATTTGATATCTATCTCTGATATCTTCCAGTTCTTTAGTCAAAATGCATACTTTCTCCTGAGCTTCTAGAAAATGGGCTGTTTTTACACTTACATCATCTTTGAGTTTGATGATGTCTTTTCGCTGAGCTTCAATCTTTTCTTTATAAAGTTTTTCATTTTTCGATAATGTGAAATTTTTATTTTTTATATCTTGATAATCTTGAATTAGCTCAGCATTGTGTATATGATAAGCCTCAACCCTTTCTCTACATTCAGGAGTGCAAAAGACAGAAAGTATCTCTTCTCTGGTAATTTCTTGAGCCACTGGTTTGTGAAACACGAATGTCATAATTTCAGTGGGTGATTGATACTTTTGTTCTTCTCCCCAAAACACAAATCAAACGAGAACCCGTGTACTCGCTAACTCAAACCCTTTGCAATCGAATGAACCCGCTTACTGAACTACACCTCAAAACCTCAAAACCTGTCAGATTGCTATCACAAAACCAACAAAACAATTTTTTTATTTATATATATATATATATATATATATTTTTAAAGATTTTTTTAAGTTACTTTACTAAATTAAATAAATATAAAGGTTTATTATTATTAACTATTATTATTATTATTATTATTATTATAAATAATGATAAGGTAATGATTACCAAATGATTATGATTATTATATTAAAAAAAAAAATCCTAATAAAATCAGAATTCTAAAGGTCCAATCCGCTTATTCTTTTTCTTTTCTTTACTCGACAATGACAGTTGTCGCAAAAGTGTCACAAAAAATAAAAAAATCTTGTGCTTCTTCCTCGTTTAACCCGTACCAAAACCCTAATTTCAAAAGTTTAGCCACCAAACTTTATTTTCTCTATTCCAATATGTGCTGCAACAATGAAGATGATGATGACAGTCTACAGTTGACGGAAATGATGATGATGAACAGTAAACGCAATGATAAAGATGATGACCAGAGACGTAGACCGGAGACGGAGGTGATGACGATTAGCCGGAGTGGCAGAGTTGTCGGAGGTGGTGTTGCTCGGAGAAGGTAACCGGAGGTTGTTGGGGGTCACCGGAGAAGATGGATGTTGAGTGGAACGGAGATCGGAGTTTAACAGAGATGATGCAGGGCGGTGTGATGTCTTGTGCGGGGTAGAGCAAGATGATGACGGTTGCGGTGATCGGAGATACGATGGTTGTTCAGAGGTGGTGATGATGGAGGTTGTTGGAGGAGAACAGCAGTCGACAAAGTTGACGATGATGAACGATGACCGGAGACAGAGTTGCAGGTTCCGTGAAAGATTGTTGTGACGCAGATGATCAATGACTCGAGACCTTTGATGATTGCGACTCGAAAACAAAACGAGATGACTCGAGATCTCGGTTGCGACTCGGAACCGTGGATGGTTGCGAGTCGAAACCAAAGCAGGATGAGCCGAAACTGATGATGGTTGCGAGTCGAAAACAAACAGGATGAGTCGAAACCGATGATGATGGTTGCGAGTCGAAACTAAACAGGATGAGCCGAGAACTTGGATGGTTGCGAGTCGAAACAAAGGTGATTGAGGTTGCTACTCGAGACCGGTGATGATGATGTAACTTCGGAGATGATTGCGATATTATGAAATTTAAAATAATAGTTTTTAAACCACAACTTTTAAAAGTCAACAAAATTCTCGAAAGTTTTGGGATTTAACTTTTGGAAAGATTAACAAGAATCCTTTTTTTAAGATATTCCAAAAATTTCGTTTGTCTATTAACAGTTTGCAAAACAGATCAAAGAACCAAAAATGGATATTTTCTAATCAAAACCGGATGAAGACAGTGAAGAACGCGAAGAACACGATGAATGTTCTTGGTGATTTTCAAAAATTTCTTCGAAAAACTTGAATATTTGATATCAAAACGAGCCTAGAACAGGTTCTAAAGGCTCTGATACCACTTGTAAGTCCCGTGAACCGGATCTTTCAATGATATCAAACAACACCAAGTTTGTGCGGAATCCAAACTTGATGTGATTCAAGAATAAACCGAAGAAATATGAAAGTACGAACCGAATACGAAGAACACACCGAATCACTTTCAACACTTGCACACGATTCTATTACTATCAAAGCAAAATCGTCTAATACAAGTGCTCACAACCAAATCGCCTCCCACTCTCTGTTTCTCTAGAATTTCTGTAACTAGGAGGTTCGAACCCTAAAACAAGTTAAAAACTTGTTTATATACTCAACCAAGCCCACTTCCCTACATGGGCTTCCCTTGGGCCTGCTTGGCCCACATGGCCTAAAGCTTAGCCCAAGTGACCTATAAAGGTCCACATCCTAATGTAAACTAACCCGGTAAGGCCCAGCTCGTAACCATAGCCCGTTGTGTTAATTTGATGCGTCAGTCTCACACTTTAGGGCCTAACAGGTACAGATCCAGAAACGTTCTGGTTGTCGATTGTTGAAGAATCTCCGGTGAGATGTTATCGGCGATTGTTGTTTATCTTTGTCGGCGATTGTTGTGTTATACACACATATATATATGGTGGTTGCAGTGGTGGATAGTGGCTGAGGCAGTGGTTGATAGTGGTAGAGATCGAGAGAGAAACAGAGAGCTAGAGAGAGAAGCAGTTGTAGAGAGAGAGAGGAGAATCAGATGATGATATATATAAATAAATAATAGTTATAATAATAATAATAATAATAATAGTATTTTTTTAATAATAATAATATTAAATATATAGGTAAAAAGACAAAAATACCCTTGGGTAATCAGATTTAACCAAAAAAAATTAACTGGGTTTGGCCTAAAGGACATAACGTGCAAGATTTGCAAACATTAAGGACAAAACTCATCAATTTTAAAGACAAAGGACAGCGTCTGCAATTTGGGACATACATAAAGGACAAAACTTGTAATTTACTCTTTATTTTATTTTTGATAGGCAAAATTCTTTTAATCCCTGTAGTCTTTGAGACTTAAACTCACGACCCCCCTCTTTCAAACCCAGATGTTTGTTTACAGGCTTTATCTTTGCTAATAGACCACCACCTCATTTGTAAATACTCAATTGATTTAAAACACACTTATTTATGATTTAAAAGTCGAATTACAACAAACATAATAATAAATCACATAGAACATAATACATGATTTACTATAGAACTATAACTCAAATTACTAACAAGTCATGGTGTTAAGTCAAGTCGATGTTGCATCTTCGAATAACTATAATATGAGGGTTATTTGTCAAATCACCCTCGAGAAGTCCTCGCCGGAGTATTCTTGCACTCGTGTTCGTTTTATAAACTATTATATCTCGTTTCAACAACGGGGAAGAAATTGCATAAGCTAGGGTTGTAAGTTACGAAAGGTAAATATGTAACGATGGCCTACGAACGCCGTGCGTGAAGAAACTGCATAAGCTAAGGTTAAAGTAATTGGAGAAGCAATGTCTATTGAGTTTCTTACCATGAGTTACACTATTTAAACATGTCGTTTTTTTCACATGGTTAAATCCTTTTAACATTCACATATAAATCTTTTAAGTGGAAAAGCCGAAACGATTTGGTTTTTAATCAGAAACAGGTTAGCATGGCAAGGATAAATGAGGAGATCGGATCTCTTGGCCTCTCGGAGTCTCTATGGCTGTGGAATCAGTCGAGGCTGCAAGCATTTTCGTGGAAAATTGGTGTGACTTTGACGTACATTGTATGGGTGTATGATTTAT
This sequence comes from Helianthus tuberosus, assembly GCA_030545235.1. Lineage (NCBI taxonomy): Eukaryota > Viridiplantae > Streptophyta > Magnoliopsida > Asterales > Asteraceae > Helianthus > Helianthus tuberosus. The sequence continues at coordinate 19,911,347 of CM060358.1, read as the reverse complement.
GTTTTTTTTGGTGGATGTAAACATGGTGCCTTTGTTAACAACTTTTGGTTAACCGGGTTTTTATAATAAAATTTAGTTGATCGTTCAAAAAAAATCAGTACAGGGTTTAATTATTCATCAATAATAAAATCCTTTCAATAATTGTCCTTTGATATTTGATTGGTATAACCTTTTATAAACAAGTACCAACTAGTAATATAAAGTAAAACATCTTTAATTAGTTGGGTATGTAGATCAATGTCTATGTCAGTACGTAAATGAATGTGTTCGACAAATAAAAAGGTTAAGACTTGCTTAAGCTTCAAGACACATAAATTTTGTGTTTATCCAAAAAAACTTGAATTATTTTTCTCTAAATAATTATAAATCCATGTCAAACCAAATGTAGATTGAGTAAATTTTGGACAATATACAAACACATGCTTATAGTATTTTTTTTTCTCATTTATCTGATGATATGTATGATACGTAACATCTATACTTTATGATTATATCAATAAAGGTACTTTAGAATACTTAACCGTGGAATGGGATTCTTGTTTTGTTTTATTAATTTAATGTACGAAAAATTTACAAATAACCGTATGTAAAAAGAGTATTGTATGAAACTAACTCCACTTTAAAAAAAAATATATTAAAATCAGGAGGTTTGCAATGTTGAACATAAATAAAAGGTTCTATGATACTTAAGTGTTGTTGAAATGTGTTTGGGTATCTGATTGTATATCATATTTTTTTAAACAACATTTTTTTTATTTAAAACACTTCAACAACCAAAACTGGAAATTACAAACAAATGGCAGGTAAACGGACAACAAGTTGCGTCGCCAATCCCTTTTGAATTGCATCCTACTAAAAACGAAGTGGCTCTTAAGGGTTGAGAAATTACTATTCACGACCCGCTGAACCCTGTTCAGGAATTCTACGGCCTCCGGGGCTATGGAACCAAATGTATTAAAGGCAAATGAGATAAACACGTGTTGATTCTCCAAACAAGTTTTCTCGTGTTTAGCGACTTTACCTGATTCCACCTTCAACACTGTCTGAGCAGCAACAAACTCACTATCCCTGAACCCAATAAGAGGGACACTCCTGTAAGGTCTACACAAGCGTGTTTTCCCCCTGCCCACTCATATTGGTTGTGCTAATGTGTGTGTTTTTAGTATGTGTGTTAAAATCAACTTATAAGACCATCACCAATGCAAGATGATAAATGCATTCACAAACGTGTCTGGTAGCTACCATATTAGATTTCCACAAATACACTAAAAATACACATATTCTCTCCAATCCTAAACATCTTTACCAATACTTATATTTCCACATGATCACCACTTTTATATTTATTTTTAATTATTAAGTTATTTATTATATCAATATACATTTTTTTTTATTTTTTCATTATTTATATAAAAATTATAAAAACAAAACATTAAACTTCTAAACACAAACATGAATATATATACGTATCTTAAACTTTTGTATTTTTTTATTAAAGTAGCATTAATAAACTTATGTTTTAAAATAAGAACAATACATTTTTTTTTGTTATTTTGTTCAATTACTATATTTGAAATGAAAAAAAAAAATTGATATACAAGTCACTAAAAGTTATAATGTACAACTTATTTATGCAAATCAAAATAAATAAAAATAAGAAAAGAACGAAATAAATACAAAACAAATGTAGGAGCCCACCATCCACCCAAATGAACCATACTTCCCCAAGAACATTCCACTTCCCTAACTTGACTTCGATTCTCCCATTCGTCGTTCGGGGCGCGGTTTCCTTCAGTTTTCCTTCGTTTGTGGTTTCCTTTTGTCCGGTGGCTCGACGAAGGGGAGGTGACCGGCATAGAGTGTGAGGATTCCTGGTCCTTGTATTGGTAGCGGACCTCTCCATCCTTCTTCTCTATTCTAGTTTCCCGATGCTTCCATTCACTGGCTAGATCTAGGATCCACGTCCTTTCCTGCTGATTTCAATGGATGTCGATGAAGAAACATGGGAGGTGCAGAATAGTAAACACAGAAGTAAAGGTGCAAATGCAGGTTTCAGGCGGGATATCTCCAAGTTTTTTGTGACCAATATTCCCCAAGGATAACGTCCGTGGGATTTGGCCAATGCGTTAAGAGTTTATGGGGAGATTGCAGGGGCTTTCATTGCTAAAAAGAAAGATAAAGGCGGTAGAACTTTTGGCTTTGTGAGTTTTAAAGGCGTGAGGGATTTGGAGGATCTTAAAAACAATTTATCTAAGGTTAAGCTGGGAGGGAACAAGCTTGTGATTAACGTGGCTCGTTTTGCTAAAGAAAATGGATTGCCTAAGTTTGCTGATGACAATGGTGGTAAAGGGGGTTTAGCGAAGACAATGGGAACTGGTAAACTTAATGTTCAGGTGGGTAATGTTCACTCTAAGGGGCTTAAGTCTGTTAAAAATGGAGTTTCTTTTTTTGACGTTCTAACCAACAAGACCCATGTGGAGAAGGAGGATGACGTGTTGGTTTTGGACCCCTCTGTGTTTTCTCTTGCTAGTTGCTTCGGAAGAGGAGGGGTTGGTAGAACTTTGGGTTTTCAAGAGCTCAGATCTCTCAGAGCATCGTTGATGGAAGCGGGATTCGGGGGTGCTTCTATCCATTATCTAGGAGACATGTCAGTGTTAATCGTTTTTGATAGCGAGGAGTTGACGTCCAAGTTGCTTAACGAGAAGGAAATTTGGGGTCGGTGGTTCTCTTCGTTCCATCCCTGGCTTGGCCAGGCGCTTCCTTACGAGCGTCTCGCTTGGGTCAATATTATGGGCGTTCCGCCTCATCTAGTCTCTAGAAGTGTTTTCGATTTGATTGGAAGCAAGTATGGTAAGGTGGTACAATCCTCTCAGTTTCTTGAGTCGGATGGGGATCTCTCGTTTGATCGGCTGGGGATTCTTTTGGACTCGGGTAACAGGATTAACGGACTTCTCAATCTTTGTTGGCAAGATAAGAGATATAAGGTGTGGATGGTCGAAGATAACGATCAATGGGTCCCTGATTTCCTTGATGACGATGTGTTATCGACAGCTGTTTCATCGGAAGTTGGTGACGTCCCGGACTCTCCGGCGAACCATGGCGGTAGCGATAAGGAAGATGAAGAGTTCATGGTGTCTCCTAATGAGGAAGTCGATAAGTCTATGGATCTTCGGGATGGGGCAGGTGACGTGCATGTCCCCATGTAGAAAAAGATTGAGGGTGGCGGTTATGTTTCCGAGGCAGCTGGAGATCAGGGGCATGGGGTAACGGAACAAGCATTTGAATTTAATATTCCCTTTAATCAGCATAGTAGATGTCAGTCGGGGGGAGTGGCCCAAGAAGAAGTGGATTCTTTTAATATTGGGAAGCCCACTTTAAGCAAGTCCATCAAGAAAAGTAGGAGATCTTTAAAAAATAGACCCACAAACTCCTTTGGTGGGTCAATCCAAGTCGTTGAGGAGACTAGGCCCAGGAAAAGACCCAGGTCTTTATTAGAAGGGGATGGTCATTCAGGAGCTTTCGAGAACAAAGGGGAATCTGGGGGCGATGATAGAAACAAAGGATTTGAACAATTTTTCTTTGACTTAAACAACTTGGCACCAGATGAGAATATTACGAAAGTCGGTTCGGTTGTGAACATTGCGGGGGACCATCAGCAAGTCGCTGGGGAAGATGGAGGTACAGGAACGGTGGGTAGTGGTGCGACTGAGATGTCCGGAGTGGAGAAGGAAGTATCGGAAACAGTTAAGGTCGGTTCTAAAATCGGAATTAACATCGCTGATCACCCGGAACTGGTCAGGTAGTCAATTAACTCAGGTATTAATGTGGTTCACTCATGAATCTTCTCTCGCTTAATATCAGGGGTATCGGGGGTTCTAATAAATCTGGTTGGGTGAAGAATTTGATTTCTAATCACGGCATCTCGTTTCTGTCTCTTCAAGAATCTAAGTATACCAGTGTTTCTCGTTCCGATTTGGCTATGCTCTGGGGTAAAAAGGATTTTGGGATGGATTTCGTTGAGTCTGTGGGTTTGTCTGAAGGTTTAATTTGTATCTGGGATGATAAGATTTTTAGACAGACGGGTGGTTCTAAGGATAGGCATTTTTTGCATGTTCGTGGGACCTTAGTGGGTTGTGGTTCTGCTGTCAATATTCTCAATGTTTACGCGCCTCAGGGAGTTTTGGCTAAACAGACATTATGGGGAGAACTGAAAAATATTATTCATTTAAACGATGGTTTATGGGTTGTAGCAGGTGATTTTAACGCAGTCCGGTTTAGGGAGGAAAAGAGAAATTGCGCGTTTAAGCAGAACTGTGCTAATCATTTTAATGATTTTATTTTCGATTCGGGGTTACTAGAATACAGCATGAGTGGCAGGAAGTTCACGTTTTTTTCTTACAATGGCAACAAATGTAGCAAACTGGATCGGTTCTTAGTTAATTCCGATTTCTTTAATTTGTGGCCGACGGCTAGTTGTCGGGTTCTTTCAAGACTTTGGTCGGACCATAATCCTATTGTTTTGGTATGTCGGGCGAGGAACTTCGACCCGCACCCTTTTCGGTTTTTTAACTCATGGATTGGCAAACCGGGTTTTGAGGACGTTGTGTCTAAAGTTGTCTCTGAGTTCGATTTGGTTGACGTTAATCCCGACGTTACCTTCATTAGAAAGTTGAGTTTCATTAGAGATCGTTTGAGAGCTTGGAAAGACGATTTGTATCGGAAGGAAGGTGAGGAAGTGGAGGTTGCTAAGAACGAACTCGAGTCCTTAGAAGCTATCCTTGATCATAGAGATTTTTCCGAGGAGGAGGAATGGATGTTTTACGAAAATAAGAAAATTATCTGTGACGCGGAACAGACTAAAGCTTTGGATCTTAGACAAAAATCTCGAATCAGGTGGGCGAAAGATGGAGACGAAAACTCTAAATTTTTCCATGCTATGATCAATAACAGGAGAGCCAGCAAAGCAATCCACGGTCTCGAAGTGAACGGGGTTTGGACTTCCAAACCGTCCCTTGTGAAAAAGGAAGTTTTTCGGTTTTTTAGAGATAAGTTTGTGGAGGAGGCCGATAGTAGGCCCCACCTGATTTGCCCACACATTAAGAAGATTTCTTCGACGACATCAGCCAGTTTAGAGGTTCGTTTCTCTATGGAGGAGATTAAAGCGGCAGTATTCGAATGCGGCAAAGATCGTGCTCCTGGACCCAACGGCTTTAATTTTAGATTTTTTACTCATTTTTGGGACCTTTTTGCTTCGGATTTCTATAATATTTTGGATGCCTTCTTTGCTTCGGGGAAGGTAAGTAAGGGATGTGGATCGGCGTTTATTGCTCTAATTCCTAAGATTAGAGATCCTCTTGGGTTGAATGATTATCGTCCCATTAGCTTGGTTGGTGTTATTAATAAAGTGGTATCCAAGGTGCTTGTTAATAGATTGAAACCGGTTTTAAATGAGGTGGTGTCAAGTTCGCAATCGGCTTTTCTTGGGGGTAGATTCATCATGGATGGTCCTTTGCTCGTCAATGAGCTGTTCTCTTGGGCAAAGAAAAATAAGAAACACGTTTTCTTCCTCAAAGTTGACTTCGAGAAAGCGTTCGACAACGTGAATTGGGGCTTTCTTCTGAATATCCTGCATCAAATGGGGTTTGGGGAAAAATGGTGTGGCTGGATTTCGGGCATTTTGGCTTCGGCCAGGGCGTCTGTGTTGGTGAATGGGTCGCCTACATTCGAGTTTGGATGTAATAAAGGCATGAGGCAAGGTGATCCTATATCTCCGTTTCTCTTTGTTGCGGTGATGGAGGCGCTTTCTTGCCTCTTCAGCAAGGCATGCGAGGTTAACGTTTTTAAAGGTATCACTCTTCCCGATAACATCACTAGTGTCTCCCATTTATTTTTTTGCCGACGATGCTATGATTATGGGGATTTGGGATAGAGAGAATATTTCTAACGTCATTAGGATCTTGAGGTGTTTCCATGTGTGTTCGGGCTTGAAGATTAATCTTAACAAATCTAGCATTTTTGATATTGGAGTTTCTGTTGGGGAGATCGAGGAGACCGCGGATTGGATTGGGTGTAGGGTTGATTCCATTCCTTTCAAGTACCTAGGATTAACTGTCGGTGCCAACATGAATCGGATCAATAATTGGAGGCCGTTTTATGATATCTTCGAGAAGCGGTTATCTCTATGGAAGGCATCTTTACTTTCCATTGGTGGTAGGGTTACGTTAATTCGATCTGTTCTCGAAAGCTTGCCAACGTATTTTTTGTCTCTTTACAAAGCGCCTAAGATGGTTATCAAAGATTTGGAAAGTATTATAAAAAAGTTCTTATGGGGCGGTTCGAATAATGCTAGGAAAACACATTGGGTGACGTGGGATAGGGTGGCTTTACCTAAGAAAGCAGGAGGCTTGGGTTTAAGTAAATTATCAAACATTAATCTGGCTTTGCTTTGTAAATGGGGTTGGAGGTTTAAGAACGAACCTGATAGTTTATGGGTTAAAGTCATTAACGCTATTCACTCAGGGTGATCGGAATGGGCTTTCTTACCGTTTAATAAAGCGATTAGAGGAACATGGTCTAATATCTGCAACATTATTAGCAAAGCGTTTATTGTTAACAAGCCCCTTCGCAACTTTTTTAAAGGAGAGGTCCGTTCAGGCTCGGATATTTTTTTCTGGTTGGATCCATGGCTTTCAGAGGCCCCTCTCAAATAATTATTTCCTCGTCTTTTTCTCCTGGAAGTTGTTAAAAACTGTTCGATGAGTGATCGGTTATCTGGAGGCGTTTGGTGGCTTTGGAAGAATGACCCGGATGCGTCCGAGGAGGTTCAGGAATTGGCGTCAATTACAGGTATGTTATCCTTGTCACACCCCAACCGATGGCGGAAGTCATCGGGGCATGGCACTGAGCGAAACAGATTGTCCAGAAGTTTCCATAACAACTATCATTACCATTTAATTTAAGTTAACATGTCCCATACCATGTCTCAAACAGTAAACAAATTATTACAGATAAACATCAAGACAAACATCCTGTTTCGACAACTCGGATTCAAATTAAATAGTTTATTTATTGGTTTCTAGGACCCCATTTCCTAGCTTCGATTTCATCACAGCGCAGAGAACATTCTAGACCTTTCCTAGCCTCAAGTTCACAGCATGCTAAGCATGTAAACTTCCTAAGTACCTGTCACATACGTTAAAATAAAGTCAATACATAAAATGTAAAGGTGAGCATACAAGTTTGATAATAGCATATAGAGTTCGAATTCGTTTACGCATAACCAGCACGTACACATAGTGAAATGAAGCACGTTAGTTATCGACATAGACCCATCGATACCAATGACTGCGGGTTGACTGCCTGAGGCAGTTCGCAATACATGATTACACCGTACTCCATGCAAGTAAAAGATCCTTAACAACCCCCGTGTGAACGGGTGCTGAGTCCAAACTATAGTACTATCGTTGCTAAGGTAGGTAGATAGCATTCCATGTGTAAACATAATAAACAAGCATTCATGAGCCACGTATAACATGCATTAACGGTTAGCGTTCAAATAGTTTGAGTAGTGTGACAATTGTAGTTTGAATATTCGTAACGTATGTAACACCCAAAAGTGCCCAAAGCAAAAAGGGATCGAGTATACTCACAGTGATTTATGGATTGAAGGGAGCGCTTAGCGAATACGGTTAGCCTGAATAGATTCGGTAGCATAACGATAAGTGAAACGTAAAACAGGAAACAAGTATTGAGGAATCGGACAGCTGGTCGATCGGACGGCAGTTCGATCGGACGGCTGACCGTTCGGCTGATAGTCCGTACGGTCTGGTGTTCGATCGGTCGGTAGGCCGATCGGATGGCTGTACGAGTGGATTGTTCCTTCCTTTGAGAAGGATGTGTTTGTGTATGATGGCTTGTCCTTTGGAGTTTTCGTTGTAGCATTTTGAAAACATTGAAGTACCCTTGCCTTTCTGGTCGGTCGATCGGACGGCTGTTCGATCGGCCGGCAGCCCGATCGGTTAGGCCTTCAACAGAATTTCAAGGTGAAGTCTTTGGATCGGACAGGTGTTCGATCGGACAGGTGTTCGATCGGACAGGTGTTTGATCGGACAGGTGTTCGATCGGTTGGCAAGTCAACAAGTCAAAGACTTAAATGAATTGCAAGATGGATCGGATGGTTGGTCGATCGAATAGCACAACTGCTGTTCGATCGGACAGCAGGTTGTCACCTGATCGGACGGCTGTTCGATCGGGTGGCACTTCTTAGTGCATTAAACATGTTGGAAATTGATTAAGTGTTGAAGCATAGTATCTCACGATCCGAAGAGTAATCCGATCGGACAGTAGTTCGATCGGACAGCAGTTCGTTCAATACCATTCTTCAAGTGGAGTTGTTTGTGTGGGACCATGTGCTAGCCGATCGGTTGGCCAGTCGATCAGCTGGTTTATCCGATCGGCTAGCTGTCCGTTCGGACCGCAGTCCAATCGGTCAGCATCCTGACCTGATCAGCCTTGCGTCTAACACCTTGGTTGTTCTGTTTGTTTGCCGTTTTATCGAGGTACTTTGACAGCGAGTAAAACCATAGATGCCTCGTTCTTACTTGGTCTCCCGGGTCGGACAGGAATCACCCAAATCCGGTCGATGGTCTGTTCGGAACGAAGTTTAATATTTAACCCGAAGTCGGTTAACCTCGTGGATAGAATCTAGATCTTGAGCCGTATAACCACTGAAGGGCTTTGTAAATCGGCTCAGGTTCCGTTTCCACTGGTTCGAGCGAAAAGAGTTGAAGAAGGTTGGGAAAATCCATCCTTCAATCCTTTTCACCAAGTATATGTTCAGATCTATAGAAGATCCTTGTTTGTTTATGTGGAAATCGGCTAGATCCAAGTCGTTCTTGGTGGATTGAGGCCAAAACATGAAGTTCTTCAAGAACTCATGGTGACATCATCCTAGAACACTTGATTCTTGATGATTTCACGGTTAAATGTTTAGATTTGAAAGATAGAAAGGTGTAGGAGTGTGTATAGATCAAGGAAGTACAAGTTTTAGGACGAAAACTTACCGGAAATGAGAGAAATCTGAGAAAAAGCGAGTTGAGCGTGCTGGTCGAATAGAGGTTTCCAAAAGTGGTAAAGAATGACAATGACAGGGGTATTTATAGGATGGCAAAAGAGGAAAGGGCTAGCCGATCGGCTGGCTGTTCGATCGGCTGGGAAGCCTGATCGATCGGTTGCCCCTTTCGAGTGTTTCGCGCGATGTTTTCTGATATTTCGATTTCGGTTGAGAGGGTCCGATACGATAGGGTTTCCTAGTCAAATTACTTTCAGTCTCCACTACTTCGATTGTGTTTTGGGTTCGAGTTCAATAGCATTCGAGTTCGATTTCGAGTTCGCTTGATTACCACAACATAACATAAATAAGCATGCACAAGTAACACGTAAGGCACACACACATGTATAAACAATAAGCAAAATTACGTAGTTCGAGTTACGATTTGATGTCGATTCGATTAGCATAGCTTGATTAACTTTATCGCATTGTTACTTCCTATAGTTCACAGTCGTATGTCGATTGAAAAACGATTAATACTCATCGATTTTTGTAATGAACGACACTTACTCCACATAATACAAATAAAATAAAGACATTTCTACCAGTCAAGTCGCGCGAAATCGGTCGTTGACTTTAACCTTGACTTTGACTTGTGAAAACACGGGGTGTTACAGCCTCCTCTTGTTTAGGGAATTTCGTCCCGAAATTAAGCTGGAAGCCGCAACAAGCCGTGAATCACGTTGAGGACTCTTTGTTTGGATCGAGTTGAAAACCGGGACCTATAAGTGGTATTTGAGCAGGTTCTCGGTTGCGAAGGTCAAACGCACAGATTCGTACTATAATTGGTGGTTCCATAGATTAATATGAAATCGTACAAAACACTAAAGTCACAGTATTACTTTCTCCCTCTAACTTCATCCTTCAAACAACTGCGGGTACTTAGCCTTCATATCGCTTTCGAGTTCCCAAGTGAACTCTGCGCCTCGTTTGCCTTCCCATCGGACCTTCACAATAGGAATGCGTGAGCGCCTGAGCTGCTTGGTTTGGCGATCCATGATTTCGACAGGCTTTTCCACGAAGCGTAATGTTTCGTTCACTTGTAGATCGTCTAGAGAGACATGTAAGTCGTGGTCGGCGATGCACTTTCGGAGGTTTGACACGTGGAAAGTCGGGTGGACGTTGCTAAGTTCCTCCAGTAATTTGAGTCTGTAGGCGACTTTTCCGATCCTTTCCAGAATCTTAAAAGGTCCAACATATCGAGGATCGAGTTTCCCTTTCTTGCCGAATCGGACTACACCCTTCCAAGGTGATACCTTTAGGAGTACGTAGTCACCAACGCCAAATTCACGGGGCTTGCGCTTTTTATCGGCGTAAACCTTCTGTCGATCCCGAGCTTTCACCAGGTTGTTTCTGATTTGGAAAATTTTGTCTGTCGTTTCTTGTAATAGCTCAGGACCGGTTAGTTGCGAGTGACCGGTCTCGTGCCACACAATAGGCGACCGACATCTTCTTCCGTACAATGCCTCGAAAGGTGCCATCTCGATGCTGGAATGATAGCTGTTGTTATACGAGAATTCGACTAACGGCAGGTGTTTATCCCAGTTACCTCCGAAGTCTAGAACATACGCACGGAGCATGTCTTCAAGCGTACGGATCGTTCTTTCAGTCTGGCCGTCGGTTTGAGGGTGGAAAGCAGTACTTAGATTAAGCGTTGTACCGAGTGCCGTTTGAAACGTTTCCCACAATCGCGAAGTAAACCGAGCATCACGGTTAGAGATGATGTCACGAGGCGTCCCATGATTACAAATGATCTCGTCGGTGTAGATTCGGGCTAATCGTTCCACCTTGTAGTCTTCTCGTATAGGCAGAAAGTGAGCTGATTTAGTCAATCGGTCGACCACAACCCATATGTTGTCGTGACCTAATGACGTGGGTGGAAGCTTGGTTACGAAATCCATAGCTATGCTCTCCCACTTCCACATGGGAATTGGTGGTTGTTCGAGCAAGCCAGAGGGTCTTTGATGTTCAGCCTTGATCCTAGCACAAGTTAGGCATCTTCCAACGTAGAGAGCGATATCCCTTTTCATGCCCAGCCACCAGTACTTATAACGAAGATCCTGGTACATTTTGTCAGCACCGGGGTGAACTGAGTAGCGGGATTTATGGGCTTCGTCCATAATAATCTGTCGCAAATTGGTTCGCTTGGGAATCCAAATTCGGTCTAAGAAGTGGAATATCCCATTCGATTTGCTCACAAGCTGGGCTCCATCGTGGTAGATTCTTTCTTTCTTCAAGGTGCGTTCGTTGAAACATGCATGCTGAGCGTCGCGGATGAGAGTTTCGAGGTTGTGCTGGGCTTGAACATTACGAGTGCTAAGCAGGTAGCTCCGTCTGCTAAGTGCGTCGGCAACAACATTTGCTTTGCCTGGGTGATAACGAATCTCACAGTCGTAATCATTGAGAAGTTCTACCCATCGGCGTTGACGCATATTAAGTTCCTTCTGATTAAATATATGCTGTAGGCTTCTATGATCGGTGAAGATCGTACACTTAGTACCATACAGGTAGTGTCGCCAAATCTTTAATGCAAAAACAACCGCGCCTAGCTCGAGATCATGAGTTGTATAGTTCTTCTCGTGGATTTTGAGCTGACGAGATGCGTAAGCTATGACCTTGTCCCGTTGCATAAGAACACAACCGAGACCAAGGTTGGAAGCATCACAGTAGACAATGAAATCATTGTTTCCGTCGGGCAATGTGAGAACAGGAGCATTGCAAAGCATGTGTTTGAGGGTTCGAAAGGCGGACTCTTGTTTGGTTCCCCAAACAAAAGGCTGGTCCTTATGTGTAAGAGAGGTAAGTGGTGCAGCAATCTTTGAGAATCCTTCGATAAATCGGCGATAATAGCCTGCTAGTCTGAGAAAGGAGCGGACTTCGGACGGATTCTTAGGTGTAATCCAGCTCTTAACAGCTTCAATCTTCGCAGGATCGACGTGAATACCCTGACTATTTACAATGTGACCCAGAAATTGAACCTCCCCTAACCAGAACTCGCACTTGGAGAACTTGGCATAGAGTTGGTTCCCCTGGAGTAACTCGAGAACCAGACGTAGATGTTGCGCGTGTTCGGCTTTCGATTTGGAATAGATCAATACATCGTCGATGAATACGATGACGAAACGGTCGAGATATGGTTTACACACGCGATTCATCAGATCCATGAAAACCGTTGGTGCGTTAGTTAGACCAAAAGGCATGACAACGAATTCGTAATGGCCGTAACGGGTTCGGAATGCGGTTTTGGGTATATCCTCCTCTTGAATGCGTAGCTGGTGGTAACCTGAACGTAGATCGATCTTCGAGAAACACGTAGCGCCTTGTAGTTGATCAAACAAATCGTCGATTCGAGGCAGAGGGTAGCGGTTCTTGATAGTTAACTTATTCAATTCCCGGTAGTCGATGCACATCCGGAACGACCCATCCTTCTTTTTGACGAAAAGGACTGGTGCACCCCAAGGAGAGGTGCTCGGGCGAATGAAGCCTTTTTCAAGTAATTCCTGGAGTTGGGTTGAGAGTTCGCGCATTTCTGACGGTGCGAGTCGGTAAGGAGCTTTGGCAATAGGGTTGGCTCTAGGAATGAAGTCAATACGAAAGTCGATATCACGACTTGGAGGTAATCCGGGAAGATCCTCTGGAAAAACATTAGGAAATTCTCGAACCACAGGAACGTCCTTCACTTCCTTCTTCTCTTTCTTTTCCTTCTCCGCTACTACAATGTTTGCCAAGAAAGCCCTGTATTCCTTGCGGAGATACTTGCTGGCTTAGAGGCATGACATAAGCTTGAGCCCCTTTGAAGTAGTATCACCATAAACACACAATAAGTCGCCATTGGCGAGCGAAAAACGAATCATCTTGTCGAAGCACACAACTTCAGCATGGTTTTCTCGAAGGAAGTCCATGCCTACTATGACGTCAAAGCTTCCGAGTTGCATCGGAATAAGGTCGATTGGGAAGATGTGATTGTTGAGCTCAAGAGTACAATCACAGATAACATAATTAACAGTGATGGTTCTTCCGGTAGCGACTTCTACGTCGAACTTCGAGGATAGTTGGGAACGTTTACGACCAAGGAATTTCTCAAATTCGAGCGACACAAAGCAATTATCGGCTCCAGTATCAAACAAACATGAAGCATAAATACCATTCACAAGGAACGTACCATTGACCACGTTGTTGTCGGCCTGGGCTTGACGCACGTTGAGGTTGAAAGTTCTGGCACGTGCGGCCTGTTGTTGCTGCTGTGGCTGCTGTTGCTGGGGCTCTTGTTTCACGACCCTGTTTGGGCACACGTTGGCGAAATGGTTCGGGTCGCCACACGCGAAGCAGGCTCTGGCTTTGACTGCGGGTGCCGGAGGAGCTTGTTGACCCTGTGGGGCAGTGATTAGAGCTTGGTTGGCAGGAGCTTGACGAATACGGCAATTGGCAGTAAAGTGGCCGTACACGTTGCAGTGAGCACAAAAGCGGCATTGAATAGTAGTCGGGTGGTGGTATGTGCAAGTAGGGCAGAGCGGGGGTGGCCCAGTGTATGCACGCTTTGCATGCGGTGCATTGGCCACAGGCGCCGCTACTTGACGTTGTTGAGCAGGTACAACTTGAATTGGTGCAGCAGTAATTGCACAGTTCTTGTTGGTGGAGCTGTTCTTTCTCTTGTTCTTTCTCTTGTTGCTTGATGAGGTGGGTTCAGCAGTTGGTGCGGTAGAAGTAGCTTGATGCAGATGCTTTGAAGTCTTATCCCATACCCCAGCCTTAACCCGTTTGTCGTTGATCTCAGCGGCCAACAGATAAGTTTCCTCGATCGTTGTAGTCTTAGCCGCTTGCACGAAATCAGCAACGCAGTCGGGCAAAGCTCGGATATACTTCTTGATGGTCATGTCGGGAGTCTTGACTTGATCAGGACAGATAATGCTGAGCTGTTTGAAACGAGCAGTGAGACCAGCATTGTCTCCATCCTTCTGCTGTATGTGCCAAAATTCATCTTCCAGCTTTTGACGCTCGTGAGGAGGGCATAATTCCTCTAGCATAACTTCCTTGAGCTCGTCCCACGACAGTCCGTAGGCTGCATCATTCCCTCGCTTGTTCCTCTCGGCCGTCCACCAGTCTAGAGCACGGGACTGGAAAACGCCAGTAGCGTTCAGAGTTCGAAGGTCATCAGGGCAACCACTTTGTCGCAGAGTAACCTCAATGGAATCAAACCAGTGAAATAGTGCAGTAGGACCTCCTTCGCCTGTGAATTCTTTTGGCCCACACGACTTGAATTGCTTGAAACTGAAGGGCCTTACGGCAGTCTTAGGAGCGTCGGTTCTCGATTCCTCAGATGATTTGCTGGCGTTCTCATAAACATCACTCACGGCCTTTGCTACGCTTTTCGCGACGATGGAAGCAAGGCGTTTGTCCCTCTTTTCCTGACGAGAGAGTGCATGACGGGATCCAGACGACATGGTCTGCAACAGACATCGTCACAGGACTCATCACATTGTATTCGAATCTCACCTCACACGTATACTACTTACTAAAGCTCAGGAACACGTGTACTTACGTAAATACTTATCACGAAATCACATAATCACATAACACATAGAACACATAATCATTTAGTACTTAAGCACAGAAGCAAATAAGCACATACGCATTAATCGAATCACAGATTATACTACGTCTCGTGTGTTTCGGTCTCGTACGTGTACGGATTCCGCACGTTACACGTTCGGTTCGCAATCGTTTCGGAGTCAAAACCGAGACATAGCAGGAATCACGGTAAATTGTACGTTCTTGTGTGTTCGGTCACGCACGTTCACGGTTTTCGCACGTTGAACGTGTCGTTACGCAATCGTTGGGAGTCAAAATGAGCACATAAATGGGGAATGGCATATAAAACACACATAAAATCGGCAACTAACTTTGAAACATTAAAAAAAATCGGGAGATAGATTGTCTGTGGCTAGTAGACTTCGACTACCCAAAGTGGTTCGACTATTCACAAGGATCCGTTGTGCACATTTAACCTCTAGGACTATGCCTTTGCCTCGAGTCTTGGGCGTTTGGCACTCATCCCGTGATCATATTGTGACCTCAGGTCATTGGAGTCCGTCGAGACTTTGGTGAGAGTTTTGTATAGAAGCGGAACAAGCCGTTAAGGTTAGGGTTTCACCCCCTGGCTTAACAACTTTGTTCTTGTTTTGATAAAATTGAGGAGATTATTCATCAAAATATGGATTTCACCCCTGATTTGGCATAATTCTCCCCGTTTGTAGTTTAAAATGCGAGTTGGTTGAGCCACTTTAGTCGAGAGTTTGCGGTTTTCACACCTATTCTTGACTTTATTGCCCATTCATAACTAGAAATTTCGAGTGCAGTGAGAGTGTAGAACAAGCGAGAATAACGAGAAGTAAGCTCGTACATAACCCCTACTGGTTATGCACAAGTCGGTCTGCTGGTTCTTAACTATAGTCTAGGTATCTAAGACTTCGACCCGGACTAGGTCGAGTCTTGCCTAATTCCCTATAGTTATGGCTCTGATACCAATCTGTCACACCCCAACCGATGGCGGAAGTCATCGGGGCATGGCACTGAGCGAAACAGATTGTCCAGAAGTTTCCATAACAACTATCATTACCATTTAATTTAAGTTAACATGTCCCATACCATGTCTCAAACAGTAAACAAATTATTACAGATAAACATCAAGACAAACATCCTGTTTCGACAACTCAGATTCAAATTAAATAGTTTATTTATTGGTTTCTAGGACCCCATTTCCTAGCTTCGATTTCATCACAACGCAGAGAGCATCCTAGACCTTTCCTAGCCTCAAGTTCACAGCATGCTAAGCATGTAAACTTCCTAAGCACCTGTCACATACGTTAAAATAAAGTCAATACATAAAATGTAAAGGTGAGCATACAAGTTTGATAATAGCATATAGAGTTCGAATTCGTTTACGCATAACCAGCACGTACACATAGTGAAATGAAGCACGTTAGTTATCGACATAGACCCATCGATACCAATGACTGCGGGTTGACTGCCTTAGGCAGTTCGCAATACATGATTACCACCATAATCCATGCAAGTAAAAGATCCTTAACAACCCCCGTGTGAACGGGTGCTGAGTCCAAACTATAGTACTATCGTTGCTAAGGCAGGTAGACAACATTCCATGTGTAAACATAACAAACAAGCATTCATGAGCCACGTATAACATGCATTAACGGTTAGCGTTCAAATAGTTTGAGTAGTGTGACAATTGTAGTTTGAATATTCGTAACGTGTGTAACACCCAAAAGTGCTCAAAGAAAAAAGGGATCGAGTATACTCACAGTGATTTATGGATTGAAGGGAGCGCTTAGCGAATACGGTTAGCCTGAATAGATTCGGTAGCATAACGATAAGTGAAACGTAAAACAGGAAACAAGTATTGAGGAATCGGACAGCTGGTCGATGGGACGGCAGTTCGATCGGACGGCTGACCGTTCGGCTGATAGTCCGTACGGTCTGCTGTTCGATCGGTCGGTAGGCCGATCGGATGGCTGTACGAGTGGATTGTTCCTTCCTTTGAGAAGGATGTGTTTGTGTATGATTGCTTGTCCTTTGGAGTTTTCGTTGTAGCATTTTGAAAACATTGAAGTACTCTTGCCTTTCAGGTCGGTCGATCGGACGGCTGTTCGATCGGCCGGCAGCCCGATCGGTTAGGCCTTCAACAGAATTTCAAGGTGAAGTCTTTGGATCGGACAGGTGTTCGATCGGACAGGTGTTCGATCGGTTGGCAAGTCAACAAGTCAAAGACTTAAATGAATTGCAAGATGGATCGGATGGTTGGTCGATCGAATAGCACAACTGCTGTTCAATCGGACAGCAGGGTGTCACCTGATCGGACGGCTGTTCGATCGGGTGGCACTTCTTAGTGCATTAAACATGTTGGAAATTGATTAAGTGTTGAAGCATAGTATCTCATGATCCGAAGAGTAATCCGATCGGACAGTAGTTCGATCGGACAACAGTTCGTTCAATACCATTCTTCAAGTGAAGTTGTTTGTGTGGGACCATGTGCCAGTCGATCGGCTGGTTTATCCGATCGGCTGGCTGTCCGTTCGGACCGCAGTCCGATCGGTCAGCATCCTGACCTGGTCAGCCTTGCGTCTAACACCTTGGTTGTTCTGTTTGTTTGTCGTTTTATCGAGGTACTTTGACAGCGAGTAAAACCATAGATGCCTCGTTCTTACTTGGTCTCCCGGGTCGGACAGGAGTCACCCAAATCCGGTCGGTGGTCTGTTCGGAACAAAGTTTAACCTTTAACCCGAAGTCGGTTAACCTCGTGGATAGAATCCAGATCTTGAGCCGTATAACCACTGAAGGGCTTTGTAAATCGGCTCAGGTTCCGTTTCCACTGGTTCGAGCGAAAAGAGTTGAAGAAGGTTGGGAAAATCCATCCTTCAATCCTTTTCACCAAGTATATGTTCAGATCTATAGAAGATCCTTGTTTGTTTATGTGGAAATCGGCTAGATCCAAGTCGTTCTTGGTGGATTGAGGCCAAAACATGAAGTTCTTCAAGAACTCATGGTGACATCATCCTAGAACACTTGATTCTTGATGATTTCACGGTTAAATGTTTAGATTTGAAAGATAGAAAGGTGTAGGAGTGTGTATAGATCAAGGAAGTACAAGATTTAGGACGAAAACTTACCGGAAATGAGAGAAATCTGAGAAAAAGCGAGTTGAGCGTGCTGGTCGAACAGAGGTTTCCAAAAGTGGTAAAGAATGACAATGACAGGGGTATTTATAGGATGACAAAAGAGGAAAGGGCTAGCCGATCGGCTGGCAGCTCGATCGGACAGCCTGTCCGATCGGACAGTAGTCCGTTCGGCTGGCTGTTCGATCGGCTGGGAAGCCTGATCGATCGGTTGCCCCTTTCAAGTGTTTCGCGCGATGTTTTCTGATATTTCGATTTCGGTTGAGAGGGTCCGATACGATAGGGTTTCCTAGTCAAATTACTTTCAGTCTCCACTACTTCGATTGTGTTTTGGGTTCGAGTTCGATAGCATTCGAGTTAGATTTCGAGTTCGATTGAGTTCGCTTGATTACCACAACATAACATAAATAAGCATGCACAGGTAACACGTAAGGCACACACACACGTATAAACAATAAGTAAAATTACGTAGTTCGAGTTACGATTTGATGTCGATTCGATTAGCATAGCTTGATTAACTTTATCGCATTGTTACTTCCTATAGTTCACAGTCGTAGGTCGATTGAAAAACGATTAATACTCATCGATTTTTGTAATGAACGACACTTACTCCACATAATACAAATAAAATAAAGACATTTCTATCAGTCAAGTCGCGCGAAATCGGTCGTTGACTTTAACCTTGACTTTGACTTTGACTTTGACTTGTGAAAACACGGGGTGTTACAATCCTCTTTCGTTCTCGGAGTCGGTAGAGATAAATGGAGATGGTCGGGTGATGCTTCGGGTATTTTCTCGGTGAAGTCTGCTAAACATCTGATGGTTCGTGGTAGATGTGATCCGAATTATTTTGTGTTTGATTGGTGCAAATGGATTCCAATTAAGTGTAATATTTTGGCTTGGAGGTTGGAGTTAAATCGTATTCTGACTTTTGATGCGTTACTTTCTAGGGGCATTGTCAGTCAACCGGGGGTTTGTCCTATGTGTGGTGACGAAGACGAATCCTTTATTCACCTTTTTATCTCATGTCGCATTGCGGATTTAGTTTGGCAAAAGGTTAGTAGATGGTGTCGCATCCCTTCGATATTCGCGTTCTCGATGAAGGACCTTTTCGAAGTTCATAAGGTTTGCAGAATGGGCCGCTCTGCTTCGAAGGTTATCCATGGCATCATCATCATTACTTGTTGGTGCATTTGGTTGGCAAGAAATAAAGCGGTGTTTGATGGCTTGCAGGCGAAAGTGGAGGATATTTTTGGCAACGTAAGGTCCATGGGTTTTTTTTGGCTTAATCATAGGTCTCAATTTCAGTCGATAGGATGGAGCGATTGTTGTAAATTTGTAATTATGTAACGTTGTTTTTGTTTTTTTTGTTTTTGTTGCTGGCCCGGTCTTCGGGTTGGTTTGGTGTGAATGATAGTCAATTTTCAAAAAAAAAAAAAAAAAAAATACAAACTACTCCAATGCATTCCCTTCAAATGTTAAATCCACATAAGACAAATGCAAGCTAAATACGGCAATGGTTTAACCTTAACACGATTTGATAAATAAAAAAGGTTTAAATATAATTGTTTACGTGCAATGCCACATCAACATAGTTCATAACTTCGTATAACAAGTTTGAATAAATACAAGTTAGGGTGGAGATACAATAGGAAGTTTATTTGGCTAGGAAGGATAGGAAGTGATCTTGACCATCCATTAAGTTAATGAAGGGCTAAGATTAAATCAGGCAAATTGAAATGAAGAAAAGAGGCGCGTGAGTTTGTTCAAGGGCATTCTAGTCAATCTAAGCCAATAGTTTCTCTCTCCTCCAATTCCCCCCCCCCCCATTTTTTAAACGTTAATAACTCTTTCATACGACATTATTTTTTTTATAAAAATTGCACCAAAAAAACGAGCGTTTTTTTATCTTTAAAACGAGTATACTATTGCTATATTTAAAAAAAAAAAAATAAAACCCAGTTGCGTAAAACGCAATAGAAAAACCACCAGTTACGTAAAACGCAATGAAAAAAAAAACCCTAAAAAATGACATTTTTCTAAAACGCAATGCACCAAAAACACAAAGAAATGACTTATTTGTAAAACGCAATGGCCAGAATACACATAAAAATGTGTTTTTACCTAAAACGCAATGCACCAAAAACACAAAGAAATGACTTATTTGTAAAACGCAATGGCCAGAATACACTTAAAATGTCTGTTTTTTAAAACGCAATGGACTGAAAACACATAAAAAAGTGTTTTACCTAAAACGCAATGCACAAAAAACACAAAGAAATGTCTTGTATGTAAAACGCAATGGCCAGAAAACACTTAAAAATGACTCATTCTAAAACGCAATGGACTGAAAACACCTAAAAAATGTGTTTTACCTAAAACACAATGACTAAAAACACTTAAAAATGTGTTTTTTTTTTCTTTCTAAAACGCAATAGCTAGAAACCACATAAAACTCTCTTATTTCTAAAACGCAATGGACACATAAAACTGTCTGTCACTGTGAACTGTCTGAATTGTCTACGAATTACTGTCTTCGAAATGAGCCAATTTATGGAAATTTAATTTTTCTGATGCGTTTTTAGTACAGCAATTTAATCGAAAAAAACCCCAGCCAGGGCTCTGCCCCTTAGACCCCGCCAGGGGCTGCCGCCCCCGGACCTCCGCAAAGATCGTAAAACGCAATGACTAAATCAAAAACCCAGATCATGAAAATGAAATTAAAGAATTTCTTACATGGATCGAAGCTGATTTCTTCATCAATTGACGAAATTTGAATGATAGAAACACTTATCAACGCTCGAATCGAACGAATCGAGTGATTATCTCCAAAATCACCGGAAAAAACGAGATTTTTTTATGAAATTAAACTGAGTTTTCTTCAAAAAAAGCTGAAGAACACGTTGATCGGGTTCTGAATCATTGATTTGTGATGAAAATCGCACTATAATGTAGTGATTATTGAGATAGAAAGTGAAGAAATAGTTGAAGATGGTGGGTTTTGAAAATGATGGGTTTTTGAATTTACTGGGTTTTGAAAAAGGAAGAAGAAGGAGTTGTATTGACTAAAATACCCTTTCTCTTTATTTTAAAATTTGTCACATGTCATAATCCTATGGCTTCCTATCCTTCCTAGCGAAAATTAACTTCCTATTTGATCTTTACCCATTCAAGTTAATAAAAGTTAAAGGTTAAATTTTACATCAAATGATAACAAATTTTTAGGTTTGTACATCGAAGTATAAAATCATGGTTCATTGCATACAAATTACAAAGTCAGTTCGATGAAAGTTGTTCCAATTTACTCATATGAAAAGATACAAAGGTAAAAATAAATAGAGTGATAAATTGTTAGTTATTTTTTTTTTTTTTTGTTATTATTTCGATTGTAGTTAAGGCGTTTAATAATAAAAATTGTGATTGATGAAGTTGTAAATGAAGATTGATTATTGACAGTTTGACACCTTAGCAAAATAAGGTCATCTATGTTACTCTTTTTACCATTAATATAAAAGGATGTAGTTAAGAAACGTTAAAACTAATTAAAAACATTCAAATTTTGGGTTTTTTTTTTGTTTTTTTTTTTGTTTTGAGAGGCATAGAATCTTACGTGTAAACCCATCAGGTTAGGGGTTATGTCAAAAGTCGACTCCTCAACGACCGTGCCCCCTGATGCGCGGGAACCAGATGTAATCTGATAACTGATCGGCGTCGATGTACCGATCAAAGATAGAGAGAATTGTTTTCCTAAATACCTTAATTTAGTTAGGGCAAGTAGGGTGTCGAACCACGAAGAGCTTTTGGTTAGTGTTTAGACTCAATTGATTCATGAACATAATGTAAACTTGATTCTTTGATTGAGTTGTTTAGATTAAGTATTTCGCAAAAGTAAAACCTAAAGTGATTGATTTTATCACAAGTAATTAAGAGATGGTCACACCAAGGATCGGGTTGCACATTCAATAAACAATCTAATTCAATAGCACATTAATCACTACATAGACATAGTGAAGTTTACCACATTCACACATTGGATAATCAATGGACTCTTCAATCAAACAACAACTCTTTTAACGATTCTAGACCGAATAATTTATGTTGTAGGATGAGGTTATTATCATTTATCAAAACACTATCCGACGCTATCAATCAAAACACCTTGTTCTCTAATGATAAACACCAAATAGAAGAAACAATGTTGTGAAGTGTTCAAAATAGTAAATTGTTCAACATTGAAACATGATAAACACATGAAATCACAAAGAAAATGTCAAGTACTTAACAAATCAAAGCAAATCCATGTCAAATGTACTTACAATTCAGATTGAATACTAAATGAGATCAAACCCTAGACCTTGATGCAACCATGAATGATTTAGCTACTCATGATGGTGTAAAATGATGATGAAGTAGGGATGAGCTCGGTCCGGTTCGGTACCGAACCGGTACCGGTACCGAAAGAACCGGTACCGAAAATCCTCAAAAGTTGGTACCGGTACCGGTACCGAATATACCCGGTTCGGTACGGTTCGGTACGGTTCGGTACCGGTATTTGAGGGTAAAAACGAGCAAAATACCGGTACCGAACCGGTACCGTACCGGACCGGTACCGAACCGGTACCGAAAATGTCAAAAGTGGGTACCGAATCGGTACCGAAAAGGTATCCGGTTCGGTAAATTCGGTACCGGTACCGGGTCCATTTTGCTCATCCCTATGATGAAGTGTGGAATTCGGAAGTGAAAGACATGATTAGGATGATAGAAAGGCTTTGTCACTCAAGATTCTTCTTCCTTGGTCGTCCCTTGGCACCCCCTTGTGTTGAATGTCGAGTTCCTTCGGTCAAAACTCCATAGAAAAACATCAAAAACCGTCTGGAACCGTTTTTGTTCGTTTGCAGGAGTAGGGCTACGCCCAGGAGAGTAGGGCTACGGCCTCTCTAAAGTCAGCTTTCCTGAATCTTTAAAATTCCCATGCAATACACCCAAATATCAAACTTGAGTAAGAGTAGGGCTACGTCCATGCTTGTCTTTGCTTTGTTTCCATCCTTGTGTACATGTAAAGCTCCAACAAATCATGATATCTTTGCCGCAAACCTACACAACCAAAATACACACAAAGTGACCATATTCCAAGCATAATTCCAAGTGAAAACATACAAAATCATGACAAATTAGACCATCCAACCATAACACATCAACATCCCCACACTTATGTTTTGCTTGTCCTCAAGCAAACTCTCTTGTAACACTATGACAATAATTAGACAAACGCATCAAAACATCTCTTTACCATATGTGAGTTAAGGTCCAAAGTCATGCCCACTTCTTAAGACAAACATATTTATAACCCAACAAGCAATTTATATTGATATAAACAAGACACTACCTGGCCAAGCCTAACATACTTCAGGTTTCTAGTCTACATGCGTTCACACCCCTCACAATTAATCACACCACTCGGTTTATTTCTGGACTAGTCAAGATGCACTAGTATATATGTAAACACTCAAAACCAATATGCACATCATTACCATAAGCTTGTATAGCAATCAAATCGCCACCAAATAACACAAACACAATGCGCGAATCAAGAGGACTTATTGGGTTGTAATTTGGCTAAGGTTAAGGGTATGGTAAAGGAATATAGAAAGAGAAAAAAATGGCTAAGGTGGTGAAAATCCAAGTAGTTAGGCTATATAAACAATCTAAACACACGAACACTAAACTTTGGATCAATGTGACCCATACACGTAGCTCTACTTTTTTTTCTTTTTTTTTTTCTTTCTTTCTTTTTTTTTTCATTTTTTTTTCTTTCGTCTTTTTGACCCAATATATCACTTTTTTTTTTCTTTGACTAAACAAAATACACAAAAATACATAACTACTAGACCTAAATTTACTCGGATTTCACCACACAAGGTTTAAAAAAAAAAAAAAGGCTAAAGGCTGAATGGGTAGTGTAAATGGGTTTTAACAAACGAATAGGTAAAGGCTCAATAGTGGCAACTAAGGGATCATGTTAAGGTAGTGGGTAAAATAAAACAAAGAAACAGGCTTTCAAACAAAGGTTTAATCCTAGTGCCTCTATCATTTTCGTGCAAGCATTTGGTTCATGATCTTAATATGCATCAAACTACACAAGTTCTGAAATTGAAATACATAATGGCAACACTCAAACCAAAGAATCCAAGCGAACACATAAATGTGAATAGGCTCAAAATCTCACGGAAACGGTGGAATAGGGTTGCCGATGTGAAGCATGTAGATTTGTCCCCCATTTAGTATGTTACCCCTAAACAGGCATTTCTTATTATATTGAAAACAACTTGTTGAGAAACTTTAGATTGTAGCTTAAAGAATTAACCATGATTAAGGACCTATACATGTGCACCGGCAAGTAATGAATTGATGATTTGAAAAATTTTGTTTTCGTGCACAATTAAGATTTACTCAAAGGACTTTTCGTCAAAAAATTTTAAATTTCCCCTCATCCCCACACTTGAGTTATACATTGTCCCCAATGTATATTTTGTAAGCTAGAAAGTATGTGCGAATGGGGTTTTGAATTATTCAGTTGCATCATGCATAAGGGACTTCAATGATATTCAAACTGATGAAGTCACTTAAACTAAAAAAAAAATTAACTAAGTCTTAAAAACATGACAAACTAAAGCAAAGAAGTTCACCAAACACCAACACACAAAAGACTAAAAAGTTCAACGATAAAGTACAAGGGATAGAAAGTGCACGTGGACCTGATCAATTGAGATCAGAGAGTGCTCCGATCAGTTTGGCCCTCGATGGGGGCCAAAGAAAGACTCCATAACACCACGCGCAAGAGGCCGAGTCGCGTATGGATCCATATGTTGCTCATTGCTTGAACTCTCTCCTTGATCATAAACTCGAGTTGGTGCAAATATTGATCTCCAAATAGGAAATGGCATCCGTGGGTACTGCACGATAGTCCTTGTGATGACGAACCTGTTCAGCATAATCAAAGAGCTTTTGATAGTTCCTTTCTTGTTAGTACACACACAATTGCAACAATTCCCGTTTCTCGCTCCTCCATTGTCTTGCTTCTTCATACTCCATTGTACTTCGATCCCACATTATCATTATTAAACTTCAGATTTCCAACTTTTCTCACATCCATCACTCATTTTACTTATCTCGTGATGGTGAGAATGTGATTAGATGAAAGCTCGCACCAAAAACACACAAAAAGGACCCAAAACTCGTGAACTTCGACTACTGAAATCGTCCAAATCATGAATGCTTGAGAAAAACTACTCCGTGGGTTTCGATATACTCGTTAACACGAACGTTTTGACACCAAACTCATTAATTTTGATTAAGTTTTGAAGAAATTATGAAAATGGTGGCTAGGGTTCTTGAGAGGTTTTGAAAGAAAAAAGAGAGATAGATGATGAAAAAGTGGGTTAATGATCTGAGAATTGATGGAGAATGGGGTGTTTGGAGAGAGAAATTTGAATTTTTTTTTCTATAACCGCCCCCTTTTTAACTTGTTATTCAGCAGCATCGGCGTATTTGTACGGTGCCAAAAGTAAGCATACTGTGTCTAGGAAATAAGTTGGCAGCGTAAAGCAAACGTACGGCAGATGAAAATTTCATATTTTTAGTAAACAAACGTACTGATACGCACCTAAGCGTATGTAGACGTTGAGTGAAAAGTAACCACCTAAGCCTTTGTTTTCATCCAAGACTTCTAATTCAAGGAGTGCATTTTAATATTACAATTAATTCCACTAACTTTTCATTCAAAATTTTCTCACATTTGTATCGAGCTTTTCACATTGTTTGTTTGTTTTTTTTTTTTTTTTTAATTTCCTTTTTGCTCTTTTTTTTTTTTTTTTTTACCTTTTAAATTCCATGATCGATAATAATTTGACTTTCAAAAATCGAAATCACATTTGTTTCTTTTCTTTTCTTTTTTTTTTTTTTTTGAATTGTCGATTGTCTAAAAAAATAATAACTCCCCTCCCCAACTTAGAGATTAGCATTGTCCTCAATGCTTTCTAAACCGGAAATAAGTTTGTAAAACATGACAATCTTTTGGTGACTCTCCAACTACCTCCTCCCCAACTTAAGTTCTTGGAAGCATGTGAACGATGAACGCTTTGGTGTGGTGATTGAAAAACAAAAGAAAACAAAGAAAAACACACACAAAAAAATAAAAATAAAAGAGAAACAAACGGGTTGCCTCCCGAGTAGCGCTAAGTTTTATGTCCTCAGCCCGACATTACCTGGAAGTCTCATGGTGGTCGAGTGGGATTTTTGTTTACCAATCGTTCCTCAAATATGTGTCTCCAATGATCCGGTAGGTCCTTTATCTCATTCCACCATGGACCAAACATTGTCGTTTTAACCCTCGAATTAATATGATTACGTGGATCGCCCACCTTTTTCTTCCGTGGTGAATTTCCTTTTTGCTTTGCCACCTCCTTCACCATGTCATCCTTTTTTTTTTTCACATTCACACCCTGCTGCATTGACTTGTCAATCATTAAACATTCCTCTTTGGTGTGGTTCTCCTTTAGAGGTACACACCTATTAGTAATGTCTCCTGTAAGACAATCATCACTAATAAAAGGGTCAGTAACATTTGCAAACATGTTTAACCGCAACTCACGATCACCAAACTTCATCCCCACAGTTCCATCAACACAATCAATTACAGAACGTGCTGTAGCTAAAAACGGTCTTCCCAAAATCACATTAGGTTGTTTCTCTACTTGTTTTGATGTGGAATCAAGCACTAAAAAATCAACGGGATAATAAAAGTCTTGAATTTTCACAATTACATCATGTAGCATTCCCCTAGGGAATTTAGGTGACATATCTGCCATTACAACAGTAATATCAGTTTGCTTGAGTGGACCAAAGTCATGTTGGTCATACAAACTCCCCGGGAGGATACTAACACTTGCTCCCAAATCTAATAGTGCTCGTTCAATGCTAACATCACCCACTTGAATGGAAATGAGGGGTGCCCCGGGATCCTTAAGTTTTTGTGGGAGAGAATTTGATAAAATTGCACTTACATTAGCTGTCAAATCAAGTTTCTTTGGTAATTTATGTTGTCTTTTCTGAGTACATAAATCTTTCAAAAATTTTGCATAGGATGGGATTTGACGAATTGCATCAATTAAAGGCAAATTTATTTTCACTTGACGAAAAGTTTCCCACATTTCTTCAGCTTGGGGCCCCTTTTTCCCAAAAGATGATGTTTTTGATGAATTTACTAAAGCAGAGGGATATGGGACGGTATTAGCATCCATGCCCTTATCCAATGCCTTAATTGATTCTTTGTTCAAAACATTTTGGTTTGTTGAGCTTTCAGAAATTTTGTTGGATTGGACATTAGTGGAGTTTGAATCAATTTCATGATCACTTTCAGGATCATCACTAACATCCTCCACTATACCTTCAACAAGTTGTGGTAAAGATTCATCATTGTTCTTGTAAGACTTACCACTTCTAAGGATACATACCTCATTGACGTGTGCATTTTTGTTGCTCTTTGATGATGATCCTTGATGTTGTGGGTTGATTGTTGTGTCACTTGGAAGCTTTCCCGGTCGTCTTATAGCTACTTCTTCCGCTAGTTGACCAACTTGTTGGGTTAGAGATCCTACAGTCTTACCTTGAACTTCTTGTTCTTGCACCACCCCTTTCAAGATTCCTAAAATCTCATCTAACTTGGTTGAACCTTCATTGTTTGCATTTCCTTGTGATGAACTTGCTTGGCCTTGATTTTGATTTTGACTTTGACATTGTTGGTAATTTCTTGAGTACCCTTGTTGTTGAGGTATTCCTTGTTGGTACCCACCTTGATTGAAGCCTTGATTAAATCCTTGATTGAATTGCCCCCTTTGATAGTTACCTTGAAAGTTCTGTTGATGGGGCTGAAATTGTTGTTGTCCACCTTGTTGACTTGATCCTTGAAAGTTAGGATTCATTTGATTAGCGGGGTTGCCATATCGGAAATTTGGATGATTCCGCAATCCGGGATGATACGTGTTAGAATTCATATTCCTTTCCCCGTGTACTTGATTAACTTCTTCACTACTTCCAAAATTCATAGGGCAATCAAAAGCAACATGCCCCATATCTCCACATACTTCACATAACTCTTGTACCTGCGAAACAAAAGAAACATCCCTTCCCATCTTTTGGCAAATCATATCAATTTTCTTTTCTAATGCATCAAACCTTTCATTACTAGGTTGGTCATTTACAACTTTAATTTGATGTGGTTTAACACTCCGATCAGCCGAAGCTTGAGTTTTTGAACCTTTACTTAAAGTTTCTAAAAAGTTCCATTCATAATTCTCATCATGAGTCAAAAAGGTTCCACCGCTACATGCAAAGACAACTTTTTGATCCTCGGTAACTAAACCATCATAAAATTTTTTGACCAAATCCCATTTAGGGATGTCATGATGAGGACACATTCTAAGCATTTCATTAAAACGTTTGAAGGCTTCATGAAATGTTTCCCCAACATGTTGACTAAAAGATTTGATAGCATTTCGAGCTTCACTAGTTTTACTCATCGGATAGTATTCCTCAAGAAAAGTTCTTTGCATTTCATCCCATGTTCGAATACTATCGGATGGTAAAGTTGAAAACCATTGTTTAGCTCTATCTTTGAGTGAAAATTGAAAAAGACGTAATTTTACCTCTTCGGGTGTAAAGCCTTGCTTCCCAATGGTGCTACATATTGCTGCATAATCAATCAAATGTGTGTAAGGCTCGTCTGATGCAACTCCCCTAAAGGTTGGTAAAATAGCCAAGTACTGAGGCCGGATTTCAAATACTCTCCCATTTAAAACCGGTGTAACAATTGGAGATGGGTTTCTAAAGATCGTCGGCCTGAAATGAGTGTCTACTCCGGGTAGTGGTGGGTCACCTTCGCCACCTGCCATATTTGTTCTTTCGGTATCACTTCCTTCCGAATTAGAAATGTATGAAGAAATTGGGCTTGAAGTCAAGCTTGCTCTATGGACAACTCGGTTATGTCTTGCTAATCTTTCTATCTCTGGTTCAAATACTAACGGTGATGATCTTCCAGATAATCTAGTATGCATCCATCAAACCTATTACCTGCACAATCAACACACCTCGCGTAACCGTGAATAAAAAGTAGCAATCTTTATGATGTTTTTGGATTTTGGAATTTTTAAACAGAAAATTAAAACAAATCAACTAAAATAAAACACTAAGCGCAGAAACTCCCCGGCAACGGCGCCAAAATTTGATCGGCGTCGATGTACCGATCAAAGATAGAGAGAATTGTTTTCCTAAATACCTTAATTTAGTTAGGGCAAGTAGGGTGTCGAACCACGAAGAGCTTTTGGTTAGTGTTTAGACTCAATTGATTCATGAACATAATGTAAACTTGATTCTTTGATTGAGTTGTTTAGATTAAGTATTTCGCAAAAGTAAAACCTAAAGTGATTGATTTTATCACAAGTAATTAAGAGATGGTCACACCAAGGATCGGGTTGCACATTCAATAAACAATCTAATTCAATAGCACATTAATCACTACATAGACATAGTGAAGTTTACCACATTCACACATTGGATAATCAATGGACTCTTCAATCAAACAACAACTCTTTTAACGATTCTAGACCGAATAATTTATGTTGTAGGATGAGGTTATTATCATTTATCAAAACACTATCCGACGCTATCAATCAAAACACCTTGTTCTCTAATGATAAACACCAAATAGAAGAAACAATGTTGTGAAGTGTTCAAAATAGTAAATTGTTCAACATTGAAACATGATAAACACATGAAATCACAAAGAAAATGTCAAGTACTTAACAAATCAAAGCAAATCCATGTCAAATGTACTTACAATTCAGATTGAATACTAAATGAGATCAAACCCTAGACCTTGATGCAACCATGAATGATTTAGCTACTCATGATGGTGTAAAATGATGATGAAGTGTGGAATTCGGAAGTGAAAGACATGATTAGGATGATAGAAAGGCTTTGTCACTCAAGATTCTTCTTCCTTGGTCGTCCCTTGGCACCCCCTTGTGTTGAATGTCGAGTTCCTTCGGTCAAAACTCCATAGAAAAACATCAAAAACCGTCTGGAACCGTTTTTGTTCGTTTGCAGGAGTAGGGCTACGCCCAGGAGAGTAGGGCTACGGCCTCTCTAAAGTCAGCTTTCCTGAATCTTTAAAATTCCCATGCAATACACCCAAATATCAAACTTGAGTAAGAGTAGGGCTACGTCCATGCTTGTCTTTGCTTTGTTTCCATCCTTGTGTACATGTAAAGCTCCAACAAATCATGATATCTTTGCCGCAAACCTACACAACCAAAATACACACAAAGTGACCATATTCCAAGCATAATTCCAAGTGAAAACATACAAAATCATGACAAATTAGACCATCCAACCATAACACATCAATAACCCTCAGGTTCAAACCCGAGATTAAAGCCCCGATTCGTCCCTGCATCCAGATTTCTCTCGAAAATGATCCAAACGAGAATCGAATCTACGTCTCCGTTAGAAAGGACACACCTTTTAACCACTGAATCATCATCTCACGACTTAGATTTTTTTGTTTGATAGTTTATTTTAATGGCCAAAGAGCTTGCATTTAAAATACAGAACTAATAAGAAACTAGAAACTGCCCAGAACGTCTTAATAGATAGTTGACATTTTACCTTTTTATATATCTTCTACTTTAAGACCATTAAATCATTTTCTAGGTTTGATGACATAAAAGCTAAAAATATTATTTAGTTCTAACTATTCATATTTAGAACTAGGGATGAGTAAATGGTATCCGGTACCGATATCGAATTTATCGAACCGGGTACATTTTCGGTACCGATTCGGTACCGACTTTTGACATTTTCGGTACCTGTTCGGTACCGGTTTTTACCCTCAAATAGCAGTATCGTACCGGTACCGAACCGTACCATACCGGGTATATTCGATACCAGTACCTACTTTTGAGGATTTTTGATACCGGTACTTTTGGTTCCAGTATCGATTCGGTACCAGTCGGTACCAAGCTCATCCCTATTCAGAACCACCTATTTTTCCCTCCATGAAACAATTTGACATTCTAACAACAAAATGGATATCTCATCTGATAATTAACACTATATTAAATTACATTACATCACAATTAAACGTTAGAAAACTTTTAATGTGCCAATAAAATATATAAAAAGTTATTTCCGTAGATCATAGGAACATGCGATTCTTAATAAAATAATTTAGTTAAACTATTATTGGTCCCCATATTTATTCTGCATATAATATTTCACATCCCTCATGTTCCACTATGGCGTTAAAGGATAAAATGAGCATTTTAATAATATGGCGATGATAGACCAACTCATTTCTCAATTATTGATTCTTTTGATATTTACAAGTCTCCTCTTCCTTATGTTCATGTTCATTCACTTCCTTTTTTGTTATTATATTAAAGTCTATTTTTATGGTAACTTTTAGATTATGATATACCATAAAACATCCTATTTTTTAACGACCAACATAATCAATCTTAAGCATTCTTGTAACATCTTCTGGACCAAACGGAGTACTCCGAGAGTAACTCGAGTCTACCACCAATTTCGGGGAAAACCCGATAACCCACCCGCTCGTAGGCACGAACGTGGGATTATCAGTAAAACCTGTTTGGATCAAGGATCGAAGCCAGGTTTCCCTGGGTCTCCTATCAATCCCCACTAGTGTCTCACTCTACACCAATTGAGGGTCGAACATGCATCTGCCAAGAGATCATTGGCAAACATCCTATATTATAATTTTATATTTTTTGAGCTTTAGTAATCTAGCGTCCTTTAGCCATGAACGTTGACGACATAGCTTTATCGTGATGGAAAAAGCTGAAGGGCGTCACGACTCCTCATATCAAATGCCCAAGGCCATGAATACTATACATGAAAGAAGGACGAGAATAGGAAAGGGGGAGAAAAGAGAAGAAAGAGAGAGCTCGTTCGTAAAGGCTTTTGATGTTATCAGGTTAATGATATAATCTATATATAAAATAAATCATAGAAGAACTTATATAATTAATCATGCAAATATAAACAAACACAAATATTGATCGTTAAAACATAAAACATCGAACAAAGTATCTTAAAATTTTAACAGTCAAATCTCATAATAAAATTATAACCAAACAAAAAATAATATAGAAGATGCAAAGATAGATGACCTTCAAAAACTAATCATGAAAACACAAACAGATTCAAACTTTAATCATTATAAACATAAACATCCAACCGGACATCCTAAAGTTTCATCTGTTGGAGTCCGAATAACATTCAAATCAATTGAAAATATTAAAAGTATAGAAAATACAAAAATATAAGAACTTCAAAAACTAATTATGGAAAGATAAGCATAAACCATCTTATGCTTTTTCATGTGAAGTGAAGTCCTTACTAGGTAATGTTATAATCAATTTTAAGAAGCTAATATAGAAAATATAAAATAGACGAACTTCAAACGCTAACTATACAAACATAAACAAGCACATACACTCATTCTAAGGGCTTGTTTGGCTAAGCTTTTCAAAACTACTTATTTGCTTATTTGCTTTTCAGAAAGCAAATAAGTAGTTTTGAAAAGCTTAGACAAACAGCCCCTAAGACTAAATGTTGTGGTGTGATGACTACTTCCGTTTGGATGGTTCTCATTGGCCTATGAGCTGACATAGGGATCCACACTCTCACCTTCACTCTTGCGCATGTTATCCCACTCACGCGCAAGCCTTTAGCACCCCTCCTGATACCCACAACATGGTGTTCGCAGTCGCTAGAAGGTGATGTGACGTAGGGCGTTAACCTACTACGTATAGCCTAATTGGCATGAATGAATTAACTATTGACAACCCATACCAACTACAAACACAATCAGTTTTATCATGATCGATAGTAATATGTTAAAGTAAAATTTATAATTTTAATTTTAACTTATCTATTAAAAAAAATCTATAAATCTAAACATAAAGAAATAACAAAATTAAACAATCTTTCAAAATACATGTAACAATTTTACATTATTCACCAAACAGGAAATGGTGGTAGACCCACAACCAGCTCATCATTCAGACCACCAATGTAACAGCACATTTAACACACAGAGTACAACCCATCACTGCACATTTAAGAATTCCAGCTTGGAGGGCAAAACAGTCATTTCACACTAAACGGTCTTTTCACAAAACCAAGACGAACCACCACATTTCATCATCTTGAAAACAGCATTCCTCGACACCCCCTTTGTTTATTCTTCGATCTCCAAATTGCATATAAAATATATGTGTGTGTGTATATACATATATATATATATACACACACTATTTTGCAAGGTTTTTTATTCTTCAACAAACCCACCATCATTATCAATTTGTTTTTCTTCATCTTTACTACTTCAACCACAATTGAAAGCTTGGTTTCAGCAGAATTGGTTAAGTTTGGGTACATATTTTGTTGATGATTATATAAAGATTTTGAATAGCATTCCACAATGGGGGATATGAATAGATTGGTTAAGAACCGAAAAGGGTTCTATGTGAAGATGAGGTTCTTTAGAACCAAGAATGAGAAAAATGGAAAACCATTCTTGGTTAGGTACTTCAAATGGGTATTGTGGTTTTCGTTATCGTTTTACTTCTTTGGTAAGTTTTTGAATGGTCATGAACCGAGTACGAGTGGGTTGAAGACGACGATGGTTAATCATTCGCATCGTGCGCTTTCGGAATCGGTTGTTGTTCGAGAAGATAAAGATGATCATGGTTTGAATCTTGAATTTGAGTTTGCAATTGACAATTTTATTACCGTAACTTAGTAAAAAGATCCAGAGCCGAGTGACTCATGGGAGTAGCTATTCTCTGTCTGTCCCAGGAGTTTTTTTTAAAAGTGGTGTATTTTGAGAATATTTTTAGGATAATGGGGAAGTCAAACAAAAAAAAAAAGGTTTTTGGTGTATCCGCTATTGCTAATAGCGGATTAGGAAGGAAAGTAAAATGTGTTGCAGGCATGCTCAGGTAGGTGTCAGATGTTTTTCTAATCCTCTATTCTCAATAGAGGATTAGGAGGAAACACTCAACCATGGTTCCAGTGTTTCCTCCTAATCCTCTACTCTCAATAGCGGATTAGGGAGGAAAGTAAAATGTGTTGCTGGAACCATGGTTAAGTGTTTCCTCCTAATCCTCTATTCTCAATAGAGGATTAGAAAAACATCTGACACCTACTTGAGCATGCCAGCAACACATTTTACTTTCCTTCCTAATCCGCTATTAGCAATAGCGGATACACCAAAAACCTTTTTTTTTGTTTGACTTCCCCATTATCCTAAAAATATTTTCAAAATACACCACTTTTAAAAAAAATTCGTCTGTCCCAGAGAATAACGTTCTATCCCCTGGGACAGAGCAGAGTCTAAGCGGAAACAACCTTCAATGTCCTAGGGATAAAGAAAGCAGTAGCATCTTTAACCTGGGACAAAAAAGGTCTCTCACTAGGAAGATTAGACCTTTTTGTCCTAGGGGTAAAAGAAGCAGCAATATCTCTATCCTCTGGGACATTCTCTGGATCCTCTGGGACAGAGGGCGATGTAAGCAAGCGCCTCACCGTCCCATTGGATAGAGAAAATGCTTGTTCTTGTTCCATCTCCCATAAACCATATCAATAACTGATATTTTAGCTCTGTTATGAGTGAGATTTTATTGAGTACGTATATTTGTTTATGTATCGATCGATTTGATTTGGAATATTTGGTGCAATTTTTCAGGTTTACTAAACGATTTGAAGGTGTATGTATACGAATTGCCATCGAAATACAACAGCGATTGGCTATCAAACGATCGGTGTAGCAACCACTTATTCGCTTCGGAGGTAGCGATTCACAAAGCGTTGATGAAAAGCGATTTTCGAACATTTGACCCGACGGAAGCTGATTTTTTCTTCGTACCCGTTTACGTTTCGTGCAATTTCAGCACCGTTAACGGGTTTCCCGCCATCGGACACGCGCGCGCTCTTTTATCGTCCGCCGTTGAGCTCATCTCGTCCGAGTTACCGTTTTGGAAACGGAGTAATGGATCCGATCATGTGTTTGTAGCCTCACATGATTACGGTGCTTGTTTTCATGCCATGGTATTTATTTGCTTAATATTTCATATAACTATTTTAGGAAATTTACGTAACAATGGCAGATAAACGGGTAACAAGCTGTGCAATTATACATGGATTACTAAATGTTATGTTTTTTATGTTTTTTTTAACAAATTAGGAGGATCGAGCTATGGCTGATGGGATACCCGAATTCATGAAAAACTCGATTATATTACAAACATTCGGCGTTAAATACCAACACCCGTGTCAAAACGCCGAGAGTGTCGTTATTCCGCCTTACATTTCGCCAAAATCCGTTCAATCGACGCTTTCGAAGACGCCTATTGATGATAGAAGGGATATTTTCGCGTTTTTTCGAGGGAAAATGGAGGTTCACCCGAAGAACGTTAGCGGACGTTTCTATAGCAAGTAATTAACACCTCCACTTTTTACATTATGATTTTTCGCTAAACAAAGGGTCAAGAGGTCCGTTGACCCTTCGATCTTTAGAATTTGTTGGAAGTTTTTATATATAAAATTTGAGTTTTCTTTCTTTTTCTTAAAAAAAAAATGAGTCAAACCCTTGTTTGTAAAGAACAATATGGTTAGGACATTGTTTTTTATTTCATTAGAATTTGTTAAAATTTTTATATAAAAAAGTTTGAGTTACTTTTTAGAAAAATGAAAGTGACCCCAATTTCTAAAGAACCTTTCTAAGACCCGAACTAAAAAGTTTTGGTTTCGCCATAATTTTGTTTTTCATTTATTGACAACTGTTAATTTGTTCAGGCGTGTGAGGACGGAGATACTCCGAAAATTCGGAAACGACCGAAGATTTTACTTAAAACGACACCGATTCCCCGGTTACCAATCCGAAATCGTTCGATCGGTGTTCTGTCTATGCCCATTAGGATGGGCCCCATGGAGTCCGAGACTAGTCGAATCGGTGGCATTGGGTTGCGTTCCGGTTATCATAGCGGACGGCATCCGTCTGCCGTTTGAGTCGACCGTACCATGGTCAAATATATCTCTAACGGTGAGGGAAAATGACGTGGCAAAACTCGGCCACGTACTTGATCATGTGGCGGAGACAAATCTCTCCGCGATACAACGTAACTTGTGGGACCCGCAAATCCGACGGGCCCTACTATTCCACGATGACGTGGAAACGGGTGATGCGACATGGGAAGTGCTTGTAGCGTTATCTACGAAACTCGGTAGGTCTCATAGAAGGTCGAGGTTTTCGGCGAATGGTTGATATACACGTGGCGAGTTTTGATTGGAAAGTGGTATGCCAGCTAGGTTTGTTGTGTTCCAACGTGGCATTGGTTCGTGGGACCCATTTTGGACTTTGTTGCTGAGGTGGCAATTATTGATACAAATTGAAGTTGGGGTGGGATAAGGTGGGGTGGTCCTCACGGTTCATAGTGTAGACCTATCTGTCATTAGAGATAGGAGTACTATTTTTACACTTTTGCCCTTATTGGGTTTATATATACACTTTAGGCCCCTGTAAATTGTAAAATGCTCTATTTTGAAATTTAATTGAAATACACATAATCTAGTAGACTATTCTTTAATTATTGGTGTTTATAAACCGTTGAAACTTGAAACTCATCGAATTGTTTAAACCGAATTAACGGTTTGACTGGTTTGAGATCAAAATTCGGTTTTAAACTTGAAAATGACAGTCTAACATTTGTTGTTTTTATATATTGTTTCATTTCTATAATATAGCTAAACATATTGTTATAAGTTATAACCATGAACATTTATATATAATGATTTTGAAAAAAATTTATCGTTTCAAAACGGTGAACCGTTAAACTGTTAGATAGATCAATCAGTCCAATCAACCTACCAAACCCAGCTCCTTATGTTTATCATTTCCTGAAATCGTAATTTGTATTTTTGTCAAAAGTTTATCTGAGTGAACTGTTAATTTCTTTACTATGTTGTGCGTTTTTATGCAATGTTTCACATACTATTGAACATAGTGTTGGAAAAATATGTGAAAATAGCATTTTTCACAAACATAGGAAAATGATTTTTTCCTATTTTGGACTATAAATAAATATAATAAAATGAGCGGGTTTTATATATTTATTTGTGGGTTTGTGTTCTATGTTGGGAGAGCTTCGCAACGAACTAAACCGCGTCCAAAACGGAGCTAAGATGAATGAGATATCGATGCTCAAAGTTGGGTGTTTGGAACATTCAATGCTGAAACAAAAGGGAAAGTAGCACCTTGTCCCACATCGGATGAGAGATGGAACTTAAAGGGGTATTTAAGTGGAAACTCTCCATCCTTATTGTTTCATGGGAGCACTCACTAGTGTACTCGCGAAGGGTGCGGAGCACCCTAACTCGCACTCGCACACGCTCGCGCGCGCGCGTGGCGTGGGCGATGAGGCGCAATGTGGCGCTTTGATGGCGCACTTTGCACTTCAAGGGTTGAGAAATCCTTCGGTCCAGACTTCGTTAGCTATATGGTTGAGGGCGAGCCTAATACATATCGCGAAGCGGTTTCTTCTTCAGAAGGACCTCAATGGAAAGAAGCAATAAGAAATGAAATAGATTCTATATTGCAAAATCATACTTGGGAGTTAGTAGATCTTCCACCTGGTTGCAAACCACTTGGATATCGTTGGATATTCAAAAGGAAGGATGAAAACTGATGGAAGTATTGATAAGTACAAGGCTAGGTTAGTGATTAAAGGATTTAGATAAAAGGAAGGTCTAGATTACTTTGATACCTACTCGCCTGTGACGCGCATAACCTCGATTAGATTGGTTCTTGCTATAGCGGCTTTAAGAAATTTGGAAGTTCACCAAATGGATGTTAAAACCGCATTTCTAAATGGCGATTTAGAAGAAGAGATTTACATGGACAA
This sequence comes from Helianthus tuberosus, assembly GCA_030545235.1. NCBI lineage: Eukaryota > Viridiplantae > Streptophyta > Magnoliopsida > Asterales > Asteraceae > Helianthus > Helianthus tuberosus. The sequence continues at coordinate 19,873,503 of CM060358.1, read as the reverse complement.
CCTGAAGGTTTCTCTGCCCCAGGTCAAGAGGGTAAAGTATGTAAACTCGTCAAATCTTTGTATGGTTTGAAGCAAGCACCAAAACAATGGCACCAAAAGTTTGATCATGTCATGATTGACAATGGTTTCAAAATAAATGAGTGCGACAAATGTGTTTATTTCAAAGACACAAATGAAGGTTATGTAATTTTATGCCTTTATGTAGATGATATGCTTACCATTGGGAGTAATGATAAAATTATCAAAGCTACTAAAAGCATGTTAAAAGCGAGATTTGACATGAAAGACATGGGTTTAGCGGATGTGATTCTTGGAGTAAAGATCATAAGAACCCAAAAAGGTCTTGTGTTAAGTCAATCTCACTATGTGGATAAAATTCTTGAAAAATTCAACTCGGGAGATACGAGTGTAGCTCGAACTCAAGTTGATACCTCCCAACATCTCAAGAAGAATAAAGGAGATGGAGTTTCTCAGTTAGAGTATTCAAGAATTATTGGCAGTCTAATGTATCTAATGACATGTACTAGACCCGACTTGGCTTACGCGGTAAGTAGGCTAAGTAGATACACTAGTAATCCGTGCGCGGATCATTGGAAAGCTATCACGAGGGTGCTTAGATACATAAGATACACAAGAGATTATGGACTGCATTATACCCGACAACCAACAGTGATCGAAGGATACACTGATGCAAACTGGATATCGGATAATAAAGATTCCACATCAACAAGTGGTTACGTATTTACACTTGGAGGAGCTGCTATTGCTTGGAAGTCTTCTAAGCAAATAGTCATAGCGAGATCCACAATGGAATCTGAATTTATCGCCTTGGATAAGTCAGGCGAGGAGGCGGAATGTCCACGTCAATTCGTGGAAGATATTCCAAGATGGCCAAAGCCTTTGCCAGCCATATGTGTACATTGTGATAGCCAATCAGCGATTGGTAGAGCCCAAAGCTTGATGTACAATGGCAGATCAAGGCATATGCGACATAGGCATAACACGATACGACAACTACTCTCAACGGGTGTTATCACAATTGATTATGTGAGATCAACGGATAACATTGCGGACCCGTTTACAAAAGGCTTAAGCAGAGAGTTAGTAGAAACGTCGTCAAGAGGAATGGGACTAAAGCCCGTGGTAAATAGGAATATGAGGGAAACCTAACTTAGCTGACTGGAGATCCCAAGATCTAAGTTCAATAGGCAAACTTAATCATATTACCAAAACGGAGTCACTGTGGGGGAGTACCTCAAACTAAATAAAAGGGAGTTATATATACTTCCTAGTCCATTCCAATCAGTGACATTGAAGTGAGGCTAAGCATATTAAGGTTAACGATTTCGGGAAATCAAATAACCATGATGCTTTTAATGATTCAGAGGAATCACCTATGTTAGAGAGAAGTATGGTCGCTTCAAATGGATTTGTGGGGTGCGCAAATCCTAGAGCTCTCGCAGAACCAGGCTAGTGTTCCAGGACCATAATAGGACACGACAATGAGGAGTTGGCCAAACCAGGGAGAGTATTATGTGAAGTGTATTGTCGTTTACACAAATGGGGGTATGTTCAAGGACATCGCGTCTACACACCGCTAGTAAGCTAAGTGCGCTTCACAAAAGAAGGTTCAAAGGCTTCAACCTACCTATCTTGCAATACTCAACTGTCGAAGTTTATCGTTGAAAAGTATAAGGAAAAGATCCATTTCCATACATGTGGGGGATTGTTGGAAATTTGATGAAAATAACATTTTTCATGTGATGATTGTTGGAAAAATAGGTGAAAATAGCATTTTTCACAAATATAGGAAAATGATTTTTTCCTATTTTGGACTATAAATAAATATAATAAAATGAGCGGGTTTTATATATTTATTTGTGGGTTTGTGTTCTATGTTGGGAGAGCTTCGCAACGAACTAAACCGCGTCCAAAACGGAGCTAAGATGAATGAGATATCGATGCTCAAAGTTGGGTGTTTGGAACATTCAATGCTGAAACAAAAGGGAAAGTAGCACCTTGTCCTACATCGGATGAGAGATGGAACTTAAAGGGGTATTTAAGTGGGAACTCTCCATCCTTATTGTTTCATGGGAGCACTCACTAGTGTACTCGCGAAGGGTGCGGAGCACCCTAACTCGCACTCGCACACGCACGCGCACGCGCGCGTGGCGTGGGCGATGAGGCGCAATGTGGCGCAATGTGGCGCTTTGATGGCGCACTTTGCACTTCGCATCGCCGCGAGCCGCTTGAGAGCCGTCTTTGTATTTTTGACCACGTGCGCGTGGTGGATCTCATAGGCTGCAGGGACCAAGTGGAGTGCAGGTTCGAAGCGCGTGACGTGGCACGGAGGCGCGCGGTTGCGCATGGTGCATGGGTCCGGAGGTGTCGTGCGCTGCGCACCAAAGTGAGCCAAAACGGCGCGACTGTGTGGCGCGCTCGTAGAGGCTCGCAGGTGACGTGGCGCACGCGCGCATGGACCTGAGTCAGTGAGGCGCACGCACGCATGGCTGTGAGCCAAGAGGACGCACCGCGCATGGGCGGGCACACCTGGGCGCGCGCGCACCAGTGTGGCTTGCACGCGCGCACGCGTAGAAGCTTCCAGCATTGAATAACAGAACAGTTTCAGTCCAGTTTCGTAACTGACGAGTTAACGAGCTTTGACTGAGAATTAAATGACGTATTAAATTGCATTGAAGACGTTTAATGCAATTTAAACCTCTCTTTAATTCGTTTTTTGACTGTTTCGACTTAGGAGCTGTATAAATACAGCTCCTTACCCACAGCAGAGGTACACCAGAAAACAACAGCTTTATACGAACAACTCTCTTCCCATTTCTGATCTTTTTCTTGCAGCTCTCAAGGTAGACATCGGGTCTTGTGTCAATTCCGGCAGTACTACTGCTCCGGCTGTTGTACCCTGGGAAACAAAACGAGTACTCCTGGGAGGCTCGGAATTTGTTTTAAGGGAAGCGTGTGAACACGTGCCTCAGCCAATCTGCTTCTACCCCTTTCTTGTATTTGGTTTATTTTCAGTTGTAATCGAATTGTAATTTTGCTTTCTTTTATTTCTGAATTGTAATAGTTTAATAAAATTTGTTTATTTTATTTTTATTACGCGAACGGTTCCTACACATAGTTGTAATAATCCCGGCTAGCCTCCGATTAGTCATTGATAAATCGCCAGTCTCAAGTATACCGAGTATTTTTTATCTAATCAATCAATTAATCAGCAGGCGGTCAACAGTTGTTAAATCCAATCCTAATTGGCCAAAAATAGGTAGTAGTCTAACGATTCTGGCCAAATTTAGGCTAGATTCTTAACCAAAACCTGTAAGTTCCGACAATTAATTATATGTACTTAAAAATGTGAGTTGAATAGGGTGTGAAAACATGTCTACTTAAAAAAAATACATAAAAAATGTGAAATGTTACAACCTTGGTATTGAATCTGTTAGCAAATGGTGAGAAGCAAAGGGGTGAAATGTTACACATGAACAAGACAAGGGGCGTGTAAGATAGATAAATCATAATAAATAATAATATCTAAGAGTGGCGGGAAAAAGAAGGGGAAAAGTTGGCAAGAGTTGTAAAGCAAAGGGGGTAAAAGAGAAGAAAAAGAAACATGGAGGGGTGATAATGTTGGAAAATGGGAAGAGCACGTGAGTGTGGGGTTAAAAAGGTAATATAATAGAGGTGAGAGAGAGAGAGAGTTTGTGTTAGATGTCAGAAGTGTTTATAGCAAGTGGTGGAGACAGAGGTGCTGGTTTTCAACGGTCACGGCTTCTTGATTTTCGGGTTAAATGCCAACCTACTGATCACCATTGTTTTTTTTAGTACAAAAATAAAAATATAATACAAAATCAGAAAAAAAAAAAAAAAAAACAAATCAATTCCAACATAACAACAATTTTATATAAGTTACCATCGAAGATGGTTCCTGCTAAGGTATAAACCGGGTATTTTTAATAATCGGTTCTTGTTATGGAAGGGGGTTCTGCTCCCGTTTTAAGGGTAGGAACCGGTTATTGTTATAATTGGTTTGGTTCTAGTTATTTGATCAAAAAAATATATCCTATGTACTCGGTTTCAGGTAGGGTTCGGTTTTGGTTCTTAAAAGCCAGGTATTAAAATACTTTATTTTTGGTTTTTTTATACCCTATTTTCGAGTTTTTTAGTACCACTTTTCAGGCTTTTTAATGCTCTGTTGCGTTTTTATTACCCTATTTTCTCGTCTTTTTGATATTATTTAATATGTATTTTATAATGTATAAAAAAATAAAAATAAATACACTAACATAAATTTAAAAGATAGATATTAGAATCATCTATAGGGTATAGCTGGGTATAATCGTTTCCGATTTCAGTTTTTGTCTGGTTCAAGTATTAATATGGTATGATTGGTTTCGGTTCTTGTTCCAGGTATTGAGATCAAAATGCATACCCTACCTGTACCCTACGGGTAGGGTCTATTTCAGTTTCGGGTATAGAATACCCAAGTATTAAATAAACCAGTTCTGTGTTTTTTTACCGGGTACGGTTTCTTTTTTTTTTTTTTTTTTTGCACCTCTACTAAGAATATCAAAGGTTTTGTGTGGATCAGTCAAGTACTATGTTGATATTGAAGAGAGTTGCAATTGAAAAACATTGCTATCAATACACATTGCTATCGACAAGTGTTGATGCGAAGGACATTTCTGTTGTACCTAACTTAGTTTTGCTATTGGTGGCATTTACCGAGTTGATGACAATGATGATCTATTGTAAAAGTTAAAAAATTATTTGTTACGTCTTCAAAGTAGTAGAGTAGTTTATGTATATTGAGCTATCCCTTGTTATATATAGATTCAAATGTAATTGATTTGTAAACTAACAAATGAAACATGTCAACTTATTTTGATTTTATAGATTTAAATAAAAATTTCTTGAATGAAAAATAATTTAACTTCTCAATCGTATAACTAACTTTTAACAGATCTTTAACTATCTTATTTTGGTTATATATTTTACTAAATCTTGTTTGGTCAAGACCTGCCCTGTTTGTTCTTCGCGCATCTGATTCCTTCTTGTTCCGGTATGTTCATACTTGAACCATCCATCCTAAATTATTTGAGTTATCATCGGATCTAACCATGTTGTTGAATTCCGGGTAATATCAATTTATATATGTGAAGTTATGTACTTAGTTGGACTTTTCAACTAGTGATAATTTTTTAAGTGTTTAAAAATGCAATCTTTGTATTTAACATACTATGTAGTTTTCTTCCCTAGATGTATTGGAGCAAAATCGAGAAGTGAACACATGGTGAGGATTGGATGCCATGACAAAGTCAATTAAGGAAACATTATATATATAACTCTGTAAATTAAGAACAATAAATCGGCTTGGTATTAACCGGCTTAAATATATGAACCAAGCTCTTTTGTCTAGATGGGTGTGAAGATATAAAACGGAAACAAATAGTTTATGGAAGCGAGTTATTGATGCTTTTCATTGGAAAAAATCTGGTTGGGAATTTATTCCTTTCAATAAATATAACACGGGGCCACGGGGGTTTGGAAAAATATTGGTTCCTTGGTGTCAAAAATTAATTTGGCATGGATTCCTTTTGCAAAAATGTTTAAAGGGGTGATTGGTACGGGAGAGGAGATTAAGTTTTGGATTGATATTTGGTATGACAATGTTGCGCTTAAAGATCATTTCCCTTTGTTATTCCGTTTATAAAAAAACAAAACTTGCAGGATTAAAGACAAGATTAGATGGAGCGATTGCTTCGTTGAGTGGTCGTGAAATTGGTCGCGGGAGCCGCGTTCAAATGAAGAGATGGAAGAATGGGAAAATCTTTTTGGTATCCTTGGATCTTTAAGAGGAAGCGGGAAAGAAGACTCATGGAAATGGTTGGGCGACAATTTTGGTACCTTTTCGGTGGCCTCAATTAGGGGTCATACGTATGAAGATTTAGACACTTCTAATAATTATGTGATGAAGTGGTGCAAATGGATTCCGAGTAAATGTAGCATATTTATGTTGGGAGCCGAGATGAATCGTCTTTCCACTTTAGACGCTTTTAAAAGAAGAAACATTCAAGTTGACTCTACAACGTGTATCTTTGTGGGACGGATGGCGAAATAGTGGAGCATTCTTTGATCAGGTGCGGGGTGGCAAATGTGGTGTGGTCTTTTGTGGCTTCTTGGTGCAAAGTGCAACCCATTTTTGGGTTTTCTGTTGGTGATTTAATGGAGTTCCATAATCATGTAAAATCTCATCCCGATAAAAAAATATGCGCTTGGCAAGCTGGATTATATGGAAGGTAAGAAACGAGAGGAAGTTCAAACAAAAAGATGCTAAACCTGAAGAAATCATTGGAAATATTAGATCTTTTAGTTTCTTATGGTTTAAGCATAGGTCCAGGTGTAGGAAGTCTCATGGGCCAATTGGTGTTCCTTTTAATCTGATGTAAGTTGTTCTGGTTTTTGTGGCGCCTTAGTCTCGGTGTGGGCTAGGGTGGCCATTTGTTGGTTTTATGAAATTTACTGTAAAAAATAATAAAAATAAAAACAAATTATACGGATGTTTACATCATGGTTAAAACCGGTTGAACAAAGTTCAGTTTCACGTTTGGTTTTTATAAATTTTCAAACTGGCGGTTTGGTTGATTGAACGATTTGTTTTAAAATCGTTTTGACATTAAATCAAACCTCACAATTCACTTCATCATTTATTTTCCTTAGATGTGTATAACTATTTAATCTATACCTAAAGTTGTTGTTTATCTTAGATTCAAAGTATGTCAACTAATATGTTATCATGTTACATAGTGCTAAAAACTTTGGATCAACTCAACTTGTGAGAAAAGCTACATGTTGACATCAAGTAGATAGTAGTGGTTTGGTTTGATTTGTTCTTACACAATGTTACACTTTATTAACCACCTTTTTTGTCCAACAAACCAAAATAATCAAAACAAAAATGTTAGTAGTGGCTTGGTTTGATTCGGTTTCGACCATTTGCTTTCGGTTTACAATGGATAATAGTCATTATTAATTAAGTATTAATAAAACAAAAAACATATCACATTATCAGGATATCCATATGTTACATCTTACGAATGATTGATAAAGTTGTGTTGCAAATTGCCCTTTCTCATTTAGCACTAAATTTTACTTCGTCTTGCATCTAGATACGGCAATTCTTGACAAGACCCGTCAACCCCACCCGAACCCGACACGAAAAAAACAGGTTTGGGTCGACTAACACGACTCTTTTAAAAAATAGGTCGGGTTCGGTTTGACCTGTATTAAAACAGGTCAGGTTTGGGTTGACCCGTTAATCCGTTTAACTATTTAGAAAAAAAAACTTTATATTTTTTTTTCCTGTTTCTATTTACATGTTATTGATAATCCGCTTAAAACCTAATAACTCGTTATAAATCGTCAACTTGTATGACTCATTTAAAATATGAGTTAAACGAGTCGGGTTCAGGTTGACCCGAATTATATGTGTGCGGTTAGTGTTGAAATCTTTGACATGGGTCAGGTTGTACATTTCAACCCACCAACCTACAACCCGACAAAATTGATACCGCTACTTGCATCTATAATCTAGAGATGGACTAATAGAGTATAGACCCATTAAGCATTGGCCAGTGAGCCTTGTAAATGATTTTTATTTTTTTATTCCACTAGTTAGGCTTTTAAAATCTGGGCCTCAAACAAACTGTCCAGTTTCAACTTTCAACAAATGTTCCAGTTTCAACTTTCAACAGAAGGCCCACATATCCATTTGAAGAAAGCCCAACTTTGTAGGAATATTACTATTGTTTGATGCTTCGATTACCCTAATTTTATTGTTAAAAGTAGGTTAGAAATTTATGTATCACATGGAATGAATAAAGACATATTAAATAGTCAGCAATTAAGATTTAAGAATTATAAGACGATATTTTGAGATAAGATATGATATAAGAATTAACATTTTTATATAAAAAAATAATCCGATTAGTTGAAATAAGAGATGGAAAAATAATCTTGGGCTCACATTGTCACAAATTTGTGAGTCCAATTTTTTTTCCTCACTTCTCTTATTTCATCAATTCGTATTCTATTTCTTATTTAAAAAAGGTTAATTAAAAAAACAATCCTATCATATCTCAAAATATCATTTTACAATTCTTAAATCGTTAGTATTTGCTATTTAATATTTTCTTTATTCAAACTGTTTAATACACGAGTTTCTAAGGTAGTTAGATATAGACAACCTATCAACTTATAATTATTACCTATCACACTTTTGTTTCATGCTTTTCCTAAAGTGTAAACTGAACTGGTCTACTAATTGGTTTTGTTAATGTGCATATTGGTCAATAGGAATACTTAGATGGATACGATTTATCAGTGATGAATACAGGAATATTTGTTAAAAAGGTAAAGTAACTATAGTAATATAAGCGGGTTAGGTTACGACGAATCAAATACATAATCAAATGTAAAAAACGATATATAAATTTGTGCTTGGGCTTGTAATTGAGTACCGCCACTAACAAAGCTATAAATATTTCTACTAATTATTATTAGACCGATATCAAACAAAAACTAGATTAGTTAACATCAACTACTATTACGGTTGTGACCTAATTGTCAAAGTCAATAAATCAAACTAATATAATTAGGGAAACATGATACTTTATTTAACAAAACTGATAAACAAAGACATTTCTATTTCTAAGAAAGTACCACATCACAAGATAAAGCGTGAGCAGAGTGATCAATTAACTAACTGAACTACAAAAAAAAAAAAAAAAAAAAAAAAAAAAAAAAAAAAAAAAAAAAAAAACCCCACACTGAATCAAACTAATATGTATTGTAAAGTTGTATTGCATAACATAAAAGTACACATTACATATTATGTTGTGTAGTATAACCATATAAAATGAGGCAACACATTTTATTTTAGGTTTTTCTAAAATTAATTATGGATGCTTATAATATAAATAGATATGATTGTTGATGAGGTTTTACATAATCAAAGGTATTTTCTGATCAAACAAATTTCGAGTAGAGACTAACAAAAACCGCATAAATTTGGAATATTGGATTTCAATAATCCCAACTATCTACCGTTGGCAGACAACAGTCTCAACTTAAAAAATAACCACTTGCATTCCCGACTATATTGGCCATCAATGGACCCTGACTAACAGAAACCTAACGCCGTTAGTCTTCGGTCCCCGGAAAACCGTTTTTGGCAAGAAAAGGTTTCTAAAGGTTCGATATAAGGTTACAAAGAGGTTTGGGACGAAAATGTTGAGCTTTCCGGCAAAAAAGTTGAGTTTTCCAGCTAAAAAGAAGTTTTTCGGCGAAACAAAGTTTTCCGACGACTTCAATAATTGGGGCTTTTACTAGAAAAAGGTACCTAAAGGTCCGTAATAAGGTTACAAAGAGGTTTGAGACGAAAATGTTGAGTTTTCCAGCCAAAAACGTTTTCCTGGCGACCAGAGACTAATGATGTTAGGGTTCTATTAGTCAGGGTCCATTAGAGGCCAATATGTTAATAGTTGGGACTGCCAATGGTTATTTTTAAAGTTGGGACTGTTGACGGCTAACGACGAATAGATGAATTATTAAAATCCAATATTCCCATAAATTTTTGTATATTTTAATTGTTTATAGCGTAATATATATAACAAGTACATAAACGTCTTCCCTGTTAGGATCAGAATACACACATGAACACAGAACTCACACGCACACACACTTTTCTGTTGAAGAACACAAAGATTTATAGTGGTTCGGTCGGTTCTAACCTACATCCACTGTGGTAACTAGGAGTATTTGTATTAGTTAAGCTTGGTACAATTTTACAGATACATAACAATCTCATATATATATATATATATATATATATATATATATATATATATATATATATATAAGATTGAGGAAAGAGAAGAAAGTCACAAAACATGATCCGTGAATAATGGGTTTCAGAGAAGATTAGATCATCTCAGCCCTTTATCTTCTTATTCTGTTTTGATCAGAATGATTTCCTGATGTCTGATCACCAAGACTAATATTCCCTTATCAACTTGATCAACTTTGCTGACCTCAGGTTGATCAAGTTGTCAAGTGGCTTGGCTTCACACTCAACAATCTCCCACTTGAAGCCACGGAATAATCTTCACCTGTGCATCAGTATCTCTGTAAAAACTTTGATCTTATCACATTCCTAGTTACCCGGCCTTCTTTTCAATTAACCTGAAAGCCAGTTGAAGCTATGCAAAGTTTCAACTTCTCTAAGGTGACAACCTTAGTCAACATATCAGATGGATTTTCACTTCCTTTGATCTTCTTCAACTTCAGAGTGCCTTCACTAATTTGCTCTCTGATGAAGTGATATCTCAGTTGTATGTGCTTTGTCTTCGAATGGAAGACATGATTCTTTGCAAGATGAATTGCACTTTTATTGTCACAGAATAGTGCACAATCAACTTGTTCCTTGCCGAGCTCTTTGAGAAAATTCTTCAACCATACAAGCTCTTTGCTTGCTTCAGCAACTGCCATATATTCTGCTTCTGGGGTTGAAAGGGCAACACTTTTCTGCAGTCTGGACATCCAGCTTACTGCAGTGCCTCCCACTGTAAAGACATATCTGGTGGTGCTTTTGTAAGATTATTTACAACCACCAAGGTCAGCATCTGCAAAACCCTTCAGAGTAACCTTTTTTCCCTTAAACTGTAATGCCACTTTTGAAGTCCCCTTCAAATATCTTAGCAACCATTTAACTGCTTCCCAATGTTCTCTCCTTGGATTGGACATAAACCGACTAACAACTCCTACTGCATGAGCTATATCTGGTCTCGTGCATACCATTGCATACATGAGGCTACCAACTGCCGATGCCTACGGAACTTTAGCCATTTCTGCTTTGTCTTCATCTGATCTGGGTGACTGAACTTTAGAAAGCTTAAAGTGACTTCCCAAAGGTGTGCTTCAAATCTTGGATTCTTTAAGGCTGAATCTTTCTAACACTTTCTTAATGTACTTCTCTTGAGAGAGTGTCAAAGAACCATCTTCTTTGTTTCTGAAAATACTCATCCCGAGTATTTGGTTTGCAGCTCCCAAGTCTTTCATCTCAAACTCTTCAGACATCTGCTTCTTTAGCTTCTTGATCTCTGTCATGTCTTAACCTGCAATCAACATATCATCCACATATAGTAATAGAATGATATAAAAACCCTTAAACCTCTTGATGTAACAACAATGGTCATTGTTACATCTCTTGTATTCGACTCTTCCCATGAAGTTATCAAACTTCAAATACCATTGTCTGGACGCTTGTTTCAGACCATACAAACTCTTCTTCAACTTACACACCAAGTTTTCTTTGCCTTTAACCTGAAAACCTTCTGGTTGTGTCATGTAGATATCTTCTTCTAGGTCACCATGTAGAAAAGCTGTCTTGACATCTAGCTTCTCTAGATGCAAACCTTCTGCTGCTACAATACTGAGAACAAGTCTGATGGTAGTCATTTTCACCACTGGAGAAAATATTTCATTGAAATCAATTCCCTCGTTCTGCTAAAATCCCTTGACCACTAATCTTGCTTTGTACCGTTTGGTACCATCATGTTCATCTTTGACCCTGAAAACCCACTTATTCTGAAGAGCCTTCTTCCCAGCTGGAAGCTTTGTTAAGTGCCAGGTCTTGTTTTTCTCAAGCGACTTCATCTCATCTTTCATTGCTAACTCCCACTGCAATGAATCTTTCAACCCCATGGCTTCTGAGTAACACTGGGGTTCACCATTTTCTGTCAAAAGTATGTAATTGACGGATGGTGAATATCTGTCTGGTGTTCTAACGACTCTGGAGGATCTTCTTGGTTGAAACTGAGGAGTTTCTGGGGATTCTGGAATTTGAGGAGCGACCTCTTCTTCTTCTTCTTCTGCAGAATCATTACTAGAATCATTCCCTAAGCTCCCATTGTCGATTGACTCATTCCCATTTTCTGGAATGTCGACTGAAGCTTCTTTTCTTGTTTCACCACTTTCAAATTCAACATAGTCTTTCTGAACTTCTGATCCTTTGGTGTTTCTGTCTTTATACAATTCGTTTTCATTGAAGACGACATTCTTGCTTTTGATTACTTTTCTGCCTTCATTATCCCAAAGCATGTAACCCATTTGTTCTGACCCATAGCCAATGAATGTGCACTTCTTGGATTTTGAGTCTAACTTATCCCTGTCACCAGCTTCTAACAAATCGTAAGCACTACAACCAAAGACTTGTAAGTGTTCGAGACATACCTCCTTTCCTTGCCACATTGTCACGGCCCCCGTCCCGGTGTTACCCAGTTCAGGAGCCGCGGGACAGAAACCCGCGGTATTTATTATTTGAGTTGTCAGCGGAAGTTAATAGAATCGTTTAAAACTTGAAAATACCCAATTATTTTATTTCATAATTTGGGACAAACCCCGTAATTTACAATAGAGAAATTTCACGAGGAAATTCCCTGTTTTACAAAACATGTTTATTTATTTAACTGAGCCACCACTTCAAGCTTTATTAGTGCTCCGTAGCACTTTTCCTTGATTCACAGTAGGTCACCTGAAACATGTTTTTAAAAATATATTATCAGCGGGGAAATACTGGCGAGTAACTCAAATTTGATAAAACGACACATAGCTATGAATTACAGCATAAGAGCAATTACAATGGCTACTATCTTATTTTTATCTGGCACCGTGTCACAGCCTTGTGACGATGGTCATACCACTATTGGGTCCTTTCACCCAAGTAGTGAAGATTATCACTGTTAGGTTGGTGAACCTAACCGTGAGAGATTAGTAATTTGCACAATACCCCACTTGCCAGTGATTTAAGATAACCACGACTTAATCCCTGTAATTATAACTCTTGAAAATAATTTGAGATTTAGTAAAACGGTTGATAAAAAGAGAATGACTCATATTGCAAGTTTAAATGGGCAGAGTCTAGCCTACTGATAAGCCTGATAACTTAATTTAAATAACAATGCACACGAAACTAGGTCAGTAACTTAATACAACATTTACGATAAGCTCACGAAATCAAAACCCTCACGACGAATGACAAAGTATAGCCCTGATTTGGGTAGCACTTAAACATCCATCGGATCGGTTTCAATCAATCGGACATTGTATCGTAGCAGTGATCGAGTTAATACCCTGTATTCGGGAGTTTCTCTACGTGAAAGTGTGATTTTGAGCAGTATACTTCGTCTTTTGAAAAGTTTTTCGAGTGTAGATGAACTGCTCATGTCCAACCCATTTATAGCCAGATTTTAGGTTTTACGCGGCCCGCGTAAACCCTGGCTTGAATCTTACGCGGCCCGTGAGGGCCACCTAGTCTACGTGTAGGGCTAGCGTGTCACAGGTAGGGTTGCCACGTGTGCGACACATGGCCTGGAACGCTTATCCGGTCAACTTTAAGTTGACGCGGCCCGCGTAATCCGAAGCTTACATTTTACGCTGCCCGCATGAAAACCAGATTTCTTGTTTTCTTGTTTTCTTGGTTTTTCATGCACATTAGGGTTTCAGGGGTCCGGGTTTTTACTTACGGGTCATTTTAGGGTATTTTGGCAGGTCCTTACATCCTCCCCACCTTATTTAAAATCTCGTCCTCGAGATTTATTGAAATAAGTGAGGATACTTTCGCTTCATCTCCGATTCCAGCTCCCAAGTGTATTCCGGTCCTCTCTTTGAATCCCACTTGACTTTGACCAGCACTAGTCGTTTGTGCTTGAGAAACTTGACCTTTCTGTCTTCTATCTGAAGTGGTTTCTCAACAAATTTTAGCTTTTCATTGACTTCTATGTCTTGAAGAGGTACTACCAGGGATTCGTCAGATAAACATTTCTTGAGGTTGGATACATGAAATACGTCATGTACTCCAGCTAGTCCTTCTGGTAGTTGTAAGCGATATGCAACTGGTCCTATTCACTGGATTAATGGGAACGGTCCTACGTACCTTGGACTTAGCTTTCCTTTCTTACCGAACCGAACTACTCCCTTCCAAGGAGAAACTTTCAAGAGTACCTTGTCTCCAACTTGAAATTCTAGTGGCTTGCGTCGATTATCTGCATAACTCCTCTGGCGATCTCGAGCCGTCTTTAGTCTTTCCTTGATTTGAGTGATCTTGTCGGTGGTTTCTTGTACGATTTCAGGACATGATAATTGACTTTCTCCTATTTCTGCCCAACAAACTGGAGTTCAACATTTCGTCCATACAGTGCTTTAAACGGGGCAGCTTCGATGCTTGAATGATAACTATTATTATAGGAGAATTCGATTAAGGGTAGGTGGTCATCCCAGTTTCCACCAAAATCTATTACACATGCCCTAAGCATGTCTTCCAGGGTTTGGATCGTTCTTTCACTTTGTCCATCTGTCTGGGGATGGTAAGCTGTACTTAAATTTAACCGCGTCCCCATGGCTTCTTGGAAACTTGTCCAGAAATGGGAAGTGAAACGACTATCCCTATCTGATACAGTGGAGAGTGGAACTCCATGTAAGGATATTACTTCATCTATGTAAAGTTTTGCTAATCTTTCCATGCTAAAGGTTTCCTTTATGGGTAGAAAATGAGCTGATTTGGTTAATCGATCCACAATTACCCAGATCGCGTCATTACCATTTCTGGTTTTGGGCAACTTAGTAACAAAGTCCATGGTTATGAGTTCTCATTTCCATACAGGCATTTCTAATTGTTGTAATAGACCTGAGGGTTTCTGGTGTTCTGCCTTAACTTGTGAACAAGTAAGACACTTAGATACATATCTAGCTATGTCCTTTTTCATTCCTATCCACCAGAAATTATTTCTTAAATCTTGGTACATTTTATTATTACCAGGATGCATGGTATATCTAGATTTATGGGCTTCCTCTAAGATTTTATTTCTTAATTCTCCTTGCTTAGGTACCCAAATTCTTTTCTTATGGAATCTCTAAATTCCATCACTTCCTTGCTCTAATTCCTTTATTCGTCCTTTCATTCCTTCAGCATCATCCTTGACCGCTGTTTCTTGAATGTTTTTCAGATGTTCCATTAAATCTAATTGTAGATTTAATCTAAGAGCACGAACTCGCTTTTGCTTTTCATGATACTTACGACTTAGAGCATCTGCGACTACATTTGTTTTTCCTTCGTGATATTGAATATCACAGTCGTAGTCACTTAGAATTTCCATCCATCTCCTTTGCCTCATGTTCAATTCTTTTTGCCCAAATATGTATTTTAAACTCTTATGATCTGTATAGACAGTAAACTTACTTCCGTACAGATAATGTCTCCAAATATTAAGGGCAAAAATTATGGCTCCTAATTCTAAGTCATGTGTCGTATAGTTTTCCTCGTGCTTCTTCAATTGCCTTGAGGCATACGCAATTACCTTTTTGCGTTGCATTAGCACACATCCTAATCCTAGCTTAGAAGCATCACAGTAAACTTCGAAATCTTCTGTCCCTTCTGGTAAGGCAAGAATTGGGGCGTTCGTTAACCTTTGCTTTAAAATCTTAAAAGCCTCTTCTTGCCTAGATCCCCATTCAAACTTTACTGCTTTACAGGTTAGTTTAGTTAATGGCACATCTATTTTGGAAAAATCCTTAATAAATCGTCTATAGTATCCGGCTAACCCTAGAAAACTTCTAACTTCCATAGCTGATTGTGGAACCTTCCATTTGGTGATCGCTTCTATTTTGGAAGGATCAACGTGAATACCTTCGTGATTCACCATGTGACCTAAGAATTGCACCTCCTGTAGCCAAAATTCACACTTCGAGAATTTGGCGTAAAGCTTTTCTTTTTTTAACAAAGTTAAGAGTGCATGCAAATGCTCACAATGCTCGTCCTGACTTTTGGAATAAATAAGTATATCATCGATAAAGACAATTACAAATTTATCCAAGTACGGTTTACAGATCTTATTCATCATGTCCATAAATGCTGCAGAAGCATTTGTTAGTCCAAAGGGCATGATTGTAAACTCGTAATGGCCATACCTAGTTCTAAAAGCAGTTTTAGGTATGTCTTCTTCTTGTACTTTTAACTGATGGTATCCGGAGCGTAAGTCTATTTTAGAAAAGTATCTAGCTCCTTGCAATTGATCAAAAAGATCATCAATCCTAGGTAATGGGTATCGATTCTTGATTGTAACCTTATTCAATTCCTTGTAATCGATACACATTCGCATCGAACCATCTTTCTTCTTTACGAACAACACTGGTGCTCCCCACGGGGATGAACTAGGTTGTATAAATCCTTTACTAAGCAATTCATCTAACTGCTTTTTCAATTCTAGCATTTCGGTGGGTGCTAACCGATACGGTGCCTTAGCTATTGGTGTAGTTCCAGGAATTAGATGAATTCTAAATTCTACCTCCCTATCTGGTGGTAATCCTGGTAGTTCTTCCGGAAATACATCCGGGTATTCTGACACTACTGGAATTTCCTTAAGTTCCTTACCTTTAGTGTTGATGATTGCCGAAATCATATATACTATCTCTTGTTTTCTTGAATAACTGGCCACTTTCATTACTGAAATGAATTTCAGTGGCTTACGTGGCTTATCTCCGGTAATCATTACTACTTCTCCTGTGGGTGTATGAATTTCTATGGAATTCTTGTCATAGAGGATTCGAGCATGGTTAGTTACTAACCAATCCATTCCTAACACCACATCGAATCCAGCTAAATTCATAGGTAACAGGTTTGCAGAAAATTTATGGCCTAAGAGTTCTATCTTTTCTTCTCGCAAGACCTTATTTATGTTAACAGAATTCCCATCTGTCGTTTCTACCGTAAAAATTTGTCTAAGGTTGGTTAAAGGTAGGTTAAGAGCTTGGCAGAATGAAGTATTTATAAAACTTTGGTTTGCACTAGAGTCGAATAATACTTTTGCATAAACATCATGAACTAGGAACGTACCAGCTATCACATCTGGGATGAGTTCTGCTTCTTGGGTAGTCAACTGGAATGCTCTTGCATTCTTTTTGGTAGTTCCTTCTGCAGGTTTGGCTTTGTTGTTAGCTGCTTTGACCAATTTGGGGCAGTCTGGTCTAAAATGTCTAGCTTCTCCACAGTTGAAGCAGATTGTTGATTTCTTCCTCCTGCAATCTTCTTCTTGATGCCTTGGGATTTTACAGAAATTGCAATACCCTTTGCATCTTCCAAAATGCTTTCTTTTACAGGTACTGCAAAATGGAACAGTGGAAGATTGCCCGGTTCCCTTTTTCTTGAAATTACTACTATTACCCACATGAAATCCTTGGGTAATCTTTTGGGCCACTTCCTTTTTCCGATTTTCTTCTCGTGTACGCACCAGCCCGTCTGTCAAAGTGTTAGCTGATTCCACTGCATCGTCAATTGTGCGGGGTCTCGCAGCCTTGACGATATCACGAATCTCGCTAATCAAACCCCAAATATAGCAAGAGATAAGTACCGGTTCTGGCGAGGCCAGAGTTGGCACAATTCTGGCATATTCGAAGAATTTCGAAGTATACCCTCGATAATCAACATCCACCATTCGGTGGCTCAGGAACTTATTCGCCATTTGTTCCTTTTCATATTCGAGGCATAATTTCCTTTCCACCAAACGCTTAAATTCTTCCCAACTCATGGCATAAGCCATGTCACTTCCCTTAGCTTGCAGTACCGTGTTCCACCATTCTAACGCCTCTTCCTTAAAAAGGTGAGAAACATACATGACCTTATTCTCCTCGGCACATTTACTTATTTTAATTACTGCTTCAGTTTTCTCTAACCAACGCAGTGCTGCAGTTGCCCCTTCATTGCCTGCAAATTCGATTGGTTTATAGGCAAGAAATTCCTTGTAAGTGCAACCAGGCGTTGCAGCTTTCATTTTCTTAAGGAATGGGGCTTGCATCACATCATCATTATTATTTTTACCGTCTCCATTTACACTATTACTGAAATTGTCATCACGAGTACGTTTGCTGAGAGTAGGCGGCGGAGGTTCAACTGGATTTCGGGCAGCAGCAAAGATTGCTGGAATAGCATTAGCTATTCCTTGGGCAACGATATTTTTTATATCCTGCCTTTTAAGAAATTGGTCTCCATTGTTTTGCTCAGATTGGTTAACTTCGTTAATTGGTTCATTACCAACGTGTTCCATCTGGTAATTAATATATATAAGTGATCAAACACAATAAAATAATCGCACATAATTACATCAACACGTATAACCAAAATTGTCGACTTTGCGACTTCCATATTTTTATATAATTTAGTATGCATCCGTACACACTAATATATTACAAAAGTTTTATTTTAAGTTATTTTACGTGATTATATTTTTATTGATATTTATTATGATTTTATTATTATTAAAGACGTAACCACACAACCACGTACGATCCCGTTAGCTGGCACTTCAGAAACGACGTTCCCCCTCGTCGTATTTCCATGATATCCTCTTCCCCACTTCCCGGATTCTATTTCATGCGTCCACCAGCTCCTCGCCATAGTGGCGGAGTTCAGCCAAGTTTTATGTGCTCATAGGTGGGTTTAGTGCAGGCTCGGGGTCAAACTGGGGGAAAAAGGTGTTAGGGTTATTTAAGAGATTCTGGAATTGCCAGTCAGTTGTCCACCATTCTTCTAACTCTCCTGGTAGAGGTCGGGGGTTGATAATAGGATCTGGGATAGCAGGTTCCAGATTGACTGGAAGTTGTGCTTTCGCTGGATAATTGAAGAGGTTTTCATCGGCAGGTCCGATGAGGTCGCTATTTGCCAGTTGGCGGTCCAGCTCCTCCCATGGTGGCATTTCCTGGGTTTGCCCTGAACTTTCCCCGATCTCCTTTCCTTTGTCTTTATCCTTCGGATCCCCAGTCTTTATAACTTTCTGGACTGCTGGTTTCTTCCTACGCATACACCTCCAGCCTACGAGTCTTCTTCTCTTTTTCGGTTTTGGTTTCTCCTGAGGTTGGGCTTGGAATACTATTGGCTCTTCAGTATCAGCCTGGTAGCCAGTGAAGGTACCAGTGGTATCCATATATGTGGTATGGATAGTAAAGTTTTGAAGGGCTTCTGATAGTTCATTCATGTTGTTAGCATAAATGAAGAAACACACAAAATTATAAGTTAAAATTTTGTAAATTAAATTTTCACAGAATCACAGAATGGCAATAAAAAAAATTAAGTATTTCTAAATACTTAATTGGCTCAAATCAGTGGCTCTGATACCACCTTTTCTGTCACGGCCCCCGTCCCGGTGTGACCTGGTTCAGGAGTCGCGGGACAGAAACCCGCGGCATTTATTATTTGAGTTGTCAGCGGAAGTTAACAGGATCGTTTAAAACTTGAAAATACCCAATTATTTTATTTCATAATTTGGGACAAGCCCCGTAATTTACAATAGAGAAATTTCACGAGGAAATTCCCTGTTTTACAAAACATCTATCTCTTATACTAAAGCAAAATAATGGTTGACTATTTGACTTTGATGTGGCTATTCTATTTGGCCAGAGAATTGGGATTTTAGGCGGCATTCTCATCTTCTCTTTATTTCCTTCAATTTCCTTCAATTCTCTACGTGCTTTCTTAGATTATATATGGAAGGTTGAAAACTGATTCAATAATCGGAAGTTTATTTAGGAAATTATGGAACCGTTTCCAATTGTATCGCCTATATACAAAATCTTGCTTTTAATCGGATGTTTCAATCGATCACTGAAGAAGCGTGCTCTGTTTTATGTTCAACATTAGACATCGAAATACAAGCATCGGTAAGTATATTCCACCTCTGTATGTGATTTTTAGTTTTTATTAGAAAACCCCAATTTTGTTGTATGATTTGTATGTTGTTGTTGATGTTTTTTAGATATGAGATTTTTACCAGTTGATTGATGTAATTTGTCTGTTTATTGATGTTCTTAGACACCGTAATGGATTTCTATTTGTGTCTGGTTATTCATCTTTTGTTATTTTTACAGTTCATTCATTCCATCATAAACCCTAATCGCTATTTTTGATTATGTAGACAGATTTATTATGTTACCATGTTGTTACAGAGTTAGAAAATTTAATAAAACTGTCTTTTTGTTCTGCTTTTTTGAATATAACATTGTTCTAATTACTATTTTTGTGTGTGTATTCTTATTTTCTTTGCAGATATGGATGTTGGGTTTCTGGTTCATATGACGGATCCGTATAAATCTGAGCTGGTTAGGAACTCTTCTTTATTTGCCAATTTTATTTTGTTAGATGTTATAAATTTACTTAGTTATATGTTTATATTGTTTACCTTCTGTTATAACTATATTGTTATATTTGTTTTCAGGAATTCCCTAAGGGGGTATAATTCATTGATAGATGTTGCTAATTATCATGTCGGATGTGTAGACCTAATAACAGATAGTGGTTGTAAGTGGTCTGTTGTTATTGAATCCAACACAAGGGGGTTTTTTATAATTCAAGGTTGGGTGACAGTTATTATAATGCTTGCTGTTGAGCAGAATGATTTGATAGTATTTGAAAAAGTGGATATAAAAACATTTAAATTGAAACATATCAAATCCCACAACGGTACATATGTCAATCCTATGTTCTATTGTGTGATGACGGATACAGAATCAAAAGATCTGGTATTATTCTCATATGTTATCTATTTGTATTGTATTTTTTTAAATTATTTTGTTTCATTATGTTTACTAAATATTTTTTCTTCAGCTGCTTCATTCCGCCTTCATGGAAAATTATTTCAAGAATGATCACTTGGATTGTCGTTTCACAATACGTTTTCAAAACAAATTGGTTTGGACGGTATACATCGTACGCCGTTTTGGTACCAACTATAGTATCGTTGACTGGATACATATTTCAAATGATCTTCAACTGGAAACAGGGGATTTGTTATATTTGAATTATTGGGATATAATGATTTCAGTATTTCAGTTTTCCACAAAGATGGTTTGCATCGTATCCATCAACAACCTTTAAGAGTACAAGAAGTATTTCAAGTTCAAGAGTATGGTATTTTAGATGGTATAGTACAATCCCCTGTACATGTGGGTGATTTTTATGAACTGAAATGGGTTTTAACGAACGGTTTTGTAAGTTTGTTCTTTTAATAATTTTTTATATCTGTTTTAGTTTTATACTGTTGACTTAATTGTATACTAATATTTGTTTATGTTTTTTAAATGTAGATATTTCCAAAAGATTTTGCTGCGAACGTTAACCTAGCCGACATAGAATACATGACTGTTGTCTCTGGAAATGGCTTTTCAAATACTTTGGCTCTCCGTTACGCCACCGGTAACAAAAAGGCTTAGATATGCATTTAGAGGTTGGACAAAGTTTATGCGCCAAGCTGATTTGGAGAATGGATATCTTTTTCTACTTCGTTATTATTTTAATAGTGCTACCTTGATGATTACCTACGCAACTTAGGAATATTAATGTTTTTATCATGGTTATAATGTCATGATCATGTATCTATCAGCTTACTTATATTTTGATTTCACCTTTTAAGCATAATGGAAATGATAATAAAGAATTCCTTTGTTTATTTATGCATCTGTGTTTTTTCATTGTATTTTGAAGTTTATTTTGTTTTATGTTTGTCGTTTAACCATAATGTATTACTATTTCTCCGAACATTTTTTATTTACCGATAATTTGTTGGTTTACAATAGCTTAAACTTGAAATACAGTATCGTCCTATGTTAGAACATTATGACATTTTTATAGTACGTCATTTGATAACATTTTTTAGTCAGAAGTTGTTAATATGCCATATTAAATTTATACTATTCTGTTGTATGTTTGATAGATTTTCTTTATTTAACGAACATGAATATGCCCCCGTTTGTTTCCAGTTGATTTGTTTACTAAAGAAAAAATTAGCAGAATACTGTTGTATAGTTTATAACATTTTTAATCAGAACCCTTTAATCTTCTTAACTTTTTATGTTTTAACCATAAACTTTATATGATAGTAGTTGCAGAATTCGGATTTCAAGATGTTCTTGAGAATTAAGATTACGGCAATACATTCCATATGCATTTTAGAGCATCGGATAAATGCCGAGAAAAAAGTCTTATGTTCATACGTGAAATCAATAGAGATCAATTTCATTGATATTCAGTTGCAAAGAATAAGTAAGTTGTTTCCCCTTTTTATGCTTTTAATTTTTGAATTTTATTTATTATATGATAATCTTGATGAGTGTTTAAATTAAGCTATTTATGGATATGTAAACTGATTGACTGTATTTTTAGAAAATGCCATTCTTTGACATATTTCCATGCTTAATTGCCTTCATAATTGATTTTTTATATATTTTATTTTTGGTTAATCTTCATTGTTTCTTTAATTAACATTTCCTACCTAATTATAAATATTCTTTAAACATTTCACGTTTACTTCATTCTTCTCTAATCAGAAAATTGTCTATCAATTTTCATAAGCCTAGGTAAGAATAACATTGACTGTTCTATTAGAGATTGATTGGTTATCTATTAGAATGTGTTAGTATATATTGTTGTTTTTTTTACTAATCTTTCCTTTGAATTTTATGCAGAAATGGAACCACCTGCAATCACTCTGTTGAATAATTTGGACCTCAACGTTGATAACTACACCATCAGAATTCGCATTGTTCGTTTGTGGACAAGAGCTGATTTCAATAACGCTAGAAAAGTTTATTGCTATGATATGATAGTCATGGACAGTGAGGTAAGCGTTCATAGACTTCTGTTTTAATTTAATATTAATTTTTAAAGTACGTATTTTTTGTTGAAAATAATGCTGTTTTTTGTCAGGGAACAAAAATGCAAGCTTTTGTTTTAGCTAAAAACGCAACTGAATATCAACATCTTTTAGAAGAAAAGCGTTGTTTGATGATTCGAAATCCTTCGTTGGGTGATAATCGTCAGAAGGTCAAATACGCTCACGGTGGTTTGAAGATTAACCTTAACAAGAACACCGTTGTTGAGGAATGCCACGCGGCTATTGGTTCTGAATGGGGTTTTGATTTTACTTCGTTTGATTCTGTTGTGGAGGATCCAACAGATGACAACAAGTTTTTTAAAAGTCCAATTGGTATCATATACAATTTACACTATATGATGCAACATAACACATATTTATTTTGTTGACACCATTTATATTTTCCTCAGATGTAATTGGATTTGTGGTCAAAAGTTTTCCCTTCGAGGCAGACATGGAAACTAATAATGGAAAAAACCAGAAGAAAGTCACGTTTATGCTTGAAGACTTGAAGTATTTATTTATTTTTTTTTTTCACTTTTATTCCTGATAGTATTATCTTTGTTATGTTATGTTTTATACACTAATATTTTTTTTACTATCTTTAATGTTCAGCAATAAGCAGATCTTTGTTATACTTTGGGACAGTTATGCGGATCAAATAATGAAGTATGAGAGCAGCAATCGAGGTGTAAAAAATGTGGTCGTAATCATTCAGTTTGGAAAATACAAATTCTGGGGAGGTATCATATTACTTTAAATCTATTCTGTATTTTCTTTACTGTTTCAATTATAAAAGCTATTTAAATTGATCAATTTTTTTTATTATTATGTACAGGACATTTGTCTGTATCTAATTTGTATACCGTAACTCGAGTCTTAATTAACAGTGATATTGATGAAGTTGTTGAGTTTAAAAAAAGGTGCACTATCATATTATGTTTTTATATTTACGTAACCAGCTTTGTGAGTTTAAATACTTACATTTCATGTTTCATTAGATTTATCGAGAAACTTTCTCCCGAAACTTCTTCTAGTTATTCTGGCTTAAGTTCTTCTGTTGTGAAGTCTGCCACTGAAGAGTTCCTTTCTGACTTAACTTTTTATCCCATTGAGTCGTTAAACTCAATAGATATGGTAACACGTATTATAAATGTTTTAATATGTTTTCCTTTATCTTTGTTGTTATACATTATGTATTTCTTAAACACAAACGAAGTTTGTTGTCATTGTTGGGACTATCAAGAGTTTTGCATCGAACGATGAGTGGTTTTACAACGCGTGCACAAGCTGCAACAAAAAGGTTTCAACCATTACTGTTGTTAAAGAGAAGCAGGATGGTACTGATGGTTTTGAAGAGGTTATTGTCTTGGAATGTAAAACTGATGTTTGTAATACAAGGACCGTTTCATCAATTCCAAGGTTAACATTATCCATATTCTTTTTTTTTTTGTTTGTGCTAAGATTGGTTTGTAAAAAAACTAAATCTTATTAATATATTATGCAGAATTAGGCTTTCTATAGGCGTGCAGGATTGTACTGGCATTGTGACTCTGACATTGTTTGAGCGTGAGGTGACAAAGCTTCTGAAGGTTAATGCGAATCAGCTGTTAGACAACAACATTGAAGTATGTACTAAAATAATTGTTTTTACAATATCTTTGGTTATTCTACAACATTGAAGTATTTTTTGTTTTGCAACAGTTAGCCAATGAAGGAAACTTTCCAAATGAGCTAAATTCTTTACTCAATAGGAAGTTTGCGTTCAAGATAGCTGTTTCTTCTTTTAACATTAGCAAGAAGTCAGATGGCTACTCAGTCTCCAAGATGACTGATAACCCAGTGATTTTGTCCGAGCTTGATAAACATTTTGACACTATCCAGGTATATTTATTCCATTTCACCTTTATACTATTAGTACAATTTGCCAACAATGTTTAACTAATCATTATTATCATCTTTTTTTACTTTTTTAAAATAAAATCAGCCTATTGATGAGGAAGCCGTCAATGTCGAACCATCCGATTCCAATCGTAATGTCGATTTTCCGGTTAAGGTTTACTATCCTTTAGTTTATATTTGATTTAAGTTTTACTCATTATTTGTTAAATGTATATTTATAACTCATCCATTTGTATTTTTTTTATTTTTTAGGATTCTATATCCCAAACTGGAGACGATGTAACCCCTTGTTCAAATGTTTTTAAAGTTGGCTTTACAACATCGTTTGTTCAGAAGAATGCTAAGTTGGATACGATGAGCGAAGGTGACTTGAAGCGCAATTTGGATATCGTGTATGATGTGGATGATGTTTCTTCCCGGTCTTCATAAAAAATGCGTAAAGACGATATCGATGCAGTGCTTCTAATTCCAAAGAAAGAAAAGTAGTTCACCTTTTATTCAAACATTTGATATCATCGTTTGTTTGTTCTTCCGTATTTGGATATTTTTGTTTGTTTTTTTTTCGTAATTGACAATGCTTTGACTTTTGTGGTTGTTTAAGCTGAACATGATTGTTTGATGGTTTAGTTTTTTGTTTCGAGTAACAATTGTTTTTTGCTAATTGCTTTTGATAATTCTATTTTTGTTTCATATATATATTTCATCATTATTCTTTTTGCTAACTCTCATTGTAATAATATATCATTTGATTATTTATATTGTTACTAAAAAATTATTACCTAATCTAATTTTTGATACTCTACATTATTTAAAAAAACGTCAACTTTTTATTATTTAAAATATTTTTATTATTTCTTCTATTTGTAACTAGAAGACAATTTTGGTTGATTTACAAATGTCTGACCTATTTAATTATAAGTTTAACGGATTTGATGATAATCATTGTTATAGAAATAATGTGAATACATTATCAAATAATGTTATCTTATAAGTATAATATATCACTTTATTATTTAAAATTTTTATTATAACTAGGGTAATTATAATGTTACTAAAAATATAAGACGTAATATATATTTCGATGATCTAAATGATTTTAAAACCGATACTTTTTATTATTTAAAATATTCATATTATTTGAAATTAGTTAATACATTATCAAATGTTTTTATATACACTTACCATAATTGATTCTAAAGATATATATTAATCAGGTTATAGAAAGTATTACATACTATTTTTAAAAATAAATTAACCTTTTTTTAAGTAATACAGAATTAAAAAAAAATACAATCCGTTTTTTATAAAATAGTAATATATTTGTGCATAAAATTGACAAAATATATATTTCCATAATTGAAAGTATTACTCTAACTATAAATAATTTTATCTTCTAACTATACATAATACATAACCATCTTCATCCTGTCCAACATTCATATATCAATGGAGTTTTTGAATTGTTTTTTACTTTATCTTTCAGACAACAAGATGAAGTCTCGGGTATGTAAATGTTATCTTTATTCTTAATTTAATTTTAATATTTAATTTTTATTATTTAATTTGTATACATATTTTACCAAGGAATTACCACAATTGGGTAGCTGATTTCAAGTTACCTCCTGATTGTATGGTTCAAATCATCACGACTGATCGAAGAGTTTTTTCTGTCAGTGTTAGAAAAGCAGGGTCTTCATATTTTTTTCATGATGGATGGTTTAACATGATACAATCACTACTATTACCAAATAAGTCATTGCTTTTATTTTTGTACGAAGGTAGTCTAACTTTTCGACTCATATACTTCTATCAAGATTTGGCACTTGCTCAAGATGATTTCTTATACTGCCAAACATCATAGTTTTGTGAACATAAAGATCATTTGGTATTTATTTTTTTTATATTTATACTATATTAGCTTTTGACTAATTTTATAAAACTTTTTTTAACATAATTATTTATTTTTGACTTGCAGCTTATCAATAGATTTTTTGTTCATCATAAGTTGAAGAACACAATACCTACCAACCATGTTACTATAACTGCTTTTCCTAACCGTACATGGTTGGTTTTTATGGAGAAGCATGGTCAAAATTTGTATTTCACTACTGGATGGAATCAAATTAAAGAAGACATGAAAATTACAGACGAACACTATATTATTTTTGAGATGATTTCGGAATCAAAATTTGATATGATGGTTTTTAGAGGCACAGAAGATTTGGTCCGTATTCCTGAACGTCGTCTTGCACGTGTTAAAATAGAGTGTAAAGAAGAAATTATTGAAGAAGGTGCTGCTTAAATTGTTTTAGGATATAGAATGAAGTAGAAAAATATTTGTTTCCTTAGTATTAAATTTTATCAATTTTTACTCATACATTCCTTTTTATCGTTTATTAACCCACCTTTCATACATTCTTTAATTATTAATATATCTCGATTTATTTTTTGTTTATAAAGATAGATTAACAACCTTTCATTAATCACGCTTGATATATTGGAGATTACACTAGATGTTATATTAACATTTGTCATAATTGGAGGTTACGCTTGATTTAAACTTAATCATATAAATTTAATATAAAAAATAAAAAATTGATTACAAAAAATTTAAACAACATTTACCAATTTATTAATTTTATTATATATGTAC
Source organism: Helianthus tuberosus (assembly GCA_030545235.1). Taxonomy (NCBI): domain Eukaryota; kingdom Viridiplantae; phylum Streptophyta; class Magnoliopsida; order Asterales; family Asteraceae; genus Helianthus; species Helianthus tuberosus. The sequence continues at coordinate 19,846,185 of CM060358.1, read as the reverse complement.
TAATAATACTAATAATTTAACACTTTCTTCAATATTTATTAACAATTAGTTGAACATAAAAGGGTGTTCTTGTAATTTATGGTTAAATCCATTTTATTTTCATCAATTTTCAAACTATAGGGGATGTTTATGTAACATTTCAAATGGCGGTTGTAATTATGAACATTGTACTTACCATACTCTACCATCATATCATCACTCTTATCATCCCAAGGAGAAAGTTAATCGGCGACTGGAACTACTGCTCGGATTATCGCCAGAATCATCGGTGTTAAGGTTTTCGGCGCCAGAACTAGGGCTTGGAATCTTGATTTAAAGGTAACAACATTTAAGTTCCTTAAGATTATTCATAATTTTTTGATTTAATCGTTCCAATCGTTGATTTTTTACCATTACATTGATATAGTTCGAATCTTAACTGTTTATATTATTGTTTTTGTAAGATTGAGTCTTTAATTGTTAGAAATTTAGTGTTTGTAGTTTACTTTTGTTCTGCTATGTTCAACTTGTGTGTATATACCAATCGTACTTTAGACATAAACGTTAAATGATGATTCTATATTTAATCATTCACTTAAAATTTGATAGATACGGGTATAAGAACTTTAAATTTCAGAATCATTAAAGTTAGTTATAATTTTGTCTGTAAGGTCATAGAAAATTTGAATTTTTGAACCATATAAATTTGGTTTTTGCTTGATTTGAATCTTCAGTATTTATAGTCGAATCAGTCTTCTTTCCGTAGTGTTTTTTGTGTAAACTGTATAGATTAGTGTTCGGTAAAGTACGAGAATGTGAAATTATTTGTTTTTTGAAATCATTCGTCTTAGCATATTTATTGTTGCAGGTTTGAAAATGTATACTTCGTTTGTAAAGTATCTTCTGAACCCATCATCATTGAGTATAGTAAGCATTCTTTATGTTACCTGTAATTCATTTTTTTGAGTATTATTTTTTAGTATTTTAATGTTTAAAACTTATAATACTAAATATACTTAATATTAATATATATACAGGATGTCCCGATCACCTTTGTTACTCAATTCTATGGAGAGAATTGGGCCGATAGGAAGCTGCGTATATATCATTCAAGTGGGAAAAAATGGGTCGTAATGTTGAAACGAGTACAATGTATGCCAGTCTTAACTGACGGCTGGCAAACAGTTGTTTCAGAACTTAAACTTCAAAAGGATTGTCTGCTGACCTTTCTTCCATTGAACCATTTTGGTCTCCATCTTTCATCTTATGTTAACGGCGTCTGTGATCAATCTTATTTCACAATTAATCGTCATCTAAGATTGGGTTTTACGGTACTTAATCTCATTTTATTTTCATTACATTTTATCGTTAACATGTTTTTCACACTTTATAATCTAACGTACAAGTGAAAACTCAATGTATTATGTTTCATATTATGTAGATCATTGAAGATTCTTTTGTTCAACAATGTTTTGAAGACAATGTAGTGGCTGGCTCATATGAAATAAATTATAAGGGTTCTTCTTAGACAGTGTCAACAAGTAAGTTTAATTCAAACTATGTATTTTCACAAGGTTGGACTCAACTTTGCAACGATCTTGGCGTTCAAGAAGATGATTTACTGGTTTTTGAAAAACTTGATGATGTTTTATTTGGCTTAACCGTGTATCGAGACGAGGTTGAGATAAGGTTGAGCAAGAAGGTTAAATCTGATGATGATGATGATGTATTTCAGATATCTAAGACCGATTACTTTAAAACGCTTTTGAAGGTTCGTATTTATTAAGTAATACATTTTGTATCCATTTTTATCCTTCTTTGTTTTTTTTCAAAATGATGTTTTCCAGGACATAGAGTAAGATGATAACCAAGATATTCCTGATGAAAGTCCATTAGGAACAATCCCGTCACATACACCGAAGGTTCATGTTAAAGAGACGTTGAAAGAAGATGATGTTTTACATTTCAAGACAATGCAAGATGTAAGTTTACCACCGCTAAAATATTTTTATATTATTTAATTTATGATAATTGCGTATTAAAACTCATGTTTAGAAATTCAAGCTTGAATTAACCCATACGAACTTTTGTACTGATTTGAAACCTAAGGTTGCATCTATATCATTAGTGTTATAGGTTGTTTTTGGTTGTTTGTTTTGTACAAACACATTGTTAAATCAATTTGCTGGATTAGTAAGGTACATGAAATAGTTTCAATGCTCATATTAGTTGTATTAGAGGTTTAACAACTACATTGTTTATTTCCTAGGTTTACTAGTCAAATAGTATTTCAATACTGATGACATTGTACAATTAATTTAATAACTTTAGTATATTAGTAAAATAAACTGCAGATTGATTAGATTGAATTGAAAGTCGGTCTGGGATGTTTCTTAGTCGTTTTTTTGTCAAAATATATTACATTTTGTATATGAAATACGATGCAGTATAATTTTAGCTATAAATTTATAAAAACATATAAGATGTAAAATAATGGATGTGCTAACTCTATTATTTCACAACAGGTTAAAGGAAAAGGAAAAGCTAAACTTTTTGTCGACGGATCCGACACTGTTGAGAATTTGAACAAAGAATGCAAAGGCCGAAAACGTTCTACAACATCTGCTGAAACCGTCAAGGTATTAAATATTTAATGTATTTTTATTAATTTTACTAATATCCGTTTTTATTGTCATTGTTTGCTTAGTTATATTCATAAGGTTTGATAGATAATTTATAATTGTTGCTGAATAACAAGTTTAAAATTCAAATTATAGAATCTTTCATATTTTATTTTTTTTGTGGTCAACTTGAATCTGTTGAGATTCATGTTCAAGTAGAATGAAAGGAGTATTAATTTAGTAAAAAGTGAATACGTTTAGATTCAATATTCTTAATTGTTTATAAGTCGTACAAAGTGTGTATATTATGTGTAAATTTCTTTAAGTAAAATAATTGTTTGGCAGCCAGATCAGTATGTTATCCAATTTCATAAATAGTCTTTGTACAAGATAACTTTAATTGTACAATATATACTATACTAGCTTAAGTCCCCGTGTGTTACACGGGTGGTCTCAAAAAAAATATATTATTTAATGGTGTTTTCATAAATATTTTAATGAAAGATTTGTTTCAGTATTAGTACTAAAGTAAATATAAAATTACACTTAATTAAAATAAATGAATATGAAATGTGACTTGGACGTTATGGCTTCGGCTCATCGGGTTTATTTCTTTTTATGACCCATTACATGACCAAGCCCATTTGCCACAGATCGGTGTCTATAGACCACAACCACCGTGGCTCGAAACCCATAACCCACTGTACGTGTGTTATATACAATATGTGTACAAAGTAGACCAAACATGTACGCACGGTTTGATCACGACCCGGATTACAATACAACGTTCATAGACTGCCGCAACAAAAGAAAAAAAGTTGTCATTTAAATGATTCAAAACGATAACTCATCAAATGTAATTATAAATAGGTGTGATAAAAAAGAATAATTATAAATATAAATTTTAAAATGAAAAAATGTTTCGCTATTTATGTAAATATTAAACTATAATGAACTGATAGTTATGTAAATTCAATCTTGACTTTGTTTATCAATAATTGATGCATAAAGGAGGTTGCCCAACTAACTTATCAAGTAATTCATGCAAAGAAATATTTATAAATTCACATGCACTTTAGGGTCTTCAGAATCGTTGGCCATTTGAACCAATATATAATATCTACTGGCATTGAAGTCCATGTAGATCATCATTTTTGTTCTATGCCTTTCCAAACTTAGGCTTCACCTTCTGGACCAAATATTAAAGCACCAAACAAAACTTTATAATGAAAAGGTAACATAAAGCATTGATGAAGCATGTCGGAACTAAATCACAACATACCACTATATTTTGCGCTTGAATATATGAAAACTCATGTTGTATCAACTATACCCGCTTGCAGGAACCCCCATTATTTCCGTTTCAATATTAGCAGCCTGATAAATTTATATATATATCTAATTAGTGTCAATCAAATTATAGTTTTAAACCCGAAACTATAAGAAGATTATTAAAGCACCAAACAAAACTTTAGAATGAAAAGGTAACATAAAGCATTGATAAAGCATGTCAGAACTAAATCACAACATACCACTATATTAAGTTCTCGTGTGTTACACAGGTGGACCAACAACAAAATATATTATTTAACAATGTTTACATAAACCTTTTTAATGAAATAAATGTTGAACTACTAATGTGACTATAAAACTGCACTAAATTGAAATAAATAAATAAATAAATAAATAAATACGACAAAAATGAAGGAAATGTTCCATTACTGACAAAAACAAATACGAACAAATAACTCATAGCTTTGATTTCTTTCACAACTTTCACCAAAGACACCGCTTGATTAAACATTTTATCCTTTGGCATACGACACACACACCAAATAGCAGTCAGAATAACGGCGTGGAATGCTTTCTTCTTCCTATAACCTTGAATAAAATTGTGTAACCCAAGAAAATCATGTAAGCTGAAAGCATGGTCTAAAAAATTAATACGTATTACCATGAGTGGAGGAAATATTGAAAATTAAATTTTCAAACATTATAGAAAGGGTATATGCCCAGTCAAGGGTTGACACCTTTATAAAACAGAGGGAGTATTATCTACAAAAGCATAACTTCATATTCAAGATTTACAAGACGGCTTACCATTTTCATATTCCAGAACTTGAAGCATAAAGAAAAACTAACATAAAAAGTTATAAAAAAGGTAAGCCTTATATCTTTCCTGTTAACAAATGTAAATGAACTCATTATTACACACAAAATCATACCTCATCAAAGAGCTTGACAACCTTAGCTTCAGTTGTAGAATTTTCTTTATATCCCATCTATCCATAACTCATGAATCTCCTAACTGTAATATGCTACAGCAAGTAAGCAATTACCAAAATACCCATGAATAGCAATTACACAAATAATGGCTTTGTCCAACTCGTGAATGTATATTTATTTGTTATTTTTCAATATCCACTCTTCCTACAATTGTATATAGAAAAAAATAGCATCCTCGGATCTAAGCATAAGTGGTACAGTTGTTAAAGGAAAAAAAAATTTGAATAACTACAGAAAAGTTATTAAACAGTTAAACCCAAAAACATTGTCTATGTACACTTCTATCGTTAATAAGAACACATGGTTATTGTAGCTTTAAATCCAAATGTTAAATAAAAACCATACCCTATTCATGATGCGCTAATCCCATAAGTCTGTTATTGCCAGCGTTGTCTGCTTCTTGAAGATAGCTTCATACATATAAAAAAAAATTTATAGCTAAAAACTTTCCAACCATCTGTACATGTAATAAAAAAATGTTTTGACCAGAAGTGGAACCGGTTGAAATTTGTAAAAATTAGAAGTTTTGCCAAATTCCAACTTTTCTACACCACATTTCAACATAAGCAAGAAAAAATCCCAAGTTTTAACCAAAAATTCCCATTAATTATTATAACTTTTATGAAATTGATATCATAATAGATTAACTTCAACAAAAAAAATTAAAAAAATAAACCAAATTAAAATATCATTTGTTTCAACATTTAAGTCCAAGGGTAATGACCTGTGTATGTTGCGCCACGGGTAATGAAGGTGAAAAAGGCTAGCCAACACGTTTGGACCAGCACTAACATTACCCATTTTGACACAAACCACTTGCCAAAACAATATTTTGCAACCTCAAATGCTTATTTTTAGGTAAAGCAAAAAAAAAAAAAAAACATATACAACACAAGTTAATTAAAACAAAAATTACAAAATAACTTACAGATTTAGTGTTAATGATGAGTGTTAATGCGGCTCAACCACCTAAACTTCAAACTCTCATTGTTATCAGGACTTGCCTGATATGGTTGTCTTCTTGAGACCAAAAAGAAAGTTTTTTTTTTCAAATATATGCCTAATCGACCCATTAAAAGTATGCCTAATCGACCCATTAAAAGTAAACGGGTCAAAATTGTCACCGAAGGATGAGCAACCTACAGTCAACTCTTGGAGGTTTCTGCATGCCCACCTGTCCCCTGCCATATTTCACCAAGAAAAAAAATAATACGAAAATTATTGCCACATAGCATATTAAATTAACTGTAAAGTATCATTGAATTCTGTAATGGATCATGTTCAATCCATATCATCTCATGGTTCGATCTGATCCAGTAATCATCATGGTCCAAATCACTATTAAAAACAAATTTAGCATTATCGTTTGGATTTAACTCCTATTTAAAAAACACTTCTTAATGTAAATGATTTTCAATCAAACATAAATGTAAAATGTATTGTCTGTTACTCTTTGGTAAGAACACAATTTTTTTTTGTTGTGTCCTTTGTTTTTGTTTTCTAAGAACTGTCGTTATTAAATCGCGACTAAGTGAAGGATACATTAGGTCTTTTAGGCTTTTGACAGCTTAACCATCTGACTGGTTATACCAAGAGTTGAACAAAGATGCCTCTAATGATTTCAGATTTGTAAAAACATAAAGCTTAGCAACTTTAACAAAAAATAGCAAAAACTAAAATTAAAAATTAAAAAAAAGCAAACAAAAGCAAACTTACCATAAAATATATAAATTAATACTCAAGTATTAACTATTTTCAAGACTGTGAATACCAAATATTATTTTTTTCCATATGCGGTAGCTTTTCATATTGCTTAAATTTGATAAACAAAAGTAGTTTTTAAATCTTTAAAAATCATTTTTTGACACTTCCATTATGAATATAATTTGATGTATTAGACCCTCTTCAACTCATTTAAGTTTTTTACTACAGCAAAAATATGATCTAAAGTTAAAAGAGTGCCTGCAAAATCAAATCTAGAGGACACATATGGGCCATAGCAATGAAAAAAATTAAATTTAAACCCAGCTTGCTAAAGTGTTCCCGCAAAGCGACACCTTTTATGTACCAAATATATTACCAGAACAGGTTTTATTAAATAATAAACCCATTTCTTGTTGATATTTCTTTCCTTAAAAATGATGACCTAGAATCAAAAGTCCTTAATGTTTGAAGATATTTACATTAGGCCAATACCAACGTCAAACAATACCTAGCCAAACTAAATTTAGTAAAACAGTTATCTTAATAGTATAATTAGAGTTATTCCAACACCTAAGTTACTCCAAGTTTATTCGGGTATTCAATATTAAAGAAGGAATAAAAACATACCGGGTCCTATCAGACTCTCTCAAAAGCCAGGCTTTCTTTAAAACATACCTAGGATAACAGAGATTTCATCAATCAAATGAGCCTAACAAACCGAGAATTATTCTGATTATAGTCAGAACACTTGGAACAATATCACCACATATGTCACACGAATTAATGATGGAAAATAAAACCTTACCTTTTCTTTTCATGTTGATTCTTCACAAATCACAAGTATTGGCATATAGCAAAACCAAAAGATCCTTTCCATATCTACTCCAATATTTCATAGTTCTTCAATAGATCAAATCCAAATTCCAAACGTCTCCCAAATGAGTTCTGGTGTTCGTTTAAATTTTAGTAAATACGTAAATAGTTATATTTATGTAATTTGCCCTGATTTAGCATAAATGGTTCTTGAAATTCCCTCAATATCTTGTGTTCTTGCATAAATGGTTCTTGAAATTCCCTCAATTATGCAGTTTCTTGCTCGTCTACCTACTATCCTTATGTAATTTGCCCTGATGATTGGAATGAAACTCTTTATATATATAAAAAAATTATTAGTTATTTTTGTTATATTTATATAAAAAATTTAAAATTTAAAATTTATAGGTACAGTTACGTTGTATCATCCAAAGACTCATAGGTACAGTTACGCTGTATAATCCTTTCATGTGTGTATGTACTTGGTTTGTTTGACCATATAGGTGTAAGATGTATATGTACTGCATGTGATATCTGCATAGTTGTTTTGTGTTTTGGGGGCTTAAAACAACGTCCACAAGATGATATTTATTAACCTATTGAAACGTGACAGGATGGTTATGGGGCGTTCTTGGCGACATTGTGAAATTCACCACATCGGGGACCAAGGGTCTGATGACTGGTTATAAAAAAATCATTTTGAAACACTTACAACAATTCCTTTAAAATTGAAGATCTTATGCTTCTTGTTGAATTTAACCATAAGTTCTTCTAGTTGTGGGATATAATGGCCTGGCATTAAATATAAAAAAAAAAAACTGAGTTTTCCAATGAAAAAATCAAGAAATTAATGGATATATAATGTGTTAAATCATGTAATAATTACCTGCATAATTTTCTCCTGTAATCATATCCTTCTGCTGATATTGAGGGAATTTCAAGAACCATTTATGCAGAACACAAGATATTGAGGGAATTTCAAGAACCATTTATGCTAAATCAACGACAAAACAACAATGACTTCCACAATTTCATCGAAGACTATCAAATTTACTTCAAGATTAGTCAAGGCAAACCTAAATACCCAGGACAACATCACATATAAGTTGTACACAACATCAACAAACCCAAAACTACAGAGAAGAACATATTGTTACCTTACGTGAAACCAAAGGCTAAGAAGCCTAGCACAATAGAGTAAGTCACCCCCCTTATCGATTCTCATAGATTAGGCGTAGTTCATGATCAAGAACTTGAATCACTCCATCTCTTAGAAATTTAAAAGAAAACAACGATACGCTGTGAATTTGGTTAACAATATTCTTTCCTTAGCCGTGAAAAAGGAAATCAAAGCTAGCAAATGAACTCAATAGGTCACTTTATTTTACTTAAATATTAATTAAATCATAACATTACATGAAGAGAAAAAAGCAAACATAATCATATAACATCAGGGGTGATTCGAATTATACCCGAACTATATCAAAGAATCGATCAAAATTGTTCAAAATGCTGAATGAAAGAAATGGCAATTGAGAAATGGATTTGAAATCTTCAGATTGCCACCACAGAAACCGAATGGAATTTCGGGTTTTTCGTGCACTCAATCTCTAGATGTAGAACTGAAGTAAATAATCGTCAAATTCATCATAATCTGAGATGACGTCATCATGATATATTGTGTCGAGCCCATACGATACCCATGATTAAAACCTTAAACCGTATATAAAAGCTCATGTCCTTTAACTCAACATTGAACCTCCCCTATAAACAAATAATGTACAGATGACCAATTAAAACAAAAAAAAAAATGACAATTAATGTATACTACTAAAAAAGTATTCTTACCTTTCTCTTCTTATATGTTGAAGATGCTGGCATCTTATTCTTCTTATTGATCCATCAACAATAACACAAATTAGAAAACCACGTACATTTAGTTATGTAACATCAATAAAAAAAATAAATGCATTTGAAAGAATGAAAAAATGAAATAAGTACCTTTTTTTGCCGCTGAACTATATTGAAGAGAACCACAACCACTTCTTCTTATTGACTAAAGAGAAGCACATCCTCTTCTTCTTGTTCATTGGAGATATGCACAACCACTTCTCGTTGTTGCGACTATCCTAAAAATTATGATGCCTAAATCCACAAATCACAAGTAAAATCCTAAAAATTAACTAAATTAATATCCAAAAAACATACCAATCTAAAACATAATTCATCAGTTTTGATTTAAAAGCAAAATTATGATCTAAAACAAACATCGCAGATTAACAAATAAAATCAAAAGAATATCTAGATCTAACATTACTCATATGAGATTATTCAAAAACATTTTACTCAATAACTTTTGAGAAATAATTGAAGACTTAAATTACCAAGGGCAGAGTGTGAGTCAACTTTGTGGTGGGACGAAGAATTCCGAGAGGGTCAACTACTAAATCAGGATGCAATGGGTCAACTTTCCCAATTGTTAAAAGCGCATGAGGAGCACTGCAATCCAGTTTTAATAATCAATATTCTATAAAACTAATATGATTCTTATATATTAAATCAAAAAATAAATAACAAACCTTCCAGGAACAGAATTAAAGTTTACATCAAACGAACATTGGCATATCTGAACTGGCAGCTATATTTTCTAAACCCTTTAACAAAGTATGAACCTGAAATATCATATGAAGTTATAAACACACTACCATTATTAAAAAAATATATAATATTAATTAAAACGATTTCTTTTCTAATTAGAGGTTAAAAGAATGACCTGCCATAGTGATTACGCCCTTCAGATCTTGTTAAACAGTCACATGACTATTCGCCTACACACCATAAAAGAAAGGTAAATTCTGAGTCCAATTTAAAAAAAAAAACAAATGAATATTAACAAAAACAAATGCATTTTGAAAGTGATCATGTAATTAGCAGTAAGTAAAGTCAAATAATTAACTTCAGAAAATAGACTTTGAGAGAGAGGATACGAAAATAATTAGATAATTAGTTAAAGAGTGCTTGGTGGAAAATTATCGCACCATATTGTTTTGAAATTTAGCAAGATTTTCAATTGCAAACACCACCTGAGAATAAAAACCCCAAACGTTTTGAAATTTACACACCCCATATGACACATATGAACATAAATCATTGAAAACATCTTATTTTACACAAAACAAAACATAATCTCCAAAACAACAAATAAGAGTAAACGATTAAAATCACGAGTAATATCGATGTAAATAAGAGTAAACTTACCTAGATTTGCTTCGACTGGTTCCAATTTAGGGTTTCGGTAATCACTTTGATGAGAATCGCATAGTATTGATGTAACTACCAAAGTGTTTCACTGACTTGCAATTTCTAATGGTGCAACTACCAAAGTGTTTCTTTCTCTTCATCATTCTTCAATCAGAACAATAGCCGACAAACAAAACCAAACACACCGACGACTACCAGTACCAGACCCGTCAAACTCAGTTTAAAGCCCATGAAAGATAAACAAAATCAGATGAATCAAGATTGAAGAATCAAATTCCAAGTTCTCATATTATCATAATCACCACCATCATAAAAAAACCCTAATTTCTGAACATATTCAAGATTTCATTTATAAACTTACCTGGTTTCTTTGAAGATGAAATCGATGTATCTGAAATTGTCATATGAAGGCGCCAAAGTAGGATACGGCTGAGGTTTAGATTTGGTGATTGTAAGATGATTGAAAGAAAAGGGGAGAAGTAAAAAAGAAAGTCTGGTTACAGAGATCATCCGCTCAAAAGCGTGTGATAAAAGGAATAGATTTTTAACGCCTAAACCAAAGGAATGAGGGTTTTCTGAAAATCGCCATAGATGCAATCAACAATACTGGAATGGAAGAACCCTAAAATTGGAATCAGTATTTTCTGAAAATCAAGATGAGAGAGAAAGCGGTGGAAGATGAATGTAAATAATGCGCGTGTATGGAAGATGAAATAAAAATGGAAAAATAAGAGAGAGAGACGGCGGTTTGAAGAAACGTACGTGAGAAGGATTGATGGAGTATAGAGGAAAAGAGATTGCCGCCTATAGTGAATTATCAGCCTTTAGAGCATGTCCACATCATCAAAATGATTGGCTAAGAATAGCCCATGTGGCCTAAGAGAAGTCATTTAGTATAATAGATAGATTTGGTGTTAACTACCTCTATATATATATATTTTTCTTAAACAAGGCAAAGAAACGGTTAACTGCTGTTCAAAATGTGAAGCATCGAAAGAAGGTTACAAGGAATGCAAGCAAAGTTTCCGGTATCGGCATGGATCCTGAATTCTTCAACTTTAGTCGTAAAGCAGAATATAGGCTGGTAGGTTTTTTTTTACATGATTTACCATCATATTTTTTTCATTTTTTCTATTCACTTATATTTTGCTTTCATTCAACGCATTTAGCGGCTTCCTGTTGAGGTTGTAAATAGAGCAAGCCTGTCTGAAAGCTTGCAACCTTTATCTGTGCAAAACATGAATGGTGATGTTGAAGTTTATGAAACAAAGACTGAGTTAAACGGTGGTACGTTACATTACGCCGTTGATGGTTGGAGGAAATTCATGGAAGATAACCAGTTGCAGTTTGGACACATGCTACACTTCACATATGTAACTTCACAGAGGAAGATTGTGTTGAATGATGTAACTTCGATCTAAGGAAGACTGGTATACATTTTGTTTAAAACAGCTATGGTTTGGTAAGTTGTTTGTTAGTCTTTTAAATAGATACATTTTGGTGGTTGGGTTGATGAACATGAAAAGTTTGCTTACTTTACTATGGTTTAGTTTATTTAGATGTTTTGTAATGATACCAATAACTTATTTTGTAATAGGTTCAATGGTGTTAGTGTTTGATATGTCTATTTTAATAAGTAGTTACAATCTTCATATTTCCACAATACAATTTTGTTATTTAATTTGAAAGATGTGATCAATCTCATTTTCCTTATAAAAATCTTGAATATAAGGTAAGTAAATTTATTTATGGAAATCTATATTACAATTTAATCACTTCCAAAAGTAACATATTACATAAATATGTTTCTATTTTTTGTATATTCTATCTCTATATATTGATATAGAGTTGGTTTCAATTTGTTAGTTCTATATGACCATTTCATTTCGTATTGGCTGATTCAATAAGAATTGATCAAAACACGTTTCTTCTATTGCTAATTTGCTCCTGGTGATTCAACCTTTGAACTCGGTTAGTTTGTTGACTTTGTATTTGAATCTATTGTTATGCTAATGATTTTTCATTTTATTTGAACTTATATGTTTTTTTTTTCACAATATTTGTTTTTGAATATTATCATTCACTTAAGTTACATGCTTGGATTAGAATGTATCCTTATATTAATATATATATATATATAGATATACACAAATCATCATCGTTATGTATTTCATATTTTTTTTCTTCCAATGTAGTTCAGATCATGGAAGCTATTGATTTTGACACCTTAGTCGTGGAAGTTTTGTCTAGGCTCCCTGCAAAATCAATTTGTCAATTCAAATGTGTTAGTAAAGCATGGTGTGCAGAATTATCAACTAATCAGTTTGCCATGTTGCATTGTGTATGCCTTAATAAAGCTAAAAATCGGAAGCTAATATCTTTGAATGATATGTCAATAGATGTTGATAACGTAATCTGTGGCAAGATTGAATTTGGTTCAACGAAAAGTATATCTTTTCCTTTTGAGACTCCACCATTGTCATTACGTTTTCTTTCTTCTCTCGACGGACTTTCATTAGTTTACTGTATTAGAAAACTTATCCTTTGGAATCCAACTACTAATTGGTATACTATTTTATCTGATGACTACCCTAAACATGGATACGATCACGAATATGATACTGGCGCTATCTACTACGATCAATCTAACGACCTTAAAGTACTCCACATTAAACGTCGATACAATAATGTATTTGCAAGTGTCTATTCTCGACGTTTTGGTATATGGAGAGATGTTGAATTCATGAATGCAACTAACTTTGGTTCAACTTCTTATGCGTGGTCTGTTGGAACATTATCCGCTAAGACTGTATACTTCATTGTTTCACAATCTTGGTGGGTAATTGGAAAGAAGTTTATAGTTGCTTTTGATGTTTTATCTGAAACATTCAAACTTATTAGTTTTCCTTTGAGTAAAGATCTTATTCCTAGCCAAGGGCATCTTATCACATTAAACCGGAAGATTCACATGTTTGTTGTTTCCGAACCTGAAGAGCTTATTGTTGAACTCTTCAAACTCGAAGGTGAAGTATGGCATAAGGTTTTATCTTTTCAAAATTGTCAAACAGTTTCTTTCCAAAGTAGGGGGCACCAACCACATATAATGGAGTACAACACATGGATTTTAATGAGTGAATGGGGACATATGGTTACTGTTAAACTAATGGGCGAAGAGTTGGAATATGTACAAGATGTTGATACATTTAACGGAGTTAACGGAGCGTTATTCATAGAGACTATTATTTCTCCTTTTAGTTAGAACTTATATAATTTGTTTTGGTTCTGTTTTTACTGTTCCCAAGTACTTACTTTATTTATATAAATTTTTAGTTTTATTTTGTTTTTATAAATTATGATGTTTTTCATATTAATTTGTGTTCATTAATGTTAATTCATTCCATTGTTAATATAGACTGGTGTGTAACCGTTTTTTGTTTATATCCGTTTACATAAATTTTATGATTTATGAGTCCGTATAAAATAGAGATTGATGTACACAATTACCACCATAATGGTTAGTTAGAGTTTATATCTGAATCTGGATTGATTAAATATTACTTAACATGTGATCCAACATACCAACTCTTTAATGTAACACTTTTTTTTAAAATTTCCAGCAATGCCTAAACGACCAAAGACTGACTCCGTATACAATGACATTGATAAAGAAAACACTCAGGATGGTAAGTTATTTAAAGTTTTTCAACTTTTTTCCTACTCATTCCTAAAAAACAATAACTTTAAAATTAGCTAGCACATTATAATTAGTTTAACAACTATTTGAGTATATATATATATATATATTTATGCGCAGTTCACCGAAATGGAAACACATCCAACTACATTGTTAATGGTATAACACTAATTCTTTCATTGTCCATTTCGATTCTTTTACGCCTACTTAGTTAGCTAACTATTATGCTCTAATTGTTTATTAATTCTTCCATTTTTTTTATTTATGTCTCTTCAAAGTTCGACGAGGCAGAAGACCTTTATCAAGCATAACCAATGGTATTATTTTACCTATATATTTTTATAACAAAATGAAAATTATCCTTTCTTGATTTACAACTAACTATTTTGATTTGTTTTTGTTTGTTTATTATAATTTTGTCAATATGTATACGATTTTCTGTTAGTTGTCCTCCCAATTGTTACTCAAGACGAGGCTTCTCATAGAAGGAAATTAAGGAAATTATACTTGGATAATAAGAGATCAAATGGAGGAACTACATCGTCATCCCTCAATATTGTATCCACCAATATTAATTCCACTTCCACTCCGTGTGTTACACAACATCGTCCAGTTTCACCTGATGGTATGTTATTTTATAAGCTATACTTTTGTTTAATTTATTATATATTATTTTAATTACGTTTAGTATGAATTAAATTTTATATAAATACGTGAAAATGAATTTATTTTTTGTGCTTTAATATTTTCTATTAGTGACTCGGATTCTACAAAACAAGGATATAGATAACATGCGATTACCTAGATCTATTATTGACAAAAGAAGATCTACTACCATAGGTGTTACATCGGATAACATAGTCAATGTTATTGGTTGTCACAATTTTGAATCCACTCCTGATGTGGCTAATAATGTTACTCCAAGTCCCTCAAGTATGGTAACAAGTAAGTAATTTATTAATTTAATGTTTATATATTTTATTATGTTTGTATTGTGTTGCATCGATATTTTGACTATGCTTTTTGTTAATTGTACTAGGTAACATTAGTTGTAGTACGAGCAATCTGACAACGAGAGCAAATGGTTTTAGAATAAATATTTCAACTGGCATCACATCAACCACCCGCACATCATCTTTGAATTGTAATTTGCCAAGGCTATCATCTGGGAAACGTAAGTTGTTATGCAAACCACGTATTTCATCTCCTATACCAATGATCGACTTGACCACAGAGGAAACCGTAGAACGAGATCCTTATAAAGGTGTTTCTACAGGTTAGGTTTGTTGATAAGTAATGCTACATAATGTAAAAATATCAATTTATAAATATGTATATCTTATTATTTTAATGAATGTTGTATATATAACTCTAATGTTGTATGTTTTAACAGATTATTTGGATCATGGTGATCAAGTTATTACTTGTGAAGTTTGTTATGCAAAGTTATGGGATGCAGAGAAAGGAAACATTAGAAAAGAGGGTGGAAAAATATGTCATATGTTATGTTGTGGTTATGCCAAAGTTGTGTTACCTGATTACAAATCTGCGACACTTTATTATAAAAGTCTATTCATGTCCAATGATAATGAAAGCAGGCACTTTTGAAGAACATTCGACGTTACAATTCTATGTTTGCGTTTACGTCAATGGGTGGTAAGGTTGACCACACCGTTAATACTGGTCATGCTCCTTTTTGCTACAGAATTAGTGGTGAAAATTATCATGCTATTGGTAGTCTTGTGCCAGAAAACGGAGGGAAACCTAAATTTTGTCAGTTATACATATACGATATTGAAAATGAGTTGGCAAACAGGCAATCAGTTTTTAGGTACCATGCAAAAACTTAATTTTTTTTATAACATTTGTTTTAACTATATATTTACTTACTATGTCAATTTTATGAAACAGGTGTTTAGACGATGCTTCCTCATCAACTTCTTCAGACGAAACTGATAATAAGCTGATACAACAAGTCAAAGCAATGTTGGATGCCAACAATGTGCTTGTGAAAATTTATAGGATGGTTAGAGATTGCTTCCACGAGAATCCTAATACTACTTTGAAGCTTCGCCTTATTGGGAAAAGAGAACAAGATGGTCGGACTTATAACTTACCTACTTCCTCCGAGGTTGCCGCTCTTATTGTTGGAGATATTGATAACGCTCTTGAGAATAGAGATATCGTTATCGAGACACAAACAGGGTCATTAAAAAGAATAAGTGAGTTGCATCCTTCCTATCTTGCACTTCAGTATCCTATTTTGTTCCCATATGGAGACGACGGTTACAGAATTGACATACCCCATAGGGGTGTCATTGATGTTACTAACAAGAAACGTCCGAATTGTACAATGAGAGAGTTCTTTGCGTATCGTGTACAAGATCTTAGTAACCAGTTTTCATTGATTCTAAATTCTCGACGGTTATTCCAACAGTTCTTGGTTGATGCTTATACGATGATTGAGAGTGAGCGACTTAACTTTATAAGATTTCAGCAACATGATCTCAGGTCTGATACATACGAGAGTATCCGCAAACTAAGATCTAACGGCCAACAAGAGTTGTCTAAGGTTGGAAAACATATTTTCCTTCCATCTTCATTTACAGGCGGGTCACGATGTATGATGCAAAACTATCTAGACGCTATGACTATTTGTAAATGGTATGGTTATCCCGACTTTTTTTATAACCATTACCTGCAATCCCAAGTGGCCGGAGGTTCAAAGGTTTCTTAAGGACACAAATCTTAATCCGGAGGATAGGCCTGATATTCTATCACGAATGTTTAAAATAAAGCTGGATGCAATTTGCAAAGATTTGAAAGACCGTCATTTGTTTGGAAAAGCTGCAGCTGGTATGTTATTAAATTTATTTTTTTAAACATGATCTCAATGATATGTAACCGTTTCTTACCTTTTTGTGTAGTTGTTTACACTATTGAGTTTCAGAAGCGAGGATTGCCTCATGCGCATATGTGCTTATTCATGGAGAATGATTACAAACTTCCAACTGTAGACCATGTTGATCAGTTTATTTCTGTAGAAATCCCTGATATAAACGAAGACCCGGAACTATATACGCTTGTGAAAGACCATATGATTCATGGTCCATGTGGTAACGCTAGAATGAGCTCTCCATGTATGGTTGATAGAAAATGTTCAAAAGGTTTTCCCAAGAAATTTCAAGATCACTCAACCTTGGATTCTAACGGATTTCCCTTATACAGAAGAAGAGATGACGGTGCTTTCGTTTTAAAAAATAGAATTGAGTTAGACAACAGAAGTGTTATACCTTACAACAAAAAACTTTTGAAAAGATATCAGGCGCATATAAATGTTGAATGGTGCAACCAAGCGGCGTCAATAAAGTATTTGTTCAAATATATTAATAAAGGGCCTGATAGAGCAACAGTTGCTGTGGTTCCGAGCAATAGTGAAAACGAGCAAGCAGAAAATGATGAAATTAAAGAGTATTATAATTGTAGGTATATATCGGCTTGTGAAGCCTCTTGGAGAATTTTTTTCGAATGAAGTTAATTATAGGAGTCCTTCTGTTATGAGGTTGCCTTTCCATCTTCCTGGACAACAAACAGTTTATTTCGGTCCTGATAAAGATATTAATCACGTCCTAAACAAGCCACATGTGAACTCATCAATGTTTTTGTCTTGGATGCAACGTAATCAAGATCCTAACGATACCGTTGCACGTACACTAACATATGTACAGTTTCCACGTTTTTATGTGTGGAAGCTTGACCAGCGTATATAGGTTCCGAGAATAAAAGGAAAAACAATTGGCAGAATTCATTCCGTTTCTCCGTCTACCGGTGAAGCGTACTATTTAAGAATTCTTCTTAACAAAGTTAAAGGACCAACATCCTTTGATGATATTAAAACAGTTAATGGTCGAGTGTACGATACTTTTAGAGATGCTTGCTATGCGCTTGGTTTGTTGGATGACGACTCGGAGTACATTGAGGCTATCAAAGAAGCAAATATATCAGGTAGCGCAGGTTATATTCACAATTTATTCTCCACCATGTTACTGTCAAGCACTTTATCTAGACCTGAAGTAGTCTGGGAAAGCACATGGAAGTATATGACAGATGATTTTCTTTACAGATTCTCAAAGTATCATCGTGTTTCAGGTAAAATTATAAAATTCATATTATATTTTTGTTACAGTTACTAGAAATTTATCATTAAATTTATATGTTATTCTTAATTTTCACAGGTTTATCAATTCCTGATGAGCAACTAAAGAACTATGTTTTATGCGAAATTGAGAAGTTTTTAACTCGAAATAATTCATCGCTTCGAAGATTTGTATCAATGCCTTACCCAGATACTTCATCTTTAGATAACTTTCGCTGCCGATTGATTAACGAAGAGCTTGCATACGACAGAACAGATTTACAAAATGTTTATCAAGGTCAGGTGAATTTGTTAACGGATGAACAACGTTCAGTGTATGAAGAAATTATGAACGCAGTTGATGGAGACAATGGAGGAGTATTTTTTGTTTACGGTTATGGCGGGACTGGTAAAACATTTTTATGGAAAACATTGTCTGCTGCAATTAGGTCAAAAGGCGAGATCGTATTAAACATTGCATCTAGCGGAATTGCATCATTGCTATTGGATGGAGGAAGAACGGCGCATTCTAGGTTTCATATACCTTTGAATCTTAATAAGGATTCCGTTTGCCACATTAAACCTGACGATGATGTAGCTAAATTACTACAACAGACCAAACTCATTATATGGGATGAAGCTCCTATGGTTCATAAACATGCATTTGAGGCTTTGGATAGAACTATGCATGACATTTTCAATATCTCTAATTCATCCAGATCTGATGTTCTATTTGGAGGAAAGGTTATTGTTTTTGGTGGTGATTTTAGGCAAATATTACATGTTGTTCCAAACGGTGGACGACAAGAAATTGTGAATGCCTCATTATGTTCGTCTTATTTGTGGAGGAAGTGTAAGTTGTTGACGTTAACTAGAAACATGAGGTTAACCGTTGGAAGACCGTCATTTGAAGTTGAAGAGATCAATAATTTTGCAAAATGGTTGTTGGACGTTGGTGAAGGAAATGTTGGTGGTTCGAATGATGGAGAAGCAATAATTGAAAACCACCTGAGCTTTTAATTAACAGCACATCTGATCCAATTTCTTGCCTGATTGATTTTGTCTATCCGTCAATCTTGGAGAACTACAATGATCGTAATTACTTTAGTACTAGAGCTATACTTGCGCCTAAGAATGAGGTTGTTCACGAGATTAATGACAGATTGTTGGCACTTTTCCAAGGTGAAGAAAAATAGTATCTTAGTTCTGACAGTCTATGCCCTACTGAAGATGGCAATGCTGATCAGCAAAAAATATACTCACCCGACGTGCTGAATGGTCTTAAAGTATCTGGTTTACCAAATCATAGGTTAGTGCTTAAAGTTGGTGTTCCAGTAATGTTGTTACGAAATATTGACCAACGAAATGGTTTGTGTAACGGTACAAGGTTAAAGGTTACAAAACTCTACAGCCGTGTAATTGAAGCTGAGATAATTTCAGGTGGAAATATTGGTTCTCGGACATTCATACCTAGAATGAATTTGGTACCTTCGGACAGAAAGATTCCTTTTGCATTTCAAAGGAGGCAATTTCCAATAACGGTATGTTTTGCGATGACGATTAACAAAAGCCAGGGCCAGTCGCTATCTAAGGTTGGTTTGTACTTAAGACAACCAGTTTTCACACATGGTCAATTGTATGTAGCTTTATCCAGGGTTACAAGACGAGATGGAATCAAGTTACTAATACTTGACAATGAAGGCAGACCTACAAATAAAACAATGAATGTTGTATATAAAGAGATATTCAATGGCTTGTGAATTTTTTATGTTTATCATCTATTTATCTTAGTTCACGTACTTTCTATCATTTTTGTTTCTATTCGAACAAACCTGTAATAAAGTATTTACGGATTAAAGTATAAATTGTTTTTTGTTTAGTAACCCGTGTTTTGCCATTTGTCCTTTTATTGCCCATCTTATTTCCAATATAAAACTTTTTTTTCCAGTTAGCGCGAAAACCTTACTTCCCGTTTCCTTTTTCATAACTTCACATTCATCCTGATATCCCTGTATTCCTTTGAAATCCTTTCAAATAAAATCACGCCTAGAATTCCCCTCTTTCCTCTTTTTTCCTCCAATTTATCACTGCATGTATTGGTGTGTGTTATCTATGACTCTACTTTCATGTGTTAATGTAAATTTAGATGTCAACACTGCCGGTTCAAGTCTTATTGGCCAAAAGGTATGAAAATATCATGAAGATTTCGTTAACAAAAACTTAATATGTAACGAACATTAGGGAGATGTAGTATTGGGATTTGGTCAACAATCTTAAAATATTATGGTTACCAAATTACAGTTTAACGCTTAAACGTTTAGAATTTGTATGTGTATAGTTGGTGTTAAGCCACCCGTGTATTACACGGGTACTTAGACTAGTATTTATTTATTTAACTGAGCCACCACTTCAAGCTTTATTAGTGCTCCGTATCACTTTTCCTTGATTCACAGTAGGTCACCTGAAACATGTTTTTAAAAATATTTTATTAGCGGGGAAATACTGGCGAGTCACTCAAATTTGATAAAACGACACATAGCTATGAATTACAGCATAAGAGCAATTACAATGGCTACTATCTTATTTTTATCTGGCGCCGTGTCACAACCTTGTGACGATTCATACCACTATTGGGTCCTTTCACCCAAGTAGTGATGATTATCACTGTTAGGTTGGTGAACCTAAGCGTGAGAGATTAGTAATATGCACAATACCCCACTTGCCAGTGATTTAAGATAACCACGACTTAATCCCTGTAATTATAACTCTTGAAAATAATTTGAGATTTAGTAAAACGGTTGATAAAAAGAGAATGACTCACATTGCAAGTTTAGATGGACAGAGTTTAGCCTACTAATAAGCCTGATAACCTAATTTAAATAACAGTGCACACGAAACTAGGTCAGTAACTTAATACAACATTTACGATAAGCTCACGAAATCAAAACCCTCACGATGAATGACAAAGTATAGCCCTGATTTGGGCAGCACTTAAACATCCATCGGATCGGTTTCAATCAATCAGACATTGTATCGTAGCAGTGATCGACTTAATACCCTGTATTCGTAGCAGCGTTTCTCTACGTGAAAGTTTGATTTTGAGCAGTATACTTTGTCTTTTGAAAAGTTTTTCGAGTGTAGATGAACTGCTCATGTCCAACCCATTTATAGCCAGATTTTAGGTTTTACGCGGCCCGCGTAAACCCTGGCTTGAATCTTACGCGGCCCGCGAGGGCCACCTAGTCTACGTGTAGGGGTAGCGTGTCACAGGTAGGGTTTGCCACGTGTACGACACGTGGCCTGGAACGCTTATCCGGTCAACTTTAAGTTGACGCGGCCCGCGTAAGCCGAAGCTTACATTTTACACGGCCCGCGTGAAAACCAAATTTCTTGTTTTCTTGGTTTTTCATACACATTAGGGTTTCAGGGGTCCGGGTTTTTACTTACGGGTCATTTTGGGGTATTTTAGCAGGTCCTTACACACATTTCTTCAAGCAACTTGAAATCTATGGGACCGGTTGGTGAACGGTTGATCAAGTAGGCTGCAGTGCTAACTGCATTGGCCCAAAATGTCTTGGGCATCCCGGCATTTAGCCTCATGCTGCTAGCCCTCTCATTTAGAGTTCTATTCATTCTCTCAGCTACACCATTCTGCTGAGGAGTTTCGGGAACTGTCCTGATCATCATTATCCCTTCCTTGGCGCAATAGTCAGTAAACTGCTTGCTTATGTATTCACCACCATTATCAGACTTTAAGCACTTTACCTTCAAGTTAGTTTCATTTTCAACAGCAGATTTCCATATCTTAAAAGCATCAAATACGGCAGATTTATGCTTAAGAAAATATACCCATACCTTTCGTGTTGAATCATCGATGAAAGTAACATCTTGAGCCTCCTAGAGATAAAACTGAGGTTGGTCCATATACATCCGAGTGAACAAGCTCTAACTTCTGAGCTTTCGGTGTCCTCCATGTCTTCACAAAAGTAACCCTCTTTTGTTTTCCAAGAACACAAGGTTCACAGAATTCAGTTTCCACTTTCTTCAAGTCTAGAAACTTACCTTTCTGAGCCAACATCTTGAATCCCTTCTCGCTCATGTGTCCAAGTGGGTTGTGCCATAAATTTGATGGACTCGGACCGGTGGTCATTGCATGAACACCTTCAGTAGAAACTTCTGCCATGTATAGAGTACCTTGCTTCTTTCCTTTGGCAATCACTAAATTGCCTTTGATCACTTTCCATTGTCCACCCCCAAAGTGAACATTAAACCCTTCATCATCCAGTTTACCAACTGAAATCAATTTTCTCCTCAAATTAGGAATAACCCTGACATTTTTCAATGTCCATATACTTCCTAATGAGGTCTTCAAGTCTACATCTCCAATACCTGTGATATCAAGCATTTGATCATCTGCTAAATGAACTTTACCAAAGTTACCTGTTCGTAGATTCTTGACCATATCTGGGCATGAGATAGTATGGAAAGAAGCACCTGAATCCATAATCCAAGATTCAACTGAATCTTCAAAAGAACATATGAGAGCATCACGTAATTCTTCCGAGGATACACTGTCTACTTCTTTCTTTGAAGCGGGTTTTGTACATTGGCTTCTATAGTGACCTTTTTCTTTGCAATTCCAACATTCAACGTCTTTTCTGTTCTTTGACTGTCCCATTCTTCTGGATTTGGACCTGCCTCGATTATGTCCTCTTTCGTTTCTTCTTCCTCTAATTTATGTATGCAATAAAGAACTAGAATTAGAAGTCTCACCACTGCTTCTCCGTCTGATATCTTCGTTAACTATCAAGTCACGAATACTATAGAAAGTGAGTTTGGTAGTGTCGGATGTACTACTAACAGCTGTGACTGTGCCTGACCAACTATCGGGCAACGATGATAAAAGGAGTAGTGCTTGTACTTCATCTTCAAACTTTATTTCAACTGAGGCTAAAGGAGAGATAATCGAGTTAAACTCATTTATGTGGGCGGTAACCGACATGCCTTCCTTCATCTTGGTGTTAACCAATTGTCGGATGAGGAATACTTTGTTTGAAGCTGATGGCTTTTCATACATGTTTGACAAAGCTTTCAATACACCATATGTGGTTGTTTCATTGACAATGTTGTAAGCAACACTCTTTGCCAAAGAAAGCCTAACCACACCCAAAGCTTGTCTATCCAACAACTTCCATTCTTCATCATACATGTCATCTGGTTGTTCACCTGACATAGGCAAATGCAAACTTTTCTGATACAATAAATCTTCAATTTTCATTTTCCAAAATCCATAATCACTTCCATCGAACTTATCAATCTTGATTTTACTATCTTCTGCCATTAAAAAAATTACCAAATTACTACTAACCAAACGGGTTTGTATTGCTAAGTGGTAATTTATACGAGCGAAAGCGATAATCAGAAACAAATAACTTATTTGTTTCAAGCTTTAATGGCAAGGACAAGTATTGATGGATAATGAGATCTTGTTCAAAGTTGAGGGACCTTTCTGATAAAATTGAAACTTTAATTTCTCCACCAGAAATAAAAGTTGAGGGGGCCTTTCTGGTAAAATTAAAACTTCAATTTCTCCACCAGAATAAAACACGGACGTGTTCTCCTTCTTCCCCAAATTTCACCATAACAAAAAAAGAGTCTGCTCTCTCTTTTCTTCTTCTTCCTACGATGAACAAGAGACTGGGTTCAATCGGAACCCTAGTTCTATCTCACTGGTCAGCTTCTTCTTCTTCTCTCCTGTTCGTGTGTCACACAAGAGCCAAACTGGGTTCAATCGGAACCCTAGACAGCGGCGGCGGAGAGAGCGACAGCGGTTCTGGCGGCGGCGGAACTGCCAGCGGTTGACGAGTGGCGGAGGCGGCTGAATGTCTCTGATCAGAACCCTAGTTCCGATTTCACAGGTCAGTATCTTTTACACCTCTGTTTCTGTTATGTTTCTGTTCGGTTTAACAACAAGAGCCTGAGCTCTGATACCAGTTGTTAGGATCAGAATACACACACGAACACAAAACTCACACGCACACACACTTTTCTGTTGAAGAACACAAAGATTTATAGTGGTTCGGTCGGTTCTGACCTACATCCACTGTGGTAACTAGGAGTATTTGTATTAGTTAAGGTTGGTACAATTTTACAGATACATAACAATCTCATATATATATATGATTGGGGAAAGAGAAGAAAGTCACAAAACATGATCCGTGAATAATGGGTTTCAGAGAAGATTAGATCATCTCAGCCCTTTATCTTCTTATCTTGTTTTGATCAGAATGATTTCCTGATGTCTGATCACCAAGACTATTATCCCCTTATCAACTTGATCAGCTTTGCTGACCTCAGGTTGATCAAGTTGTCAAGTGGTTTGGCTTGGCTTCACACTCAACATGCCCATTTTCTTTCACTCTTCCATTAAATTAGCAAAACACTATCTAAAGTGTTTACTATAGTTTCATAATGCTTTATTAAGAAAAAGTTATGTGTTGAATACGGTTCATGTACGAAAAGAAAACCTTTTTAATTCACATCACTAGTTGTTTTCCGCCCGCGCGTTGCGGCGGGGACTTAATGTCAGCAAAACGGGTGTTGGCAACGGCAAGCAGATAACGAAAATCAAAACATAAATAACAATGACGTGGTAACGATAGTCACTACGTCCTAAAAAAAGCGATTTTAAATAAACTAATATATAATAATAGGACCCCACACGTCCTACACGTTGGCAATTCAGTTGTCTTTAGTTTAGTTATTACGGTGGTAACACGTAAAAATATGGACGAGCTCGGTACTGGTAACGGCACCGAGAGTACCGATCCGGAAAATCATCGAAATTAGGTACCTGCACCGAAAATGCTCGGTACGATACGGTATGGTATGATATGGTATTTGAAGGTAAAAATCAGTAAATACAGGTATGGTGCTAGACCGGTGTCGAACCGAAAGTAACGATTCTGAAAACGCCAAAAAGTGGGTACCAAATTGGTACCGAAAATGATTGGTATAGTAAATTTGGTACCGATACGATACCGGTTTGATTACAGGATTTGATACGATTTGCTCATCAATAATCTAAATATCCAAGTTAATTTTACATGCTACAATTCATTCATTATAGAAAAATACAAAAAAGAAAACAAAATAAGTTGTTGTGTATATGAAACCTCAATCAAACGAAATACAGTTTACTTACAGTTTGTATGAAAAGTAATTTACACGGTGCAATTACGTGCGTTGCTACAGGATTTGATGAGCTCGGTATCAACCGGTACCGAAAATACCGTTACCGAAAATCCCCAAAAGTGGGTACCGGTACCGATTATACCTGGTACAGTACGGTTCGGTACCGGTCGCTACTAGTACGGTACCGGTATTTGACGGTAAAAACCGGTGAATACCGGTGCCGAACCGATACCGAAAATGTCAAAAGTCGGTACCGATTCAGTACCGAAAATATACCCGGTTTGGTAAATTTGATACCAGTACCGGTACCCGATACCATTTGCTCATCCCCTTGATGATGTTACTATTCATTGGATTGTGTATGACAAATAATCTAAACCGGTGCAATTATTTGCGTTGCTACAGGATTTGATGAGCTCGGTACCAACCGGTACCGAAAATACCGTGATCGAAAATCCCCCAAAGTGGGTACCGGTACCGAATATACCTGGTACGGTACGGTACGGTTCGGTACCGGTCGGTACCGCTACGGTACCGGTATTTGAGGGTAAAAACCGCTGAATACCGGTGCCGAACCGATACCGAAAATGTCGAAAATCGATACCGATTCGGTACTGAAAATATACCCGGTTTGATAAATTTGATACCTGATTTCCTTTACTGTTCATTGAGTTTGAATTTTAATATACGGATAATTAGTGTTGTGATCCACTTTAATAAATTATATGTATTATTTATTGATCGAAAGTGACAACAATCATACAATAAATACACAACACTTAATATTTTCATTCATGTACTTGACTTTTTTTTAGAGTTAACTGTCATTTTCGTCCCTGTGGTTTGGTCACTTTGGCCATTTCAGTCCATTTTTCAAAAATGCGCCATTTTCGTCCCCCACGTTCTGGAAAGGTGTCATTTCAGTCCAAAAATCATAACCCAGTTAAGTAAGTTTGTAAATAAGGACTGATTGTGTAAATTTGTAACATAAAGGACTGATTGTGTAAATTTGAAAAATGGACTGAAATGGCAGTTAACACCACCACCACTAGCCCTGCCACCACCACCACTCCGCTGCCACCACCACCACCGCCACCACAGCCACCACAGCCACCACCACTACTCCACAGCCACCACAGCCACCCTGCCACCACCACCACTCCGCTGCCACCACCACCACCGCCACCACAGCCACCACCGCCACCCTGCTCATTTCTGCAACTCGCCGGAGTTCGGAGTTCATCGGAGAAGACGACCGGAGAAGACGAAGACGTCCCCGTAACCCGCAAGCTTTTCGTTTCGGTATACCGTTCTCGGTAACCCGCAACCTTCATCTTGCTGCCATCTATTGTTTTTTTTTTTTTTTGCAGGGAAATGGTAAATATGTTCCTTCTTCACAGAGTCAGTCCTCTCGAAATCGTGAGTTTTCGTTTATTTTCTTTTAGCTTTTTTTTTAAATTTATTTCATTTTCTGCATCTATCTTTGAACATGATAATGTTAACGTTTCATTAAAATTTGAATTGAAACCTAAAATGTTCAAGTCCCCAGACATTGCATATTTTGATCTTTTTCTGGTTTGAATATGAGAAGTCAACTTTAAAAACACTTTTTCTGTGAATTTTTCTGGTTTGAATATGAGAAATCAACATTGAAATATAATTTATATTTTCTTCAACCAATTGAACAGACAACTTATGGTGTTGGTTTCAAAGGAGAGGTCGTTCTTGAATCTACAGTAAGACAAAGAGGCAGAGACTCGATGTAATTGGTAAACCGTAGAGCTGTAAAATTTTGCCGTTATTTAAAGGATACAATTGCAATTCATTGAACAAGTAGTTGCATCATCTATGAATGTGTTTAGCCTGCTGTTTTTATCATAACTAGAAAGCCATATGTTTGTGTGGAAACAATTCATTTGTCAATTGCAGAGTATAGATTCTTTGTTTCTTGTGGTATCTTTAATGTTAGGACCGGTTTGACACCATACGATTGCGTAACGAAAGTTCGACGTGCGGAATCCGTGAACGATCGAGACCGAAACACACAAGATGTAATATAAATTGTGATTCTATATAAGATCTGAAATTGTACAATCACTTGAATCACTTGGAGACTTTCTCTCTCTAGAACTAGAGCTCTTCAAATCTCTAAAATGGCAAAAGTCTTAAAATGATTTAGCTTGAACTCTATTTATAGTGATGAGGTTTAGCTTGAAAATGTCATGACCATTTCAAAGGAAACCTTAGATTTAGCTTGAAATGAACATGTGTTCATTTCAAGGGAAACCTTCACTATTAGATTTAGCTTGAAACTGTCAAGTAACATTTTCAAGGAAAATCACCACTTTCAAGCTAAATTACATTAAACATACTATTTCATGATACAAGACGAAGTCAATAGACATAGTGCACTAACAGACTCCCCCTTGGATATTGACGAAGTCTTCAGTGACTATTCTTGCAATATGACACATCTTCAGTCTTGATCATTCTGCCTTCTCTTTCAAGTTGTAACATTGTACGCATCCATCACTCTCTTCTTCTATCAGCTTCAGGCTCCCCCTTTCATCAATCTTCCGTGCTTTGGGATCGACACCTAGCTTTCCATCTACAAGCTTTTCTTTGTTTCAAACTTGTCTTCAGACTCCCCCTTAGACTCTGCTTTCAGGATCGTAGTCTGGAATATCTGCAATCACTCAAACATTCATTAATACAATGTTTTCGTATTATCAATCAACTTCTCTAATCCACTCCCCCTATCAACAAACTGTATAGATTTAGCAGCATTAACGAAACCAACTCCCTCACAGTTTATCATCCAAGTTCAAGTTAATGACCTTGGAGATATCACAAACTATTTTTGAAATTTTTTTATTTTAAATCAAGTTTCAATTTAATGAACTTGTTTTATTTTCAGAAACACAATCAGCTTACTTAGATTTTGAAACTCAGCACTCAGACATCAGTTGTCGAAAATAAAGCAGAAATCAAAATCTTTTTGATTTTTTCTGAAAATATAAAGCAATAACGAAATATGTATAAACATATTTACAGACACTATTTTTGTTTGAGAATGCGTCAGAGGATCATATCAGTTTTTGACAAATCACAAGTACCGTTGAGCTTAATTTCACAGTAAGAATTAAACAATTCACTTAGATTGTCGATATACTGATCCACTTAAATTTTCATACAAACTTCAACTGATTCAGGATACAAATTATGTATTTTAAGAACTTAAACCCATTCATGTGTCCCACCTCTTGAATATACTCCCGTATCCAGAATCCCAATAATCAGTCTTACAGGTGAGTATACTACAATGATATCTGTACATAAATTAGGTATGTGAGGGCCGAGGGATCTCAGGTCGATACTTCCGTATACGCAGAGAGATATCAGCTTCGACTTTACGGTATGTCCCCTTTAGAGGATCTTTTTGCTTACAACAGCAGCGACTATCAATTTTATTGTTTCATCAGCATGCTGAGGGTTTAATGCTATGTTTCAAGCATTTCAGAAAGTATTATTCGAGGACTAGGTCAGAACTACCGTTCAGCAGAAGTCCCGGAATAATACCCAAAACATCATTGAGTATAAAGACCTAGTATATCAGATTATGAGACCTTTCAAACGAGATTTCAGGGGTTACCTATATATCCAAGTAGTGTTCCCCACGAAATAAGCAAGTTTGAATTTAGGTTTATATCCCGAAAAAGTTTACTAAGTGTATAAAAATCTACCGACACATCCACGGTGAGATTGTTTAACACATTTAAACTTTCCAATTCTTTAGCGTACTGTAACTGTCTACTGATGTACTATCATTTCCTCTTTCTACGCAAAAACTCAATTTTTGAATTTTATCATGTTTTTGACTTTTTCAAATTTTCAAATGTTTTTGTATTTTCTAACAATATTACTCCCCCTAAAATGCAAAATCATATAAAGAAAATTTGACAACCAACACTGATAGCTTTGTCTCGCCATCCATTTTCTGCTAAAAGTGTACTGATTTGCAGAAAATCTAACATACCCCCATGATTTACAACACATTGATTTTTACAGTTTGAAAACCGTTTTTCAATCTGATGAAAGTAATTATGTTTGTTCAGCCGTGAGGGTTTCGGCGTATTCAATCAACACTCCCCTTACAACAAACTATTTTCCCATAATGATTTCAAAACACTTAAGTTTGTTTTAATCAGAATGGTTTTTCCGGAAAAATTAGTTTGTTTACCCATCACTTGTGAGTTCGGGGTCATCATATCACCTTGTTCTCTTTTAACCATTTTGAAAAATTTAACATTATTAGGATATTATCAATACAAACACTTGTAGAAAATCAAGTACAACTTAATGTCCCTGATTTACCATATGTAAGATGAAATATCACAGTTACCATCCTGTGAATTTCTCAAGAATGATGCCGATACCTGCTTCACACTTACCAACCTGGAAGCTCCGGCAAGTCAGGAATTCAACCAACAGATTTTGACACCCAAGCCTGACCAGCCTTAGGCGCATTTTGAGCTTTTCTCTTTTCTTCATAAAACTCTTTCACTCCTTTTTCCTTACCATCAACCATCTTACTAAAAATATGTTTAACATTGTTATTAAACATTTTTCCAGCATCAACACCTTTTGATTTTAGGTTTGCGGCTTGTAATGGTGGAAAATTCTCATCATTCATTAACGGAACTGTCTCTTCCTTTTTTACCTCAACTTGTGGCTCATCTGATTTTGTGGAATCAGATTCATTGCCCGAACTTGGCTTGTCTGACTTGGATGAGCCAGATTCATTGCCAATAACTTTCTTTTTCTTCTTGTTTGTCCTCAGATTTGCATCTGAAAAATTCGATTTGCTTGGCTTTGCAGTCAAGTGAATCGATTCATCAAAACTCTTATTCGAACCAACTGGTGAACCTGAAGACAATTTTTTCTCCAAATACTCTCTCGCCTTCTTCCTCTTTTTCCTCAGTCTGTCTTTCTGCCCTTGTGAAAGCTTTACTTTCTTATCTTCCACTTTCTGTTCTTTGGGCTTGACAGTGACTGGTTTCTTTACCGTTCTCTGAGATTCAACCCTTGATCTCCCCA
Source organism: Helianthus tuberosus (assembly GCA_030545235.1). Lineage (NCBI taxonomy): Eukaryota > Viridiplantae > Streptophyta > Magnoliopsida > Asterales > Asteraceae > Helianthus > Helianthus tuberosus. The sequence goes on along the minus strand of CM060358.1, from coordinate 19,815,401 downwards.
TCGATCTCCTTGGGCAATCTCTGGCAATATGTCCTCTGATATGGCAATTATAGAATCTTCGTGTTTCAAAATTCCAATTCTGGCAGTTAACAGCAATGTGTCCTCTAACAGCACAGGTGTAGCACACTCTGTTATCGTACCATCCACTTCTGTCATTCCAAACCTTCAGATCATAACATTGTTTGGCTTGGTGATAATCATTTCTCCTTTTCAATGCTGGATTTGTCTTTTGAGCACTATGGTCAAACCTGCACAACTTATTACCAACATTTTGTGAGTTTTCATTTTTAAATTTTTGTGATTTTTGATAACGATTGGATGACTGAAATGATGGGCTTTTATTTTCATTTTTAAAATTTTTCGAATTTTTAACTTTTTGTTTCTGTTCTATACTCTTCTTAACAGGTTTTTGTTTAGAACATTCACCTGTTTCAGTAGATTGCAAAACAGTATTTTGAAATTTTTCTTGTAAATCTAAAAATATTTTTCTTTTCTTTTTCTTTTTCATCATCAGCTTTGTCATCACAATCTTCAATTTTGACTTTGTCAAAATTTGTGACATTGTCACTTATTGGAACAGAATTGATCGGTTTTGGACAAACATATGATGCAGAAGTCACAAAACTTTTCAACTTGTTTTCTAAATCAGCAATTTTCTTTCTATTACCTTCGGCTTCATGCTCAAGTCGAATGATTTTATCAAGATGAGAATTTATCGCACATTGTTTTTCGAGATTATTTTTACCAAAAATATCTCTCTCATCTTCTAGAATCTTTAACTGACTTTTGAAATCATTTTCTAATTTTTAAAAATTTTTGTTTTCTGATGACAAACTCTCTATATTCTCCAAAAGTTTGTCATTTTCAGATCTCAATTTTTCGCAGTTCAAGCGCAACTCCAGAATCTGTTCATCATCAGTTTTCTTCCCATCTTTCAAAGCTTTATTTTCCAATGTCAAATTCTCCGCATCACTCAAGAATTTGGCATTGTCTGCTTCATATTTTTCACATTTTGAACATTTTTCATTCATCTTTTCAGCATCAGCTTCTTTCTTTGTTTCCATCATGTATGTTCCTGCACAAAAATTTTTAACAAAATCAAGAGGATTCATATTTTCATCAATATAACAACCTCTCTTAATATCGTATTTCATAACCCTTTTTGCTGCAAGACACACAGAGAATCTTTTTCTCATTTCGATGATCACTTCCAAATTTATCTTTTCTAAATCCTTCTTCATCTCATACATCAACTCTTCTTTTCTTTTTTCTTTATCAAACTTATGTGAACTAAGCTTAATGATGAATTCTCTAAAATGAAGCTTTGAGAAACTAGCATCCCTTTTTAGTTCACTAAAAAATTCATCCCATTCTAAAGGTAATGCATCAGCAAATTTTGAGATTTTTTCAACATTTGAAAACCTTATCTCATATCTATCTAACTTATCAATCAGATCATCAAATCGTTTATCCAACTTCTCCAATGATTCATGTTTCATGCACCAGAAATTTTCAAATCTTTTAATCCAAACATCATTCTTATTTTTATTATCAATCCAAGATCCAGAAGTCCAATCATTTAAATCTTTAAGATTCCCGTTTTCCTGTTCATCAAACACTTTAGCCATGATTTGAAATTCTTGAATAACCTGACAGTCACAAGAAAACAAACACAATTAGTACAAACAATATCAAATATTTTGAAAACAGATTGACACTCGATCGGCGTGAAATGATTTTGACACAAAAATCCTATTTTCAAGCTGAATAAGACTTTCGAGCGAAATCACTTTTGAACAAACATCCTCTTTCAAGCGAAATATGATAGTTGTTTAGTTTGAAGCGAAATCGACAATTGACCAGTTGAAGCGAAATCAACTGTTGATAACTTCAAGCGAAATCCCAATTTGAACAGTTTTGAAGCGAAATCTAGACTTAACAGACTTTCAAGCGAAATCCCAAGTTGATGATTTGACGCGAAATCAAACACTATTATGTTCAAGCGAAATCCCAAGCTGATGTTTCAAGCGAAATCTGATCTAATGTACTATCTCAAGCGAAATCAAGACCAAAACATCATGTTCAAGCGAAATCTTCAGACTATTACGGATTCGGACACAAAAACTCGAAAATCTCCTAAACGACAAGGAATTTGAATCTGAAACTTGGTAGGATTGTATATCAACTGTTTTCGCACAATATACTAAAAAATCAGCAGATTCGGACCATGAAATCCAGTTTAATTTGTCGAAAATCCATAGAAAACGTGAAAGAAAGAGTAGATGATGAAGAAATGATGCAATTCAGATCTGAAAACACTGTAATCAGGTACGAATCTTGTTGTTTGATCAACACAATCGAGCTCCTGCTCTGATACCACTTGTTAGGACCGGTTTGACACCATACGATTGCGTAACGAAAGTTCGACGTGCGGAATCCGTGAACGATCGAGACCGAAACACACAAGATGTAATATAAACTGTGATTCTATATAAGATCTGAAATTGTACAATCACTTGAATCACTTGGAGACTTTCTCTCTCTAGTTTCTCTCTCTAGAACTAGAGCTCTTCAAATCTCTAAAATGGCAAAAGTCTTAAAATGATTTAGCTTGAACTCTATTTATAGTGATGAGGTTTAGCTGAAAATGTCATGACCATTTCAAGGGAAACCTTAGATTTAGCTTGAAATGAACATGTGTTCATTTCAAGGGGAACCTTCACTATTAGATTTAGCTTGAAACTGTCAAGTAACATTTTCAAGGAAAATCACCACTTTCAAGCTAAATTACATTAAACATACTATTTCATGATACAAGACGAAGTCAATAGACATAGTGCACTAACATTCAAGATTTTTGATTTTTTTTTATAAAAAGATAGATGAAAAGATAACTATGATGAATAAAGATGGTTAGTTTGGTATAACGAAATGCTGGAGATGTAATGAGACTCATCCTATCTTCTGTCTCTAGACGCGTTGTGATACCCATTTATTTCACTGATCTTCAAAGAAGGGTTGTTAACGGATGCAGCTACTGTAGCATGCTTGCATCCTTTACGCTTGATTCATGAAACAACTGCAACTGCTACGGCTCTAACCTATAGAATACACAAGGCTAAATCGGCTGAGAACAAGCAGCTAGACAGCCTTTGTTGACATTGGCAATGCAAATATGTATGGCAGGCCTCAAGAAAGGCCGATACTTTACTGATGAAAATGTGGAAGCTTCAAAGATAAAAGGAAACAAGTCAAATATATCAGTCTCGGAGTCGGTTTATGGGACAGAAAGTAGCGAAAAAGGAAAATAGAATGCATGTTAAGAGAAGCATCAAATTGGCCCATGCAGTTTATCTTTCATCATTAAGGGGTAGGGGCGCTCCACTAGTGGCGGTGGTGGCGGTGGTGGTGGTGGCAGCGGAGTGGTGGTGGTGGCAGGGTGGCTGTGGTGGCTGTGGAGTGGCGGTGGTGGCTGTGGTGGCTGGCGGTGGTGGTGGTGGCAGCGGAGTGGTGGTGGTGGCAGTGTGGCTGTGGTGGCTGTGGTGGTGGCAGCAGAGTGGTGGTGGTGGCAGGGCTAGTGGTGGTGGTGTTAACTGCCATTTCAGTCCATTTTTCAAATTTACACAATCAGTCCTTTATGTTACAAATTTACACAATCATTCCTTATTTACAAACTGACTTAACTGGGTTATGATTTTTGGACTGAAATGGCACCTTTCCAGAACGTGGGAGACGAAAATGGCGCATTTTTGAAAAATGGACTGAAATGGCCAAAGTGACCAAACCACAGGGACGAAAATGGCAGTTAACTCTTTTTTTTATATAATGTTTCCATATAGTGACAAAAACAACACACCATAAAAAAAGGAAAACACAAACTCATACAAATAAAATGATTTTCCACCCATATATATCAAACCTATATTCCTTTTAACCAAAACCCTATATTTAACACTCTGGTGTTAGAGAGTGGTCTCTTTTTGGGTCACTACAATAATCATACACTTTGTAGTTCCTTTGAACCCATTGCATTGCCGCAACTTGCTGGCGGCTCAGCCCTCCGTCGTTGGACGGAGAACCAGACGGAGGGCTACAAGATTGTCCTGAACCCGCAGCACAACCTTCGAGCTTGAAGTTGCTATACCTACCAACAAACGGTTGGTACCCATAGTTTGCTTTGTATCTACCATTTTCAGTGGCCCACGAAGATGCATCCCATATCGATCCATACACGTACATTGGCCTTATAGGAAACGTGTTGTCGCTTTTCCTCGGGTACCTTCTTATTGGCACATCGTCCACGAAAAATCTGCATGTTATATCAAAGGATTGCAACATTTATGTATGTTTTATTTCTCAAGTTGAAGTTTGATCATAATAGAGTCCAAAAAAGTCCTAATCAATGATAAATCTAGTATCCTATGAGGGTAACCGTATAATAATGGAGTGTGACAAATATCATATTAAAAAATGCTCAAGCAAACATCTGTAATACCTAACCCCAAAATTTATTGTAAAAGAAAAATATAAAAATCTAGCCATCAAAATGATCTTTTGCTAGATTTTCATAAAGAAAAAATTTCCTCTTTTACACCGACAGCAATTATGGAGTATCTATTTACTAAAAGATATTAATGTCAAGGATGTATATGTCTAACCTATTTTCTAAAAAAATATAAAAAAATTAGGGATTTAAATTTCATTTTTTTTTTTGGCATCTAACACTACAAGAAAATGGGAGATTTGCGACTTCTTTTCGGCCGCAAATTTATCGCATATGGTCTTTTGTGATTGAGGGACTGTGACCGCAGTGACTTGCAACGCATAAACTATTGCAAGATCTGCGGCCATCTTAAATTGTCACGAAAAACTGTCCGCGATAGCAGTATTTTACGCAAATATAAATTTAAACCGGTTATATAAGAAAAACTAGAGCAAAATATGAGAATAGTTTGGAACAAAATATTTTTTTCATAACTTGCAAAAATTATGTTTTTCCTTGAATGATTTTATAAATTTCGAATTGTACTTTTGTCGCATTTTGTTATCTAAAGTATTTATTTCTATGGAATACGCGTCATTTGACCCGCAAAGTTCATTATTATACAACGGAAATGTACGAAAATAATAATATATGACCCACAAAATTAATTATTATAGAACGGAAATGTACGAAAATAATAATAATAATAATAATAGTAATAATAATAATAATAATAATATTGTTGAAGGAAAAAAGAGATTTAGAAGAAAACCCACATTATCTCGTCTGGTGTCCATAACATCGCATAATCGTGAAAATCCTCGGTAGGATCGAACCAAAGATGAAATTTTTGTTCTCGACCTATGATATTCCCATCTCCACTTCCTCTAATGTACACATTCGTTTGTAACGTGTACGGTTTATCAGGAGTCGTCCCGAGGAACTCGATATCGACTTCATCGTGGTTCCCGGGATGATCCTGGTTGTTAGAAAGCTGTACAACCATCAAAGCACGGGAAAAAAAATCAATCAACCAACAAAACATAATATATATATAAAAGTAAACATATATTATGCATGAAAAGTTCGAATTGCTTGGTTTGGTTTGAAAGTAGTCATTTAAATTCATACGTACGTAAAATGATGTAATGACTCCAGCAGTGTAACCAGGGTGAAGTTTGACCGCGGTCCCAAAATAGCCTGATTCATATGACTCTTTTGACTTAAAACCGCTTCCTGTCATATAACATTTATAATATTACACACCAGTGACGGATTTAGAAAAAAAATTCAGGGGTATCCCAAACTTTTTATCGTACATCCATAAACCGAAACAATTTTTTTACTGTAAATTCAGTGGCGGATCCAAGATTTTATATGCATGAAGTCACTGTTTTTAGATGCTTCAATTTCATACAAGCGAACACAAAAAATTTCCGGCTCGATTCAGGTCGGGTCGGGTCCTAACCTAAGTTTTTTGTATATTCTGATATGTACTAACAATTAATCACAAACTCTATTTAGTATATTTGCTAAAGTGTTTGAGGTTTTTATTACTAAGTAATATGGACAATAAAGGATTTTTATAGGAGGAAATGGTATCTGATATTTACATAGCATAAAAAATAGATATTTTATGATAAAAGATTGTTATAAGTAGTAATCTTAAGAAATTAATAAATTAACAGAAAATAAGTTGATTATGGATAATAAATTAACAAAACACATTATGATATAAAAGATTGTTATAAGTAGTAATCTTAAGAAATTAATAAATTAACAGAAATTAAGTTGATTATGGATTATAAATTAACAAAAAATAAGTTGATTATGGAATAGAATAAGAAAAGAATAATAATAGGTGAGTTAATTAAAGTTAAATTCTAATTGTTATTATGGGTGGAGATACAATAAGAAGTTAATTTGGCTAGGAAGGCTAGGAAGTGATCTTGACCATCCATTTAGTTAATCAAGGGCTAAGATTAAATCAGGGAAATTGAAAAAAAGAAAAGATGCGCGTGAGTTTGTTTAGGGGCATTCTAGTCAATCCAAGCCAATAGTTTCTCTCTCCTCCAATTCCCCCCCATTTTTTAAACGTTAATAACTCTTTCATACGACATTATTTTTTTTATAAAAATTGCACAAAAAAAACGAGCGTTTTTTTATCTTTAAAACGAGTATACTATTGCTATATTTAAAAAAAAAAAATTTAAAACCCAGTTGCGTAAAACGCAATAGAAAAACCCCCAGTTACGTAAAACGCAATGAAAAAAAAAAACCTAAAAAATGACATTTTTCTAAAACGCAATGCACAAAAAACACAAATAAATGACTTATTTGTAAAACGCAATGGCCAGAAAACACAAAGAAATGTCTTATTTCTAAAACGCAATAGCCTAAAAACTCAAAATAAAATGTACTTTCTAAAACGCAATGCACAAAAAACACAAAGAAATGTCTTATTTGTAAAACGCAATGGCCAGAAAACACTTAAAACGTCTGTTTTCTAAAACGCAATGGACTGAAAACACATAAAAAAGTGTTTTACCTAAAACGCAATGCACAAAAAACACAAAGAAATGTCTTATTTGTAAAACGTAATGGCCAGAAAACACTTAAAAATGACTCATTCTAAAACGCAATTGCCTAAAAAACAAAAGAAAGTGTTCTCTGTAAAACGCAATGGACTGAAAACACCTAAAAAATTGTTTTACCTAAAACGCAATGCACAAAAAACACTTCAAGAATGTGTTTTTCTAAAACGCAATGGCCAGAAAACACCAAAGAAAGTGAATTGTATGTGCTGTGAACTGTCTGGACCAATCAGTTTCTAGAGGCAATTTACAGAAAATTAATTTTTCTGATGCATTTTTATTACAGCAATTTAATCGAAAAAAAAAATTTCCGAGCAGACCTAAACCCCAGCCAGGGGCTCTGCCCCTTGGACCCCGCCAGGGGCTGCCGCCCCTGGGACCCAGCTACCAGGGGCGCTGCCCCCGGACCACCGCTAAGATCGTAAAACGCAATGACTAAATCAAAAACCCAGATCGTAAAAATGAAATTAAAGAATTTCTTACATGAATCGAAGTGATTTCTTCAACAATTGACGAATTTTGAATGACTGAAACACTTATCAGCGCTCGAATCGAACGGATCGAGTGATTATCTTCAAAATCACCCGAAAAAAACGAGATTTTGTATGAAATTAAACTGGGTTTTCTTCAAAAAATCTGAAGAACACGTTGATCGGGTGTTTGAATCATTGATTTGTGATGAAAATCGCACTATAATGTAGTGATTATTGAGATAGTAAGTGAAGAAATGGTTGAAGATGGTGGGTTTTGAAAATGGTGGGTTTTGAAGTTACTGGGTTTTGAAAAGGAAGAAGAAAAGGGTTGGATTGACTAAAATACCCTTTTTCTTTATTTTAAATGTTGCCACATGTCCTAATCCTATTGCTTCCTAGACTTTCTAGCCAAAATAAACTTGCTATTTGATCTTTTCCCTTGTTATTATAATAATAAATAAAATTGAAAATTCATAATAGTAGGCACGTGGGATGCAACCCACTTTCCTGATTTCAAGAAAAAGAAACAAAATTTTAATAACAACAATTATCTATTAAATGAAGAGTCAATCTTCTTCTTTGTCTCTACAACTTCGTTCCGGCCTAAATTTTCCATTTTTCTTCAAAATATTTCATGGTTCTTCTCGATCTTTCTTTAACATTAAATCACGGATATCCTAATATTTGCTTAGGGGTATCCGAATAAATAAAATCAAAAAATAGAAAAAAACATCACATTTCGCCAAGAAAGTTGTTGAGGGGTATCCGGTACGCCCCTTGCCGACCACTTAGATCCGCCCCTGTTACACGTGTTACATCGTGCGTCGCATGATATAATATCAACAAAAGATGGTAGAATAACATATAATAGTGCCTACTAACCGGAGGACTTATCGAGCCAAATGGTAACTAAGCCCTCATTGAACCGTTGATTCTGTGGGCCCCATAGGGTTTCATAGGCTTGATCAAAGGCGACGGTTTCAATCTTTGAGCTAGGGTTGTAGCCAGGTGAGGGTGGGTTGCCTTTTGCATTGGTTGTAGTTGTGAACATGAAGATTAGAATTAGGAGAAAGAGAGCCATGCAATGAAGAGTTGTACGTTGTGCTTAAGTGGAAGTACAACTTATAGAAGGAGAATTAGAGGCATGTAAGAACACCTTTGGTGTGATAAGGTATAAATAAGGAGATTACTTAGGGACCCATGCATGCAATATTGCAATTAGTTAGGGTTGATATAAAATCGGAAATATATAAATACATTTTATATTGATATAATAATTAATTTATAAGGAAACAAACAAAAGAGTGGTTTATAATATTTTGATACGTGGGGAAAATATATTGATCCGCTTTCTTTTTTAGCGTTTTGCCTTCTTGTTAGTTGGTTGATTTTTGATCAAGAAACAAACAATTTGATACCCTCCGTTGAAATGATTGATCTTATAATTGTTTGTCCTTTTCTTTTATATATCATCAACAACATGTGTAGTGGGTGGGGAATGAACTATAAGCCCCATATTTAGGAATTATCCGGCACATGACGTCGTAATTAGTAAGGAGCATTATTATGGGGTTTAAAGATTAAAAGTGAGGTAGTGGTATAGTGGTATAATTGTAACGATCCGTATTTCATACTTTCTATTTTTAGCAAGCTTGTATTCGTACTTCGTCCAATCTTTGTAATCTCGAGACTTTGATAATAATGGAAATTGCATTTTATGCATACTTGTTTATTCATACATGCACGATACGTAAACAATCACGAAATATGCGTTTTATATAAAAACAGAGCCGTACTTGAGTTTATATTATTTCGGAATGTTGATCACACGAGTTATCATCATTCATACTCTTGCATACACTTAAATAACCAAAAACATGCTTAATTACGAGTTTCTAGGATACAATAATGGAATTATCAAACTCTAGGGGTCAAACTGCAAATTCTAGAAAGTTTGGTAAATTCTACAGGTGGCGCACGACCATACAACTGATGCGCATGACCATGCATGCTACGATCTGCATGACCGCACACCTGATGTGCACCACCCTGCGTCCCGTGATCCGCACGATCGTGCACCTGATCCGCATGACCGTGCAAAAGCACCAGGTCTGGCAGAATGTTTTCAAACTTGTGAATTTTGACTCATTTTCCTTCCTTTCAACCACCAACCACCTCATTTAACACCCAAACCCTAATCCTAACTATAAATACAACCCCTTACCACCTCCTAAACACTTTCCACACTCCAAACACTCTCCTTAACACTCTCAAATCTATACACTTTCTCAACTTTGGGCAGATTCATCCAAGTTCAAAACAATGAGTTTTGAACTTGTTTCTTCACTTTTCTTCATATTTTTCTCCTCCTCCTTCTTTGGAACACCTCTAGGAATGTTACCATAAATTTACCATGGTAAAATAAGATGAAAAATCACCATATTTGAGGTCCAAAGTAGGATATCTTTTCTGTTTTTAACAACTTTCAAAACAAAGTTCATACTTACTTGTTTCTTAGATTTCTATGCACCAAACCAAGTTGCCAACAAATCCATTGTTGGGAGACTTGAGTTGAGGTATGAAATCAAAAACTTAAAAGTTCATAAACTCAATTTCTTGTTGCCCGAAAGGTCCCAAGTGACCTACAAAGTGTTGAAACCAACTAAGTCTTCAATCCTCAATGTTGAAAGACTTGTGTTTTGGTAAGTTGTGAACAATGGAAACATTGGTTCTCCAACTATGATTCTACCTACTTCACTTGTTTATTTCACTAGTTAGATATTCATCTAAGTAGTGTCCAAGAAATCAAAGTAAGCTAACCCCACATCGTCTCCAACATTTGCCATGTTGGGTATGTACACATCCGGGTTGTTTTTATTTGGCTACTTAGCAATTTAGATGCTTTTACATTTTAATCTTATTCATGACCAACCGAAATCATTAACTAAGTTGATGATTTTGTGCTTTGGTGAATCATATAATGATGTTTAATAGATGAAAATCATCTTACCTCCTTGCTTGACCTTTATATGATGTTACCTAACCATATGACTATAATACATAATATATACCTATAATATAATCCTGAAAACCGAACCCTAAACACTAACCAATTCAAGGATTGATGTTAAGAGTTATGGTTATATTATCTTAGATTAAAATTTCCCATATTTGGACTTCCAATGGGTGAACTTGTGCCTATAAAAAACACATAATCATGGTATCCAATTTGAGTGTTTTAACAAGATGACTTTTATACAATTTTTATATTAAGTTAAGCATTTTTCATACACATTGCTAATCTAAAATCCGTCGAACTTATACGCCTCGTTTATCCTTGTAGGATAACTCGGTGTTTCCAAACTCAAAATCGCATCAACTCACTTTCGTGGAACTTGCTACGCAAACCGTGAGTTTACATTGTCACACCCCCAAAATCCACCATGCGGAGTACCACCGCTTGGAGGCGTGACATGACCAGGATCGAGCCACCAATCATATTGAACAACATAATTAAGTAAATAAAACCAAACACAATACGATTGGTGACCAAAAGGAAGTAAACCGATTTTAGGTTAACAGTGGAAGAATAAAACATAAGTTCAAAACATAAGTCCATAGTTCATAAGTTTAAAGTCCAAAACGTAGGTCTAATAAGTTCATAAAGTTTATTTATTAAGTACGGGACACATCAGTTCGCATCCCACAACGACCACCTCCATATGCAAGCTCCATAGCATCTAGTGACCTGCAAAGCATGTAATAACGAGTCAACAACAAAGTTAAGTGAGTTCACGATTGGTTGTCCATTTTAGAGTTGTTTCCAAAAACATAGTTTAATCTCATTCGGCTATCCTGCCGTGGGGGTTACCCCATAGTTCGAAAACGTTTATTTGTTAACCATCCCATGTCCACCTTCCCTGGCTATCCAGCCCGGCACTTTGGCCGTGGGGAGCTGCCCCAGTATTTTAAACTACCAGACTCGTTTATCATATCGACTACTAACAAAAGAAATCAATTGTGCCCTAGCGTCGGTGTTCTATCACCACCGACGTGCCATAGTCCATTAGTACACACCCGTTCAACTGGCACGGTGTGAGGTTTGTTAAACCTAATAGCGCTATTAACTAATGACCCGCTCGCCATAGCCTCGGCGATTAAGTCGATACAAAAAGGGAGGGACTTCGCTGATAGAGTTCTAGTCCAGTAAGTCTAACACGTCCCAACAGGACGAGGAATTTACATTCCGGAACACGTCTCAAAGGACGAGGAATCCCTATTCCTGTACCCATTCCCATTCCCACCGGGAATTTACCATGCTTTGTAGAAAAGTGTGAACTCACCTCGGTTTGCTCGGTTAGATTCTCAAATATAGCTAACAGTCAAGGTCGGTCAATCACGTCCTAGTATGATTTACCAGTTAGTCATTTAGTGGCTTACAAATAGAGCACAAAGTTCCTACACGTATCTATCACACAACATGCATCATTTTAACGGTTTATGCCCATCTAAGTTTCCCATCCATTCCCCACTCAAAAGCAAGCATACTATAGTGCACGTAACACATATAACAAGTTAGATCATTTACCGATAGCACACTTGACCTTTAGACACGCGAGTCACAACTTATGTCAATTCAGCATTAATATTCAAAACCGGCTGTTTTCGGACATTTTAATAAAATAGTTAAATTATTCCAAAAATTCCTAAATTTTTACAGGATGTCTTAAACGTTCCATATTTTATTGTGTAAAAATATCGGGGTCCGGTTCATTACCAATATTTTATAAAAATTCATATTCCGGACTGAACTCAGATTTATGTATTTCTGACCACAGTCCACGGAACCATTTATTAAAAATTCATCGAGTGTCCGATTTACGAAATTCCAGTGGGGTAATTACAAATGCATCGGTTGTCATCTACTGTACAAATTTCATGGTCCGATTCATCACAAAACTCAGGTTATGACTGAAAGTATGACACCCATTTATTGCTGTCAAAATTCAGCTTAAGTTATTGTTACAAATCGACACTTTAAAAATAGTAAACGAAGTCCAAAAATTACGATTCCGGTGCCATTAGAACCGTATTTCATAATAACATATTTTAGATTCAAAATATCGGTTTTTCGTTGTGTTTATGGCCTGTTTACAGCCTGTTAAAGGCGGCTGAAAATACACATCAGCAAGCTGTTATCAGTCTAAAGGCTACTAAAACGCACACATATGATTACCATTCATTCTAATAATGATTTACAACAGGTTATAAGTTATTTACAGCAGACTAATACTCATATATTTCAGATTCATCTTGTATTACCATGTTTCATCATTATTTACTCTTTAACCAACAAGTTCATCATTCTAGCAAGACTTTTTAGTTTTGATTTTTAGTGTTCACGATTTTTATCCGACAAAACTCTTATTAACCACTCTAGACAAGATCAAGAAGAGGTTTAGAGTCACTTACTACTAGCTCGAGGCTAGGGAAGATCAAAGGCGTAAAAGTGGTGGATAAAAGAAACGTAGTGAGGTCCTTGCGATTCCGTAAGCACCGAGCCTCCTTGCGTGATCACCTTCACCCTTAGATGCCCTTGGAATGATTGA